>OX638138.1:65800684-67158184 GCA_951805005.1 Othius punctulatus | reverse complement strand
AAGAGGATCTTACCTTTAGTTTTGGGTTTTGAAAAATGACTACGTTGATTTCAAATAAAATTTGATGCCAAATCGCAATTGAGCATAAACATTTTTGAAACTCGATATCTTTATTAGCAATGAATGCGCCATATGTACAGTTTTAAAGTCTTAAGTTTTATCTACATAAATTTCGTATTAAGCATCGTAAAGGCTTTATGGCATCGATTCTACAGGACCATCGAGTATCACTTAGTGGTTTTAAATTTAACTTTCCTACATATTTTTAACAGACCAGATTTAATTAAACTATGTGCTGAACGTGGCACAAAAAAGCACGAGGGTTTATGTTTAATTTTTGTTTTTGTAATCCATTGTGCTTTCCTCGCATATCTGCACCATTATCATAGCCTTGCTCCCGCATATCAAAAATATTTAATTTCAAATTCGATAATTCTTCTAAGAGAAATTCAGATATACTTTCTCCTGTACTTTTTGTTGTTGGACTGAATCCAAGAAAATGTTCCCTTACTTCTACTCTTTTCTCATCTAAGAGTACAAATCGTACGATAACAGTAAGCTATTCTACATGGCTTACGTCCGGTGTATAATCTAATATAATGGAAAAATATCTCGACTTTCTGAGCAAATCCAATATAGCACATTTAATTTTTGATCCAATTAGATTAATAATTTCAGTTTTAATTTTATCGCCCAAATAATGAGGAATTCGTTTATTGCTATCTTTCTGCTTCTCAATACGCTGGATATGTTTAGTTTTTCTTTCCGACATACTAAATAAATGAAAAGGTTGTAAGTTGCAACTATTTAGTTTGAAATATTTTTTGTAGAACTAACAGAAGTGTGGGCATCCACTATATTTGGTTTGGGGCGCCCCTGATACTATGCAATGAGCAAGGGATTTATAAATAAGAAGGAAATTGAAAAGCAAACAAAAATAAAGGTGTTCAAGACAGTGTACAGACCAATATTGACATTTGGCTGCGAGTCCTGGGTACTAGCAGAGAGAGACAAGAATAAAATACAGGCCATGGAGATGAAATTTTTAAGAAGAGTACAAGGAGTGACGAAAAGAGACAAGATGAAAAGTACCAAAATAAGCGAAGAACTTGGCATAGATTCGGTAGGCGAATTCATTGAACAGAGACAACTGCAATGGTGGGGACATCTCCATAGGATGAGCAGGGAGGTGCCAGTAAAGAAAATATGGGAAACGAAAACACAAGGAAAATGAGGAGAGGAACACCAAAAGAGACATGGGATAGTGCAATAGGGAAAATACTAAAGAAGAAAGGAAAATCGTGGAGTGAAGCTAGACAGATAGCAATGAATAGGAATGAATGGAAGGAGTTTACTATGAACTAGAATTATACACCCCTACACCCATTTGGGTATATCCGGGGGTTTAGATTATATATATATATATATATATACATATATATATATATATATATATATATATATATATATATATATATATATATATATATATATATATATATATTACCACCACGCGCCCATATTAAATATAGCCTCCATACGTCGTGGCATCGACTTTACCAAGTTCGTTATTGTTTCATTTTCGAGAAGACCCCACTCTTGCTGAAGAATGGGAAATAACTCGAGTAAGGTGGCTGGGGCGGACACATGAGCTTTAACACGTCTTCTTATCATGTGCCTAACATATTCGATGCAATTGAAGTCGGTACTTCCCGGGGGCAATCTGTTCCGTTGATACCAACGTCATCGAGGTAGTCATTAACAACCCTAAGGTGTGTGGTCAAGCATTATCATGCATTAATATAAAGTCGTCCTCAATGAGTGGTCCAAAAGTGTTACCATATGATCTTGAAAAACATGTTTCGTATACTCATGCGCATCATTCGACAGCCCTTCTCCAAACTCTTTGACGACCATCTTTAGCTCGTAAGCAAAAGTAGGACTCATCAGTGAAGATCACTGCTCCATTGCTTCATATTCCAATGAATATACATAACATATGCTAGTCTGTTGGTTCTATGGTGCCTTGTAAGCTCTGGACCATGTGCAGGTCTTCTTGCTATTAGATCAGCTTCATTAAGGCGTCTCCTGATCGGCCTGTTGCTTACATGCATATCACGAACCTCTGGAAGGCATATTTTTACTTGAACCGCAATCAAGTTCCTTATGCGCAGTATTGTGAGAGTAAGAAAATGATCATCTCGGGCACTTGTACATCTTTGGGGACCTGTCCAAATTGCGAACTGCAAGATCCAGTTCCCAGAAAGCAACGTCAAGTTCTGCGAACACATGACTGCGAAACTCCCAGAACTAGTCGATATAACGTTGAGACCGGCCATCCTGTATCAATGCAACAGCTCGGGCTGCGCCCAGTTAATTAATTGCCACAATAATGACTTGGTAATTAACGAAATATCGAAAAATTATCAAATTTAATCTTTAGAAAATGTTAAATGAACAAAAGGGTATTTTGCAGTTTAGTACAATTCACAGTGTGTCGAAAGGTGGACAAAATTAACTATCATGTTTCCAGGAAAATATAAATGAAATTGCTTAATAACTTCCCTAATATGCCAATTTCCATAATAGATTTCGATAATCATTGTTTTACGACGGGCAAATTAGTGGCATATTTTGGTTTTGTTCAAGAACAACAATTTACTAAAAAAAAAACGTGCATTTGAACACATTTGCAGCTTTATTTCTAATAGTTAAAGAGTTTATTTGTGATGGATTTTACATATGTGAGTAAGTACTATATTTTGTTTCATAGATAATACAAGAACAATGTTTAGTTTTCATAAAATTGACAAAATAAAGCATCTCTTCAAAATCTGCATGTTTTTAAACTTTGTTGGCACGAAACCAAATGCCCCCCCAAACACCCCATCCAGATGTTTAATCGGAGAAAACAGGTGGTGCAACCGGACGAAATGTATTAACAAGCTTTTTCTTCTGAATATAAACATGAGAAACCATACTGTGATATAATTCATTGCATTCGTAATAGGAAATTCTATTTAATACACAGTGTACTTTATTGACGGGCCATATAAAAATATAAAGTTGATAATGGTTTCTTCGAAAGGAAACGTTGTACTGGAAATTTATAAACGCTATCTTGTAGAGCGAAAAAAGGGGCAATGAGGAGGGCCTTTTGTTTTTTATACCTTTTCAAATAACTTTAGAAAAACATGAAAACGATAACACAAAATGTAAAATCTCGGATTTTGTAGAATATCTCCGGAAGTAAATGGAATTTTCTGGTTTTCTCAAGAGAATATTGCTGACCACTAAATTGCACATTTTTTTTTTTAGATTTAACCGCCTTTGTAACTTTTACTATTTCCGACATCCCCATGCTGTTGATCCTTATCTGGTACACCCTGTATATATATACATATATCTTGGACACCCTGTATATATATATATATATATATACAGGGTGTCCAAGATAAGGATCAACAGCATGGGAATGTCGGAAATAGTAAAACCGCCTTTGTAACTTTTACTATTTCCGTCATCCCCATGCTGTTGATCCTTATCTGGGACACCCTGTATATATATATATATCTTGGACACACTGTATATATATACAGGGTGTCCAAGATAAGGATAAGGATAAAATTACCATGTTGTAGATGAGAAAAAGTGGCAATGAAGATGTATTTATATTTTTTTAATATCTCTTCAAGTAACGACTAGAAAAAATAAATAATATTTTGCAAAATTTCATTTTTTTTTAAATCTCAGCAATCATCGAAATGTTTTTAATTATCTTTATTGAATATTGTTCTCCATATGATTACGCAACTTTGCCCCAATTTAACCGACTTCGTATCTCTGACCGTTTCCGATATCCCCATAGTGGTAATCGAATTTGAATAACCCTGTATATACACACACACACATATATATATATATATATATATATATATATATATATATATTTTACGTAACACTAGTGACTTTCATTACATATCACTGTTACGTTATAACCAATTAACTTACCATGAAGTCCGTGTCTAATTGACAACTTACTAATGTGGGAGTAGAAAAAATATGCTCTAACAAATAGGGTTCAAAATTCACAATATCGCATGAAACACAATTGAGTGTAGTCATTCTTTTATCAGTCGCATAAAAAATATCTCTTCGTTAAATGCATCAACAATACAGGGTGTCCCACGCTCATGGGCCATTAAAAGTTGTTTTTTTTTAATTCATCCAAACATGGCTGATTCCGTTCTCCTCAGGTGAAATACTTTCAACCTTCTATCACTTCCGGTTCTATCGGAAGTAGCCATCTACTTTTGTTTTTAAATGGAACAACCTATATATTATTATGTTTCTGGCTTCCCTGTTTAATTTGTAACATATTTTGAACAGATGTGTGTATATCTATATTTTTTTAACTTTCTGAAATAAAAATTAAATTCTAAGATTTTGACTTCAAAAAGACGTTATGAAAAATGGCTTCAATTTCTTTTAAAAATAGGATAAAAACGGAAAATTTATCTCAAATTATACCTGAAAGGTATCTCTTTAACTGATATATGTTGCAGCTGAACAGTTTGACCATTAGTCATTCAACAATGTCAATGACAATTTCAATGCTAATTAAGAGCCCACTTAAAAGTAAGGGTATTTAATTTTTTTTTTAATGCATTGACAAATGTTTTATTTCATACAGCAATTGGCATGACAATTTGCTACAAAAAAGTATTATGCAACCATAATCTCAAAATAAATAGGTTTTCAAATATTTAGAAAATTAGAATTTATGAATCATGTAATGATTGGATGATTTTATTCAAATTTTTATTTTATCGCGAACCCCATAAACTTTTAATGGTCCATTAGCGTGGGGCACCCTGTATTTAATGAAATTTGGGTGGTATATAATTTCCCATCGATGTCTAATTGAATATATACTTATTTTCATAAATTTCTGCACGTTTTCGTCACCAGCAACGGCCTATTTGAACGGAAGGTTAAACATTTGCATTGCCGCCCTAATTATTACCAGCTGTTGAGATTCCAGGGTATTTGGGAAAACCTGCAATAACTTGTGCACCCATTCATTTATGTAGGTTTTAAATTTAACTTCGTCCGCTCATGCCCCCACTCCACATCAAGCTAGATCGTCGAGTCTTGACGGAATATTTCTTTGCTGAAAAACATGGCGACGGCTTCGAGTGGGCGCTGAGTCAGACAAGCTAAAAGTGGTTTGAGGGCAAGACCAAAGGCCCATCATAGGTTTCTTAAGGTGGGTACAGACATGCAACAGAATTTCGTACCGTAGTACCTCGCGTAACAATTTTTGTTACGCGCCGGAGATAGTATGTACGTGGTGTTCTGGATTTTAGCGTATCAGAACAACGTCGCGTATCATATGAACAGAACATTCTATCGTTCCAACCATTGTAATAATAATAAAATAACTATTTCTGTGAAGTGCGGTCCATTAAGATGGAGGTTGCTGCAGCAGCTTATATATTTATGCATTACTTGGTTAAGGAAAAAAACACCGGGCACAAAGGCGATGGTGGCAGACACAGTTGTATAACAGTAGAAGTGTGTACAGTGGAAGCAGTTTACTATTGGATTTGAAATTTCAAGCAATTATAGGCCTTCATAAAAATTGTACCAGGATGTCCACAAGAGACTTTGGAAGAGAAAAGATACCAAATGGAAAAGAGCAATTTCTTCCGTCTTTCCGTCAATAGATTCTTTCGTCACATGTTACATGTTATGCGAGACCTGTACAGACATGCAAATAAGTGGTGCAACTTCTGCCTGTATCATTCCTTCGATGTGACGCTCTAATACAGACAAGCGACGGGACGCCTTGATATTGCGTTGGGGTCTATATCATTGAACAGGTTTTCAATGGATATCTACGTCTTTCGGAGCTCACAGAATTGGGTGCCGAATGCTTCGGATGTTTGTGTCGTTGAATATTGTATTAATGGGAATTGTATTGCTGGGCGCCAGTATTACAGAATACTCGTATCGATGGATATCTTGTCGATATATCGAAAAAAAGTGGGGATGATGATTGCAGGAATACATGTGGCAACGCTGCATTTAGCTGTCAGATGTTTGACGTTGAGAGATAAATACTTTCACAGTATGTAAAATGCAAAACAAATATATTAACCTTGTTTGTTAATGACACTGTTGTGTCCACCTGTGTTGTGTTGTTGTACTGTGTACAAACTACTACGTCTGTGTTTAAAACATCTTCTGGCTCAGCGTGGAGCCCAAGCAAACGACAGAACAGAATGCCAGGACAGAGGACGTGAAGCAGTGGTGTCCCTAAAGAATACCCCCGCAATGAGTTCGCTGAAGGGAGCAGTCAAAGGAGTCACACGGAGTCTGTGCGGAAACAATGACCGATGGAAACCATGGCACCGGATTATTATAGGTGACAGAGTAGTTGCACGTCGTAGAGATTTGGGTCTGATCTGCACTGTGATATCCGTGAAAGATTATTAATATTAAGTTACGTGAAGGCGCTACACCAACTACATGTTCTTCCCTACGCCCTTCGTAGATTGTATCTACATGAACTTTGTATCGAGTTGCTCGTTGTGAAGTGGACATGCCACGTCCAAAAACACATTATGTTTGTACATGGAACTATTATGTAAGAAACAAATTGAATATCAACATTGTCACACCTTGATTATCATATTTACATTTGTTCACTTCTGTGAATACTAATCCAGAGTTACGTTGTGTCGTTATTGGATACACACTTGAATGACTGAATAAAATTAAATAACTTTGATAGATATTCATAACAAATTAAATTGTAAAACCCATTGTTGCCCGTTAATTTGTGAAATTGTGAAATTTGTGAATATATGTACATGTTTCGTGGACATAGAAATTATCGCTGCTTATTTGATGGCTATCTTTTTTTATATTTCGTTATTAATCTGTACTGTGCTTCTAAATTAAAGGTTAGCAGCTAATAGTTAATATTTGTTGAATACTTACATTAAATAACTACGTTCTTTTTAAATAAGTTGCGGAAGAATTTAAAGAATTGTTCAATGAATTTTAACACTTAACAGTTAACTTCTAATTTAGAAGAACAATTTACATTAAAAAATAGAGTATTAAATAAAATTACACCGTCATGAAATGAGCAGACATTTCTTATGTCGCCAGTTTTGTTTTTTCAATTGCTAGGTTGCACGGCTTTATAGTACTAAAAACTTTAATGTGATTGTTTTTTATCAATGCATACATGTTTATTATATTTTATTATTTGTTAAATTTTATTCTTTGAGTTATTCTATTAAGATATTATGTAAATTGTCTGTATTTTAAGCCTTGTGAATAAACTAAAAGAAATATATTTTCCAGTGTTTTTTTTTTTTAAATTTAATGTGGATATTAGATGCACCTGATAAATTTATACCCTATCTTACAGTTTCCGATGACCTTTCTAAAACCGGTAGTCATTCATTTGATAATATTGCGGAGACAGAAAACTAACTATCAATTAACCCTCGAACGCACGGAGGCCAAATATAGTAAAAGTAATAGTTTTCATAAATATTCTTTTATCAGCTTTAAATTTTATGTACCTTCCTAAAACATGTTAAGCCATGTAATTAACAACGTTTGAACGAAAATATTTTTTTATTTTTTGAGTGTGTAAGAATTTTGGTCCCACAGACTAACCGTTGCGCTAATGGGGGTTTTATATGCAAAATAATGATGGTTATCACGAGCGAAGGTAAATTCATCTGTCCACAACTGCTTTTGATTCCAATTGATTACATCTAGCATCAACGACATGACTTGATATTACACCATACTCTTATTTAAAAAGTTTGAAGACTAATGCAACAATAGTAATAGTAGCATTATTTTATTGGCATCAACTTGCGGTCTTTCCGCCTTGTAATAATATTTTTTAGTAAATGATAGTAATGATTACCCAAATTAAATTGATAAAAATGTTGAAAAAACAATTGTTATACAATATTCACATGATTCTAAATTATTTTCGTAAGTTGAAAATCATTAATGTTCGACAAGCTTGTTTAAATAGGCAAAAGTAAATGATACTTTATGAAAATTTCCGTATTTTTCATTAGATTAAATTAGGCTTTATTCATTGGCATTCCTGCAGGAGTTACTATGTTTTGCTGCAATGCAATTCTTACCACAGAAGCTGAAGACCACGTTTCTTCTAGCTTTACAATCACTCTAGCTTTCTGAATCAGAGAGAGATGTGGCATTTTTGTAAAACACTTTCAATATATTTTTTAAAGCTAGTGTCACACTATGACATTTTAGGAAAATAGAAAAAAAGGTCAAAATTAAATGATGATAAATACATGTAAAAATTACCGTAGACAATGAAACTTGTAATTTACTGTCATTTTCATTAAAAGTTTCATTAATCAATGCATTTTAAAAAGGTTTCATTACACAATTAGCAACAAAAAATCGGATTTTAGAGCTTTATTATGACGCTAATACAGTGGATTGCAAAAAAATGACAAAAACAGTTTTCTGCTATTATTTTTTCTCAAAATGTTATTACATAAATGTGGTTTTTCATAACCCCAAAGTCTTTCAAAGTTGACATTCAGTTCATATCTTTTATAACTTAAGTATTAAAATGCCACTTCTAGACGACAAAACCAAAGGTGTAAATGATTTAGGAACGGCGTTTCGGGGTATACTTTCTGCACACCAGTTCACGAAATACAAAAAAGTCAGCTGTTTAATTGTAATTAATGACACTAACACGTGGCATTTCTAGTATCAAGGTCGAAGGTCAAAGTATCGAGGTCAATGTCTCCGGTAGAACGTCGATAATACTAATACATGTAGTTAGGTTGATTTTTTATTTCTAAACATTTGTTTACCTTTATTTTTTCTCTAAAATAATCGGGGAAGCAGAAAAATGAACAAATATGATTTTACAATTTAAATTCATATGTAACAACACCCGGTATGTGGTTTGTTGATGTTAAATAACAATTGAAGTCGCTAAAGTGTTAGGCCCTTTTTCTAGACTGTATACATTCGTATGAATGAACATTATCTATATTTTTATAGTGATCTCTATCCTCTTATAATTATTATTTATATTTTCCTCCCAATAAAAACAGATCTTGATTTATCTATAGCGACATTTTTTGTTCACGCCAAATATAGTTGTTTTGGTTTGCTTAGTTGCATTTAATTGAATTTGTAATATTTTCTTGTTATTTACTCGTTTCTACTCCATCGGGTTGCCAATCATTTATTTTTTGTCGGGGTATTTCAATAATCTCAGCCTATAGGCTGCTCCCAATATACAAAGGAACAATATAAATTTATTTACAATTTTACGTAAGTTTTAATATATACTAGGTGTCCAAGATAAGGATGAATAGCATGAGGATATCTGGAACCGTAAAAGTTACAAAGGCGTTAAATTACAAAAAGGTTGCTCAATTTAGTGGTCAATAATGTTCTGTTGAGAAAGCCAGAAAATATGCTTACTTCCGGTGATGTTGGACAAATTCCAAAATTCTGCGATTTCGTTTTTATTTCTTTCTGAAGTTATTTCAAAACTATAAAAAATGAAAGGCACCTTCTCATTGCCACATTATTAGCTCTATAAGACAACGTTTACAAAATTTCAGGACAATGTTTCGATGATCAATTTTAGTTTTTTATACGGCTCGTAAAAAAAGTACGTCCTATATTAATTAGCTTTTGCATTTTACAAATTCAACGATTTATATCACAGTATGGTTTCTCAGGTTTTTATTCAGAAAAAGACGTGTTAATACATTTCGAACATTTTGGTGTAGTAGGAGTGAAAACGATGGCGATGAAGACAAACATTATTACCTAATTGTAATCCTTAATAGGTACCAAAATAGTAACTAAAAGCAATTTAGCAAGTTGTTAAACATTGAAACATTATAGTTATTGACATTATAGTCTTTACTGTGGTATGAGAATTCAATATGTTTATTTAATTATGTTAAAATCTCAAAATTTGATAATAAATTTTGTCTTCGTCGCCATTACATCAACACCTACTACACCAAAATGTTCGAAATGTATTAACAAGATATTTTCTGAATAAAAACATGAGAAACCATGATGTGATATAAATCGTTGAATTCGTAATAGGAAATTTTATCTAATGCAGCGTGTACTTTTTTACGGATTTCTTCGAAACGAAACGTACTGAAATTTATAAACGCTGTCTTGTAGAGCTAAAATGAAGCAGTGAGAAGGTGCCTTTTATTTTGTATACGTTCTGAAATAACTTTAGAAAGAAAAAAATATAAAAACGAAATCGCAAAATTTGGGAATTTGTCCAACCTCACTGGAAGTAAGCAGATTTTCTGGCTTTCTCAACAGAACATTATTGACCACTAAATTACCAATTTTTTGTTATATAACCGCCTTTGTAACTTTTAACTTTTCCGAGATCCCCATGTTCTTCATCTTTATCTTGGACAGCCTGTATACCGCGCGTTTTTTTAATCGCTGAACATAGGGTATGTTCAGTTTTAAAACGAAGGGATCAATCCTATGCTAATATTCAATTATATGCAACCAAATTTACTAGCGTGTGTAAATCGATTAAAAAAAAATAACAAATTCGTAACGTATATTTACGTAACGTATAAAACGTCGAAACTGTTAACGGAAAATGTATTCAACGCAAGAAAGTATTTACATTTTCTTCAACAGTATCTTCTTCAGCATAACATAACACGTTTAATTTCATTTCTTCAGTCAAAACGTGGCATCTCCTAGTTATTTTACGATGACTACCGGAGATGCATCCTCTACTTTTAAATTTGGCGATTATATTACAAATTGTTCCGATTAATGGTATTGGTCTCTCAGAATAATGCACAGAAAATAAATCGCGCACAGTCCATATACTAATGCCACATTGTTACCAGTGCACTGTATTTGTGCACTGGTACAGATGCACTGCCCAGATTGTATCTTTTGTTGCGTTGAATACATTTTCTGTCTACAGTTTTGACGTTTTATGGGTTATGAATTTGTCATTTTTTCTTAAATAATTGAGTTACCCACGCTAGTAAATTTGGTTGCGTATAATTGAATTTTAGCATCTTGTCTTTTTAAAACTGAATATACCCTATGTTCAGAGATTTAAAAAACGCGGGGTATACACAGCTAATTACATTCATTTTTAATATACTGTAACTAAATAATGCTGCAATGAGATTTAGCACATTCATTAATACAATATTCAACGACACAAACATCCGAAGCATTCGGCACCCAATTCTGTGAGCTCCGAAAGACGTATATATCCATTGAAAACGTATTCAATAATGCGCTCCGATTGCGTTGTTACGCTGTTACGAGGTGCTCAGCTGTGGGATTCCAATTCATTCGATTCGTGTCGAATCGTCACAATTTCTATCGATATGTCGATTCGATTCGATTCACGGCATTCAAATCTGCCGTGATAGGGAAACGACAGTCACGTGGTGTAGAACGTGAGGGTGAAATCCTTCGACATCTCCGGTCATGCCGAACGGAGGTTCGATACTATAGTTATCTCTCTTATAAACATACACAGCCTTGTTCCGTCACTATTTCTCGGTGGGGTTATATTTGGGTGTATTTGCCGACCTCGATAAATACAGCTTGAGAATATGTTACTGGATATTCTATACATTTTTAGCTAGATATGTGTTTGTAACAATGAAGGAATCATTGTATATTCATTGTAATCTCAATCGCATTGTAACCGCATTACAATGTGCATAAACGTAACTCTGCATATGTTTTGAAAATATTATTGTAAAAATTAATTCATGGTTTTTTTAATCAATTTTGTCTACAAAAATATAATACTTATTTACTTTTAGTAGTATTTAATAGTGAATGAATAACTTGAATTGGAATTTAAAAAGTACCTACTATATTTTTAATTAAATTTCACAAAACAATAAATGAACTGTCTCATGTATAATCGATAACATTTCAAAATAATTAACTATAGTTATACAATGAAACGAAAGCTATAATAACCATTTAAAGTTCATATTCAGTCATATATTGCAATAATTAAATGAAAATACAACTTAAATTTATCATTTACAATAATACACTTCCATATAATTGTCATTATCTGTCTTCCAATAATTTTCGATGCTTACTGCAGGTGAGCTTTGTAATATACTTGCGATTATCTCAAGAATTGTGTTGAATTACAAGTAAACAAACCTTATAAAATCAGTAGCTACCTTCACGACTTTATGTGTCGATAACTTCACAGATGTTAAATGAGACGTTGTCACATAGCCTTTCGACATTCACGTTCTACAGTGAATTTGAATGCCGTGAACGCACCACTCTCGTTGTTCGTGTCGAATCGCCAAACCCTTTCGACATTCACTTCGACAATAAATTGGAATCCCACCACAGGTGCAGTCCACACAGTAGCGCGACGGTGTTACGATATGAAGTTCTGCTACATGTCTGTACCCACCTTCACGCGACGCAATGCTACGCAGTGACAATGCTATTACTATGGGCCTTTTTAACAGCGTCTATGCGCTGTAACATATAGCGGACGAATGCTACAATTGACTTATTAACGAGTTTTTTTATCATTTTTAAAAAATTATTTGTGCCTTTTTTGTATAAAAAAAATGTATTTTCCACAAATAATTCATAGTTTTATTAGTTCTTTGATTTCAGTTGGTAACACTCACGTCACGTCATTTGTTTAATCTGTCATTTCACAGTCTTTAATTCGAGGTTCAAATTAATTTATTTACATTTCTACATATAACTTCTCCGAAAGATCCTCCGTTGCACATAAGATATAACCATTAGTAATATGTTCATTGTAAATTGTACCACAACGTTTTCATTAATCAACAAAGCGTTTGTCAAATCGCATACAGTTCATAAGTTCGTCTGTCGGAGTGCGTACCAACTTTAATAACTAAATGTAGCGTTAAAAAAGAGATTGTCTCGGGCCATTAACCCGGTCGTAAACAGCGAGCATATTATTAAAAATAATTGAAATCAATAAAGTTGATTGCATTAAAATTTTACGTTTTTTTTTTACAACACAACTGAAAAAGTTTTGAAATTATAATCGAGCTGGTTCAGTTTTTAGACTAAAAATAAATAAATGTGCCCATTACGTTTATGATCCGTATCCTGGCATAGCATAGCACACCCCGCCTAATTGAAATTCGAAAAATAAAATTGCGCTCCGCCCTACTGTATATCCGTTCTAGGTTTCCGAGAGACCGAGGAATATCCAGGTGTCGACTTACTTTTCACCCGAGCGATGCTGTTACCGTCTAATATTCTTAATATTGTCTAATATTCAATCGACGCGTCGATAGAATATTAGACAATATTTCAGTCAACGCTGTTACGATACAGAAAACTGACGTGGATCTTGAATTTTAAAATTATTTCGGCTGGCCGTCTCACCGTGCCGCCGCACCGGCGCTGTTCCTACTTCTGACCTCGGATCTACGCATTGTATACAGGGTGTCCAAGATAAGGATTACTACACCGAAATGTTCCAAATGTATTAACAAGCCTTTTTTCTGAATAGAAACATGAGAAACCATTCTGTGATATAAACCATTGAATTCGTAATAGGAAACGCTATTTAATACAGGGTGTAATTTATTTACGGGCCACATAAAAATATTAAGTTGATGATGGTTTCTTCGGAACGAAACGTTGTACTGAAAATTTATAAACGCTGTCTTGTATAGCTAAAAAAATGGCAACGAGAAAGTGCCTTTTGTTTTTTTATACCTTTTCAAATATCTTCAGAAAAACATAAAAACGATATCGCAAAATTTCGGATTTTGTCGAATATCTCCGGAAGTAAACGGAATTTTCCAGTTTTCTCAACGGAATATTACTGACTACTAAATTGCGCTACGTTTTTTTGTAATTTAGCCGTCTTTGTAACTTTTACGGTTTCCGAGATCCCCATGCTGTTGATCCTTATCTCGGACACGTATACACGTATAAAACAAGAATCTGTCTCATCTCCAGAACGTCCAAATAACAATTCAGACTCCGGACATGATCATACACTTCCGGACAAAATTAAGGGACCACCAAATAAACTTGAAATAACTTTTACAATTTACAACTTGTTTTGAATAGACTTTTCACATGTCATAAATTGACATTTATTAAGTACTATTCAAATAGTGTGCCGTGAAACAATTAACAATATCAGGACAGTCTCTGCTAGGAGACGAAAAGTCAACATATAGCTCTAATTGTTGACTCACCTTTTTAACTCGTTTAATTAATAAAGCGTGCTTTAAGTTTCAAAAATTAGTGAATTTGTTTGCATTAAATTAACTAAATGTGCCCAGATGCCATTGCAGATCAGAAGAAGTATACCAAATGATTACTCTTCTTCGTGAAGGATATTCACAAAGAGAAGTTGCTGGAATTCTAAATACCAACAAATCTGTAGTCCACAGGGAGCTACACCACTGTTGAGAGGGACTGGTAGTTTCAAAAGAAGATGCGGACAAGGTGCTAAAAGAAAAAACAACACGCAGAGAAGATCGTTTTATCGAACTTCAGGGTTTAAGAAAGCGGTTTGTAACATCTAGCCTCTAGTGAATTAAAAAATTATCTTCGATTAGTCACTGGAACAGAAATGTCAACCAAAAGAGTAAGAAGAATACTGAAAGAAGTCAATTTGTCTGCTAGAAAACCAGAAACCGGTCAAATTCTCACATCTAGGCACAAAATAAATCGCTTAAACTTTGGTCAAAATCATCAAGGTTGGGAAGAGGGGCAGTAGAACTCCGTTTTGTACCATTGGAGAAATTTATAAATTTTGTGGGACGTCTGTAATAGTTTGGGGTGGGATACAATTTAATGGTCGTACATAATTGTTTTGATACGAAATGGGTCGCTAACAGCAAGAAGATATACAGACGAGATTATTGTACCCCATGTTCAATAATTTGCCGAAAAATTCGGTAATGGATTCATTTTTATGCAAAACAATTCCAAACCTCATACATCTAACATTATCACAACTGCGTTGAGAGATGCAAATATCCAATGTTTGGAGTGGCCTTCCAAAAGACCTGACTTCAATCCTATTGAGCATCTCTGGGATCAATTGGGCAAAAAAAATAAAAACGCACCGAGACCGCAAGTAACTCTTGATGAGCTCTCTAACATGTTTGTTCAAGAATAGGAATATATACCCCAAGAAAGAATACGAACCTTAATCTCAAGAATGCCGAGTAGATTAGATGCTTATAGTGCTGCAAGAGGAGGGCATACACACTATTAATAATGTTACTTTTTATTGCAAATTAGGATTTCAGTTCACAAGAAGACCATTGGCATTTTAGTCTAATTTTTAACTTTATTTCTTCAAGTCCATAAAAGTGAAGTTTGTTAATTTTATTAGTTCTCTAGTCAACTAAACTGTAGGGAAACATTTGGATTAATATATTCAGTCATTTAATTAAATTTCGTTATCTGGTTTTAAATATTTATTTTCAATTATACTAGTCCCTTAATTTTGTCCGGAAGTGTATTATAATAAAACCTGTTAGGTTGACAAAAATACATCTACAAATATATATTTTATGTCATCAAATTCTACGGTAAGGCCTGGCCAACCATGACGTCACTAACGATCCGTCCCTAGACTTAACGTTGATTTAACTTTTATGCGAATTCCTGCTCGCCAGTTTAATCCACATACATGTTTTAGTATCAATATAAAGAGAAAATAGTGTATTGATGCTATGGCATTAATTTTAAAACAATAAACAATTGCAGTTCAATTAATTTGTTTTTTGTTGACGTTATGAAGTGTATTACTATATTTTACAGTCAATATGAATAATTCGTAAACAAAGGGAGATCATGGCAACTCTATATTTAAAGAAACAATAACATTTTCCCTAACGTTTTCTGTGGGCAACCTGGATTCGCAAAAATGTTAAAAACAATGTTTAAACCTACAGTTGATTACAAAACAAAAAGACAAAAAGACAAGAAATTTTCGGCAGCGACCAAGACTTAGTAATACTGTCTTGGTCATATAAATGTAGAATAACCTAAATATTCTTTTAACTCAAACTTTTAAAATGTTATTGTTGTAAGACAAGCAACATATTATTGGGTACGTTTAGCGAACTCAACTGTTGAAAGTTAGCACTCAACCTAATTACTTGTGATAACAGTCAACTGTTGCAAGTTCGCTGAACAATCCAGAAGCAAAACTGCTATGTACGTCACTCCAGTTATGTTATGTGTTTGTATGTAACGCGTATTATTTGAGGTTAGATAACACCGCTGTACACTATCAGCGTACAAAAATTGCGCTTAGTAAATTTAACAAGAGCTGACAGTTAGCGCAAAGTCAGCGGACTCGTTTAGCGAATCGCTGTCGGTCAACTATTCAACAGTTGCATTCGCTAAACGGGCCCATTTTTTGTTAATAAAATCAAATGTCAGATCAAGCCGGAATTCATTTTCCCATTGTTTCCCAACCCACTGAATTTTGAAACATAAGTTAAAGGTATACAGCATTATCAGAATAATGGGTAACAAATGAGTAACTTTTTTTTAAGCGATTTATAAATCGCGTTATCTGGTTTGCCAGATTAATTTTTCGTTTTGTAATGTGTTGCTCACTAAAGTGTCATTTGCACTGGTAAAATGCCATTAACCAACCGAGAAATGATTGAAATTGTTTTTATTGTGGGGAATAATTACAGAACATGCAGAGAAACAGCTACGGAATCTAATGAAAATCATCCTGACAAAATCATTAGTCGCAAACTATTGCAGAAGTACTAAATAAGTTTAATCGCCTGATTTAGATCTAATAAAAAAAATTGATTTTTTTAGCACTCAATTCACTTCAATATTTAGTTTTTTCAGTTTTCAAATAATGTTTATTAATATGAGATAATGCATAACTTTTTCGCCTAACAACTTTTTCTTCTAAAATGCATACTAAAAAAGTTGTCCATTTGTTACCTATTATTCTGATCATGATGTATAATATTATAAGTTATAAGTGTGTGAATTAGGGAAAAAGGATATTTGTTGTTCAGTAAATTATTAAGTGAACAGCTAAATTTCACATTCAAAGGTAAAACCACAACATCGAATCTCCAACGGAGAAGCTGAACCAAGAAGAAGGAATGATAAATTAAATTTAAGGTGAAATTGGGAAAGCATTCCTTTAGTTACCTGACTATTTGGGCATACCGTCTTCAGCATCCACGAGGGATGTCTTCATCCCTCGGACGAAATTAGTCCATGTAAACAAGTGAAAACTTTAATTAAACCTGATGGTGCTTTCCCAATTTTACCTTGAACTGTAGTCAATCAGGACGACTCTCCAAACTTTTCAATATAATAAATTAAATGTACAGTATAGGTACTCAGAAAACTCCCGACATGCAAAAATGACATTTGGTTGGCTAAAATAAAAATAACAAATTATGCCGACAGTAACGTAACATTTTATATTGGTAACTATGTTATACAGTGTGGAAATTAAGTAGCGGATAAATGTGTATGAGACAGAGAAAATCTAAAAAGGAGAGAGCGATATAAATCACTGCGCATATGACAATTTTTTTTTCAGATTTAAAAAACAAATTTTTAAAAGTTGTGACGTCATTAATGTTTTTTTTAAATGACAGCCTATGTTTTTTATTTTTTATTTTGGTAGAGTTATTTAATCTGCTTTCAACTATATAACATTTTGAATAGGTTACATGAGAAAAAAGTAAAGAATAACGGCCTTGAAGTTAAAAAAGTAAAGATGAATTAAGTGTTCCCAGGGAGATGGATAGGAAGAATGGGTCCAGTGGAATGGTCGGCTAGGTCCCCTGATCTAACGCCATAAGATTTTTTTCTATGGGGGCACTTAAAAACATGGTATACAAAAACCGACCTAATAATTTAGAGGACCTTGAAGAAAGTATTCGGCATGAGTGTAGGTTAATAACGCCTCTGTTGCCGCATTGTTTGCGGTGAATGTGAGTGCCCTCTGTTATTTATATTTGAGAACTACACTAAGTAATGTACAGGAGTGGGAGGCAAGATTCCCACCCCGTTCAACCCCCGACTAAGGGAAACGACGAGAGTACACAGTCAGCATTATTAACACGAGCAACAAGCACTTATCATTCACGCGACCCCATCTTGTATTTTGTATTTTTACACTTTCAATATTAAATATATTACTTTTAGGCTGAAACAAAGCCCTTGTATTTTTATACATAAACCCCAATTACAACATGGCTCTTCCGAACCGGATACTTGAGCTATAAACAAGTATTTGTGAGTTATAACAACAATCCGCGCAAAAGTGGTATCATAACGGTACAGTTTGTGCAGAAGTTAGTGAACATCGCTAGCTCCAGAGTTCCCGGCATTACATCCAGGATATCGCATCGCCGTAGCAGTTCCAGGATCCACATCCAGGAAACCGGCACCATTCCTCCAGGCATTGCGTCCAGGAGCATCGAATCGCCGTAGCAGTTCCAGGATCCACATCCAGGAAACCGGCACCATTCCTCCAGGCATTGCGTCCAGGAGCATCGAATCGCCGTAGCAGTTCCAGGATCCACATCCAGGAAACCGGCACCATTCCTCCAGGCATTGCGTCCAGGAGCATCGAAGCGCCGCAGCTGTTCCATGATCCACATCCAGGAAACCGGCACCATTCCTTCAGGCACTACGTCCAGGAATCCCGCAGAACGCCGTTCGATCCAGCTGATTGTCCGACGAGTCCGCAGCAGACGCAAGACGTCCATGGTTCTCCGTACAAAGGTGGGTCGCATCCTTTATTTATTCCCATAATCAATCCCTCAGTTTGTCCCATTTACTAAGTGCTTTTTTCTACAATGGCTTCCACGAGGTCGACAAAAGCGTCGTCACCGGCTCAAGAGTCCATCGATACTTGTAAAACAATTCATGCAAATGTACAACGGTTTGCAAGCTATGTTCATGAATTCAATCCAGAGTCAGACAGTGTCGATGTCTTAAAGCTAGGTTACAGCGAATTGAAGCGGTGGACGTAGAATTCACCAATAATTACCACAACGCGTGTAAATTAGATTGCGAAATCGTAACGATTGAATTTATTAACAATTTTGAGGGGCTATATTTTGATGCCGTTGGTGCAGCTCACGCGCTAATCGGCAAATCCGTGAACGCATCTAGCTCTACGCTCTCGATTAATTCCGCCCTCCCAGCAGTAAAATTACCAACGTTGAGTTTGCCAACGTTTTCTGGAGCGTATGAAGATTGGCTGAGTTTTCGCGATAGTTTTGTATCAATCATTCACGAAAATAACAACTTGGGTGAATCGCAAAAGTTGCAGTACCTCCGGTCTAGCTTAACACAAGATGCATTGCAAACAATTCAATCACTGCAAACCACGAATGGTAATTATGCAAATGCTTGGGACATGCTCAAATTGCGGTATGAAAACAAACGCGTGATTGTCTTTAATCACGTGAAGGAAATCTTCAATTTACCTAAACTATCAACCGAATGCCATCTTGGGTTAAGAAAAATACTGCATGGCTACCAGAGACACATGCGTGCTTTGACGGCTTTAGGGCAGAACGTGAACGATTGGGATGTCATAATCTTACACATAATTACTGCCAAATTAGATTTCACAACACTCCGTGATTGGGAATTGCAGCCCATTAAGGGTGAATTGCCAACGCTGGCTGAATTATCCACATTTTTAAGTAACCGCTGCCAAATGCTTGAGTCTGTAAGTGCGAAAAATGTTAAATTCAAACCTATTAGTAAACCGCTGAAAACCCTACTAACAACTAATTCGCGAAATTGTACATATTGTAAAGAAAATCATTCAGTTTACACTTGTAAAAAATTCGCCGAGCTTCCAGTTGCAGAACGCGTCGCAGCAATTAAAGCATCAAATGCATGTCTTAATTGCTTAGTTATTGGGCATGCCGCCGGACAATGCCGATCTTCAGGTAATTGTCGCAAATGCGATAAGCGCCATAATACCCTTCTTCATTTCACTAGGTTTAACCAAACGCCGCCCTCTAATACCGCTGGGCTTAATAGACCAGCTGGCAATTTAAGCTTACCAAGTAATCCCGGAAAACCAGACATACAGTCTGTGGTACTGTCTTGCAAGGTCGCCGCAGGTACCGAAGCTTTATTGTCGACGGCTAAAGTTTATATTACCGACGTTTATGGAAATCCACATTGTGTTCGAGCAGTTTTGGATAGTGGGTCACAATCAAACTTTATGACAGAAGCGCTATTGAAACGTTTGGGAGTGCCATATACCCCAATAAACTTAAAGATTAGTGGATTTTCCAATTCCATATCCGAATCAAAGAAACGTGCCACAATAAACGCCAAATCGCTTTACAATGGTTTCGAAGCAAAGTTAGCATGCTTGGTCATTCCAGTAATTACCAGCAAAATTCCCGGTACAACTTTCAATTCCGAAATACTAGATATCCCGCAAGACTGTAAATTAGCTGATCCAGATTTTAATCAATCTAGTCACATTGACCTGCTAATAGGCTCGTCATTATATCTTGACATACTTATGCAGGAGCAAATAAAATTAGGGAAAGGTTTACCAACACTACAAAAAACTCAGTTAGGCTGGATAATTGGGGGGGATTTGAACATTCCTTTGTCAAATAATAACACCCAGTGTTATGTAAACACAGAATTGGAAATGCAAATTGAAAATTTTTGGGGAATTGAGGAGTTTCCCGTAATGAAATTTCAATCGGACGACGACAAAGTTTGTGAGGCCAATTTCAAGGCAACAACTACGCGAGCCGACACCGGTCGGTTTATAGTGACATTTCCGTTCAAATCGGGTTGTCGCGATGAATTAGGTGAATCAAGAGCACTAGTAGAGTCTCGTTTCTTGGCCGTTCAACGCCGTATTAATAAAAACCCCAAACTGAGATCACAATATGTGGATTTCATGTCGGAATATATCCAGTTAGGCCACATGTCAAAGGTCAACGAGGAAAATCATGCGTGTATCTCCCACATCATCCCGTGATCAATGATTCCAAGTTAACGAGCAAGGTGAGAATTGTGTTCGATGCGTCATCTAAGACGTCGACGGGAAAGTCATTAAATGATACTTTATTAGTAGGGCCAGTAATTCAAAATGATTTACTTAATATCGTTCTTCGCTTCAGAACACACAAATATGTCATAACCGCGGACATCACTAAGATGTACCGCCAAATATTGATGCATCCTAATCACCGCCCCCTTCAGCGCATATTATGGCGATCAGATTCCAAAAGGCCGCTCGAGACCTACGAGTTAAATACCGTCACTTATGGTCTAGCTCCTGCTGCGTTTCTGGCAATCAGGTGCTTGCATGAAACAGCGATCTTGCATAAGGATTCTCACCCTGCCGCGAGTAAAGTGATAATTAACGACTTCTACGTCGATGATTTGTTGACCGGAAGTGATGACCGCGAAGAATTAATACAATTGCAACGAGACATTGACTGTATTTTAAAAACTGGCGGCTTCGATTTATGCAAGTACGTTTCTAACGATCAAAGAATTATCGATGTACTAAAGGTTAATTTCACAAAACAAGCCGTTATCGATTTTAATCGCGGAGAGTACCATAAGACACTTGGACTGCAATGGGAACCAAATAATGATTGCTTGGCATATTCAGTCTCGTTCGCCAAACGCGAAGTGACAAAACGCACCATTTTATCGGCCATTTCAACAATTTTTGACCCCTTAGGTCTTTTAGGTCCAGCTACTGTCATTGGCAAAATGCTCATGCAGAACTTGTGGCAATTAAAATCAGCTTGGGATGAGTCAGTCCCATTGCACTTCCACACAAAATGGACGATGCTACGCGATTCACTACGTGATATCAACTCTTTCAAAATTCCGCGAAATGTATTTGTTAATAACGCCATCCGTATCGAATTGCACGGTTTCTGTGATGCGTCCGAGGCAGCCTACGGTGCATGTATATATTTAAAATCCACCGACGTGTAAGAACCTAATAATATTAAAATCCATAATTTTACGAGTCGGAACAAAACTGCGTAAACATCATAGCAGGCCGCGGCCGACGACGCGTTGGCCCAGGCGAGTACATTCATTTTGCTGACTTCGTAGTTTTGGGCAAATGTAAATAAGCACACGATCAAAATGATGACACAGAGAAATAGGTCGTGGGAATACGACGGGAACTCGAAACGGCGATTGCGTAATTCGGTGACACGTATGGGATTGCGTCAATTTGCAGCGGTACGCAGAATTATCATAGGACGGGGGAAGAAGAGTAAAAAGTGGGGGACCAGTATAAATAAAAGTGCGGAACTTAAACGGAGCATTCGAGCTTAACAACTCGATACGAGCAGTCAGCCGAGATCGCCTGCATCTCCTGACACTCTCATCCGCCGATCTTTGTAACTGCGATTTGCTTCATCGCAGTTACGATGAAGACCCGCTCCAAAGCCGACACCGATCCGGGGATTCCCTCGGATCGCGCCTGCTCTCCGACTGCTCCAACGACTGATTCTTCACCACCTGCCGCCGACGTTTCGGCACCACCACTCGGCAACGGTCTTTTGCCAACGCCCTCATCACCACCGCTCTCGATGCCGCTTCTTCTAACGCCGACTTCTGCACTGACCTCTACTTCGCCTTCTGCTACACTATCTACATCTTCGCTAACTCCTCCCGCCGCGTTACCGGATCACGTCAGTCCGGTAACAGGTCAAGGGATTTCGGTTCTTCAAACCACGACCTTGCCCCATCTCATCACCGCCGACGACGACGACGCCAGCGGCTTCCAGTTGGTCACGTCACGCCGCACCAATCCAGGGGTAAGTAACTCACCCCACACTACACCCGCGAGCACACCTTCCACAAACTCAAACACCCCCCTAACCACCACCGGCTTAAAAACAACCCAAATTTACACCTTCGCAATCCGCAACCCACTTCCACAATTCTCCACTAACCTCCAGTTAATCCACCATATGTCCAGGGCCGGCATTGTCATTCATGCCATCAATCGCCGACCCGAAGGCATTATAATTCACACCCCAACTCTGCAGTGGGCCTCGCTCGCTCAGAGAATTCCCATCCTTGGGAATGCCACCGTCCAACCTTCCACCTTCACACGCTCCTCAAACCCGCATGCACCCCGCACCACCCCTTCCACTCCATCATTCTCGGCCGTCGTCAGAGGCGTCGAGCATGACGTCACTCCCGCTGCCCTTCTGGCGGCTGTCCATTCCAAGGGCCTGCAAGCCCACGGAGCCGTCCGCATCATTTCCCGTAATACCCGGTGGCCCACAATGATGATGCGAATTTTCACTCGCCACCCCGAATCCTTAGATAATTTAATCTCCTACGGCTTAACCCTAAATTTTTATCGCTACCGCGTTGAGCCATCTCTCCCTCCTTCTCCACAACCCAAGCAATGCTCCCGTTGCGTCAAGTTCCACGACCACAATCTCCCTGCCCCGTAACTGCCACCATCACCTGCGGCATCTGCGCCGGCTCCCACCTTTCCTCCGCATGCACAAACCCCAAAACTCCAAAATGCGCCAACTGCGGCTCTTCCTCGCATGTTGCCTTTTCGCACACTTGCCCAAACCGCCCTTCACCAACCTCCGTGGCCGATACATTCCCGTTGAAAGCCACCGATTCCACAACCTCCAACGAAACCGTCAACCTCCTCAAATTCAAATTTTGGGCTACA
The DNA here is from genome assembly GCA_951805005.1 of Othius punctulatus. Classification (NCBI taxonomy): domain Eukaryota; kingdom Metazoa; phylum Arthropoda; class Insecta; order Coleoptera; family Staphylinidae; genus Othius; species Othius punctulatus. The sequence goes on along the minus strand of OX638138.1, from coordinate 67,134,381 downwards.
GCCTTGCGCTGTCCGGCACCGGTTATGCAGTACACATTACCGCGGTGCCCTTATCCCGAACGTTTGCACAAGTTGTATGTTAACGTCAGTAAATTCATACCCATCCTATCCTAAACCTCTATCCTCGTACATTTCCCAATGTCTTTCACACCCGCTTTAATTTCCCACAACATCAGGGGCTGGAGAACCAATTGTCAGCTCTTAAAGCATACAGTGCAGTCCCTGAATACACAAATTATTGCCCTTCAGGAAACTTTATGTAAATCACACAATCCTATTGCCATTAAATTCTTTAATTGTTTTAGAAATACCCGCCCGTCTGGCAGAGGTGTAGCCACTCTGGTGCACAATTCCCTTCCTGCAACCCAAATTTTCACTCCTTTCCACCTCCAATTTGACATTGTGTCAGTAATAATAACCTCCGTCATCGGCCCAATAACCATCCACAACATTTACCTGTCCCCCAGCTTAACTTTCCCAACAGCCGCGGTGCGCCTGCTGTTGAAATCGACAAGAACTGTCGTTGGCGATTTCAATGCCAGGAGCCTCCAGTTTGGAGACACGGCCTCCAATGCTGCAGGAGCTTCTCTCCTGCACATTTTAGACACCACTTCATTTTCCCGCCTCGAAAACTCCGAATTTACCTTCTCCTGCCACCAAGGATCCTCAATACCCGACCACATTCTCTGCGCCGACGACCTAATTCCCTACTTCCACAAAGACCTCGACGTAATTCCCGAAACCACCAGCGACCATTTCCCACTACTTGCCTACTCATCCATTTTCAGTCAGCCGTCACTTCCCCGGCGTGAGCCTAGATTTAATTTTCACAAAACTGACTGGAAAAATTTGTTTCACTCCTTTTAAATTTTCAACTTCCCCCTGTCAATAACCTCTTTGATTTAAATTCTTCCATCCGGCACCTAACTTCCTCCTTATCCGCCGCCATATCCCAGTCAACTCCGCTATCCCGGGACTTCATCCAAAAACCCCCAATTCCCAAAAAAATCCTGACGATGATCCAAACGAAAAATGCTCTGGGGCGCCTTCAGCGCCGCACGGGCGACCCTGCGATTAGGACCGAAATCAACAGGATTTCGGCCGTCATTAAGATCAGTTTAAACGCACATCGCACTAAACAATGGGTCGATGTCACTTCACGTTTGGATTATCGCCAGGGCTCCAAATTCTGGAAACTTTTTAAAAATCTTACATCCCGCGTTCCAGAAACTCACTCCTCTCCCATAAATTTCCCCGCCCTTGTCGCTCACGATCCGCAAGCCAAAGCCGACAACTTTGCAATCCACCTCCAGTCAATTCATAACACCATTCCCGACTCCTCACGCCCATGCTTACAACGGCAAGCATCCAAATCCTCCAACTCCAACTCACGCTTCACCACACTGCACGTTCCCGGCCCTAACTTTCCCGGCGACATAATCACCTCCGCCAAAGTCACGGCCGTCATCAAACTCGCACAAAACCGAGGTCCCGGCCCTGACTCAATTCCCAACCAAGTCCTGAAAAATCTCCCTCCTAACATCGTCGATTCCCTCACACAAATTTTCAACTTTTGCTTCTCCTCCGGCTACTTTCCCGCGCATATCAAAGAAGCAAAAGTAATTTTAATCCGCAAGCGCAACAAACCTCTAAACAATCCCAATTCCTACCGGCCAATTTCCCTCATAAACACCCTGGGCAAACTTTTTGAAAAAATTATACTCTCCCGCCTCCGTGAATTTTGCCACGATCACGAAATCATTCCACCACATCAATTTGGTTTTACATGCAGTCGATCGGCCCAGGATGCCCTCCTGTCGTTCACCTCTGACGTCGTCGGTGCCGTCTACACACGTGGTGTAACGTCGGCTCTGATGTACGACGTTGAGACGGCGTTTGACACGGTGTGGCACGATGGCCTGATCTTCAAGCTCATCAGTCTTAAATTTCCGGCCCATTTAATAACCCTCGTCAAAAACTTCTTGTCTGATCGAAAACACTGCGTGGTCGTCAACCACCGCAGTTCCCCCAGTTTTTCGCCCCTCGCGGGCGTCCCTCAAGGCTCGACTCTCTCTCCCTTGCTTTATAAAATTTATGTCCACGACATTCCGTTACCAAACTCAAATAGCACAAAAATTCTCAACTTTGCTGACGACATAATTATTTTTTTCTCTTCTTACAATCTCTATCGCGCCCACGCGCGCTTGCAATCATATAGTTCACTAATCACGGCCTATCTTGCCGAGTGGCGCCTCAAAATAAATCCCCAGAAAACCCAGTTCATTAACTTCAAAAACATCCGCAAACAGGCTCCCGGCCACACCTACAGAACTGTCCTCGTAGATTCAATTCCCATTTCCCCCTGCATCTCCGCAACTTATCTCGGCATCCAATTCCACCGTCACCTTAACTTCTCCTTAACTATTTCCAACACGCTCGCCGCTGCCCGGCGCCGTGTTCCGCTGTTGTTGGCTCTCCGCTCAGCGAGCGGAGGGTGCAGCACCCTCACACTTCTCCACACCTATAAAACCTTTATCCGCCCTATTCTTGAATACCCGTTCCCATTACTCGGCTCCGCCAAACCCAAAGTTCTTGCCAGACTTGCCTCCTTTGAACGCCGTGTCCTACGTAAAATCCTCCAGCTTCACTACAGACATCCTTCCGACGATATTTACACTAGAGTCCCCCTCGCCCCGATCCTAGAACGCCTGAAAGGTCGCCAGGCTAAATACGCCCTCAAACAAATCCTGCATGACGGTCCTAACGCCCACCTATTTTCACTTCCGGTTCCCCGGCCAGTTCGCCGTCACATGGAAATTATCCCACATCCTGCCTTCAGCATGCTCCCACACATACATCCCCTGATCGTCCAGAGTCGGTGGACAACATCCTTTCATGCATAAATCCCGCATTTCTCCAACACTAACCACACAAAACACTGGCTTTGCATGGCACCGTCCATATGTGGATATGGTGCGCGCCACGCTATTGTACTATAAACACCAAACTCTCACTTACCAATTTTTACTCATTGCTTCACAAAAACACACTCGCTACCAAAAAGCGGCGCATTAGTGCTGTGTTCGCACTATTTTTAGAACACACACCAGCACAAAAAAACTTGCATAAAAACACAAGTATGCATAACGTCTTTTACCATCCATAATGCGCCGCGGAACCGTTTGTTTGTCATCGCCTGCGGACTGTATTCATTTTTGTATTCATTTTTGTATTCATTTTTTATTTGTATTAAATTTTTGTATTCATTTATATTTTATTTTTTTCAGTCACCCTGTTAAATTCACCTCGCCCACACTACCCACACCCGTAAACATACACACACATACGAGCCCCTGGAACTTCATCGCAAGTCAGTTGGAAGTCGTACTCTGCACGCAGGAGACACACTCAAATCTCACCTCAAACTCACTTTCAGTCCTATAAAGGCTTCGGCCTGTAGAGGACATTAAATTCACTCGATTCATTGACATTAAACGGAGCCAGTTAGATGTACCGATCGAGACAGAACGTCACGCTGTCTGACGACGACTCATATACTTTAAACATTAATTCCTCAGGTGAATATATAACACAAGTTTATCAAATGTAATTCACACTAACAATTCCAAAGTCAATTCCATACTAATAATGTAACCTATCTAGTGATATTACCGCGCCTTGCCGCTGGTAATGAACGAAGTTTAATAAGGGTATGAAATGTAGGGAGCCTCACGCCACTGCGGAGTTGAACCTAACTGCATTTTATACCTTGTCCTGACAATATTTTCGTACTGACAGGAGAATATTGTAACATGCCTTCCTTTCCGCTGTCGCAAAACATTTGATCAAACATCTTTTCACACTAACAATTCTAAAGTAATTTATCCATAATAATGTAACCTATCTAGTGATATTACCGCGCCTTGCCGCTTTTAATGAACGAAGTTTAATAAGGGTATGAAATGTAGGGAGCCTCACGCCACTGCGGAGTTGAACCTAACTGCATTTTATACCTTGTCCTGGCAATATTTTCGTACTGACAGGAGAATATTGTAATATGCCTTCCTTTCCTCGTCGCAAACATTTGATAAACAGTGTGGCCTCATTAATCAATCGGTAGTTAAATAAAAAGTTGCGTCAGCGGAACTTAACTTAATAATTTCGATATAAATAATTCAATGATATTTGTAATTATATCGTATAATTAAACTTGCTCAGCGCTCCGATATTCAAGAAATCTCAGAATTATGAATGACTGAAACGAATGTTTGTCTGTGCTTAAGTAGATAGAAAAGTAGAAGTAGAATAGAGCTTTATCATACTAATCAATAATCAATTTTGAATAACAATACCTATTAAAGTTTTTACGATCACATGGCTGATAATGTTGGTAGACGCGAGTACTAGCAATATCTCCGAATGAGGACACATTGGGTGCTTGAAGCACTGGAATCGCTTAAAATACTTTAATGTGAAGTTATGTGATTCGTTCCTATCCACTAGGTGGCGTTGAAATACATTGGTAGGCACCGTGCTAATGAATTTCTATGCAGTGATGACATGTATCAGATATCCTTCTCGGCACAATTTGAAGATTGTGGTGCATGAAGTCGCTAAGTAACACTTTGTAATTCCAACCGCAGTGTTAATAAGTTACTCTGTTTGCAAAATAAAATAAATCATTCAAATTCAAAGAATATAATAAATTTTCAATAATTATTAAAGAAATCTATTCCAAAATTTAAATAAATATAACTAAATAAATAACGTCCAATTAGAGTAACAAAATTGTCTTTTATTTACCTGTCGCTTGCATAACCTTTTAAAATGAATAAATCATATGAAATCCATGTATCTGTGTTTTACTTGCTAACAAAAATTACTAACAGACACATTACCCATAAAACGAACCAAACTGAGTTGTCACGATTTTGATTTAAAAATCAAACATAACGTAGAGTACTACCACTAAATCACGAGCCAAATCAATATTACAAATTACGAGAATTTGTAAATCACGAGCCAAATCAATTACTTGAATTATAAGAATTCATGTAATATGCAGTTAAAGAAATTAAATGCATCCAATTGCATTTAAGGATGAATTGCAGTTAAATAAATGCAATGAATAATAAATATTACAAATTATGAGAATTTGTACAACACCTGGGTTCGAACCGTTACATTGGTGCCGTGACCAGGATTATTTTTCTGGTCATTACACCACATTGTTGTCTAGTGACCAAGATATGGGTTTATTAAAAAAATGTGTCTGTGGGTAATTAACCATTGTTAGTAACTACATATTAATTATAAATAGGGAATAAGTGCAAGCGAGAGTGTAAATTTAAGGGTAAAGGAAAGATAGATAAAAAATATTTAAAAAAAAAAATAGTAAAAAAAAACTAAGAAATAAAAAAAATATATATTTAAAAAAAATATTAAAATCCATAAAATTGAAAACAAAAGAGTAAATTTGCTTGGAAATAGGGGCGTTATAAGTAAACAGTCGATGGGACGGAATGTATGTCGAATAATTATATAATTCCTCAGAAAAGAACAGGAGAACAGAAGAGCTTCGCACACGTAAGAGGGTCTATAAAAGGTTGGCAGCAAATATCGCAAAATAGCATTTACCGTAATTGATCTAAAGGTATCCATTAAGGATGAGATCTTCATTTAGAATTCAGTCACGTTCTAAATTCAATTTGCATAAAAATGACGATGCATGGAATGTTATTGAAAGAAAAAATTTCTTAAAATTTTATTATTGAACATTTAAATGGAAATAGTAATTTTAAAGTTACTCCAGTTCAGTAAAACCAGTTTGAGAGAAGTTATGGGTACATTTGGACAGCTATCTGACTGTATTTATGGATGTGTTGATTCAAAGAGAGGTCGGGATAATTGAATAAATTCATAAAATAAAATGGTAAGGCTATAACATTTTATAAAAATAAACATATATTATCAGTTTAAACAAAAGAAATATTGAGTGCGGGAAAGGGACGGTTGGAGATATTTCAGTTTAACTTCATATAATAATTTCAAAATTATTTGAAAAAGTCTGGAATAAAATATGAAAGGTGTTTTGATATCAGTTAATGATAAAATAAATATGCATGTTTGGTAGCAAGGCAATATTGGGTACTGTAGAGGCTTGCTTGGAGAATTGGTGGCAGTAGTTTTGTTCTGGTAGTATAGATAGTTATTGTGTTACGTATGGTATATAAGGAATGTGTATGATTTTGTTTGTTGGTATGAATAATTTGCATTGACGTAGCAATTGTATGGTAGAGCTAGTGGATTAAAGTAGTGTAGAAACTAATATCGAAACATTTGTTGTATAAGTACAGATATGGAAGAGTTCAGAAATGTTCACTAAAGTATTTTATCATTGTTTTCTAGAATTTAATAAAAATCGGAAAAGTAGTATCAGAGTATTAATAGATAATATAAATGGTGAAATTTTGATGCAATGACAATATTAATTTATAAAACACTAAATAAAGGCAAACAAATTTAGAAAACGATTTCAATTTTCTATGAATATGATTAAATAAGAGCAATAATATTATTGCATAACTGGTTATTGTCAATATTATAAAGTTGGTGCAATAGATTCAAATAAAGAAATATATATACAGGGTGTTTAAAACAAACGTGGTTCCGTTGTATTCATTTGCGGCTTGTAGATGGCACTTTCTCAGGGAGTTATTTAAATTGGCAACACGGCATGCTCTGACAATGTAATTTTATGATAATAAAATCTGTCAATGTTACATTGTTTCTTGAGTGTAATTACAAAATATAATAATTGGTTTCAAACTCTTTTGTTCCACATCAACAAAATTATTGTCACTTAAGTTTATGCCATGTTACCGCCTTTAATAACTAAACGGATGAACTATATTCACTTGTTTCAGAATACTAAAGTTTGGAATTTTATTTGCAATAATTAGCACTGTGAATCAAAATACAGTGTTGACAATTAGTATATATTTTCCCTAAAATGAAGATGTTTTGTGCCCTCTAGGGAGAAGTTAGTGGTTTTTTCGAAAACATCCTGTATATACACAAAATATTGCTTGTCATACAAAGAACATGTTATAATACCTACATTTTTTAAAAATATTTTCATATCAATATATTGGATTATCTTTGAAGCAACATATCTTATAACTATATTAATAAGTTTTAAGAGCTAAACAGCAAATGAATCCTTAATATGACATGAAAGAGCAAGTTGTTATATTTGAAGCTAAATGTAACTTGAGACAGTTTGAAATAATAATAATAATAATAGCATCAATAATGGAAATGCTGATTTTTAGAAACATTGCAGTGTCAATAAATCTAAATAAATAAATATAAATATTCACGGGCTGACCAAATAAGATTTTTCTAATTCGAATATAGTAACGCAACTTCATGTAAGTAACAACCGGGATACAATATACACAGGGAACTCTGGGATGGGGGCGGCAAACCGGGATACAATATACACAGGGAACTCTGGGATGGGGGCGACAAACCAGGATACCATATAACTACAGGGAACTCTCGGATGGGGGCGACAAACCAGGATGCCATATAACTACAGGGAACTCTGGGATGGAGGTGACAAACCAGGATGCCATATAACTACAGGGAACTCTGGGATAGGGGCGACAGAACAGCAAGTCATTGGCACTAGGTTGCCATTACAGAATTTTAAGGTTAAAGTAAGGTGTCAATAAAGGTTAGTATAATTCTACCAAAGAAAACTTTTGTTTATCGATGATGTTTGAGTTTATTGGATCGAAGATATGTGTATCTGCATCTGTATCTGCATATACTTACATGTAATCATGACTGATTATATAACAATTGCATAAAAACTTGATAATTAGCCTCAACATGGAGTTATCAAACTAATTCGAAATGCAATAATTGTTTAGATAACAGCAGACATGACCAATTATTGGAGACGGGGTGCCAACCTGTTCCATAGGCAGTCAATTGCAGACAACTAGATGGGGAGATTCGGACGAAAGCCATCCAATGTCCTGACTTCTAGGAGAACAACATTGCAATAACACAACAACACAACAATTGCAATGCTTAATACAGCAGGCAGCCCAACCCAGCAATTGCAAAGTTGCATTGCAAAAACAATGCCAGCAGCATCAAAGAAGAAAGCGGGTAAAATGAGGTGCGCGAATAGTGTTTTCGATCGTGAGATGCGATTGCGGTTTAGTGTGCGGAGGTAAAACAAATGGGGGACGACCCAAGAAGAAGAGACATTACTAAAAAGACTCTAAATAATATTGGTATTTTATTTGGCGCCTATGCTGTTGGTTTTGATTTTTCGTTTGTTTGTTTCTTTGAATTTGTTACAGAATCCAGTACGTGTATGGAAAGCATGTTGCGTGATTAATGATATGAATATGCATGTGTACGAATATGAATTACGTCGATATCACTATTTTGAATCTCGTGACTTGTTAAGATTTAAGGGGTATGCCTTTTTGTCGTGTAATATAATCTTAAAAAAAAGGGGTATTTTCGTTTTTCATTTCTAGCAATTTTTAATCACTTTAGAACGAATAACGAAATGGGGCGAATGTAAGAACCTAATAATATTAAAATCCATAATTTTACGAGTCGGAACAAAACTGCATAAATATCATAGCAGGCCGCGGCCGACGACGCGTTGGCCCAAGCGAGTACATTCATTTTGCTGACTTCGTAGTTTTGGGCAAATGTAAATAAGCACACGATCAAAATGATGACACAGAGAAATAGGTCGTGGGAATACGACGGGAACTCGAAACGGCGATTGCGTAATTCGTTGACACGTATGGGATTGCGCCAATTTGCAGCGGTACGCAGAATTATCATAGGACGGGGGAAGAAGAGTAAAAAGTGGGGAACCAGTATAAATAAAAGTGCGGAACTTAAACGGAGCCAGTTAGATGTACCGATCGAGACAGAACGTCACGCTGTCCGACGACGACTCATATACTTTAAACATTAATTCCTCAGGTGAATATATAACACAAGTTTATCAAATGTAATTCACACTAATAATTCCAAAGTCAATTCCATACTAATAATGTAACCTATCTAGTGATATTACCGCGCCTTGCCGCTGGTAATGAACGAAGTTTAATAAAGGTATGAAATGTAGGGAGCCTCACGCCACTAAATGCGGAGTTGAACCTAACTGCATTTTATACCTTGTCCAGACAATATTTTCGTACTGACAGGAGAATATTGTAATATGCCTTCCTTTCCTCGTCGCAAACATTTGATAAACAGTGTGGCCTCATTAATCAATCGGTAGTTAAATAAAAAGTTGCGTCAGGGGAACATAACTTAATAATTTCGATATAAATAATTCAATGATATTTGTAATTAAATCGTATAATTAAACTTGCTCAGCCCTCCGATATTCAAGAAATCTCAGAATTATGAATGAATGAAACGAATGTTTGTATGTGCTTAAGTAGATAGAAAAGTAGAAGTAGAATAGAGCTTTATCATACTAATCTATAATCAATTTTGAATAACAATACCTATTAAAGTTTTTACGATCACATGGCTGATAATGTTGGTAGACGCGAATACTAGCAATATCTCCGGATGAGGACACATTGGGTGCTTGAAGCACTGGAATCGCTTGAAGTACTTTAATGTGAAGTTATGTGATTCGTTCCTATCCACAAGGTGGCGTTGAAATACATTGGTAGGCACCGTGCTAATGAATTTCTATGCAGTGATGACATGTATCAGATATCCTTCTCTGCACAATTTGAAGATTGTGGTGCATGAAGTCGCTAAGTAACACTTTGTAATTCCAACCGCAGTGTTAATAAGTTACTCAGTTTTCAAAATAAAATAAATCATTCAAATTCAAAGAATATAATAAATTTTCAATAATTATTAAACAAATCTATTCCAAAATTTAAATAAATATAACTAAATAAATAACGTACAATTAGAGTAACAAAATTGTCTTTTATTTCTCTATCGCTTGCATAACCTTTTAAAATGAATAAATCATATGAAATCCATGTATCTGTGTTTTACTTGCTAACAAAAATTACTAACAGACACATTACCCATAAAACGAACCAAACAGAGTTATCACGATTTTGATTTAAAAATCAAACATAACGTAGAGTACTACCACTAAATCACGAGCGAAATCAATATTACAAATTACGAGAATTTGTAAATCACGAGCCAAATCAATTACTTGAATTATAAGAATTCATGTAATATGCAGTTAAAGAAATTAAATGCATCCAATTGCATTTAAGGATGAATTGCAGATAAATAAATGCAATGAATAATAAATATTACAAATTATGAGAATTTGTACAACACCTGGGTTCGAACCGTTACACATCTAACAAAACTGAATTTAATCTTTTCTTTTCAGCAAATACAAGTACAGTTTTGTTTACCGTAATAACATTCAAATTTAAATTGTTAACAAATGTAGTCCGATCCACGAAAAAAAAACAGTAGACTAATTTTAAAATCGCAATACTATACATATACTATTTTGGGACTTGATTCAAAATAATTCTCAGTCGACGATGTCACCGCGGGGGCGGGGGGGGGGCTGTGTACTGTTTAACAACTTCTTTTGACATAGTGAAATGTACTTAATATACATTTCCACCTCATTGACAGAAAATATTTCCTAAATAATGGTGAATTTACAAATTTACATTTTCAGAAATGTTGGGTCTTGTATCTGGTATTGAAAGTATCTAATATCACTCTTTACGGTGGAGAGAATTCATGCAGTGACCATGACTTATTTCGGCTCAATTTCCTAACAGACCAATTCCATCTGCATAGTTATCAAAATGGTTATCTAGGGTACAACGCTTCATAAAAAAAAACGAGCAAACAGGAAATATAGGGAAAATACGGAGGGGTGACTAGACTGATTATTCTAGGAATTTCAATCAACATTTCTAATTATGATCATGTGTTTCAAAAGCGGTTCGACGAAATAACGTTGAGCTAGAAGAAATGGATAATAGGATTGATAAATGCGAATCAAAGTATCAGAATCAGATTGATAGGCTAGCGAATACAATGCATGAATAGTTTAGTTATTATCCATAATGAAATTGGAATGAGTAAATGAAAAATGAGATTGAAAAAGTAAATTGACAAATAAAAATCTGACGTCTTGTTTTCAATTCGTAAAAATATTAAAACTTTAAAAAATAAATTAACGAATCAACTAATCGAGTGCTTCTTTTTCTTAAAAAATGCATCATATTTCTCTTCTGCAGTTGGGGAGCATTTTTATAATTTTTATTTTACTAAATAAGCGATACAAATACATACAAATAACCCATAGAGTAAATGAATTTTTAGTAAACATTTTTTATATGTAATCAGTATCAGTCACTAATCTTATAATGATGCGCTATGATTTAAAATTATTTAACATTCATTAGAATAATCATTCTCGATACGGTTTTGCCGATGTCAGTTTTATTATTTTATAAAAAATACATTTCTAAGTGTTTATGGTTATCCATGATTACATGAGAGAGATGGAAACATGAAAATGTAACAGATCGTAGGCATTTAGGCGAATGTGAGTTGAACTCTCAAAAAAATCGTAATCGCATGCATTCAAGTCCGTTCGGACACCCGACCTATTTATTTAGGAAATCGTGCTACTAGCGCTCTCTGGGCAGGGGTATGTGTCCAGATATTGAAGTGAAATTAATTACTTTCTACATTTAAATATTTTGTTTAGTGATAATGTCTGAGTTCTGTGTCATCCCAGTCACTCTCATTTTCGAGTTGGAGGATCCTGCACCTCGGTCTCCATTCCTAGTGGATGATAAGTTCGTATTTTTCCTCGTGTTTGTCGGCAATTGCTTGCTGAACTGTTTTGCAAATTGCAATTCAGAAATATGGTTTATTTAACAGAAATGCATAAAATAACAATTCTACAGATGATTTGTTACGGAGATAGAATACGATCGCAAGTGAAAAGTTGCACGCCTGTTTCAAGAAAAAAATCCTGATTTGCCCCCTACATCCCAAGGATCAATTAGTAAAATCGAAAAACAGTTTCGCGAACGTGGACATGCAATGCAAATAAAAAAGGAACCTTCCAACGCAATGAATGATGATAAGAAATTGGATATAATGCTTGAGTTGAGAAAATCCTCATAATTCGAGTTGACAAGAAGTGTTTAGCGTTGAATGTTCGCCATTCCTCGATCTTTCGTGCTAAAATAAAATGCATCCCTATAAACTGATAACTCAGGAGCTCACTGAAGACGATTTCGATAGAAGAACGTATTATTGTGAACAAATGATACAAAGGTTAGATAATACTTTTATTCAAGTAGAAAATGTTTCATTTTCTGATAAGTCCACTTTTAAATTTCACGGTCATGTTAATCGTTATAACTGTCGCTACTGGTCTAAAGACAATGCTCGCTGGATGAGAGAATTACATATGCAACTCCTGCAAAGCTTAATGTTTTGGCAGGGATAATTGGAGATCATGTTATTTTGTCATTGGTCCCTTTTTCATCGATGGAAATTTGAATGGAGATACTTATTTAGCACAACTCCAAAATAATGTCGTGCCTTAACTTATATCTTGCTCAAGCAATCCAACAAATTCCGGCTAATGTGATATGGTTCCAGCAGAATGAACATTACCAAATCAATGTCCGGCAGTATCTGAACTTTCCATTTCCAAATCGGTGGATAGGGAGGCGAGAATCGCCAGAACGGCCAGCACCATTACCTGATCTTACGCCATTAGACTTCTTCTTTTGGGGATATTTTAAAAGTATGGTATACATAACTAACCACGCGATTTAGCTGTGATTAAGAAGAATGACGCTTGCGTTTGGGTCGGTCACACCTCAGATGTTAATTAATGTTATAAGGATTTTTGATTTACGATTAGGATGCTGCCAATATATCCTAGACCAGCATATTGAAAATATCTTACATTGAGATTGATTTGTTCTTTATTATTTTACATTTTTAGTATTGAAATGCTAATAATTAATGAGTTTTTAGTTTATTGTAGCGAATCTCGTCAATAAAAATGAATTTATTTCTTTAATGTTATTATTTTAAAAAGACCTTCCAAGTGACGTATCACAAGCGTATAATACCAATTTAAAAAGTTGGGGGTTACAACTGTCACTCGAAGGGGGTTTACATTTGGGATGACATTTTAAAGTATCTAAAATTGACCTGTCTCGTGTTTTTTTTTGTATAATATGCAAAATTATTAAAATACTGAATTCATTCCATTTGGCTGTTCCACACTGTATTGCCATTGTTGCACCAACTTGCGAGCCCCCGCGTTAGTGACATATATTTTCTGACGCAAAACACTACAATTTTATGAAGAAAAACCCTACCGTTAAAAAATGTCTGAATTCTGGCCTCTTTTTGACTGACTTGACTATAATGATAGAAGTTGTAAATTTAAAATTTTGAATATGTGTGAAATGAGTCTGCTTATTTCTTTTGCAATTATAAGTAGAATCTTCAGCAATTGTCAAAAGGGTATTATATATCGCTTCTAAATAAAGTCTTAAAGGTATTATTGCATAACTCTACTTGACCACCTTGTAACTAAAGGACTTTAGGTTTAATTCAGGTGCATGTTTTTTTATAACTTCCCATCTTTTTGTAGAAGCCGAAAAGAATACATATACAGGGTGTTCCGCGCTCATGGACCATTAAAAGTTTATGAGGTTCCCGATAAGAAAAAAAAATGAAAATATTCATCCAAACATCAACATGGCTGACTCCGGCTGACATTTGTGTTCACCTATTTTTACTTTCTGAGATAAAAATTAAATTCCAAGATTTTGATCTCAAAAATACGTCATGAAAAATTGATTCAAGTTCTCTTACAAATAAGATTAAAACGGAAAATTTATCTCGAATTGTAACTGAAAGGTACCTCTATGACTAATATATTTGACAGCTGAAAATTTTGACAATTATTCATTCAAAAATGTCATTAGTTAAGTGCCCACTTAAATTCAGAGTATTTCATTTTTTTAAACGAAATGACATATTTTTTATATTATAGAATTAAAACATTATCATTAAAATTGAAACAGTGACGAAAAATAAGCATATTTCGCAAACTATGAAACATGTGTAAATAGCATGGGCAAAATTACATGATGCAGAAATTCGATTTTAAAAATATTTTAAAAACTACTTATTTTGGGAATATGGTTGTATAATACTTTTTTTCTTAAGTTGTTATGCCTCGGCGGAAAGACCGGTTAGGTCGATAGCCGAATAAAGATCGATCTACTACTAGTGTCATGCCAATTGCTCTATGATATAATAAGAATGTCATTCCATTTAAAAAATTGAAATACGCTGAATTTAAGTGGGCACTTAACTAATGCCATTTTTGAATGACCAATTGTCAAAATTTTCAGCTACAAAATATATCAGTCACAGAGGTACCTTTCAGGTGCAATTTGAGATAAATTTCTATTTTTATCTTATTTGTAAGAGAAAATGAATCAATTTTTCTTAAAATATTGGTATTTAATTTACTTTCATTTTGTTTTAAATTAAATGGGGCAGCCAGAAACATAATAATATATAGGGTGTTCCGTTTAAAAAAGAAAAGTTGATAGCTACTTCCGGTAGAACCGGAAGTGATATAAGGTTGAAAGTATTTCACCTGAGTTCGCAACTGTAAGGGATCGGAATATCCATATTTTGTATGAATTAATTTAACATAAAACCACGAAAAATTACTGATAGTAATTGAGACGTTTAGTAGTAATTTTAAAACAATTTCATACTCCGGTATAAACGTTGAACAACACGTAAAAGCCAAGTATTTTATTAGAATAGGAAGGGGTGATCATTTGGGGAAATAATAAGTAATATGATTCAATTAATTAATTAATTCAATCTGAATCGATTACAAAGGAAATTACGATAACTTTTATAATCACTTATTAAGACGCGTTCGATGCGTGGTGACGCAATATATAAACAAACGCGCGAGCCGGCTGATGACTAATCATAACAGTTTGGTATTTTTATATCAGTAGCCTTGATATGGGCCACGGTGAGATCACCGGAATGAAAATTAACGTTAAGGGGAATCACACAACATCGCAAAGTGTGCGAAATTTTAATATAAATAGCATCGTTTTGCATGCGAAAAGTTTAGTTGGTTCCAGATTCGCGAGGCGACAGGCCGTTATTAACTTCGTCAATAGTATACGCGAATATAATTATAAAAAGTATTATCCGATTTATTGTTTAAAAGCTACCGTTTTCAAAATGATATTAATTATTTCGAAATTGAGTAGTAATAATCAGTGCATTCATCCCAAAGTTACTAAAAACAAATACCCCGTAAATTATTTATAATTTGCGTTACCAAAATCATGTTCCTTCTCAATATATGGTTGGCTTCAAAGCAAAAAAAGCGTGACAGTAACAGTATATGCAGTTCTTAGAGAGCTTTATTAATTTCTGGTATATGCATTATAAGCGGTGCCGTGGATTTTAATAGAGTAATCTTTCCGGTTTCATTCTCGTTCAGACAGGAGAATGCTACCATATCAAATTGTGTTTACCTTAGTAGACATGATTAACAATTCCCTTCACAAGCTAACAGAAGTCATAAAAATATCAATTAAAATTAAATGCGTAATATCATTTGAATTTCCTCTTTAATAAAATACTGTCATTATAAATTTAAAATGAAGTATAGAGAGGATAATACTCTTCAGGGAATGAGTATAAATTATTAAAATATTACCTAAATAATATCTCTTCGCTAAAGTGGCAAAACATTATTTAATTATGAGTAATTAATAACATGAATTTGAATCAATGAAGATTAAGTTTAAATGAGAAACATTACAGATATAAAACTAAAGGTTAATGAAATAAAATCAATAAAATTATCGAAATTGCTTGTTTAATAAATCTTATTCAAAATTTAAAGCAGAAATCTAGAAACTATAATGTTTGCCAGGGAATAAGTATAAAATATTAAGGTATAATTTACATAATAAATGGGCAATACTGTGGCAAATTATTGGTTGTTTTGTGTAATGAGTATAAACGAGTTATAAATAATCATATTGTAAATTCATAAATATCAGTCATACGAACAATTTACAGGATATCTTTAACAAAATTGTATCTATCAAAACCTAGTAAGTGAATTCTGAAGTAATAGATGAAATGTGACATTGGAAGGCATAAACAGTGACATATTTCATGAAGTGATGACATGCGTTGGGCAGTTTTGCGAGCACGTGGAATTGATCAGTGTGTGAAGTAATTGACGTTACTAAAGATTTACAACTGATATACGGATAAAATAAAATGTGACATTGGAAGGCACAAACAGTGACATATTTCATGAAGTGATGACATTGACGTTAATTACATCTTGTATCTAAAACTAACTAATACTTTTTGAGTCAATAAAGAAAGTCATTAAATTCAAAATTGATGTTTAATTGTTGATGGAAAATCCTTAAAAGTGAAAAAATTACACACGCATTTACAAAAACAGACATTTACGCCAAACCGGCACAACAAAGCGTCTTGATAGGTCGTTCTTTTAATACTCGCTCAGATCAGATCTGCTCAGCTATCTAAGGAGGTGAACCATTCGATACAAGAACACGACTAATATGTTTTTCAGCATATTTGTCCCATTGTCGTATCTCTGACCGCGAATATTAACTTCTGTCATTTTTATCATGCGTCAATATATTCTGTAATACAATAAGTGAATTAAAATTGCCGGATATTTTAATTCAATAATTAAAACGTTAATTTGTCAGTTAAAAAATCACAAGAGCGCGCAGCGCTCGAGTGGGTTTCTGACAAATTAAAACGAGTTTTTCTATGCAGCACGCTAGAATTAAATATCCTACATTTTAATTCATGAATGGTATTTGATCAGATTATTTAATGAATACAATATGATTTATGATTTCCAATCTCGGCCAGGGCATTATTACTAATATCCAACGTGGCGTCGTTTCAAATATAACAGTTTTGAAGCATTTCATTTTCATTCGTTTTGATTCACTTTTGATGTTTGATTTGACATGAATTATAATTATGAAGTGTAGTTTGTCAATGTGTGAACGTAACTAGACAACCGATCAACAACCAAAATATTCAAATTATTAAATAGTTATATCCCGAGTGCATAGCAAATACTCGTGCACTTCGTGCACTCGTAAAAGTATTAAGGATGTCATGCAAGAGGGATACATCGAGGACTATTTCACAACAAAAATTTCATGCGAAGTATTAATTTCACGATATAAATAATAAATACCAAAAATAATTAATTGTGTCACTAGCCAGTACTTATAGCAATTGCACTTTCAATAATAACTTTAATTATTATGGTTCAAATACGAATTGTAATTTAAATCAATAAATGTATTTTCATAATTAATAGCCCGAATGTTTTTAAAATTAAAAAAAATATATCACTAAATGCACCATGAAAATGCCTGGGTATTTTCATGGTGCATCAAATTAGCGTTGTGCCGAGTCGAATAATCCTATGACTCGAGAAATTACGACTCGTAAATATTCCAACTCGAATGATTATTCGAGTTGGCCAACCCGAGTCAGCACCTGTGTTTGTTTACTTGATTTGTGCCGTTGCAGTCGTGTGCTCCTGACGTGCCGACGTGTCTAGGCCAACAATTGTTAATAACAATGCCGCCAATATTAAAAAAGTAGTAGCTGAATATTTACACCAACAAAATAACTATTGCGAAGCGCATACTTTGAATTTGGCAGTCCAATACTGCATAAAAAGTAACTCAGAATTTTCTGAACTCTTAAAAAAATGCAGACGTATAGTTATGCATTTTAAAATGAATAACGTAGCCAGTTATAAATTAAATGAAATGCAACAACAAATGGGTCTTCCACAGTTAAAATTGAAGCAAGATGTTCCAACAACATGGAACTCTGCATTAATCATGATTCAAAGATTAATGGATACTCGATCACCATTATCGGATACATTGGGTTTATTAGAATCGTCACTACAAAACTTATGAGTGAACAATTATAACAGATTGCATTAGTCTTTTAAAACCTTTGGAAAAAATAACGAACGAACTGTCAGGAGAAAAGTATAATACGTTGTCCCGTGTCATTCTATTAGTTAGAGGTTTAAAAAGTGCAATACGAAATAAAATATTAGTAACACAAACCGGCAATAGTCTACAATAAATATTGTTAGATGTACTTGACAGGCGGTTAGGACATTTGGAAACGAATAGTATTGTAGCAAAATCTTGTTTGCTTGATCCGCGATTCAAAAAATGGGATTTAGCATTGAAGGTAACGCAGAAAGTGCTATGCAGTCGATTATAGATGAGTTAATTCAAACGAGTGAAACTGAACCAATTTGTGAGATCAAATATCTGGCTCCTTTTCCCCCGAATTCTGAAAATGTTGAATCCGATGATGAATTATGGGAAAACTTCAATATGGCAATGGGTGAGAATGTTTCTTCAACTGCTCCAGTTTCGGTATCTGTGGTAGCCGTGAAACAATACTTAGACCTTCCGCTACTGGACAGAAAACATAATCCGTTAGATTTTTGGAAACTACTCCAAATTTTTTTCTACATTTATATAAAATGGCCGTCAAATACTTATACATACCTGCTACTTCAGTTCCGTCTGAGAGAGTTTTCTCAGAAGCTGGACAATTAACAAATCAAGACAGAAATAGACTTCACCCGAAGAAACTTGACCAAATATTGTTCCTTAATAGTCGATTGCGTGATTCTAATTCAGTTATTTCCTAAATAGTAGTAGCGAAAAGTAAGAATTATTATTTATTGTTATATTTATTTTGAATTGTTTTAATTAACTTTTAATTATTATTTTTATGTTATAACAAATTGTATTTTGGTTTCCTTATATAGATATGTTTGGATAGCCGACCGCTCGCGATTGAACACGAGCCAACTCGAGTTGCCGCTATTAATATCTCGAGTTATTCGAATACATGTATAACTCGAGATGAGCGAATACATTTATTCGAGTCGGCGCAACGCTACATCAAATACTCGGTGGTATTCGTTCGTTGCTAGGTGATTTGTGGAATACGTATGATTGGTTGCAATCTCGTTGAAATTTTTGGAAGGAAATAGTCGTAAATATTTCGTGTTGATTGGTCCAAACTCACGTTGTGATTGGCAAATAAGAGTATGAATTAAATAATCTAATTAATCACAAAATTATTATAGCATGCTGCCCAATGCTGCCCAATTGGGCAACATGCTGCCCAATTGTTGCCCCTTGAATATACCGCCCGTTTTCCGCTCCATGAACATGTAACGCCAATTGTCGCTCCATGAGCATGCAGCCTGTTTGCCGCCCCTTGAACATCCCGGCCGCGTGCCTCGCACGCGTGCTTGCGGGGGCCCTGAATAGTAACTAACACAAGTTTGTTTGCATAGAGAAGCCTGTCTAGTGTTTTTGGTTTTACCATTTAACTCTAAATTTAAAAACATCAATTCATTTGATGCATGGCAATGATTTTCATGTTCTAGGCCTAATTTTTCATACTTTGTGCAAACAAGGCATCTCATTTTTCAATTTTGAATGCCTAACCATTTGTATTGGCAGAACATCGTAAGTAACAAATTTCACAAATTTCACATATGGCATATGTCGCACGTTGAGCGGATTACGGCTACCGTTGTAGGCCGGTTGAATAAAATACGTAATGGATTGAATACGTTTATTCAACGTTGCTTGTTTATAAACCGGTTGCGTGGTTCGTAGGAGCTTATGTTCAACGTTTTGAGCTGATTTAAATAAATGTGAATACATACATTGCAACGGAGTAAGTAGCTGGTCAAGATTTCGTCTTTCAGGGAATGTTTTTGTAGTTCTCGCGTGCTAATTATACGTACCACAATTAGCCGGCCTTATCTGGCCGAATTTTCACTATATTTGTTGAAAACATCAATGTCAAATTTTGATTGATGTGATGACAGATGTTTGTTGTATTTTAATATTTAATGGTAAATGATTGTATTTGTTCTAGTAGTGAAAAAATGGTATACAGGGTAAAATAAAAATAATCCTAAATAGAGTAGGATTGCATAATTTGCATGGATATCTTTCTTATTCTTAAAGCTAGAGATCTGGTTAAATGGGCAATATTGTGCAGTTTTATATGTTGGTTCAGATTATGTTAAAAATTTACAAAAGTCCTAGTTCAGAAGCAGTTATTCTAAAAAAACTGAAAATCGCGATTTTCTAAAAACTCCGATATATAATTAATATATCGATAATTATTAAAGATGCGGACGAAAGTTTAAAATGAAAGTTACTTGGTTCGATGGCACTAACTTGAGAATTAAGTCAAAACTAAAGTCAAGATGGCGGTTTCCGAGATATTAATAGCAACTTTCTTATTTTAAATTGCCGCCATATTTGATTTTTATACGTCTAAATAGACTTTCTTTTCCTCTTTTCAGCGATGTATAACAACCTATGTTAAAATGAAAAATAAGGGAAATATTAATTATTCCAATTTTTGTTTTTATTTTTTAAATTATTTTTAAAACAAATGTAAAAAAAATTATAAAAACGTTATACAACTCAGAAGTAAAATAACAATAAATTATAAAAAATGCTCAAAATTCTGACAGTTATTGGCCAAAAAAAAATTGACAGCGTTAAATGTTCGCGAATCCGAACATTTCAACTCTGCAAATAGAAAATCAAGTTAACGTATCTAAATCTAGAGCATCAACAAATTTAAAAAAAGCAGAAGTGTTACCCTTATAAATTACATATTTCTCATACTTTACAAGCAAATGATAAAATCCGTAGATTAACATTTTGTAGAAGGTTAATCAACAAAATTACGGAAAATGGTGATTTTACAAATACAATTTTACGGATACATGCATCGTACTTTTCTAATTGTGGATTATTTAATCATCACAACGAACACTATTGGACAATACACACATAGTGATTCCACGGCAAAACGAAGTGCGGTTCGGCTTTAATATATTTTGTGGCATATTGGGAAATGATTTACATGGTGCTATAATATTTCTAACTGCACATCATTTGAAAATTCTTCAAAGAACCTTATAAAATTTATTAGATGATTTACGTTTGGCACAAAATATTCAAATGTAGTACCAGTAAGATGGGGCCCATCCACTCAATGCTAGAGATGTTATTACTTATTTAAATGGCCGTTTTAATAACAAAGAAATTGCGACTAATACATATGTTCAGTGGCCAACCAGATATGCATACTTGACGTCCCTTGACTTTTATTTGTAGGGCAGTTTAAAAAACAAAATTTATGGAAGTTACTTCAATTATAATAATATAGATGAACTAACTGGCAAAATTCTAAAACGCTGTCAATTGTGTTTAGCTTCTTTTTGGCCATTTAGCCCTGACAGTCCTGACATTTAGCATTTTGAGATTTTTTTATAATTTATTGTTATTTTACTACTTAGTTGTATAACGTTGTTTTATTTTTTGTTACCTTTGTTTTAAAAATAATTTGTAGAATAAAAATAAAAATTAGAGCAATTGATTATAAAAATATGGGATAATTTTTTTATTTTGACATAGGTTGTTATAGATCGTTGAAAAGAGAACAAAAAAGGCGATTTAGACGTGTAAAAATCAAATATGTCGGCCATTTAATATAAGAAAGTTGCTATTAATATCTCGGAAACCGCCATCTTGACTTTTGTTTTGACTTGTTTCTTAAGTTTGTGCGATCGAATCAAGTAACTTTTATTTTAAACTTATTTCCGCATCTTTAATAATTATGGAAATATCGGAGTTTTTAGAAAATCACATTTTTTTTTTATATTTCTAAACTGCTCGGACTTTTGAAAACTTTTCAACATAATCTGAACCAGCATACAAACTGCATGACCCTGCCCATTTAACCAGATCTCTAGCTTTCAAAATAAGAAAGATATCCATGCAATCCTACTCTATTTAGGACACCCTGTATACACTACTATTGTGAATACTATTATAGCCTCGGGTAATGTATAAATGTGTATGCGCTGTGTATACGCTATAAATAAAAGAAAACCATACACTATTATCATAGCTATTTAAGGTTTCTATTCTAAGTATTATTCTAGGGAGGCAAAGTTGTTTGCCTCCCGTGAGAGGAAAAATAGAACTTTCAATTCAGGGAGTAGAAATAACTATTTGTATTACAAGGGAGATAAGTGCATCATTTAGGGTATCCAAATCTAAGGGAGGATATGTCACTTTGCTCCCAAGTAGTTCATATGATTTTTTCTACGACTTTTCAGTGTTTTGCATAAATATTATATTTTCTTGTGCATGACAATTAAAAAGACCAAATGTCAAAATATAATATTTAGAATAATTATATTGTTAAAAATCAAAGGTACGTACAATACAAGATACGTATGAATTTTTATAAATAAAAAAAGTACGAGGTTTATGTCGCACGTTGAATGGATTACGGCTACCGTTGTGGTCTGGTTGAATAAAATACGTAATGGATTGAATACGGTTTTTAAACCGGGTGCGTGGTTCGTAGGATATTATGTTGAACGTTTGAGCTGACTAATATAAATGTGAACACATACCTTTTAACGGGGTATGTAGCTGTTCAAGTTTTCGTCTTTCGGGGAATCTTTTTGTAGTTTTCGCGTGCTATGTATATGTACCACGATTAGCCGCCCTTAGCTGGCCGCATCTTCACTATATTCGTTGATTACATCAATGTCAAATTTTGATTTATGTAATGACAGATGTTTGTTGTATGATAATATTTAATTTTAAATTATTGTAATTGTTCTAGTAGTGATAAAATAGTATATACACCACGGTTGTGAATACTATTACAGCCTCGGGTCATGTAACCGTCGGCGCTATCACTAAAAGAAAACAAACTATTATCACACCTATTTAATGTTTATATTCTAAGTATTATTCTAATCTTATAGGGTCCCGCATATGAGGGAGCCAAAATTGTTTGCCTCCCATGGGAGGAAAACTTTCCTCCCTCATATGAGGGACAAAAGTGTGTACTTTCTACTAAGGGAGTAGAAAAAATATAAAATTCACTTGTAACCATGTACAACGGAACGGGACGGGAACGGGAACCCAATTTTAATTACATAGTTTGATCGAGTAATATTAGTGAACTGTTAAGCGTATAAGTATTCGGTGATAATTAACAATATTTTGGTTAGTTAATACTTTATTGTATATTAGATTCCTGTACATAGTGCATTTTCACAACAGGTATGTATACATTTCTGCAATTGAGTACGTAAAAGCTTTGTTATGATAAAGTTAAACAAATTTGGAGGCAAAATTTTAAATTTATTTTAATTAAAAATATTGGGAATTATATTGTCGTATAATAATTTAGAATAAGAGGCAGGAAGTAAAATAGTTAATCATCTTATTTTTAAATGTCTGTATAAAATGTACTAACAAATGTGGTAACATTAAGGGCAGAATCGCATATGTTTCAGAAGAAACCTAAACCGACGCGTAAGTGTTTGCTATGAAGAATTTGTATCTATTAGTATGTATTTGATCACGGGCATTCATATAACCGTATATACAGGGCCTGCAACAGTGTGTCGGGCTTTCCTAGCGCCTTTACCGTGAGAGATAGAAAAAAATGTATCGTACAAAAAGTTATTGGTTTTAAAATCGTTATGCCGTAAAATTATTTTCAAACATACTGGGTGTCCCAATTTTGCGGAATAACAAAAACAAACATTTTTTTAAAATGGAGCACCCTGTATTTATTCAAGTTTTCTGATGACATTTTTCAACCTCTACAATGTTATCTAGTTTAGTTTTGGATAATGTTACAGTGTTACCAATTTACAATTTTTTTCTCCAAATATCATGCATAAGCAAGCTCAACTTTCAAAATTCGTAGCGACCTCATTTTTTAAATGTAATAATAAGTTTTAGCAGTAATCTCAGTATGGTTAATAAGCAACCTTTTTGTAATGAGAAATTTGAATTTAGTAATACAGGGTGTCCAGACAAAAAGCCAAACTGCAAATTTCAAAGTGGTATAACCTTTTTTTTAATATAATGCCCCCTATTTTATGTCATCATTCGATAGGTAATTTTGTCCTCTTCAATTTGATGGGGTACATCTTATGCCTGAACCCCATAGTTGTTGAGATATTCAATATTTTTCACAAAAGTAACCATTTAATTACCTTTCTATGCACTGAAGTAGGTCATGCTGAGACAAAACAACTGTCAAAATGTAAGTAAAAATCAATGTGAGATGAACAAAAACATTTTGGACATTACTGTAGTATCGTTTCTTTTTTGTATTAATAATTTTGTTATCTCTCATGGTTTTGGAATAAAATAATTAATCGTATAACAGAAGTACTATCTACTATTTTACTATTTTCGGTGATCTCGCATTGATTCTTACTTACATCTTGACAGTTGTTTTGTCTCAGCATGACCTATTTCAGTGCTTAGAAATGCAATTAAATGGTCACTTTTGTGAAAAATATTGAATATCTCAACAACTATGAGGTTCAGGCATAAGATATGCCCCATCAAATTGAAGAGAGGAAAAATACCCATCGAATAATAATATAAAATAGGGGGCATTCCGTTTTAAAAAAATGGTTCTACTGCTTGGAAATTTGTAGTTTGGCATTTTTTTCTGAATACCCTGTATTACTAAATTCAAATTGCTTATTGCCAAAATGTTACTTATTTACCACACCGAGAATATTGCTAAAACTTATTATTACCTTCAAAAAACGAGGTCGCTACGAGTTTTTAAAGTTGAGCTTGCATATGCATGTTATTTGGAGAAAAAAATTGTAAATTGGCAACACTGTAACATAATCCAAAACTAAATGGACATCAATGTAGAGGTTGAAAAATGTCATCAGAAAATTTGAATAAATACAGGGTGTTCCATTTAAAATAATGTTTGTTTTTGTTATACCGCAAAATTGGGACACCCTGTTTATTTTAAAATAATTTTACATCATAAATATTTGCAAGCCAATAACTTATTGTACGAAAAAAAAAATCTATCTCTCACGGGAAACGCGTTAGGATAGCCCTACGCACTGTTGCAGTACCCTGTATAACCGTATTCATATATAACCGTAACGCAATAAAGTTGGGTGTAATTCGTTAAAGTTTACGTGTGGTGTATTTTTAGGGATGATTGATTGATTGCTTCCAGTTTTCCACCCTTAAATTTTAGTTTCTGGGCTCCTCAATTTTACCTCAATTAATATGTTTCAACTCTTATTTCTTTAATTAATTTTATTGCGTGCATGCAGTACTATTTATAATTTCTTTTTATTTACACCTATTATGTAGTATGAGTATGAATTCGCAATCAAAGAAAAAACGCGGTTATGAATATCGAAAACAAAAAGAAGAAAAGAAAGCGAATCAAGATAGGTTATTAGCTAAAATTCCATTGTTGACAACATTTTTTTTTTAAATGATGCTGCTCGAACGAGTGAGAATGAAAAAAAATAATCTGGATCAAACACAGATAACATGACTGACAATGTCATTGAAGAATCTGATCTTTGTGTAAATAAATAAATTCAAGAATCTGTGACGTGCGTGATGGGCCTTCAACGCGTTCGGCCGCTGAGCAAGTCGGGGTTCCCTTGTAAATAACGAAGAGGGCCGGGCTGTCGATGTCGGTGAGTGGGGGGGGGGGGGGGGGGGGGCTTAAAAAAGGCTTCACATAATTTAACCTCGTTGTTACTTCAATAGAAGGGTCTCCACGCTATCCGTGTGGGGTGGCAAAAGATAATCAGCGATACTCAAAACCACGAAATTATCGCAACAGATGACTATCTAACGCCCCCACCACCAGATTTGAAATGTCTCAAAGTGAGAATTGATATTGAATAAATGAAAAATAAGTTAAATTTTAAATGCTCTGAAAGTATTTACGCCGCTTCCGCTGAACTTGGCCAAATTCCGTAGACACGAATCGCGTAATGTAAACTACTCATGAAAACACAGAAATTCTATTATTTATGAAGATCCTGCAACATGGGGAATTTTAAATGATACAAAAATTTCGAAAAATAATTTCCAAGTTAAATATATCACCAATTTAAACAAAATAGACTTTTCTGGCTCAAAGGTTTCTTATAAGAACCAAAATAGATTTGCCCTATTGATGAAACATCAATATGTTTTAAGAGTTATGTTAAATGGCAAGAAACATAAACGGAATTGGCTAGTATATTCGAAATCGTTAGGAAAGCTAGTTTGTATGACTTGCAATTTAGTTGCTAGAGAAGTTAATATGTTTACAATAGAATTCAGCGACTGGGAACTTCCTGACCATATTACATTACATGAAAACTCTGCTCTTCATAAGAAAAGTAGACGATTATATACAAACAGACTAAATGACAAAAACATGGACATGGACAAAAGCATTCACTATTGGAAAACTAGTTCAATTCGAATTGTTGAAGTTGTAAAATCTTTAAGTTCCAGAGGATTAGCTTTCCGAGGCACCAATCAAATTATAGAAAATAAAAACAACGGCAACAACTTAGGAGCCATTGAGCTTTTGTCAAAATTCGATCCAATATTACAACAACATTTGTCAGATTTTGCAAATTAGGGTAAAGGCAATGTATCTTATTTATCGGCTACAATTTACGACGAGTATTGAATGCTTAGCAAAACAATTCAGGAATTTAATTCTTGCTGAATTAAATGAAACGAAATACTATTCGCTAATAGTTGACTCAACTCCCGATATATCGCATTCAGACCAACATACAATTATTTTAAGATATGTAAATAATAAGGTAAGTGAAGTAGAAAGATTTTTAACATTTGTTGAAAATGTTGATCATAAAAGTGAAGACATGGAAAGTTGAATTTTAAAGTATCTTTCCGACTTAAACCTTGATTTAACAAATTGTAGAGGGCAATCATGCGGCAATGCTTCCAACATGTCAAGTATTTATAGTGGTTTGCAAGCGTGCCTAAAATCTAAACAAAATAGCAACATATGTGCCATGTGCCGCACATTCTATAAACTTAATTGGAGAAGCGGCAGCAGATACATGTTTGGAAGCTACAAAATTATTTATGTTTGTGCAAAACTTGTACAATTTATTTGATTCTTCAAAAGCCAGATGAAACGTACTCAACAATAATTTATCTCGGGAGTGCAGGGTGCCAAAATCTTTAAGTAAAACACGTTGGTCAGCAAATTCCGAAGCAGTGAGTGCAATTGTTATAGGGTACAAATGTTTTAACGGTGCGTTGAAGGAAATTTAAGAAAACTCATCTCAGAAACCTTCCGTCATACTAGAAGCAAAAAACTTGGAAACTCGGCTAAATTTATTAGAAACTGGATTAAACGTCACTTTTTGGAATGATATATTGCGGACCATGAATAAAGTTAACTCATCTCTTCAGAAGGTAAATATTGATTTCGAAATGGTGGTATCCTTGTATCAGTCATTACAGTCATATATGCAAAGTAAGCGTAATATAGATAGTTATAATTATTACAAATCAAAAGGAAGTGAATTAACTGAATGTGGGCAATATAATTTATCCACAAACATCAAGACATCTTTTTTGAAAGTACATCAACACAGACTGAATTTAACAAAGATAACTATTTTCGGATAAATACGTATTATGCAATTATTGTCAAAATTTTAATTGAAATAACAAAAAGGAAATATGCATATAATGATAGTTTGGTATCTTTGAAATACTAATTTAAATTATTTTGATCAAGAAACTATACAACAGAAGGCTACAATTCTATATAAAACTTACCCAAGTGATTTAAAAAAAAAATTATTGAAGAGTGTTTACATTTTAAACATATAAATATAATGATTGATGAACAAATTACATCAAACGCAGAACTTTGTTTAAAAACTTTAATTCACTCGGATATTGAATCTACTTTCCCTAATGTATCTACCTCTTTTAGAATATTTCTAAGTATTGCTTGCTCTAATTGTTCCGGAGAAAGGTCTTTTTCCGTCTTAAAGGGGATAAAGATCTATCTTCGTTCATCTTTAGGGCAGTCTAAACTTAACGATTTAAGTATTCTAGCAATCGAATCAGATTTTTTGGAAAATATAGATGTACATGATATTATTAACGAATTATGTTTGTAATAAAATATAGTTTTGTTTTGGCAATGCATTTATTTTAAATTTCACAGGGGCGCCTAATTATAGTAGCCAAAATGTCTTAAAACGGCCCTGATTGGAATGCACAAACAGTGCAAAAATAATGATTAATTTAAAACAAAAATCAATTTTGATATAAATCGATGATTAATTTAAAAACATTATTTATTTATTTCATTTTGTGATTTAAATCATACCAACCCTGGTTTTATGATAATCTACCCATGTCTGTTAGTAGATAACTCTAAAAAAACACTAGGGCTAGTATTGCTTTAAGTATTTTTTTATTATTACTAAATGTATAAACGTTGATTAATAGATTTCTTAAGCGAGGCACTGTGTGTTGAGAATGCCTATAGCGATAGCATTACCAAAGTGTTACGTTGCGTAAGGAATCTATGAATCAGCATTGAGATTGTTTTTAAATATATTTTTTATTATGTTTAAATTCCCCTTCATAAGCTTAAAAAAATTCATCACTATTGTACTTACTTCAGTTTCTATTTATTCTTCTGTGACGTTTCTTAAGTTGAATGATATGGCTTTGAAGGTATTTAACATGTTGAATAATTAGAGCTTGGTTATTAATGTTCATCTTGTTGAAAAATTTGTTATTGAATTCAATATTGCTATGTTGACTGATTCGATATCGAATGTTAAATGTTGAATAATTTAAGAATGAATATTAAATAGTACAATTTAATAATGCTTGAATGTTATATCAAAACTTACTCATACATGCATGATAACTATATTGACTTAAAAATGCTATACCTCAGTAGACTTCTTGCCAGTATTCTTGTGTGTTTTCTAGTGCAGACAGGATCCATCCTTTCTTCACTTTTCACTTAAAATTTGCTGCAAACAAATTACTTGTTATCAATGCAAAAATATATATTATGATTACTCTAAGACTGCTAAGTTGACCTAGCATACCTTTTTTTCGAAAACGTAGAGGTTTTTGATAACAAACACACCATGCTGTGCACACCAATTTTCACTCAGTACATTTCAATTATACTTGGCAACTTTACCACTGACCAACTAAACCAACTAAGTATGGCACACAGCAAACAGCAAGTGATATAAAATTCTTGCAATGTCTGCAGAAATATGCACTTACTTACAAAAACAATGATATCAAATACAAATATATTCACATTTGTTGTGGAATATTAACATTCCTACCTTATTTCAAAGTTTTTGCAACACACACGATGTTAGAAAGCACCAAGAATGAACCACAAAAACTGTGAAGCACGCATTACAGTTTATTTACATGATCCCACTCTAAAAACGCTTTGTTGCAAAAATGATTTGTAAATAATACTGCAGCACTAGAACCCATGACTATCAAGCAATCAACAGCGTTCCATGAATTTAATGCCTTTCAGTTATGGCTTATTGTAATTTCAGATAAAGTTCTCAGATTAATTGGGCTCAGGTAATGATTATATTCCGCTTACTCACCCATAAATAGGCTGCAATGAATCACTTACAATGGATGTTGATTATTTATATAAAGCAAGTTTAATGTGGATATAATATTTTATCGCTGCAAACGGATATGTGTTTTCTAACTGCCTATAAACAATAGGGCTACTTATAATTTTCTTCCTGGTACAATCTACGTTTGTAAAATAAATACGTCTATATTTTTCCTAGCCACTGGTGAGTCACAATCAATGAATTGCAGTTGTATCAAAATAATATAGTGTTAGTCAACTACCAGTTACAATTATTGAAAAAACATTTATTATCATAATTAAAATCACATAGCCTGAAGCAAACGGGAACCAAAAAAACCTTTTACTGTTTGTAAATATTTAATAAGGTTTCCATATTAAAATTTAATCTGTACTATTTACAATCTTTCGGATACACAGAAAACAGCTTGAAGAATACTGATGTATAGAGTAATAAATATTTGAATCATGAATCATGAACATGCCCCAACCAAGAAGACAGATTTAATTCTTAGCGTTGCCATCATCATGTGAATCAATTGCTCTACTTACCACGCACTATTCAAACCAGTATGCTCTGATGATCAAATAGATAAACCGTTATGACATTTGTTTGGAAAGGTGATACTTATTTACAGAAATGTATAGTGGTAGAAAATTTCCTGGTGTGTAGTTATTGGTAAGTAGAAGTTGACAGCGTTTTGGTGGAATTTGAAATGTACCTCAACTCAGAACTCAGAACCTTATTTCTCCATTGCAAAAACATACAGTTACAGGTTAACCCAAAGTGCAAAACTATGTATATATATATATATATATATATATCGTTTCATTATATTTTATATTCGTTTCATTAATAATCTCTCGAGGAGCTTCGATAAGATGGGTAGCAGGCTTATTGGTCGGTAAGATGTTAAGATGTGACTTCCTCGGCAGGTTTTCCTGGTTTTGGAATCATTCTTATCTGAGCTACTTTCCACTGCGAGGGAAAATATCCCATTCTTAGTATCGCATTGTAAATATTTGTGAGATGTGTCAGTGCTTTATCTGGTAGCTATTTGATGACTGTACCTGTTATTAGCTTGTAACCAGGAGCTTTCTTGGGATTCAGATTGTTTTTTATGGCGTTTTTAGTTCTTTAATATTTATTGTATTAATGGGAGATGCTTACTGGTGTGGAAATTCAAAAACTGGATTATTTCATTTTCTTCCTCTGTGCTGATTTCACTAGGATGAGGTTGGAATACATGTACTAGGTGGACTGAAAATTGTCTGCTTTGTCTTTATCATCCCTGGTCCAGCTACTGTAGGGTTTTCTTATTGATGGGATATTTAGTTGACGTTGTTTAAGTTTCCTGGTAGCTTTCCATAGTGAATAGTCCTTTACAGGGTGAGAGTTCATCCAGATACTTTTTTCACTTCCAAGTTTTTTTGTGATGCAATCAAGTCTTTTTAATCTCGTATGGCTTTATTAAATTTCGTTTTATCTTGGGGAGATTTTCTTACCATCCAAGCCTTCCGTAGTTTTCTTTTTTCAAGAATTGCTTCTTGTATCAATTTTGAGATAGCTTCCCCTTTCCTATTATTCTTTGTCTCTGGAGTGGAGTTCCAAGCCGCTCCTTGCACAAAAAAAAACTATATTTGAGCAAGTTCACGTGTGTATGTGCCATAATTTTTTTCCAGACTAGCATACATGAACGAAAAGGAGTTTCAAAACTGACAATAGTTGCTTACGATATACTTTTTTTAACATGTTCAGTGCCAGCTGGATTTTGGTTAGATCGTCCAATGGACCGCAACGAATTTTAATTTTTTTTTATTATTTTTTTTTCAATATTTTAACAATTTCTTAATCAAAAATACATATGCATATATTATAAGAAAATAATATAAACTCTGAAGAAAAAATGTAATACATTCTAAAGTAAAATAGGTACTAAGTAACCTACATAGAATTTAAGTCTTCAAAAAATCATCCAGTGTAATTTGTCTTTTGTTTTCATGTGTCACTTCTACGAAATCAGCACATTTATTAACATAAATTTACATAAAATCATTAAATAAACTTGAATCCACTACTGAATTTTATTTCAAAAATGCTCTATCGACGTACCGCCACAATATCACAAGGCTAACTGAAAGAACGATGAAATTGTAAAACATAATTGAATACAAGACGGGGTGCACCTGTGCCTCCCTGGTACCTGGAATGAGTAACGTAGGACGCACGGGTGCGTCCACGGCGCTGAATGTGTTAATTGGTAGGAAAAGAAACACTTTTCAACTGGTGATGAAATAGCTATTTATGTAACCTGTTATGAAATGATGCATTTTATAGCGTGTTACAAGTTTTTTTTTCTAATTTTGTAGATTGTAGATTTTTGTTGAATGCTCGACATAATTTCCCAATGTTAGTTTTTGCTGTCTGGTAGTTACTGAGACACTGTATAACAATCATTTTGTAGCAGCGAATGTGTTACTTTGATTTTCTCAGAATCATATAATATAATAATAATCATTTATGAACCATGAGCCCTAAAACCAAATACAATGTAGATGTAAATATCTTAAAATTATAAATATTTTTGTTATCATGCCAAAATAATTTAATAATCATTTTTCTGTTAGCAATTCGGTAGTAGTAAAAATTGTGGGTGAGTCATTAGTCATGTTATTTTATCGAATGGCTCACCTCCTTAGATAGCTGAGCAGATTTAATCTGAGCGAGTAATAAAAGAACGAACAATCAAGGCACTCTGAAGGTTAGGTATAAACATTTGTTTATAATGGTAACCATTCAAACACATGTTTGACAGCTTCTTCTCAGCCCACCGATACCTGATAGCTGAACTGATACCTCCGCATAAATGCTCCGCATGGGGAAGGGTGGAGGTGAGTTTGATAAGTAAAAGTGAGCAGAGCAAAATAAAAGAATGCCTCATTTTCCAACTGATCTGAGATTAACTAAGCAAATTCGATTAAATAACACGACTAATATATCTTGGTATATGTATGTCTAAGGTTGTTTATTGTTTTTAGTTTGATATCTAGAGATCAAACAGATCACTGCAAAATACCATCAGGTAAATTCTTTGAACCACATCGAGATTCTATTCTTGATGAAATCATTGTAGATATTACAAACTCATAATAACTTGCACGGCTAATCTAGTCTCTGAAAAAGGCTTCAACTTCCCAAGTATATGAACCTTCCAACAATAATAAATAATCATTATGTATTTTGATCCTGTAAATTCTCACAATTGAGTTAATCAAACCGAAATGCTCGTTTCTGGGTCCTCATATTCTTGCAAATTAATATTGTTATCTTTATATATTAATATCACCTCATGTGGCACAAACCAACTAACGACAGAATGTGCCACAAATTCTACCCTCAATCAAATTCCAGTTATAGTAGCCTCTGAAACTAAAATATGTACAATGTAAGAAACTCAATAATATTGAAAACTGCAAGGATGTGGCAGCATAAATCAGTCGAACCTCATTCCCATATGACCACCAATGACCCAGAAATTACATCGATCGGCACTAGAATCAGGCGCAATAAACATAAGGTGCTTTCCTTTCACAAGTTAACCGAGTTTGAAGTGAATGAGAACTGTCAAATTTAAATTGGCATTACCTCTTCTATGAAAATAAAATAACATTTTAACTATCGAACTACCGTACAGTTGCAAATTATCCCTATAACTTTTTGATCATATTTCTTAAAAACCACGCAAACATAAAAGATGGACGGAATAAATCCCAAAATCATCAAAGAGAACTTCACCCATTTCAGCTTTCTTCTGTGATATGTTTGGTCTCGCCACTAGGCCCTGTTGGCCAGTCACAGCTGCTAGAGGTATCGAAAATTTCGGCTTTCTACTTCTTTCAATATTGGCTTGGCCTCGGCACTAAGCCCTGTTGGCCAGTTGGCCAGTTACAGATGCTGGAGGTATAACTAATTTACAAACATTATTTATAACAAAGAAATGTGATTATCTTTCCGACGCCCATCCAATAACCTATTGCTAACTTTCTCCAATACACTGCTTTTGCTATGGTCGTTTTCATTTGCGTTGTCCATTTCAGCTTTCATATTTTATTGTTGTTTTGCTTGTACTGTCAAAATGCCAAAACTCCCAATTGTTTGGCTCCCATGGAGGCCAACGCACAGATTGGTCAACGTTAGCTTAGTATCAAAGATCAAAGAGTGCCCAAATATTAACCAGCGCTTGTACTTAATTGTATATTTCTTTCATATAGTTGATCATCACAAAATCAGATAAACCTTTAATATGTTGGTAATTTCATCGAACCACGTTTGAATGCGGTCCAGGAATCAACCAAAATAGCTATTGCGTCACAGATTTGTCTTCAATCTGTGCACCCCTGCCCGTGATTTTCCCCGCAGATTCCGCACGGCGCGCCCCCTCAGCAAACAACGGCAACGTCGCCATTAAACGTCATACCGTGAAACAACTGACAGCCGGAAAAACCGGAGTTCGACGAAAAACAAGTGATTGCCGCGCCCGGAAAATGCTGACAGCCGTGGCCAACTGTTCAGCACGTCCCACCGACCGGCCCCAGAATGCCGTCGCCCCGTTCAAGTGCCTTGTGAACATGTGATGTACCCCCTTCCCGATAGTGATCTCCACCTTCAGGACTGTTCACACGCCAGGATGTTCCGGCGGGGCAGGAAGGAGAACAAGGCGAAGCTGGAGCACAAGCTCTATCTGGTGAGTGACAAACTGGCAGACCTTTTCGGTTGTAGACACAAGAATTGCCTTGATCTTCGGATCTTCGAAGATTTGCTGACAGAATATTTGAACAGCGGTAACAATTTAAGTTTCCTCAATGTTAAATTTCTTTGCTGCAACTGCCAGTTTTTAAATCATTCGAAACGTAGTTTTGCCAACTGTAAATTTCTTTAATCACAATCAGTTGAAAATATGTGCATTAAGCCTTTTAAAGCGGTCGGGAAGCGACTCATTGTATAATTTTATTTCCCGTCTAGTGATGTTTTCTTTGATTGACAAAATATAATATAATAGCTGTCAAAATGACAAATTTGTTATTTTCCCTTGGCAACAATTTCACAGATCTTATTGATGAAATAATTTATTAAATTTTTATAAACCATGCTAGATTGTGAGTAAAATAGTATACAAACCTCGCGGGAAAGATCATTCCAACCTCGTGCTTATAGCTACCCTCGGCGCTTCGCACCTCAGGCATCTAAAGAAACACTTGGCTGTAAGATCTGTTTCCCCGCTTGGTATATAATGTACTATAGCTGGGATTGTTATGTCAATTTGATCAGTTTTGAAACCTCAGGTAATGCCAATAATTTCTTTGATTTCCTTTTACCATTTAAAAGATGTCTGAGCTGAAAATCTCATTTCACAATTGTGGTCAAAAGGAATGAAAATATTTTATGTTGTTTTATCATTGGCAATTTTGGGTTACAATTTATCGTCAATTAATGCTGCGTTTTTTATTTTACATCGGATACATCGCAGGCCTCTTTTGCATTTTTTTATTCCACAGCAAGCTCATGGAGTGTGCTCAATCTCCTCCGATTTTCTGGAGTGGGATATGCGTCGCATTTTCGCATTGGATTCCCTCCATGCTTATCGTCTATTTAAACTTTATTAGTAGTAGCATAGTAGTCGGTTAGTTTTCTTCAACGAAAACTGATGAAAATGCACGAAATTTCAGCAACGTTCATTTCCATTGCAAAAGATAAATAAATAAAAGTTTGAAATATAAGGTTATATAGTTCACCGAATGCTCTGACAGCTGGGATGCGTTCTATTATTAAAAAACCCGTCGTCTTCCTCGGGAGTCACGTGGTATTAAAATCCCGTCGCTCTGTTCGCTCAAAAAATGTATTAAACGAACGCAGTAATAGAACCCAACTGCATCTTTCAGAAAGAAAACTCTAATTTCCATATTTCTTCTTGGTTAATGGCTCATTTTTATCAAGAAATTTTATTCTACGAGCAGAATGCACATATGCATGTGCACTATGAGTTTTAATCTAATAGTAATGTATTGCACATGGTGCATTTAGAATTTTATACCACCATGAAAGTAATGGGAAACAGAATTTACAGATGTACAGAACTAATATTGCGGGATGGCATAAGTTAACACTGCCATTTATTAATTATTTATAGATTTTTGTTTGTTTGACAATTATTTGTTTGATCTTTATCGATTGCTTGGTCGTTGATTGTTTTAGGCCAGGGAGAACCCCGAGCCGATATTTGACATCTCCAGCTGCGACCTGCGCAGTGTGCCCGCTGGCATCTACTCACTGTGCCGAGTCTTCCTCAAGGAGCACCTTGACATGTCCGGCAATCACATAACTTCGCTCGTGGGCGGCGGTCACCTCGGAGACCTGCACGTCCTGATGAAGCTTAGCCTGAACAACAACGCCTTCACGAGTCTGCCTGATGAAATTCAATTATTAACTAATCTTAAGGTACCTGAAATGATATACCGTGTCTAATCAATTATTTCGCCCATAATGTGGGACTTTTTTGCAATTTATATTATTTGAAATAGTTATGTGAGATGAGACTTTTGATTTTCATTTTCTTATAATGCATGTTCAAAAAGGCCATTAATCGGAAATGCCTGGCTTAAATGGATGCTCTTAAACATAGCTTACTTCACTAGCCACAAGAGAGTCTGATATAAATTTGAATTTCAGCCCCTTTCTCCAATTACACAGAATGCCACCCAATCTGGCAACCCTGTAATAAATCTGCCATTAATACTTTTGATTGTATAGATTGCTCCGTAGCAACTGCAATTTAATCCCTCATCAAATAATTACAACGGTGCGGTGAAACAGATTTTGTTGCCATGGCACTGTGCTGTTTATGGTCACTTGCACCACAGTACACAATAAGGCTTAAACACAACTTAAAATGTCTGCAAGTCAGAAATTTGTTTGCACCGCATTTTAAGCACATCTCAAGTAAAGCTTAATGTAAGCATATTTTATTTTGGGCAACACATTTTTTGCAATGACTCTTCAAAATATAATAAATCGTGATGATGCATATAAGCTGACGGGGCAATCAGTTGATTTTGATAAAAGATGGACTTGGTCCTCCTTCGCCATAGCCCTTCAAATAGATCGTAAATACTGTGACAAATATATAGCACCCATGTTAGCTCTTAATCTGAATATATCGCAATGAATTTAATTTACTTTTTTGGATTTAACTATGTGCCGCGGTGAGCGGCAGAGGGGCACAACAATCATTTCGTTCACGATTTGAATGCATCTTCCTGGGAGAACTTGACGCTTTGCGCTTCCTACTTACTGCTGCTCCTAGACACTCTCGCCACACACCACTCACCGCTCATAACGTGCCAGAGGCCTAATAACGTAACAATCTTGTATTACGCTCTGACAGATCAACACAGAAAACCGCAATGTGCTTGGCGGAAGCCTTGGTTCATGCTTAGTTGAGCAGTCTACGGTGCAAGCCGTTTCCCCTTAGGCCTAGGTTAATATATAAGCCAGGCTTTGTAAAGTAAGACTTTACAAAAAAGTGGTGCAAATTCCCATTAGTGACTCATGCATCGGAAATTGTAGTGATATGTTTACCTTCGGAAATAATGATAACCAACACCATAAAGTGCATAGCTTTGGATAGTCTCAACAATAACACCATAAAAGTACACTTCTACGTTTGTAAACAAAAGATAAATGAAAGTTGTATATTTGCATTTAATCCAAATATATTGGCCAAATATGTATACGGGGTGAGTCAATAGGACAGGCAGGCTCGATTACACCTACACGGTTAATGATATCAAAATAAACCAAGTATACTTGCAAACGGGAGGTAAAAGTACAACAATTTGTAAAATTATTTTGCCATATACAGGATGTTCCATTTTTGCCGGGCAGTCTTCGACCTAGTTTTTTTAAATGGCACCCCCTGTATAAATTTACATATTTGAATTTGCCCTTTTTTGGGCTATATAAACCCGTTTAGTTTTTGCAATTCGCTTTAACCATTCAGAAGTTGTTCTAAAAATTAATGCGTTTGCAGGCACTTATTAAAAAAATCGCAGGGCACTTGGTTTCTGAGATATCAAGTTGGGACTTTGCCTGAGGCTAAACAACTGACTGAGGTATTTTCTGGTGGCAAGACCGCCTATCTGCATTGCGCAGCACCTTGCTGTGACACATTAATTTTGGTAAACTTTGAAGTGCCATAACTTGATTTTTTTAAATGGCACACCCTATACTTAATCCTATTCAGGGCCTCAGTTTACATCTTTTTGTCCCCTTATATTTTTTCTTAAAAGTTGATAGTTGAGATATAATTCTGATTTTCTTAAAATACACAGATCTCATCGATATAAACTTAGAGGGCCATGAAAATCACTTAAATCTGTCATGCCAACGTCAATGTGCCATTTATTGTACGACACATTTTATTTTTCTTAGCATATTTTCTAAATGAATTTTTTTCATAATGATATGGTGGATATGGTTTATGTTCACGGTACAGCGCAAACCGTTGCTGGTGACCAGAAACTATTGAGGCATAACAAATCAATAACAAAAACATTTGAATGAAACTATAACATTACAACATTACAAAAATAACATTTAAATTTACAATAATTATAACATTATAATAAGTGTTCTAAATGACGGCCCTCTTGTGCAATACATTCGTCAATTACATCTTGTGCAATACATGTGCAATACAATACAATACATTCGTCAATTCTTTTTAAAAATGAATCATTCACAGTTTCTAAAGTGGCATGATCGAAGCTACGGAAAGCCTCACTAATTCTTTCTTGCATATGTTTCCTGGTAGTAACTTCTGCTTCTTGTACCTGATCAGTGTGTAAATTATTGCATCACGCAAAAATTTCATGTTCACGACAAAAATTACAACGTGTCGTACAATAAATGTGTCATGTCACTTTGACGTTGACATGACAGAAACAATTGATATTCAATGCACGTTAAGTTTATATCGATGAGATCTGGGTTCATTTTTCAGAAAATCCAAATTATTTCTCAAACTATGAACTTTTAAGAAAAAATATAAGGGGCGAAACAGATGTAAAATTATATGCTGAATACGACTAAGTAATGAAATATAGGGTGTGCCATTTAAAAAAATCAAATTATGGCCCTTCAAAGTTTACCAAAATTAATGTCTCACAGCAAGGTGATGCCACAATGCAAATCGACGATCTTGCTGCCAGAAGATACCCCAGACAGTTGTTTAGAATCTGGCAAAGTCCCAACCTGATATCCTAGAAAACAAGTACCCTGCGATTTTTTTAATAAGTGCCTGTAATTGCATTAAATTTTAGAAAAACATAAACAACTTCTGAACGGTTAAAGCGAATTGCAAAAACTAAACGGATTTATAAAGCCCAAGAAAGGCCAAATTGAAATATGTAAATTTATACAGGGGGTGCCATTTAAAAAAACTAGGTCCAAGGCTACCCTGCAGAAATGGAACACCCTGTATATGGCAAAATAATTTTACAAACTGCACTGTGGCCTCTAGTTTGCAGTGCCATTTAGTTCATTCGATATCATTAATGGTGTAGGTGTAATCGAGCCTGCCCGTCCTATTGACTGACCCTGTATACATACATTTTAGTTAAAAGTTTACAGGGTTGCCGTTGTACTAAAAATTTCAAAAAAAATCCGCGTCACACGGTTGAATCAGTTATCCTCATGTGAAATATTTTCAACTTTCTATCACTTCCGGTTCCACCGGAAGTAGCACTAACTTTCTTATTTTAAATGGAACACCCCATATATTATAATATTTTTTAATTCCTCGCTTAAATTGGAACATATTTTGTAAGAACGTATGTACACTTATCTCTTATAGTTTTCAAGAAAAAAATGTTTTTCTAAAATTTTGATCTCTAAAAGGTAGCCAGAAATCTGTCTATAACTGCTCTTAGGAATAAGATAAAATTATGAGTCATATTTCTAATTGTACGTAGAGGATGCCTCTATGAGTAAAATAGTTGGAAACTGTCAATTTTGATAATAAGTGTTCATAACATGTCAATACTAAGTGCCCTCTTAGA
This sequence comes from Othius punctulatus, assembly GCA_951805005.1. Taxonomy (NCBI): domain Eukaryota; kingdom Metazoa; phylum Arthropoda; class Insecta; order Coleoptera; family Staphylinidae; genus Othius; species Othius punctulatus. Next base: position 67,094,532 of record OX638138.1, on the reverse strand, counting down.
TATCTCGTAATTCAATTTTTTTTAATGGAATGACCCATTTTTTATCGCATAGCACGATTGGGAGAAAAATTTACTACACAAAAGTGTAATAGAACCATACTCCTAAAGCAAGTATTTTTTTAATTATTTCGAAGATCACTTTTTCGTCGCATTTCTGCAGGGTATAATTTCATGTCACAAGTGCACATTAGTAGGCATGTGATATGCTTTTGTTTTGTCGCTATTGTAATGCAAACTGTCAAATAATAAAACCATTTATAATAAAGTACGAGGTCTGATCAAAAAGTTCCGGGACTTTTAAAATGGCGCGCCAACGAAGCGACGGAGAACAACGCGGTTGGCAGCACTGTGTAGAGGGGTTCTCCCTAAGTACAGCAGCTTTTGCAGATCGTCAATAGGTTGTTTAAAAGCGGAGTTACAGCTATTTCAGTAAACCGACATTTTTGTGTTCGGCGATTTGGTGGGTTTTTTTGTGATGGAAGGAAAACAAGAGCAACGCGTTTGCATCAAGTTCTGTGTGAAGTTGGGGAAAACTTTTACCGAAACTTTTCACATGTTACAAACGGCTTTTGGGGATGAGTGTTTGAGTCGTTCGAAGTGTTACGAATTGTTCAAGAGGTTCATAGAAAGCCGCACATCAACAGAAGACGATTCTCGTTTAGGACGCCCGTCAGTTTCGACTGACGACGATCATGTGGCCCAAGTGAATGACATAGTTCGTTCAAATTGTCATTTAACCATTAGGGAAATGGCAGAGGAATGCAACATTTCATTCGGTTCATGCTAAGAAATTTTAACAGAAAAACTACACATGCGTCGAGTGGGGGCAAAGTTTGTCCCAAAGTTGATGACCAACCCTGTGCATTCCTCGCTGCTCATTTGCGATTTTTACACCAAAAATGCAATGACAGTTATCCCTCAGCCTTTCTACTCACCCGATCTGGCTCCAGCAAACTTTTTTATGTTTCCGAAAATGAAGAGGTCCATGAAAGGAGAGAGATTTGATGATGTTGAGAAAATCGCTAGAGGAACTGAATAGCATTTCGGAAGAAGACTTTCAGAGGGCCTTCCTGCAGTGGAAGCGGCGTTTGGAAAAGTGTATATCTACCCAAGGAGAGTACTTAGAAGGGGATTTAGTTTTGTAATGATTATCTATTACCAATAAATTTATATAAAATAAGTCCCTGAACTTTTTGATCAGCCCTCGTATTACAGAAATCAAAATGAATCATTACACAAATCAACAAATTATCAATTTATTCTTTATACATGGCAACTGCGATAGAATTGTTGCTCGAACATGTAGAGTAATCAATGAAACTTATCCACATTTGCCGCTGATGAATAAAACAAGATTTAGAAGATTGGCATCAAATTTTGTTCAACTTGGACAAGTGAATGCAATAAGACATCGACGAAAGCCAGTTATGGAAAATGAGGAAGTGCAAGAAATAGTGTTGGCTTATGTTCAAGTTAATCCACAAGCATCTATCTAATGACATGCGAAATTATAAATTATACCCTGCAGAAATGCGACGAAAAAGTAATCTTCGAAATAATTTTAAAAATACTTGCTTTAGGAGTATGGTTTTATTATACTTTTTTGTAGTACATTTTTCTCCTAATGGTGCTATGTGATAAAAAATGGATCATTCCATTAAAAAAAATTGAATTAAAAGATATTTAAGATTGACATTTTATAAATACTTATTATCAAAATTGACAGTTTGCAATTATTTTACTCATAGAGGCATCCTCTAGGTACAATTAGAAATATAACTCATAATTTTATCTTATTCCTAAGAGAAGTTACATAGACAGATTTCAGGCTACCTTTTAGAGATCAAAATTTTAGAAAAACATTTTTTTCTTGAAAACTAAAAGAGATAAGTGTACATACGTTCTTACAAAATATGTTCCAATGTAAGCGAGGAATTCAGAAATATAGTAATATATGGGGTGTTCCATTTAAAATTAGAAAGTTAGTGCTACTTCCGGTGGAACCGAAAGTGATAAAAAGTTGAAAATATTTTACATGAGGATAACTGTTTCAACCGTGTGACGAGGATTTTTTTGAAATTCTTAGTACAACAGCAACACCGTAAACTTTCAAAGAACGGTTTAGCGTAGACACCCTGTATATACATGTAGAGGTGGTATGAAAGAGACATTTTTGTTTTAAAGAGTCTAGTAAATTAATGAGGAAATAAATTGAACATTTACGAATAGAATTGAAAACTTCAATTATTTCACTACTGAAAGAAAATATAATAATAAATCTTTTTTTATTCTTGGTTGTATATTTTTTCATTAAAAAAAAGTGTACTTTGTCCCTTACAATAATTTATTAAAGGGACAGTGTATAATAACAAGAAAAATCACATCACGTTGTACCTACTGGTATTTTACATTACACGTACTAAATAACTAGTATATGTACACATTCACGATAAGCACGAGGGCTGTTAACTATGTATACTTTCAAATCACATTTTTAAAACTAATTGGAAATAGTCCTAAATTTCTTTTCTTAAAGATAATTCAATGAAATTAGCTCTTGCATATATGTTGTATGTGTAAGTGATTCAGTATGAAATACATTCACAGTCTCAGAGTTTTTACCATTTATCAAGTCTGAATCCGTATTTGATATAACCATCCCTTTCATAACTGTGTGCTGTGTCCCATTCATAAATATCCCACACAAAACATTATTAAAAACATACTTCTAAGGCTATAATTTTATCTCAAAGGTACTGACTTTTCGTTCTCCAACAATTGAATATACAACTAATTATATACAATGTCAAACAGTTCAATAAACCATTTACAACATTTCACAAAAGGTTTGGAAAGAATTACAAAAAATTTACTTCGGAGCACGAATAAAATCACATGCATATTGCCGCCGTCTATGAAATGACAGAAGCTTGTAGTTGCCACCTCTCCTCTAGTGCACTTTCGGACATTGTTTAATGTAATTGTTCAGTTTAACCAATAATGAGCTCTATAGGTTGTTCTCCCAGCTGTACATGGTGCATTTTAATTCGTAAAGCGTGTACGAGATATGAACTCAGATTAGTATAAATGTGGACTTGGTTCAAAATAATTCTCATTCGATGAAGTGTTAATCAATCTGATCTCCAGGAGTCTCCGATTATATAGATTAGCACCTGAATATATACAATCATGTCTTATATTGGCATTAAAATATATTTTTTCTACAATTGACATACAAAGTAAGTCTTTCTGCATAAAAATTCGAATGAAAAGTTGACGTTTTCCAAGAACCGTCACTTTATCATGGGTTGCAAGTGACAACTAGCGAAAAGTTCGCATAGACACTTGCGAACAGTTCAAAAGTATTCTTTTTTGCAAATGTAACCTCTTTAACCTGATCACTCAATCCATTGCATGTCACTTAAAAAGTCAATCATAATTATTGTATCCTACCGTGCGCATAATTAATGATTTTATTTAATTTATTTTAACAATAAATCATAGGAAAAATCTTGTGTGCAATTCAAGCGCAAAGCGCCGTTGTTGCTCTCAAGGAATTTCCACCTGAGAGTAACAATGTACCACTTTGCGCTCTTATTGCCCAAATAATGATTTAAGGATGGGCACCAATAAAAAACCATATTTAACAAGCAATAAAAAATGTGAAACATAGTTGATCTCATAATTATTCCAAGCATTTTATTATCATTATATTATACTGTATTTACCAGCTTCATGTATAAGAAAACTATTGGTTCCATGATCCAATTAAATCGGGAAATACAGTGTTGTACTAGTTTCCCAGTGGCGCTAGCCTGACAAATTAAAAAGATAAAGTATACAAGTGGAGATGGAATTAAATAAACATTCTAGATGTTTATTTTGTATTCATTTTTAGGAACTGCACATTCAGAATAACCAGATCAAAAAGTTGCCTTCAACGCTTTGCACCTTGCCGAACCTGCGCTTGCTTGACGCGTCCGACAACCTGCTGAAGGACCTGCCTAACGAGATCGGCAGCCTGAGCCGGCTGGAAGAGCTCCGACTGCGTGGCAACGGGAGGCTCAGGGTTCTGCCCAGGACCATGTGCCATGCCAGATCGCTGCGGCTCGTCGATGTCGACCATGAACGTTTCGTGTACCCACCGGCGGAAGTGCTCGCCCTGGGCACCGAGACTGCCATGAAATTTATCTGTGATGGTAAAAGTGTGATTTGGTTAAGAAGTTAGGATTAAGTCCGTCACTACTCATGATTTCCCATAAGCAATATTAAAATAGAGAATTCATTATGTTGTATTTGTAAATAGCTGCACATATATGAACATACATAGGATGATGAGATAAGTGTGCAAGGGAATACCCAGCGAGGGAGGGAATAATAAGGTCATACACAGCTATGGTTACTGCAAATTAAAAAAGTTTTGCATTGCGGTTAAGTAGTGCAGTTTTTTAATTTGCTTTGCAGCAAAATTAGCTGTGTATGACCTTAACTTTACTTATGACAAAAATATATGCGGGCTGTCTACTTATGGAAATTAAATACATTCTACCTGGTGTCCATACAAGTCCATATAAGTACCAATAAGTACATTTTCAGAAACGTGTAATTTTTCATGTACTTAAATGATAATTAGAAATTTATTGCTATAAACGCTATTATTTAACGAATACGTAATGTAGAGTGATTATACACTCTCCTTCGGCTCGTGCCGAACATTCATCCTCGTGAATTATGGCCATTATGTGCGAGTCAAATACAACGTTTTATCTGTGACATTTTAAATAAAACAATTCTTATTAACAAATTTTTGTCAATAAGAAACCAATTGTTAGTAACCAAATGTATGGTCTGGTCCAAACAAAAAAGTGGGACAAGTCTTATAGTAAATTTGTCTAAATTTGAGCTGTGTAATCAAGTTATTCGTCTCTGCAAAGAAAAATCAAGCAACATATGATTGTCATTGTGACATAAATAACTACATGTTACTTAATAAAAAGCTACATTTTGGAATGACCCCTCAAGTTAGTGCTTTTAATATAGCAAGAATAATAGAGAAATTGAAAATGGATGCCCAACTACCTAAGTTGCCCAATTTTTTGACATATTCAGCTAAACCAAATTCACATTAGGCAAAAACCTGTCCTACTTTTTTATGGCCGCGACAGTACATGTAAATGAGTTTGCATGGGATGAATGAAGGATCACAACAGCGTACATACGGAAGCGAAAAATAAAGAGGTGTGAAAGTGTTACACGTACCTGTTGTATAATGAAGTGATTATACAAAAGGGGTTATATAATGAAGTATATTATGTTACCATAGTTAGGTATATAATGAATGTTTTATTTATGAGTCATAGATAAAAGAATTTTTTTCAATTCGTTACATCAGAATTGAAGAATTTGCATGCAAGTGTCCATTGTCAGGTGACAACAAAAATTTCAAGGATAATGCGTATTTGCGTATTTTTTACTTTATTCACGTTGTCAATGGTTATAGCGAATAAAGTGATCATGTAAACATTTTATTCACCCATTCGATTAAAGTGTTGTTTTAATGATGAGATTCAATATACATAATGAGCATTTTAATAATGCGAATTGCAAAAAATCTTGTATGATACAAGTAAATAAAGCAATTTTATCTACTTAAATCCATCATAAATAGCTATTATTTCACACTGCATTTTATGTATTTGCTATAAATAAGTTACGAAATTCAAGGAATCTTTTAAACTAAATACTATCCCATCCGGATGATCAAAGCAGAACCCATGCTCTAAATATTTAACTTTGGCTAAACTGTACCGAAATAGCATTAATCGAACTTTAAGAACCTAGGTGTTGCATAAATTACTATAGGATAAAATATCTGTTCTATTGATCTAGGTTCTGACTTGAAATTTACCGCTTTGAGAATCCGTGTATTTTTTCTATTCCATATTTTTATATTTATAATTTTTTTAAAATACGATATCCATTTCATACATTTTAGATACCAACTATGAATACATTCCCATAGAAGAAGAAGAATCGATGACAGAGACGGACGACTCGCAGGAGCACCACCTAGGAAATTTCGAGGTACAGAAATATTCCATTCGCCTATCACCGTACGCTACACGTCCCCACGGCCTCCACGATCCGGGGGCCGTCAGGACGCCGGCTTCTCGATGTCTAATCTGCTTTTCTCTTATTTGTTTCTAGGCTAAGATATGGGAGCTTGAAAAATTAAAGGCATGTCATGTAAACCTTCTTCACTTTCACACGTATTTATTTACTCATTCACTTTTCCATGATTTCGTTGTTCGAATTAGCGCCGCTGTGTAGTGCCCCCCCAAAATTGCGTTCCCAGCCCATGCCACCAGGGGACCCTGTTGTTTAATCTCCCATTTTTTTCGTTTTGAACTTTTGTAGGAGCAAAAGGTGCGGGAGTTTTTAGAGATTGAGAGACAGAACGAGCTGATGCAGCGGCACGAACTGGATGTCGCCAACTCACTCAAGATGGACAAGGAGAAGGTGACGAAAAGGAACCAGGCAACTGTTTGTGTTATAATTGTCTTCGTGGTTTTAGCTACTCGCCGACTTGATGGTTCAGCAGACCATGTTCGACAGGAATCTTGATAAAATACACCAAGCCAAAGACTTTGAGAGGTTCAAATTCGTAGAGCAACTAAAGGAAGGTAAATTAGAAATGTTATTGATAAAACAAAACCCATATAAGACATTTATTCACATTTATTGTACAACAAATACAAGGCGAGTCGGAAAAGTTATATAAGTTAACAATTTCAAACTAACACCATTCATACTCCAACAAGAGTTTTACATTCATTTGTGTCGTTGAAATACTCTAGCAAGAGATAAACAATCATTGCCAAATGTATATATAATTTTTCCTTGTATTTCGATGGGATTCTATTGATTGCATTCTGTAGTTGGAATTTTTGTGTAAAAGATCGCCAACACTCGCTTTTACATAAACGATCCTAGTACCACACATATTCCACATGGCTTTCTATATGTTGCAGGACTGCCAACCGCAAAAATTTCTCTTTTACATTTCCAATACCTCGTATACAGTGTGAGCAACAATGCTTGAGGTTTGATAGGTAGGCAACCAAATACGCATGTTGATATAACTGAAAATGTAAAAAGAATATCCCCTAGATTATTTTTCCAGTGGCGTAGCAAAGAACAAACAAAACAACAACAAAATGAATTAAATATTAAATCATAATTACATATTTTAAAACGTTACAATAAAAGTTTACAACAAATGTTGAAAATGGCGGCCTTCGTTTTCAAGGCAGATGTTAATTCTACGTTTTTTATTTTCAAAAACATATTGGAGCTGCTCTGGAGTTATGTTTCTTATCTCTTCTTCAATTGCTTCTTGGAGTTGGTTTAGGTTGTGCATCCTATTTTTAAAAACATTTTTTTTCAAATGTCCGAAAATATAAAAATCATACGGCTTGAGGTCTGGTGAACATGGTGGCCATACATAATTAATTGTCGCAAACGCAGTATGAGCAGTGGCTCCGTCTTGCTGAAAATAACCCATTATTTGTTCATCATCATGCACCTGATTAAGGTGAAACCTATACCTTTCAGGGCACCTGAAAAATATTGGGCCAATTATCCGACGTCTCGAAATTGCTACCCAAACACCAATTTTAAGTGGATGTAAATCTGTTTCGATGAACGTCTGAGGATTTTCTGTAGCCCATGTACGATAATTTTGGCTGTTCACATATCCTGATAAGTGAAACCACGCCTCATCAGAGAAAAAGGTCCTGTCCAGCATATCGTTATCATTTAAATGCTGATTAAACCAATTGCAATAATCAATTCTTTTTTGAAAATCAAGTGGGTGTAGTTGTTGAACTACCGATACCTTATACGGGTGCAAATGGAGAATTTTCTTCGCAACTTTTCGGCAACTCCCATACGATTCTCCTGTAAGCGGATTTAAACATTAAAATTTGTATGCCATAAAGACCGCATGAATGATAAAAAATAACTTTTTTGCACCCTAAAATTAAGAACCAACCTGTTTGTGCTGAAAGTTTTCTTATAGATTTTGTTGGACTTTGTTCAAGCTTTGTTAAGGTAGACGGTCTTCCAGTTGACTTGCCCTCACAAGCCCTAACAAATACAATTCTTTCCTTCAAAGCGCTGAATAATACGGGTTTTATGCTGGATAAATATTTTGTAAGTAATGTTGACATCGGGGAAGGCTTCGTTAAATTGATTCATACACGATTGTAATGAATATGTCCATGTGCCGTCTTCATTTAGTGTTCCACTTCGATAATGAGCCTTCAGGATGAAGGCATCATGTTGTGGTGTAAAAACCATTGCAACAGGAAAGCGATTTCACTTAAACTCTGTAAATTTAGAATAAAACTTAACTTTTATAATTTTATAACCTTAAAACCTGCAAATCACTTACGAGAAATCAAAGATTTACTCAGAGTAGTCCTGATAAGAACTGATGTTTATGAAGCAGAAGACAAAATAACTATATGCGAAGAAATGGCACAATGGTAATAAATAATAATACGACGCAGGCGGCACTGGGCTGGGGCTGTCAAATCTTTTGACTTTACAGTAAATTTAATTAATAATAAACTTGGAGCGTAGAAATTCCCCAGTTTTTTGGGCGGGAAATTTAACTTGACTTCAGACATTGTTGCTCACTCTGTATGAATATTGTGATTTAATAGTCATGACGCAGGGGCGGTTTGAGTTGATACTCCGAACACCAGATCTGTTAAGTGAATCAGAGTGCTCTAAGTGTCAACTCAAACGCCATGTGTATACTTTAAAGTTATTTTTATAAATTTGTTAGCCAAAGAGAACACTATGTTTCTAATTTCTCTTATTACATTTCCGATACCTCATAAATAAATATTGTGATTTAATCATCATGACGCAGGGGCCGTTTGAGTTGATACTCCGAACACCAGATCTGTTAAGTGAATCAGAATGCTCTGAGTGTCAACTCAAACGCCATGTGTAAATGGTTTACTTTAAAGTTATTATTGTAAATTTGTTAGCCGAAGAGAACGCTTATGTTGCTATTATACACCTGCTTGCATTGAACCAAGAGCCTCTTGCACAGCTACTCGAGCAGGAAAATTTGGAGCAGGAGAGGATAATAGCAGCAGCCAACAAGTATAATGAGAATCTCTGTAAGCAGGACGTACTTGATGCAATGCAGGAACTACTAGAGAAGGAGACCGAACGGTTCCGAGAGTTTGACCTTTTCAGAGCCGAGACCTCCAGGAGCATACTTGAACAGTAAGTGTTGCCACTAAAGTTATATTGAATGAATATAACCTATTGTGTTTTTCCGGATTTCTATTCAATTTTTTTGTTTTATTTCGCTCGGTTTCGTATTTTAGAAGATAGTTTTGACAAATAAGTTAATTATTTAAACTCTAACAGTGTTATTCATAAAAATTTAAACCCTTGTTTAGCAGTGTGTTACAATTACCGCGGATTAATTTTTATGAAAAACACTGTAAAAATGTGAACTCATTTTTGTGATTATGTATGGTGCGGCCATAAAAAAGTGGGACATGTTTTTTGCCTAGTGTAAATTTGGTTTAGCTGAAGATGTCAAAAAATTATGCAACTTGCCTGATGGACCATCTATTTTCAATTTCTCTATTATTCTTGCTTTATTAATAGCACTAACGTGAGGGGCCATTCCAAAATGTGGCATTTGATTAAGTAACATGTAGGCATTAATGTCACAATGACGATGACATGTTACTTGATTTTTCTTTGCAGAGACGAATGACTTGATTACACAGCTTAATTTTAGACAAATTTGCTGTAAGAGTTATTTCACTTTTTTGGCCGCGACCGTACCTATACTGCTCCTTGTAGAGACACTACTATAAAATAAAAGTGGCTGAAAAATACTCATGATAACAACGCGACAATAATTTAATGTGGGGGTAAATTCAAATCTTTTTAGATCACACTGTAGGTAAACTTACAAGTTTTAAATTTAAGAGCCATTTCAACGAAAGTTGTCTGATGAACTGTTGACTGAAACAGTAATTATAAAGCATACAATGTAATTCAACGTTCTCATCATTTTTGTTCTAGCGAGTCTGAATGTGACTCGTCGCTGCTGAGGCTACTCCGGCAGCAGGAGCACCACAGCAAGGAGCTTACATTTAAGCTGCAAGAGGACGGCGAGCTTCAGAAAATGGCAGTGGCCACGCTGTTGGAGAAGAGTGATGCCCGCAGCTGGAGCCTGGTGCAGCAGGTGAAGCTTGTCGAGGCCCAATTGGCAGCGTTGACGACCATAGAGATGGACAGGAGGAAGCTGGAGATGGACCAACAAATTGTAATCAGCGTGCTGATTTACGGAGGTGACTTGTTAACTATGCAGTCATTTGCAGAATGATTTAGCTGAGAAACGTGTGAATCTTTCGGTGTTACTGCTGGACTTACTGGAGCAGCAGGGGATCCGTAGGTCGCAGTTGTTGGCCACATTGCATAGTCTGGAGGAGAATTACGACGATGCTGATGATTTTTGGTTAAGGCAGTACCAACAGTTGTTGGATAGGTAGGATTCTATTTATTAGTTCTTGCTACCTGTATTTCTACATTCAAAAATAGTTCATAGTCAGAAAACATGATCCAATTTCGTTTGTATTCAGTAAATTAATCAACATGTGTCAGATAGAGAAAATATAAGAGTAAGCGAGATGGTGAAAGTATTTTGTTAGTAAAATTAGTGCGGTGGTAATAAATAGCGGGCGAGGCATTTATTTGGGCCACATTTTTTGTGCTTGTAAAAATGCTAGTGCATATAAAGTTAGAGTTGTCATAAACTGAGAAAGATCTGTGGGCAGAGCTTAGCATGCAACCTCGGAAGACCCAAGGGGCATAGAGAACATGAGGATCTGAATTATTTGATACAGTGGCGTATCTAGCAAAGTGAATTTACATTCGAAAAAAAAAAGTTTCAACACAGCTACAATTGTGAGGGTGTAAAAATGAACGCGATAACTTTGGCAGTAATTTCACGAGCTTAACTGTAAAATTATGCCGCGCCGGCCAAAATATGCGACGATAATTAAATGAAAACGTAAACAGTAAACAGCTGACGGCCAACCTTCCCTATTTATTGCGAATGAACTCGTCCGCACTAATTGAGCCGTGCACAGGCCACGTGGCAGGTCCTTCACAGTTTGCGACACTATAACCAAACGAAATAATACAGTTTTCATGGATCTTTAGGATACCTGAAGGGCTCGCAGAAATCCAAAGAAATATGAACCCAGCATTGGTGGAGGCCCTTTTGATGGCTGGAGTGTTAAATTACCTTCCATTCTTAGCAAAATGGTCCAGAAATGAAGGTAAACAAACCAATTTCTTAAAAGGCAGTGTTGTGCCAGGGAAAGGAGGGGTTCACTACCATTCGGTTTCAGGATCGTTACCATCCCAATGGACAAATAGTGACTCTTCACGGCCATAACTTTAAATGTGTAACAATTTATACTAAGACAGCAGTGCCACGAGCATACAGGTGGAGCATTTACATACTAGGGCGAGTCTGGGTAGTCGGCTGTTCTCCACTGTGTTTAATTTGCGACAGTGTGTGATTCGTATCAAATTAGTTAATTTCTGATGTTTATGGTACACTTATCAATCTTGTGCTTATGGTGTAGCATCAACGACAGAATATAGAACGGTTTACACCGTTATCGGCTGCAGGCAACAGAAACAAGAAATATGCACTGGATAGCTCTAGTATGTAAATATGCCTCTGTGAAGCTTCCGGCTTCCTGTAAATCGCCTATTATACATCTATATTGTTATCTGTCATTTGTCTTAAATTAATGAATGTAACAAAAGTGTCAATTATATAATTTGAGCATTTTTCTGTGTTATAAAGAAAAACTAATAGATGTGACCAATGAGGACCTCCAGCAAGCTGGTATAAGAATACCAGATGATCGGATAAGAATTCTCGCCGCATTCGAGTCATATAAAAGGCAGAGGAATGTGTGTCAAGTCGTGGACCAAAGCCCGAGCGCTCCGCCTGTTGTTCCCACCGGTGAACCAAGCGCTCCGCCCATTGAAACTACTCAAAGCTATAGCTCAACAGAATGTGTCATCTGCATGGACTCGAAGGTAAATTATTAATCAACAACCAGTTGTTATTCGCTAATAAAATAGTTTTTTTGTTTTGTTTTCAATGTTATCCATTTTGTTTGTAGTGTGAGATAATAAACGTCCCTTGCGGCCACTACTGCTGCTGTGCGAGCTGCTCGGCGACGATTAGCGAGTGCCCGATGTGCAGGTCAGCGATCGAGAGGAAGATTCTTGTCGATCCATCCTAACGTGCAACCAGGAGCTCTTTCCTCTCAGTCATTCTGAGCTTTAATTGTTTACCGGTGCTATTTTACATGAAGGATATACATCGTGCCATAATTGTTTAAGCACATATTTGTGTGGCCTTATATCAATTTTAACAAGAGTATTTTTGCAGTGTGATAATATTGAAAATCTCGCCCCCAGCCGCCACCCTCTTTCCCCTGTAATAGGGTTTGTCTTTTCCACTCTTTCTCTCGTTCTGTTATTGTGTTGTACATTTGTTGAAAATACATGGGTTACGCAAACTTTGATTTCAACATATCTACTCTGCTTTGTTTTTATGTGAAAAGAAATTAGTTTGCTAGTTTTGCATCCACTTTTTCATAGTATGTTACATTACCTTCAGTGTCATGCTAAAAACTATGAACTGCATGAGGAAAGAAGTAAAGTAAGCTTTTAAACGATTATCATATATAATCGATATAAACTAGTGGAATCATGAGTATCAATAATCACGTGATTTGGGATACGAAACCGATGAAAAACATGTCAAATAATTCCACTCGTCTTTCAGACTCGTGGAATTAATATTTGACATGTTGAGTGCATCAACCATTGCGGTTGATGCACTGGTTGAATCAATAGTCACGATTCCAAGAGTTGTATTCGTAAGATTATATCACAAATGAAAAATTTAATACTTCCCGTTTTTCTGCCACATATTGAATGCATCTTATATGATGTGGGCCAGTTGCTCCTGCGTGCTGTTCTTGGACAAAATATAATTCAGAGAGTTGCAGAACACGGTAAATTGGGCCCAAATATACTTTTGAGACCTCACAGTATTATATGGTTTGTGGTTTTGTATGTTTTGTTCAATATTATTTATGGAAGAATCACCGAAGTGTGACATTTCTGTTGACAGCATAGCACATCAGATGTGCAGAAGACCAAGTGTGATTATCACTTCTTATTCAATTCGAGTTCTGATTATCAACTATTAGGCGGTCGCTAAGATAGGGAATATGAGTGATTCATATTCATAACGCAAAAGTATTATGAGTGATATAATCTCAGAAATCATGTGAAATTGAAATTTGGAAATAGTGACGCAAACTAAAATACATTTTTAATGCTCACAAACCGATAACTTTATTAATAAATTAGAACGGGGAATAACAATTAGGTTTCGTCCTTCTCTCCTTCTTCTACCTCCTCATCTTCCTCCATGTCTTCTTCTTCGGCATCCTTCTTGCCCTTTCCGTCCTTCTTTGTTTTCGAATCCTTGAAATCTAGATATAAATGACAGTATTAGGAGGTTTTATATAAATCAAGTGTGAAACTTGAGAACAAGATTAAAAACAAAGATGGGTGGTTTTTGACAATCTTGCTGAATTTTAAATGTGTATGTAAATTAGTAAGTTAATTAAATAATACAAAACTCACTACTAGCTACATAAATAGAAGTAGCTAAATAAGTTATATGGTTATCACGTGACTGCAGCGCCACCGTCTTTTCAGCAACGCCAGAAATAAGAACTAGTGAAACAAGTAATTTAGCTGCGCCCCATAGGTTTGTTTTAAACCCTATAGTTATTTTGATATACGGGGTCCTACAACAGTGCGTCGGACTTTCCTAGCGCCTTCCCGTGAGAGATAGAAAAAAATGTTTTGTACAAAAAGTTATTGGTTTAAAAATCTTTATGCTATAAAATTATTTTCAAACATACCCAACTTCCAAACCCAAACGTCTGAATTTTGCGGTATAACAAAAACAAACATTTTTTTCATTTCAGTCATCAGTTTTCTGATGACATTTTTCAACCTCTAAATTGTTGTCCATTTAGTTTTGGATTATGTTACAGTGTTGCCAATTTACAATTTTTTTCTCCAAATATGCATAAGCCAGCTCAACTTTAAAAAATCGTAGTGACCTTGTTTTTTTAAGGTAAGAATAAGTTTGACCAATAATCTTAGTGTGGTTAATAAGCAACAATTTGGTAATGAGCAATTTGAATTTAGTAATACAGGGTGTTCCAAAAAAATGCCAAACTTTGCAAATTTCAAAGCGGTAGTGAAAGAATGAAAGTTCGAAACTTTGCTATTTTATCAATAATGTTTACCAAAACCCATGAGAATTTTTTATTCATCAAAATTGTTTTGCCCCGCGGCCAGAAAGGCACGCATAAAAATTTGAAATTTGTGTCACTGTCATTCCTATTGTGTTTATTCTAGTTATTTCTGGGCTTTTCATAAAATCAGCCTTCATTAAGACTAAAGCTGCATATTAGATTACTTTATCTGGTAAATCGACAAATTACAGAGCTTTGTTTTGTATAAGAATAAAATTTGAATAATTTTAGGTTAGCATCATGTTTACTGATGAAAACAATAAATTTATCTTAGAGGCTTATTTTCGGTCTGGGCAACAAGACAAAAGTGGTGTTTGGCATTATTGTCAACCTTCGTCCTTTGATGAGTTCCAAAAACAAGAATTGACATTAGCTACGTTATTTTCACCCAACACGTCCGTCAGATTCTTAAACAATTTCGTGATATTGGCAGTGTCTCCAAAGGCAAATCACCTGGCAGAAGGACTGTACTTATTGAAGAATTCTTTTAAGATACTGAGGAGCGATTGGAAGCAAGTCCCAATAAATCTTAAAGGCGATTATCTGCTCAAACTGGTAATTTGGTAAATAACTAAAGCAATATAGAGTAGAGATAGGCGCAGTCCAAGAGGTGAGATGGCAGGGAAATGGACAAGTTACAGAGCAATACTTTACATTTCTATATGCAAGAGATGAAGTCAGAGGGAAAACGGAGTTGGCTTCATGATAAGGGGAAGAATGAGAGAGAGGATAATAGAGTTTAAACCAATTAACGGAAGAATTAACATAAGAATACGAGTGAAACCTTTCAACCTAACACTAATAAATATATATGACCCAACTGAAACAGCAGAAGATGAGGAAAAAGAAACTACTTGCTAAAAGTTAGAGTAAATATACAGGCAAATACCAGCACAAGATACGGTTATAATACTAGGTGATTTCACACAACACACAATCCACAAAGCAACCAATGACAATGGACACATAATATGCAACTTAGATGCGGAATTAGGAATGATGATCACTAGTACAATATATAAACACAGAAATGAACAGAATATTGAAGTGTCGTCTGGGGTCCCTCAGGGCTCCCACCTGGGCTCACTAGTATTCAAATTGTTTATAAACAACATTACAAAGTGTGTTAGAAATTCACGATGTCTGCTTTTCTCGGACGACATAAAAATATTCAAAAGAATAACTAAACAGTCCGACACTAACGATCTACAATCAGATTTAAATGTACTCTGGAATTGGTGTAACCTTAATGGAATAGAACTTAATGTACGATCTTGCGTTTCTATAAGAGTGATGCGCCCATCATTTTCACTTACAAACTGGGAAGTGTTCCTCTCCTGGAAGTTGTTAAAGTCAATGACTTAGTTGCAAGGTCCAAGGCCCGTAAAATGCTGGGCTTCGTGAAGCGGAACACGTGTGGGTTTGCAAATGTTATGGCAATTAAGTCTCTTTACTCGTCACTTGTGCGTACTCATTTGGAGTACTGTTCTACTGTTTGGTCTCCTTGTTATATAGGTTTTATATACTTTATACATAGGTAAAATCAAAACAGATCAACATCTATTCCTTCGAAACGTTGCATACAAATTTAATTTAAATGTCAGTGACCGAAATTTGCGATTTTTTTAAAAAGTGCCTCTAAATGCATTACATTTTAGAGAAACATAAACAACTTCTGAACGGTTAACGCGAATTGCAAAAACTAAACGGATTTATAAAGCCCAAGAAAGCGCAAATTCAAATATGTAAATTTATACAGGGGGAGCCATTTAAAAATACTAGGTCCAAGGCTGCCCTACAAAAATGGAACACCCTGTATATGGCAAAATAATTTTACAAACTGCACCTTGGCCTCTAGTTTGTAGTGCCGTTTGGTTCATTTCGATGTCATTAACGGTGTAGTTGTAATCGAGCCTGCCCATCATATTGACTCACTCTGTATAAACAATCACAGATGAGGCCCGAGCGACCAGACTGTTGATTAATCATAACATATTACTATTTTTAGATTAGTAACCTTAATATAGGGCACGACGGCGATCACGGGAATGAGATTTAATGTTAGAGGGAATCCCCCCAGAACAGCAAAATGGACTACCTTTAATATACCATGCGTTTTTTTTTATCTCTGAACATAGGCTATGTTCAGTTTTAAAACGACAGTACCAAATGCATTGCTAAAATGCAACGGTTATGCAACCAAATTTACTAGCGCGTGTAAATAGATCACTTCAAATATCAACACTGTTTTGAGAAAAATTATTCAACGCAAGAAAGTACTCAAATATTCAAATTTAAATGGTACCGAGCTGGCAATAGTATACGGAGAAAGTACTCGAATATTCAAATTCAAATGGTACCGAGCTGGCAATAGTATACGGATTTTGAGAAATTTATTTTGAGTGCATTATCCTGACAGACGAATGCAATCAATCAAAACAATGTCTAATATAATCGCAAAATTTAATAGTAGGTACATGATGCGTCGCTATTGGTCATCATAAAAGAACTAGGAGATGCCATATTTCAACTGAAGAAATGAAATGAAATGTATTATCATTGATTATAATACCCTTATAGATAGATTAAATTAAATGAAGAGAAACAAATTATTATTATTAAATGAAAATAAAATTTGTTGTTTATTGAGAACTTTAATATTGAAACAAATATATACAGGGTGATTCAGACCACCCGTCCCAGGCCTTTTTCTCGGTAATGTGACGTCTTAGAAGTTCGGGAAAACAAATATCATAACAAAAGCCTATCTGAAGAATTTAATGGAGGTTGTTTCGATGTCCGCAAGTAACCGGAAGTAGGCTTAACTGCACTCAACTTCAGAATTTTAAATGGGAACCTAGGTCGTATGTGACATCGTTGGATAGGTATTTTAAAAAGAAACATATTTTGTAAGAAAAGTTTTTTTTATAAATTACATACTTAACGGAATAAACATTAATGTGTCGGGCAACCAGCCCAGGGCATGTTTTCGAAAGTATGACGTCATAGAGGTTCCGAAACAAAATAGCATGACTGAAGCCCACCCGATGAATTTAATGGCGGTAGTTCGATTCTCGAAAGTTACCGAAAGTAGGCGTAACTACTCAAATTCAGAATTTTAAATGGGAACCTAAGCCATTCTAGAAGAAACTAGAGGACAATTCTGAATGACACGAATACAGAAAATACTTTTATAATATGTTAATAAATACAAAAAGAATGACCTCAAAGATCATCTTAAACTAAAATTTTTAAAACACAAGTAAATAAATATTGTTTTTTATTTAAAATATTCTTTATTATTTCCATTAATTAAGGTTATCCTATACATTTACGCTATTTACCCTACACTTACCCTAAATATTTTTATATGGAACTTTATATATTCTTGTCAGCAAATAACATATGTAAACTTTCCAAAATATGCATTGGAATAAAATAAACCTTATGTACTTAAACTAAACACATAGGTTTATATTTAATCGACCAAACAAAAGTATGCATTGTTATTTAACATTGAGTGCTCAAAATAAGAATCTGTAACTTTAATGCATTTGAAAATTGTTTTGTTAACATTTTCTTGAGCATAGGATAATAGTTTTGTTATACTCCTTCATACGAATACCTATTTGTTTGTAAGCGTAGACTAAAATTCCGTATAAAATTAGTTAAAAATGCTCAAAAATCAGTAGATCTTGAAAAATAACTGAATGAAATGAAAAATTGAAAGCTGGCATCAAATTTGCCCCTTCAAATAAACAAATAAAAACGTTTGCTCACTTTTTCAGTATCGCAGTTTTTTTTAAATTTAAAATTTAAAATGTTTCATTTGGAGCTATATATAAATATTAGAACAATTATAGATGGCTATTTTATTTTATGCATATACCGGGTGTCCGTTTTCAAACCTGAACATACAGATTTGAGATTGATTTTAGAATTTTTGTGAATTACTAGTTTGATGTCAATGGAACGAGACTATTTTACGAGTTCTACGAGTTTCGTCGTTTATTTATTAAAAAATGTTAATTTAAAAACTCTCTTTTCGTTTAAGTACCTAATTATTTATTTTGAAACTAAAAAATCGTAACCCGGTTCAGAATGTCAACACATAATTAATTATTCATTAATAAAGTATGTACTTCCTTAATTAAAATATTTTTAATTGCTTTTGATAGCAGTTTCGACTAATTAATTAGTCATCATCAGGCACAATTGTCTTAAACTAAGAATGGTATATTTCTTGTGGGTGGCACATATTGTAAACTAATTTGTAGGCTTCTGTGTATTTGTTGTGTATCGTCTTAATCGAATTAACAGATGATGACTAATTATTTAGTCTAAAGATCGATTATATATATATAAAACAAGTGTTCTGCAAATTATAACTTGAGATTGTAAATTACAACCAGAAAAAGAAATTGGTTTGCTTGTACCACATCTATCGGTATCAAAAGTCGGAATATTTACATATTATATATTTATATATGTAAAGAAAAAAAAAATGTAGCGGTACTAAAGTTCTGCAGCACTTTAGCCGCACCGGGCCGCCCTTGTGGTACGATTTTTCTAATTATAGGCAAACAAGTTGTAACCACGACGTACAGCACGGAATATAAAGGCGTCCATAAAAATATATCTTCGGGCTTGGACTCGGACCTACGATGGTAATGTTTAGATCACAAAAGTGAGAGCGCAAATCGTCTCCATCTCCTTCCCAGCCTCCCACCATCAGAAACGATAGAATAGTGCGAAATTTCCAGCCAACCCCGGTTTTCAACCTCTGAACACGTTTGAGTTAGGCAAATTCGTAGCAATTGATGTCTCCATATACATTGGGTATCTATAAGGGTATTATAATCAATGGTATTATGTTATGCCAAAGAAGACCAATATCTTCCATTTGGCAAATGAGTTACTATTACGGGATTAACGGTTGATTATTGTTGATTGAACGCGATTGATGGGATTGGTGTCGCAGGATGATGCACTGAAAGTAATCTCGCACAAACCGTATACCAGCCAGTTCGGTATCATTCCCCTATTTAAACACTTTCTTGCGTTGAATTTTTGGCAATGAATTTGATACTGTCGTTTTAAAACTGAACATGGCCTATGTTCAGCGATAAAAAAAAAGTGCGGTATAGGAACGATTTTAAAGCGGTCGGGCTGGTCGATTCAAGATCACCGAAACTAACATCCCGTTAGTATATTAGTCGGCTAGGTATAAAGAGTATTATTCAAATATAACAAAAGTGATCTTTCCGGTTTCATTCTCGTTCTGACTGGAGAATGTTACTAATTTCAACAATTATATTTACCGTAGTTAATATGATTAACAATTTTCTTCACAAATTATCAAATACAAATACCCCATAAATGATTTATAATTTACCTTACCACATATCTAGAGCTTCGAAATATATTATTGGCAGACTGAAAAGCGAAACCAATTGTAATATATGCAGTTCTAAAGCTAAGTACACCCGGTGACACTTATGTCGACACTAAGTGTCGACGACGACCACACGAGACGCAATTTCTAGTGTCTAGACCTGTGTCTTGATGCGGTGTCGTGATACGAGTGTCTGGTGTGTCCACACTGCATGTTGTAGTGTCGCGACACGATCGTGTCGTCTTCATATTAATAGTCTTGAATTGAACGTCTGGTGTGGTCCACACTACATTCAATATAGTATGGACAAACATCGAGCAGCAGCAGTTATTGCATCATGCATATTAATTAAAAAAAAATCCGAAGGAAAAACAGATCAGTTTGGGCTAAAGACTGGATAAGAAGGAGAGAAGAAAAGGGAATTTACAACCAATTATTAATGGCACTTAGGAACGAAGACCCAAAAATCTGCAAAAAATGTATTCGTATGTAACACGAAAACTTCGAATTTATTTTGCACAAAGTTTCTCTAATAATTACAATTACAATTCCTCTAGGTAACTAATTAATGATTTGGCTCATCTCTTGTCCAAACACGGCTGTAGTTTTCGACATTTTAATTGGAATCATATCTGAACAACCGCTCTGCTCTAGCTAAAAGTGTCGCGACTGCGAGACACTCAATTCGCCTGTCGGGACACAAGACACAACCCGGTCGTATACACTCGGTGTCGACACTAAAGTGTCGCCGTGTGTACTTAGCATTAGAGATCTTTATTGATTTTTGTTAAACGGTTGGATTCATGAACAGAAAGTTAATAAAGAGATCTTTCCAGTTTCATTCTCATTCTGACAGGAGAATGTTACTAATTTCAACAATTGTATTTACCGTAGTAGATATGATTAACAATTTTCTTTACAAATTACCAAAAATTACAAAATAATCAACTAAAATGAAATAAATAGAAACATCTAAATTCTAACTTTAATAAAATACTATTATTATAAATAGATGAATAGTATCTTGTACAACTAATCTTTTAGTATCTTGAGATCTGTGTTCATTTTTCAGAAAATCGAAATTATCTCCCAAACTACCTACTTTGGAGAAAAAATATAAGGTTTGAAAGAGATGTAAAATCAGACGCTGAATACAAGTAATAAAATATAGGGCATGTCACTAAAAAAAAATCAAATACGGCCCTTTAAAATTTACCAAAATAAATGTGTCACAGCAAGGTGATGCCACAATGCAAATAAACGGTCTTGCCGTCAAAAGATAGTTCAAGCAGTTGTTTAGACACAAGCAAAGTCCTAACTGATATAGTAAAAACCAAGTACGCTGCGATTTTTTGAATAAGTGCCTGCAAACGCATAAATAAATAAGGAACTCCTGAACAGTTAGCGCGAATTTGAAAAACTAAACGGATTTATAAAGCCTAAAAAGAGGCAAATTTAAATATGGAAAATTATACAGGGGGTTCCATTTAAACAAAACACAACTTTGATACTTTTAGCGCTTTAGGAACACCCTGTATAATATGAAATAAATTTTAAAAGCAACTAAAATCAAGTATTTTGGCCACAATATTACGTGCCGTATAGCATGAATAACCCTGTATATATGTGTATACAGGGTCCGTCATTTCACCTCCCGTCTTCTATAGTTACTAATAGATTTAGGATTTTGATATTTTGCAGACTTTACTTGCATTCTGGGGCGTATTTCAGGAAACTATTTTTAATTATACAGGGTGTCCCAAAAAAGTGTGACGTCATGATGATGTATATTTTTAAATTGCATGGTATACATTTTTATTGCTTATTTGTGTGCCCTTTATGGACCTACATACCCATAAAATTTGATTAAAATCGGTTTAGTGATTTTAGCACAAAATATAAAAACTGAAAAAAAACCATTTTGCACCATAGGTTAAGAAAATTAATAAGAGATAAAAATATGCGTTGTTAAAAAACCACACAAGGTACTCATTAAATAAGGTCTGACAGTTGCGTTAACCAAGTTAACAAAATTTAGTGTCAAACTTTTCAAACTTCAAAGCACTTAATTTTTCTGATTTTAAATTGGAGCCCCTGTATATTTTTATCTCATTCCATGTGGAATTAAAAGACAAACATTTTTCCTAATTACAACTCGATCGCAATTCCTAACACATTAAAAGTTAGTGCAGAAAACTCGATTTATCAACTATTCCAATAGCCATTTTAATGAATAAAACTCGAAGGTGACTTTGAAAAACAATTTATTGACATAATATGTTTTGAAGTTACAATTAATATCTCGAAAGTATTAAGTTTTATATAAAAAATAATTTTAGTAATAACATTTCATAAAAACCTAACATAACTGTGCATTTCTAAAATTAATTAAGCTAGAACTTATGTTCGATATGTCTTCCGCCCTCTTGAAGGCACAAACGAAGACGAGTATGAAATGACATTGCCACTCTTCGTAACAGGTTGGGTGTAATATTTTGAAATGCGTTTAAGATTCTTTGCTGCATGTTTTCTAAAGTGGTTGGAGGTTCTTGATAAACGATTTCGTTGACGTAGCCCCACAAAAAGAAATCTAATTTAGTTAAGTCGGGTGATTAGGACGGCCACTTACTTGGCCGTCCTCTTCCAATCCTTCGATTGGAGGAGGTAGTGTTGAGATATTTGCAGACTTGTAATGAATAATGTGCTGGAGCTCCATCATGTTGCAGGCACATTGCATCTCTCACAGCTATTGGTAAATTTTCACATAAATTTGACAATTGATTTTGCGAAAAATCCAAATACGTTGGGCCATTCAAATGAGCCCAAAATCCTAAAAGCTACCTAAAATCTCTTGGATTGTGGTCGCAGTAGGAATGGAAGTTATGACGATTCACAAATCCATTTTTATGAAAGGTAGCCTCATCAGAAAACAATACCTTATCAAAAAAGTCAAAATTTATCCCAATTTTAGCTTGAGCCCAGTTGCAAAATTCGACACGTTGATCAAAATCTTGTTCAAAGAGTTCCTGATGCAATTGGATATTATAGGCATGGAAATGGTTGTCCTTTAAAATTCGTCAAACGCTTATTTCGTTTACATCCACGGCAACAGCGACTACTCAGAATAGCACACCCAATTGATTTTCTTCAGTTCGAACCGGCCCATTCCTAACTGGTTTTGTATACTTTACATTTCCTGTTTGTATAAACCTCTGTAATAAGTTTTGCAGCCTCCGTTTGTCTGGATGTCGTCGTTCCGGATAATGCTGTGCATAAACTCGACTTGCCAAAAATGAGTTCCTTTCGCATTCTCCTAATATGAAAATCATCAACCAGTTCATCTCGGTTGTAGTGCATGACAAAAAATAATTTTGGTATCTAAAAAAATGGTAAAAAAATTGAAATTTTGCAAAATCTTATTTATTTTTTCCTGTCGTTACTTGAAGAGATATAAAAAATATATAAATACATCTTCGTTGCCACTTTTTCTCATCTACAACATGGGAATTTTAGATTTTGGATCAGATTTTGGATCAGATGTTTCGTACGAGTGCAACCGTCATCAAGTTTAAATATTTAAATACGGACCTCCAATTTTTATTTTTATTTTGAGTTATACTCGTCTATACTGTTACAATGATGTGCAACACTTGAGATTTTAATAACGTTTTAATATAAAAATATATCAAAATCTACAATTAGCACTAAACTGGATTTAAAAAATAAAAATATAAACTAGAGTGCCATGAAAACAATAAAACAATAAAACTGGTCATTTTTTACTGTCAAAGGTGCTTGGTTACTTCTTAAAAATGTTTTCTAACGAACACAAAAGAGATATGTTAAGAATTTACTATCATTGTAAGAGAAACTCTGATGATGGTTTGCAAGAGGTAGCTAAAAAATTGTAAATAAGTATCATTATCTAAAAATCAGGTATTTATTGTAGATAAGAAACGATCCAACGAAGTCGACCAATGAAGTAGCAGTTACTTTGAATTTGCAACAAACAAAAGTCTGGCAGATTCTTAGAAAAAATATTTTTTTCCACTCCCTGCATGGTAAGTACACTGTTATAACATTGATTTAGTGGAAGTAAGTCCCACTTACCGATAAACGTTTGGTTACTATGAGCAACGGGAAGTAGGTAATCACTTACTTCCCTCAGGGAAGTAAGTAAAATAATTTCAATGGCATTCTTTCCAGTCTTTAAAACACTTTTGATAACACCCCTTCGACTTCTCCGGCAGTAGGAAGGAACAGGCAGCATCTGCAGCTTCTTCAATTGCCATTTCTTGTTTAATTTTATTGGAATTCATTTTACAACTAAACGAATGCAATTTCTGACATTTACACTTTGTTTAAAAAATAGTCTTAGCAACCAAAGCCGTGTCTGACATTTTGTTCATGTTGCGAAAATAAATTAATCAAACACAAACAATTAAATCAACTTCAGGAATGGAAAAACAGTTATAAGCAATTTGAGAGGTAAGTTTTGACCAGTCTCGGTCTTTATTGCTAGCCCTCGCTATCGCTCGGGCGCAAACTCGACCTCGACTGGTAAAAGACACTTACCTCTCTTAATGCTTAAATAACTATTAAACCCTACAAAATTCACATTTCCCAGAGTGTATTTCCTGGTGATGGTGAATGGAGGTGGCAGTTTTGCAATTGGATTTGTGAGCGTATTGAAAATGATGATCATTTTTTAAACACTATAATTTGGTCAGATAAATGTAAGTTCACAAATTGTGGACTTTTCAATAGAAAAAATGAACACATCTGGTCAACAGTTAATCCACGAACAAATATTAATGTATTAATATTTAGTATTGGCATTAATGTTTGGGCTGGTCTGTTGGGAGACAGAATTATAGGACCATTCCTCTATCAGGAAAACCTCAATGCGGAGAGATATTTGACGCTCCTCAGGGAAGAATTACAAGAATTTATCATGGAAATACCTCTCCGTCGACTAAATTTAATATGGTTGCAGCAAGACGGGGCTCCTCCACATAACTCTAGGGCAGTTAGGGAGTATCTAAATGAGCAATTTCAAACTAGGTGGATAGGTAACAGTGGACCTATCGAATGGCCAGCAAGGTCGCCAGACTTATCGCCATTAGATTTCTTTTTGTGGGGCATGTTGAAAAATAAAGTTTATCGCAGAGTGCCAAATAATATTGATGAACTTCGGGCAAACATTTTAGAAAGTTTTATGAGTGTAAGGCAGCGTGATATACAACGAGCAGTGAATAATATTCGACGCAGAGCAGCCCTTTGCATTAGAGAGAATGGCGATATATTTGAACACGTTTTTAAAAAATCTTAGGAATCATTGAAATTTTTTTAATTACCCTTCGTGAATATTGTTCCCCATATGGTTACGCAACTTTGCCCCAATTTTACCGACTTCATATCTCTTACCGTTTCCGATATCCCCATAGTGGTAATCGAATTTGAATAAACCTGTATATATACAAGTTGAGTTTTTTCGGATGTTTAGTATGGGGATCTCGGAAACTAGCGGAGATAGAGGGACGATTAAATGGGGAAAGAATTGCAGTTTTACAAGCTCAATTTCATGAGGTTTTTGTTTTTTGGAAAAATTGCATAGCTAACTAGATATCTCGAAAACATATATTTTTTGTTTTGTTCGGTGCCTATGGCTCTGTTATTACTGACTTTAGAAAAAGTGTGTAAAGGAAAAAGTTATAGGTAATTATGTGCTTAATAATACAGTCTAACCGATTATTTCATTTAAGATTTAATTTTTGAGTTATGACACCAACTTGTGTTTTTTCTAATGGAAACCATAGTCGGCCATGACTTTATAAAAAAGGCCTCTTTTCAACGATTTTAACGATATACCATATTGCATAGTTATTTTTATAAATAATTAAATTATGGCCTTTTTCATCTTTTCAGTTTCGAACTATTCGAAGTAGTACGCTATAGAAACAATTGATAGATACAAACGACAAGTAACGAGGTGGCCGATCTCCCGATCTGTCTGTTTTAGATTTTTATTTATGGGGAATGGTAAAAGATAGGGTGTATCAAACAACGTACGTCACAGTAGATGACCTTAGAGAAGGTATACTACAAGTTTTTGCTAATATTGATGGACGCTTCGTTAGAAAAGCAACAAATTCTGTTTTTAAAAGGTGTGCATTAAACATAATGGTAAACCTTTTGAACATATTTAGTCTTAAATACTTTCCTAACTTTAATTATGTTGTTTTGGTACTACTTTAGTTAAGTACTAATGTGCTTGTATTGTTTCTCAATTTATTGTCTGTCATTCCCTGTTTAGTAGTTTTGTACTTATGAAGCTTTGTTTTATCAGAAATTATTTTCATATAAAATTGTAACTCAACGGAATAGATATTTTACACCAAAATAATAATGTTTAAAATTTCGAAATGAAAAGAAATATTTTAATAATTAATTTGAATTTTATTATTTTACATCTATCAATTGTTTCCATAGCGTACTTCTTGAATAGTTCGAAAATGAAAACTAAAAAATGACCATAATTTAACTATTTATAAAAATAACTATATCAAGTGATATATCTTTAGAATAGTTGAAAAGGGGCATTTTTGATAAAGTCATGGCCAACTATGGATTCCATTAGAAAAAACTCAACTTTGTGTCATAACTCAAAAATTAATTATGGCTTAAATAAAATAATCGGTTAGACTGTATTATTAAACACATAATTACATACAACTTTTACCTTTACACATTTTTTCTAAAGTCAATAATAACAGATCCATAGGCACCGAACAAAATAACAGGAAATATATTTTTTCGAGATATCTAGTTAGCCATGCAATTTTTCCAAAAACCAAAAGCTCATGAAATTGAGCTCATAAAACTGCAAGTCGTACCCCATTTAATCGTCCCTCTATCTCCGATAGTTTCCGAGATCTCCACACTAAACATCCGAAAAAACTCACCCTGTATATTGTAATGATATTATTTAATGTTCATTAGTTTAGTTTGGTTATATAATATTGTTCAGTTTAGCTTAGGTAGTATTAAATAAAATTGTAAAAAGAGGTCAACATAGCAACAGGGATAATACGGCCTAATGGAGAATCCAAGTATGCAAATAAAAGTGAAGCGCATGACGTCCAGAAATAAATAAACAAGTTGTTTTTCGAAGCGTGAGACGATATAACACAGTTCGGGTTTCGAATCGTAAGGCGACCAGAGAAGAAAGAATAGACGCAGACCACAGATATTAATTGGTGGGTGATAAACCCAAATGGGATTGTTACCGTCGACGAAACTTCAGCCGTGCAGTCTCAATTAAGAAGAAAGTATCAACCGAAGGCGAGCGATGACTTGGAAAGTCTGATTGGCAGCCGTGCAGTACCTGATAAGAGGAACGACTCATCCGAAGGCGAACAACGACTTAGAAGTCTGATTGGAAGGTAGACGCAAAAATTAAAATATCACTCACAGAACCGAGTAGCGCCGTAATTTCAAGATCAATTGTAATTATTAGTTTTGTTAAAAAATTGTTAATTATCCCTTTATTGTTATTAAATTCAATACTTTGTTTATTATATGCCTATTTCCTTTGTTTCTTGTCAGCTTTAATTAGCATTATCGTCTCCACAAAACCTTATTTGAACCTGCCCGAGCCCTGAGAATATCGTAAGTAGTTCAAAGAGAAAATATCCTATACTCTGATTTTTCTAAACTGGCGTGCACGTCATCAAAATAATAATCATAATAATGATGGCACAATTTTACAAGGTTGCCAGCGGTCCTGGGTATATAAAAATAGCTGCAATCAGCTGTTCCACCCGTGCAATCTTGTGCGACAGTGCGCGGTTCGTATCAAATTCGTCGACTTCTCTGCCGTTTTTTGTACAGATATCAATCCTGTTGTTATGGATTAACATCTACAATGGCAAAATATGCATTGTATTAATTGAATAAATGTAACAAGTTAAACGTCAAAGAAGTTTTGTTATACACACATGTATGAGCATGTGTTAGTGAAAAAGATGTGGCATCGTCGCCGAAAAAATATCACGGCTGCCAATATATCATGATTTATTACATGATTGGCAGGCGAAAATTGTGTCCATTTATAACCACCGGTGATCAGTGTTATGTAACAAATGATCCTCAGATTAATTTCGATTCTTTAACTATTGTTATGCATATTCTCGAAAACAATCACGTTGGTACAAAAAAACCTCATCACACAGCTGTTTGATGACGTGCACGCCAGTTTAGAAAAATCAGAGTATACTACTATTATCACATTAAAAGTAAATAACATTACATAAATTGGACACCCATAAGGTGGGGCAATAATAATAATAATAAATAATACTGCAATATACATATATATATATATATATATATATATATATATATATATATATATATATATATATAAATTGCTTAACCACAGATTACTGCGATCAAAAGAAGACGATTTAACAAAACTTATCTACAGGGTGAGTCGAGAGGAACGGACCAAACTCCAGGAGTGTATTGTACACGTAAAAATAAGTTTAAAAAAATCATATGTTATTATCCGATCTTCATTTGTTTTCAAGTTATAGTTTCAAATCTTGAATATGGAAATGTGGTGTTTGTCTAGTGTTTTTGTAATGGGAGTGCTACAGTTGCTGTTGAAAGATATCGTCAACGGTTTCCACATTAAAAAACTCCGGAAAAAAATTTATTTATCCAACTTTTCAATAAACTGTTCGAAACTACCACTTGAAAACAAATGAAAATCGGATAACAACATTTGAGTTGTTTTAAATCATTTTTACGTGTAGAATACACTCCTGGAGTTTGGTCTGTTCCTCCCGACTCACCCAGTATATACAAATGCGTTTGGTTTAGCCAGTATTCACCTTCAAAGTTAATTTTAAAATAAACAAAATTTGCTTATAAAAAGAGAACGTTTACATTGATTTGGATGTTGTTTGGTATGACACCTTATACGGGTATAACTCATATTTTGACATAATATTGTTATTATCAGTAGACAGTAGTAAAAAACTTAATAATGTATGCCTGCGCCCGATTTGTTTTTTTTTTTAGATTTATTTGCTTTTGTCATTAAAAAATATGAATGTATTATTGTTGGGCCTCACTTGTTTTATACACAACCGGTCTACTGATAATAACAATATTAGGTAAAAATATGAGTTATACCTGTATATATATATATATATATATATATATATATATATATATATATATATATATATAGATATACTCGACCAACAAATGTTGTGACATCCGGCAAAACTTTAACTTTTCTGAAAATACAAAATTATAAAAATAAAATTACCATCTCTTTGACATCAGGAATATATATTTATATATCATGGATTTTATAACATCCATTAAAAAAAAATCGTATCTTATGACATCCTTGCAGCTTTGCCAATTTTACATATCATTTACTAAAACGCAATATAAGCGACTTCAACTTTTTAAATAAGAAATCTAAGTTTGGAAATATAAATTGAATGTTTATGTAACAATTTAATCTTACAAACAAAAATAATTAGGTTGGAATAATAATTAACATGGAGTATAAAATAAAAGTTATGTAGATAATAATAAATTGATAATAAAAGTAATATACCTTCATTTCAAAATAAGTGAGTTAAGAGGTATTTGTTTTTATTTTCAAAATAGCCACATCTACTAACACTTATTATACTTATTACATTGAGTTTTAAGTTTAATTTTGGAATGTAAATGAAGTACCTGTTTAATATTTGAATTATTATACAGCGTTGGGCAAATGTGTCGGAATACGTGATTTCTGTGAAACGTTATTATTATATTATTTCTCTTCAAACAAATGTTAGTAGTTTTGTATTTCTCTATGCAGTGGCATACTTTGTTTTATAACAGCTAACCTACTTTATAAAATATACAGGGTCAGCCATTAAAAAAATAATTAAATGACATCTCGAAAAGTAGGTTAGTTGTTGGAAAACAAAGTATGCCACTGAATAGAGAAAAAACCAACCAACATTTATTTTAAGAGTAATAATAATAATAATAATATCGTTTAGTCAGACATGAGGTGTTCCGACACATTTGCCCAACCCTGTATGTTATAACTTATAAGCGGTTTAAAAAATACAAATAATTCATGGCTCATTTATTATGGAACGGGGATAGTACTTGTTACTTCTTGCTCCATTGGTTAACAATGGAACAATTAATTTTAGTTTTATTATAAAATGTTGAATGTTTTTCGCCACACTGAAACACATGTTTTCTAGGAAGTTTATTAGATGCCAAATATATTTGGAACTAGCTTTTGTTTACTTCTTTGTTCGCTAGTCAATGGAAAAAATAGATAATAAAACAAATATACCTTTGTTTCAAAATAAGTTAAATGGTATCAGAACAAGACCTTTTATCTTATGCAGACATACTGCTAAGTTAACATTATGTAGGAATAATATTTAATAGCATATAACATACTCAGGACTATAAGAACATTCTTGTGTACAAGTAAAGCACATGCATACTAGCACTTTAAAATATATGGAAATATCCTAAAAAAGAATATAGGTAACTTTTCAACTATTTTATTAAATTAAATTATGAAACAATTGTTTGACAACAACAAAGTTTTTGGTTATATCATCTGATTCTCATCGTTATGATTCGAAGATTATCATTGTTTTTCTGTAGTGTGTAAAATTTCCTCATTTTCCGCCAACTAAAATGGTTGTATTGTTAATGCAATAGTTTAATATTTCTATGGAAAATGGTTGAAAGAACTTCGCTGTTCGAATAACGCTGTTGTTGTGTGTAAATGTTTCTCATATAAATCAAACCATGTCCATAATAGATATAAGTTTAATGATTAGGATGGTTGAGACCTTTACTTTGTGGTAATCCATATTAAATTCAGAATAAAACACTACTATGTTTTAACCACACAATTTATTGTTACATATATATATACATATAAGACTACATATATACACATATAAACCGTAAACCACGACTCGAGTTTCAACCTGTGATGGCCATTATTGGTGGATTTCGGCGGTTGGATCAAACACTATATTTAGTGCGACAGAACAATCATTTTTATCTCAAAACCCCAATTACAGCCCTTACATAAATAACAAAGCCGACCCAACAACAATAGTAGTCGAGTCCGAGATGGCACTCAAAAAAGTAAAAGATCCACTAATTCCAAGAGCCCAAATTGCTAATATTTTAAAAACACACTCTTCAAAACCCCCTTCAGATCGCTTGGTTATTAAAGCAATTAAATCAAAAATTTCACAAAATGCATTGACTATCACGAAGGCCGATAAATCAAATTCAATAGTAATTCTTGAGCAAGATCAATATATGGATAAAATTAACTCATTTATAAAAACGGAAAAGTTAATTCTCCTCAAGAAAGACCCCACAGCCTCATTCCAAGCACAGATAAAAAGTTTACTAAAAGACATCACAGTCATCTTATCAAACTCAGATAAGTTCCAAATTATCAATAAGAATCCGCTTGCTCCCCGGCTATATGGTTTAATTAAAACTTATAAACAAGATTTCCCTATCAGACCGGTAGTTTCATACATTAATAGCCCATCCCGGACACTAGCAGTAAAATGAAACATCCTTTTTAAAAAATACACAAATTTTAATTCTAAATACTCAGTAATAATATAACAAGAGAGTGAGAATAAATTGAAAATAATTTGACAGATTGTCGAAAACTTGTTGCCAGGCAATAGTCACGAGAGCCCGAAGGGCTCGAGTGACTATTGCCAAATGGCAACAAGTTTGAGACATAATCTGTCAAATTATTTTCTAATTTATCGAACTCTCGAGTTATATTTGATTAGATTATTTTTTGACGCCTGGCGTATTATGGTTTGTCATAAACTGGAGAGGTAATAAAATACAATACCAATGCATCATTTAGTGTCATCTTAAACAAAATTTTATTGTGAAGAAAACACAGAAAAATAAACAATTAACAATTTAAATTAGTACAATTAAAATTAAAAACACAGTTATTGAAAACGTTTCGAGCTTCACTGCTTACCGTGGACTTGGCATTATTTGTTAAGTTAAGTATTTCATTATTTTCTCTTAGATTATTTATTATGTTGGAATGATGTTCCTGGTTCAATTGTAAATACGGCTTTAGCGAGTTTGATGCATTGTGACCTGTTATTTTCATAATCTCCTGTTCTCCTACACCAGCCTTTGATAGATTGCTAACTGCGCTTGATCTTGCAGAATGATTGGTAATTTTTTTATTATTTGTATTCAGTCCAATTTTCTCTGCAGACTCTTTCATCCACTTTGAAAGAGAATTTATTCCTATTGGAACATTTTTGAACCATGTCGAAGTTTTCCATGCAGGGTTTGGTGTTAGAAACATCCTATCGATTTGTATATTATCTGATCTTTTACTTATTAGTTTATTGAAAAGGCGTACAGGGCAAATATTTGGATTTCCCATATTAGGTGTCAACCATTTAGTATTTGTACACCTTTGAGCTCCACCTTGTGATGTTTTGGAAAATATTGGGTTATACTCTAATCGGCCTGTGTCCAATCCCTTAGTATCTGTTTCTTTCTTAAAATAATGAACACAGCATTTTGTTGCTTCTCCTCCCCTCCAGGCCAGTTCATAAGACGCGATATGAAAAAATTTTCTTTGTAACCCTCATGGAGTATCTTCGTCCCAAACATTAAATATTTCCATCAATTGCGTTGTTGAAAGTGCCACCGAACTTTCTTTGTGTTTTGCAGTGTCCTTTTGAAGATTTTTTCTCTTTGCATCTCTTGCCTTTCTGGCACTTCTGAATTCTAAATCTTTAAAAGGGTCGAATGATCTATTGTAGCTTTCAAAATATAGTTCCTGAAGCAGTTTTGCTGTCTTGTTCCACATTGTTTTAACTACTGCTTCTTTATAATCTTTGCCATTTTTCCGCTTCATATTATATCCCCAGTCTTTTAAGATCAGTGCTAGAGTATTTATTGTAGTAGACTCGTTTAACGTATAACTTTTTTCTTCGCAAAAAGTTAAAAATTGTTTCCATATCGAATTATTGCTAATCACTGTATTTTTACTTCTGCTTTCTAGTATTTCTTTATCAATTTCAGTATGCGAAACGCAGCTAAAGCGACTTTTATTCATTTTGTATGACACTTTAATATGATTGATAAATTAATAATTTGACAAATATTTTGATTGACAAGAGTGAACCTAGCTACCGAGATTATTCCCACTATAATAATCTCTAGAGAATATTCCCAGTATAATAATGACGGGATTGGTCCAGAAGTATCAATATGAGAAAAATCGAAATATATCATTGGTTTTGAGAAACGTCAAAAAATAATCGGTAAAAAATTCACTGGTGCTAACCCAACATTTAAAATCATTTAAAATTCCAAAAAACTCCACACTGGTATCTTTCGACGTTACCAGTATGTTCTCAAATATTCCAACCAACGAGTGTCTAGAAATTATTCAAAATTTGCTAGACAAGCAAAATTTGGACGTCATAACGAAATCGGAACTGTATCAGGCATTTGAGATCTGTTTAAAACAAAATTATTTTCAATTCGATGACAGGTTTTATCAGCAAACCACAGGCCTAGCAATGGGCTCTCCTTTGAGTCCGCTCTTGGCAGATTTGTTCATGTCAGAAATGGATGAAAAAATTTTTAAACTAGATTTTGCTAAACAACACATATCATTCTGGTATCGATATGTGGATGATGTAATTGCGTGTTTCAGTGGCACCTGACGTCAATTAGATCAATTTGTAAAGATAATTAATAAAATTCATCCCAAAATTAAATTCACCCTGGAGACAGAACAAGAAAACCAAATAAACTTTCTAGATTTAACATTGATTCACAATAACAACAAAATTGATTTTAATATATATAGGAAACCTACATACGTCAATTCCACAATCCCATTTAATTCAAATCACCCAATGTCGCACAAATTAGCTGCCTATCACTCAATGGTACATAGAGCCTTTTCGATCCCATTATCACAGAGTAACCTTAACATGGAACTGAACACAATCAGAGCTATTGGAAATAAGAATGGGTTTTCCAGCCCATCTTATTCAAAATTTAATAAATAAAAAACGGCATCAGAATATCCTTACTCATATCTACCCGAGGGTTCAAAATTTATGCAAAAAATCATTCACCACTCTAACATATTTTGGAGTAACTACGGACAAAATTGCACACATTCTTCGAAAACAAAATCATCAAATAGCGCTTAGACCAAGTAATAAACTGGCAAATATTCTATTTAATTGTAAAGATAAAGTCGATCCCTTGAGGAAATCTGGAGTGTATGAAATGTCTTGTTCCGCATGCAATAGCATATATGTAGGGCAAACAGGCCGAAGCTTTGAAACAAGATATGGAGAACATTTCCGCGCATTCAGACTGAGCCAAAATACGAGCGCGTTTGCAAATCATAGCTTAGAGTGCAAACATCCATTCCCAAAACTCCAACAAGTAAAAATTTTGCACAACTGTAGCTAAATTTACTAGAAGCGGCCGAAATCCACCGACAGAAGAATAATCCCGGCGTTAATCTCCTAAACGAGCAAACCGAGGTTATCTGGACTCCACTCTTCAATACATTGCATTAGGAACCAATTACTTATATTCGCACCTGCGCTTAATTACTCCCGCTACTATTGTGTGAAACGGTATAAATGTAACACCTTTATAATTTGTTATCACTTGATAATGGCCATCACAGGTTGAAACTCGAGTCGTGGTTTACGGTTTATATGTGTATATATGTAGTCTTATATGTATATATATATGTAACAATAAATTGTGTGGTTAAAACATAGTAGTGTTTTATTCTGAATTTAGATATAAGTTTATAAAATTAGCCCAAATAGTAATATTTTCGTTGGATGCGCATTTATATTTTTTGAAGGAATTACTTTATTTATTGAAACTCAATTATCTCGTTTTGGACAAAACTTTTAACTGTTTATTGCAACTTAGTTCCCATACCCATAAGTCATCTTCTTTATTACATTCATCATTTCGTTCATTCATAGAAGTATTTACTATTTTCCCGTAATCGTCACTACTATTATTAGTAGGCAAAACATCATCCACGCCGTCATCGTCAACATCGGGAATTGTGAGATCAATTTTTGCCAAAGGTTTACTGCGGTATTCGCCAATTGTTTTTTTTTTTTTCATCAGAAGTAAAATTTTAGATACTTCAGCAATTTGCAATTTATCATCAGTTTTTCTATGATAATTTAAGTGTGTTTCTTTCAAAACCTGTTCCAAATCATTGTCTTCCATCGAAATTATTTGTGCAATAGGTGCAATATGTTTTCTTACACAAATCTGTTATAGATTCACTATTTATCTCACAAACAACACCAATTTTCTTCAATACTTTGTGAGCCCTCAGAAAACTATTGTTAGTGCTTGGGTTTGCAAGAAGGTAAAGATTTGAGGCGTCTACAAGTTTTCTGGAGTCCAATAATTTTTTTTCTAAATGTTATAAGTACCGCTCTACCTTTCTTTCCACGCATTGTAATTCTTTTATGTTTCTAACTAAGAAGTCTATTTCTGATATTGACAGATAAAAATCTTTAATTGCAGATCCACCTTCTTGTCTTAAATAATTGTTTATTTTAATTCGTGGCGCCTCACAGGATCGTTTTGTGTTCAATAGCTTATGAATTAAAATTTTATAAAAGTGAAATTTTGAAAGTTAAAATAGTTTTATTTGAAAAGTTATATGCCAGCAATTTTAAGTTGTGTTGTGACATTAGTTTGTTATTAGATATTTATTAATAGAGACGAGTGTGGTGAAACGGCTAGAGTGACAGCCTTTCACACGGTGGGCCCGCGTTCGATCCCAGACTCTGTAAAAATATCTAGATATCCATTAGTCTTCTCTCAGAAAGCAATGGGCGAACCACTGAGACTATCTGATCTGCCAGGACAGTTTCGCTAAATGAGTCATTCGCAGCTGAAGTTAAACTATAGGTGCCACATGTTACTGCAACTATGATATAGCACTCAAACACTAACGTATGCGGGGAAATCGCCTACGCTTGTTTCGAGCATGGCTCCATGGCACAAGAAGATTTATTAATAAAAGTAACAAGTACAAAATGACAGAATGCGTTATAACTTTGTTGGAACAAACCTTATACTGCAAAATATTTCCCCGGTTCTGTATGTGAGCATCTTGTAACAATTTAGAAAACCACATGTTGCATGTGTCTTCACTAAAATGTGATTATTTAATAACGTTATTGTATTTATTAACGGACATTGTAAATCAATTTTTTTAGTATAACCATTGTCTGCTTTCAATTCAAAAATCACACGAAAATGATCAGAGATCATACACGATTGATCTCTTGAAGTACTTTCTTAGCGCTACAAGTGCCTGCAGTAAACATTACATGTGAAACTGTATATCCGCAGCATAAAACCTCAGAATAGTGCACAAAAATATCACCTTTTAGGGCTTGATTTAGGGGCTCTATATAGTCGGAAAACTCGGCCTCCTCGAGGGCCTCGAGCACGTCCTGCGCCAGCAGAGTCTTCCTGTTTGCCGATTGGGATACCTGGATGCCCTGCGAGGTTATGTACAGGATGAACATCGAGGCTGCCTTGGCGAGGGCTGCTTTAACGTCCTTTCCAATGTACACGTTGTCCGGGAGGGCCTCCTTTATTATTTTTAACACCGACGCCTGGGGCAGGTTCAAATCTTCCAGTTTCTCAGCCATGGTCCCACAAAAACAACAATTTGTTTACCGGCAAGTACGCAATTTCACAACTGCTTTTGTTTCCCACCAAAAACGGTTGTGTGAACTTGACAAGTTAGCGACGACCTTGAGTAACGAAAGCTAGTTATGTGCTAATACCAACTGTATTCAAAATCCCTTGTCCATTGGAATTTGACGTACGTTTTGTCGCCTGAAATCATATTATAACGGTTTTGTTTACAATTTAATTCGGGTGTCTCATGAAGAAAATATACTGTACAGTTATACACTAACATTCCAGGAGCCGTCCATGACAATTTCGCAGTCAAATATAAGGTACAAACCAAATTATTAAATGATTTCTAACACGTCAATATTGCAGGTAAGGCTCGACTCCATGCTGGTGTATATTGGGTTGCATACTTCGTGGCGCATCATCGATAGATGTGTCTTCCGGTTCGATTCCTCGCGGCTGACATTTAAAAACAGAGTATAAAATATGTGCATAATTTCATCCCTGCAGTGTGTATCAACGACTGATTCACATTGTATACAGCATAGATCGATTTCTACCAATGGTGATCTTTTCCTAAAGGTATATTTCCCACCTATATGAATTCTCAAACCTGTGGTCGTTACAACTGGGTGTGGAATAGATATATGCCATTAAATATAATTTCCTAATATATTCCTAAGTATTCCTAATCTATCAAGATCAGCTGATTTGTCAACAAATGATTATTTTCTTTGGAGTTACCTGAAAACGAAAAATTTTTAATGACGTACAAATACATAACGTTGATGAATTGAAAGGCCGTATACGTACTGCATGTAATGGCATAAATCCACAATACATTAGGAATACTCTGCGTATCTTCAAAGACCCCGTCGTGTATTGTCTTGAATAAAAACATAACCTCTCTGTGTAACATATGCCAAAATTGATAGGTTGCTTGCACCGACGCCGCTAATGAGTTGATTTTTTTTTTTAGAATTACATGTTATATCACCCAATTTATTAAAATGGTAAATCATAATATTTTCGTTCGGGCGTATAAGTACGGGCCGATGTCGCATTTCTATTTATAAATTCAACGCCAAGTTAGCACTCGACCCTTTCGAAGGGAACAAACGCGTTTGGAGCGCATTAAGAGCGGGGTTTTGGCGCGAAAACAGGCCTCTGGTTGTTGATAAATCCGCCAGGATTTGATTTAAAAGCGCTCTGTAATATGTTTTTTCTACGAAAGTGTTGAAAGATACGTTTTCTGTCATAAAATTTAACCTTGAAAGTTGGTATTTGTTACAAGGAGTGCAGAAAGTACTTTCCGCACTTATATGAGTGCAGAAAGTACTTTCCGTACTCACTTTCCGCACTCCAATACCTCTCTTTTGATTTTTGAGGTAATAAATCGGACGAAACTGTGGATGCAATGGCCGCAAGTTCCGGCGGAGTGTTTGTTATATCGTCACTATCGGAATCCATTATTGATATTCTTCTACTTCCAGTATTAATGTATAAATTTCGAGTCTCGATTTGGTGACAAGCGATTTATAAATTTTCTGACGTTTAAATTAATGACAATGACATTTATTTTAAATTAATGATTAAATTTACATTAATCTTTAGTTTTCTACACTTTCGTAGAAAAAATAGTATGTAACACTCGTGCGGAAATGGCCATTGCAAAACTCGTATGAATGGAGCACTCGCTGGCACTCGTGCTCCAACTTTCATACTCGTTTTGCAATGAAGCCCTTTCCGCACTCTTATTACAATATACTATTGCATTCCTTACTAACGAAATTTGCGTGCAAAAAATTGAACATGTTGCCATGTGTTTAATTTGTATAGCCAGCTTTTTTTGCGGCGGACCACAAATAATTTTACGATGAAGCAGCGCGAGATTTTTTTCGACGCGTGCTAATTTATGAGCATAAACATTTTATTTCCGATCATTATATTATATAATTGGGTAACAATTCTCTTTCAAACAAAGACAATAACCAATTACGCCATAGGTGGAGGAGTAGTAGGGATTATTATTATTATTATTATTATTATTATTATTATTATATTATATTATATATTTTAAGAGCCGTCTTTACCCAAAGGCGGTATGTGGAATTGGATGTAAACGACAGCCAAGATAATTTATGAACGGGTCAACATAATTGCAATCGGAGACCTGTTTAGAAACTTCAGATATTTATCTACAATTGAGCCGAGTAGTTTTAGGAAATAATAAAACGCAGATTTTTATGTTTATTAAAACAATGGCTGTTTAGCAGATTTGTGAAATTTTCTTCTGTATTTATTTAATTAAGACAGGGTACATAAAATGGAAATTCCCTCGGTTTCTTTGGAGCTAATATTGTTGTGAACCACCTTCTTTTTTTTGTTCCAATATCTTGAATTATAATGGAGTATTCTTGTCTGCACATAAATCCGATTAGGTGATCAGAAATAAGTCACTTTTAATTTATTTCTTAAAACTTTGTCTAATTGTAGATAAATGTCTAAACTTTCTATATCAGTTATCCGATTGTAATTATGTTAACCCGTTCATAAATTATTTGGCTGTCGCTTATTAATAATGCCGTATACTAGCTGGGGTAAAGAGGCCTCTTAATATCAGGGAATAATTTCTTTAAAATGTTATATTTATTTAATTAAATTCACTAAATCCTTTTACAAGTTTTGTAATTTATGTGACCAAATTTGAGTCTTATTAAGATTATTGTAAGCTTATTAGCCAAAAAAGGTATATGAAACATTTCTTACACTTTAAGATCACTTTTATTTTAAAATAAATATAATTCCATTTTCGTTGTCGTGACGAGGGATTATTTGATCGCGAAATAACATTGGAAAACGAGTTTCCTTCAATTTCACCCTAATAAAACTATAAGTAAACTGAGACCATATTTATTTTAAATACTTTTATTTTTGACTTCAAATCAAATGTTTGGTGTCAATATAAGCTAGCTCTTGGTGACCTCTTCAACTGTCCAAAAAACTAATACCTCTGTTCCATAATAAGTGAGCCATTACCGATTTTTAGTTTTTCCATAATATGTGAGCCATTACCGATTTTTATTTTTTTTTCCATAATAAGTGAGCCATTACCGATGTTTATTTTTCACAAAATAAGTTTTGCGTATATTAAGAATATCAAAATATAAATTAAAAAAATAACTAAGTGTCAATAAGTTTGAAAGAAAACACAAATGGCTCACTTATTATGGAACAGAGGTAGTATTAAGATGGCAGTTATAAACGACCCAAGAACTTATCTCCTTATCTCCTCAGGACCCAAATTTGGTGTACATACTTATCCCTTCTTAAAGTATTATAAGTGCGTGCATTTCGCCCTAGAGATTCCAACAACACCCCACATGCAAATAGATTCATTTAGGTTTCTTTATATTCGGGTGCGTAGTTAATTTGAAAATCCTATTCAATTATGGTTGTGCTTTCTTCGTCTGTTTCTGCTTTGGTTATTGTGCGTTTTGGTTGTGTGTGTGTGTTTTATAAACTTCTGTCTCCCCCGTGACTATTTTTTACTTTCACCCTGTGACAACTATTGTGTCTGTATTTTGTGTATGACTATTCGTCCCTATGACAATTATTATTGCATATTTTATATTTTTTATATTTAGTTAGACTATTAAATCTACCTGTGACAATTTACTTGTGCATTGTGTAGTTCTTTTGCGTATTTCGAGATTTGTGTGTATGGGAAGGATATCACAAAAATTGAATGTGTTAACCCTATCATAAAAAAATATGGGAAGAGATTAAACTCTTTAAAAAATGACAAAAAAAATGTTTCCTTGGCTGCTAGAAAAATAGTAAATAAGAAACTAATTTCCTTATTACAGAAAATAGCACAAAAAACAATTATTGATGATTTAATTAATGAGCCTTATCACTGTTTTAATCATCATTCGCGTTGCAAAGATTTAGAATGTCCTGCATTAAAAATTATAAGAATTACGATATTTCGCGGTTTAAATGCGAAGTCCGCAAAATAATGTCGGCGTTCGTTCAAACGGCTGAGCCCCGGCAGAGCATAAAAACAGCGGTAAAAAATGACCTTTACACTTGATTCGCATATTTCAAGCTTCTGTTAGTAGTGTTGGCAACATGGCTTAGCAATTATGTCATTACTCCATCTCGTAGCGAACATATGAACTGCTAGGAGCAAATTTTTAACTATTTTCACGGCGGGATATTCAATTTAGATACATTTTAAATAATTAATAAAACCATAAAACACCTGTTAATTAATAAGTACTATATCTTATTAGATACAGTATTTTACCAGGTTTCAGGATATATTTTTGGAATGACTAAATATAATTTCTCTGAATCAAATTATTTAAATAATATGGTAAACAATTGGTAATTTTAATTATAAACTATATAGTGACACGTAGAATCAGGTCTATATTCATGTAAAGCTTTAAAATTGAGCAAATATTTGCAAATACAATCCATGAAGATGTAAAACGGCAAAAAGCGACGATTTCATGAAATTTCATAGAAAAATGTAAATAATCGAAAAACTTACTATATAGCGACACGTAGTATTTATTTTAATAATTTATGGTACAGAAAATATAACGTGAAAGTGATTATTAACAGCGTTTAAGTTGAAAAACACTTTTACGCCCGAAAAACCGCGCTCTTAAGTGCGTGTCACCAAGCGAATCCGGCGAAGCCGGTTTAGTGTCCGTATGGATAAATTGAAGGTGAGTGATTGTGTGGTTGAGTTGAGTTGAGGTTGACCCATCGGTGTCCCATTCTCCCAGAAGATAACATGGATGTTGGGTTGACCAATTATTACTCGGGTCAACAAATATGCTGAGTCATTGTATGGTTGTGGAGAGTTGAACTCGGGTCAACAAGTATAGTGAATCATTGTATAGTTGTGGAGAGTTGAACTCAGGTCAACAAGTATAGTGAGCCATTGTATGGTTGTGGAGAGTTGGACTCGGGTCAACAAGTATGGTGAATCATTGTCTAGTTGTGGAGAGTTGAACTCGGGTCAACAAGTATAGTGAGTCATTGTATTGTTGTGGAGAGTTGAGGTTGACCTATCGATAAACAATTGACCAAGGATAATTGTTTCACCGTAATTAATCAAGGATATTGGGTTGACCAATTATTACTCGGGTCAACCAATACAATTGTCTCACTGAGTTGTAAACTCACGATCACTCTTCTAATTGTTACAGAATGACGGTCGTTGGAAGGAGCAAAAGAAGAGAGCGATTGCCATATTTTATTATACGATTATATAACCTTTTATATTTTTGTATCATTAGTTTGTATTAAATAAATAAGTTTCATTGATGCAGGTCCCATTGTTTATTAATCGACATCTTGACAATACAAATAATTACCTATTATAAGAATAATACAGCAGAATTAGTATTGAAACTGTTTTTATGGATTAAAAATAATCAATATTAAGCTAAAGGTAATTCGCCGGCCTAACAATATCTGAATTGGGTTAACAATATCAGAAGTGGCAAAAGTTCAGCTAACATACACATAGGAAATTCCATGCGGGTAGATGCAGGCAACCAGTTATACATTGTCAATCATATGTGTAATAACGAAAAAAAAAGCCCGGTATATACACTGCTCAACATTTGAACTGGTACACTTATATAAAATGCAGTAAAATTAAAACAAAAATAAAAAAAATGCTTATGCGTTTGGCATAACTTCCTATATGATCAGGGCTGTGTTTCGGAGTGCAAACAAATGCCAATCGAATAACATATGCGAAACTATTGTTGATTATCTGTCATCAGTGCAATTACTGAGCTCGCGGACGCTTATACTTTATCAAGTTTAAGAGGATTTTGGCAAATATCTCGATTAAGTTTTAATTCATAGTGGGTGACTGTATTTTAAAGATGCCATTAAGGCGTTTAAGTATTGAAGAGATGAGTTAAGCTATGGGAATGCTTATGACTGGTGCATCGCTAAGAACTGTTGCTGCCGCTAAACTGACGCATTTCGTAAATAAAATTAACTCGTGCCATACTAATTGTTGAGTGCAATGATGAAAAGCGCAATGATATATTTACTTGTACGATTGTCACTGTATGCAACCGAATGTGCACCATGTTTGAGTGCGCATGAGCAGCAGAGTTTGACGTAGTATGCAGGAGCAATAAAGAGAACAAGAGTAATGGCCGTCAGCGACTGACGTGTGTTGTATTGTGCGCTCTGCTAAGTAAAATCTACATTCCAAGTTTTATACCGTGTTTAATTTAATCTGCACCATATCTATAATAAACACTTCCGCATACTATAATCTACAGGTTATGGGCCCAGTTGCATTTGTTTTTATAGACTGAGTGCAAAGTTTTTCGAGAGATTCGTTAACTTTTTTCTGTTCGCGAAACACGTGGTGTGAGAAACATCGTAAGTAAGAACTACAATGGAATCGTGTTCGGATACAGTAGTGCGTTTCTGTAAGCTTGAGGGAAGAAGCAACTGGCATATTTGGAAATTTCAAGTCAAAGTGCATCTAAATGCGAGTTCGCTACTCGAAGTCGTTGAAGGCGAGATGCCTGAGAAAGGTGATGCTGTGCAATGGGCTAGGCGAGATGCAAAAGCTCAACGAATATTAGTATCAAGGATGAGTGAAGAAGTGATGATGCATATCATTGCTTGCACAACCGCGAGGGAAATGTGGCAGAAGCTCCAATCAATTTTTGAGCAAAAGTCAAGTTCAACCATTCACCAACTTCAACAAATGTTTTTCAATATAAAATACGAGGGCGAGGGAATCGCGTTATTTGTGTCAAAAATGAAGCAGCTAGTGAATGAACTGCAGGCGTGCGACGAGAAAATCTCTAATAAAATGTTGATGTCGAAAATTTTAATCGCATTGCCGGAAAACTATAAACATTTTTGTTCTGCATGGGAATCAGTGCCTTCGGATAAGCAAAACACTGACGATCTAATCGCAAGATTAATGATGGAAGAGGAAAGGCTGGGTGTCGACGAACAGACAACTACAGCACTCGCAACCGCATCCGTAGGATACAACCGCAGAGACAGCGGGAACGTAAAGTGCTACAAGTGTAACAAGATGGGACACTACGCGCGTGAATGTAAACAAAAACGTGAACAAAAGAGAGTGACGTGCGCGTACTGCAAGAAACCGGGCCATCATATTAGTGAGTGCAGAAACGCAAAGAAGAAAAATGAAAGTCGCGAGCATAACGGTGACAGTGTTGCCTTTTCGTGTTTCAGTTTCAGTGCAGAAACGTATACTGAAGAAATACGTGACAAGCTAGTAATGGATAGCGGCGCGACTGATCATATGTTTAACAAGCGAGAAGCTTTTGCGAAATACACTAAGTTTTCAGAACCGAAAAACGTGAGAATCGGAAACGGAGACATTCTTAAAGCAGTCGCGATCGGCGACGTTAAAGGTTCAACAAATGTGGCAGGAAAAGCAGTCGACATTACGTTAAAGGACGTGCTTCATGTACCAAGCTTGAGGGTAAATTTATTCTCAGTGAGTCAGGCAACAGATAGAAAATTCACGCTAGTAACAGATGAGTACAAGTGCAAATTCTACAAAGATGGACGACTTCGCGCCGAAGCACAACGAGTGGGCAAGTTGTATCTTTTTAATTTCGAAGCCAATAAGCAACCGCAGGCGTTAGCTACATGGCATGAACGTTTGGGTCACCAAAGCAGAGTATGTGAAATACTAAAGCAAAACGAAATTGCAGCCAAGGACGAAGATAAAATACAATGCCAAAACTGTCCCGCTTGCATTGAAGGAAAAATGCATAGATTACCATTTCCGGACAGCACAACGGAAACTGGAGAAATCGGTGAGCTTATTCATGCGGATCTAGGCATCTCATTGGGAGTGCCATCTTTGGGAAATTCAAAATATTTCCTTGTTCTTAAAGACGACTTTTCTAAATTTAGAACCGTATATTTTCTCAAAGAAAAGTCGCAGACAGTAACTTATGTTCGTGAATTCATCAAATTGTTTCAAACGCAGCGCGGGAAAATCATTAAAATCTTCAGGTC
This sequence comes from Othius punctulatus, assembly GCA_951805005.1. Lineage (NCBI taxonomy): Eukaryota > Metazoa > Arthropoda > Insecta > Coleoptera > Staphylinidae > Othius > Othius punctulatus. The sequence goes on along the minus strand of OX638138.1, from coordinate 67,049,787 downwards.
AGACAACGGAAAAGAGTTCGACAATGCGCACATGAACGACATGATGAAAAATCTTGGCGTAATTCATCAACTAACCGTTGCCTATACACCTGAACAGAACGGCGTAGTCGAGAGGGAAAATCGAACCCTTGCAGAAGGCGCACGAACGATGCTAATTGCAAAGAAACTCAATCAAAATTTGTGGGCGGAAGCCGTTAATCATATGACGTATATTTTAAACCGAACGGGCAAAAGCAGTGTGAAGGGCAAAACGACATTCGATTTGTGGCATGATAAGCCATTTGATATCAATGACCTTAAAGTGTTTGGCACCACCGCATATGCTCATATTCCGAAAGAAAAGCGCCGAAAGTGGGAGTCCAAGGCCAAAAAAGGATTATTTATCGGGTATGCTGAAAATACAAAAGGATACAGAATCTTTTATCCAGATACAAGAAAAATTGAGGTACTGCGAGACGTCATATTTACGACAACAACGAACACTGAACCGCAAGTTGAGGTAGTTACAGTTGAGGAAGCACCCGCTGTAACTGACCAAGATACCGAAGAAATCAACAATGCACCCGTCGAGGAACAACTAGAAGAAGTACAAGATGAAGTCATCGCCGAAGTTCACCGAGACGCCGAACCAGCACCACAAGAAGAAACGCCGAAAAGGACAACGAGGAAAAAAAGGCCACCAGAGTGGCTAAACGACTACCATACAAGTTTCATGGCTATTACGTATGAAGAAGCTATGTCGAGCGCCGATGCGCATAAGTGGAAGTGCGCGATCGAAGAAGAAATAAAAGTGCTAAATGAAAACGAAACGTGGTCTGTTGTTAATCCAAGTGAGTGTGGTAACGAAAAAGTCATCGATTGCAAGTGGGTATTTAAATTTAAACAAGAACTTGAAAACGAAAGTGATACGTACACCCCCGTGGCGAGACTAGAGACTTTTAGAATTCTGGTTTGTTTAGCATGTAAACTAAAACTAAAGATCTACCAGCTAGATGTTAAAAGTGCTTTCTTGAACGGAAGAATAGATGAGGATGTATATTTAACCTTGCCAAAAGGGGTAAGAAGTTACGAAGGTAAAGTCTGTAAATTAAACAAATCACTGTATGGATTGAAGAAGTCGCCCAAGTACTGGTACGAAAGGTTTAACGAATTAATGATCAAAGAAAGGTTCATAAAATCTAAAAATGATGCATGCTTGTTTACTAAAAGCGACAATGGCAAAAAAACATTCATACTACTGTACGTGGACGATCTTCTAATTTGCGGAGAAAATGAAGAAAACGTAAAGAACATAAAAGAAGCACTAAAATTAAGCTTCAAAATGAAGGACATGGGCGGGATAAATACTTACCTGGGGATTAAAGTAAACCATAATGTTGAAATGGGAATAACTACTCTAAATCAAAAGGAGTATTTGATTGAGATTTTAAAACGATATGATATGTTCGATTGTAAAAGTACCATGACACCGGCTGATCAAAACATGGACTTTAGTACACTGAATAAACCGCCGTCCGAAAATAATAATACAGAACAAGAATGTAGAGGAATGATCGGCAGCCTAATGTATGCCGCAATGGGTACAAGACCGGACATCTGTGCCATAATAAATATTTTGAGTAGATATCAAACATGTGCAAGCGCCGAACTATTGTTGGCTCTGAAACGAGTTCTGAGGTACATAAAAGGGACTTTAGACCTCAAACTAACATACAAATGCGCTGAAAAGGAAGCAACAATAGTGGGCTTTGCCGATGCCGATTGGGCAGGTGAGAAGATCACAAGAAAATCTACCTCGGGATACATTTTCAAACTATTTAATTGTACGGTATCGTGGCTTTCGAGAAAACAACAATGTGTTGCGATGTCTTCAACAGAGGCGGAATACGTAGCCTTAAGTTTAGCATGCAGCGAAGCATGCTGGTTAAAAAAGATTGTAAATGATTTCATAATTGTAAACGACATAACTGTAGTATACGAAGACAACCAAGGCGCAATAAAAATGTCAAAGAATCCCGAATGCCACAACAGACTAAAACACATTGATATTAAGTATCATTTTGTAAGAGACATGGTAGAAAAAGGGGAAGTCGAAATACGATACGTACAGTCTGGCAACCAGCTGGCAGACGTATTTACTAAGTGTTTGGGTAAGACACAGTTTGAAATATTAAGAAACAAAATACTGAATTGAGATATTTTATGAAACATTCCTTTATTGTTAAACATTAATACTAAGTTTTAAACGGCTAAGTTAAGTTCTTTGTGTAACCTTTTTAGATTTAAGTATTTTTATCACCCTGTATTTGGTTGTTTTGCTTTTCTCATTGAGGGGAAGTGTTGAGTGCAATGATGAAAAGCGCAATGATATATTTACTTGTACGAATGTCACTGTATGCAACCGAATGTGCACCATGTTTGAGTGCGCATGAGCAGCAGAGTTTGACGTAGTATGCAGGAGCAATAAAGAGAACAAGAGTAATGGCCGTCAGCGACTGACGTGTGTTGTATTGTGCGCTCTGCTAAGTAAAATCTACATTCCAAGTTTTATACCGTGTTTAATTTAATCTGCACCATATCTATAATGAACACTTCCGCATACTATAATCTACACTAATAATAGTGGCGAGCCGTTGGCGGGGAGGGGATTGAGGAGATAGAAAGGGCCGAACCTTGCGGAGGCTTTTTGTTAGAGATGTAGCGACGTGAGTGCTCACGTTGGTTCGCGGCGTTATCGTAAGTTTGAATTTCACGTTTGGAACGCCATCTGTTGTGGCCGTTGTGACACACGACTGATACGGAAATTACAGGTATCTGAGATCATCGTCACATCTACTCTAAGTCTCTGTACCAAGCCAAATATGTGTTTTTAAAACCGGTGCTAGGCGTTCCTCCACTTCCCTCTTCTTATTTGCTTCATCATGGCTTGTTTGACGGATGTATCAAGCATACAGGGCATCTGCAGGTGATCGTAGTTAATTAATGCTGATATTTACCTATGTGTGTGAAAATATACACATCTTTGTTTAAATAAAACCGCAGAAGTTTTATCGCTAGACTTACAATTTTTAGTTGATAAAAAACGCCTACACCTTTTGGACAGGCATTAGCAAATGAATTTCTAACTAAATGTATTTTTAAACATATAGAGTCACCTAGAGTTAATATTATTTTATTATGTTGCACACCCCCGGCGTCTATTCCATACTTATCGAGAAAAACAATTAGACTATGTACGTTTTACCCGTTTACCTTAATATTATATTTGATTTATTTTTGAACTCTCGGTACACGTTGTTACCCCGATCCTCATGTACATGTTACGCCGGACTCCATCTTGAATTTACACTCGTACACGATTTAATATTTTACGGCCACGTATATTGACCCGAAATTTATTTCTCAATCGGTACCCGTATATTACCAAATCACAGGGATTATGATAGATTTAAGTTGGTATGACAGTTGTGTTAGCGGTCACTTCTCCCTAGTCAACCACTGGTTTGTCAAGATAGCGTTTCTTTATTTCTTTACAACTATTTCACAATCCTTTACAATACTTTACAACCTATCTACCACACATCCCGTCACGTCCTCCTCTCTCTGCACTACGTTTTTCCCTTCCCCCTCCTCTTTCCGCGTCACCACTCCTGCCAACCTATTTGCCATTCATGCTGGCGCTATCATTCGTCCATCCTGATAGTATTTATTCCCCTGAATAAAGCAATCTAACTAAAGCATAACAATTCTAACTAAATTAACAATTTTCTCCTAACTCTATACATATACAATTTCCGCTTTACAATTCAAAGTCGTGTAGTCTCTTCGGAATCACCTTACGCCTACGCACTCGCTCTGTGGGAACCGTAACCGCACTTGGTCTGACTGGCTCGCACTCTTTCGCGTATTCACTTCGCGTAGCACTCGTGGTTTCCTCTACGTCACTTCCTTCCGTATTGTCCGTTTCCGGCTCAATGTGCTCACAGTCGCTCTTCGGCTGTGTCGTGTCGACTTCGTCCTCCAGGTCGCTCGACTCGTCGATCTCGCTGGATCCTGCGGAATCCTCCTCGCTGTCCGTCTCGTCATGGTTTCTGTAGATTTTCAGTTGACTCACATGCGCCGTTGTTGAGAAATGCCTCTCGCCTGTACCTTCTATTTCATTTACGCGGTAGGTATCGTTTGGTAGAACCTCAACTATCACCAATGGACATTTGTACCTCGGCTGTAATTTCGTCGGTTGTCCTGTTGCATGGATGCCTCGTTTCATCGCCACTAGATCGCCCACCTGGTAAACTACCCCCGTACAACGTTTCGCATCGTGTCTTTTCTTAAATTTCAACTGTTCTTTCGCGGTATTCTCGCGCACTGTATTCTGGATTTCCCTCGGCGGTTTCCAAACCACTTCCGTCTCGGCCGCACTAACTTCTTCTAATCGCGCATTAAAGAAATTTGGCTTATACCCGTGTAATGCCTCGAATGGTGTTTTCCGCGTCGTTTTATTCACTGCTGTATTCAAACTTCGTTCAACATGTGCCAACTCCAAGTCCCATGCCTCATCGTCGCACATACTAGACGCAATTGTCGGTATTAATGTCTTCATTACTATTTCGGCTTGTCCATTTGCTTGTGGATGCCTGCCCGAGATTAGCGTATGTCGCACTACCGAACCTTTGCAAAAGTCTTCGAATTGTCTCGATGTGAAGCACGTCCCACGATCCTTCAGAAACTGAACTGGTGTCCCGTACGTGTTCATCATATCTTGTAGACATCTTATGGTTGGCTTTGATTTTGTACTTTTTGCTGCATATAACTTCACGAATTTTGTCAGAGCATCTATTGCTACTAACACATGCACATTCCCTTTCGGTGTTTACACTAAGGGTCCGCAATGGTCCAAATGTACTCGCGCAAACGGTCTTTTCGGTATGGGCAGTGGATGTAGTAGTCCCGGTTGCCTCCCCCGCGGTACCTTGTTTACGATACACTCGAAACACGCACTCACGTGTTTGCGCACGTAACGTCGCATTCGCGCGAACCAAAACCTTTCACGAATCTTCTCTACTGTCCGATCAACTCCAAAATGTCCCGCCAAATCGTGATACTTCACGCACATCGCCTTTCGTGAACCATCTGGTATCACATACAAGTCCCTTGGTTCCCCGTTCACCGTCACCGCTCTAAACACGCGTCCGTTTATCAGCTTTAAATTCGCAATTTCACTCCTCTCCGACACACTACACTCTCTTGCTGGTTTCTTGAGTAATTCTACCCCTCGTTTTAATTTTGCATCGCTTCGTTGGATTAACAAAACTTGATCCTCTTCCGTTACTGTTGCTAATACATCTAGTCGTTCACACAATGTATTCATTGAATCCTCCGCTTCATTCACCGGTGATCGAGACAGCGCGTCTACGTGGCTCATCATTGTTCCTGCGCGATGTTGCAACTGCATCTCGTATTCCTGCAACAATTGGAACCACCGTGCCATCTGCGAATTCTTCGTTTTCTTCGTATTCAAGTGAACAATTGCTTGGCAATCTGTCACTACTGTAAATGGTATTCCCAAAAGAAAATGGCGTAGTTTGTCCACCGTGTACACTATGGCCATCAACTCCAACCTCGGCGAGTGGTAGCGCGACTCAGGCTCTGTTGTCTTCTTAGAAATGTAATAAACCGGTTGTAGTGGCCCTGCCCTGCCTGCGAAGCATCCGTGTGCACCTCCGTGCGCGCCGCTCGTGGGTTAAATAGGCGTAGCACCGGACTCGTGCACAGGGCGTCCTTCAAGTCTTCCATTGCATCCTCCTGTTCGTCGCCCCAGCGAAACTGCTCATCCTTCTTGGTCAATCCTGTCAACGGTAGCGCTTGTGCCGTAGTTTGGTACGAAGGGTCGAAAGTAGCCCGTCAACCCCAAAAACCTACGCACGTCGTGGACATTTCTAGGTATTGGAAACTCCCTGACTGCCTTCACCTTCACGACTCCGGGTCTCACTCCCTCTGCCGATAGCACAAATCCCAAATATGCCACCTCTCGCTTCCCAAACTCGCATTTGCGCAATTTTAATGTTAGATTTGCCTTTTGGAATGCTTGAAATACTAGCTCCAATTTCCACATCATTTCCGCCCAATCTTTGGCTGCGATGAGTACATCGTCTAGGTACCATACTGCAATATCTTTACCTAGAGGTCCCAAAACTAATTACATCAGTCGGCTAAACTCGAATGGTGCCGTTGCCAAGCCAAAAACCATCCGCGTAAATTCTCCCGAAGTGTCCATAGTAATGAATGCTGTTTTCTCCCTTGTTTCCTGCTTGAGTGGTACCTGTAGGTACGCACTACCCAAATCCAATGTTGTAAACAGTCTGGTTCCTGTGAGTCCTTCGAATTGCTCATCAATGGTAGGGATCGGAAAAGCACACTTCTTCGTCTGCATATTCAGCGCCCGATAATCAATCACTAATCGTGGCTCTCCACTCTTCTTCCTTATCAGCAAACAAGTTCTTCACGTTCTGTGAACGTTCGCCCTATAAGCACGTCCGTCTTCTGAACATCATCTTTGCCACACAAAAGTCTGTTGTCGCTCGAATATCGTCTAATTCTAATAGTCCGCGTGTTGTGCCACTGCTCTGCACCGCTTCCGTGTTTGACGCTCCGTATCCGTACAGTTTGATCGTGGTCGGTGTAATCTCGAGGTTACATTTCTTCGCAGCTGTTTCCGTAATTATACAGACTGAACTTCCCATGTCTACCTGACTTGTACACTCGATCTGATTAACTCGTACTGGTTTAAGAAATTTCTCTACTGCTGTCGCGTTTTCGTATACCGTAACTTCCATAACATCAACTCTAGGACAATTTCTTTTCACATGACCCGTTTCTTTGCATTTGAAACATGTAATCACCCTTTGTCCGCCGTCACAAGCCCTCGCGTAGTGTCCTGTTTGTCTGCATTTGAAACAAACCACTGTACTCATATCGTGAGATTTCGCCTCCGGCCTTTCACTCGTTTCTGTCTCCATTTTTACTCCGCTAGTTACCGTACTTGTTGACTCTTTGCCCGGTCCTTTAGCCATTCTCGTATTGTTTGCTCTAGAAAACCCGTTGTATTTGTTAAAAGTCCCGCGATCGTTCGCTCCGCGTCTCGCAGCGTTTACCCGGTATAAGTGTACGTTCACACTGTTCGCTATGCGATGCTATGCTATGCGATGCGATGCGATGCTATAAAAACAAACACACGGGGACGAATACGAGCGTTCACATTGCGCGCTACTAGCGCTACTAGCGCACAATGTGCACGCTCGTATTCGTCCCCGTGTGGTTGTTTCTATAGCATCGCATCGCATCGCATAGCATAGCATCGCATAGCGTGCAGTGTGAACGTACACTTACCTTAACAAATCGCTAATGAACATGTCTATGTTTGAGTGGTCTTTCACTAATAAACTACCCACATTCTCGCCTCGTGCCATGCCTGCTACTATTTGCTCCTTGCTCTCTTCCAGATTCAAGTTCACATTCTTACATAACAAGTATTTGTCGTGCACATACGCTGATGTCGGTTCCTGTCGACCCTGTATACGACGTCTCATTTTATCTATACCCTGCATAAATGTCGAGGTGTGCTCGAAGGATTGTCTAAATTCACTTTCAAACAAATTCCATGAACCTAGACTCGTACGTCTTGCCACATACCAAGCCTTAGCTGCTCCGCAGGCTTTACGCACTCCCTGTATATTTCGATTTTGAGATGAGTTGATACCCCCATTCCGTCTGTGTCGCTAGCATCGGCAGCATTTGGTAGTGTTCTACAATTATTTATCGGCAGCAGTGCTCGCTAATGGCTTTACCGGCTTTAGCATGACGAACATACCCTGCGCACTCCATACGATTTAAATTGACACAGGAAACCTGGTACGGGCCTAAGTAGATAAGCTTGGGGAGTTCTGGCTCATTTTCCCATAAGGATTAACATGGGGGTCTAATTTCACATTTCAGCCATTTTGTTTTTCAGCTCATCGAGATGGAAGACCCTTATTTGTACAACGGGTTGCCAAGTGTATGTTAGAGCGTTGATTTGACAGCACGCAAATTATGCTGAGTCGGTTGCCTACATACTTAATTTATTAATATTATTTATGCGCGCGAGTTTATTTGAATATTTATTAACCATTAAACTTTATTAATTTGAATTACGCAACTTTTATATTATTTTAACCTGATAAAAATTACATGCTCCGGCGAGAATCGACCCCGAGGCTCCGGCGTGACAGACGGGAATACTAACACATGCGCCAAACTCCAGTTTTAAAAGGGGTACTGTCCATATTTGTCTTAATACAATATGGGCAGTATATTTTTAGCCAGCGAAATGCTGGGACGTGTCAACTTTTAAATTACAGCGAAGTTTTCGACGTCGGATGGTGAATTACTTGGGCGGTACGTCCGCGCCGACGCAATATTTTTATGCGGAGCTAATTGTCTTAACTGGTACAGACAGCTTGGAGATATAGCGGGTGCGGTGGCAGGACTCTTAAATTATGCGGAGATACGGAAGTGCCGCCGCCGGGGTACCAACCCTTTTGCGCCGTTTGTTGATCATTGCAGATATGCTCAACACCTGCCTGTTACAGATACTGCGGAGGAGCTGTCTAATGCAAATTTTATGATAAATTTATGACATCCTTATACGCTATTTTTTATTCTAGGGCAATACGATTAATGGTATACAAACATTTTTTATAGCAGAGTTCTTTCGGCCAAATAGGTAGATATAAGCATTTTTACTAGGCAATAAAACATGTTAAAGGTGTAAAATATTTTTTTATAATATATCAATAATATAAAACATATATATTTTACAGGTGCAAGATATAATGCTATCGGTATAGATGGTAGCAATTATTTAATATAATACGTTTATCGCATTAAACGATATCCACAATTATTATCATTACAAACGAATATACATAAGCAAAATAATAGAAAATATGTACAAGAGGATAATATATACAATAACATAAATAAATAAATATAGAGGATCAACACAAAAATAATAAAACTACTCAAGTACATTACAATGTCTCCAAGGCATATAAGATAATCTTTTGTTACGCATATAGGATATAATGCTATTGATATAGATGGCGGCAATTATTTAATATAATACGTTTATCACATTAAACGATATTCACAATTATTATTACATCTATTATACAATAGAATAAAATGAAGTAAAAATATATACAAGAGAATAATATAAACAATAAAAACTATACAATTAAAATAAATAAATTAACAAAAAAATATATATATATATACATGGGAATAATACAAAATATAATAAAGCCAGCCCATTATTTCAATTATGGTGAGCATCACAAAATATCGGTTTCAGCCTCGGCCAGACACAATTTTGTGGAATTGCGATAGACAGCGGATCGGATTACAACTAATGTGTAAGTGATAAGCGGACCCATCCGATTTATGGGGTAGTTTAGGATCGGCAACTAATGGTGTGAATTTAAAAACCAGCCATGACAATATTTTACAAAATTAATGAAATGTTCAGACCACATTTCAATTTACAATCGCGCACATATCAATGTTAGCTCTGACATGTCCCACCCTCAGAAATATTTATTGCCAACGAGGACCTAAGATAATTTAAAGATCTTTGCTGAAAACTACAAAAATCGGGGCGTTAAAATCACATTCTAATAATATAAAAAGGAATTAAAAGTATTTTCACGCCGTATGGTTAATCGTCCCCACATGATCAAAATTCTAGGACATTATTACCAAAATATTGTAAATTTGATATATATAATTACTGCCAAACTAAAAAGCAATCTTAAAAGTAATAATGATAAGGCTCAATGTTGTTCGTACATACAAAATAAGTTCGCAGTAGTTTGCAGAGTCAGGATATAAACCAAATATTTTTATAGCATAGTTCTTTTTGAATTTGGCTGTATTGTCTGCGATACCGGTTATATCACATATGCAGATGTAGATTTGATAGGCAGCGGCAAATATGATTAAATTGCGAAGACAGACTGGATGATATATATATATTATATATATATATATATATATATATATATATATATATATATATATATATACATAATAATGCTTAATTTTAAACCTATAAATTAGCGGGCAATAATATATTTAATATAATAATAATAGATAATAATATAATATAATCGTAAGTTTTCGGGTTCTAAGAATAATATAGTAAAATTATTGAATCATAATACGGCAAGATACAAAATACATGTATAAAGAAAAACCTACAAATAATTGCGGGGCTAATTAAATTGAGGCTAAATATATAGCTAAAGACTGCTCGACATGTAAAATTCTAGGGAACTATTTTTATGGATACATGTGAAAGCAATTTGGGGTGAAATAAATATATCGCAAACACGCCGATATTATTCCAAATTTATGTGACACACGCACGGCGATGCGAAGCATCAAATTACTAATAATGTGCGACCGACGGATATAGGAAATTTACGATCAAGTTTTAGGAATAGATAGCACGACTGAAATTATGGAACACACGTCCAGACCCCATCTCAATTCTCAATCGCGCACACATCAATTATAGCTAATATTTATTTCCTACGAAGCCCTGAGATAATTTAAATATCTTCGGTGAAAACTAAAAAATCGGGGGCGGGCTCGGTTTAAATACAGAGGCAGAATGCTCAGCCAACCAGATAACTTTGATTATTGCGAGACATATGATTAGCCTAATTTTCAAATACAGATTGTACATTACGGGGTAACACACCCTGCGATATCAGATGGAAAATTTTAGAACTGGAACCGCGTCTCTGCGAAAATATTATATAAAGGGTGCGTATTAAGATTCTCGCCAGTTCCATCTATATCACCATGGCGGATAAGTTCATTTATGTGTCGGACGCAGAACAACCGCCGGTCTATACACCGACGTCATATGTATCGTGGAGTCCGCAGGAACGTACATCATCATCACCAGCAGGGCACTTAATGAGCCCTCCAAGATCAAGAAGGGGTCCGGTGAGGATTCCGTGGGTAGGAAGGGTTCCAGAATACCGCACACCTAGGGGTGCCTCCCAAAGGGCTCAGCAGCCGATATACGCACCCGCGGCATATTCGCCAGGTGTGGTGCCGGCATTTGCAGGACCTCCCCCGGCGGCTCCGTACTCGACAAGCACCGCGATGTGGAGCCCCCAGGAGCCCCCGCAGCTGCCACCTACAGGACTGAGTACAGGACCTCCCCTGGGGTGTCCTTTACACCATTATCTGACGGCGATGTTGGATAAATTGCATCGCGACCTATGCCAGCAATGTGTGCGGTGTAGGTGCTAATTTTGTACACAATAAATATATAAACATATGAAATGTGTAAAACAATTTTCAAATAAAGAATAAATTAAAAATACATAACAATTGTAACATATTTATTTATATTGCCCCATAAAATCGTTTCAGATGCTGCAAGTGTGTGTGTGCGCGTGTTACATGCTACTGATCAATTGCCGATAAACGGCTTGTAACCATATGAATTCTATCTCAGTTAATTTCCTAAAAAATATAATTAACCTAATACATATACAATGTACACATTTGTTTACAAATTTCTGCGCTAAAATCTTTAAATGTAAATTAAACAGGTTATTATCAGCAAAACATATACTAAATATTCCACATGTTTAAATGTTACATCATTGATAATTACTATACAGGGTGTATCAGCCAAATGGAATAAATTCAATAATAAATAAATGGGGGCGTGTTCGAAAAAACGCTCGGACACGTCGATTGTTATTTTTAGTTGCGCATTTTTTTCAACAAAACCTTTTTATACAGGGTGTGTCATGTGACCGTGGCCAATACCAACTTTCTTATTTTAAATGCAACACCTGGTATATTATTCAATTTTTGGATTCTTCCGAAAATTCTAGACATATTTCATGTACAATGTCCTATACCTATCTTCAACTGTTTCAGAAATATTAAGTGTGTATATTAAGACGAATAATAATGCTTGCGATTAGATCGGTCACGCCTGAGATGTTGAGTAACGTTAGAAGAAATTTCTTTTTAAGATTAGGATGTTGCCAAGACGTTCACGGCGAGCATTTTGAACATCTCCTCCATTGATATTTATTGTTTTTTTTGTTTTTTACATTATCAAGATATAAACAGTATTACTTATTAGTTTTTGAGTGTGTTGTAACGAATTTCTGTAATCAAATAATTTTCTTTTTTAAGGTTAATTTTTGCAATAAATCTGAAAACACTAAATAGATATGTAATATAAAATGCAAGCGCATAATTATTACTAATCTGTTAAGCACATATGTATTCCTATCCATCACAAGTTTTTCTTTCAAGTATGTATCTGATAAACCACCTCACCCGATACACATGCGGATACTAAATCATAGAGGTGGCAAGATTTACCACATAGAAAAAAACTCAGACGATAATTATTTGAACCGCATGTTGATAAGATAAGAGATGGCTGCACCTATTAATCGTCGAGATGATAGAATTATTGAGATAAAAGTGGTGTCTGTATTAATTTATTCTTGAGAGGTTCGTCGAAGCTGCAGATAAAAAATAAATAATGGCGGTGGCTATTAATCACCATTAAGAATGAGCGAGATAACATGTGCATGTAATTAAAAGCGATGCACATGTGGATACTAAATCATAGAGATGATAAGGGTTTACCGCATAGAAAAAAAAACTCAGACGATAATTATTTGAACCGCATGTTGATAAGATAAGAGACGGCTGCACCTATTAATCGTCGAGATGATACAATTATTGGTATAAAAGTGGTGGCAGTATTAATTTATTCTTGAGAAGTTCGTCGAAGCTGTAGATAAAAAATAATGGCGGTGGCTATTATTCATCGGTAGGAATGCATAGCAGGATGATGAAAAAACATAGGTTGATCATTAACTCATTCTTGGTGTGTGGGGAGATTCGTAGAAATGCAATTAAGCGATGCACATGTAGATACTAAATCATAGAGATGATAAGGGTTTACCACATAGAAAAAAAAACTCAGACGATAATTATTTAAACCGCATGTGGATAAGATATGGGAGATTACTACGCCTATTAATCGTTGAGATGACTGAATTATTGATATGAAAGTGGTGTCTGTATTAATTTATTCTTGAGAAGTTCGCCGAAGCTGCAGATAAAAATAATAGGGTTATTATTCATCGGCAGGAATGCATAGCAGGATGATGAAAAAAAACATAGGTTGATCATTAACTCATTCTTGGTGTGTGGGAAGATTCGTAGAAATGCAATTAAAGCGATGCACATATAGATACTAAATCACTTAGATGATAGGTCTAGGGGTATATAAGTGTAGATTTTTATAAACTTGCACCATTCACATTGAAACCTGCGTATCGTCTGCTGCTGCTGCTGCGCCCACCTCCAGTTTCTATTCCCGTGTGTATTTTGTGAAGTTTTAATTCTTTATTTTTGGTAAGTACATCAACATCTATTACCTATTGTTAAAATTTTTACAACATGATGTTGTTTTGATTATTGAAACGACCCACACTTACAACGATTATAATTTTACCGTACTCAGTCGGCCCCGCTATACAAAGCGATCTGTACTTTGAGTTTAAATTAGTCTTGAATTTAATGAATTCTCATGTATTATTTAAAAGATTACATATTTATTATTTCTTATTATAAAATAGCTTAATATTTAAACATGCTTAAATCATACTAGCGCATTACTGCGCAATATTTCCAAAATGTAGCAACTGTGAGGTGTTTTAATAGGTGTGAGACAGATGCATGATAGGTGTGCGACAGATGCGTGATAGGTGTGAGACACACATGTGAGATAGGTGTGAGACGCTGTGAGACACGTGTGAGACTGATGTGAGACAGCTGTGATACACGTGTAGCATAGATGTGGTGCAGGCGTGAGACTCCTTCTAAATAGAAATTATGGCCGGTTTTACAATGGGTTTAACTATAATTAAAACATGACGCGAATTGATTAAATCAAGTTAAACACCGAGTGCATGAAGCTAAAATACGCAACTAATTCAGATGAGCCTGTTTATAATTAAATGGATGGGAGATGTAAATAAATTGCAGGTTTTTGCAATATAAATATTTTATTAGCATATAGAAACACTTTACAATAGCAATTATAATCACATTACAGGGCAATACTTAATAATAATAATTATAGACACTACATATATCATCAGCATCAAGATCGTGAAGAATACATACAAGCAATTATAGACGCAGCACATCCTCAAAACTGAGACCTCGAGAAATGGACTTTGTTGAAACACGCCAAACAAAATGCCATTTTACACTGCACACATTTCCACTTAATATTCCTAGCTCGCCTTTGTGCAGTCAGTCGACCGTGTTGCAGGGCTATTGATCTGTAGCATTCAATACATCGACTACGAGATGTACCTTTCTTTAGCAAGTGATTAGATTTTTCAACTTTACTCTTGCCAGTATTTTCATGCTGCGGATACTCATTAGAGGGGTGATGAGAGCCCTGCATCTGATGAATGTTATATTTGCCATCGAAATATTGTTGCGGTATGGCAACTTGTACTCGGCTGTCAATCAGTTTTTTCTGCCATGTTTGACAACCTACCATCGGTGCACGATTATGGTATAAAACACCCATCCTACCTATCTTGAGTCTAGACTTCAACTGCAGCCTATAAGATGGGTGGATGTCTTTATATACACCTGCGAGGTACGTGTTAGATAGATGTGGGACATCCGTACCTTAACCGAGAGACTAAGATGAGTGACGGTCTTTATATGCACATGTGAGACAATACATGTGTGAGACGTGTGTGATACAGGCGTATATAATGCTATATTTTAAATATTATATTCAAGACGTGCCACCGCTAACGGCCCACAATAATGAGTTTTATGGATCGTAGTTCGTCTGAAGAAGGCATGTAATTAATGAAGTAAATTTATAATATGCCTCTAACAAGATTTGAACAGAATTTATAGATGGTAGTGATGTAGGGAGATGCCCAATATGCTTAGTGAATGTGGATCACTACGCCATCACCTGTGGCCATGCGTTTTGCGGGGCGTGTGTTTCCCGGCTGGTGAGATGCGGGGTTTGCAGGGTTCGTATAGCAACGCGAATTAGGATTTATCTAAGCGGCACTGCGACACGCATAACACGGGGGCTCCATCAACCCCACAACCCGAGCTGCAGGCGCCTCCACACCTCGAACCTGTATATAGCGCAGATGAGGGCATCTCCGATGACGACTCCTATAGCGAAGCGGATAGTAATGATGATGCTCCGGCCCCACCAATACGACTATTAATGGGGCGCGATGACTCTCCAGATTTTGGACGGTATGGGTTGATACAGATACGGGTTGACTATGATGCTAATCAATTCGCAGAACTTGAGACATCTGACAGTTTTTCGCCTTCTTCTACACCCCCTAGATGCTGATGCAATGTTTTTTCTTTTATTATTGTTTTGTTTATTTATAATAACTAATATAAAGCCATTTGACCATAAATAGTTATATCTATAATTTTATAATAAAATACATTAAACTTTTCATACGCAGCCGACGCTGCACAACTGACGTAACGTGTGTGTGTGTGTGATATGCCCAGCTAATTTTCTTAAGAAGTATTAGTTGTGCTTCATTTTACATGTAAACATATGGAAAAAGTGTGCAGATTACCTGATTTCATATGAAATTGCATTGTTTCTTATGCAAAACTAGCACAAATGTTGCTCTCAAGGGGGTGTTTTTAACACAATTGCTACATCTGATCCCTGATTGGTCGAAATAATGAGCTCTGTGATTGGTCTAAATTTAAATGTTTGGCGGGCTAGAGGGCATATACGCGTAGGTTTCCATCGATTTACTCATTCGCAAAAAAGTTGTATGTCGTAACGTTCTGTTCAGCCAGTTGAAACTTCGCGATACATTAATTTGCTATTTCTACACATTATAATAGATCTGCAATTAGTATGTTTTATTAAGTAAATTACTTGCATGCAATTTTGTAAACTATATTTCAAGCAGTAATATTAACGGTCCATTATGATAAGCGTCAATTTGATGGTGAAATAATATGTTCATGGTTAATTTGAGTATACATACATCCCAATTACATAATTATTAAAATTTAAATAGTTGTACACATTTGAACATCAACTCTGTGGAGATGATATTCCCATGGTAGTTTAATTTTCAAACCCGAGATGGCGTTCTACGCTTCCCCCATGCATTATCGTACTATACTCTTGTTATTATACACACATATCTCTCAAATTTATTTTCAACTGAACGATAAACCTTATAAAATATTGTTTAGATAATATATCTATAACATTTTATAGAAAATGGCTTCAACTTCAATAAACAAAAATCAGTCTTTTTCAAGACTTGTGGAGGAGACGCGTGCCCACGTAATCGCCGTCAGAGATGATCCTCCTGCCATCGAGCCGGCGATCAAGAACTGCAGCAAAGATCTGCGGATGATGGATGCTGCCCTCAAGGCTGCAAAATCCGTTGGGGAGAAGCAGCATATTCTGGGCTGCATATCCCTCATGCAGGGCTTTCGATGCATGCTGAAGGCTCTACGAGGGATTTCCGGTGCAGGGTACAAACCCACCAATCATAACCGTGCCAATTACGCCAGTCTGCGGGTGAAATGGGTTGACCAGCAGTCCGCGTTCAGCAGCAGATTGCGGACTGGACTCGTCGTTAACCTGCAGCACAAGGACGTCGCCGAATTCCTTCAAGACGCCCAGAAGTTATTCACCGGGCGTATAAAGAACGTCCTCAAGAAGGAAACCGCGTTAAAAGCGAACGCCGTCTTCTGTGGGGAATTTGTTGTATTGAAAGCCGATGATGAGCTTTATGACTTTAAATACATCAACACGAAAAATTCCCCCATCTACCGGGACACAGATCAGGTGGAATGGTTTGCCGCCAACATTGAGAAACCCATTTTAAAGCAGTTGGAGGAATTTCAAGTACGTTGAAAATATTTGCAATAATAACCATAAATTTGATTTATTTCTTTATTACAGGAACGTGACTCTGGTTGGAGCCTGGCGACGATCGTCAACATCACCTTTAACATCAATAAATTCACGCCCCAACTGGGTTCTTCATACATTGAGCTGCCCAAACCCATCAAATTAAAGAAAGCGTGCATCAATGTGCAAAACCAGGATGAGGCATGTTTTGGATGGGCAGTAACATCGGCCCTACATCCTGTCCAAAAAAATAGTGATAGGACGTCTTCATACCCACACTACTCTGAGGTGCTGAAGTTGAAGAATATTGTGATGCCAATGACAGTCAAGCAGATCCCGCGGTTCGAGGCCCAGAACAGCATATCCATCAACGTGTACATCCTGGAGAAGGCTGGGAAAAAATTCAATGTGGTTCCAACACATCTGACAAAAAACAGGCAGACCAAACATGTCAACCTGCTACTTCTCCAGGATGTATATGATGGCGATGATGGCTGCACTCCCCACTTCCACTACGTGTGGATTAAGAACTTGAGCCGGCTGGTATCCACACAGCTCAGTAAACATCATGGCGAGAAATTATTTTGTGACCGCTGCTTGCACTACTTTCGTTCCTCGACGAAGTTGGAGGCGCACATGGAGGACTGCGAGACGATGAACGAGTGTAAGGTTCGGCTACCGACACCCGAAAATGCCCGCGTTCAATTCAAGAACCATTTGAACGGGGAGGCTACGCCGTTCATCGTTTATGGTGACCTTTATGGTGAACCTTTATGGTGACGTTTATGGTGAATGTTTGCTTACACCGCCACCAGCCGGCAAAACTACTCCAACAACTACAACTCTCCAAGACCACACGCCCCATAGTGCAGCATATTTTGTCAAATGTTCGTACGATGACTCATTGAGTTTCTACCGGAGTTACCGTGGTGAGGACTGTCGTCAATGGTTTGCGGGTGAAATGAAGCAGCTAGCAGAAGATGTTGAGACTGTGTTTTTGTGTCCCCTTCCGATGGAGCCTCTTACACCTGCACAACAGCTTGAATTTCACTCAATTGCACACTGCCACATCTGCGGGCAAGACTTTGACATCCGCGACGTCAGAGTCCGGGACCATTGTCACCATACCGGTAAGTATCGTGGGGCTGCACATGATAAATGTAACATCAACTACCAGGATAGTCACATAATTCCTGTTGTATTTCACAATCTGAGCGGCTATGATGCGCATTTCATCATTAAAAATCTAGCTAAAGATTTTGAGGGTCGTGTTGATTTGCTTCCTATAAACAAAGAGAGATATATTTCATTCACAAAAAATGTGACGGATAATCTCATCAAATTTCAATTTATAGATTCATGCAGATTTTTGGCAAGCGGTTTAGAAACATTAGCATCTTATTTAACCACTTTTCCAAATTTAAAGTCACAGTTTCCCGGTTTAGACGAGTCGAAATTTAATTTGCTTACACGTACACGGTGTATTCCTTACGATTTTATTGATTCATGGTCGAAATTAGACGAGACGCAGATTTCCGAAAAAGCAAAATTCTATAGCACATTAACCGACACCGAAATTAGCGACGGTGAATATGCACATGCCTGCAAAGTATGGGCGAGTTTCGGGTGTAGAAATTTAGGCGAATACTCTGATTTATATTTAAAGACGGATGTTTTGTTGTTGGCTGATGTGTTTGAACAGTTCCGCACGAGCTGTTTGAAAACCTACGGCCTAGACCCGGCTCATTATTACACCTTGCCCGGATACACGTGGGATGCCATGCTCAAATTCACAAACGTTAATTTGGAGCTGTTGACAGATATCGACATGGTTTTGTTTGTCGAGCGTGGTATCCGGGGTGGGTTGAGTCAGTGCTCTAAAAGGTATGCAACAGCCAACAACAAATACATGCCCGACTATGATTCAGGGAAGCCGTCGAAATTTTTAATTTACAACGACATCAACAACCAGTATGGATGGGCAATGTCACAGTGCCTACCTTATGGCGGATTTGAATGGGTTGAAGATAATTTAAATGATTTCAATTTCAATGTGCCTGCAGATCACCCTGAAGGTTACATTCTTGAGGTTGATTTAGAGTATCCGCATACCGTTCACAATTCACATAGCGACCTCCCATTTTGTCCTGAACACCGCGCGCCACCAAAATCACGCGAAACAAAATTATTGGGCACTTTATTTAACAAAGAACGCTACATCATACACTACCGTAATCTACAACAGGCATTAGAGAACGGGTTAAAATTGAGTAAAATTCATCGTGTGTTGAAATTTAAGCAGTCTGCCTGGCTGAAATCGTACATTGATTTGAATACGCGTCTGAGGAGAGCTGCCACTAACGACTTTGAGAAGAATTTGTTCAAACTGATGAACAACGCTGTATTTGGCAAGACAATGGAGAATATCCGCAAGCACTCCATTGTGAAATTATTGACTAAATGGGAGGGTCCATACGGTGCTGAGGCGTTGATCGCGAAACCTAATTTCAAATCGAGCACCATTTTTGATGAAAATTTAGTAGCCATTGAGCTCAATAAAACCGAGGTTTACTTTAACAAACCCATATATGTAGGTATGTGCATCTTAGACATTTCAAAATTAAAAATATATGACTTCCACTACTCGTATATGAGGAGTCGATTCGGTGATAAGGCCCGCATCTATTACACAGACACCGATTCCCTCATATACGAGGTGGAATGTCCTGATTTATATGACGTAATTCGACACGACGCTCAAAATTATTTCGACACCTCAGACTATCTGGTAGATAATGTGTACAATATCCCCCGCATAAATAAGAAGGTCATTGGGCTGATGAAAGACGAGAACACCGGTAAGGTGATGACCGAGTTTGTGGGGCTCCGCTCAAAGATGTATGCCCTGCGGGTGGAGGGGTATGACAAGGACAAGAAGGCTAAAGGTGTAAAGAGGCACATCGTAAAGAACCGCATCACCTTTGATGATTACATCAAGTGTTTGCGGGAGGACACAGAAACAGCAGTACAACAGAAGCTGTTTAGATCTGTTAATCATGAGGTTGCGACCATCGAGCAGACAAAAATTGCCCTCAGTCCTCATGACAACAAGCGGTTTCTAATACCCAACTCGGTAGAAACTCTGCCGTGGGGGCATTGTGACATAATGGAGTAGCTTTAATATTAGTATCATTCCTGTATATTTATTTATTTATTTTATTGTATATATTTTTATTGTATAGTTTTTATTGTCTTGTACATATTTTCCATTATTTTTGCTTATGTATAATAGATGTAATAATAATTGTGAATATCGTTTAATGTGATAAACGTATTATATTAAATAATTGCCGCCATCTATATCAATAGCATTATATCCTATATGCGTAACAAAAGATTATCTTATATGCCTTGGAGACATTGTAATGTACTTGAGTAGTTTTATTATTTTCGTGATGATCCTCTATATTTATTTATTTATGTTATTGTATATATTATCCTCTTGTACATATTTTCTATTATTTTGCTTATGTATATTCGTTTGTAATGATAATAATTGTGGATATCGTTTAATGCGATAAACGTATTATATTAAATAATTGCTACCATCTATACCGATAGCATTATATCTTGCACCTGTAAAATATATATGTTTTATATTATTGATATATTATAAATAAATATTTTACACCTTTAACATGTTTTATTGCCTAGTAAAAATGCTTATATCTACGTATTTGGCCGAAAGAACTCTGCTATAAAAAATATTTGTATACCATTAATAGTATTGCCCTAGAATAAAAAATAGCGTATAAGGATGTCATAAATTTATCATAAAATTTGCATTAGACAGCTCCTCCGCAGTATCTGTAACAGGCAGGTGTTGAGCATATCTGCAATGATCAACAAACGGCGCAAAAGGGTTGGTACCCCGGCGGCGGCACTTCCGTATCTCCGCATAATTTAAGAGTCCTGCCACCGCACCCGCTATATCTCCAAGCTGTCTGTACCAGTTAAGACAATTAGCTCCGCATAAAAATATTGCGTCGGCGCGGACGTACCGCCCAAGTAATTCACCATCCGACGTCGAAAACTTCGCTGTAATTTAAAAGTTGACACGTCCCAGCATTTCGCTGGCTAAAAATATACTGCCCATATTGTATTAAGACAAATATGGACAGTACCCCTTTTAAAACTGGAGTTTGGCGCATGTGTTAGTATTCCCGTCTGTCACGCCGGAGCCTCGGGGTCGATTCTCGCCGGAGCATGTAATTTTTATCAGGTTAAAATAATATAAAAGTTGCGTAATTCAAATTAATAAAGTTTAATGGTTAATAAATATTCAAATAAACTCGCGCGCATAAATAATATTAATAAATTAAGTATGTAGGCAACCGACTCAGCATAATTTGCGTGCTGTCAAATCAACGCTCTAACATACACTTGGCAACCCGTTGTACAAATAAGGGTCTTCCATCTCGATGAGCTGAAAAACAAAATGGCTGAAATGTGAAATTAGACCCCCATGTTAATCCTTATGGGAAAATGAGCCAGAACTCCCCAAGCTTATCTACTGACCTATACAAAATAGATGGCGCCAAAATCTGTGGCCGCTTACAGGGTCGCTGTAATTTTTTTAAGAACTCTGTCCGCCATTATTGACACATTATAAGTGCTGAATAATCCAGTGATCCACAATCATCATAATTTCCATTGTTTGTGAATAACGGCCGGTAGCATACAGACAGATTGTATGTACCTTTTGAATCCGTTTGCCGTTTGAATCGTCAACAATACAGACACAGTTAAATACAGATCAAGTAAAGCACAATGTGAAGACGATATTGCTGCATTGGAGCGTGCAAGCTGGCAGCCGGGGTCTTTTCGGCGAGAACATCCGCCATGCTACGTTTTTTTCTACACTTGGTAAGTGAATTATTTTTTTTCATACGACATTGAAGTCATTTTCATACTTTTTTTTAGATAAGCAGGGATATGCGACAGAGACAATGCTTGGTACGTCGGAGTTTGTGTTATTTTTTGACAAACTATTTGACAGTGTAAATCAGTGTTTCCCAACGTGGGGCCCACGCCCCACAGGGGGGCAATTTGATTGTTTAAGGGGGGCAATTTGAAAATGTACTCGACACAGATTTATCGCATTTTAGCGAATTTAAATAAAAGCTTGTTTTTATTTTTTTACTTTTATTTTATTTTTTACTTTTTGCGTTCGCGTCCGCTGTAATTACCTTTTCTCTAGCCGTCTCTTCCTTTGTCTTATAATTTCTTTCTTTTTTCTATGGCTATTCATATTTCAAATATTATTTGACATCCTGCTCGCGTGGTGTCAGACATGTACACATCGGTATGTGTACATTGTTGCCTATACTGGACGAAACACTTAGTAGTAATGGCAACAATGCGTTGCTTGCGACGCCAGTCTGTCGTGAGCTGTATGTTAAAATCGTAGTTATTTGCAACTGAGTGGCAATCACAACTCCTAGTGTTTCACAGCTTTCAGATAGTGTTAATTTGAAATAGGTGTCAGGAGAAACTGTTGTTAAATCTTCAAAATTTAATAAGTACATAAATTGTTCAGATGTAAATGGTAAGTATTTGATTATATATTTATTTATTAAATAGAAAAATGCGGAGTCCTTTGGGTAAAATATATATAATCAAATGTAAAATGCTGCTTCAACCCAATCGTGTTTAAACACGATTGGGTTGAAGCAGCATTTTACATTTGATTATATATATAGATTTATTTATTTGAATATTTTTGTGATATACATCAGGGTAGTGAAACTCATATGGCAAATTCTCAGATTGAGAAAATGCTTGTCTACCATGTTGTATGATGGCAGCAGTTATCACATTTAAACACATTTAAATGAATAAAAACAATGACTGCAACCATATATACTGCTGACTTATAGATGAGAATAATTCTGAAAAGTTGAGTCAGCTGCGCAACTAAAAATTCTTCGAATTTATGTATCATATTTAAATTTTGATGATTTTGATTTCATTTGATTGCATTGTTGCAATGGAAACCATCGTGCGCGATTATTAATTGTGATGGAAGTGCTTCTTCCAGAAGATTTCGATTTCCACATCCAACTAAACAACATGATTTAATGTTGAAGTGAAAACGATAAGTTATTATCGAAATCAATTCAGGATATTTATGAACATTGCCGTTATTTATACCACTATTATTTAATATGTAATGTCTGTTTAAATTGAAGCATTTGTTTAAATTATTTATTAATACCATTATAAATAGTTAAAACATTTTAAAATTGTTTTTATTTAATATGATTTTATATATTAAATAAGTTTAATGGTTTAAGTTTAATAAGCATTCAATTCTATATATTTGAACGATTTAAATTATGGCGCGTTTTCAGCTACTTCAGCTACCAAGCCGCCTAGATGTCGCTAAGTATGCAGACTACAAAAAATAACATTGAGTTTCCGTGCTGTGATATACATACTCGAATTTTAGTTTTTATTTGACCTTATACTCGTATTTATCTCTTTCAGCCCTCGGTAAAATGAGTGGTGCAAGCAAAAAGAAAATTCGTCAATATTCGGAAGAATATTTAAAATTTGGGTTCATACCCGCTATCCACGATGAACGGATTCCTTTTTGTCTTTTATGTCAGCAATGCTTATCCAACGAATCAATGAAACGAGGTCGTCTTGAGTCACATTTGAAAGCGAAACATAGTGCTCACATCAATTCCGATTTGAATTACTTCAAAACTTTGAGGAAAAGTTTTGAAAAGAGAACAACAATAAAGACTCTATTTACTGCTCATACTTCAACTAATAATCGCGTCCTTGAGGCTAGCTATCAACTTTCTTTACTCATCGGTAAAAATGGAAAAAGTCATACCATAGGAGAGAATTTAATAAAACCGTCAATATCAGTATTTCTTAAAACGGTTCTTGAAAAAGATGATAAAGATGTAAGAGCAATGCCGCTCAGTAACAATACTGTTAGCAGAAGAATAGACGAAATGAGTGAAGATGTTGAAAAACAACTTGTTGAGAAGCTAAAAACAAGAAATTTCTCAGTGCAAATGGATGAATCAACTTTGAGAGATAGTGAGGCAGTATTGATGACTTACGTGAGATATATTGATAAAGGGCAATTTGCTGAAGAAATGTTATTCTGTAGAAGATTAGAAAGCACCACTACCTCAAAAGATATATATAATGAACTAAAAACCTACTTTGATATGAATGATATACCAATGCAAAATATAACATCTTGTGCTGCAGATGGTGCTCCTAATATGATGGGCAAAAAAAATGGCTGCCTAAAATTGCTGAAAGATGCTAATCCAGAATTGATTATTGTGCATTGTGTTATTCATAGGGAAAACTTGGTAGCTAAGAACATCTCGCCTATTCTGAATGAAATACTACATTCAGTTATTAAGTGTGTTAATGCTATTAAAGCGAATGCCAAATGCGAGCGTCTTTTCAAACTATTTTGTGAAGAACAAAACGAAGACCATCTGAGACTCTTACTGCACACGGACGTTAGATGGCTTTCCAAAGGAAACTGCCTGAAAAGATTCATTGAACTGTATGATACTCTTGGTGATTTTTTAACAGAAAAACCTGAAATGAAGTATCTATTAACGATCGATGGCAAAGCATTTTTAAGTTACTTAGCCGATATATTTGAAAAACTTAATATTTTAAACAAACAACTTCAAGGAAAAAATAAAACTCTGGTCGATGCAAAAGCAAAGATATTTGGATTCATTGCCGTTATTGAGTTATGTCAAAAACAAATCAACAACAAAAACTTCGAACAGTTTCACTGGCTCAAACAATGTGAAGTAACTGATACTGCTATACTTGTTATAGTCAATCATCTTAATTTTATTTCGGCTGATTTGAAGGAAAGATTTTCTGATTTAGAACAAATTCATTTTCCAGCATGGATGATGCAGCCAATGTTAGTAGATTTGTCTGACATATCAAACATGAAGTATCAGGAAGAACTTGCAGAATTACAAAATGATGAGTCAGTTAAGACTCTATTTAATTTAAAAGGAACAATCGCTTGGCTTTGTGAAGAAACAGAAACCAAATACCCAAATCTAACCAAATGTTCAAGAAAACTGTTGCTACCATTTCCATCTTCGTATTTGGTTGAATGTGGATTTAGTGCAGTAAATGATTTATTAATAAAAAAAAGAAATCGGCTAAGTATAACACAACGTGGCGACTTGAGGCTGAAGCTAACCAACTTGGAGCCTAATATAAAATTTTTGTGCAGCCAACATCAAGGGCAAGGTTCTCATTAAAATTAAATAAAAATAACAAATGGATTTGAAAAGATATTGATTAAAATTATATGGAGTTCAAATTTCAGTTTTTCATTAAATGTGTGATAAATTTACCTACTGTGTTTCGTCAACAATTCCCTAGTGATTATTTCCTAATTTAAGTTTCTTAAGTTAGCAATTCAATTTTTGTATAATAAAAATTATGTTACAAAGGGGGGACATGAGAATTTTAGAAAGGCGAAGGTGGGGCATGGCACAAAAAAGGTTGGGAAACACTGGTGTAAATGGTTCCACAGTAAGTAGTGACAAACCTTTACATAAACCAAGAAAGCCAGCATGTTGAATATTATTCCGAAGCAATTCAAGTTTTGAAGACAATTAGATTTATTAGACCACAAGGCGAATATGTTCCACCCTGCATTGCAAATTGGATAACCACGTTAAAAGGTATGCAAAGCATCTGGAACAAATTACACGCTAAGGGAATTAAATATCTTTGTCCGAGAAATTTGAATCAGGACCCCGTTGAAAATGTTTTTGGCGGTGTCCGAAGTCATGGTGCTCGGAATATAAATCCAACACCTGCTGCCTTCAGAGCTTCTTATAAAGCTATGATTATTAATAATCTTATGACTCGCCATTCTTCATTTGCAAATTGTGAGGAAGGTGGTTGTAGAGGGGCACTAAATTCTGTACAAAACTTAATAACGATTAAAGTTCCTACGCCAACTGAGAGAGTGTCCCCAAATGTCTCTGATGAGTTCACATTTATAAACAACCCCAGTTTTCTGGCGGACAATATAAATATGTACATATCAGGATATTTGGCCCGCAATATGTTGAGAAAATTACAAGGATGTAGTATATGTAAACAGGACAAAGTTTCCGACACGTTGGAACCTATATTGAACCTCCTATATTGAATGTAGGCAATTTACACGTGAAAATTTGCTGCAACCCAACTCTAACTTCTTCAAATACGTTAATCAATGTTTGCAAATTATGCGGTTTTATATACCGAAGATTTGCTCTCATTTTAATACAGTATAATTTTTTACACATAAAATTTCTTGTACAATTATTCCAAATTTTTGTCACTGTCATATTCACAATTTGGCTGACCTAATTTTAAGTCTTCTGATCCCATTTTATGTTGTGGTGTGGATACAGAACATCAACAACATACTGCAAGGAAAATAACTTCATAAAATTAATGATCCTGTGAAAAAACTGGCATTAGTTAAATATCAAAGAAGCAGATCGCGTCATTTAGGCCTTGCAAAATCAAAAACTGTCATACATTAGTTCCTCGTTAAATGTCTGTATTTGGTTATCTGTACAGGCATTATTATATATTTGGAGTTTTTTGTAAAGATTTTTTTTAGTGTTTAGTTTTGTAGGATATATCTTCCTTCAATTTGCATATGGATTGACAAGTGCATAATTTTATTAATAATTGGACGTGGCACATTGTATAGTTATTTGTATTATAAGTAAAGAAAAGTATTGTTTTTCTTTACATTTTTTATTGTTTATTCACACTATTTCAAATGTATTCATCTATCATATAATTATTATTAACATTTATTAATATATTTAATGATTTGTTTATATATCCATATACTAGTGTCATGTAAATTACAATAATGTTATTCAATGCTACAATGCAAACAATAGCCCAGGAAAATATGTGAACTAACGTTTCGCCCATTTAAATCTCCTGCAATCGAAGCGACTGCAGCACTATCTTGAAGACATTGTTTGCACGGGAGCACATTATATATTATAAGTAAAAAAAGTATTGTTTTTCTTTACGTATTTTATTGTTTATTCACAGTGTTTTAAATGTATTCATGTATCATGATTATTATTATAAACATTTATTAATATATTTAGTGATTGGTTTATATATGCATATACTAGTGTTTTTCTTGAGATAACTGCTATTTGTTTATATAATTATTGTATAGCGGGAAAGTTTAGTCAATTAATTTAATGAGCTAAGTAGTATTGTTAGCTATAGATTTATTTTATAGTGTCACAGGTAGTAGTGTACGATTGAAAGCTTCTTCGGGATGTTTAGATTATATAACACAAATAACTAACTATAATCTAAAATTTAAAAGAATTGGAAAATGTATTTATAAAGATTTTTATTTATTACAACAATTCAAGATTATAGTAAGTTATTTGTGTTATATAATCTAAACATCCTGAAGAAGCCTTCAATCGAAGTGCGAAACGTCGATGATAATCGTTCAACAACCACTATCAAATAAATCTATAGCTCCAATACAACTTGGCTTATTAAATTAATTGACTAAATTTCCCGCTATATTATAATTACATATATATATATATATATATATATATATATATATATATATATATATATATATATATATTTATTTATTTATTTATAAATACCACTTTTTTTAAACGATATAGCGCCATCTCGTGGATTTTGGCTACATTAAACTATAGTGGCGCCATCTCGTGTGTTTTTTGTTAAGAAAATGGTACGGACCTATCAATCATAGAGGGCGCAAACGCGACAAATGTTTTTACAGAGAGTGGCCTATCTGTATATACAGGGTGTAACAGAAATACGTGTGTTAATTTTAAACATTGGTAGAACTCGTTATATAAAACATTTTTTCTATATGGTATTTTTCAAAATTTGCAGGTTTTTTTAATATTTTTTTGCCCCCTAATTATGACCGAACGAGCCGTTCTCAGGTACTGTCACTATAATTGTCAAGTGAAGTTTATTTCAAAATGCCAAATTTTTCTAATCAAGAATTAACAGATATTGTGTTGGTATATGGCCGAGCTTTTGGAAATGCCGCAGAAGCCCGAAGATTGTACAGTGCACAATATCTTAAACGTGTTTTGATTAACAAGCAATGATGTACCTTTATGACACCGTTGCCATCACAACAAAATATTTTATCGCTGCACACCTTTAACCATAGGCGGGTACGCGTTTTAGTAGATAAACTAGAACATATTTTAAATCAGTTTAACGATGCTTTTTGAAAAAAAAACATATAGAAAAAATGTTTTATTTAACGAGTTCTACTAATGTTTAAAATTAACACACGTATTTCTGTTACACCCTGTATATAATCTGTGATGACGAATTTATTTGATTTATTTGACGTTTAACGAATTATTTTAAAATCGGCACATTTCCGTTATAGTTATACTAAAAATGTGGAACAGCTTATAACCCTTGAACATGCTCTTCGCAGACAGTCGTAGACGCCACGGTAAGTATGAAGTGGATACGATAAGGTAAGAGTCATTAGTTATAAGTTATAATCTACCCCTTATCTCTTACCCTGCTGCTGATGTTAACAAATTGACGATGGACTTGGGGAAAAGGCTGTTCAATGGTAAATATTTACAATAGCTCGAGGAAACGTTAACGAATATATGAAATCTAGATTCATTTACTGAGTGTGCTTTGTAGCTGTTGTTTTGTTTGTGAGTTGAATTTTGAATTTCCCATTGAGGTCCATTCTGCGAAATTAAGTTTTCCATTGATTTTGATTTTGTGTGTGCGCGTTGCATTGTGACTTTACTTGTTGACATTGTGTTTGTGCGTTGAATTTTGACTTGGTGGTTTAGTTTTTTGTTAGTTATATATAGTTATCATTAGTTTTCGGACAATTTATCCTTTAGTTAGTTGTAGTTTATAGATAAAGTTAATTTCAGAGAATTTCTCGTTTTGTTAGTTTATTATTAGTATAGTAAAGTTAGTTACGGACAGTCTTTCGTTTTGTGATATATAGTTATAGTTAGTTTCGGTCAGTAATATTTAAGTATGGTTCATCAGTGCTGTGTAAAAGGATGTGGAAATAGTAGCAGAACTGCGAAAATGCACGTATTTCCTTAAGTTTCAGATGTAATTATTAAATGTCACAATCAGATAATTTCCTTATTGCTATCACTTTTGGAGCTCTTTAAGAAATGGGTGATTGCAGCAAATAGAGCTGAATACCTGGACAAGGGAGTTAAAAAAACCCGAGGGGCAAACAGGTTATACGATCGACACTTTGATGAAAACGCAAGATTTCCTTGCAATCACAATCGTTCAAATTTAAAAAAAAAATGCTGTACCTACATTATTCCTGCCGAATATTTTGAGTAAGATAATTTCATACTTGTTGAACAATCTATGCTCATCTAATGGCACATACATGATTGAGACTGAGCCACAGGAGGAATTTGAGACAGTTGTAGTAGATGAATTTGGTAACTATAATGTTAATAATTACAATTCTTCCCTACCTGTAGCATAAATATTATTATACCCGCCAATAGATACAGTTTATGCATATAGGTCAAGAATCAGCTTGTATGTGACCAAATAAATACCTAAGTAAAATATTCTAGTTGACGGTTCCATCCAGCAAGAAATTATAGCATCAACCAGTAATAGTTCCCCTAGCTTTTCACCAGTAATTTGCAAAAGAAAAGGTACGAAATTGAAAATAAAAGCGTTCACCTATTTACTTAAAATTTCATTTTCCACAGTTTCACCTTCCGAAGAGTCCACCAAGGAATACGATCCACCAAGGAAAACACCCCGTTACAATCAAAGTAAGATGTTTAAATTGATTGACTTGACCATATACCCTAGCCTATATTAATGTGACATTATGTATCTAATAATTTTAATCTTTTAAACTTAAACCGTGTTTTACTTGGTAATGCACTTAAGTGTAGTAACATTGTTACTATTCCGAAAATGCCTCATGTAATATGTGTATTTTGTGTATTGTTAGTATTATTACTTACTAAAATTGACCTAATATAATTGTGCATATTTGATTTTAAACATTAAAGTATGTACTATTGTTAATTGTAATAT
This sequence comes from Othius punctulatus, assembly GCA_951805005.1. Taxonomy (NCBI): domain Eukaryota; kingdom Metazoa; phylum Arthropoda; class Insecta; order Coleoptera; family Staphylinidae; genus Othius; species Othius punctulatus. The sequence continues at coordinate 67,019,531 of OX638138.1, read as the reverse complement.
TACTAATATTTTAGTAATTATTTGGACGCTAACATTGTAGCACATATTTATGTAGTATGTAGGTAATTTACAAAAGTACGGCTTGTATTTCTGTAATATCAGTATGAGAGGTATTACCAATAATTAATAGGGATGTAAACTATAAATACATTTTAGAGGCAAATAATGCGTTTGTCTAATAAATAGATGCTCTAACGTTGCACCAATGTTAATAACTAAATCATACATTAGAAGATGGTATGTATTAAATATAGCTTTTAAGGTTTAGTTCGCGATAGTCGGTCAATTTTTGTAAAATACAAATTATAACTGAAATTTGTTTGTGATTGTCAGATTTTGTTATAATTATTAATCTCAGTTATTTTACTATAATAAATATCGACATTTTTGCAAATGTACAAACTAAACTTTGTAAACATTAACTTTACTAATGTTCAGAATTGCAAACAGTCCTTAATAAAATTGATCTTACTCATATACGTATTGCATTTTATTTTCTGTGTGAAGATTCAAGAACAGTTTTAATATTAATTGTATTTGCAGTACATATTTATGATTGCATATTATTTATGTGTAACCAAGTTAAGTGATTCTCTAAACTTTGTACTGTGAACACAATAAATTTTGAAATTGTTTTTGAAAAGAGTTTTATTTTTAAATTTTGAATTTCTATTCCGTTTAAAGCTCCCGCCAAGAAATCGTTCTGTGATCAGCGCCGTTCGCGGAGCGCGGCCAACAACTAAGTCTGAAATTTTTGCAATGTGAGTGGCCTATCTATAAGGGGGTTATCTATGGCTGCTCCGGTTAGGTGTAATCTAGCCGTTTCTAGCTTTACCGCGTCTGTCCAATTTCCGATTGCCGCCGTGTAGTTCAGCTGTTCCAGCCATTCCCGTGCTTTTTGCCCGTCGTCGTTACCGTCGTATTCGCTTATGGGGTTTGGTAGATTATTTATTACGTGCGGATTCCTTTGCTCCATAATTCGTAACATGTTGTTCATCATTTCCATCATTGTAACTGTCATATCTGGTCCTGTCCTCTGTTGAGCCTCACTTGTCTCTCTAGCCGGTCTAGTAGGTTCCGTTCTACTTGTCCCCGAATTGTAGTCTCCTGCATTATCGACTTCGGCCGATAAGCGCAGAAATCTGTCTTCAAACTCTGTCACCGTCGTCATTGTTCTGTCCGTCATTTTATTGCTCCACTTTCGCGCGTTTTATTTGTCCGTATTCTAGGTTAGGTGTATTCTCACCACGCTTCCAGCCTATGCAAATGCTTAGCACTCCAATTCTCGCAAACTCTCCGTTCTACAACGCTCCTCAAAGACTCCCTGTCCCGACGCGAATCTCCCGGCCCCGTTGCTCTGAATTCTCAATGCTTTCCTAGGCACCTTTGCTTGCCGACGTTGCACACACACACCGTTCTCACCATGCGATTCAATGCCACTTCTGAAGTGTTAGCGGTCACTTCTCCCAAGTCAACCACTGGTTTGTCAAGAAAGCGTTTCTTTATAACTATTTCACAATCCTTTACAATACTTTACAACCTATCTACCACACATCCCGTCACGTCCTCCTCTCTCTGCACTACGTTTTTCCCTTCCCCCTCCTCTTTCCGCGTCTCCACTCCTGCCAACCTATTTGCCATTCATGCTGGCGCTATCAGTTGGTATTCTCGGTTATCACCTGTATTTTTATAGTACATGTATCGCTCGTTAGATGGGTTCTTTTGGTAAATGATTTCTTGGCTTACGAGCGGGCGGATAGTGCTGAAATACGATATCATGGGTCGGCGACTCGGCTTTCAGAAGAAGCCGACGGCACATTTCTCCCCGCGGCCGGTTAGTAATGGGGGGTGGGGGGTCAAATTCAGATGTGGAGGGGCGCGACCTCAAGTCGGCGTTCGCTGAGCGGATGCGTACGGGGGGCCTGCTTGTATTTGGCTGCAGCAATAGGGGGCGTTGTGAAGGGACCTTCAACGGGGGCTTTGGATGGGACCCTATGGGAGCCTATCATAATAATAATTAATAAATAAAACTCGCGCGCTTCGCAAAATTGAAAGTCGATGACCCCGTAGCCAACTCAACATAATTCATATTTCGCGCGGCTAGGCAACCAAACATACACGCATCGACTAGCTCGACCGGAAGTAGCGAAAAATCGGCCCATGTATTTCTTATGGGGTAAATGGCCCCGAACTCTCCTTGGTACACTACTAACGCCCGGTAGTATATAAAATATTTAAGGTAAATCAAACACTTGTTGAAGTTTCACTATATTAATAGAATTTATTCTACAATCGTTTCGGTCTCACGACCATTGTCAAGAGTAACAGAGATACCAACATTAAAATCCAATAACGTGCAATATACACTGTGCTAACAGAATTTCAAGTAAATCTAGTCGTTTCCCTTTGTGTCCAGTATGCATCACCTTAAGACTGTCTTTATCAAAGAAATGATTCTTCGAAATACAGTGCTGAGCGAAACCCGTGTCCTCCTTGCTTAATAGTATGGCCCTCCTGTGTTCCTTTATTCGTGTCATGAAATTCCTTCCCGTTTGTCCAATGTAAAATGCATCACAGTCCGCACGTGATGCGTGAAGAAAAACAATACTTTTCTTTACTTATAATATATAATGTGCTCCCGTGCAAACAATGTCTTCAAGATAATGCTGCAGTCGTTTCGATTGCAGGATATTTAAATGGATGAAACGTTGGTTCACATATTTTCCTGGGCTATTGTTTGCATTGTAGCATTGTATAACATTATTGTAATTTACATGACACTAGTATATGCACATATAAACAAATCATTAAATATATTAATAAATGTTTATAATAATTATATGATAGATGAATACATTTAAAATAGTGTGAATAAACAATAAAAAATGTAAAGAAAAACAATACTTTTCTTTACTTATAATACAAATAACTATACAATGTGCCACGTCCAATTATTAATAAAATTATGCGCTTGTCAATCCATATGCAAATTGAAGGAAGATATATCCTACAAAACTAAACACTAAAAAAATTATTTACAAGAAACTCCAAATATATAATAATGCCCGCACAGATAACCAAATGCAGACATTTAACGAGGAACTAATGTATGACAGTTTTTGATTTTGTAAGGCCTAAATGTCGCGATCTGGTTTTTTAATATTTAACTAATGCTAGTTTTTCCACAGGATCATTAATTTTATGAAGTTCTTTTCCTTGCAGTATGTTGTTGATGTTCTGTATCCACACCACAACATCAAATGGGATCAGAAGACTTAAAATTAGGTCAGCCAAATTGTGAATATGACAGTGACAAAAATTTGGAATAATTGTACAAGAAATTTTATGTGTAAAAAATGATACTGTATAAAAATGAGTGCAAATCTTCGGTATGTAAAACCGCATAATTTGCAAACATTGATTACCGTATTTGAAGAAGTTAGAGTTTGGTCGCAGCAAATTTCCACGTGTAAATTGCCTACATTCAATATAGGAGTGAATGGGTTCCAACGTATCGGAAACCAGGTCCTGTTTACATATACTACATCCTTGTAATTTTCTCAACATATTACGGGCCAAATATCCTGATATGTACATATTTATATTGTCCGCCAGAAAACTGGGGTTGTGTATAAATATGAACTCATCAGAGACATTTGGGGACACTATCTCAGTTGGCGTAGGAACTTTAATCGTTATTAAGTTTTGGACAGAATTTAGTGCCCCTCTACAACCATCTTCCTCACAATTTGCAAATGGAGAATGGCGAGTCATAAGATTATTAATAATCAAAGCTTTATAAGAAGCTCTGAAGGCAGCAGGTGTTTGATTTATATTCCGAGCACCATAACTTCGGACACTACCAAAAAAATTTTCAGCGGGGTCCTGATTCAAATTTCTCGAACAAAGACATTTAATTCCCTTAGCGTGTAATTTGTTCGAGATGCTTTGCATACCTTTTAATGTGGTTATCCAATTTGCAATGCAGGGTCGGGCATATTCGCCTTGTGGTCTAATAAATCTAATTCTAATCTAATCTAATCTTCAAAATTTGAATTGCTTCGGAATAAAATTCAACATGCTGGCTTTCTTGGGTTATGGCACATCGTAAAGGTTTATCACCACTTACTGTCGAACCATTTACACTGTCAAATAGTTTGTCAAAAAGTAACACAAACTCCGATGTACCAAGCATTGTCTCTGTCGCATATCCCTGCTTATCTAAAAAAAAGTATGAAAATTACTTCAATGTCATATGAAAAAAATAATTCACTTACCAAGTGTATTAGCTGGGCTGCCAGCTTTCACGCTCTAATGCAGCAATGTCGTTTTCTCATTGTGCTTTACTTGATCTGTATTTATCTGTGTCTGTATTGTTGACGATTCAAACGGCCAACGGATTCAAAAGGTACATACAATCTGTAGTATGCTACCGGCCGTTATTCACAAACAATGGAAATCAGGCTTTACGCACTCCCTGTATATTGCGATTTTGAGAAGAGTTGATACCCACTTTCCGTCTTTGTCGCTAGCATCGGCAGCATTTGGCAGTGTTCTACAATTATTTATCGGCAGCAGTGCTCGCTAATGGCTTTACCGGCTTTACCATGACGAATTTATTTGATTTATTTGACGTTTAACGAATTATTTTAAAATCGGCACATTTCCGTCCTACTAAAAATGTGGAACAACTTATAACCCTTGAACATGCTCTTCGCAGACAGTCGTAGACGCCACGGTAAGTATGAAGTGGATACGATAAGGTAAGAGTTATTAGTTATAATCTACCCCTTATCTCTTACCCTGCTGTTGGTGTTAACAAATTGACGATGGACTTGGGGAAAAGGCTGCCCAAAGGTAAATATTTACAATATCTCGAGGAAACGTTAACGAATATATGAAATCTAGATTCATTTGCTGAGTGTGCTTTGTAGCTGTTGTTTTGTTTGTCAGTTGAATTTTGAATTTCCGATTGAGGTCCATTCTGCGACATTAAGTTTTCCATTGATTTTGATTTTGTGTGTGCGCGTTGCATTGTGACTTTACTTGTTGACTTTGTGTTTGTGCGTTGAATTTTGACTTGGTGGTTTAGTTTTTTGTTAGTTATATATAGTTATCATTAATTATCGGACAATTTATCCTTTAGTTAGTTGTAATTTATAGCTAAAGTTAATTTCAGACAATTTCTCGTTTTGTTAGTTTATTATTAGTATAGTAAAGTTAGTTACGGACAATTTTTCGTTTTGTGATATATAGTTATAGTTAGTTTGGGACAGTAATATTTAAGTATGGTTCACCAGTGCTGTGTAAAAGGATGTGGAAATAGTAGCAGAACTGCGAAAATGCACTTATTTCCTCAAGATTCAGATGTAATTATTAAATGTCACAATCAGATAATTTCCTTATTGCTATCACTTTTGCAGCTCTTTAAGAAATGGGTGATTGCAGTAAATAGAGCTGAATACCTGGACAAGGGAGTTAAAAAAACCCGAGGGGCAAACAGGATATGCGATCGACACTTTGATGAAAACGCAAGATTTCCTTGCAATCGCAATCGGTCAAATTAAAAAAAAAATGCTGTACCTACATTATTCCTGCCGAATATTTTGAGTAAGAGAATTTCATACTTGTTGAACAATCTATGCTCATCTAATGATTTACAGGCACATACATGATAGAGACTGAACCACAGGAGGAATTTGTGACAGTTGTAGTAGATGAATTTGGTAACTATAATGTTAATAATTACAAGTCTTACCTACCTGTAGCATAAATATTATTATACCCGGCAATAGAGAAGTTTATGAGTTTTATATAGGTCAAGAATCAGCCTGTATGTGACCAAATAAAAACCTAAGTAAAATATTCTAGTTGACGGTTCCATCCAGCAAGAAGTTATAGCATCAACCAGTAATAGTTCCCCTAGCTTTGCACCAGTAATTTGCAAAAGAAAAGGTACGAAATTGAAAATAAAACCGTTCACCTATTTACTTAAAATTTCTTTTTCCAGTTTCACCTTCCGAAGAGTCCACCAAGGAATACGGTCCACCAAGGAAAACACCCCGTTACAAACAAAGTAAGATGTTTAAATTGATTGACTTGACCATATACCCTAGAGTATAATAATGTTACATTATGTATCTAATAATTTTAATCTTTTAAACTTAAACCGTGTTTTACTTGGTAATGCACTTAAGTGTAGTAACATTGTTACTCTTCCAAAAATGCCTCATGTAATATGTGTATTTTGTGTATTGTTAGTATTATTACTTACTAAAATTGACCTAATATAATTGTGCATATTTGATTTTAAACATTAAAGTATGTACTATTGTTAATTGTAATATTACTAATATTTTAGTAATTATTTGGACGCTAACATTGTAGCACATATTTATGTAGTATCTAGGTAATTTACAAAGGTACGGCTTGTATTTCTGCAATTTCAGTATCAAAGGTATTACCAATAATTAATAGGGATCTAAACTATAAATACATTTTAGAGGCAAATAATGCGTTTGTCGAATAAATAGATGCTCTAACGTTGCACCAATGTTAATAACTAAATCATACATTTGAAGATGGTATGTATTAAATATAGATTTTAAGGTTTAGTTCGGGATAGTCGGTCAATTTTTGTAAAATACAAATTTTAACTGAAATTTGTTTGTGATTGTCAGATTTTGTTATAATTATTAATCTCAGTTATTTTACTATAATAAATGTCGACATTTTTACAAATGTATGAACTAATCTTTGTAAACATTAACTTTACTAATGTTCAGAATTGAAAACAGTCCTTAATAAAATTGATCTTACTCATATACATATTGCATTTTATTTTCTATGTGAAGATTCAAGAACAGTTTTAATATTTATTGTATTTGCAGTACATATTTATGATTGCATATTATTTATGTGTAACCAAGTTAAGTGATTCTCTAAACTTTGTACTGTGAACACAATAAATTTTGAAATTGTTTTTGAAAAGAGTTTTATTTTTAAATTTTGAATTTCTATTCCGTTTAAAGCTCCCGCCAAAAATCGTTCTGTGATCAGCGCCGTTCGTGGAGCGCGGCCAACAACTAAGTCTGAAATTTTTTGCAATGTGAGTGGCCTATCTATAAGGGGGTTATCTATGATGGAAATTATGATGAATGTGGATCACTGGATTATTCAGCACATATAATGTGTCCATAATGGCGGACAGAGTTCTTTAAAAAATTACAGCGACCTTGTAAACGACTACAGATTTTGGCGCCATCTATTTTGTATAGGTTCGTACCCACACGAAACCTGGTCAATTTAAATCGTATAGAGTGCGCAGGGTATGGTATCAAGATCAGCTGATTTGTCAACAAATGATTATTTTCTTTGGGGTTACCTGAAAATGAAAATTTTTAATGACGTACAAATACATAACGTAGATGAATTGAAAGGCCGTATACGTACTGCATGTAATGGCATAAATCCACAATACATTAGGAATACTCTGCGTATCTTCAAAGACCCCGTCATGTATTGCCTCGAATAAAAACATAACCTCTCTGTGTAACATATGCCAAAAATTGACAGGTTGCTTGCACCGACGCGACGCCGTTAATGAGTTGATTTTTTTCCTTAAAAATTCCTTACGGGTAGATGCAGGCAACCAGTTATACATTGTCAATCATATGTGTAAAAACGAAAAAAAAGCCCGGTATATAAATACACTGGCGAGCAAAAAATAGAGGTAACTTTAAAATTATGACTTATTTTTGGATTTTTTCTGTTTTAACCTTATGTTTGCAAATTGTAAACCAAAGTAGGCGTTTAATAATACATTTCCTAACAAATGTTATCTATCTGTCAGTTACTATCACCTTGTTACAGACTTTTATGAAACAACATCCATTTCGCTCTAATTGAAAACCTAAGTTTCGTTGCGGTTTTCTTACTTAGTGTTGATTTTTCTCTGCAAAACTTGTCATTCACACGTCATTTTTTTCATTATTTTTTGTTCCATGTTAGTCCTAGGAACAAATATTCGAACTTCGTCTGAACTGTAACTTTGTGATATTTCAAAAATAGGCAATAAAAACAATAAATATGCTTTACGATTCAACATTGCTTTTTAAATTTAGTGTGCAAAATACAGTACAATTGTTTACAATTTGCAAACAAAGTTAAAACAAACAAAAATTCAAAAATAAGTCGTAATTTTTAAGTGACCTCTATTTTTTGCTCGCCAATGTATATATATATATATATATATAGCAAGAAAATCGTGGCCGTAACAATATATGCACTTCTTAGAGAGCTCTATTAATTTCTGGTATACGCTTTATAAGCGGTGCCGTGGATTTTAATAGAGTAATCTTTCCGGTTTCATTCTCGCTCAGACAGGAGAATGCTACCATATCCAATTGTGTTTACCTTAGTAGACATAATTAAAGAATCACTTCAAAAGTTACCAAAAACAAATACCCTGTAAATTATTTATAATTTGCGTTACCAAAATCATGTTCCTTCTCAATATATTGTTGGCATCAAAGGAAGAAACGTGTGGCCGTAACAGCATATGCAGTTCTTAGAGAGCTCTACTAATTTCTGGTATACGATTTATAAGCGGTGCCATGGATTTTAATAGCGTAATCTTTCCGGTTTCATTCTCGCTCAGACAGGAGAATGTTACCATCTCCAATTGTGTTTACCTTGGTAGACATGATTAACAATTCCATTCACAAGCTAATAGAAGTCCTAAAAATATCAATTAAAATTAAATGTGTAATATCATTTGAATTTCCTCTTTAATAAAATACAGTCATTATAAATTTAAAATGAAGTATAGAGAGGATAATACTCTTCAGGGAATAAGTATAAATTATTAAAATATAACCTAAATAATATCTCTTCGCTAAAGTGGCAAAACATTATTTAATCATATTGCAAATTCATTAATATCAGTCATACGAACAATTTACAGGACGTATTTAACAAAATTGTATCTATCAAAACCTAGTTAGTGAATCCTAAACTAATAGATGAAATGTGACATTGGAAGGCACAAACAGTGACATATTTCATGAAGTGGTGACATGCGTTGGGCAGTTTTACGGGCACGTAGAATTGATCAGTGTGTGAAGTCATTGACGTTACTAAAGATTTCCAACTGATGTACGGATAAAATGAAACGTGACATTGGAAGGCACAATCAGTGACATATTTCATGAAGTGATGACATGCATTGAGCAGTTTTGCGGGAACGTAGAATTGAGCAATGTGTGAAAGTCATTGACGTTAAGTACATCTTTTATCCAAACCTAACTAACACTTTTTGAGTCAATAAAGAAAGTCATTAAATTCAAGTTGATGTTTAATTATTGGTGCAAAATCCTTTAAAGTGAATAAATTACACATAATCCATAAATATGTGTTTTTATTTTATTAATATTATTGTTACTAACACACGCGTTACCTCTAAAAGAAGTTGGAGTTGTCACGATAATGATTTAGTACCAAACATAACGTAAAGTACTGCCATTATACGATCACACAAAATAAAAGTAAAATAGATAAATCACGAGCCAAAACAAATATCACAAATTATAAGAATTTATGATTACAAGTAAAAGATACCTAATTATTAAATATTGGGGAAACCAAAGTCTTACAAATGTATATCCACAATACAAAATTATCGTGTATGTGATGCTCTTTTTGAAAGTTCGCAGTACTCCACACCCGAGCGTTTAAAATTAAATCGAAATGCAATTCCTTCAATACTTCAGTGCTTGAATCACAAACACAAGCGGAAGTCAATACAAAATTATCGTGTATCGTGTAAATAGCAAAATTGTATCGTTGTTTCAGAACACCTTGTGTATTCTACGTGACTCAAAATATTATGGATGTTTTGGCACATTGCTTGGGTACTTGCATACGCAGATTCTTTCATTGATCTCTTATAATAATGTTATGTTGAATTTTTTTCCACGTCCATGATTTTTCGTTCAATTTGATTAAAATGTGAATAACTTGGCAACGTTGCATCTGATCTCAAAATATAAAACTGATTTGTGAAGCACACATAAAGCAAATTCTAAAAATGAAAGAATATACAGGGTGATCCATTTAAAAAAGAGACCAAATTTTGTGTCCCGGATTTAAGGTACTCGAAAATAATTTTAAAAAGTAGCACATGAAGTGTCCAATAACATCCAATCAGATGTTTTCCTCAAATTTCATTAATCTAGCAGCAATGGTCCGGGCGAGGATAGATGGGCCACCCTGTATATAATCTGTGTGGCAAGCCGTCCGGGTTTGGCATCTCTGTCACGCTAATTTGGGACAGATCGGCCCACGAGCGGATTACGACCGCTGATTGACTTGATAACAGAAAGTTTGACGGACGTGGTCAGCACGTTAGTGGGCGACAGACAGTCCGATGATCCGCTGGTTTTTCGGCGGATATGACCCGCGGGTTTAGCCCGCGAAGAAAACCGTTCGTGTATGGCTAGCTAATGTGTATCTGGGGTTCCCGTTCCCGTGCGATTGTGAAGCCGCCTTGAGTCACGAGCGATCATTTGTTGATCTGAAGGGGTTAGAATAAAAAAGGGTATACATGCATATTTAAAATTTAAGAGTCACGTGCGTTCTCTGAAGGTGGGAGACATATTTATTGGTATAAAAAGGATCCCAGTGGTTTTTAATTTATATAACTATATCGATTGAGTAGTAGAAATGTGAAAATGAAAGAATATTTATGATTGATTGGAATAAAAAGGGTAAAAATGCAGTTGAAACATTTGAAGTGAAAATGTACTCTAATTTTTCTAAACTGGCGTTCACGTCATCAAAATAATAATCATAGTAATGATTACACAATTTTACAAGGTTGCCAGCTGTCCTGGGTATTTAAAAATGGCTGCAATCAGCTGTTGCGCTCGTGCAATCTTGTGCGACAGTGCGCGGTTCCTATCAAATTCGTCAACTTCTCTGCCGTTTATCGTACAGATATCAATCTTGTGGTTATGGTTTAACATCCACAATAGCAAAATATGCATTGTAATAATCGATCAAATGTAACAAGTTAAACGTCAAAGAAGTTTGGTTATACACACATGTATGAGCATGGGTTAGTGAAAAAGATTTGGCATCGTTGCCGAAAAAATTATCACGGCCGCCAACATAACATGATTTATTACATGATTGGCAGGCGAAAATTGTGTCCGCGGTTAATTAACCTATTTATAACCACCGGTTATTAGTGTTATGTAAAAAATGATCCTGAGATTAATTTCGATTCTTAAACTATTGTTATGCGTATTCTCGAAAACAATTACGTTGGTATGAAAAAACCTCATCACACAGCTGTTTGATGACGTGAACGCCAGTTTAGAAAAATTAGAGTATACCATTTTTATTCTCACCCCTTCATTAGATCTGACATCTAAGGTTATTGTTATTCTTCGTTCTCTTTTCTCTTATAAAATCAACCAATCAATGTATCAATGGCTATGGATTTATTTCATCTACCACATTAAATATGAATGAAATATGAAATGAAAATAGGAATACAAATAAAAATACAATTTAATATGGATATGATATTTTCCTTCAATTATATAAAATAAATGTTACTTATAAGTATCATTACCTACAACTTATATGTTGTGGAATTAGATGTTAAGGCGTCGTAAATAAATGTATTATTTAAAGGTTTGTATTGATGTGTAACTAATTTAATTACTTCATGCGCAACACAACCACCTAAAATAGCAGAAATAGAATGTAACTCGGCACCTCCATACCGACAAACTTCATGGACTCTCTCGTCTCGTAAAACTGGCGCACAGCCCCATTCTGCTAGTAATTTTCCAATTGTAGTTTTTAGTTTTAGCACATCAGGCTCCACCTGATCATCAAATTGTCCTGGATAGGCATTGAACTCGCTAATAAATCTATCAAGGCCTCTTAGAATAACATAGTACATCATTAAACTATCAGGATCTTCTAAATAGCCACCAATATCCATTGTACTTGATTGATACTCGTCTGCTATGCAAGTTCCACGCACAATGTACAATTCATTTGCGTGTTTGCAGAACAATTTTACATCATTTTCTGAAATCAAATCTGGAGATTGATTTATATTTCGGAGAATCTGAGTTACTCGACGGTGCACTGCTTCTATTTGTTCACTTGCTCTTTTCTGATACAATTGTTGCAATGTTATGTAGCTATTTGTATCCGCAGCCATGTCGGGTAAGCTGCCCTTTATTGGAAGATTCCCTTCGCTTTGGAACAATTCTCTAAGAGCTGATGCCATCACCCAAAATGGAGAACTCTGAAATATAACATCTGAATAACACCAACTCATAGGGTTGTGAAAATTTAAATATTCAGCAGTGAATTACTATTTCATTCAATATAATTCAACAATATTATTCGTTAAAGAGAAACACTGTATATAATACAAGTAAAACTAAAAGTTTATATACTTACATCTTGAGTTAAATTCAGACAATTAGCATCATCAAAAATGCTTTGTACTTGAGGTGAAATTTTCATTGCTCCCACACATGTATTGACATAGTGAATTGCTTCATTAAAGTTTTCTTCCATTTGAGAATCATCCCCAAAACTGCTTTTAATCAAATTTCTCAGATCATTTTTGTCAGTTCTTGTGATAGGCAGAGAACCTGAAACTAGATTTAAGAAAACTATTCTTTTACAATACACTGAAAATTACCTCCGTGACTTGCTCTAAATTTTTGTAAATAGAAATATAATATACACAATGCAGGCACATGACTGCGCTCCTTTTTATCCAACGATGAGATATCTATTTTATCCAAGTGATCCTTTAAAGATGGCCATGGTTGGTCCAGGCGCAAGTCAGCATTTTCGTTATCCGGATGCACTTCTATTACAGTGTGCTCATTAATCTGCAAGCGTATATACCCTAAAAATCCTACTGTGCGGCATGAAAATAATGGAATTTTTGCATTCCATAACTGCCTTGATAAGGGGACCAATGTCCTAAAATAGTAATTTAATTTAATTAATATGCCAGTTATACTTTATTTGTTAGATATACTTTTCAGGAAGTGATACAGCAACTACCACAGAAAAACTATTAAGAAAATCTTGATTTTGTGCCATCACATTTTCAGGGTATTCATCTATATAATCACCTCTAACGTCAGGATTCAATTCTAAAAGGCACCGAGTCGCAGCCTGGGCCCTCGACATTCCAATACAATCATTTTCGAGGAAGAAACTGCAATTTCCGATATTATATTATTGATGTATATGTAGGTAAACACTCTTACTTAGATCCAACATCTTCTTCAGTTACCTTTTCCCCATCTATTATTGTAAACGCTCCAATTCCAGGCAAAATCAAACTTTTTAAAATCTCAGTACCAAGAGTATTTGCATTAATAAGACACACTTTCGCGTTTTCCAATAATTTTTGCCCGTGGTCACCCCACAATCTAAACAAATAACTTCATAATTCAAAAGAAATAAATAGATACCAATACTAACCTCAACTGCCTGTCGTATTTTTTATTTTTGTCACTTTGCTCCGGTGATTTTGGGGCCGGAGATGACATATTACCTAATTAACTGCACTATCAGAGAGCAGATTGACAAATTCTGCTCTATATTTTACCAATTAGTGATGCAGTTCATTGACAACTTCATAATATGTATGTATAAATACCCATCAATACACACAAGACGTTCATTCCAAGTAACAGTGGTTCATTCCAAGTAACAATCCCGGACTAGTCCTGGACGGTTACGGATGCGCCCTTTCATGTCAGGCGTTCCAAGTGCACGCGGACTGGTTTCGGGCGGATCGTGTACTGTAGTCCAGCGTTCCAAGTGATCTTCGGACTAGTTTCGGATGCATCAGAACAGTCCGCGCCTCAGACCGTGGACACATTTTTGGACCTTTAAACGTGTTTAACCAACATCCGCACAAGCGCAGTAATCACGCGAAGCAAGTTACACGTGGATGATAGTGCAATTTCTATTTTGATTTATTTTAGTTTTCTGGACAATTCTGATTTGTAATTCACATATTTGTTTAGATGAATGGTTTCTGGTCCAGCGATGAAGATTTGGAAGAGTTGTTGGAGGTTATGAATGTACCAAAAACTGAAAATTATTTTGAAGAAACCGTACCGTTACTAAGTGATGAACAATATATTAAACTTTTAGGATAAGTCGTAGATTAACGGAAGAATTATCGGAAAAATATCATGATAGTCATTATTTTAATGATTATTTTTTGACGTTTCTCAAAACCAATGATATATTTCGATTTTTGTCATATTGATACTTCTGGACCAATCCCGTCATTATTATACTGGGAATATTCTCTAGAGATTATTATAGTGGGAATAATCTCGGTAGCTAGGTTCACTCTTGTCAATCAAAATATTTGTCAAATTATTAATTTATCAATCATATTAAAGTGTCATACAAAATGAATAAAAGTCGCTTTAGCTGCGTTTCGCATACTGAAATTGATAAAGAAATACTAGAAAATAGTCACAAAATAATCTAATCAAATATAACCCGAGAGTTCGATAAATTAGAAAATAATTTGACAGATTATGTCTCAAACTTGTTGCCATTTGGCAATAGTCACTCGAGCCCTTCGGGCTCTCGTGACTATTGCCTGGCAACAAGTTTTCGACAATCTGTCAAATTATTTTCAATTTATTCTCACTCTCTTGTTATATTATTACTGATAATGAAGGGCCAGCTATGAAAATGTCAGCTTTAAAATCTGATATGACTGTATTTTTATGGTTTGCTGGTAACGAAGCGACGTCATTCAGAGCAGTTGCTGATCGCTTTAATATAAGCCAAAGCTCGTTAAGCAGACTAATTAAAAAAATTACTTATTTCATAAGTAATATCTCCCAAGAAGGGAGAGTTACCGGCAAATATCGGTTCGAAATCTGCCGCTCATCCCCTCTTTCAATCGTCAGAAATCCGTCAGTAAATTTTCTGATCCAGTCCAAAATCGCGCCTGCGCAACGTAACTATCCGAAACTGTCCACAGTCCGTCCGCGGACCGTCCGGGACTGTTACTTGGAATGAACCTAGTCCCGGACTGTCCGCGGACGAACTATGGACCTGTGGTGGGATTCCAATTCATGATCGAAGTGAATGTCGAAGGGGTCTGGCGCTTCGACACGATCAGTGGTGGGATTCCAATTCATTGTCGAAGTGAATGTCGAAAGGGTCTGGCGATTCGACACGAACAACGAGAGTGGTGCGTTCACGGCATTCAAATTCACTGTAGAACGTGAGTGTCGAAACCCTATGTGGCAACATCTCATTTAACATCTGTGAAGTTATCAACACATAAAGTCGTGAAGGTATCTACTGATTTTATAAGGTTTGTTTACTTGCAATTCAACACAATTCTTGAGATAATCGCAAGTATATTACAAAGCTCACCTGCAGTAAGCATCGAAAATTATTGGAAGACAGATAATGACAATTATATGGAAGTGTATTATTGTAAATGATAAATTTAAGTTGTATTTTCATTTAATTATGGCAATATATCACTGAATAAGAACTTTAAATGGGGTTATTATAGCTTTCGTTTAATTGTATAACTATAGTTAATAATTTTGAAATGTTATCGATTATGCATGAGACAGTTCATTTATTGTTTTGTGAAATTTAATTAAAAATATAGTAGGTACTTTTTAAATTCCAATTCAAGTTCCAATTCACTATTAAATACTACTAAAGGTAAATAAGTATTATATTTTTGTAGACAAAATTGATTAAATAAAACCATGAATTAATTTTTACAATAATAGTTTCAAAACATAGGCAGAGTTACGTTTATGCACATTGTAATGCGGTTACAATGCGATTGAGATTACAATGAATATACAATGATTCCTTCATTGTTACAAACACATATCTAGCTAAAAATGTATGGAATATCCAGTAACATATTCTCAAGCTGTATTTATCGAGGTCGGCAAATACACCCAAATATAACCCCACCGAGAAATAGTGACGGAACAAGGCTGTGTATGTGTATAAGAGAGATAACTATAGTATCGAACCTCCGATCGGCATGACCGGAGATGTCGAAGGATTTCACCCTCACGTTCTACACCTCGTGACTTTCGTTTCCCTATCACGGCAGATTTAAATGCCGTGAATCGAATCGAATCGACATATCGAAAGAAATTGTGACGATTCGACACGAATCGAATGAATTGGAATCCCCCAGCTGCTGTGGGATTCCAATCACAGACACCTCCACACCAGCAACACCACCATCACCAGCAACAGGTGTCTCACGGGTATCTCGCAGCCAGGGGCGGATGGGGCCGCCGGGAAGCCGGGAAATTTCCCGGTGCGCCGGTCGGAAATAGTCGTGAGGCGCCGGTGCAGTAGTGCGATCTTTTTATTTTCGGGATGGTGCCGCCTGTTTTCATAAATAGATGATACTGTATTCGTGATTGGACAATTTTAATTGTCAAAAGGCATTTCTAATAAAAAACAAAACCCTACGACAGTGACTAAGTTTTAGTAAGACGCAGAATACATTATTTTGTACGGCATGTTTAGCTTTTGGTAATAAATCTGACAAAAGTGTGTTTATCAATGGCATATCCGATTGGAAACATATATATCAACACATTGAAGAAAACCATGTGTCACAGCTACATACAAAATGTTGTAATGCTTACTTTTTGTTTGAAAATAATTCTAAAATTGTTACATTATTATGGTCTCATTTTTTAACAGATTTAACAGATACAACTTCAAGAGAAACATGTTATGACAAATAGACAAATCATTGATAGAATAATAAATATTATTAAACTTCTTGGAAGACTAGGCTAAGGTTATTGGGGCAAAGAGTTTGAATCGTGCTACTATGTTGATAAATTATGATGTAATTTTGAAAGACCATTTAGCTAGAGCTATTTTTGAGAGTAAACGACCATATAGTTAAACACTGTCGGAATTTATTCAATAGCAGTAGACACAACTCAGGACGTGTCTAAAACAGACCAATGCTCGATAATTATTAAATATGTACCAGACAAAATAAAGGTTGCTCTCCTTTGTCATTTGTCATAATTCAACGGGCGCTGGTATTCATAAATTAATTGAAAAGGAACTGGAATAAAATAAAATACCAATCTCCCAATGTATGCTGATTCAACTGATGGAGCAGCCAACATGCAGGGATCATATAAAGGTTTAGTGGCAATGATGAAGAAGGAAAACAGTGAGCCTATCTGGTGTTACAGTCACATTTTAAATTTAGTTACTTGCGATTTAATGTAGTGTGCATTAAAGCTTCATCCGTCTTCTCACTCATAAATAAAGTAGCAGTATTTTTTAAGGAATCCTATCAACGGATTGATGTTTGGATCAAAAATAATGTTAACGACCCGAAGAAGAGAAAGCTTCAAATCATTGGAGAAATTCGATGGTGGGCTAAAGAAATGGCACTTTCAAAAATATTCGGTAAATACGGTAACATCGAATCAGCTTTGTATGTAGAAGTTTTATTGGCTTTAAAGATAATAGCGGAAACAAACGAGATGAATAGTAATGTGACAGCTATGGCAAAAAGTTTTAAAGAAAATATTCTAAAATACGAAGTTATTTTAACAGCTAATATATTTTTAAAAATATTCAGCATTACGGGACCGCTATCAAAATATTTACAAACACCAAGACTAGATCTTTTGAAAGCTACACAGATGGCGTAAAGTGCAATAATGCAATCAAAGGAATTTCCTTTCAGTAAAACATCGCGCAGACAAATTCGTAGTATGGGCTGAAGAAAAACTAGAACAACATAGTTCTGAAATGATAGTTGAGACATCATCACCCAAACTATGAAGAAAAAAAATAAAGCTTATGCCTGGAGAAAAACGTGGAGAAGAAACATCAGACGATGAGCTTGATAACTATAGAATTGAAACATTTAATGTATTAATGGATATCACAATAGAGTCCATGATAAAACGATTTCAAAAAAACTTTGATGTTTGTAAAGATTTATCTGTGCTAGATCCACATAATTTTAATGTAATTAAAGGAAATATTCCAAGAAATTGTTTAGAAACTTTAACTAATAAATTACAAAAAATGGATTCTAATATTCAAAACATAGGCAGAGTTACGTTTACATTACCAAATTTAAAAGAAGAACTAGACACTTTTATTGCAAATATAAAACTAAATATATGTGATGTGTTCATAGTAGACCAAAATATTGAACTAGAGATGGACTGTGTGGAAGAACATATAGAAGACTCGATGAAGCAAGTGTTGGAAACAAATTTAGAATTAGGATCATGTAAAAGTTGCAAGAACTGTGCTAGTTGTTGTTATTATGTCATTTGTAAATATAATTTATTTCGAGAAGTGTACTTCACCTTAGCACTAGCGTATAAGTATTTTTTAACACTTCCGATATCGCAAGTTCATGTGAACGATATTTCTCTAAGCTAAAATATGTAACAAATAGATTAAGATCGACGCTATCCGATACTCGTCTTAAGGTTTTTATGCTAATGAGTTATAAGAAAGAGATTTGAAATTTAGTAAATAATGAAGGAATTATTAAAGAGCTAGGAAAATCCAGTTCTATTCTCTCAAAAAAGTGATTTTTTTCTTATTTAAGTTTTTAAATTTATGTTGTGCAATACATTTAGTTTTTTTATTGTAGAATAAATTTGCAGACGCTTTTATTTAGTTTTGTTATAACCTCTATAAATTGACACTTCACACTAATAATAATTAGTTCTTTTAATTTTTGTCGACACTTCATAAATGGCGCCGGTAACTATTTCCTGCGCCGATTTTGCTGGTCCCATCCGCCCCTGCTCGCAGGTGTGGAGGGTTCTCGCAGCTATCTCACAGGTGCCTCACAGCTCTCTCACAGCGTCTCACATGTGTCTCACAGCGTCTCACCTGTTACTACATTTTAAGATTATTTTAGTCAGGTACTAGTACGATTTAAGTCTGTTTAAATATTAAGCTATTTTATCATGAAATAATAGATATTATGTGTTTATGTATTTCGTCTAATAGGCAACGAGGAAGGTGTTTTGTGGTAAGATCTTGCCCGGGGCGGTGTTTTTGCCGGTATATAGTATGTCATAGTATTCGTCTTCTGTTATGTTTGGCGGTTCCTTATTGTCTGTGTTTTGGTTACAATGTCTGTCATACCAGTCGTTCATGTTTGTGGAGTTATCGTTGTTATATGTAGGGTCTATGCCTTATGTTCGTCTGTCGTATGTTTTTTTAATATCTTGTAGGAGTGTAGCTGGACGTGACGTCTTTTTTGTTTTTTGTCTGTCGTTGAATTTTAGTCCAATAGGTTGTTCCTCGGTCTCTCTCAATGTCTTTGCATACTTCGAACCATTTATGTGACTTTTATTGCCGTGTCATTGTCTGTATGGTTTTGTTTAGTCTATTCATTATTGTTTTTGTGTTTCTGCCCCCTGTCAGAGTGTATTCTCAGCACGTTTGTCACTCGTACTTGATTAGTGTAAGTATGTACTTAGGTACTCTGTGTTTGTAAAATGTTTCGTTTTGTTTGGGGGCTATGTTTTATTATAGAGCTAGTGAGTTTTGTCTAAAATTCCGTTAGGTGATGTAGTTCTGTCTTCTCTTTCGATTTCGTTCAGGTATGTCAGCATGAATGTATTTACTGCTTTTGTATTTGTGAGTTTGAGATTGAATTTTGTCTTGATTGTTTCGTAGCTCGTGGTCGGTCTAGTTGAAATGTAAATTTAATAGCCAAGTTATCTGAGCCAATTTCTGGTGTTACTTCGATGTCTGTTATATTATTTGTTAGATTGTCAGTATGTATGTAGTATACCTGGGGTAGTGTCATTATTGTTGGGCATAATGAGTGTCGGTTGTGTGTGTATTGTCTTCTGAAGTCAGAGTTATTTATGAACGTTTGTAGTTGACGTCTCTTCTAGAGGTTTAGATTAAAGTCACCAATGATAATCGAATATCTAGTCATGGGGTGCTTTTATGGCGATGTTCTGTTCGATTGGTGAGTGTGGTTGAATGTATATCAGAAAGATGTGAAGTTTGTCATTGTCAAATGGGATCGTAAACTAGAGGCAATTATTTTGTTGGTTGTTCAGTACTGGCGGGTTGGCTCTACGTGCGGTGTGGAGGATACCTATCCCAGGGATCCTCTTCGTGCGTTGATGTTGATGTGTCCTTGTTTTTGTATGATTTCCCAGTTCTTGTATGTCACGTTTGTGTCGGTTTTGGTCTTTGTTTCTACGAAAAGGCAACCTTTAGTGTTGTTATTCTCTATGTAATTATTTATTAGTGTCCGTTTGTTACTGTAGCAGTTGATGTGTGTGTGTGTGCGTGTGCGTGTGCGTGTGCGTGTGCGTGTGCGTGTGCGTGTGCGTGTGCGTGTGCGTGTGCGTGTGCGTGTGCGTGTGCGTGTGCGTGTGCGTGTTCGTGTGCGTGTGCGTGTGCGTGTGCGTGTGCGTGTGCGTGTGCGTGTGCGTGTGCGTGTGGGTGTGTGTGTGCGTGTGTGTGTGCGTGTGTGTGTGTGTGTGTGTGCGTGCGCGCGCGCGCGTGTGTGTGTGTGTGTGTGTGTGTGTGTGTGTGTGTGTGTGTGTGTGTGTGTGTGTGTGTGTGTGTGTGTGATAATGATATGGTCGGGTATAGTCAGTGGGTTATGGATTCTATTGTTATGAGTGGTTGACTTTGGTATATCTGTAGATTTTTTATTTATGTTTTTGATCCTAATGTTGGGGTTGCCTTTTATGGGTGTATTTAGTTGTGTCATGTACCCCTTGACACTTGGTGCATGTTTTTCCTTTCCTGCATTCCTCGGTTGTGTGATCGTATGCGGAGAATTTGCTGCATGCTTGTGGTATTGGTTTGGGTGGGGAGCTTGGTATGAACCTGTAGAACCTATTTAGGTAATACAGTGCTCCGTCATGTGTCATTCTTTCGAATGAGTCGATGTCTCCAGTTATAATTCTTATCATCGATGTTGGTATGTCTGATGCTCTTGCTATGATGCGTTTGCAGTATCTATAAGTGTATTTATTGTTAGTGAGTTATTTGTCAATATCTTCGTCTGGGATTTCCTTTTCAACTCCAGAGGATTATGGTGTATGATTCGGTGTATGTGCGTTGTGTGTTCGGTGTGGTAGTTAGTTGTTGTTGGGTTCGGGATGTTTTAATGAGATGCTTGTCCATCAGTTCCTGGAGTTTATTTTTGGATTTTTTTTTGTTTGTTTTAAGAGTGAAGTTGTTGTTTATCAGTTGTATGATAATGTCCTTGTTGTTGGGCATGTGTGTTTCCCATAAGCGTGCAAGTTGTATGCGTGTGATGGTGGCATTCGTTCTTAATTCATAGTTGTGTTTGTAGGAGTTGAATTCATTTGGTGGTTGTGATCTCAGTAGTA
The DNA here is from genome assembly GCA_951805005.1 of Othius punctulatus. Lineage (NCBI taxonomy): Eukaryota > Metazoa > Arthropoda > Insecta > Coleoptera > Staphylinidae > Othius > Othius punctulatus. The sequence goes on along the minus strand of OX638138.1, from coordinate 66,998,070 downwards.
TAGCTAGGCCGGTTCTCCCCCATTTTCCCATAAGGATTAACATGGGGGTCTAATTTCACATTTCAGCCATTTTGTTTTTTCGGTCGTCGAGATGGAAGAGTCGTATTTGTACAACGGGTTGCCTATACAAGAGGGGCGACCGCCCTCGAATTGAGCGGGATGTGCAATGGGTTGCCTGCCCCCGTCGCAGGTGCCCGTCGCTGCCGCAAAAACCCCCATGTTGCAGGGCCCCCTGCACAAGGCTCCCAGGTCGTAAGCCCCCTCCCCAGATCGTAGCCCCCCCCCCCCCAGGTCCACAAGTCGTAAGGCCCCCTTCGCAAGGCCCCCATGTCTCCAGGCCCCCGCCCAGCGGTTGGCTCGAATGAATTTATTTGAATATGGAGGCGCGCGAGTTCGGGGGTACGTCGGCGGTACGAGCGAATGATTTCACGATTAGCAGTGCGGGTCGACAGCCCTGAGGAGTTTTGGGGCAATAAATCTGTAAACGTTTTATTAATTTCAATTTGAAATGCGCGCGAGTTTATTGGAATTATTATTATTATTATTAACCAAAGCATTTTTACCTAATATAAATTTCATGTCACCAAAGAATGGGCTACTACGGCGGGAGAGTTTACCCAGGCGCCCGCCCTATCGTTTCTTATGAGTCTAAATTCACTTGGTGATTCTTGTATCAGTCCGCATTGTTCCAATTGCGCTAATTATACCTTCAATTTGCATGTGTCGATTTATAAATTCAATGCGATTTATAAGGGTAAAGTATAGGATTAAAATTCAGAGAAAACTTGTCTGAATGGGACCGAAATGAGGCGTGCAAAAATTGATACAATAAGATGGAAATGGGTAAATAAAAAGTATGGGGTAAATAAAACAAAGTTTTACATCGTATTATTATTTTTATTGCTATATAAAATATCCATTACATAGTTGTACAGTACTACAACCTTCCTATGACTACATTCTTATCAATAAGTACATGGTGTATAAGGCCTAGAATTCACAATGATGTGGCACACGATACTAGATAGTAAACTATGTTTAAGGTGTAAAATATTTATTTATAAATAACAGTGTTATAAATCATATATATTTTACGCATACGGGGTATAATACTATTTATATGGATGGTAACAATTATTTAATATAATACATTTATTACATTAAACGATATTCACAATGATTATTGCAAACCAATATACATAGACAAAATAATAGAAAATATGTACATAATTAAAATAAATAAATTTACAATAAAACTATACAAAAATATATACAATAGAATAAAATGAAGTAAAAATATATACAAGAGAATAATATAAACAATAAAAACTACACAATTAAAATAAATAAATTAACAAAAAAAATATATACATAGGAATAACACAAATATAATAAAGCTACTCCATTATTTTACAATGTCCCCACGGCAGAGTTTCTACAGAGTTGGGTATTAGAAACCGCTTGTTATCATGAGGACTGAGGGCAATTTTAGTCTGCTCGATGGTTGTAACCTCATGATTTGCAGACCTAAACAGCTTTTGTTGTACTGTTGTTTCGGTGTCCTCCCGCAAGCACTTGATGTAATCATCAAAGGTGATACGGTTCTTAACAATATTCCTCTTTACACCTTTAGCCTTCTTGTCCTTATCCAGCCTCTCCACCCGCAGGGCATACATCTTTGCGCGAAGCCCAACAAACTCGGTCATCACCTTACCGGCGTTCTCGCCTTTCATCATGCCTAGCACCTTCTTGTTGACCCGGGGAATATTGTACACATTATCTACCGGATAGTCTGAGGTATCAAAATAATTTTGAGCGTCGTGCCGAATTGTTTCATATAAACTGTATAACAGATGCGGGCCTTATCACCGAATCGACTCCTCATATACGAGTAGTGGAAGTCATATAATTTTAATTTTGAAATGTCAAGAATACACATACCTGCATGTATGGGTTTGTTAAAATAAACTTCAGTTTTATTCAGCTCTATGGCTACTAAATTAGGGTCGAATATTGTACTTGATTTGAAATTCGGTATCGCGATTAATGCCTCAGCACCGTATCAACCCTCCCATTTGGTTAATAATTTTACAATGGAGTGCTTACGGATGTTCTCCATTGTCTTGATACGGCGTTATTCATCAGTTTAAATAAATTCTTCTCAAACTCATTAGTGGCAGCTGTTCTCAATCGCGTATTTAAATCAATGTATGACTTAAGCCAGGTTGACTGCTTAAATTTTAACACACGATGATTTTTTGTCAATTTCAACCCGTTTTCTAACGCCTGCTGTAAGTTGCGGTAATGAATGATGTAGCGTTCTTTGTTGAATAAAGTGCCCAATAATTTTGTTTCGCGAGAGTTTGGTGGCGCGCGGTGCTCAGAACAAAATGGGAGGTCGCTATGCGAATCATGAATGGCGTGCGGATACTCTAAATCAACCTCAAGAATGTAACCTTCAGGGTGATCTGCAGGCACATTGAAATTAAAATTGTTTAAATTACCCTCTATCCACTCAAATCCGCCATAAGGTGGGCACTGGGACATTGCCCATCCATATTGGTTATTAATATCGTTGTAAGTTAAAAATTTCGACGGCTTCCCTGAATCATAGTCGGGCATGTATTTGTTGTTGGCTGTTGCATACCTTTTAGAGCACTGACTCAACCCACCCCGGATACCACGCTCGACAAACAAAACCATGTCGATATCTGTTAGTAGTTCAAGATTAATCTCTGTATGTTTTAACATACAGTCCCACGTGTATCCGGGTAAGGTGTAATAATGGGCTGGGTCTAGACCGTAGGTTTTCAAACAGCTCGTGCGGAACTGCTCAAACACATCAGCCAACAGCAAAACATCTGTCTTTAAATATAAATCAGAGTATTCGCCTAAATTTCTACACCCGAAACTCACCCATACATTGCAGGCATGTGCATATTCACCATCGCTAATTTCGGTGTCAGTTAGTGAGTTATAAAATTTTGTTTTTTCCGGAATTTGTGGTTCTTCTAATTTCAACCATGAATCGACAAAATCGTAAGGGAATACACCTTTGCGAGTAAGCAAATTCAATTTCGATTCGTCTAAATCATTAAACTGTGATTTTAAATTTGGAAATGTAGTTAAATTTGATGCTAATGTTTCTAGACCGCTTGCCAAAAATCTGCAGGAATCTATAAATCTAAATTTGATGATGTTATCTGCTACATTTTTTGTAAACGAAATATACCTCTCATTGTTTATAGGAAGCAAAACAACACGATCCTCAAAATCTTTGGCCAGATTTTTAATGATAAAATGTCAATCGTAGCCGCTTAAATTGTGAAATACAACCGGTATCACGTGACTATCCTGGTAGTTAATGTTACAATTTTCATGTGCAGCCCCACGATACTTACCGGTAAGGTGACAGTGGTCCCTGACTCTGACGTCACGGATGTCGAAGTCCTGCTCGCAGATGTGACAGTGAGATATTGACTGGAATTCTAGCTGTTGCGTAGGTGTAAGAGGCTCCATTGAAAGAGGACACAGAAACACAGTCTCAACATCTTCCGCTAGCTGCTTCATTTCAGCTGCAAACCATTGCCGACAATCCTCACCACGGTAACTTCTGTAGATACTCAGTGTGTCATCATATGAACATTTTAAAAAATATGCGGCACTATGAGGCCTGTGGTCCTGCAACATTGTTATTGTTGTTGATGTAGGTTTTTTGCTGTCTGGTAACGGTGTCAGCAAACACTCCAAGTCGGCGTACACAATGAATGGTGTAGCCTCTTTGTTCTTATGGTTTCTAAACTGTATGCTGGCATGTTCGGGTGTTGGCAGGCGAACCTTGCATTCGTTCATACTTATACAATCTTCAGTGTGTGTGTCTAACTTGGCGGCTGTTCTAAAGTAATGCAAGCAGCGGTCGCAGAAGAATGTTTGATGCTGCCTTTTGCTGAGCTGAGAGGATACCAGCCGACTCAGGTTTTTGATCCACACGTAATAGAAGCGTGGAGTGCAGCCATCATCGCCATCATATACATCCTGGAGCAGCAACAGGTTAACGTGCTTCGTCTGCTTTGATTTCGTAAGGTATGTGGGAACCACATTGTACCTTTTCCCTGACTTCTCCAGGATGTAGACGTTCACAGACAAGTTGTTCTGGGCCTCAAACCGCGGGATTTGCGTGACTGGTATCGGCATGGCGATGTTTTTAATTTCAGCACGGCGGAGTAGTGCGGGTTTGACGACGTCCTCTCGCTGTGCATGGCGGCAGGATGTAGGGCCGACGTTACCGCCCACCCAAAACATGCCTAATCCTGGTTCTGCACGTTGACGCAGGCATGTTATAGCAGGATGGGGCGGGGCAACTCGATGTAAGAAGAGCCCAGCTGCGGTGTGAATTTATTTACGTTGAAGGTGGTGTTGATAATGCTGGCTAAACTCCATCCAGAGTCACGCTCCTGTAATAAACAAAAATAAATTAAATTTACGTCTATTATTATTGCCAATATTTTTAAACGTACTTAAAATTCCTCCAACTGCTTAAAAATGGGTTCCCCAATGTTGGTGGTGAACCATTCTTGAAGATCGGTGTGGCGGTAGATGGAGGAATTTTTGGTGTTGATGAATTTAAAATCGTAGATTTCTTTCTTATCTTTCAACACCAAAAATTCCCCACAGAAGACCGCGTTCACCTTCACCACCTTCACAGCTGTCTCCTTCTTGAGGATGTTCTTGATGCGTATGGTGAACAGCTTCTGCGCGTCCTGGATGAATTTAGCGACGTCCTTGTGCTGGAGATTGACGACGACACCTGTCATCATCCTGCTGTTGAATGCTGATTGTTGGTAAACCCATTTTACACGCAGCGATGCGTAATTGGCACGGTTTGGGTTTGATGGCTTGTACCCCGCACCAGAAATCCCACGTAATGCTTTCATCATGCACCGGAATCCCTGCATGAGCGATATGCAGCCGATGATGTGCTGCTTCTCCGCTACAGATGTTGCCACCTTTAAAGCGACGTTCATTTTGCGGAGGTCTTGTCCGCACTTCTTGATCGCTGGCTCAATGGCGGCGGGATCATTGTGGAGAGAGGTCAGACGCTGACGAGTATCCCCCACTAGTCTTGAAAAAGACTGATTTTGGTTTGAAGTTGAAGCCATATTACTGTAATTAAACACGAGTTTAGAGTCGGTTGGAAATTGGGAGCTAGTGATGTGTGCTCGGCAAAGTATTCTAGAAGAATGAGCAAACCGATGAAAATCAGCGCTTATATACCCCAAACAATAAAAATTCAACCAATCACAGAGCTCGTTATTTCAGTCAATCAGCGATCAGATGTAGCAATTGTGTTAAAAACATCCCTTGAGAGCAACATTTGTGCTAGTTTTGCATAAGAATCAATGCAATTTCATACGAAATCAGGTAATCTGCACACTTTTCCCATATGTTTACATGTAAATGACGCACAACTAATACTTCTCTAACAAGCCAGCTGGGCATATCACACACACACACACACATGCGCGCACACACATTACGCCAGTTGTGCGGCGACGGCTGCGTATGAAAAGTTTAATGTATTTTATTATAAAATTATGGGTATAGCTATTTATGTTTATTTAGATGTTCTGATAAAGTCATGGGCAAATGGCTTTATATTAGTTAATGTAAATAGCAAAAAAAAAAACCATAGTCATAGTCAACCCTGATCTACATCAGCCCGTACCGTCCAAAATCTGGAGAGACTTCACGCCCCATTAATAGCCGTATTGGCGAGACCGGCTCATCGTCATAATCATCCACTTCACCAGGAGTCGTCATCGGAGATGCCCTCATCTGCGCTGTATGCAGGTTCGGGGCGCGGAGCCGCCTGCAGCTCGGGTTGTGGGGTTGATGAAGCCCCCGTGTTCTGCGTGTTCGCAGTGCCGCTTAGGTAAATCCTAATTCGTGGTGCAATGCGAACTCTGCAAACCCCGCATCTCGTCAGCCGGGAAACACACGCCCCACAAAACGCATGACCGCAGCTGATGGCGTAGTGAACCACATTCACTAAGCATATGGGGCATCTCCCCACATCGCTACCATCTATAAATTCTGTTCAAATCTTATTAGCGGCATATTATAAATTTACTTCATTAATTACATGCCTTCTTCAGACGAACTCCGATCCATAAAGCTCATTATTGTGACCCGTTAGCGGTGGCACGTCTGGAATATAATATTTAAATATATCATTATATACGCCTGTATCACACACGTCTCACACATGTATTGTCTCACATGCGCATATAAAGACCGCCACTCATCATAGTCTCTAGGTTAAGGCACGGATGTCTCAAACCTATCTCACACGTACCTCACAGGTGTATATAAAGACATCCACCCATCTTATAGGCTTCAGTTGAAGTCTAGATTTAAGATAGGTGGGATGGGTGTTTCATACCATAATCGTGCACCGATGGTAGGTTGTCAAACACGGCAGAAAAAACTGATTGACAGCCGAGTACAAGTTGCCACACAGATAAAGCAACAATATTTCGATGGCAAATATAACATTCATCAGATGCAGGGCTCTCATCACCCCTCTAATGAGTATCCGCAGCATGAAAATACTGGCAAGAGTAAAGTTGAAAAATCTAATCACTTGCTAAAGAAAGGTACATCCCGTAATCGATGTATCGAATGCTACAGATCAATAGCCCAGCAACACGGTCGACTGACTGCACAAAGACGAGCTAGGAATATTAAGTGGAACTGTGTGCAGTGTAAAATGGCATTTTGCTTGACGTGTTTCAACAAAGTCCATTTCTCGAGGTCTCAGTTTTGAGGATGTGTTGCGTCTATAATTGCTTGTATGTATTCTTCACGATCTTGATGCTGATGATACATGTAGTGTCTATAATTATTATTATTAAGTATTGCCATGTAATGTGATTATAATTGCTATTGTAAAGTGTTACTATATGTATATGCTAATAAGAATATTTATATTGTAAGAAACCTGCAATTTTATTTACATCTCCCCATACATTTAATTATAAACAGGCTCATCTGAATTAGTTGCGTATTTTAGCTTCATGCACTCGGTGTTTAGCTTGATTTAATCAATTCGCGTCACGATTTAATTATAGTTAAACCCATTGTAAAACCGGCCATAATTTCTATTTAGAAGGAGTCTCACGCCTGCACCACATCTATGCTACACCTGTCTCACACCAGTCTCACACGTGTCTCACAGCGTCTCACATCTGTACCACAGTGTTTCATACCCGTCCCACACGTATATTGTCTCACAGGTGTATATGAAAACCTCCACCACATCTTATCAACTTCAGTTGAAGTCTAGATTCCAGATTAATAAGATGGATATTTATTACCCCAATCAAAATGCTGCATCAGAGTTTACTGTTTTACAAAACGATCTGTTCTTTATGCTTAATGTAGTTTTAATAAACTTTAAGTTGATCAACAGTTTGTAATCTAATTAGGTACAAGATGTAAATAAATTCATCATTGTTTCCTTAGTTATGGTTATACTTAACATGTGCGAGGTAGGTGTATAACCTGTCTCAGGTAGTTGTTTGTAAAGCAGGCCAGAGCAGCTCAAAAACAGGTCAAAGCAACTCAAAAACAGGTCCGGCGGGGGCGGAGACTCAGCATCAATTTAAAATAATTTGGTGATGTTGGCTGTGGTGGTGACTGTACGAGGGCGGTTTGACGGAAGAGTGACTTTTCAAAGGTTGGTAACACTTTCGCTATAATAACTATGTTGCTAGCTCCTGGGGTCTTTCGGAGGTCTACTGCCAAAATTTGGCACCATTCTGAGAGATAGATTATGTTTTATACTAATTTGAAGAAAACTGTTTTCGTTGTTGTGTAAATATGGAGCAAAAATAATTTCAAGTGTTGATTAAACATTAGTTTCTACGTGAGAAAACAATTAAATAAACCAACGAAAAGTTACGTAAATATTATCCAGAATCTGCTCCGTCCCATGGAATGATTTGTAAGTGGTTTCTGCTTTTAAAAGTGGCCATATGAGCACGGTTGATGCAGATCGTCCAAAACCATCATTTACTGTAACTACTCCAGAAATGGTTAATAAACTGTATGGCCTTGTAATTGGCAATCGTCGAATAAAAGTTCGTGAGATAGCTAATGAAGTAAACATCTCAACCGAATATGTATACAATATTTTCCATGAACATTTCAATAAGAAAAAGCTATCCGCGAGATGGTTGCCGCGTTTGCTTAATGGTGATCAAATGCGCGCTCGCATTAAGAATTCAGAAGAATGTTTGGCCATCTTCAACGTAATTCTAAGGATTTTTTTCGTCGATATGTCACAGTAGATGAAACTTGGATACATCATTATACTCCAGAAACAGAAATACAGTCTAAATAATGGATTTCTTCATGCGAACATGCTCCCAAGAAGGCTAAAACACTTTTTTTCGGCCAATAAGGTCATGGCACAGTTTTTTGAGATTCAAAAGGTGCATTCTTTATTAATTGTTTACAAAAAGGAAAAACGATAACTGGCCAGTATTATGCTGATTAGCTGACATGTTTTGATGCCGAACTTGAAAAACAACAACCGCATTTAATGAAGAAAAAAGTGTTGTTCTATCACGATAATGCGCCCTCTCATACGTCTGGATTTGCTACAACTAAATTGGCTGAATTGCTTTACGAATAACTACTTTATCCGCCATATTCGCCAGATCTGGCTCCCAGTGATATCTTCTTATTTCCAAATTTAAAAAAAGACTGGGTGGAAAAAGATTTCAGGCAAATGAAGAGGTGATAACCAAGACAAATGCATATTTTGAAGACATTCCGAAAGATAACTTTTTGGAAGGTTTAAAAAAACTGTAAACTCGCTGGGCTAAGTGTGTACAGTTGAAAGGGTGTTATGTTGAAAAATAAAATATAATTTTAACAAAAAAATAACGTTTTCATTAAAAAGTCACTCTTCCGTCAAACAGCCCTCGTATAGCTGTTTAAACCGTTTAAAAAGCTGTTTGACCTGTTTCAAAAGCTGTTTAGCTGTTTGAAAAGCTGTTTGACTGTTCCAAAAGCTGTTTAGCTGTTTGAAAAAGCTGTTTGGAAAGTCGTTTGACCTGTTTGATAACCTGTATGACCTGTTTGAAAACCTGTTTGAGCTGTTTGGAAACCTGGATGAGTCATTTTTTTTAATTGTTTATAAAAAAAATGCATGATAGCATGATAAGCGTAGAAACGAGATTTTTAATATTATAATTACTTATTTTAAATTGAGGTGATGTTATGGCGGTATGATTATCAAAGAAAACAAAACGTATGTTGTATGAGATATCACATGAGCAATTTTTTTTTATTCACTATTCAAAATATTTCACAACCTTTAGTTTCAGCCTGTCCAACCACTTATTAGTCTCTATCTGCTATACCGTGCAAGTTTGTTTACTTATTTTAGGATAATTGGTTACAAGAAACAATTAATCAAGATTTAATTTTACAGAATCATTTAAAAAAAAAAATTTAATGTTTCGAGTAAAAAGTCAACTGCAAGGTAGCATTCTGTTAGTACATAACTAATTAAAGGACAATATAAGTATTGTCTCCATATTGTCAACACACTTCATCTAAATTTCGGCAATTAATTTTGTTTTAATAATAATTAATATCTGAGTGATGAGACTAAAGAAAATTAATTGATTACGCGATCATAATAATGTTTAATAGTATGAGCCGTAACAACTTAAAGTTTGGGCGATACCCATTTTTTTTACGATAACTTACGGATTATTTTGCTTAATGTTGCTACTTATATTTATATAAGTGAATAGCGTGAACATTTGTGTGTGTATTTAAGTGGTATTGTGAGGAATATTACCGTGCTGTATGGTAACTGGTTACATGGGTGCTTAGTGGATAGTCATCCACAGATACTATATGCCAAAACACAGACTAACTGGTTTTTGAGCTGTTTTATAATTATAACCTCGAAATTTGGTGCAGTGTTTGCACTAGACCAAAAACAACCGAATGAATCGTCATTAAATACACGAATTCTCATATCGCACACCGTATGTCAGATAACGTTCTCTCGCTAGCCCAAGTGATAGGACTGTGGTTTATAAATTCGCAGCTTGCGCGTTCAAATCTTCGCGAGTCTCAATTAATATTATCTTTGATATATAGTTTTTTATTTACTTCCGTATATTTTTATTCTTTAGCGAGTTACCATATCTATTGGAGAATGTATTCTCTTGGCTGTATAATGACCAATGTACACTATTTCTATGTATAAATACTTATATCACATTTTTTCCTGAATTAATGATCCTTTATCCGCGGCCAACCTGTGTGTGTGTTGTATAAGTCCTCACAATCGGCCCTGTGAGGTGAAACGAGTGTCCCTGTTGTATGTGTTTGTAACTGTTTGTAAAGTGTACTATAATGGGTAAGTTAAGAATAAGCGAGTTAAAAAAATTTTGGAAATTAAAAATCACCTGGGGAAATTGGGGCATTCAAAAAATGGAAATAAGGAAGTCTTGTCAAACAGATTGAGAGAAGCATTAAATTCTAGTTTTTTAATGGAGGACGATAACCTGGATGATTCCGACTCGAGCATTAAAACTATAGTCAATCGTGAAAAATCAACCAAAAGGAAAAACAAATCTATTTGTAAACTTCAGAATGAAATAAAGAACTTACAACAACAAATAAGGTTTCTTCATGTTTCAGTAACAAAATTAAAGCGATATTGTGACAATAAGATTAAAAAAATTACTCCACATAATATGGATGGAAAGAAAAACGCGAAAACTGAATTGAAACCTACACCGCCAAAAATTCAACCAAAAAATCAATTACTCACAACTGAAACAAATAAATCTAATAGACATAAAATATTAATACTAGCAGACAGTTATGGCAGGAACGTGGCAAATATGTTACAAGAATCTATATCGGACACAAAATTTGAGGTGTCCGCTATTATTAAAACAAACGCATTTTTTAATGATGTTACCTCAGATGTAAGTAAATTAACAAGAAATTTCACAAAGAAAGATACCTTGATAATTATGGCCGGTAGCTATGATGCCATAAGAGGTAAATCAATCAACGAAGCATATACTGAAGAATTGTTTAGCAAGCTGAAACATACAAACATAATTGCTATAGGCACGCCATACTGGCACAATCGAAATGTGTTGAACGACCTCTTGTATAAAATGAATACATCACTATACAATACTTGCAACGTATTTAGTCCTTACTCAACTTATATTGATATAAATGCAATAGTTAAAATTCATTATAAGGATAGAGTTGTTTCATTCAACAAACACGGCAAAGGAATTGTGATGAAACAAATAGCTAGTTTGATAACAAACACTGATATTTCCTACAGTAACTCTAAAGCTAACGGTAATTTAATTTACATAGACCTAGCGCCAAATAAGGTCAGCTGTGATGAAAATAATACAACGCATTTGCATCGATCTATACCAGACAATCTATCGTCAAATATTAATTTAAGCATCAACCGAAATCCAAGACAAAGGAACCATAATAACATAGACAGTAATTCCTCTACTTTTTTAGGACAAGACATAAACTAATTCACATGAACATACAAAATATGAGCAATAAGTTAGATGAAATCGACATTTTTTGTACAGAGTATAATCCTCAAATACTGTGTCTAACAGAAACCTGGTGTAAGGATGTAAATATAGAGCTTATGACCCCTTGTGGTTATGGTCTCAGTTCACACTACTGCAGGCCCATACGCCTGCATGGTGGTACTGCTATATATGTAAAGAAGGATATACAATGCAAACAATTGTCTTGCATAAATAATCTTTCAGTGGAAATGGAATTAGAAGTGTCTGCTGTCTTGCTGCATACTATCAAAGTTTGTATAATCGTCATCTATAGACCACCTTCGGGTGATGTGGGGATTTTTATTGACGGTCTAGCTCACATTTTAAACCTCGCTAACCGATTTGCAGAGTTTACAGTTCTATGTGGGGATTTCAACATAAACAATCTTGTAAGCAGTATCAATAGAAATGTGTTGTTGGATCTATTTGACTCTTTTCATCTGTTAAACAAAATATCAGGACCGACAAGAGTTACTTACAATAAAAATGGAAGAGTTACGTCAAGCGGCATAGATTATATTGTCTCAAATATTAAGGAGGAATTAACATCATGCTCAATAATTACTTCTAACTTATCCGACCACTACGCTCAAGAAATATGTTTTAAAGTAGCAAATGAAACAAGAGTCAGGAGTTCTGAATATAAATCAACGCAAAGTAGACTAATAAATGAAACCAATTTGGGAACATTAAAAAATATGATAAAGATTGACTTAGTAAGTGTTGACTTGACCGATAATGTAGATAAATCATTTGACGAATTCATGCAATGTCTTCTTCACAATTTTAATATGGCCTGTCCAATTAGAAATATAAACAGACAAATTATTAGAAAATCAAATGCTAAATGGGTTAACGCATCCATAAGACAATCTAGCATTAGCCTTAGAGAAAAATTTATAGCTCTAAAAGAAAATTACACCGCTGATAGAAATGAAAGGTATAAACAACAACGAAAAATACATAAGGAATTAATTAGGAAGACCAAAATAGCATATTATGAGAATGAGATAGAAACCTCGGATAACAAAGTAAAAAAGGTATGGGAGGTGGTTAACGATGTTACAAATAGAAAAAACAGAAAATCTCACATTACCATTTCAAGTAATGATAAAATTATACAAGATGCGAAGGATGTTGCAGACGAGTTTAGTAGTTACTTTTCCACAATTGCTGAGAAGAAAGTCCAAAACAATTTTGGATCAAATATATCAAGTTCCTGTACGGCGGGATTGCATCAGGATCATACAATAACTCTATATGAGACTACAGACGAAGAGATAAAGACTATAATATTAAAATTGAAACATAAGAACTCCGTAGGCCCCGACGGTATTTCAACGAGAATCATTAAATATATCAGTGATGTTATTGTTGGACCACTAACCCACCTAATAAACAATACATTAGCCCAAGGGAAATTTCCTACCTCACTAAAGATCGCAAGGGTAGTTCCTGTATATAAAAAGGGAAGTGAACAACAGATTGAGAACTACAGACCTATATCAGTGTTGAATGTGATTTCTAAGATATACGAGAAGACAATATACAATCAAATATATGGTTTTATTACCAAGTATAAATTACTGAGTCCCTGTCAGCACGGTTTTACTGGCAAGCGGTCCACAGAAACTGCAACTTTTGAATTTATCGAGTGCGTTCAAAGACTAATGGATACAAACAGTTATGTCGCCGGAATGTTTTTTGATCTGTCGAGCGCATTCGATGTTGTCAACGCGAAATTTGTGGAAAGCAAGTTATGGAACATTGGAATAAGGGGCCATGCATTGGATTTGGTAAAATCATTCCTTACTAGTCGCAAAATGTATGTCAACATAGAGAGCGCCGACTCTAATATATGTAACTTGTCTCTGGGAGTAGCGCAAGGATCTGTGCTAGGACCACTAATATTCTTACTATATATTAATGACTTGCCAATACATATGACGTGTGGACATACTGTTATCTTTGCCGATGACATTTCCATAGTGATCGATGCACCAACGAAAGAACAGCTTGATGCCAGGTTGCAATCAGTAGCAGTTAGTGTCAAACAATGGTGCAATCAAAATAATTTGATTTTAAATGGAGACAAGACAGTCCATCTTCAGTTTTTCAAGAACAGGTGTTCGCAACAAGTTATACCTACCAGCGCTGCATCTGCAAAATTCTTGGGATGTTATTTGGACCAGGGACTCAAGTGGTCAATTCATGTGGAACATCTAGTGAAACAACTAAATAGCACCTATTACGCCATATTGAAACTGAAAAGTACAATATCAAGAAAATATCTTGTGCAAGTATACCATGCATTAGCTTCCAGTCATATGTCGTATAATGTAATTATGTGGGGGAAATCATTTGATTCATATCGGGTTAAAGTAGCCCAAAAACGTATAATTCGGTTAATTTTCAATTTAGGCAAGAGGGAATCGTGTAGATCTAGTTTCAGGGAGCACAACATATTGCCATTTATTTGTATCTACATCATGAAGTGTGCTATGTATGTGTACAATCATATCGGAACTTTTCAAAAGAATGCTGAGCATCATGTTCATGCCACAAGGCATTGCAATATGCTCCGTGTTCCCTTACATCGTACATCATTTTATAAAAATTCTCCATATTATTCATGTGTAGAGATATACAATCATTTACCTGATTTTATCAAAAAATGTAAAAACCCCATAGTATTTAAGAGTAAGTTAAGAGTATTTTTAATTGAGAATACATTTTATACCCTGGACGAGTTTTTGAATTTTTAATGAATATTAAGATATGTTTAATATATAATTTTGATATGTACGTGCTATGTTGTGGAATGTAATAATATGTAATATTGACTTAACAAATATCATGTAAATGATCTAGTGTTGCAAATAAATCTAATCTAAAATCTATAATCTCATAAAAAAATGCATAATTAAGTACCACTTATGCCGAAAATAAATATTATTTGTCTATATCCACCATTTTAAGAAGGGTAAAATTAAATACTAAACCAATTTTACTGACAACTCAATGTTTGAACGTCTCCATTTATTTTTAAACTTTGTTGATGTTAACACTGTTAAAGTGATACTTTTTAATATGATAAGCGTTGATTTACTGTTTTCGTTTACATGTGTTCATGATATTGGGTCGGGATAAAGCAACCTCGAAGGAAAATCATCAAATTATTGTGAAACAGTATCATGAAGGAATCAGCAATCAAATATCAGCGATAATTTGAATTTAGCGAAGATAATGGCGGTAGATATTATCCAATGCTATGGTGAGATAGGTGGATGCAAAATTCAGGTGCAAAAATAGCGGTCAACATGTAAATAACATCTTGTGAATGCGTGACTGTGTGAAAGATGTGATACACATCTTGTGAAAATATGTAAAAGCTTATTTAAGGATGAAATGAGGGTAAATATTTCGCGAGAATATCGTAAACAATGGAGGCATAAGTCAGGACTCAGTTTTTATACGGTACATAAAAGATGAAATATGGATATTCTTTTTAATTCACTTTATATTATTTTATTGAGGGCTAAAGAAAAAAACCGCTGTTAGCAAATAAACATAATTACAATCGTGTAATTTGGGCCATAGTAGAAGACTGCCTCAAAGTCAAGTCTAAGTATTTTGTGGTGAATTTAATTAATTGAAATTAATTTCGACGAAGTGTACATGATTTGAGGGTAAACCTGTCAAAAATATGAGAATATTTTACGCTAAATTACGCTAAAGTCTTTGATGGAGACCATGCCATCCAGAATACGAGCGATCATAAAGGTGAGATCGTAATATTAATTTAAACGGTGGTCGACCGAGTTGTCAATACAATTTATTAATTTTTGAATTTATAAACCTTACGTTTCTTGTTGACATAAATCAAATATTTTTTAACAAAAATGTCCCTTAATAAAGTTGTATTCCTATTTTTTAATAGAAAAAATATATATATATAAAGAATTTGCAGAACAACAATCAGTAAATATGTATTCAAATTGGTGCCGTCCGACATTAAGTTGTTAGGGACCGTATCTAAAGAGAGGTTTGAATATCAATAGAGGGTCATAATATAAGTATTATGACGAGTATGAAATCTCTCCAATAAAATTCCACGTTATTTTAGGTTAATTAATAGACAGCTTAAAACCTCTCGATATTACCACGTGTACTTTCTATAATAATTTTTACTCCATAATAAATTCATGTAGTTTATAATACTATAAAACATCTATTCGACTGATACATTTAAAATATTTCGCAGGGAGTTACTAGCCCCGATTGTGTAAATATTAAGCTATTTTATAATAAAATTAATAAATATATAATTTTGCAATTACACTTCTACTAAAAGAAATGTCTCAATTTTTTTATTTCATTCACCTGACTATAATGTAATACTTGAGATCTAAATAAAGATCTTTTTAGATAACTGCGACCCCCTTATTACAGTAAAATTATAATAAAAATGATCATAAGATGAGCCGTTTCGAGGAAGGTGTGCGTGATCGAACGATAGCATATTACACAATTTTTATCAATAAGTAATAGAATATGGTGTACTTACCGAAAATAAAGAAACAAAAAAAAACTTCACAAAAATACACGGAGCTGGAGCTGAAGCTGGACACGCAGGTTGTTTAAAACAAGAATGGATAAATTTTTAAAAACCTGCGCTTATATACCCCAAAGCCTGTCATCTGTATGATTTAATAATCACAGCTGCAACTTAATTTTTAATTACATCCCATCAGGATTATTCTTCCCGTCGCAGTAAAAGTCAACCCTACCAATGATTTAATAACCTCAGCTGCACCGTTTTTTAAATTATGGTTTCTCCGAACCCATCAGGATTATTCTTTATTTGCTAATGTGTAGCCAGTATTGGTGTTATATAATCTATAACCTATTAACTAGTCTAATACCACAACCTCTATGTAAAAGGAGCTCGCTGATTGGCTAATGATCTTTTTAATCTGCGCTATTGTAATGTTATTTATTACAGGCGAGGCATTTAAATTTTCATCTGTAGCTAAAAAAAATATTCCCACAATAAAACTCTGCACAGGTGATAAATTCGTCGCTTACATCTAAAAATTATTGCTCGTTATATATAAATTTGTTCGTACATATTATGCGTTGTCAGAGGAGATATTCGTGAAATTCCATAAAAACGATAGTTCTCAGAGAAATTTAATAGCGGTCGCTTTGTTTAGCATTAGTTTTGGTGTGATCGCATGCCAGTAGTTGTACAACGCCGATTCCAGATCGCCCCCCGCGAAGATTTCGATTAATTTAATCCGCGGTTTAATCGAACTTTTGATTCGCGTAAGTAGAGCAATTTGGGGGTAATTAGAGCATTAAAGCGGAGGATTCGCGTTTTAATGGGATAATCGCGGTAATTATCTGCGGTATTTGCATACAATTGCTCTAATTACGCCAGCTATTCCGCGGTATTTGCATATAATTGCTCTAATTACGCCAGCTATTCCGCGGTATTTGCATACAATTGCTCTAATTACGCCAGCTATTCCGCGGTATTTGCATACAATTGCTCTAATTACGCCAGCTATTCCGCGGTATTTGCATACAATTGCTCTAATTACGCCAGCTATTCCGCGATATTTACACATAATTGCTCTAATTACGCGATTATCCGCGGTATTTGCATACAATTGCTCTAATTACGCCAGCTATTCTGCGATACTTACATTATGGTGATTCGGGCAAGGGCCGGCCAACATAAAAACATAAAAAACTGCACCCTTCGCCGTGTTAAATATCCGACACACAAATACATTCCTGTCTGGCTACATGTGCACCATTCAGACGAGCCATAAAAATGGGCGGTCGGAGCCTGGGAAATTAAACCAGGCATCATAAATATGTCAATTTCATCCCGCTCACAGACATGTTTATGCACGGGTGCAGCTGCTATGCACCCAGACTGGCCCTTAGGCGCGGCCTGAGATGATTATCTGAAAGGCGCAGAGTGATTTATAGTCCGCAGATGCAAGCCATACATGCACGTGCACCAATTAACTTGTCGCATTCCTGATCATTCCTGCCTGCGCGAACATATGGTCCGCGACACCCCACTCCAGCGAGGGTTATTTAAACGAAAAGCTTTGTGCCACGAGAACCAGTCTACTCCGAATAGTGTCGAAGCTCACATCAAACCATTCAAGTTTCTTGTGTTACCCTCTGTACTACCACAGATCTCCTAGTGAGTGTTATCGTGTTATCGTGTTTTAATCAGGTAAGCTAATAAAAAAATTATTAAAAATTATTAGTGCAGCGGTATAAACTTAATCGATTTAAATGCATTTTCCTGGATATATAGCAGATGCCTCACATCGTAATTTAATGTAGCTTTTGAATCAGCATGAATTAATAGTTTGTATTTTATTGCTCGCAGATATGGAGTTTGTAAGCAGCTTGAATAAGATTGGAGAGCTAAAAGCTACCATCAAAATCGGCGAACTGCAGCAGGACGTTCACTATCGCATCATCGAAGGCAGGAAAATAACCACCAAATTTGGCGAGAAGCAAACCGTCGAGCAGGAGCAGGGGACCCTATTCCTACCGAAGCGTTTTAACAGCATCAGTAGCGATGAGTTTGGGGAGGCAGTTGCACGCGGTCTGTACATCAGCAGGAGATCGGACAATGGACTGTCGTTTGAGAGTGATGAAGAGAGAGCTGCGAGATAGGACACTGATGCTAAAGTATAAGATGGATGAAATCAGTAGGATGGTCGAGATGCGCGAACTCACGAAACAAATGGCGAGGCTAAACTTTTAGGATTAAAATATTTCTGTAATATATCTAACTAAGCAGCACAATAAATAAATAAATAAATAATAAGAATAATATATACTTATTCAACACTAAATTTTCCTACATTACAAGAGAGAGTGAGCGATCGAGTAGCCGTGCAAGCGCAACATCGAAATCATCAAGCAGATGGCAGCATTAAAGATAAGTGTTTAGTCTTTAAGTGACAGCGCAAAGAGATGGATCGCATCGATATCCTAATGAAGAGGTTTGACCGAGAATTCACATTGGAGGAGACGCTTCTGGGCGGCTCTATATTCCCACTCAATAAAGCCCAAACAAAGCACGTGAGCATTGGGATAAGTCCGACTGTGAGTTTCATACCCATCGTCAAAATATGGGGTCCATTCACCTCGATATTCTTCACAGCGGACGAGTGGAAGCAGTTTACCACGCTCGACATTGGAGGATTGACAGAGCCCATCTCGATGGACCAGTTCGAGATATATAGAGCGGCCTCACTGTGGATCGAACAGCGGGAGTTCAAGATAGCTCTGTCCGAAGAGGCTGTACATACCCTGGTGCGCATTAAAAAGCTAGTAGACTCTAAATTAGATATTTTATCAGAGTGCGCGTTTAAAGACTATTATAATAGTTATATACATGCGCAAAAATGAATACTGGAGATTTAATGGATAATATTATGATGTTAATAGCTCCACACAAAAAATTGTTTCGAGCACAAATAATGTTAGAATATTTATGTATGTATAATGATGCTATATTGTCAACATATGAAAGTTTAAAATAAATATCTCCTATATCTAATTATGTGTCTTATTAATCACCTGCAATAAATAGAGAAAAATAAAAACAACGGATAATAATAATACAGATGTATTGCTCATCATGTTACATCTCTATCCTATCAAGGAATTAAATATATTACAATACATTTGTACCATCTATCCAGGAATTAAATACATTATCACTTGACCCAGCCACTTGACAAAGACTTTGCTGCCCTTCCGCTTCAAGACCTTCTCAACGAGGTAGGTATCAGGTTGTTTCGTCAGCTGCAGCTCTTCATTATAGAATGCTCCGCGTATGGGGGTCCCATGCATGTCCTCGAGCAGATATGAGGCAGGATCTGTGATTCGAGCCTGCTTAATTTTAAATAATTCAGCCGACCAATTTGGCGTGTACCCCTTCTCGAATAACGCTTTCTGCCTGCTTATTCGAACTACATCATTAACACTAAACTTTCGCTGTCCCGACAACTTAACGTGCGAATAAATGGTATCTAGAAGATGTTGTTCATGCTTCTTGGTGACGTCACAGGGTCTCATGCCAATAGTACGATGTTTCCTGACATTATATTCGGCGGTGGCATCGGTGAGAATGTCTATCCACGAATATGTCCCCCTCAGACTAAACGATCGATAAAGACTATTTTTTATAGTACGTATCACGCGCTCAGCCATGGATGCCTTGATTTTAGTGTAGGATGAATAATGATTCACTTTATATTTAGCTAGCAGCGCCTTCATCGTAGAGTTGTAAAATTCAGTACCATTGTCAGTCTGCAAATTCTTCGGAGTACGACGCCCTGTGATCTGTGCCCCTTATTATCTCGAGCGTAAAAGGAGAATTCTGCCAAGTCAGCTTGCCATAGATCATCAAGACCTTTAATGACAGTCCTCCTTCTCCCAAAGTTAACACGGGCGGGTCTATGGAGCTCATCAACGATACCGCTCTTAATAGCACTCATTATTTAGGTGCGGCTACGGGCTTGCGAGGAGTGACGCCTGGAGTACGTCTGCTCTCTCTTATAGTCTGCTGTACTTTGGTATGTATCAGCTCTCGCAAATGTACATCATCATCCTGGCGCTTTTTCTTCAGGTCGGCTAACTCGCCTATAACAAGCGCATACTGAGCCTCCATTCTTTCTTCCTGCTGCTTCTTCGCATCATCCAACTTCTACTTAAAAGCAGCGCCATAAGCCTGAAGTTTTTCTCTCTCAGCCGCCAACTGAACAAATAACTCGCGCAGGTGCTCTACTCTGGTGAACACCATCTCTTTCAGCTTTACATCGCTATCCTCACTCTTCTTCTTCAGATCGCCTAACTCACGAACAGCAATCACATCATGGATCTGTAGTCTTTCTTCCTGCTGCTTCTTCAGAGCATCCAATACCTGATTAATAGTAACGCCATAAGTATGCAGCTTATCTTCCTGCTGCTTTTGCAGGATAGATAACTCCCACACATTAGACGCATCATTAGCCTGCAGTTTTTCCTCCTGCTGCTTCTTCAGATCAGATAGTTTCGCATCGATATTTTTCTGCAGATTTTGCATATTATGCGCAGCAGCCTGCGAATAAAGTGTCAGTTTCTTGTGAGCAGCACTAGCCGCACGCTCTAAAATATCAGCCTCCAGCTTGTTCAAAGAATCTTCCACGAACCTCCTGCTAGCCGCATCGTCCAAATCCGCGGGCTCATTTATGCGTGTGAGACGTCTATTATTTAAATCATAATGACCGCTCGACGTTAGCATAAATCCTACGCCATCGCGTCCTCGAGAGCATTTTCGCATGCCTCCCGCTCTAAAGAAACGTCCGAACTTGTCGACGCTCATCGTATATTTGAGCAGGTAGCGCACATGTCGTCCGTTTTATTCAATTATATCAGCTTCGCGGAGCTCCTCTTCAATAGCCAGAATCTCATTACCGACGCTGCTATTCCCAGCATTCCTAGCAGCATGTAGCAGACATAGCCTATCCACCAGCTCTTCTATCTTATTCCAATAGCGGTATTGTACGGGGGTTTTTAAGTCGCACTGCATCTCAGAGTCGAACCCTAGACCTCCAGTAGTTTTAGCGCGGGATCTAGTTATAGTTAGAGCTGGCGAACTCACGTTGTTTAATAGAGGCGCGATAAACTTCTTATATTTATGTGAGTTATTTACTCGAACGCGGTTGTTTTCATCGAAATTGAAATATGCGATTTTGGTTTTATCGATGATATCAGCATAATTGGTTACATCTGTGTCGCTAAATGATTTTGGCTTCTTACTAAAAATCAGATCATAGAGGCCAGGGGTCCCCGCATAGATGCTTCGCCCGACTAAAAGATCCTCCCCATCTGGGTTAATAGGTGAGTTACCCAGATGAAATCCCCCAGCACCATGATTATAGACTACACCGTATGTCTTATCTAAGTCCTTATCATCACCCCTAACTAACATGGTGAAATATTTTCTAGGTGTAGGCAGCATGCCGTCCAGTAAATGTAAGAGCTCATCTCCTCTAGACGATGTATCCATATCTTGCTCATCGTCAGCCTCGCTACCATACTCCGAAAACGATAGATTCCTCGTAGCCTTTAACTTGGCCGCATGGCGTTGTGCTACTGCTTTCGGTGTGGAACGTATAACAGGGGTTGCAGGTGTTGCCTGTAAAGCCGGGAGTATGACAGGCATAGACATGCTGGTTGCAGGCGGTTGAAGCAGAGCAGAACGTGTTGGAGGAGTTGTTGGTGTATAGGATATGTTGAATGTGGGCGGTTGATGTAGCGCAGAACGTGCTGCGGGTCGAGGCTGCATTGGAGGCGGTGAACGTACGGGGGGTTGAGCCTGTATTGGTGGCGGTGGTCGTACTAAGAGTTGAGCCTGCATTGCCGGCGTTACTGGAGCCTGAGCCAGGGTTAACTTCCTAAGAGGATCTGTGATTGGCTTATAGCGACGCTCCAGCATCGCGCTATTATCACCTCGTTCAAATTTTAATGCAAATACTTTACGACGTATCGCATTCTCAATATTAACCAGTTTTCGCTCTATTAAATCGCTCATGATGTGCACTGTACCAAGGTAGAATTCACAATGTAGCGTTACCAGATGCGGTCGTAATTTATACTAATTAGCTGTCAGCGAGAGTGTTTCGACCTGTCGAGACAAGTTTAAACACGTCAAAACCTGTCTAGACGCGCGAATCGAGTAATATAAACTCATCCAGACCTATCCTATATCTGCCCTCAGCTATATCGCTATCCTTATCTATCGTTATGAAGGAATATCTCCCATCCCAGCACGCCATACACATAGCCTTAAACTGCTCGAACTTCATATCGGCACTAACATGATCCTCATATGCATGCCTGAGATTTAGATCATCTTGCTTAAATAGCATGATAAAGTTTGCATTATCTCGGATAAGGTGTTTCGGTATTCTGGAATAAGTCTGGCAGAGGTAGAATGAATCGACTTGACTGTGACGACCCATGCTGAAATATTCTCTGATTTTTTCCTGCTTATCACAGGCAACATCATCGAAAATAAATACTGAATGTGGTTCGGCTTCGGAAGGGTCGATTATTTCTTCGTTTTCCTTATATGCAAAATATCCTATCTCTGGAATATTGGCCATTAATCGCTCTAACATTCTATACTTAGGCTGATATAGCGATTTGGAAAAGATATAGATATTCTCAAATCGCAATCCATTGTCGGCGAACCCGTCCATTGATCCATATTGAGCACCTCCAGCGATTGTTGCTGCTTGACGACCTTCATCGTACTAAACCTCCTGCACCGCGGATGTGCTATATATATAGGGGTCGAGCGGATCGAAAGGTTCAGATGAATATGTATCAAGGTCGAGGCATCATCAATTCAGTAATAAACGCACTCCCGTTCGAGGCGCACATACCCGGCTATTAGTACTGTGGTCCTGGTACAAAGTTGGAAAAGAGGTTAAAACGAGGAGATTCTGGCATAAATCCTCTAGACAGCGCCTGTAAACAACACGACATCCGCTACTCGCAGAACAAAAGCTTGAGCGAGCGTCATATAGCTGATAAGGAGCTCGAAGAGGCCGCCTGGGCCAGAGTCAAGTCGCAAAACGCAAAGCTAGGTGAGAAGAGCGCTGCGTGGATAGTGACGAACATGATGAAGGCGAAAAGGAAGATGGGGATGGGTCTCCCGAAGACAGCTATGCGAAGTGGGGTGGTCATGAAGGCTAGAAAGGCTATAAAAAAGTTTAAGCGTAAAATCGGTAGCTCTCAGGCATTTAAGGAGGGGAGTCGAGTTGCACTAGCTGCAGCAATAATGGCCGTTCGCGAGGCTGGCGGTAAGAAAAAAATCCGCGTACCGAGAATAATCCCAATACCAAAGAGAGGAGGTATTCTGCCGCTAATACCAATATTCACCGGACATAGTGCTCTAGGCTCGCTGGCTGGAGGCGCGGCCGGCATATATAAGGCTGTGAAGTCGGTGGGAGATGCTCGAGCGTCCGCTAAAACTATAGCTTTAGGTAAAAACGGTAAGGGGCTATTTTTAAAGCCATATCGGAAAGGCATGGGTCTATTCCTGGCTGCGCCAAAAAACTAATTAAGCTGCCCAAGCGCGCCCTCACAAACATCGATCTAAACGAGCATGCTAAAAATATAAAATATTTTCGAGGCGTATTCATGCGCGATACATTACCCGCAAAACCTCATTACAGTGAATCAGCAATCGTTAATTTGGACGTCAGGGATGGAGAAGGTACGCATTGGGTGGCCTATAGAAAGCGCGGCAGATCAGTCGAGTATTTTGACAGTTTTGGGGATTTGGCCCCGCCCCCGGAACTTGTAAGCTACCTGAGCGATAGCAAAATCACATATAATAGACACCGCTATCAGAGGTTCAACACTTATAATTGTGGTCATTTGTGCTTGGAATTTTTGTATAAATAGCCCTGCATGTACCGACATATCTCAGTCATGTCTCAGACATTCACCTTGCAAGGTACAACTAACATCCTCAGCGCTGATTATTATCCGCCGATCGAGCTCGATGACAGGTCATCTTATTGCTTGGGCTTAATAGGGCTACATACATATAATACGATACCGAACATTGAGGAAGGGTGTAATAAGTTTATATATAACGGGGGTAAGGAAATTGTAATACCATCAGGCTCATACGAAATTAGCGATATTGAGTCGTACTTGCAGCAGCAGTTATTATCCGGCAGTGGGGATCAGCTCGCCGATAATAATTTTTCGCTTAAGCCAAATAATAATACGCTACAGTGCGAGCATAAAAGTATATTCAGCATTGATTTTTCGCCTGATAAAGGCACTATCGGGAGTTTATTAGGGCTTTCGGGAGATCGTATATTAGAGGCAGAATCACGGCATACATCTGATATACCTGTGCAGATAATTAAAGTATCGAGCATCAGGGTAGAGTGCAACATCATCACAGGATCCTATTACGATAACAGGCTATCACATACGCTATTCGAGTTCTCCCCTGCCGTAGATCCGGGCTATGCTATAAATATAGATCCAAGAAACATATTATATCTGCCCGTCATTAACACAAGCAGCATCGATAGTATAATAATTAGAATAGTGGACCAGAACGCCGATCCGGTTAACTTTAGTGGCGAGAAAATATTGGTTCGATTGGAGCTGAGGCAGCGCTAACATGGGCATCTGCTTCGGGAGTATAAATACGAGGGCGAGCTCAATATCAATCAGTAGTAGGCGAAGAATCGCAGCCGCGACATCATCTGCTGTTAAGCGTAAGCTCCTTAAAATCGGCTATTATCTAAAAAAGAAGCTGAAGAAATGACTGAGCTGAATATTTTTGAAGATGTGGTTTTCCAAGACGATATCATAAAGACGCAGCATCATGCATATCATCGATAAAACCAAAATCGCATATTTCAATTTCGATGAAAACAACCGCGTTCGAGTAAATAACTCACATAAATATAAGAAGTTTATCGCGCCTCTATTAAACAACGTGAGTTCGCCAGCTCTAACTATAACTAGATCCCGCGCTAAAACTACTGGAGGTCTAGGGTTCGACTCTGAGATGCAGTGCGACTTAAAAACCCCCGTACAATACCGCTATTGGAATAAGATAGAAGAGCTGGTGGATAGGCTATGTCTGCTACATGCTGCTAGGAATGCTGGGAATAGCAGCGTCGGTAATGAGATTCTGGCTATTGAAGAGGAGCTCCGCGAAGCTGATATAATTGAATAAAACGGACGACATGTGCGCTACCTGCTCAAATATACGATGAGCGTCGACAAGTTCGGACGTTTCTTTAGAGCGGGAGGCACGCGAAAATGCTCTCGAGGACGCGATGGCGTAGGATTTATGCTAACGCCGAGCGGTCATTATGATTTAAATAATAGACGTCTCACACGCATAAAGGAGCCCGCGGATTTGGACAATGCGGCTAGCAGGAGGTTCGTGGAAGATTCTTTGAACAAGCTGTAATACGGGGGGAACACGGCGTCGAAACGCGACGCGCTCAAATTCCCCTTCGGCCTGTGCCTCGGGCAAATAAAAAAAGGGTGGCTCAGCGGAGACGCACGCAACGCAGAACGGCCGAGGAGCTAGTCGACTCGGTAATCCTCCAGCGGACCAAGACTCTCAGATGGGGCGGCGACGTCGGGACGATGGCGGCAGCTGAAGCGGCACTTCACTAGGCGGCGCACACAAGGTTTTCACACGGGAAAAATAAAAAAGACAAAACGAAAATGAAGGACGCAACAACGTTTGTACTAAACAAGGGTTTATTGAACACAAGGGTTTTGGTTGACAACAAAGTAAAAAAAAACAAAGCAAAAAAAAAAAACTATTAAAATGACTGCAACGACTTCCTAATTAACAAAAAAAATGACAATGAATGAATTTACAGCAACTATAAGGAAAAAGCAAAATGACTGACTCTACGGGAATTAGGGAAGGAACGTGTGAGGTTGCGCCGGAGCACGCGAGGAACCCGTCCTGCTGCAGTGACTGCAACGAGCAGGTAAGCGGCGAACCTGGTGCTCGTTCGGTGGTGTGGCCGGACGCACGTCGACGGGCAGCGGGTACCGTGGCGTGGAACGGGCGTTTGCGGTGGTGTATCACGCACGGGGTCTCGGTCACGGCGGCGTGAGCGCGAGACGGGGTGAAAGCAAACTGAGTGTAGCGGTGTGTGGGTGTCGTGGATCTCGGTTACGGGCGACGTGGAGACGAGACGTGAAAAACTGGACTGCCTCATAAAAACACGTCACCCCTATTTAAGGACGCGACCCTGTAAGTAACAGACTCCTCCTACATAGGGGTGAGTTTCACCCCCGCGGCCACCCCTAGCCCTAGTGCGGGGCTTAATTTCGACTAAAATCGGTAAATTCGATAACCCCGCGGCGCGTTCGCGGATTTTAATGAGCCTAGCATCAAAATACGCGCGCGATTTTTGTGCGGCTTTTAAGCTCTCTTGCATCTGTCTGAGAGTTCCGGCGGATGAGATTGGTTCTAATTTGGAAAGCTAATGTCCGAAATTAATTAGTGTTCTAAGGGAAGTTCCAGAATGGTATCTCTAGCTCCTGCCGGAAACACGGCGCTTAATTCCGCGGGGTTAATTAGTTATGAATTAAGATTGGTTTCCTTTGTGACGTCAGCACGTGATGTCACGTTCTTTGTTCGCGGTGCCGGAAGGGCCTACGTACATATTCCTCATGATTGTAGCTTTAATTTTGAAACGTAGTCGATGCAATTTATGTGTGTTGATCAGAAATGTATGAGGAATCGAATGAGCGGTGTCGCGCGCATGTGTGATGTGTGTGGCCTGCGTGGCGTGTGGATATGTGGTGACGTGACGTGTGTGTGTGGTGTGTTTGTCGGGGTTTGGAGTGTTCTAGCTTCGACATCTGACATAGTAGGTTGATGGGAACTTATTCATTCGGTAAACTAATGAACGCGGTTTTGACTGACGTTTGAATGAAGTTAATTGAGTAATGGATAACTCTGTAATTAAATAAAAACGGAGAGTAACAAAACGTGGAGATCGCAAAACGGCGATGAATCGCCGGTGTCAGCTGGAGGCTGATATTTTAGAGCGTGCGGCTAGTGCTGCTCACAAGAAACTGACACTTTATTCGCAGGCTGCTGCGCATAATATGCAAAATCTGCAGAAAAATATCGATGCGAAACTATCTGATCTGAAGAAGCAGCAGGAGGAAAAACTGCAGGCTAATGATGCGTCTAATGTGTGGGAGTTATCTATCCTGCAAAAGCAGCAGGAAGATAAGCTGCATACTTATGGCGTTACTATTAATCAGGTATTGGATGCTCTGAAGAAGCAGCAGGAAGAAAGACTACAGATCCATGATGTGATTGCTGTTCGTGAGTTAGACGATCTGAAGAAGAAGAGTGAGGATAGCGATGTAAAGCTGAAAGAGATGGTGTTCACCAGAGTAGAGCAGCTGCGCGAGTTATTTGTTCAGTTGGCGGCTGAGAGAGAAAAACTTCAGGCTTATGGCGCTGCTTTTAAGCAGGAGTTGGATGATGCGAAGAAGCAGCAGGAAGAAAGAATGGAGGCTCAGTATGTGCTTGTTATAGGCGAGTTAGCCGACCTGAAGAAAAAGCGCCAGGATGATGATGTACATTTGCGAGAGCTGATACATACCAAAGTACAGCAGACTATAAGAGAGAGCAGACGTACTCCGGGCGTCACTCCTCGCAAGCCCGTAGCCGCACCTAAATAATGAGTGCTATTAAGAGCGGTATCGTTGATGAGCTCCATAGACCCGCCCGTGTTAACTTTGGGAGAAGGAGGACTGTCATTAAAGGTCTTGATGATCTATGGCAAGCTGACTTGGCAGAATTCTCCTTTTACGCTCGAGATAATAAGGGGCACAGATTCATTCTGGTGGTGATTGACTGCTTCTCCAAGTTCTTATGGACTCGACCACTAAAGGATAAAACTGCTAAATGCGTTAGTGCCGCTTTCGCCGATATTTTTCGCGGGCGTCGTACTCCGAAGAATTTGCAGTCTGACAATGGTACTGAATTTTACAACTCTACGATGAAGGCGCTGCTAGCTAAATATAAAGTGAATCATTATTCATCCTACACTAAAATCAAGGCATCCATGGCTGAGCGCGTGATACGTACTATAAAAAATAGTCTTTATCGATCGTTTAGTCTGAGGGGGACATATTCGTGGATAGACATTCTCACCGATTCCACCGCCGAATATAATGTCAGGAAACATTGTACTATTGGCATGAGACCCTGTGACGTCACCAAGAAGCATGAACAACATCTTCTAGATACCATTTATTCGCACGTTAAATTGTCCGGTGTGCGAAAGTTTAGTGTTAATGATGTAGTTCGAATAAGCAGGCAGAAAGCGTTATTCGAGAAGGGGTACACGCCAAATTGGTCGGCTGAATTATTTAAAATTAAGCAGGCTCGAATCACAGATCCTGCCTCATATCTGCTCGAGGACATGCATGGGACCCCCATACGCGGAGCATTCTATAATGAAGAGCTGCAGCTGACGAAACACCCTGATACCTACCTCGTTAAGAAGGTCTTGAAGCGGTAGGGCAGCAAAGTCTTTGTCAAGTGGCTGGGCCATGATAATGTATTTAATTCCTGGATAGATAGTACAAATGTATTGTAATATATTTAATTCCTTGATAGAGATGTAACATGATGAGCAATAAATCTGTATTATTATTATCCGTTGTTTTTATTTTTCTCTATTTATTGCAGGTGGTTAATAAGACACATAATTAGATATAGGAGATATTTATATTGTGGTATGTTGGCCGGCCCTTGCCCGAATCACCATAATGTAAGTATCGCAGAATAGCTGGCGTAATTAGAGCAATTGTATGCAAATACCGCGGATAATCGCGTAATTAGAGCAATTATGTGTAAATATCGCGGAATAGCTGGCGTAATTAGAGCAATTGTATGCAAATACCGCGGAATAGCTGGCGTAATTAGAGCAATTGTATGCAAATACCGCGGAATAGCTGGCGTAATTAGAGCAATTGTATGCAAATACCGCGGAATAGCTGGCGTAATTAGAGCAATTGTATGCAAATACCGCAGATAATTACCGCGATTATCCCATTAAAACGCGAATCCGCCGCTTTAATGCTCTAATTACCCCCAAATTGCTCTACTTACGCGAATCAAAAGTTCGATTAAACCGCGGATTAAATTAATCGAAATCTTCGCGGGGGGCGATCTGGAATCGGCGTTGTACAACTACTCATGCCTTCATAAATCCCATCCGCTAAAAAGGCAGGTACCTAAAAAAAAATATTCCGTCGCACGACGGCACGTTTTAAATGTTACCCACATTAGTGATGGACTTAAAATTATCGTAAATTTTCGGATAGCTGGGCCCGGGTGAATTTTTATTACCTCGCCATACGCATTAAAAATCAAAGTCTGTTCAAACTGTTGTCACTATCTTTACATTTTATCCCGTATTTTATTAACACTATTACATTGCAGCCATTTGTTTAATTGCTTTTGACTAGACATAAAAAAAATCAAAATCAATCTGGCTGCACTGAGAGGCCTTGCGAGCAATTGCATTATTCTGACCATAGCAATTAATATGAGTTTCCACACTAAAAGTTACTTAAGTCTACTAGAGCGCCGTGAAACATGAAACTTCATCAAGTCCAGAAATGACGGATAGTCGATAATATAGTTCACAATGCTGTACCTACATAAATTTTATTTCAGCATGCTGTCTTCGGACACAAAGAGGTAAAATTTTCATGCGGGCGTACATGTCTGCGTATGAGCGATGTACAATTTCTATGCGCAACTTAAATGCCGCGAATCGTAAAAATGGTTTTTGGACGTTTTCCAAACTATTTATGTGATTAGCCTGATACGGAGACCATACAATGGGTCCGTATTCAAGTTGGCAGCGAACCAAGGCCGTATAAAGAATTTTAATAGTATTGACATTTTTTTAATTCCACGCTGTTTCGTTTGATAAAACCAAGCAATTTACGCGCTCTGTTTGTTATGTCGCAAATGTGGTCACCAAAAGTCAGTTTTTTGTCAAAAACCACCCCTAAGTCTTTAATTTTATCCGTGGATTTAATAGTAATATAATTTATATTGTAATTGGTGGTAACACATTGCATGGTTCTGCTGAATGTAATGACTTTGTAATTTTCTGTGTTAAGATCCATATTATTAATCCTACACCAGCCGCCGAATCCACTCAGCTCCTCCTGCAGGGTCAGAGCGTCATTAGCATTGGAGATTAACGCAAAGATTTTTAGATCATCTGCATACATAAGGATGTTACAATATGAAAAGCATTGAACGACATCGTTTATTAGGATATTAAAAAGAAGGGGGCCCAAATGCGATCCTTGAGGCACTTTTGAGACCACCTCAATTGCTTTTGAAGTTAGTCTCTTAACTCTAACTATTTGCACTCTGTCGGTAAGATATGATTGCAACAAGGATAATAAAGGATAATAAATATATGAGAATATTGTTATTTATAAATAAATATTTAACACCTTAAACATGTTTTAGTACCTAGCAAAAAAAAACCTACAACTATAAACAAGTTACAAACAAAAAATGCATGTATACCATTTATCTTAAATAATTATCTTATTTGCCCCTAATAAAAATTCAGCATATGCTATATCCCAAAATTTGAGCAAGA
This sequence comes from Othius punctulatus, assembly GCA_951805005.1. Classification (NCBI taxonomy): domain Eukaryota; kingdom Metazoa; phylum Arthropoda; class Insecta; order Coleoptera; family Staphylinidae; genus Othius; species Othius punctulatus. The sequence continues at coordinate 66,967,145 of OX638138.1, read as the reverse complement.
TAACTCAACAGATAGGTGAGAGATGGACAAAGTTGTATCCGATCAAATAGGTATCCCGGCAGGTATACTTTACCCTTATAAATCACATTGAATTTATAAATCGACACATGCAAATTGAAGGTATAATTAGAGCAATTGGAACAATGCGGACTGATACAAGAATCACCAAGTGAATTTAGACTCATAAGAAACGATAGGGCGGGCGCCTGGGTAAACTCTCCCGCCGCACACTGTGGCGGATGGGGAATCTGACTTTACTAAATTAATAACTCAGTAATGTGAATTAAATAATTAATTTTTATTTTCGATTAACCAACTAAAGTGTCTATATTTCTGTTTTCAGTACAAAAATATATTTTTTTTCGCGAAGATGACACTACGGGAAAGTAGTGTTTTCGTGAAAATTTTCAAACCCGAGATTTCAACTGATATATCAGTTTTGGGGTCCCACAAGTCCATTAAAACGGGTTTTGAGAAATGTCTGATCGCTTTGTGTGTGTGTGGCTATATGTGTACGTATGTGTGTTAATTTGTGGATGTGTGTGACAACTTATTTGTGTACACGATAAGTCAAAAACGGCTCAAGATAATTGAATAAAATTTTGAAATTAAGATTTTTAGAACAAAATCTACCTTTAGAAAGGTTTTGGAAAAGAATCGACAACCGGAAGCGGGTGTTTAATCTTATTATTATTATTATTTTTTAATCAATAGCTTACAAAATAGTACAAATATCTGAAAAATATTTCAATAAAAGTTGAAGACATCTTAAAACTGCACATCTTTTGTAGAAAACAAAATTTCATAGCACTCTTGCTTTTCGAAAAAAAACTTCGCTGAAATCTAATGTTTACCATATTGTACATTTTGTACAATTTGTTTATCAATAATTTAGTATTTTGTCTTTTATTTATATTTTAACTTTTCATTCCTATTAATATGGAGAAAGTCGTATGTTGCCCACATCAGATTTTTTATTTTGGTTATTCCACTTACAATATGGTTCATATTGTATAGATATATTTACAATTACAATAAAAAAATAAAAGTAACTTACGGCTTTTATCGTTAGACAATATGAAATTATAAATATGTCATTTCTAATTAACAGAAACAAATATAAATTAAAAAAAAAGTATATCTAGCAAGCATGTAAGTATAAAAACAAAACAAAACTAATATTAGTTGCTTTCATCTGAATCCACGATATCTTCTGTCTCACAATCTTTATTGACCAAAACATCTATCACTTCCGGACAAAAAGTAGAAGTTTCCTTCGTACTTCCACTGTAGTTACTAATTAATTACATGATCTGATGATATAATCAATCTGTTTAATATATCAGTATTAGTATCTTTCCGCGAAGTTTTTCTGCTGAAAAATTGTCAATAGTTTCTATAATCTTTATTTTTAGCCTCATTTTCTTCAAATTACATGTGATTTTCGCCGCTTTTGCGCCCACACAAATATAAATTAAAGATTTACTTTTCGAAAATTGAAATATGTAGGGAGTTTCACCTTGAAAGTGTGCAAATTCTAAACAAATTTCTACATGTACTCACACTAACGCATATACGTACTAACTGACATACACATACATACTTTTATATGTGACAAAAATTTGTTACCAAATACAGAAAATAGGCGTATGAACTTGTATAATAGTAATCATGTCAAAAACTTGCGAAGGGAAAAAAATTGTAACTTTTGAAATTGCAGGCTGACGCACCTAAATTGTATCTATTTTTTTAAAGGAATGCTCAACCTTTCATGTTCATAAGTTTAAAAAGGTGTATCGATTGGAACTTTTGAAATAATCTACTTTGAAATTGAATTTCACTCAAATTTGACCATATGCGATAAAATCATATTTTTTTTGAATTTCACAATTCCAAATTGAATTTATAGTTATGGATTGTTAACAACTAATGTTTGATAAATAATGTTTTATATTTACTTTTGCTCCTTTTCTTTTTATAGGGTTGCAATAAATTATTGAAAATGCAACAAAAACCTGTTAAAATAGCTACTTATTTCAAATTTCAACTATAAAGCCTTATCACAGCCACGAAAGTAAACATATTGACTTTTTTTAAGTGGGATCATAAACTTCAAACATATTTGATCAATATTTTTTTTTTTATAATGAATTGTTTAATTTCATTTTTCGACTAAAGTAAGGTCAGAATGCCGATCCGCCACAGTGTGCGCCGTAGTAGCCCATTCTTTGGTGACATGAAATTTATATTAGGTAAAAATGCTTTGGTTAATAATAATAATAATAATTCCAATAAACTCGACCTGGGGGGGGGGGCTACGATCTAGGGAGGGGGGCTTACGACCTGGGAGCCTTGTGCAGGGAGCCCTACAACGTGGCGGCTTTTGCGGCAGCGACGGGCACCTGCGACGGGGGCAGGCAACCCATTGCACATCCCGCTCAATTCGAGGGCGGTCGCCCCTCTTGTATAGGCAACCCGTTGTACAAATTCGACTCTTCCATCTCGACGACAGAAAAAACAAAATGGCTGAAATGTGAAATTAGACCCCCATGTTAATCCTTATGGGAAAATGGGGGAGAACTGGCCTAGCTATACTACTGATCTCGCCTGTGTTCTGTGTGCGCTTGTGTGTGTGTGCTTTAGAGGGCTGTGTGTGCGTGTGTGAGTGCGGTTTTGTATGTGGGTATTTCAGATGTCTGTGTCTCTGTTAGATTTGGTGTGGTTTTTAATTTCTTACTCGTTTCGATGTTTTTCCGCGGTCGGCTTCTGGGGCGTTTTTTAGTTTCCTTGCTGTTTCTAGGTGCGCTGTCCTCGTTTGATGCTGACATTGGCTGAGTGTCCATCGCACTCACACTTGATGCACGGCTCAGGGTTACTTAATTTAAAATAAAGTTATGTTACGATACTATAATTTAATAGATATGAACAGGCGTAAACAATTTCATTTATACTCGGTTGATTAATAAAATAACAAATCGCCAACACTGTAATTTACACATGGCAACACTGAAAATCATTTGGTTGAAAACTAATGTAAAACGATTTTGAGGTTATGTTACAGCAAATGTGAATCAAAAGTCGGAACATAACGTCGTGAATTTATGATTACTCAATACTAATTTGTGTTTTGATCAGGTGCTGCGTTTGTGGAACCTGTTATCGAATTTCTCGCTCTTATATATATTTTTTTATTTGTTTTAAAAAGGGTTGTTTTGATTGTGTTGTGATTACTTTAAAATAAGAGATATCTAACATGTGATAACAATACCAGAGTTCAATAAATAATTAACTACTTGTATAATTTACAGAGTATGTTATAACCGCTTACAAACTTATCAATAGAAATTAGACGATGTTTCATCTATTGGTATCTTATTTGTTATCAGCACGTTAGCACGTCTCCATTTTTAGGTTTGTAAGATTGTTTGTATATTTATGTTCGTAAGAGGGACGTTGTTGTTGGGTGTTTAAAATTCATTTGTCTCGCTTGGGAGTGGCGAACGCTCTGCTGCTGACGACTGTCGAGGCTGTTCTGTGTTCAATTCCGTCCTTATATTTTCCTTTCTAATCATGCCTCTTCTCCTTATGCCTTTTACCTTTCCGCGATCCCCAGAGCTTTACTTTTTTATCTTTGGTTGAATACCCGTGTCTCACATCCATATGTCTGAGTGAGCCTAAATAGGATTTTATATATCTTCATTTTTGTTTCTATAAACACCTCCTTTCCCCCAAGTGTGTTGCATGATATAGGTTGCCTTCTCCTTTCTGTGGTTTATGTTTATTTCCTATCTTAGTTATTCTTCAAAAGTTAGTCCTAAATAATGAAAGTATTAAATCTGTTCTATCTTTGCTCTTTCTATGTATATATTTATCATTTCTTCTTCATTTGATATACCCATAATTTTGGTTTTTGCTTGTTCATTTTTATACCCGCTTCGTGCATCATTTCATTCCATATTTTTAAATTCTCAAGTAAATATTTTTCACTACCTGCTACCAGTAGTACATCATCGGCGAACGCACATTCGTGTATTTGTACTCTTTTTAGTTTTCTTTGTCCAAATACTACTGGTTTTGTTTTTCTTTCTGCTTTTCTTATTATTTTATAAATAACAGTAGATAAAGTAATTGGGAGTTGTTCCGCTTAGTGATGAGCCCATAGGCGTTCATTTTATAGAAGTTGTTGTTGAATACACAAAAAAGGTTTATTCTAAAGTTAATTTAATTTGGTTGAATATGCGTGGGTATTGTTGTTTTTCTTGTGTATAATTTTTTTAATTAAGTTGGCAAGTAGGTGATTCTGTTATTGTTATATTTGTATATAAATTTATTATGTCAAAAGAAGCTAGAGAGTAATATGTTGGTAATTTTCATTGCTTATGTGGCTTGTAAGTCCTGTTCTGTTTTTAATTGTGTGTTTAGGTTTTGTATTGAATGATGTTATTAATGATGCCGTTTATGATTTTAGCTATTTTATGTGTTGGCGAGTTAATTTATGTAATAATAGGTCTGATTGGTATTTCTTCTTTCTTTATTATTTGGAATTGGGTTTTGATTATTGATTTTATTCTGTACTTTTCCTATTCATTTTTCCTATTCTCCTTTCATATTTTTTTGTCTTTTTGTAGGTGATGTCCTTTGAGTAATTTTATTTATTCTGTATTAAACAATTATTTAGGAGCGGTTTTAATAACTGGAAGGTTGGTGCATTTGGTAACGTTCTTGTCTATCACACGGCCGGGCCAGGTACGATTCTTGGGTGACGTCTAAATTTTTATTAGGTAAAAATGCTTTGGTTAATAATAATAACAATAATAATAACAATAATAATAATAACAATAACAATAATAATAATAATAATAAATAATAAATAATAAATAATAATAATTATTAAAAATAATAATAAATAAATAAAACTCACGCGCTGTCGTCAAATCCCTCGTGCAACACAACATAGACCCATAGGCAACCCGTTGTACAAATATCGGTCCTCGAACTGGACGGCCGGAAAAAAAAATGGCTGAAAAGTGAATTTAGACCCCCTATAGGAAAATGGCCCCGAACTCTCCTGGGTACTCTACTAAGAACTTTATCTATTGCTGCACAATTTAGATTATTAAAGAAATTATAAATGCATTTAATAATGTAACGGTCATCCGTAGACACATGTTTTGAAAATGACAATTATCATTCATCCTAAACAATAAACATATAGGAAAAACATTTAATTCTAAGATAAATTTGGTTTACCATCCCTATATATAGTGTATATCAATACACAATTGTACAAATCAGACTAACTAATTGCAATTTCAATACATGTGTCACTTCATAATAGATTTAATGATGATAACACCCAATTCTGATGCGGAACAAGTTGATTGAACAAAATAATATGCTACGGGTTGCTTCCATCTGCTATTAATGCCTTTGATCATGAAATACAAAGCGTGGTCTGCAATTTTCCTATTCATTCCCTGCCCATAATTAACAAAACCCGAAATAGTTCCTGATGGGGAATGGAAGTCTAAATGTGGCATTATTGCCATCTCGTCAAAAATAAAGAAATAAGAACATAATGTCGTTGTAACGATTTCATTTTATGGCTTATTGTCGACAAATGCTTCATCATAGAATTACTAATACCTACATCAAATTGAAACTGTGCCAACGACCTTGTTAATGTTCATCGTGAGGGAAGTTCTAGAATATTGCCCAAAAATTTAAACGCTTTAGAGGACTTTTTAAACAAAGCCAGAAACAAAGCTTCTTCTCTTAATGACCAGTGTCTGTTATCATTTCTAAACTGTGACATTATAAATGTTTGTGCAACTTTTAAAACTGTCATATTTTCTAACAAAGGAATCAGATTATTATCGGTAAGTAGCTTTTTACTAGTGAGCAGGCGTTTTAACCTAGATACCATTCTAGTTTTTTTAACAGACTCTACATACATTTTTTTTTTCCGTGGGCTTAATAGAATTTGTCGATTCACACCAATTCGTTTCAAAATACCAGGCTGCGTTGAACGTTTTATTTTAACTAGCGGAATATCTGCAAAAGATGAAACAATAAAAGCATATACACACTCATATACATTATGCTACAAAATAACCACGTATGTTTAACAATACATTGTTCTTTCCTAGAAGAGGGATAATTGATAAGACATTGTTACGGTGTCCGGCGATGAGGCTCAGGTGAGACAATTCCAAGTGGTGGTGTTGTATCGCGCAGTAGTGAATTAGGCTGTGGAGCTATGCTAGAAGAATTTTTCGCTTGCATATGGACATTGTGCAGTGGAAGATTAATCTTAGGTATCATATTACGATCGCACATTTTTTGTTAGTTGGGAATTGCGAATTCATCTGAAAAACATAAACATTTTAGATCGCAAGTTATTTATTAAAATATGTATGCCATAATACATTTACTACCACTCAATTAATATTATTATTAGTATTATTAGGAAATATACAAAGTTGTTTAGAACGTCAATGGTCAAATGAATCAAAATTAATTGTGTAGCGTTGGAATGTTACTTATAAAGGGTGTTTTTTTTAGACATGTGGTTTTCGAGAAGAAATAAAACGCATGTAATTTAATATTATGCCAAGAATTTAGCTTTATTAGAAAGATAAGGGTTTGCCATTATGTTTTAAAAATGATTTCGGGTAAGTGGGCGCCGCGGCTGGCTCGAAGAAATTCCAGCCGAGAGACCCAATTTCCGACCACTTTTTGCAGCAATTGGGGCCGTATGTCAGCAATAACGCGCCGAATATTTTCTTCCAAGGCGTCAATCGTCTCGGGCTTATCTGCGTACACAAGCGATTTCACATAACCCCACAAGAAATAGTCCAGCGGTGTTAAATCGCACGATCTTGGAGGCCACGCCACAGGTCCACGACGCGAGATAATGCGCTCACCAAAAGTTTGTTGCAATAAAGTGATTGTTGCGTTGGCTGTATGGCATGTAGCACCGTCTTGTTGGAACCATAGGTTGTCCACATCAACATCCTCCAACTCAGGCACGAAAAAGTCATTAATCATGGCTCTATAGCGTTCCCCATTAACTGTAACATTATGGCCGGCTTCATTTTTAAAGAAATATGGACCAATGATTCCCTCTGCCCATAGAGCACACCAAACAGTGACTTTTTGAGGATGTAACGGCGTCTCAACAATAGCTTGTGGATTATCTCTACTCCAGAAGCGACAATTTTGCTTATTGACATACCCATTTAACCAAAAGTGAGCTTCATCGCTGAACAAAATTTTCTTGTGAAAATCAGGATCGGTGGCCATCTCGTTTTGGGCCCATTCACCGAACGTGCGACGCGCTTGATGGTCGTTTGGCATCAATTCTTGCACGAGTTGGATTTTGTAAGCAAGCAAACCAAGATCCTTCCTCAAAATCTTCCATAAAGTTGATGGGCACAGCTCCAATTGTTGCGCGCGATGGCGAATGGACTCATTCGGGTCTTCTTCGATACTCTGCTCCACAGCAGCAATAGCGTCTTCGGTGCGCACTGTACGGCGTCTCTGAGGATGCGCATTATCCACTAGAGTAAACGTGGTGCGAAACCGATCCATGGTTGCTCGAATTACCGACTCTGCAGGGCGATTATGTCGACCGAATATTGGACGCAGCGCGCGATGCGTCGCGCGAACCGAACCATTATTTTGGTAATAAATTTGCACGATTTGCAAACGTTGTTCAGAAGTAAGTCTATTCATTATGAAATGGCAAACCAAACAGAGCATAAATCAAGTGACAGCTGTCAAAAAGACAATCTCCGAAAAAAGTAAAGCTATCTTGAAAACCACATGTCTAAAAAAAACACCCTTTAGTTTTGAAAGTTTACACTTTAGTGTCCGAAGGTTGAGTTAGACTGTATAGCGTTGAACGATTAAAACATAACGGTTCGTTTGGAAGATTGAATATGATTCTCGATTATATTTTCGGTTCCTTCAGCCCTGGGTATGACAAACTGCCATTAGGGCAGACCAGAACCTTGAACGCATTAGCGAACAAACAAGTTAGTTATTAATTGAGTAGTAGATTGATGAAGCAAATACATGATGTGACAAATAAAACACTCGGTTGTTTGGGATTCACGGATTTATTGATAATAACTGCAACAATTGTTTCGCCATATCATTATTAATCAGCCTTTTGTGCCGAAACAATTGTTGGTTATTAGCAATTAATCTGTGAAACTTAAACAACCTAATATTTTATTTACTAATTCTACTAATTTACAGGTAGCGAATGTAGTTTTATACTTACGATTAATAATTAAAACAGCAGGTAAGTTCAATAACAGCTTTGAAAAAAGCTTCGAAACAATCTGTTAGCAATGGCGCCTGTTCGAAAAATTCTCTGTAAATGGTGTGATCAGACGTGATCTTTGTGTACGGGTCAACCGTCACGTCAACCGTCAACGTCAACCGTCACGGACTTCAGACGACTCTGTGTTCTGATTTCCTCTGACAGTGACGTCTTCTAGACTGGCCGAGCAACAGATTGAGCAGTTGACTTCTTTAGACAACCGCCCCCGCAGAGCGCCTGGATACATTTTCTCTCAGCTAAGCAGCAGATGACCATCTGACTCCGCAGAGAGATCACCTCCTCCGCAGAGAGCCAATGTGTGCTTTCTCTTAGCTGAGCGGAAGACGGACGTCTGACTCGTCACAATCTACCTTTGCCGGTAACAATCACAACCCATCGGACGAAGATAACAAACAAGTTGTCACTGTGCACCAGCGTCAGTTTTTATTTTTAAAACTGCGTTTGTCCTATTTTATCGGACAATCAGATAGACGTTATACGAGTATATTAAATTCACATTAGCGTTACATACCCTAACCTAAATAACTTTCCTACCAGCCTTTCCAAGTCTTATTTGTTTAATATTGTTAGTCTTTACTTTTGTAAACATACCGCTGCATTACTCCGCCAGCACCAGAAGTTCAGGCGTGTTACTTGAAAAATTCGTCAACTAAATACCACCATGTGGTTGTTTGTCTGCCACCATCTATTGCGACTGAAATTCGGGATATCTTCATCAACCCCCCACCCCCCTCCAGGGTCGGTCCATACGAGACCCTAAAATCCGAAGTAATTACCAGGATGACTTCCTCGGAAGCAAAGCGCATACAAATGTTCTTGTCCGCTGAAGAGCTCGGTGATAGGACGCCGTCCCAATTTCTACGACATATGTCGCAGTTATTGGGCGACAAATCGTTAGATAGCACAATTTTGAAAGAGTTATTTCTCCAGCGGCTCCCTGTGAATGTGAGAAAACTTTGCTAACGTCTGACGAATTGTCAAACTATTGGCCGATAATTTGATGGAGATTTCAGCTACCCGGTCATCTCTCAAATTTCCGATGTTTCGTCCTTTAATCATTCTCCTACGTCTACTCTTAATTTACCTGCGTCCAGTCCTCCTATGGCCACATCACCTGCCAATGTAATGTCAGAATAGAGCAGTTTGAATTGCCAGATTCGATCGTTGCGGGAAGATTTTGTAACCCTTTCAAAAGATTTCCGCAAGCTGCAAACTAGACGCAGGTCTTCTAGCCGCAAGAGGTCTGAGACTTCGTCTGACCGTCGACCTTGCCGCGACTTATGCTGGGATCATCATAAATATAGTGATAATGCTAAGAGCTGGATTTCTCCATGCTCCTGGGGAAACCTACCAAGGCAGGAATAAACACGGCCTTTCCTGTCAATGTTTCTGTGGGCCAGCTATTCTTCGTAACACATCGGATTTTGCGTAGACAGTTTTTAGTGGACACAGGAGCACATATCAGTATATTAAGTGTTCCACGGCGTTTAATAACTTCTAGCGACCCTTCTGAATCATTTTTAAATGCAGCCAAGGGTACCAAAATTCCCACATTCGGAATTCGAACTTTAAAATTGGACATCGGTTTCGGAGTATTATTCAAATGGAAATTCGTTTAGGCTTCTACAAATTTCTCGATCCTCGGTGGAGAGTTTTTACGTCATTTCGGTTTGATTATTGACATACGCGGCAAGAGGCTAATCGAAGGTAGAATTTTTAAAACGACGTCAGGCTCTGCTGCCAATGTACCAAGAGTATCCCCTATCCTTGTCAACATACTACCATCGCGTTTTTCCGCTTTGTTAGAATCTTACGCTGAAATTACTCAACCTCTCGAATTGCATTATCCAATAAGACACGGGATTACTCATCATATCGAAACAACCGGCCCTCCTGTATTTTCTCGTCCCCGCCGTCTGTTCACCGAAAAACTTGCGATCGCTATTCGTGAGTTTTGCACTCTGTTGGAACTTGGTTTTATTAGACCTTTTAAGAGATCGTGGTCTTCACCTCTACACATGGTCCCCAAATCGGATTCATCTTGGAGACCGCAGAGATCTATCGCAGCTTAAATAATATTACCAAGCCCGACAGATATTCGATACCACACATTCAGGATTTCGCAAATAACAGTTCTGGCTGTACCATCTTCTCCAAAATTGACTTGGTCAAAGCCTATCACCAAATTCCGATAGAATCTGGCCATATTCCAAAAACCGCGATTACCACTCCATTTGGCTTATACGATTTCACGCGGATGAGCTTTGGCGTCAGGAACGCACCACAGACTTTTCAACGTTTCATCGATTCTGTACTTCAAGACTTACCATTTTGTTTCGCGTATATTGATGACATTTTAATTTGAAGTGTCAATGAATCTGAACATTTGTCACATTTAAGAACTGTCTTTTCTAAATTACGTGACGCCGGTATCAAAATTAACCCAGATAAGTGTGTTTTCGGATCACCTTCCTTAACCTTCCTAGGTCACACCATTTCGGCAATCGGAGTACAACCCTACCAATTTAAGGTTGATGCTGTGCTACGTTTTCCGGAACCCGCCGATCACATGTCATTGTTGCGTTTCCTAAATTTTTACCACAGGTTTATCGAAGCTTGTTCATCGCTATTGGCCCCGCTCAATTCTTTCGCGGCAGCGCATAAAGACGAACGAAATGTGAGGCAAACTCACTGACGCAGCCCCACACATTGCATGTTACGTTTAATCCCTTAATTATAAATAGTTATAGTATACATGTGTAAATTAGGTTGCCTATGTTAAAACCCTACAAGTGTTTTAATTAACATACAATTGTTAATAACTTTATTGTGGAATGAAATCCAAACGTATGAATAAGTAAAAAAATAATCTAAATAAACATTGTTACACTAAATGTACAGATGTGTAAGTCACAACGTGGTCGAACCCTGATTTGGACCTTTGACACTCTTTTGTTCTTCGGAAACATTATATAAGGGCGAGTCAATGTTCACTCGCTCTCATTTATTCGATATTCTCGATTGATACCGTTCACGCATGTTCGATCAAATGTTCGCGACATGTGTAAACCCTCGCGGTTGTTATTGTATTTAAATCTTAACTTAATATAAGTGTTAAACGTTATATTCTCGAGTATTCTCTTTACTCGTTCCTAGCACTGCCCTCGAGATGAACCGCGGAACGAGATGTCAGGGATTAAAACGTAAGTGAGATTTAAAGTTTAGTTCATACATGCATCAGTACGAAACGTAGAGTACGTCAGTACGTGTTAGAAAAGACGCGCGCCTCGCGATTTTGCTCGCGAAAGGTTAATTACCCTCGTGATTGGCCCGGAACACAACTAGCTCAGCTTTACGGAGAGCGTACGGTCTACTTGTCTTGCTGGCGGCGGCTGGGACGATCTGCAGGAGGAGGCGAGCTGGAGCGGCGATTTCCGTTGTATCACTGTGTAGCACTGAAGGACGAGGGGGGGGGGGGGGATTAAAGTCGTGGCTGCACGTTGTTGGTTTAATTAGAAGGTAAACACAATAAAAAAACTAAATGAATAAATGAGTAAATGACAATAACAAACGGAAGAGGAAATGAAGTTAAAATAAGGTCAGGAGTGAGGTGCGGAGCGGATCGCGTGTGTGTTGATGTGTGGATGTGTGTGTGGGTCAGAAGACGTGCTGACGAACTCCTGGTGGTTGTAGCTGGAGCGGTGAGTGTGGCGGTCGAGAACCGAGTTGTGTCGTTATTGAGAACCAACTTGTCCCGCGATCGGGAATGGACTGACTTATCGAGGGATGATTTCACCCCGGCGCACCTCAATGAGGGGGAGGCGGGTTGATGAGGGCGCAAGTCATTGGGAATTAACTTATTTTGGAAAAAATAAATGAATATACGCGAGTTTGAATGAGAATCGGATGGTGTTAATTAAGTAATAGTTAACTATGTGATTAGATGAGATGAGTGAATGAAACTATGGGTCTTATGAAGTCACAGGCATGAATTACGGTTTTCCCTGATCGTGCTAAATTGGGGGGTGTTATTGTCGGCCACACTTCGCCGACAAAGCGCATTAGGGGGGGCGGTTATCCCCTAACGTAAAATCCGGGATTATGACGAGCGCCGACGATAGGTTTTGCCCCGAAATCTTCAGAAAAACCAGTGAATGGTAATTAGGGTAAGCCATGCCGGTGCAACAGTCTCATAGTGAATTGCAAGATCGGTTGCGAAGAGAGGCCTCGTCTTTAAACTTGCAACACGAACGTTACCCCGATGGTTTGTCTATTGTGGTGGATTCATCACATGACCACAAACGATTTTATATACCTAAATTAATCAGACATAAAATTCTTCAAAACATTCATGGCTATCACACCTAGGTGTGAACGCAACGAAGAAACTTGTCTGTAGTCGGTATGTATGGCCTAAGATGAACACTGACATTGTCTCTTTCGTGCGCTCATGTTTACAGTGTCCACAGGTTAAAGTAACTAGACACACTATTTCGCCCATACAAAATTTTTAATTTCCAGAAAAACGTACGGCAACGTCCATTTGGATGTTATTGGTTCCTTACCTTATTGCCAAGGTTTCCGGTATATCTTGACGTGCGTCGATCGTTTCACTAGATGGCCCGAGGCTGTTCCTATTGCCGATGTTACTGCTACTAGCATATCACAAGCTTTCCTGTCAGCTTGGACCTCTCGGTTCGGCGTCCCTTCAGTAGTTATTACTGACTGCGGCAGACAGTTTCTCTCGTCCACATGGAAACATTTTAGTCAGCTTTTTGGTTTCCATGATAAAACAACAACGTCCTATCACCCGTAGTGCAACGGTCATCTGCATCTCAACAAACACACAAACTCGTAAAGCACGCATTAAAATGCAGTTCGGTTTCCCATGGGTTAACCATTTACCACTGGTAATGCTCGGTTTGCGTGATTTATACAAAGAGTTCTTGAAAGTTTCTGCTGCGGAGTATGTCCTGGGCACTACTTTGCGTTTACCCGTGGAGTTAATCAGTCCATCTCACGGTACTGATCATGTCGAAATTGATCACTCATATTTTTTTTCAGACCTTAAAAACGCCTTCCACTCATTATCACCTGCAATTTCGAGAAAAAATCGAAGCGTACAAAACAAGCGCATAGATACAAACATAGATCGTATTAGACGTTCTTTAGCCCCTACTTATGACGGCCCGTTCAAGGTATTGAGTAGGTGGCACAAATATTTTACCCTTTGAATTGGTGATAGAAAAGAAGATGTATCAATTGATAGACTAAAACCAGCCTTTGTTTCGCCTCCGATTGATAACGAAATTGCCGCTTCAGTATGCATAGAATACCCCAACTCACATGCCCCTTTCCGTTATGTTCCTCCAGCCACTGTTAAACGAGTACATTTTAGCAATCGTCCAACCGTCCATTACTTCTAGTTATCCACCTGTTTTTCTTTTGTTCTCTCTGGTGGAAGGTAGTGTGTGCGGTTTGTATTGAAGATCGTAGCAGCTGGGTAGGTGACTATAGAGATGAAATAATAACAAATAAATCAATCTATGTAGTGTCTATGATATGTTAATATTTCTGCAATGTAATGATTTCCTAAGACGAAGTAATAAAGATAATTAACCATAACCTACAGATTACACAGCAAATTACGAGAACTTTTATAATCATTAATATAAGACGTGGTCGATGCTTGGTGATGCAATTATATAAACAATAAAACGAGCGACCAGGCTGGTAACTAATCATAACAGTTTGGTATTTTTAGATCAGTAACCTTGATATAAGGCACAACCGAGATCACGGGAATGAGAATTAATGCTAAGGGGAATCCCGCAGAATAGCAGAGTGGGCGAAATTTTAGTATAAATAGAATCGTTTTGAATGCGTAAAGATTGGTTGGTTCCAGATTCGAGAGGCGGCATGTCGTTAATATCTTCATCAATAGTCTACGCGAATATCATTATAAAGAGTATTATCCGATTGATTTAAAAGTTACTGTTTTCAAATAATATTAATTATTTCGACATTGAGTAGAAATAATCATCGCATTCCTTCACAAATTAACCAACATTACATTACGCCGTAAATTAATTATTATTAGCGTTACCAAATTCCTATTCCCTCTCAATATATTGTAGGCGTCGAGCTGAAAAGAGACGTCGCTACTATACAGGGTGATTCGGGAGGAACAGGAAATATTTTATGTCCAGGAAGCAATAAAAGCAAAAAAACTTCATATTATCAAGTCCGATTTTCATTTGTTTCAGAGATATTTTGGACAATTTATAAAATTAAAGGAACATGTATTACTGAACTTATCAAACAAAACAAAAAACAAGTAGCATTAATTCACGTTACATTTTCGAACACTCCAGCCCACCCACTTCGATAAACTTATTTGCGCGTTTATAAATAGACATGGTAGTCAGTTTCAGTAAACGATGATTCGGTCTAATGAACGCCGCAGCATTAAGAATGCGATCTAGTAGCGCATCCCTTGTGTCCACTTTCATAGCATAAACTAACGACTTCATCCATCCCCAAAGACAAAAATCTAGGGGCGTGAGATCCGGTATTCTCGGTGGCCTCCTGGGTGCGGGCCTCCTCTGCCAATCCAGCGAACGCCGAATTGGCGTTCGCTGGAACGCCAATTTCCAGCGAACGCCCCTAGATTTTTCTAAAAATATAAAAAATATCTCACAATATTTGCATAATGAGGAGGTGCTCCATCATGTTGAAAGATAATACGTCATCGAATATTCAAAGGTACTTCGTCCAATATTTCCTCTAAATGGTCTTCCAAAAAATGTAAATAACCTTCCCCAGTAAGACGGCCATCCAATACAAAAGGACCAAACAATTGATCATTTAGAATGCAGCACCATACATTAATACTAAACCGATGATGGAAATTGTATTCTTGCGTGGTATGGGGGTTTTCGTCAGACCATCCATGATTATTATGGCAATTGTTAATTCCATCTCGAGTAAATTGAGCTTCATCAGTAAATAAAATGCATTTGAGTAATCTTCTATTTTCACGAATGCGTTGACAAAATTGTAGTCGTAATGGATAATCGCCTTCTTGGAGATTTTGTACTTTCTGCAGATGAAAAGCGTTTAAACCTTGCCGTTTTAATGTTTCCCATACCATTGCATGCGGAATTTCAAATTGGATTGCAATGCGCCTTGTACTTATCCCTGGATTATTTCCTACACCATCCAGAATATCTTCAGAATATCAGAAGTTCCATACCGAGCCCTTGCAGTTTTTCAGAAACAATACGTGCACTCATACGTGAACATTCTAGTTTCACTAGCACGTGTAAACACAGTTTGAAACACTTGCCTATTAGGAATTCTTCGATTCGGAAAACGACGTCGATACTCTTCTACTGAACGAACAGAATTACCATTACAAAATCCACAAACAAACACCATATCTACATATTCTCTATGACTGAAAATATGAGGCATTTTTTTAATCTCGTAAAACAACTACAACTGTCACTGACAACTATCAGTAATACATTTTCCTTTAATTTTATAAATTGTTCAAAATATCTCTGAAACAAATGAAAATCGGACTTGATATTATGATCTTATTTGGCTTTTTTTGCTTCCTGGACATGTTTTTAAAACAATTCCATTTCCTCCCGAATCGCCCTGTATATGCAGTTCTTAGAGGGCTTTATTCCCTTCTGTCCTACGCTTGGATGCAATGGCGTGGAAGTTGATAAGGTAATCTTTTCACTTTCATTCTCATTCAGACGGGAGAATGTTACTATTTCCAATTGTATTTATCATAGTAGATATGATTAAAGATTCCCTTCAAAAGTTTCCAAAAACAAATACCACGTTAATTATTTATAATTTGCGTTACAAAATTCATATTCCCTCTCAATATATTGTAGGCGCCTGGCTGAAAAGCGACGTCGGTAACAGGGTGTTAATACTAAGTTGTAACACCCGAAAATGGCAGTTAGAACTCATTGAAACAAACAACTTTTCTTAGTTAAAATTTTTGAATTGGAGCCCAAGTTCATAGTTATTTTAATGAATATTTAAAAAATACAAAAACGTTCAATATGCGCTTTCGGTTTTCTACAACATTTGTATTTACAATTATTTTCTATTTTATTAAATAATAAAATGGCGACCGATCAAAAATTTCAAAGCAAGATATTTTGAAAACCAATGGATCGATTTTTGAAAATAAAACATTTATAAAATCCTTAAACTATCTTATAACATTTGTCTGTAACATTTTTTTCGATCTGTCCAAAAAATGTTTTTATTCAAATTGAATTACAAGATAAATTTTAACAAACTGCAACAATCATTTAAAACAAAGTAGGCTAACCTTAAGTTAGGCCATTAAACAACTTGAGCACATGTTTTCTAGTTGGTACTTTCAAATTTAAATACTTTTTGATCTTGTTCTTCAGAAATTTCTGCTTCATCTTGAAAAGTTTCTGTCACGTTTATTATTTGTGTGCGTATTTTGCATAATTTTAGTATAAAAATGCATAATTATCAAAACGTTGAACTTTTAGACATGCTTTTAGTTTTTGGAGAGGCAAGGCGTAATGGACGTGGCTCGTATAATTTATCGGAGAGAATATTCAAATCGTCAACAACCAAGTTGTCGCATTTTTAGAAGAATATGTAGACATTTGTCAGAGACTTGAAGTTTTCACCCAAGAATTGGTGGGAATTCCAATAGATTACGTCGAACCCCTGCATTTGAAGAAGCTGTTCTTAATATTATTGAAGAAGAGCCATCGACGAGCACAATAGTAATAGCAAATAGATTAGGTGTAAATCACGTGATAGTTTAGCAAGTTCTGAAGGAACAAGGTCTCCATCCATTTTCTAGACAAAAAGTGCAAGCTTGGGGACCTGAAGATTTCCAGCCAAGATTGTTGTTTTCTCGTTGGTTTATTGAACGTTGCAATCTTCAGAGGCGTTTTGAAAAGTTTATTTTAATTACAGACGAAGCTTATGTCACACGGGACGGTGATTTTATTCTCGCAATAATCACCTGTAGTGTGATGAAAATTCCCACGCAACATTTATTCGTACGCATCAAGTAAATGTATGGGCTGGAATCGTAGGGGAGTACGTTATTGGACCCTACATTTTCCCAAACCGATTGAATGGTGAAAATTATTTTATTTTCTTAAGTAACGTTCTGCCACAGCTTCTTGATGACTTACCGCTAAACATCAGATGATGTCGTACCTTCTCACCCTTATGACATCTCACCCGAGAAGTCACACTACTAATAGAGAATATCCGAATAAGTGGATTGGGAGACGAGGCCAGATAAAGACCTCTGTATATAAGACACCAGTAAATACCAAATTAGAACTGGTGGCTACAATAGTAGCTGCAGCAGAAGATACAAAAGATAAGAAGCAGGCAGCTCTTGCAAGTGTCTCTTCTACTATTAAAACACGCTGCCGGGCTTGCGTTGCCGCGAATGGTGGCCATTTTGAAAATCTAATTTAGTCCATCCTTTGTTGTATCATTGTTTGTTTTTTTATTTTTCGTGTTTGTTCCGAGTTCCTTTTGTTTAATTTTCTTGTTAAATGGCAGTAAGCGTGCTTTCTTTTAAATGATTGTTACAGTTTGTTAAAATTTATCTTGTAATTCATTTTGAATAAAAACTTTTATGGACAGATTGAAAAAAATGTTACAGACAAATGTCATAAGATAGTTTAAGGATTTTATAAATGTTTTATTTTCTAAAATCGATTGATTTGTTTTCAAAATATCTTGCTTTAAAATTTTTGATCGGTCGCCATTTTGTTATTTGATAAAATAGAAAATAATTGTAAATACAAATATTTTAGAGAACCGAAAGCGTATGTTGAACGTTTTTGTAATTTTTAAATATTCCTTAAAATAAGGGAGTAATGACGATTTTTCGAAAAACAAAATAGCGCCAATAACTGAATGAACAAATGTTGTAGAAAACCGAAAGCGCATATGGAACGTTTTTGTATTTTTTAAATATTCGTTAAAATAACTATGAACTTAGGCTCCAATTCAAAAAGTTGAACTAAGAAAAGTTGTTAGTTTCAATTAGTTCTAACTGCCATTTTCGGGTGTTACAACTTAGTATTAACACCCTGTATATGCAGTTCTTAGAGAGCTTTATTAACTTCTGTCCTACGCTTGGATGCGAGGGTGTGGAAGTTGATAAGGTAATCTTTCCGGTTTCATTCTCATTCAGATGGAAGAATATTACTATGTCCAATTGTATTTAACATAGTAGATATGATTAAAAATTCCCTTCAAAAGTTACCAAAAACAAATACCCCGTAAATTATTTATAATTTGCGTTACCAAATTCATATTCCCTCTCAATATACAGGGTGTTCAGACCACCCGTCCCAGGCCTTTTTCTCGGTAATGTGACGTCTAAGAAGTTCGGGAAAAAAAATTTCATAACAAAAGGCTACCTGAAGAATTTAATGGAGGTTGTTTCGATTTCCGGAAGTAACCGGAAGTAGGCGTAACTGCACTCAACTTCAGAATTTTAAATGGTAACCTATGTCGTATGTGACATCGTTGGATAGGTATTTTAAAAAGAAACATATCTTGTAAGAAAAGTTTTTTTATAAATGACATACTTAACGGAATAAACATTAATGTGTCGGGCTACCAACCCAGGGCATGTTCTCGAAAGTATGACGTCATAGAGGTTCCGAAACAAAATAGCATGACTTAAGCCTACCTGATGAATTTAGTGGCGTAGTTGCGATTCTCGAAAGTTACCGGAAGTAGGCGTAACTGTACTCAAATTCAGAATTTTAAATGGGAACCTAAGCCACTCTAGAAGAAACTATTTTCGCTCATTCCCCAGACCTGACAGCACTTGATTTTTTCTTGTGGGGACGTCTTAAAGAGCTAGTGTATCAAGAACAACCAACGACTAGGGACAACATGAAAGATCGGATCCGGAATACCTGCCGCATGATTAGTGGAATTGAGGTATTAAGGGCAGTCAATAATATTCGAATACGGCTGAAAAAATGTACCAATCAAATTGGTAGACACTTAGAGCATTTATGAAACTTATTGTTTAAAAGATTTGTGTTTATTTTATTTTAATATTAAGGTTTTCATCAATTTTAAGCTTTTATTGATTAATTCGTTTTATTTACAAAAACTATTCCAATAAAAATTGTTTATTTCTTCTAGTTTCTCTTAAAAAAAAATAGTTTCTTCAAGAATGGCTTAGGTTCCAATTTAAAATTCTGAATTTGAGTACAGTTACGCCTACTTCCGGTAACTTTCGAGAATCGGAATTACCGCCATTAAATTCATCAGGTAGGCTTAAGTCATGCTATTTTGTTTCGGAACCTCTATGACGCCATACTTTCAAGAACATGCCCTGGGCTGGTTTCCCGACACATTAATGTTTATTCCGTTAAGTATGTCATCTATAAAAAAACTTTTCTTACAAAATATGTTTCTTTTTAAACTACCTACCCAACGATATCACATACGACCTAGGTTCCCATTTAAAATTCTGAAGTTGAGTGCAGGTACGCCTACTTCCGGTTACTTCCGGAAATCGAAACAACCCCCTTTAAATTCTTCAGGTAGGCTTTTGTTATGATATTTTTTCCCCGAACTTCTTAGACGTCACATTACCGAGAAAAAGGCTTGGGACGGGTGGTCTGAATCACCCTGTATTGTAGGCGCCAGGCTGAAAAGCGACGTCCTTACTATATATGCAGTTCTTAGAGAGCTTTATTAACTTCTGTCCTGCGCTTGGATGCGAGGGTGTGGAAGTTGATAAGGTAATCTTTCCGGTTACATTCTCATTCAGACGGGAGAATCATACTATTTCCAATTGTATTTACCATAGTAGATATGATTAACAATTACACCGTCACAAACTACCAAAAGTCATAAAATTATCAATTAAAATGAAATAAATAAAATCATTTCAATTTCCTATTTAATAAAATACTGTCATTATTATTTTAAAATTAAGTATAGAAAGGATAATACTCTTCAGGGAATAAATATAAATTATTAAAATATAATTTCAATAATATCTCTTCGCAAAAGTGGCAAAACATTATTTAATTATAAGTAATTCCTAAAATGAATTTTAGTCAAATGAAGATAAAGTTTAAGTGAGAAACATTACAAAATTACAGAAATAAAACAAAAAGTTCATTAAATGAAATAAATAAAATTATCCAAAAATCATCTTTAATAAACTGATATTATTCTAAATTTATAGTTGAAATCTAAAAATGATAATATTCTCCAGGGAATAAGTATAAAAATATTAAAATATAATTTCAATAATTACTGGGCACTACTGTGGCAAATTATTGGTGGTTTTGTGTAATATGTATGAATGAGTTGTAAATAATCACATTGCAAATTCATTGATATCAGTCATACAATCAATTTACAGGATATATTTAACAAAACTGTATCTATTAAAACCTAGTTAGTGAATCCTGAAGTAATAAATGACTTGTGGCATTGGAAGGCACACACGGTGCCATATTTCATGAAGTGGTGACATACATTAGGCAGTTAATTGATGTTAATTGACGTTAATCATTGACGTTACCATAAATTTACAACTGATGGGGGTTAATGTTGGTGGACACAAACACTACCATTATCTATGCTGTGGGAACATGAATCATAGAGTTG
Organism: Othius punctulatus; assembly: GCA_951805005.1. Classification (NCBI taxonomy): domain Eukaryota; kingdom Metazoa; phylum Arthropoda; class Insecta; order Coleoptera; family Staphylinidae; genus Othius; species Othius punctulatus. Next base: position 66,946,096 of record OX638138.1, on the reverse strand, counting down.
CATGACAATTGTATGACATGTTAACTTGCTAAAATATACATATTTTATCCAAAACCATCTAATACTTTTTAAGTCAATAAAGAAAGTCATTAAATTCAAATTTGATGTTTAATTGTTGTTGCAAAATCCTTTAAAGTGATTAAATTACACTGAATCCATAAATATGTGTCTTTATTTGATTAATGTTATTGTTACTAATACATGCATTACCTCTAAAAGAAGTTGAAGTTGTCACGATAATGATTTAATATCAAACATAACGTAAAGAAGTACTGCCATTATACGGTCACACAAAATAATAAAATAGATAAATCATGAGCCACAACCAATGTCATAAACTATAAGAATTTATGATTTCAAATAAAATATATCTAAGTACATTGGTCAACACGACTTGTGTAACACAGATCTTTGATAGTGAGTTTGATATATTGTTCCAGGCTGAATTCAAATCTGCAACCAGAAATTGTCTATCACCCACACTTTTTTCTAGAACTATTTTTTCTATTACAAAATGTATAGTTATTGCGGAAGTATCAGGGTAAAATAAAGCTCTTTACTCTGGCGAGGTTTAGTTAGGCCCCATATCTGTTTATAATTGCGTGCACATGATTCGGCAAACAAATAGTTTTTTTCTTCAAACGTCATAAAAGTGACACCTTTAGTGACTCGATTCACAATCTTAAAGTTTTACTTCGTCTCCTAGTCAGTAAAAGTTTCACTTTTACTGACTAGGCAGTAAAAGTAAATTTGACAACATGATTGGATAATTTGTAATAAGAACGCCCTACGAGGGCGGGTTTAATATTGCACATACATATGGTGCGCATACATGATGAACAAAACAAAAAATTCAAACAAAACACAAATTTATTTATTGTTAAAATGTAAATTAAAGGTACAATTTGATATTTTAGCCCCTTGAAAACTGATTGCGCTGGCAGCAACAGCAGCACTTACAGCACCGCTGTCGCCAACCATTTTGCTGCTACCACAGATATTTTCTACTTGCGATTCTTGCGAAGATTCGCCGCACTCAACACTGTCACTATTTAGTGACAAAATTAGCTTCGCAATATCATTTTTATTTCGAATAGAGTCCTCGATGTACCCTTCTGCCACACTGCTGGACTTCCACCCCCCGTGTCTCTTTAAACAAGTAACATCAGCTCCTCCATCTACCAGCAGTGTGGCAGAAGTTCGGCGTAAGCAATGTCCTGTATACTCACTCCAGTTTGGCAAGTTTAAAAAAGAAGCTACCTCTTTTGCCGCACTTCCAATTTTGTGAATTCCCATCACCTGTTTATAGCAAACACCATTTTGATATTTTAGTAAAAATCGCATCTCATTTAGACTTGATGGGCGCAGGGAAGCATACTTTCTGTATAGTGTAAGATACACATCGCCGAGAATAGTAAACGAACGTACTTTTGATGTCTTACTATCTGGTATTTTTACGTGTAGCAAAGATCCCAAGTCTTGAATATCTGTCGTGTTCATTTTTACGAGTTCATCGCAACGGCATGCCCCTGATATGCCAAATATCAAAATAATCTGAAAATACGATTTAGGGTTTAATTTTGTATTTGTTTATTATTCTAAGAACTCACCTTTGTCGCCAAGTATTTCTCGTTAGGAGCATCGGATAAGAACTTGTCGAACTGTTCCTTTGTCAGCACTCTTGCCTTTTTGGGTGTATAACCCTCATTTTGTTTTTTTAAATATGCACGTAGTTTTAAATATTTGGTAATATCTACACCATTTCTAATATTTAATAACGATTTTACCATGGAATACTGAGACCACATAGTGGAACTTTTTACTTTCTTCTTAGCCATTTCCGAAAAATATGCGAGTAAAACATTTTCACTATAATTGCTTACATTTTTCTCGGCGCACCACTTAATAATTTTTTTGTAGGCCACTTCATAGATGGTACTGGACTTAGTGGGCAATAATTTCTCTGTTGCAGCCCTTGCCGATTCTAAAATATCTGGCGGTGTACATTGAAACATGTCTTCGTCCATTTTATACACTTTAATGTCAAATAATGAATTAAACAAAACCATAGCAACGCTCTGCATAGCATGCTTCTTTGGGAATTAAAACTATACGTATTCGGACAATTAAAAATATTAATTCCATTATCTTTTTAACTATTTTCGACGTTTGAAGAAAAAATTACATGTTTTATTCGGAGTAGAAGTAACTTTTTGTGGCTCGTCTGTAGTTGCCTGCCTCGCTCCGCTCGGCAGCCAATACCTACAGACTCGCCACAAAAAGTGTCACTTCTACTCCTAATAAAACAATATACTATTTTTTAGTATTTTCCATGCCTAATACGGTTACACTCGCATATTAAACTTTTTTTGACATTTTTAAATATTTTGTATATTACGCTACCTGGACAAGAGAAGTTGGCATATCGTCGGCTTGGTGTTACAAGTGTGTATGTGCAAACTTCATAAATTTGGGAAAATCGATTCTAAACATTGGGGTATTACAAAAAGTGCCGTACCATTCCTATTAGTTTGATTTATTTTTTGACATTTTCATAAAATTTCAACATTAATAGTCCCGATATTTCAAGCTTCCAACATTCCAAATTTTGGAGTAATGAAAAAACAAAAAATTACATACAACTCTGTTATATCATTTGTATTTTTTCGTTAGTAACATACAACTGTGGAACTTTGAAAGAAAATACGAATACGTAATGTTTAGAAAATTAGATAATATTTTATTTACTAACAAATTTAATGGTGTTAATAACTCAATAACAATATTTTATATTTGGTAAAGCTTTCGATTTCGGAAGAATTTCGAATTTCGACAAAATAGTCTTTATCGACTGTAGGCATCCACTGGTACATTGACTTGATTGCATCATCTTATTTTGCGGTATCTTTGTGAGGTAAACTCACTGACGCAGCCCCGCACATTGCATGTTACGTTTAATCCCTTAATTATAAATAGTTATAGTATACAAGTGTAAATTAGGTTGCCTATGTTAAAACCCTACAAGTGTTTTAATTAATATTTAACTGTTAATAACTTTATTGTGGAATGACATCCAAACGTATAAATAACAAGAGATGATAATTTAAATACAGGCAATTCATTAGTGTTAGTTAGTTTGTAATCGCATGAAGGTAACAGGTAGAAAACCTGTTAAGTAAATAAGTATATTGTATTAAAATCGCACAAATGCTGCGAATAGATAAGCTGTTTACAGCTCGCAGTGTTTAAACTAGGTAATTAAAGGCATATTAGACGACCTTTTAAGTACAACATTATATCAAGTAAGCACAGGTGTATAAGCGTTAATAGTATATATCCTATTGAGCAGGAACAAGTGAATTAGAGCCTAAAATAATCTAAATAAACATTGTTACTCTAAATATACGGATGTGTAAGTCACAACGTGGTCGAACCCTGGTTTGGACCTTTGACACTCTTTCGTTCTTCGGAAACATTATATAAAGGCGAGTCAATGCTCACTCGCTCTCATTATTCGGCGCTCTCATTTTTCCGCGCTCTTCGGCGCGCTCATTTTATTCATTATGTTGCTCAATTTACTCGCGGTCATTAATGTATGTTAAATCTTAAATTAATATAAGTGTTAAACGTTTTTATGAGTTTCGTCATTTTCCCGCTTAACTCGTTTTCAGCAGTGCCTTCGAGATGAACAGTGGAATGGGACATCAGGGTTTAAAAGGTAAGTGAGATTTAAAGTTTAGTTCATAAATGTATCAGTACATAACTCTCTGGCTTACGTCGAACCCCACAAATAGCCGACCATATGAACAAACACATGTCATTACCGCTCGGCCAGTGTTTGCTCATTAGGAAGGTAACTTTTGCTTGTGATAAGTAATCCCGCGGCTAACCCACATGGCCTGCGGGCATCACATCTTGTTAAGCGTCCCCTTTGCTTGCTTGGGTACAGGAAGTCCACCTTAGTTTGACCCGTTGACACCCGTTTTTTTATCAATAGCACGTTTTATACTTTGTTCGATAAATTTTTCGTCAGCATGGGAAGTTTTGTAGAAAATATTAACTACAGATCCGCAAAACTTAATTTGTTGAACCTTTGTATAGGGCACTACTACTAGAGTATAGTTAAATAAAGTCGCGCATTCTTTGAAGTTCTTAAAATCAATTGCCTGCATCTGTATTATTTTACAAGGTTGGATCATCTGGGCAATAATTACGATCTTTTATAGAATCATCACTATCATAGTTTTCATAAATTTGATCCATATTTCACAAGACTCTCAAAACCAAGTCGGTTAGAGTTGTAAGCGTCTACATACAACTATATTACACTAAAGTGTAAATGCAAAATTTGACATACAACCTTGTTCGACAGTAAATAAAAAATGTTTGGACAAATACTGCCATCATTAGACCTTTGCAAAAGATAGCTTAGAACACATATAATCTTGTAATAATAAATACTCAAAATCTTACAAAATGTTACATACAATCTTGTAACACCAAGCCGACGATATGGTGGTCCATTCATATTATACACGGAGGATAGACCTTACCCAGGTCAAATCCACACAAAAAAAATTATAGTATGTAATTTTAATATCAAATATACAATTTTTTCTGAAACTTTGGTTGTGTATTACTTACAGACCTTGTGTGGTACGCCAAAACCGAAAACATATTTGGATTCTACACGAAAAGTATAACTACAATCTCCTATCAAACCTCCTGTTACACAAAAAAAGTTTCATTTTGTTGACCAGTGTTATTAAATAATTGGGTAATCTGAAATCAGTAATTTTATTAAAAACGAATTATTAAATGAACTCCACCAAAGATTGCTTCCAGTCACTTGTGTTGGAAGGGTAGGTTTTGGCTACACACACATGCACCATCAGCATGTAACGTTAGTACGGTGCATGGGAGATTCATAAAGTTGGGATGATAAATAAGAGAATTGGTACAGTGCATGGGAGATTCATTAAGTTGGGATGATAAATAAGAGAATTTATATTACAACAAACAAATAACACACGAATTATTAAATGAACTCCACCAAAGATTGCTTAAAGTTGCTTGCGTTGGAACTGTAGTTCTTGGCAACACACACATGCACCATCAGTGTGTAACGTTGATACAGTGCATGAGAGATTCATTAAGTTGAAATGATAAAAAAGGGGAATACACACACATAATTAAATGAACTCCACCAAAGATTGCTTCCAGTCGCTTGCGTTGTAACGGTAGTTTTTGGCAACACACACATGCACCATCAGCGTGTAACGTTGATACAGTGCATGAGAGATTCATTAAGTTGAAATGATAAAAAAGGGGAATACACACACATTATTAAATGAACTCCATCAAAGATTGCTTCCAGTCGCTTGCGTTGGAACGGTAGTTCTTGGCAACACACACATGCACCATCAGTGTGTAACGTTGATACAGTGCATGAGAGATTCATTAAGTTGAAATGATAAAAAAGGGGAATACACACACATTATTAAATGAACTCCACCAAAGATTGCTTCCAGTCGCTTGCGTTGGAACGGTAGTTTTTGGCAACACACACATGAACCATCAGCGTGTAACGTTAGTACAGTGCATGGGATGTTAAATAAGAGAATTTATATTACAACAAGGAATACACACAAATTATTGATGAACTCTACCAAAGATTTTTGGTAGATTTTGATTTTTTTTAATCTTACTTTTGGTAATTCATACATACACCAGTCGCATAGCGTTGGTACAGTGTATGGGAAGTTAATTTTAATTAATCATTAAAAATCAAAGATAATTAAAATCGGCATAAATGAAATTGGCAGAAATCACGTATCTTAGTGTAAACACGATAAGTTAATTTAGAAGAGGGTGTAGTAATAAAGTAAAATCTCATAAAACATTATGTAGACAGGTTAATTTGCTTGAATAAAATAAATAAACATAATACTTAACTTTAACTGTAGCGTTGTATTATTGAACAGATCCTGTCTTAACTTCAAAGTGCTAAAAGAATAACAAAATAATTATACTTGAATCAAAGTGATATCTAAATAATTTGAAAAGACTTTAACCTGTAACCTTGAGAAAATATGAGAGAATGAAGTCAAGAAAATCTTCACAAAAGGGAACTTCAAGTCAGATGATTAAATGAAGGTAAGACAGCTTAAGCCCAATAAAAAAAAGTGGTTACTATACACACAACACAACGGAAAATGTCAAAAAGTTTCAGGCCGGGTCCTAACGAATACATACTTAATAAAATTGAATATAAAAAGCATACAGAATCTATTTGAATTTAGCCCCAATATGACGGGTCATGACTGCTTTGATCCAATTGTCTCCACAGATTTAGTCTCAACATGGCGGCTTTGTTCCAATTGTCACCACTGTCTATTCAGTTACTGTAGACTTACTCGGACAAGATTCGGTAGGTAGTTTGACTACGATTGTTTTGGGCCCAGGCAAGTTGCCTACAGTGTGAGCAACAATGCTTGAGGTTTGATAGGTAGGCAACCAAATACGCATGTTGGTATAACTGAAAATGTAAAAAGAATATCCCCTAGATTGTTTTTCCAGTGGCGTAGCAAAGAACAAACAAAACAACAACAAAATGAATTAAATATTTAATCATAATTACATATTTTAAAACGTTACAATAAAAGTTTACAACAAATGTTGAAAATGGTGGCCTTTGTTTTCAAGGCAGATGTTAATTCTACGTTTTTTATTTTCAAAAACATATTGGAGCTGCTCTGGAGTTATGTTTCTTATCTCTTCTTCAATTGCTTCTTGGAGTTGGTTTAGGTTGTGCATCCTATTTTTAAAAACATTATTTTTCAAATGTCCGAAAAGATAAAAATCACACGGAGTGAGGTCTGGTGAACGTGGTGGCCATATTCCTGAGCTTATCAATCGATCATCGTAAAATTCCCATAAATAATTAATTGTCGCAAAGGCAGTATGAGCAGTGGCTCCGTCTTGCTGAAAATAACCCATTATTTGTTCATCATCATGCACCTGATTAAGAAATGCACCCAAGATGATTGTTCGGTAACGCTCCGCATTGATTGTTTCATTGAAAAATATTGGGCCAATTATCTGACGTCTCGAAATTGCTACCCAAACACCAGTTTTAAGTGGATGTAAATCTGTTTCGATGAACGTATGAGGATTTTCTGTAGCCCATGTACGATAATTTTGGCTGTTCACATATCCTGATAAGTGAAACCACGCCTCATCAGTGAAAAAGGTCCTGTCCAGCATATCGTTATCATTTAAATGCTGATTAAACCAATTGCAATAATCAATTCTTTTTTGAAAATCAAGCGGGTGAAGTTGTTGAACTACCGATACCTTATACGGATGCAAATGGAGAATTTTCTTCGCGACTTTTCGGCAACTCCCATACGATACTCCTGTAAGCGGATTTAAACATTAAAATTTGTATGCCATAAAGACCGCATGAATGATAAAAAATAACTTTTTTGCACCCTAAAATTAAGAACCAACCTGTTTGTGCTGAAAGTTTTCTTATAGATTTTGTTGGACTTTGTTCAAGCCGTTGTTGGACATCGGCAACAGTCTCTTCTGTTAAGGTAGACGGTCTTCCAATTGACTTGCCCTTACAAATACAATTATTTCCTTCAAAGCGCTGAATAATACGGGTTTTATGCTGGATAAATATTTTGTAAGTAATGTTGACATCGGGGAAGTCTTCGTTAAATTGATTGATACACAATTGTAATGAATATGTCCATGTTCCGTCTTCATTTAGTGTTCCACTTCGATAATGAGACTTCAGGATGAAGGCATCATGTTGTGGTGTAAAAACCATTGCAACAGGAAAGCGATTTCACTTAAACTCTGTAAATTTAGAATAAAACTTAACTTTTATAATTTTATAACCTTAAAACCTGCAAATCACTTACCAGAAATCAAAGATTTACTCAGAGTAGTCCTGATAAGAACTGATGTTTATGAAGCAGAAGACAAAATAACTATATGCGAAGAATTGGCACAATGGTAATAAATAATAATACGACGCGGGCGGCACTGGGCTGGGGCTGTCAAATCTTTTGACTTTACAGTAAATTTAATTAATAATAAACTTGGAGCGAAGAAATTCCCCAGTTTTTTTGGGCGGGAAATTTAACTTGACTTCAGACATTGTTGCTCACTCTGTATTAGCTTAATGTAAGCAAGTAATAAATTTTATGCAAGAAATCATTCTCAGATTAATTATACATATAACCATTTATGCTTATTCAAAATAATTACCGACTCTTCAGTTGATAGTGACAATTCAGAGAAACCAATGTAACTAATAAAAAACATACAGTCTAAGTCAATTAAATGTAGTACGTCAATATTCCTTCGTCAGAATTTTAAATTTTTATTGTTGTAAGACTGATTTATGTATCGATTTTTGACGGACGTCAAAAATTACAAGTCTATGTAACGTATAATAAATCATTAAATGAACAGCTGTTCTGGCATTAAAATTAAAAACCACAACATACAAATTTATTGAAAAAAGTTTGTATACTCCAGTTTTTCTAAACTGGCGTTCACGTCTTCAAACAGCTGTGTGATGAGGTTTTTTCGTACCTACGTGATTGTTTTCGAGCATATGCATAACAATAGTTTAAGAATCGAAATTAATCTGAGGATCATTTGTTACATAACACTGATCACCTGTGGTTATAAATAGATAATCGGTTTATTAACCGCGGACACAATTTTCGCCTGCCAATCATGTAATAAATCATGTTATGTTGGCGGCCGTGATATTTTTTTGGCGACGATGCCAAATCTTTTTCACTGACACATGCTCATACATGTATGTATAACCAAACTTCTTTGACGTTTAGCTTGTTACATTTGATCATTTGATCATTGATTATTACAATACATATTTTGCCATTGTAGATGTTAAACCATAACCACAAGATTGATATCTGTACGATAAACGGCATAGAAGTCGACGAATTTGATACGAACCGCGCACAAGATACAAGATCTTAGTCTTACAAGATTGCACGAGCGTAACAGCTGATTGCAGCCATTTTTAAATAACCAGCACAGCTGACAACCTTGTAAAATTGTGTCATCATTATTATGATTATAATTTTGATGACGTGAACGCCAGTTTAGAAAAATCAGAGTATACTACATTTATCTGACCTAGACTGTACCATCTATTTTTAGGCATCAAAAATGACATGTATTAAAATAACATATTTATTTATTTAAAAAAGCATAGTGCAATTAGTAATATAATAAATACAGCATTAGAGAATATATTATATGAAACAGAGCAACTTATATTTATCTAAAAATAAACTATTTGATGCACTTTTTTTCAATTTCACACATAAAATGGAAAGTTCTCTTCCAAAATATATATTTATCCTTCTTGACCGAAGTCTTCAGTGAACTTTTCTAGCTTCTTCAGATCTTCATCGTTCACAGTGGGCTTAGAAGTAGCGAGTGACCTCAGAACGTCTTTCTAAAATCCAGAGCAAATGAAATACCTTTTGTCCAGACACAATAAACTTGAAAATATAATACCTTCGTCACCGGGGGTTCCAAAAGTTTATCACCGTCTACATCCATCCAAGTCATTTCTTGTGCACCATCTTCACCGGGTGAACATGGTGTTAATAAATCATCCACAATAATGTCAGGATCACGGGGGCTAGGACCCCGGACTCTCTTAAAGTGAGTAGCAGTTTGAACTTTGCGAACAGGTTGCATTAAGGCATCTCGAACTACTATACTAATATCTGCTCCAGAGTATCTAAAAAAATGTATCAAATTCACTGGTCTTCATATCTCTAGAGTATATGTGACACAATTTAATGTAAGCTTCCATAACATTGATTTATTGTACCGATGTCATACAAAATAATCTTCACCTGACAATTTATTGTGCTATAAATTGGGCGTTCCATTTTATTGTACAAGAAATGCGAACATACTGCACTTAATCTGGCTTTTTAGAAAACTTGCCCTTTATATAATTTATAAAGTTACTGTAATATGCCGTAGTAGCTGTATGCTAATGACACTTTCTTTGTTGTCGATTCTAACATTATATTTTTCCTAATAATATATGTAGCATTTTGGCATGTATTCCATATTGTTTTGTTCTTTAATGAGGGCGTTTTAATATTTTCACATTGACAGACTCACAAATAAATATGCAACATGCAAGTCAGTCAGAGAAATAATACAATTTTTTGTACTAATGTGATCGTGTCATACACAAATTGTTGCATTTCTTAGAGATGTATACACTGATTGGCTATGTATAGACGATAAACATCCCCCCACCCCCCTATAAATGGTAGAATAAATTGTGTTTACACACTTGTCATACACTAATTGCTGCATTTCTATGCCTAGACAATACAATTTCTTGTGCCATAAATGGTTAAATAAATTGAGGCATTGCGGATACTAAGAGTAAACTCAACAAACGGCAGTTTCAGGAAATTATGCTTTTAACGTTTTTATATCCAGGGAATGGACATTTTCATCCTTACTTTTATACAGTTAGTAAAGGGCGAAGTCAACAAATACCCTACCACCTTATTATTTGATGTCTTAAAAGCCCGGAAATAAATAAATTTCTTGTTGCCCAAATGTTGACACTTTTATGACAGTTATACTATCAAAGTATACAGGGATGTATTTTTTTTTTAAGATCTTATTCATTAGTCACACATTTTGTTGGCAACAGTGCCGGCTGTCAATATTTATAACAAGTTGAAAATAATTCTGATGATTTTTGCTGAAATAGAAATCCAATCAAATTCATCTATCTGTAGTCACGTGTGTGACAATATCCAAACAAAATAACATTAGACTGAATTTTTTTGCTGATTCATGTACAAATCTAATCAAATTCGTGTACCTATAGTCAGGTGTGCGATAAAATCCAATCAAAATTTCATGACACTGATAACTAGTCATGGATAGTTTTCACTTCCATGTTGACATAGATTGCGACACTGAAGGCAATGTGGTTTTAGCAACTGTGATAAAATTATTTCGTAACTATCAATGTCCTTGGATTATTACTACTGATAATGACAATGTAGTTAGCAATTCGGTCAATGGTGGTCACCTAAATCAATTTTATAAGTATGACCAGTTCAATTATTTTCAAGCTCCCCATTTAGTTAATTGTACTTGTTAACCAAATCATAAAACGTAAACATGCTTACCCATCAGTTTTATTTGCTAGTTCCTTGAGGTCTTCCTCTGTAAGCCGTGTGGGTGTATTTCCTAAGTGGATTTTAAACATAGTAAGTCGCGCGTGTTCCTCTGGCAGTGGTATGTAGATCCGCTTTTCAAATCTTCGGCGGATGGCTGCGTCCAAAACCCAAGGGATGTTGGTGGCGCCCAGCACTAGAATGCCTTCAGTATCGTTGCCCACACCTTGCATTTGTACGAGGAATTCGGTTTTTATTCTTCTGGCAGATTCCGACTCGTTTTCGGATCTCGATGAACACAGAGAATCCACTTCATCAATAAATATAATACTCGGCTTATGAGCCCGGGCGAGTTCAAACAAATTTCTAACCAGCTTCTCGGATTCACCTAACCATTTGGACACTAAGTCGGACGAAGATACGGAAAAGAATGTTGAATTATTTGCTTCTGTTGCAACAGCTTTAGCAAGATAGGACTTTCCAGTTCCTGGAGGCTGAAGATGAATGTTAGATATCCATAAATTTATGATTCAACCAAACTTACTCCAAATAAAAGGATTCCTTTCCACGGTATCCTTTTACCAGTGAACAAGTGAGGAAACTTTATTGGTAAAATTACTGCTTCCTTAAGGGCTTCCTTGGCAGCATCCAACCCAGCTACGTCGGACCACTTAACATGCGGCTTTTCAACGACAATAGCTCCTTCTAGTTTCGACTGAAGTTTCTTTTTTTCAGGGTCATCGCTGTCGCTGTCGCTATCACTCTTTTTGTCATCCCTAAAATTAAAAAACAGATACAGTACATTTGTTGTTACCTCTTATTATAAAGTTTTATTTTGGCCGAACTTTTAATGGTCAGTTTTTGTGAAATAGAATTTTTTTTTACAAACGAAAAATGTATTGTTTTGTTACATATTATCATCATAAAGTAGCCAGAATCATAATGATTCTAAAATTAAAAACAAATGCATTAATAAATATATTTTACTAGTAACAGTACATCAAGAAAAACAAATTTAGGTAGTAATTATGAAGTGACCGAACATATAGTTGTTAGGGCTCGTAGAATAAAAATAAAAATTGGAACAATTGATATGATGTATCCCTAAGGTGACCTGACGTCCCGATTTTGGCGGGACAGTCCCGATTTTTAGAAATTTGCCCAGCGTCCCGCGACGTTTGAAAAAAGTCCCGACTTTTGGAAGATTGGGTTTTTTTCGGAGTGATCTTTATTCCCTATTTTGAAGTTATCAGCTTATTTATTTCGCCAATATCTATATTTGGTAGCAGCGCTGCAGCGGCCAAAATACAAATCGGTACTATAAAAACATGCCTCGTATTTATTATATTTGTAAATTTGACATTATGTTTTGTGTTGTTAAAAAAAAGTAATATCATATTATACAGGGTGTCTTCTAAAAAACGCCGCAAGCGATAACTTCTTTATTTATTGGCCGATTTCAATCAAATGAAAACAAAACAAAATGGTTCAACATGTCTACAAAGAGGCCCTATTTTTTTTGCAAAATCTACAGACTATCGCTGAAATGAAAGTTGATTCTGCAAAAAAAAAAAGAAAATTAGGGCCCCTTTGTAGAACATGTGGAGACATTTAATTTTGTTTTTGTTTTATTGAAATCGGGCAATAAATAGTTAGGGAGTTATGGAGTTATTGGCCAGCGACGTTTTTTAGGAGACACCCTGTATATTTCTTTTTTAAATTAATTTAAAAATCACCCCCCGATTATAAAATTGTTTGCAACATTTAATTCTATGTATGTGCGTCGATCATAGCAGATATGCTTAATGTTTTTTATGTTTTTTTTACCGTTATCAATAACATTAAATTTTTAATTTTCGGTTGGGTACAGCTTCACTAAGAGTAAATATTTTAATGATTTATGAATGCACAAAGAAGAAAATATGAATTTATTTAATACAGTATATATACAGGGTCCGTCATTTCACCTCCCGTCTTCTGTATCTCAGTTACTAATTGTTTTAGGATTTTGATATTTTGCAGACTTTACTTGCATTCTATGGCGTATTTTAGGAAAATATTTTTGATTATACAGGGTGTCCCAAAAAAGTGTGACGTCATGATGTGTATTTTTAAATTGCATGGTATATTTTTTGTTGTTTATTTGGGTGTCCCTTATGGATGCCTACATACCTATGAAATTTTATTAAAATCGGTTTAGTGATTTTAGCACAAAAAAAAAACTGAAAAAAAACAGTTTTGCACCATTGGTTAAGAAAATTATTAAGAGATAAAAATATGCCTTGTTAATAAAACCATACAAGGTACTCATTAAATAAGGTCTTATAGTTGCGTTAACCAAGTTTTTTTGATATGCTTTATACAGAGTGCCCAAAATTTAGTGTCAAACTTTTCAAACTTTAAAGCACTTTATTTTTATAGAACATATAAAAGCATATAGAACACAAGTTCTAGCAATTAATTAATTTTAGAAATGCACAGTTATGTTATGTTTTTATGAAATTTTATTACTAAAACTATTTTTTATACAAAACTTAATACTTTTACGATGTGTAATAGGTTTAGACGAAGATCTGTGAAACCTTTAATACTTTCGAGATATTAATTGTAACTACAAAACATGTTATGTCAATAAATTGTTTTTCAAAGTCACCTTCGAGTTTTATTCATTAAAATGGCTCTTGGAATAGTTGATAAATCGAGTTTTCTGCACATAACTTTGAATGTGTTAAGAATTGCGATAGAGTTCTAATTAGGAAAAATGTTTCTCTTTTAATTCCACGTGAAATGACATAAAAATATACAGGGGCTCCAATTTAAAATAAGAAAAATTAAGTGCTCTAAAGTTTGAAAAGTTTGACACTAAATTTTGAACACTGTATAATGCATATCAATAAAACTTGGTTAACGCAACTATTAGACCTTGTTTAATGAGTACCCTGTATGGTTTTATTAACAAGGCATATTTTTATCTCTAATTAATTTTCTTAACCAATGGTGCAAAACTATTTTTTTTCAGTTTTTATTTTTTTGTGCTAAAATCACACAACCGATTTTAATAAAATTTCATGGATATGTAGGCATCCATAAAGGGCACCCAAATAAGCAACAAAAAATATACCATGCAATCTAAAAATACACATCATCCTAACGTCACACTTTTTTGGGACACCCTGTATAATCACAAATATTTTCCTAAAATACGCCCCTGAATGCAAGTAAAGTCTGAAAATATCAAAATCCTAACTCAATTAGTTACTGAGCTACAGAAGACGGGAGGTGAAATGACGGACCCTGTATATATACAGGGTGTCTACACTAAACCGTTCGTTAAAAGTTTACGGGGTTGCCGTTGCCCTAAAAATTTCAAAAAAATCCTCGTCACATGGTTGAATGAGTTATCCTCATGTGAAATATTTTCAAGTTTCTATCCCTTCCGGTTCCACTGGAAGTAGCATCAACTTTCTTATTTTAAATGGAACACCCCATATATTATAATATTTTTGAATTCCTCGCTTAAATTGGAACATATTTTGTACGAACATATGTACACTTATCTCTTCTAGATTTCAAGAAAAAAAATGTTTTCTAAAATTTTGACCTCTAAAAGGTAGCCTGAAATCTGTCTATAACTTCTCTTAGGAATAAGATAAAATTATGAGTTATATTTCTAATTGTACCTAGAGGATGCCTTTATGAGTAAAATAATTGGAAACTGTCAATTTTGATAATAAGTGTTCATAAAATGTCAATATCTAAGTGCCCTCTTAAATATCTAGTAATTCATTTTTTTTTAATGGAATGACTCAATTTTTATCGCATAGCACGATTGGCAGAAAAATTTACTACAAAAAAGTACAGTGTGTTTGTAAATGAGTGTAGATTGTATTTTAGGCAACCAAACATACACGTTGGTAACACAACAAAAATATCACTAAGGATTCATTGGTGTAACATAATGTTAAAGTTGAGATTCAACAGCTTTGTTTTTTTGTCAGTTTTAAAAGTTAAGTAATTTTAAGATACAGGTAGAGTTCTTTACACGTTATTAGTTTAAAAAAAATCAATCAAAATGTACCACTTTATTTGTTTGTGCTTTTATTTTTAGTTTTTAATTTTATAAAAATTGTTGGAAATGTTGGCCGTTGTTTTCTAGACATAAATTTACTCTCCTCTGCATACTCCTAAACACATTTTCAAGTTCTATCGGAGAAATGTTTCTAATTTCTGTTTCCACTTCTTCTTTTAATTGGTCTAGATTTTGTAGCCGATTTCTAAAAACCTTATTTTTTAAACTTCCAAACAAATAAAAATCTAAGGGAGTGAGATCTGGAGAACGCGATCGCCATAATCCTTGATTATTAATCTGCTGCCATAAAATTGTTGCAAAAATTGAATTGTATTCCTGGCAGTGTGTGCAGTAGCGCCGTCCTGTTGAAAATATCCGTACTGAATTTCATCATCATGCAGTAAGTTTAAAAATGGGTTCTATATCATTTGACGATAATTCGCAGCGTTAATATTGTAATTAAAAAAAATTGGCCCAATTATTCGCCGTCTCGACATTGCTACCCAAACTCCAACTTTGACTGGATGTAAATCAGTTTCAACAAAACTATGGGGATTTTCAGCCGCCCAAGTTCTGTAGTTTTGACTATTTACGTATCCAGACAAATGGAACCATGCTTCATCCGAGAAGAATGTCAAATCTAATATAGCGTTGTCATTTAAATTCGCATTAAACCACTCACAATACCTAACTCTTCGTTCATAATCAATAGGTAATAATTGCTGAACTACTGAGATTTTATATGGATGCAGATGTAATATTTTTTTTGCTGCTTTATGGCAACTAGTTAGAGTCATGCCTAAAAACCAACAAAAGTAACTGAAAGAGTCATTTATATGTTATAACAACCTGTTTGAGCCGATAATTTCCTTAACGATTTGTTGGGGGCTTTGTTCTAAGCGGTGTTGTATGTCAGCTACATTATCTTGCGTAAGAACTGTCGGCCGTCCAGAACTCTTGCTTTTGCAAATACAATGTTTTTCTGTAAAATGCCTAACTATCCTGTTTCTGTGACTTGAAAATGTTTTATCAGAAACAATTACGTCGGGAAATTCTTCACGAAATTGTTCTTTGCATGACTGAGATGAGTACACCCATGTTCCGTTTTCAGTTAATTGCCCGCTACGGAAATACGCCATGAGAATAAAGGCGTTATGTTGCGGTGTAAACACCATAGTTTTAAGAAACTAACTCTTGTTTGTTTCTGAAAATTAACATTTCTTATTTTAACATAAGTAACTAATTGAATCAAGAAGCAACGGACGTTACTTTGTATCCAAGAAGGGAAACGGGTCAACGGGGTTTTTTTCGTCCAGTGTGGGTCAGTTAAGTTGTTATGATATAACTGATGAAATATCCACGAAACAACGACAATTACATAGATACAAAAGAGAAAATTATCAGTACATAACAACTTAACTGACCCACACTGGACGAAAAAACCCTGTTGACCCGTTCCCCTTCATAAATAACTAACTTGAAATAACTTACTTAGATTAACTTTACAATGATTGCACGCTACTGGCGAAAATGACATTAAACTTTGACAAATTGCGGTGAAATACACTAAGCACCGACATGGAAAAACTTAACGGCAATTAAAATCCTAAATTTCATTTAAATTTTGCCGCCTTTTCTACAATCATTTACAAACACCCTGTATAATACAACCATACTCCTAACGCAAGTATTTTTTGAATTATTCGAAGATTACTTTTTCGTCGCATTTCTGCAAGGTATAATATCTGAAACCCCGTATAAAATGCAATAAATACAATACCGACCTTGACTAGGTTCTATACACGAGCCGTTGGATTAGCATTTATTTTATGGTTGGGTCGAGTGAACCTCCATAAAACTCTCCAAACGTTAAAAGCCAGGTCCAACCGAAATGGCAAACTATCGCTGGTTGCACTGTATCTGAAATGTATCTAGAAGTATCTAGATAGTTTTCAAATGTATCTGTATCTGTAGCTAGATACATTTTAGATATACAGGGTCCGTCATTTCACCTCCCGCCTTCTATAGCTCAGTTACTAATTGAGTTAGGATTTTGATATTTTGCAGGCTTTACTTGCATCCTGGGACGTATTTCAGGAAAATATTTTTGATTATTCAGGGTGTCCCAAAAAAGTGTGACGTCATGATGATGTATATTTTTAAATTGCATGGTATATTTTTTGTTGCTTATTTGGGTGCTTTTTATGGATGCCTACATACTCATAAAATTTTATTAAAATCGGTTGTGTGATTTTAGCACAAAAAAAAAACTGAAAAAAAACAGTTTTTCACCATTGGTTAAGAAAATTAATTGGAGATAAAAATATGCCTTGTTAATAAAACCATACAAGTTACTCATTAAATAAGGTCTGAGAGTTGCGTTAACCAAGTTTTATTGATATGCATTATACAGTGTCAGAAATTTAGTGTCAAACTTTTCAAACTTTAATGCACTTTATTTTTCTTATTTTAAATTGGAGCCCCTGTATATTTTTATGTCATTCTATGTGGAATTAAAAGAAGAACATTTTTCCTAATTACAACACTAATCCAATTCCTAACACATTAAAAGTTATGTGCAGAAAACTCGATTTATCAACAATTCCAAAGGGAATTTTAATTAATCAAAATCGAAGGGGGGTTTGAAAAACAATTTATTGACATTAAAGTTTAACAAAGTGACAAGAGCCAATTTTGACTGTATTTTTAGCTAAGGTTATGTTAAGGTTAAGGTTTTATTATTTTTTATTCGATTGCATAATAAGGTAGTATTTTTCGGTATGAAAATCTGGATGAAAACGCCATCATTTTGTTAAAGACCATAGTTGCTAGATAACGGTCTTTTTCGTCCTAAGCCGAAAAATATTTTTCGGCAGCAAAAATAAAAAAGTCAGTGGTTGATTAATTTAAGGCATAACATGGCTCTTACCATAGAATAGTGAGACCATACAATCGAAGATTTCATTTGTTGAAACAAATTCGAGAAATATGCCAGTAAAACATTCTCAAACGAGCTTTCTGCAAACATCTTTTAATGTGTTAGGAATTGAGATGGTTTTATTAACGAGGCACTATTTTTATCCCTTATTAATTTTCTTAACCAATGGTGCAAAACTGATTTTTTTTATTTTTTATTTTTTGGTGCTTATATCACTGAGGCGATTTCAATAACATTTTATGGGTATGTAGGCATCCATAAAGGGCACCCAAATAAGCAACAAAAAATATACCATGCAATCTAAAAATATACATCATGATGACATCACACTTTTTTGGGTCACCCTGTATAATCAAAAATATTTTCCTGAAATACACCCCAGAATGCAAGTAAAGTCTGGAAAATATCAAAATCCTAACTCAAGTAGTAAGTGAGCTATAGAAGACGGGAGGTGAAATGACGGACCCTGTATATATATACAGGGTGTAACAGAAATACGTGTGTTAATTTTAAGCATTGGTAGAACTCGTTAAATAAAACATTTTTTCTATATGTTTTTTTTTCAAAAAGCAACGTTAAACTGATTTAAAATATATTCTAGTTTATCTACTAAAACGCGTACCCGCCTATGGTTAAAGGTGTGCAGCGATAAAATATTTTGTTGTGATGGCAACGGTGTCATAAAGGTACATCATTGCTTGTTAATCAAAACACATTTAAGATATTGTGCACTGTACAATCTTCGGGCTTCTGCGGCATTTCCAAAAGCTCGGCCATATACCAACACATTATCTGTTAATTCTTTATTAGAAAAATTTTGCATTTTGAAATAAACTTCACTTGACAATTATAGTGACAGTACCTGAGAACGGCTCGTTCGGTCAAAATTAGGGGGCAAAAAAATATTTAAAAAACCTGCAAATTTTGAAAAAAACCATATAGAAAAAATGTTTTATATAACGAGTTCTACAAATGTTTAAAATTAACACACGTATTTCTGTTACACCCTGTATATACATTTTTTCTGAATACCTGTATGTTACAATACATACAAGAACTGTTGACTAATGAATAGCCGATTTGTATTACAGGCAGAGGGCGAGAAGGCAAAATACATCATGGGTATTTCAGAATTTTTGGATTAGTAAAATTGATGATAATTGGTTAAAATTGATTAATTTTTTAAAACATTACCAAACACCAACTCTATGCAGCGTAGCATTTCTGAGCCCACCGAAGGCCTATTCAGATCATGGGTATGCTCACGTTAAGCTCATAGATGGGTATGTTAATATTTTAGGCATGCGCCACTAACGCCAAGCTCAAGCTCCCGCTGGCATTCCTGGAAAGAATTTGTTGAGCGTGCCTTGAACATGAAAGGTGCCTAGTCTACTGTCTAAATCAACCTTAGGAGTTCTAAATACGTAACAAACTTACTTTGAATCATTTTCTCCATCTTTAATGGGTTTCTTCTTGCCCTTTTTCAGTGAATCTTTAATTTTCTCCGCTCTTTCTAAGTACTGGCAGCATTTGGTTCTAATACTTTCCTTTGCCTTTTCCCCCTGGGCTTCATCTGAAATAAAAGATGAAAGCATTGTTGCTTATGATACTATTTCATACAAGTTCGAAGGAGCAATATTAATTGTAGCAAGGAAGAAATTATTACTTACATTTTATGGCATGCAGGAAATATTCAACACCATGTTCGTACAAACGAAGTGCTTCTTCATAATTTTTGTTGCGATCCTCTTCGGTGGCCTTTGTCACTAATTCAATAGCTTTCTGCAAGGTCGTACTTTGGGACATTGTTACTTAAATCTGAATACAAAGGGTGAGTATAAGAAAAAAACATTGTATAGCATTGTACATTGTAGCATATGAAAACAATGACAGGACATACCCAAAAATTCAATAATTATATACCAATGTAAACCATTAAATGGGTACCAATTATTGCATATTCTAGGGTATAAAAACTAAGTATCCAATCCGAGACCAGAATTACCTCTCCCTTAAAAATGTTGTCATCAAAATCTCAAAACCGATTTGTCTGTGATCTATCTAAATCACAAATTGCAAGTAAACTTCCTACGTAAAGAACAGGATCAAGAACAGATAGTAGAACTGTGAATGACAAATGACACCTCGGTGACTTCACATATAGCTCTGAAGTTAGCTATTCTTATGTCATCAATAAAAATGAAGATAATTGTAGTCTCCAATTTTTTTAAGTTATACATTCTGTCCTTGAAGAGGCTTAATATATTAATAATCGTATCAATACATTTTAGCCCATTGAACATTGAAATTTTCAAAGGCTTCCTCGAATCATAAAATACAATATTTTAAAGAGCGCCCCCTACAATTGTTGGCTGGCGTTCGTCGTTCGTTGTGTTTGTTCTTTAGTACACGGGATTGACGCGTCTGATATAAGTTGTCTGGGTGTTTGTTCATCACGGTAACATTTAACAAATTTGTAAAATATTCTATAGGATGGGTATAAATGTAATATATTTCTAAAGCATCCGACATACGTTATAAGTTTAGGAGAACGAAGAGCTGAAGCCGCGCCAATCCTACATCGTATCTGCAGCCATGGAAATAACACAAAAATGTAAGGTTATTTGGGCAAACTTTGGTTTGCTTGTTGAGCATTACTCATGTTTTTAGCTTCTTCTCTTAAATTAGGGATCCACAACGAGAACGGCGTAGAACCGTCTGCACCGATAACCAAAAAAGGCATTCTAACATCATTCAAAACGGGTAAAACGATGACAATTCCTGAGACCGATATTGTAAGATCTTCTTGTAATATTATCTTGCATTCTTTCTTACGCCTGTTTTGTTTACAGTTAGGACGCTGTCGTTTTGTTTCCGAATTTGAGAAACTGAATAGAATAGGCGAAGGAACCTATGGAATAGTTTGTAAGTGTGAACTGCAGTATGTCTTAAAAGTATTACGTCTACAGCACAAATATTTTAAGCTGGCACTCCGTCACGCATACTGGTGGGGGAAACGACCATAGCCATGCTTAATATTAATATTATTTTAAAAACTGATTATTAGAGTTCAGGTTAGCGCCAGGTTATAATATTTGTGCTGTACTTTTCTTACTAAATTTTTATGTACCGCTTTATTGGTATATAATAAGAACTGTAATTCAAACTGCCATGGTTATACTATTTTTCCGCCTACTAGCATAACAGTATTGCACGAGAGCGTACATTTTATTTTGCATGGGAAAATTAAAGTAGACAGATGTAATTCTTTGTAAGACACTTTCTATAAATAAAATGTATTTTACTAACGTCTGTTTTACAGATCGTGCCAAAGATACAATTTCCAATAAAATAGTTGCGTTGAAAAAAGTGCGCATGGATCTTGAAAGGGACGGCGTAACTATAAGCAGTTTAAGAGAAATTCAGATACTTCTGAACTGCCGACATGAGAATATAGTTCAGCTAAAAGAAGTTGTTGTTGGAAAAAGCCTAGAAAGGTAGAATATAACATGGTTTTTCTTACACTCTCAAATTATAAGTAATTTTTCTTGCAGCATTTTCCTTGCAATGGAATATTGCGAACAAGATTTGGCCTCGCTCCTAGACAATATGCAAACCCCTTTCACTGAGTCGCAAGTGAAGTGCATAATGTTGCAAGTTTTAAGAGGGTTGCGCTACTTGCATCATAACTTTATCGTTCACAGAGATCTTAAAGTGTCCAATTTGTTGATGACTGATAAAGGATGTGTTAAAATAGGCAAGTCCATAATGGTAGATACGAAAGTATAGGAATAGATCGATAATTCTCTGGATTTCTTCACAAAATGAAGTGAACTTAGTACTCCAGCATGTAGTGTCGACAATAAAAGGTGGTTCCGAAAAACCGCTCTATTTAAAATATCTTTTCAACATGTAATTAATTACTTTGATTTTTCATTGCATGAATTGTATAGCAGGTTTCCGTTACTCATATTGCTGATGTTATTATCCTGCATGACTCTCCTTTGGGGAAGTATTGTTTATGTGAAAATTTTCCCGTTCAAGATTCAATGGAAATATCTGTTTAAACTATTTATAGCAACAGAAATCTGTCAACGGAATCGTATTAATTGATTTCAGCTGATTTTGGATTGGCCAGATGGTTTGGTGTACCTCTACGACCGATGACACCACATGTTGTCACTCTTTGGTATAGAGCACCGGAACTTCTCCTTCAAGCTCCAACACAAACAACCAGCGTGGATATGTGGGCCGCAGGTTGTATTCTCGGTGAATTATTGGGACATAAACCTCTTCTACCAGGACGCACTGAAATCCAGCAACTAGAACTAATTGTGGATCTATTGGGTGAGTTAAATTATAATCAACCGTAAAATGAGTATTACACAAATATACCGGGCTTTACTCAGTGTTCTGCTCCCCTATTCAAACTATAGTAGAATTAATAGCACCGTTAAATAGATCATTTTGTTGTGCTTCTTATAGTACAAAACACTCCTCCCCAAACTTACCATGTGTAAAAAACTTTAAAAATAACTAAAATCATTCAAAATAATAATATTGCCTTTCATATTTTAGATGAGGTGAGTGTTTTTTTTATCGCGGAAAATAGAGAAATAACATTAGAAAACGAGTTTCCTTTCATTGAAACTATAATTAAACTGAGACCATATATCATGAACAATTAAATAGTAATGATTTCTTTCACTATACATGTTAAGATAATGTTTGGCGATGATTGGTTTATACCAGGGGTCTCCAAACTACAGCCCGCGGGCCAACACCTCCCCGCGAGCACCACCAATCCGGCCCGCGGTAGCGGGCCGGACATGTCCGGTATCCGGCCGGCCATAGTTTATTTTGATTACTTGATTTACCTACATTGTAAAATCTACAATGGTCTTGGCCCTTGGGACTTAGTAGAGAAGCTAGTGTGGCCCTTAGGGTAAAAAGTTTGGAGACCCATGGTTTATACCATAAGAAGCGCAAAAACATTATCTTGTTAACGGTGCAGTTAATTTTATTATACTTCAAATAGGGGAACAGCACACTAAGAAAAATCACGTTCCCATGTTATTTCCCGTTATTTGCCTATGTTCCGCGGCAAATTAATCACCGGGTATTTGACATTTGCAAAAATTGAACTATATCACCTTATTGCCGTAGAAATATCAGTTACGGATTTTAAACACAGCCAATTCTGAACTAAATCAGATTTATTTTAGTAATTGTTTTGAAAATATGTTATGCACTCACATATCGTTCACCGGCGGCAATAGGGGCACAACACAAAAATTGCAAATGTTTATAGTATTAAAATTGCTAAATGCACCATTGTTTACTAATTTACATGAGCAAAACCAAAGTCTAATCACAGTTTTACTCGAATGTAATGTTCGCAAAGTACTTTATTTAATAGAATTCATTATTAGTAAAAGTTATTCTTGATTTTCTCCACAATATAAATTTTTGAGTAATGCCACTATCGCCGCCTGTGAACTATATGTTGTCATAAGTTAAAAGCCGTCCCTGATTATGTGTTTATGACATTTTTATAACATTGTCCTATTTTTAAGGTACACCATCTGATGCTATATGGCCCGGATTTACCAATCTACCTGCCTTGCAGAATTATACCTTAAAGCAGCAACCGTACAATAATCTTAAACAGAAATTTCCATGGCTCTCTGCAGCGGGTTTGCGCCTTCTAAATTTCTTATTCATGTACGATCCTCGCAAAAGGGCAACAGCCGAAGAGTGTCTCCAAAGCAGCTATTTTAAGGAAGCTCCACAACGTTAGTAAACTGAAGTTGGTGCTTCTAGTATAAAATTTCTTACACTCTCGCTTGCAGCTTGTGATCCCAAACTGATGCCCACATTTCCGCAACATCGTAACATAAAAGGTGGCAATAGGTCAGAGAAACAGGAAAATATAAATACAGGAGCTGGTGATCAGACAAATAACTTGCCTGCAATTTCAGATCTTGTAAGTAGAAAACATGGATAGGAAATGTTTTGGTTAATGTTTTTATTCAATTTTAGCTTGGATCCTTGGTCAAAAAACGAAGAGTTGAATAAGTTTCCATGAAATCTTGCCGGATTATTAATGGTAATTTCAATATCGCAAGACTGGCATGTGTCATTTGTCACGATTACATGTATTCTACATTTTATAATTCATTTAACATGTTTTAATGTACAAGTTTTCTTAGTAAATATAGAAAATAATTAAACATAGTAGTTTTTATGCACAAACTACAATGACTTACAGACACTATAATGGAATGGTGCTGAAAGTGAAGGCTCACACCCAATCCCGCCAAATTCCAGCTCCTTATGCCAGCCCCCCAACCACACTATTACCAACAACTCGCCCTCAATTGATAGTCAAAATATTATAGTAAGGCTAGCCACGAGTATAAAATATCTAGGCATAACTTTCGACACCAAAAATTAATTCAAGGTACACACCCAACGGACAAAGACGAAAATCATTAAACGTTCAAAATACTTCCGCAGTCTGACGTACAAAATCCAAGGTATTTCAACACATACAGCAGCAAAGATCTACAAAGCAATATGCAGACCTAGACTATGGACACATCATATTAAGCAACTCCACAGAACTCGCAAAGCGCATCCGTCAGAGTCTTCTCCAAACTCTGACACCCCGACAACCCCCTTCACAATATATCTATCCCAGCTTTATACCACATTACAAACATCCCACCGATACTGGACACTAACAAAAAACTCAGACTGAAATTCAAACAAAACATAACAAACTGGACAAGCATGGGCAAATTAAGCATCAAACGAGTCACTAGGCGAACTAACATAAAACACCCTACACAAAATATTGATAGTGACTTTAGCATACCTAACACAACACCCCCACCTATCATCCATTATTATACCTATAATATACAGTCGATTCTGCTTAGTTAGGATACATCGGGACTAGGCTTTTTGGCCCAATAAAGCCGCTGCCCCAATTAATCAAATTTCACATAACATTAATGGATGAAACTATAACAAAAATTAAACAATGTGTATTTTCTTAAATTTTCCTAACACGTTAATCGCCATGAGACACGTGTGGCTTGTCTCAGATTTCCGTGCGTATAGGCCGCGAGACATGGGAGCCGTGTCTCACGCACCCGAATATATCTAGCCGCGTGTACCGACATATGTGTGCTACTGGCCATTGTAGCATCATTAGTACTCCAAAATTTAATGGCCTGGGCGATCAAAATGTGTATTTGACCTCCGATAAATATCATTATTTTATAGAAGTTTCAAGTCAAAGGGAGATGTCATATAAATGAGTGAATTATTATATTGCATTATTATATTTCGTAGTCAT
The DNA here is from genome assembly GCA_951805005.1 of Othius punctulatus. Classification (NCBI taxonomy): domain Eukaryota; kingdom Metazoa; phylum Arthropoda; class Insecta; order Coleoptera; family Staphylinidae; genus Othius; species Othius punctulatus. The sequence continues at coordinate 66,920,501 of OX638138.1, read as the reverse complement.
CCATGTTGAATATTCACTCTAAACTAATAAAATGTTTCGCCGGTCACTATGAAACAGCCTGTGGGTAGGTGAGACACGACATACGAGTCACACGGCCTCCACTGACATCAAATGACATTCAGGCCAAGAGACACACGAGGAATGTCTCAACAAAAAATATACAAAAAAATAAAATAAAAACACTTATCGAGTAATGCCTGATTTTATTTCACAATTACAAGTAATATACGCTGAAAAAGCGACTTGGCACAGGGGGACATTTTTTTTATAACATTGTGGCGGCTAACGTGTTAAACGTATCCGTATATAAGAAAATAATATAAACTTTAGAAAATATTAATTCCACAAGTCTGAAAGACGAGTGGAATTATTTGACAACATGTTGAGTGCATCAACTAATGCGATTATCAATAGTCACGATTCCAAGAGTTGTATTCGTCACATTATATCACGAATGAAAAATTGAATACTGTTGTAAATAGAAATTTATTTATTATGTTGCAGAACTCGGTAAATTGGAACCAAATATACTTATGAGACCTTACAGTATTGGATGGTTTGTGGTTTTCTATGTTTTCTTCAATATTTTTTAAGGAAGAATCATCGATGCGTGACAATTTGTCTAATTGTGACATTGATGTGACCAGATGTGCAGACGACCAAGTGTGATTATCACTTATTAGTCAATTCGAGTTGTGATTATCAGCTATTAGGCGAAGAAAAGCATTATGAGTGATTTAATCCAATAAATCCAGGGGAAATAGATTATATAGTTTTGAAATTTGGTATACAAACTCTTGAGCACTCTATAACTAAATATCTGTCGGAGTTTTCCCTCCACCTGGATGGGAGCTACATCCCTTAATATTGAAAAAGCACCCCCAAACGGCCAACATGTGTTATTTTTTGCAATTATCTCGTAAATGGTGCACCGCCTGAAATTTTTTATATCGGCTAAAGTTGATAGAAACAAAATATTCAACAAAATTTATATTATACGGTTTGCTAGCAAACGACTAGATTTTCATGGAAAGTGCCAATAACTGAAGTTGTAGAGGGAGAAATTCTCGATCAGAGTGTAATCATTTAAGGAAAATCTAGTCGTTTAGTAGTTATTTTGTAAACGAGAGCCCGAGAAATAATTGTGCGTCGCGCGCCAGTATAAGCCTCTTAATTCCGGTCTCTGTACTTTGCGAACTATAGGTTTTGTGGCAAACCGTGTAAGTAACTTTTGTTGAAAATTTTCAATCAACTTTACCCGATATGAAAAATTTCAGGCGGTGCACTGTTAACGAGATAATTGCGAAGAATTACACAAGTTCGCCATTTGGGGAGTGTTTTTTTCAATGTTAGAGATGAAGCACCCACAGGGGGATGGGAAACTCGACGGATATTCGATTCTAGAGCACTCAAGAGGATGTATACCAAATTTAAAAACTGTATAATTTATTTCCGCCTGGATTTACTAAATAATTTGACTTCCGTCCTCTATACCGCGCGAACTTTTTTGTTCTCATCAACTTTACCTGGTATTAAAATTTTCAGGTGGTGCACCGTTTACGAGATATTTGCGAAAAATAACACGGGTTCGCCTTTTGGTGGTGTTTTTTCAATATTAAGGGATGAAGCCCCCATTGGGGAGGGGAAACTCGACGGATATTCGATTCCAGAGTGCTATGTAAGAATATGTATACCAAATTTCGAAACTATATAATTAATTTCCGCCAAAACAGCTCTTTGAGGCTAATATGGCTGGACTATAATCCCGAAATTGTAACTTATTTGCGAAATGGAAGATATTGGTTCTTCTTTGGAATAACATAATACATTTCATTTCATTTCTTCAGTTGAAATATGGCATCTCCTAGTTCTTTTATGATGATCAATAATGGCACATCATGTACCTACTATTACATGTTGCGATTATATTAGAAATTGTTCCGATTGATTGGATTATGCACAAGATAATGCACTCAAAATAAATCACTTAAAATCCGTATCCTATTGCCAGCTTGGTACCATTTGAATTTAAAAAAATTAGTATAGTAAATTGAATAAATTTTCTCAAAACAGTTTTCACATTTGAAATGATCTAGTAATTTTGGTTGCATAATCGTTGATACTGTTACATTATAGTATTTTAATAGTATTTTTCATTATAAGCCGGGTTTTTACTGGCGATACAAGGGAATGACTGATGAGCTACAGGCGAGTCTGTCACCTTGTAGGGCCAATAAAAACCATTACCCGGCATATAATGTATACTGTTTTATTGGTTGGTGATGTATACAAGGTGCATATAATGGTTACCTTGCCAGGTAACTGTAAGGCTGGTTCGAGTGACATTTACGCGTGTGAAACAAATAAAATACCGTGCATCGCACAATATTATCAGTTGTAAAAAAAAAAATGTACACTTAACTTTCTACATATATATTTTAGTCCAAAATAACAAATTTGTATTGATATTTATACATACTATACAATAATAATTGGTGAAATACAACTGAACACTGGTAAATATAAGTAAATATAAATATTATGAATGCACAGAATCAGATGAAGCACTGTCGATGATAAAATTTGTCTTCTGCGCCTGAGATCTAATTACCGGTTGAAAATAAGGGTGCTCAAGTGCTTCTCTGGCTGTTATACGTTCCATGTGATCGTACCTAAAAACACTCATTATAAACACTAATTTGAAACTACTTTTGTGACATGCACCTACCTTAACAATTTATCCAGAAAATCAAGTGCATGTTCGTTAATTAAGTATTCATTCTCAGACTTGATGAATCTGTCCCATTTTTTCCTGCTATGATGACCGAGATCATCTTTGAATTGAGGATTTAAACGTATGTTATATTTTGTGAGATAGTTTTCAAGTCCTTGTGTCCCTAGTACTTTTACAATCCTTACCAGCTGATCGTAGTTATCGCTACCACTAAAAAATGGCTCCTTCCGGAATATCATTGATGCAAACATGCATCCTAAAGACCACATGTCTAACGAGTAATCGTAGTATCCATACTCAACGAGGAGCTCGGGTCCTTTAAAGTATCTGGATGCCACTCGCACATTAAATTCTTGTCCTGGTCGGTAAAATTCTGCTAAACCCCAATCTATCAATCGCAATTTTCTCATGCTGTGATCTACCATTATGTTATGCGGTTTTACATCCCGATGCATTATACCTTTGCTATGGCAATAGTTTAAGGCCTTCAGTAATTCGTATAAATAAAAACGAGTATCAAACTCTGACAAATTGAAGTACAAGTGTTTAAAATCCGCTTGTTTCACTTGTTCAAATACTAATGCAGTGTTGTTGACATTAATATTAATTACTCCGAGCAGCTTTATAACATTAATTCCGCCGCGTAACTCCTGCAAAATTCGTATCTCACGCTTAATTTTTCTTGTTTTCACAGGCTTGAGGATTTTTATTATAACTTTTTGATCTGTCGACGACTGATAAGCTTCAAATACCTCGCTGTACTTTCCTCGACCGACTTTCTGTATTATCTCGTAGTCCTCGCAATCCTGATGATCCGGGTTAAAGGAATCGTAATTCCAAAATTCTGCTGGTTTATCGAATAGAACATCTGCATAGTTCCTAGCTTTCGTAATGACTGGACCTCTTTGCGAGTCCATCTAGGAAGAAATTAGAGAAATGTCACTTTTACGAGAACATCGTGTTAAGACAGGTTTTGAAGGTAGTTTGGGTGCGTTTAATTTACTTCCATACTCACTGTAAATGCAAGTCCAATTGCAACTTAACGTTTAGTAATAATAACAGCAGAAGTTTAAATGACGAGCGCTCAAAGCAATTACCTAGATGGAAAGCTTGCCAACGTAAAAGCAGAACGTGTGCGCGGTTGCCAGATGTTTGTTTGTATCAACTGGAACGCGCCCGTACTGTTGAAAAATCGGTCCGCCGTGTTAGAGCGAGGTCGTTGCATATCGTGGACTACTATCCTCGTCTTACCCCCTAGTTCAAACGCAGCGCGGGCGCAACGCATGTAAAAAAGACGGAATTACATTATATCGGGTGTCCCAACAAGAGCGCCGGATTTTGATTTGCCGCCATTTTGTTAATACGAATTGTACGGTGATTTTTTTTTTACAGTTGTCACGTACAGACCACGCGATTTAAGAATATGGAGAAGTATTCAAATCATCAACGTTTAATTATTGTAAAAACACATTACAAAAATGTTGAAAGTTTTGCGAAAATAGTTCGCCAATTACGTCAAGTTTTCGGTCGCAATAATGCTCCAAATGAATCGCCAGTGAGGCGTTTAATTACAAAATTCGACACCAAATTTACGCTGATTGATCAGAAAATCATTGTTCGTCATTGTCCTTGTCGGTCACTCGAAAATATAGCCACAGTAAGGGAATCTGTGGCCGAGAATCCAGGAACTTCCATTCGGCATCGTGGTCAAGAATTAAACATTTCCAGAAGCACTATGCAACGAATTTTGGTAAAGGATCTGCATTTGCACGCTTACAAGGTTCAATTAGTGCAAAAAAACAAGCTAAGGGACCATGTGCGGCGCCGTGAATTTGCTGATTGGGTGTTGGAACAACATCAAATTAATGCGGATTTTTCGAACAAAATCAGTTTTTCAGATGAAGCACATTTTCTGCATCGGTTCTGAACACCGATTGACTTCTTTCTTTGGGGCTATGTGAAATAAAATGTGTATACGAATAAGCCTGAAACAGTTGAACATCTTACAGAAGAAATACGGCGCGTTATTGGTGAAATACAGCAACATTTATGCGAAAACGTTATTCAAAATTTCAACAAAAGAGTAACCCTGTGCCAGAGGTATCGTGGTGGCCATTTGCCTGATGTTGTATTTCACGTTTAATCGGAACTATTTTTCTTTATGTTCAAATAAAAATGTTTGCTTAATTCAAAAATAAATGTGTTTTTCTTTAAAATTAAATCGGGCGCTCTTGTTGGGACACCCTTTAATATTAAGAGAGAGAGATCAAATGTTTTGTAATTTATAAATACTGGAAAGTAGCCAGCTTTTAAAATCAAATAATGAATTTCGGGTACTAAATAATTTTGTTATATTATAATAGGTACATACATAAGTTTCAAACATGATAAAACAATATAGTTTTTGCTAATTTTTGCCTGATAGTAGCTTTGCGTCCCAGCATAGCAAGTGTCCTTTTTTTGGCATCTGTTTGAATGCGAAGGGTTGAATATGAAATTGCTATAAATTTTATAATCTGCACTGCATGAAGGTCGCTACAAATATCCGTTATGGGATGTGATGGACAAATAGTATATTGTTTTATTAGGAGTAGAAGTGACACTTTTTGTGGCGAGTCTGTAGGTATTGGCTGCCGAGCGGAGCGAGGCAGGCAACTACAGACGAGCCACAAAAAGTTACTTCTACTCCGAATAAAACATGTAATTTTTTCTTCAAACGTCGAAAATAGTTAAAAAGATAATGGAATTAATATTTTTAATTGTCCGAATACGTATAGTTTTAATTCCCAAAGAAGCATGCTATGCAGAGCGTTGCTATGGTTTTGTTTAATTCATTATTTGACATTAAAGTGTATAAAATGGACGAAGACATGTTTCAATGTACACCGCCAGATATTTTAGAATCGGCAAGGGCTGCAACAGAGAAATTATTGCCCACTAAGTCCAGTACCATCTATGAAGTGGCCTACAAAAAAATTATTAAGTGGTGCGCCGAGAAAAATGTAAGCAATTATAGTGAAAATGTTTTACTCGCATATTTTTCGGAAATGGCTAAGAAGAAAGTAAAAAGTTCCACTATGTGGTCTCAGTATTCCATGGTAAAATCGTTATTAAATATTAGAAATGGTGTAGATATTACCAAATATTTAAAACTACGTGCATATTTAAAAAAACAAAATGAGGGTTATACACCCAAAAAGGCAAGAGTGCTGACAAAGGAACAGTTCGACAAGTTCTTATCCGATGCTCCTAACGAGAAATACTTGGCGACAAAGGTGAGTTCTTAGAATAATAAACAAATACAAAATTAAACCCTAAATCGTATTTTCAGATTATTTTGATATTTGGCATATCAGGGGCATGCCGTTGCGATGAACTCGTAAAAATGAACACGACAGATATTCAAGACTTGGGATCTTTGCTACACGTAAAAATACCAGATAGTAAGACATCAAAAGTAGAAAATATCTGTGGTAGCAGCAAAATAGTTGGCGACAGCGGTGCTGTAAGTGCTGCTGTTGCTGCCAGCGCAATCAGTTTTCAAGGGGCTAAAATATCAAATTGTACCTTTAATTTACATTTTAACAATAAATAAATTTGTGTTTTGTTTGAATTTTTTGTTTTGTTCATCATGTATGCGCACCATATGTATGTGCAATATTAAACCCGCCCTCGTAGGGCGTTCTTATTACAAATTATCCAATCATGTTGTCAAATTTACTTTTACTGCCTAGTCAGTAAAAGTGAAACTTTTACTGACTAGGAGACGAAGTAAAACTTTAAGGTTGTGAATCGAGTCACTAAAGGTGTCACTTTTATGACGTTTGAAGAAAAACAAATTTGTCGGTACTAAAAAAACAAAATGCTTCAAAACTGCGTTAATTATTCTGCTTTTAAAATCCTTTTTTCCCCATTACAAATAGAGTTAAATTCCGAGTACATACACTTTTCGATTTTCAAACAGCCTAGGGTATTTTATAATTAACTTACTTGTGATACCCAATGTTTTGGTGTGGACTCCACACGTTAGTGCACCCGTAAGCACAACAGCTTTTAACCATTATTTCTTTTCCACGTTTTTATTTGCAAAATGATTACTAGGTACACGTAAAACGCATAAGACACACTGGGACAGACAAAGATACAAATGCACTACTCTAACATCGACGCTCGGATTTTTGTCGTATATAATTCAGTGAACAAACAATTGCAAAATTATGCAATTATTAAATCATTTGTTAATGAACAGTAATAACAGGAAGATGGATTAGAAAAACAAGGAGAATTTGCACTTTTAATTCCATTATCAAACAAGGAAGTGAAAATTATACTAATAATATGATAAAACTGACACGAATTTTGGGAGGTAAACAGGATTACATGGCTACTTGCCTCCCAAATATCGTTATACATATGTATTTGAAGCGTATCTTTGCACTAATCGCTGATACGTCAAAATAATGCCACTGCATTGCTCGCAATCGTGGTAGCTCCTGAGCGGGAAAATTCAGTCGACGTGGCAACTACGCTGAAAAGTGACAAATTTGTTTACAGGGAACTGCATGAAATTCTGACACTATTGTTTCTATGGGACGTAACATTATATTGTAAACAACAATTACCATCGGAATTTGCTTACTTTTAGCTAAAACAAACTGAAAGGTTGTGTTAAATTTGATTCTGTACTTAAATACGATACTAACGTTTAGTTCATCATAGACGGCATAAATACCGCCTCTCGTGACAAGAGGCATTCTTTGAACACATAATATATGAATAATTGAATCAAATGGCATTTCAATTCAATAACCATGCGACGGTCGGTGAGTTCCTTCAGTGCTATTAAGATAAGACACGTTCTAAAGCTGTTTTCCTCAGGGCCACCGTTTCTCTCGCAAGCTGGTGAATCTGCAGATTTCTCGTTATTTGGAACTGCCAATGAAAATTCCATCGAAATTAATATGAATCGGGGTAAATCTTCATCTCGGTCTATAGAAGACAAGGAGGATTCAGTAGATTCTACAGACAAACGGGAAAGGCGGAAAAGTAGAACAGAGGCAAGGGAATTTAAAAATAGGGATGACGATTCCAATCTGTCCAATCCAACTCCGACTGATGGACATGTTATGGGAATTCAAGGCGGACCACCATCAATAGCTCCTAACATGTGGGGAGGTAATTTAACCAATATGATTTTACCTTGCCACCATTGTTGAGCCTATAATACAGTGTGTTCGGTAAAAGGCGCCCAAGATTGTAGCGACTTCATTTGTTATTTAATCATTAACAAACCGTATATTATTTAATGGGACACTATTAGCTACAAGTTCGTGTAAAACAATCTTTTTATTCGATTGCATCATAAGATAGGATTTTTTCATTATGAAAATCTGAAGGAAAACCCCATCATTTTGTTAAAGACCATAATTGCTTGGTAAGGGCCTTTTTCGTCCTAGGTCGAAAAATATTTTTCGGCTGCAAAAATAAAAAAGTCAATTGTCAATTTAAATTTAACAATTAATTAATTACTTGCACATTCATATATTTTCAAATATCCATGTTACGTCGTAAATTCAACATGGCTCTTACCATAGAATAGTGAGATCATAAAGTCGAAGATTTCATTTGTTGAGACAAATTTAAGAAATATGCCAGTAAAACATTCTCGGAGAGATATTCTTGGAATATTACTTTCTTAATCTATGATATGCCCTTTCATAAACTTCTTTTGATTTTTGTGGAAGCAACTCTACCGAAACTTAATTTGCGGCGTCTGTCACCGCAGGAGTACACATTAACTCCTTTTCAATCGACATTTTAAAATGATTGTAATTTTTTCGTTGTTGATTGTATGTCACATTGCCAACGTAATAATAATTTCACGGTAATTCGAATAATTTTTTTTTTTTTTAAATTTTGTAGTTTGTAAAGTTCTTGCAATCGAATAAAAAATTATGTATGATATACGGACAACAAACATATTTCGGACTCATTGCTATTGCTGGACTCGGCTTTGCCTCGCCCAGCAATTTCCAGCAAATCGTCCGTAATATTTCATTTTTCATCCTTATAACGTAAAATACTATTTTTAAACACCTTAATTTATTTGTAGTGACGTCATCGAAGATTTTTTGGTGTATTCTTGTAGAGCATTTTAAGTAATTTTCACCGGTCTAAATTTTTAGTAGGGGTATACTATGAAATATTTGCAAAAAAATTAAAAAAACTGATTTAAACTAGTAGGCTGTTAAATCCGAAATTCTCTGAAACAAAGAATTGGTGATAATAATTAAGCAAGCTTAAAATAAGTTTATTCGTTTTACAGCGTCAGCGTAAATTATGAACTAGGTTGGCCCAATGAATTAATAAAAGTAAGTTAATATCGTAAGTAATAAAGCTGTAATGCATCTTACAAAGACATCATTTATGCTTTCTTAAAATGTGGTGAACCGTGCTAACAGATGCGTTAGTGTTACATTCAATTTCACGAATAGACGTTGGTAGTATTTTTTTGATGTATTATTATGATCACCGATTGTTTATTCCAGAGAATTTACGATGTAATAGCCTACTAGCTCTAATCAGTTTTTTACACTTTTTGCAAAAATTTCATGGTATAACAATACTAAAAATTCAGGGCGATGATACTTGAATGTTCTTGATACTGAAATTGATACTAAAATGTTCTACAAGAATACACTACGAAAATTATACCGAGCCATTTAAAAAAATTGTCAGTGACAATACTACAAATAAATGAAAATGTTTAAAAAAGTTTTTTTCGCCAACTTGTAGCTAAGACTGTCCCATTTAATAATATATATGGTTTGTTGATGATTAAATAACAAATGAAGTCGCTATAGTCTTTATAGATTTTTAACAAATTTCTTTAAAAATAAACATATTTTGAATCGTGGTGGCGTCTACTTCGTGATACATTTTATTAATTATAAATAAAACACCTTACTTTGATAGTACCACATAAAATTATTTATTGATTTGTTACTAGTTTCGTCTACTTAAGTAATCATTATCAAACAGAGTATCTTAAACTAGAGCAGTCTTACTTATTTATATACAGCGGCATCAAAGAGAGGGGTGTACATTAAATCGATTTGGTCATTAAGGACAGGAAAATAGTAAAAACTAGTAACAAATCAATAAATAATTTTATGTGATATTAACAATAGTAGATTGTTTTACAAGTTAAGAAAAGTATCATTTTTCCAGTGAGTGTAAATGTTTAATTCACGAGCGAGCGTAACGGAGCGAGTGGATTAAGTTCACACGTGCATGGAAAATCACTGTTCTAATGCGTGGAACATGCTATTTTTTCGTGTACTTAATGAAAATAAGTAAATAATATATCATGTGCTGACATAACAAAACGTCAGAATTTTAGACGAACGTCAGCAACTTTCTTGGCTGACGGTGAAGCATTCATGACATCCAAGTGATGAAGAGACACAGGTGATCAGAGTTGCAGAAGTCTATGTCACGTAAAAGTTGCATGTTCCACACATAAGAAAAGTGATTCTTGTTTATGTGGTTGCTATGAAGAAATGTGTAACTATCTGGTAAAGTAGCACATTTCTATTGAGTCATGACTTACTTTTCCTTTAAGTACACCAAAAAGTAATGTGTTTTATTTATAAAAATAAACATTTTCTTTTCAATTTTGTGTGCTTAACAAATTGACATTTCGCAGGCAATAAGAAAAGTGAAATCACCAGTCTGTCTTTTTTATTGCCTGTGAAATATCGATTTGTTAGCAACACATGTTACTAACGTTAGTGTAAACGCGCTGTTAGGCCCGGTTTTACAATAGAGGTATAACCCCCACACAGTACTGTTCTAGGGACAATATGCGTGTAGACGTTTTACATTGCCAGAATATGGGGGCAACCCCAAAGCATTTATTTGTATCAGGAACAAATATCTTCCGAGCTGTCATTTCTTGATTTGATTGATGATCTGACATCTAAGGTTATTGTTATACTTCGTTCTCTTATAAAAATCTCTGGATCTAAATTTATCATTTGTGATATGATTGGCTTGATCTACCTATCCCTAGAAGGTTTTATAGCATGCGAAATGTTATGTTTCGCTACCAACATAACGCATTGGGCGGATTATTCCAGGGACAGTTACTCTAACGCATGCATGTGATTGTAAAACGATTTCGTTACTTGTCCCTTGAACAAGGTACATGTCACTTGTAAAACCGGCCCTTGAAGTCATGTATTTTTCAAGTCTTTATACCCCTAGCTGTTGGAACATATCACTTTTTGATCCACTATTTTAAAGTAATTAGATACAATATTTCCTTCCAATGTCAATATTCTCAGATGCAATTGTGTAGGCCTTTTAGAAAAATAACGTCATACCGATTACGGTTTGATAGCATCCCTCCTTGAATGTCAAAATCTTATGTCTATAAATTTGAATTCTCAATCTTTCAAGTCTTGCGTCATTATAAACAAAAAAATGAAGAAAGAATATGGAATACAGAATTCAGACATCGGTTAAACTGTCCGCTCATTACATGCCTATTTTAATCACTCGTATAATCAATAACTATTAAGCTTTTTTTTTTCAGAATTAACAAAATAAAATAAATTACCTCAATGTCAAAATTATTGCATATTCTAGGTATGATGGGCATGACATATCCGATGGTTGGAATGAATATGATTATGGATCCAAATGTAATGTCGATGAACAATTACGGCATGATGCCTCCGATAATGACCGCTTCCGAAACTTTACTGACCACACCATCTGCAGACCCCAACATCATGATGAATCCACCCGTTAAGGAAATCATCCATTGTAAATCTTGCACTATGTTTCCCCCAAATCCAAGTGCTCCACCACCAACGACCCGTGAAAGGCCTCCAGGTTGCAGGACCGTATTTGTAGGTGGTTTGCCCGAGAATATGACAGAAGAAATTATAATGGAGGTGTTTGAAAGATGCGGTGAAATTACGACCCTTAGGTTAAGCAAAAAAAATTTTTGTCACATTCGATTTGTGTACGAATCATCGGTTGATGCGGCTATATTCTTATCGGGCTATCGAATACGTATAGGATCCAACACTGACCCTCCAAACACAGGAAGATTACATGTAGACTATGCTCAGGTACGTCTGAATTTACTAGTTTTCACCCTCTTTCGTTTGACACATTTAAACGTCATCGTGAGTAGGTGGCGCCACAGCAGCGAAAATTGGTGTTTCTTCGGTGAATTGCATTACATGGAATTTGACAAAAATGCGCAGACCATAATTAGTGACTTTTTCACATAATCAACCAGGTCGTGATATCTTCAAGTGATTAGCTTAAATAGCTGCCTTTTTATTTGTATTTCGACAGTGTTAGGCCTCTGGTACGATACGAGCGGCTGCAGCGAGTGGCAGAACAATGAAACAAACACTTTCTTCACGATTTGAATGTAGCGTGCTCCGAAAACGCGCCGCTCACTGCTGCTTCAAGACACTAATATTCTCTACAGCTCATAGCTCGTATCGTACTCGAGGCCTACAGATAATAGCTTTCCTGCTAACGGACTTGTGGAAGAATTAAATGCAAGTTAAAGAACTGCTCAACAGACATTAACTGTAAACCTCAAATTTAGAAGAATCAATTTACATTAACAATATATTAAATAAAATGGCAGCGTCGTTAAATAAACAGTGACATTTTTGATGTTTTCTAGTATTGATATTATTCCTTTGTAGGCCAGAGATGACCAGTATGAATGGGAATGTAGGCAACGGCAACTCCAGAGAGAACAACGTCATCGAGAAAGAATGGAAGAAGAGCGGTTGAGGCCTCCGTCACCCCCTCCTGTGGTTCATTACACTGATCATGAGGCATCCGCCGTTTCAGAAAAAATTAAACAAGATGACACATTCACCAAGGCTGTGCAGGTACTTCAATCATTGTTAAGGTCATCGGGCATCAGAGCAATGTTTCTATGCAATGTATTATTACGTGTAGCGCAGACTTATGCGGCGACACCCTGAATTCTATTGAAACAAAATTTTGCTCTACGCTTAACCTCGCTTCTCTGATCTGAAGTGCACATAGCAAAGCTCAACGAAGTTACCTAAAACGGCACAAATACCGTCGAAACGAAAGGCAATAGCCGAAGTAGAACTAAATATTTCATGTTCTATTAAATTTTAAATACAACAGTGCAAAATGTCTATTCCAGAAGAAAAGTGCACCACTAAAATTGGTAATTTGTGTCCTCCATATTTGCATCAACTACCTCAGCAACTTTGGATTTTTAATTTTGTACTTCATAATTGATTTATCTCCATGATGGTTTAACACATCTAAATGTATTGTCGATTCTTAAATTATTTGAAAATTGAGTAAAAGTAATGTGAAGCACTTTAGTCTCTTCAATATTTAAACCCAATTTGATATTTTCCAGATTGTCATTACTTGGTTAGAAAGGGGAGACTGCAATAAGCGGAATGCAAACAATTTTTATTCAATGATTCAGTCAACTAACTCTCACATTCGAAGATTGCTAAGTGAAAAAGTCCAGTACGAAGAAGAACTGCAGAAGGCCAGAGAGATCATGAAGGGACGAATGCAGGGTATCTTATTGCAATGTAAGTGTCACCACCGTTTCTCATTAGTAATAAGAGATTTGTCCATTTAGGTACTAGTAAGTATGCAAGTCAGACCAGATCACAGTATTTTATTTTTATTATAGTAACGGTCTCAAATCTGATACACATCTGCTGTTAATAAATATGAATTACTAGGTGTCAAATATTCACAAGTACAGGGTCAGTACTGTTTGCTTGCAGAAGGTAGGTAACTTATTAATTGGCCACTCTAACAGCAAATGTGTTTCACTATATTTTTGTCCCTGAAAATATGAAGGTCAATTTTGGTTTCACATTTGATGATGGAAAACAGTAAACTTAAATGATAATCAATGTGTAATTATAACATACACATATTCATCTATGTTTGAGGGGACAAATATTATATCAATGAAATTCAGGTGTAAATTTATGTTTGTTGGAGATATAGTAATATGGTAATGGTTTAAATTAGGTTTTTTACTTCTTTAACATATACTATATAAACATAAACTGGACTCTATCTAAGTGGTTCATTTGCGTATGTGTGGCTGTCAGTCAGTCAAATAGAGCGCTTGTTCATGGCTGCGTGTCACAAGAAGGTTTGGGACCATTTCACCAAGGCGCAGAGAAAAAACATCGAGATGTGGAAAAAACAGTCAATGGTACGTACTGTAGTTTGACCAGTTTTATTGGCTAACAAGCTAGACTTGGTGCTCAAATTATACGATTTTTTTTAAATTTGAGGTTTCCTAGTTTTAGGCAATAAAGTGGTCCAACTATAATACATTTTTTTTAATTTTCTTTTTTGACAATAGTTATAAATAAATCGTGTAAAAAACTATTCTTAGGATACTTCACCTAATATTATCAAGCGTTTGTGTCCTCTAGAAGGACACTTTCGAGAGCACTCTGTAAAAAGAAAGAAATCTATAATCTCAAATGAAAATTCAATATTTGCATATGTGCATTTAGAAGGTAAGAGCAAGGTAAGTTAACAGACACCATGGGTATAGTCACCATTCGACAAGACAGCACAAGTATAGGGCTATCAAAAGTGGCCGGTAAAACAGGAAATTATTGAGAACAAAAGTAGATACACACGAATTTATGTTTGTAGAATGGATCGCTTTGTACAGTTTGAAATTAATGTAACGAATCTCATTATCTGTAGGAATACAGATGATTATCAATTAAGTTGCATCTTCTATATATGTTTCTGTGTGTCTTATAGGAAATAAAGAATGTGCAAATTGATGGCGATACTCTGGTGGAGAGAGCTGACGATGAAATGGAAGTATCTGATGAGGAAGACGCGTCACCAAGAAAACGTTCCCGCTTGGAAGCTATTCACGAAGAGAATATGCAACTAAAAGAAGAAAATAATAATCTAAGGTGCCAGATGGAAGCATATAAAAATGAGGTAATATTTTCAGACAAGTACCAGATTAAAGAACAATATCACATTTATGTCCTCAACAGGTAGAAGTTGTGAAAATGGATTTACGCAAAGAACTTGAAGATAAAGATAAACAATTTAAAATGTTGCAACAAACATTACAAGGCATGCAGCAACAGTTGCTAGAAGCGAAGAAGAAGCAAGCAGAAGAAGAGACAAAATCTAAAGAACTTCATAACAAATTAAAATTATTAGAAAGAACATCATTGAATAAAATTAACTTAACCGACAAAGAAACTACTATAAATATTGATGATACCGAGTCTGAGAAAACAGACTCCGTTTCAAGTATTAGCGAATCATCACATTCCATTAGCAATTGTAATTCTATTTCTACACAAGAAAATGAGCCGATATCAGACAAGGACGCCAAGCTGGTGGGAATCATTTCTGCGTTCCTCAATGTCCATCCGTTTGGAGCAGGTCTGGATTACATATGGTCGTATGTTAGTAAATTGGAGGTTAATTTAAGACCTTCAGATCTGGAGTTACTTATGTCTAGATTTCCAAGTGTCTTTAGTCAAGAGTTGGTTGGAATAGGAGCTAACATAGAAAGAAGGTGGCTTTTTGGAGCTTTCAAAGCATCTTCAAATACACGTTAATTCTTAATATGTAGGTAATTGTATAAAGTGTAAGCTATTTATTGTCTCAATATATGAAAGCAAATTATAAGTTTTGATTTGCACATCCCTGATTTGTACAGATCATTCATTGACGTTTTATAGCCATTGAATTTACCTCGTTGTTTTTCATCTCGCAATGCTGATATTTTACCTGCGATTCAATCGATACATCGATCATAGGCGTGCATCAATTGTCAAGTGATTTTAGGTTAAAAATGTCTTTCACAGAGCTCCACAACAAGTTTATTATAGAAGCGTATTTTCAAAGGGGAACACGCAACGTAGAAGTAAAATGAGCGAGAAATTCAAGCCGCTATCAATCATTTATGTACACTCTGTATAACCTGTATAGTTCACCAGTTCTTGTAATGTAGAACATAAATTTTCCATGACTACAAAACATTTGTTCTGGAAATCTACTTCATTTTCTTATACATGTGCACTCAATATTAGGGTGAGTGACAAATATTTTTCCGTTCGTAATTCTGAATTTTAGTACGTTTTGATGTGCTTACCAAATAATTGTCAGGCATAGAAACAGGTTTAATGAGAACTTGCCTGAAATAGTATTTGGAAATTTTATTTTAATTCATGTAGTAAAATTATAGTATTACGAGCCCAGGCTCATAATAGTTCGGCCGGTTTACTTTTTCAAGCAGAAGCCTAAACAAATCATAAAACTTACAGAAATGATGAGACATTTTGTCAAAATTGTTTTGACTATATTAAAATATTTACTTTAATCTTACAAAAGCTTAATATTTTATCCAAATAACATAATGAACAAAATTAATATAACACAAAACTTAAGTGAACAGACAGCTCATAATAGTTCTGCCGATATTTAATATTGGGTTACATTGCGTATGTTAGCAATAACAACTTTAATTCTACTGGCATTGTATCCACAAGTTTTGCAAATTCTTCTAGTAGAGTAGTGTCCCATATGTTCTGCAAGGTAGCTTTTAGTTGGGGGATAGTACGCGCCGGATTTCACGAAGTTTTTTTTTTCATATTGTCCCATTCATATTGAGTTTTGATTGAAGATGAATCTGAACTATAAGATGTCCATTTTACTACTAGTATTTCATGGTCTTTGAACCATGTTTGAATAATTTTCCTGTAGTCGTCCTGTAGGAAAATAAATTCACCTTCGGACGAATCACAATTTGAAATTGAACTCAAACAACTTTCTTTGAGAATGTCTCAGTACTTTTGCGAATTAACTATGCCGTCAATGAAATGTAGTTTCCCTACACCTCTTGCAGACAAACAGCCCCAAACTATAACAGAGGTAGGAACTTGACTTTTTTATCTAAACAATCATTATGATAAGCCTCTGAAGATGTACACAAAACTCGTTTTCGCCACACAGAAACATCAAATTGTTATTCATCACTCCAAATTATACTATGCCATTGTCTTTGATTTCAGATTAGATGTTCTCTAACCCATTTTAGTCTACGTTTTTTTAATAATTTTGTTAATAAACGTGTTTCTTTTGCCTATTGAACAAAATTAAATTAGGTGTTAACTATTTTTGGTCAAAAAAATCAATAAATATTACCTTATAGAACTTGTATCATATTTTTCGAATAGTTCGCTTCGTTGTGGCAATCGAAACTTCTTTTGATATACTTTCTCTCCATAGCATATAGTTATTTCTTTAGAATTGGACCGCCGGTTTGTTTTTATAATTCTACGTAAAGATCGTTTATCTGCTTCCGTAATTGTAGGTGGCCTGCCGGTTTTGGTTTTTTGTACGACTTCTTTCGACCGGTTCTTTTATACAAATAAATAATATCTTGCACTGTAGAACGCGCAACTAATGCGAAACAGATATACGACGTGACAAATTGTCTTTTTTATGGCATTAATGTTGGACAGTTGCAAATTTTTACTTAAATATTTACCACAAGGCATTTTACTTGAATATTAACGTAAAATCACAGTGTATTACTCCTATTGTGTCTCACAGCACATATACAACTAATATTGACAGATATTTGTTGATTTGTTCAGTATGGTTTTGTTTTAGTAGTAGCGCATTAATTATATGGCAATGTAACCCAATATTAAACATCGGCTGAACTATTATGAGCTGTCTGTTCATTAAAGTTTTTGTTATATTAATTTTGTTTATTATGTTATTCGGATAAAATGTTCTGCTTTTGTAAGGTTAAAGTATATATTTTAATATAGTCGAAACAAGTTTGCCAAATTGTCTCTACATTTGTGTAAGTTTTATGATTTATTTAGGCCTCTGCTTGAAAATATAAACCTGGCGAACTATTATGAGCCTGGGCTCTTATGTTATGTTTTTTTGCTCGTACTTACTGGTAAAGTAATTAGGTCTTATAGTTTTTTTAAATGTTATATAATAATAATAGCTTATATGTCTTCTTGGAGACATCGCCGCTAAGTGAAGCTTTCTAGACCTATTGTTTTGGGGTAGGTCGGTCCCCGTATTCTTAGGTTATTCAATTCTTTCACTAATCTTTCTCCACTTTTCCTGCCGTTCACTCTTTTCTTGATACTTCCGATCCCTGCCTTCGTCAAGTCTTTTTTGACCTGCTTCAACCAGTTTGAACTCGGTCTGCCTCTTTGACTTGCAGCCGGCTCCCAGTTCGTTAGTATATTTGTAATATAATAACGAGCATTTGTAATGCTCTCTTCGTCCGATCTCAGTATATGACTGTACCATTTTGCCCTCTATACTTTTATCCTTTTGATAATATCTTCGTCCAACACTTCTTTTATTTCTGCACTTGTTCTTCTGTACTCAACCTCAGGGGTAAGAAAGACGATCGCCCGCACCGCCACAAATTACTACTGGCCCGGGATGTATCGTGAGATAACAAAATACGTCCGACGCTGTCAAGTATGTCAGCAGTACAAAAACTCTCAACAAGCCCCACTGGGCGAGATGTGGTGGTCCAGGGTAAACGGCCCATGGGAGATCGTAAGCACGGACTTAATCGGACCCCTAATACGCTCACGAAATGGCTACCAATACCTGTTAATATTCCAGGACCGATTCACGAAGTGGATTGAGATACAGCCACTCCGCACCGCCACCGCCCGAAAGGTCTTGGAGATGCTCAAGCAAATTATCTACCGACACGGCGTTCCCAAGATTCTCGTGAGCGATAACGGGACACAATTCAAAAACCAGCTAATCCGGAACCTCGCCAGCCAAATGGGGATACAACACCGGTTCACACCCCCATACAGCCCCCAGAATAACCCGGTGGAGAGGGCTAATAAGGTAGTAGGCACGATGTTGGCCCAACTAAGCCGAGGAAACCAACGTACGTGGGATTCGTGCTTGCCCGAGTTAGCCTTTGCTATGAACACGCAAGTCCACGACTCCACGGGTTTTACTCCGGCGATGCTGAATTACGGACGCGAGCTTCTCGTCCCCGGTTCATTAAGGGCCACTACCGACCCACCAGAAACCCCGACACGGACCCCTCAGGAGCATCGCCGCCACCTCGATGCCCTCGCCGAAGTTCAGGATATAGTTCGCCTGAATTTACGCCGGGCGTTCGAGACCCAGAGGCGGCACTATAACCTCCGCCGTCGCCCATACAAGCCTGCCCTGGGAGACATCGTGTACGCCCGCACCCACTACCTGTCCGACGCTGCTAAAGGTTTTATGACTAAATTAGCACCAAAATTCTCTGGTCCACACCGAATAACGAAGATTGTCTCGCCCGTCATCGTAGAAATCGCGGAGATAGGATTGCCGGAGAAAAATTCACGCGTCCATGTTAAAGATTTAAAACTCCAGACAAGAAACTGATAACGTTTCTTTTCCCCGAGGTAAGGGAAGTGTGTAAAGGTGAACCCGCGAGATATATTGCTTCACCCTTAAAAACAAGGGAATATATATCTCGGGATGCCCCGGTAAGAAAATACGCGGCCGCGCGATTTCCACCTCCCGAAACGCGGACACAATGATCAGCTGAACGATACGTCACAAGTAATTGTTTGGGAGTATATTTAACTCAGGCGCACCGACCTGAGAAGAGAGATCCCAGCAGGCCGCCCGTGCACGCACGTCGCTCTTGCTAAGCTAACACCATAACCTGTCTTAGGGGATTAATAATTAACAACCTGTCAGTAAATAACCTAACCGTGCGATAATTATACCTAGAGACTCTGTGGGTCATGGAAATTATCCGCCGGCTTCCTGTAGAACCTGTCCAGTTTCCCCGTAACACGGTAATTTATGAAGACTCTGTGGGTCGCGTAACTTATCTGTGAGCTTCCCCACTGACGGTGGATGAGCATAACCTGTCTTAGAGAACTAATAATTAACAACCTGTCAGTAAATCACCTAACTGTGCGATAATTATACCTAGAGACTCTGTGGGTCATGGAAATTATCCGCCGGCTTCCTGTAGAACCTGTCCAGTTTCCCCGTAACACGGTAATTTATGAAGACTCTGTGGGTCGCGTAACTTATCTGTGAGCTTCCCCACTGACGGTGGATGAGCATAACCTGTCTTAGAGAACTAATAATTAACAACCTGTCAGTAAATCACCTAACTGTGCGATAATTATACCTAGAGACTCTGTGGGTCATGGAAATTATCCGCCGGCTTCCTGTAGAACCTGTCCAGTTTCCCCGTAACACGGTAATTTATGAAGACTCTGTGGGTCGCGTAACTTATCTGTGAGCTTCCCCACTGACGGTGGATGAGCATAACCTGTCTTAGAGAACTAATAATTAACAACCTGTCAGAAAATAACCTAACCGTGCGATAGTTATACCTAGAGACTCTGTGGGTCATGGAAATTATCCACCGGTTTCCTGTAGAACACCAGCTAATCCCGAATTAACAATAAACACAGAAAACTGTATACGTCATCCGCCGTCATCCGCCGTCATCCGCTGGGAGATGTCAAAATAGAAGTGCCGCGCCGCTGCGAGGATCGACTATAGGCAGCCCACCATACGGCCAAGTACCGAGAGGATTAATCTAGTTTAAGTTGTTCCTGTTCTTTTTTTGTATTCTCTTCAGTTTTTAACCAATATATACATTATTACCGACCTATTAATTGATTTCATACCCTCACCCTCTCAGTAATAACAAACAGAAACACAAAGCATAAAACTCATGAATCCTGGCCGACCCCGGTAAACACGTAATGTGATAAAGTCACCCCCTTTCTCTCATTTACAAATCATTAAGAGAGCGGGTGGCCGTTGCAGTGTTTTGTCTGAATAATAATGTTGGTAAACATCAAACACTGATTGAAAGAATGGTGTATTTTTTCGTAAAAATTGAAACTTACTCGACAACCAATAATGCGTGTTAGTTACATTTAGTAGGGGGCTACTCGGAAACTGTTTGAACCAGTCCAAGAGTTGTTCTTCTTTACTTCTTTTTTGACGTTTGGCAGCTTTTTGAAGTGGTTCACTACAGCCCTCTCCAGATCCAGTACCTTCATCATCAACGGGTCTACACGCGACGAAGTCAGAAATGTTGTTCTCAGATCTGCCCTCTTCCACCATTGACATTTGTCTACATTTGCAACCTCGTGGACGGGATAAATTTCCAGTTTGACTACAAATGCCCCAGACTCTCCCTCCGACTTCAAAATGTAGCAATCGTCTTTCATCTTTTTGGAGATAGTCTGCGATATTGCAGAACCACCTCCAAGAGACGCTGCTTCTCCAAACAATCCTACGTATTGATCGTTGACTTGATCGTAAGAGTTTTCTAATGCGGGTACACCTACAGGATTCGTTGGAATACATGCAGTCGTGGACGATGTGGATGTGGTCGGTGTGATGACTGATCCAGAGGATTTGTCCCGGAAATGGGAAAGAGCGCATTCCAGCAACAATTCTCGCTGCTCCATCGTAAGTATGGTCTGGTAGAACGTGGTGTATAATTCGACGTCGCGGAGGATTGTTTCAAATTGCAAAAACGAGATTACACTATTTTCTCTTGATTCTTCTTTTTCTGCGAAATCATCTTCCTGAAGACGGTCACTAATTTTTGAAACGCTCGCTTCATTGGAAGATTCTTCATTGACGTCGCCTGGTCGGAACATTTCACGAATATTTGTAGCAAGGACGTCAATGTCATCAACTGAGTCCATAACAACTCCAGCGTTGAACTCAGCGAGTTTTCGTTTTCCTCGATCACCAAGTCGACTGTTTGTTCCTGTGTTGCCATCTTGAAGGAACTCTTCGATATCACTATAACCGTCGTCTATTTCGGCAACAAAAGACCAATCGTCTAAACTAGATATTGTAGTTACACTGATGTCGGACATGGAAGAACTGACAGAGTCGAAAACAAGCGCGCTATTTATACAAATCCTGCACGGTAACTGTCTTCTTAAAACTCCTGTTTTAACACCGACGACGACGACGACGTCACGGTGTGACCGCGTGTGTGTACACGCGGAGGCGCGTGTACGATCGTGCGAAGCACATGATCATGTTCACACACGCGCCCCCGCGTGTACACACGCGGTCACACCGTGACGTCGTCGTCGTCGTCGTGTGTGTGTGTCCCAAACTTGTTAAACGTTCTTGACCCATTGTGGAACGCAAAAAGTTTTTCACTCTAGACAACAAACTAAAAGATCTTTCTGCTTCCGCAACTGTTACAGGCAGAGTACAGAAAATTCTAATGGCAATTACTACATTAGGGAAGAGGTTTGACAGTTTTTGGTTTGAAAGAGTATTTAGTAACTGCAGTGGATTTAAATGTTCTGAAAAGTTTCCTGGTTGAATAGTTTTTAAGTGTTCAATTTCCAAAAGCGTTTCTTCTTCAGATACATCAGTTTTATAGAGATCACACCAGTTTTTCACCCTTTCCTTTAGTTCTTCTTGAGTCATACTTGGGTATTGCCAAAGAAACTTAAACAATTAATTAATATTGTTGACAGCTTTGTATCTTCGGGTCGAGTTTCCAATGACACTGTCAAACAACACATAAAAAACATTAATTTTAAAGTTCTCTTCTGGGCAATCAATCTGTTTTTCATGACTTTTATCAGACAAAACTTTTGTCTTTTTTCTTTTTTTTGGGAGTTCTTGTGAAATTCCAATATTGTCAGCTACAAGTTTACACTCTTCTAATATTGTAGTCCACTTAGAACGAAGGCTAGTTAGGTTTTCAACTAAGTGTTGCAAATTGACAACTTCCACGTCCAGAGTTGCTTGTCTCGCTTGCAAAACTACACTCCAGGAGTTAATTTCAGACAACACTTTAAACCATGTCGTAGACATAAGTAGACATTCAAATGTATTCAAATACTGTTCAATGCCCTTAATTTCAGCCAAAGTTTGAGGAGTGAGATAAAGATTAATTTCTTTAATCTTACTAAGAGCAACTTTCAGTCCAGGAATATGAGCAGCAAAAGGCCGCACGCTCTCAACTCTTGCAGACCATCTTGTTTTAGGATGAGAGTGAAGCGAACACCCAATGCTTTGTTGCAGAATTTCCCACCTTTGTGGACTTGAACTGAATACATTGTAGCACTTTTGGACGATTCCGAAGAACGTAATAGCCTCTACACAAGATTGAGCCGCCTCTTCTCCACATAAGTTGAGACTATGCGCAGCACATGGTGAATATAATGCTAGTGGGTTATCAGCTAAGATTCTGCTCAGGGCCGCTGACAGCCAATCTGGGGCCCCAAGTCTAGTAGACTATACCGGGCCCCTCGCCCGCCCCGCGTCCCCTCCGAGTGTCATTGGCTTTTATTAGTCAAAAATCCGGGGCCCGTCCCGGGCCCCCCTTGGGCCCAGGCCCCAAGTTTCAGACTTGGCCAACGTGCCCTCTCGGCGGCCCTGATTCTGCTCTGCACACCCTTGTATATCCCACTCATATTAGACGCATTGTCGTATCCTTGTCCCCTGCAGTTCTCAAGTAGAATATCGTGCTCTTTAAGTGCAGACTGTATTAAATCTGCGATTGCTTCTCCTGTCTTCTTACTGCAGTCGACAAACTTGAAAAACCTCTCGTTAATTTTGTGAACGTTTTCTTCTCCTTCAAGGTAACGAGTAACATATCGGAAAATAAACACGGTTTGTTCAATGTGTGCCGAGTCGGGAGTTGAGTCAACGATGACAGAGAAGTATTTTGCCTCGTTGATTTCCTTTACAATTGCCTGGACAACTTTGTTTGTACAGCACAAAATAAACTCATTTTGAATTTCCATTGAAAGGTAATGAACTTGGAGCCGTTTTTTTTCTGCCTGCGATTGTTGTACTTTTGTCAAATGATCGTGCAAAATAGGGTCGTAGTGGGCGATAAGCTCTAATATTCCTAGAAAGTTTACATTTCTAGGGTCACCAACCAAATTTGAGTCTCCTCTTAAAGGCAGCCTTCTTTCGCCCAGAAATAAAATTACATGCAGAATCCTTTTTTAAATAGCCCGCCAGCGGGCAGCTTCTTTCTCAATAGCTTCTGTGAGGTGAGTTTTTACACCTGGTTTGTTCTTAAGTAAGCTATTTTCTAAGTTTCGCCACTGAATGTAGCATGATTTGTGATTTGCACTTTTTTCGTGGGGGTTCAGTTTGTCATGAACTCTCTTCCAAGGGTATTTTTTTCCACTATATCCCTCAGGGCATGCCAATACAGATCTCATTGCCAATGGTAACTTACTAAATAAACGGCATGGAAAGCAATACAAAGCATTTTTTCTTTCACTCCAAGCCAACCAATCTCTTTTTACTTGTTCCCCATTCTTTAATGTGCAATATAAAGCTGAGGGAGGGAAATAGTTCCCATCAAAGTCAGTAGGAAAACAGATTGGGAGTTTAAAAAATGTGCCATTGAGAATAGCTTCATTCACATCTTGTATTTGAAAATTCAAATTTTCATTTATGCCAATATCATACAATAGAGGCGAAGGCTTGTCGTTGTCAAGGTTTTGTGAGAAATTCAGTTCATCTACATCAGATTTATCAATAATTAAATTTTCATGGCAAGAAGATGGGAGCGTTTCGTCTGAAACACAACTGAGTATGTTTTCAGACTTTGACGGTTCGCATTCAGCCTCCAGCTGGGCGTAAGAATTTGTACACGATTGGCTTGTGCTAAAACTCGAAGAAGAACTTTTAATAAAAAAACTATCACATGTTTTCTGACCTTTTCTTGACAACGTTTCTCGTTTCTCCCTCTCCTTTCTTTTCAAGGCCCCAGATTTGTGCTGATAGCTCATTATTAGTGTTATATAAATGAGTCACTTCATTCTTCACTTACAACTTCATAATGACACAACACCACGACGATCACTTTACTTCAAACAGTTCAAACGAAACACTTAACCTGACTAAACCATACCATAACTAATCACCCCAACGGCTAACACGAGCAATTACGCAATGATGAAGAGAGTACCACTGATCCACAACCAGCGGGCCTGCCGGCACGATGGCGTGCTTGACAGCTGGACCCACAGGCTGGACCTATAGAGCGTGCGGGTTCGGCCCGCGTCCGCTCCGAGTGTCATTGGCTTTTCTTAGTCAAAAATCCGGGGCCCGGGCCCCAAGTTTCAGACTTGGCCAACGTGCCCTCTCGGCGGCCCTGAGAATATGGGCAATTTCACCGAAAAGATTATTGAACATGTAAAGAAGCATGATGCATTGTTCAATTTGGCACACCCCGACTACAGAAATGTGCGCATTAAAAATAAAATATGGGACGAAATTGCCAAAGAATTTAAATTAGAAAGCACTGGTGCTAAGTAATGTATTTTTTTTATAAATTTTTATTATAAAATTACTTTACAAATGATCAAAATAAGAAACAAATTTTTCAAGTATAGTGAAAGCCAAGTTTACTGCTCTTCTTCCATCAACAGGCATATTATTATTACTATGCTGTAAGGAGCAGGCGCGGTCATATGCATTTCATAAGGGGGCGGGGGGCATAAATAGAAAAAAAAAAATTATTTCCCAACCATATTTTAATCTCAATAATTATCACACAATAAACACATAAAAAAGTAAATATCCAACTTTTAGACGATAAATTCCAAATTACGTTTGACTACCGTAATAGTAAATCTATTTATAATATTTTCTACATTAATATCTATGTGTCTATGGACATGTACTAATGCCAGTCCTACTAGTCTATCTTCGCACATGGTAGATCTGTCCAAGATTTTAAACGTGTAAAATTTTCTAATATTTTTTCAATGTATGGGGGGGGGGGCATGGCCCCTATGCCCCCTCCCACCGTATGACACCGCCTGGTAAGGAGCAGAGCTTCTTCTACTTGTAAACTACACATTTCTAAACTTATTTTACTTTTACTGTTTTTCCTATGTTGGTATATTTTGAGTACTACATACCATCGCTATCGCGATCGTGGTTGTGATCGCGTAGGTGTGTTCGTAGCTTATCGCGATCGCGATCGTGATCGCGTATGTGTGTTCACCGCTTTATTAAAAGATACATCTTTTAAGACAAAGTTGGATGGTACATATAACAACAGTAGAAGAAATCTGTGAGATCGGATTGATACATATTGTATCCAAAAAACCTGATAAAAATTTACGGTAATCCTTCTCAAAACTTTCTTTCGACGTGTCTTAAGATATTGCGAAACGCATATAAGTTTTAAATTGTGTTTATATTGTAAAGCTGTGGGAATTATTTGCTGTGCAAACAACAATTTGCCTGAATATGGCGGACCAATCAAAACTATGACCACAGTTGTCGCCACTGTCTAGTGGCGACAACACAGACAACTTATATCAGAGGCGTCAATCCCGTGTACTAAAGTGGAAACACGAAAACAGCGCCTCTTACTGTAGCAGCAGGTACTATCCGTGCTGTACGGGTGTGTGGGTGTATCCGTGTTTCAATTCGGCGCGCTTTTTAAAATTTATATTTACTACATTAAATTGGATATTATAAAAGTTCTATATTATTTACATTTCCAAATGTTACATACGATTCTATGAATCAGATATAACATCCGAATACTGTAAATAATATAGAAAATACACAATATCAACTCATTCATTCATCCTGAGGCAATACAACCCTCTGTGGGTCTTGGCTTCCTCCATCAGCTTCTTCCAGAACACTCTGTCCTTGACAACCTCCCTCCAACTTCTGACCTTCATTATGCGAACACAATATCAATTAATATTTCAGATTTGATGATCAAGGGAAATAATTAAGATACCACAAAATCAAGAGATATAATAAAGTATAATAAAGTATGTTTTATATAAAATACATGGAACACACATTTAAATATTACAAACATTAATAACATAATAAACAATAGTAACAATCAATGTATTAAAAAACAATGGATATGTTAAATACATCTAAGTTTGGCAATATCGTGTTTCGAACTATATGGTTCTCATCAGTACGATGCACTTTAGTTGTACCTAAAGTGGTACTTTAGGGTACGTGGTACCCTGGTCACAAACTGTGCCGATCACATTCAATCCTGTCTGAAGGGCAGAAATGACTTCTTTGATTAAAACTTTTAAATTATCTGTTCCAATAACATCCTTAGTAAAGTAGTAAGCAATGGGCTGTTTCCACGGTTTCATTAAACCTTGAACCATGAAACCCAAAGCATGGTTAGCCTGTTCATTGCGTCTGCCTAGAGAGCCGAGGTCCACATACCCTATATCTATCGACTTTACGTAAGTGCAACCGGTTGCCAATGATATTTCATCGAACATTACAATACAACATTTTTCTAATGGGTTCATATTTTTGACTCTCTTGGACAGTTTTTGGAAAATATTTTATTGATTTATTTATGCCTGTCTCTCGAAAGGAACGGATTTTAAATATTTTTGAATTGTTGATTTCGAAGGCAATCTTAAAAATTTTGCTAAAAATCTGTAACAACGTGGACCTCTATTATAAATTGCTAGTGCAAGTGCTTTGTTCTCAGGAGTATATAATGGTCGTTTTCGAGAAGCATTTGCAATCTGTGATTCCAAAAATGTAACACCTGCTGGATCTAATTTATTTACAACTTTAGAAAATAGGTTAGTAAGGCATAATGTATACAAGGCTTTTAAGTTAGTTGGTTTCTTATTCAGAGTCTTTTCAATTTTGCGATTCTGGATAATTGTACTCGATTGGTTTTGTAACAATTTTTTTTTATAGGAGATAACTTACAAACACCAGAAACTTTTAATGACTGCAATAACGTATTCTTGTTAGGTTTAAGTTTTTTCCTGTTGGTGGATTTTCATTTCTTAAAGAATCGTCTAATTCTAAATTTAGTGAACGTTTCACTGGCAAACGAATGGGAACATGTTTACTGGTGGACTGTACACTTGTAACTTGCCTGGATCTAATAAATCACACGTATCTGCAATTTCTACAGATTCCACTACATTACACTTATCTAAACATTCTAAATGTGGCGATTTTGAGGTTAACAATATTACTTCTGGATTGGCGGCAGGAAGGCCTTGATTAGGATTCACATTTAAAACATTATGTTCAACAGATACGTCTGACTTTATAGAAAATATGGAAGGTACTTTGCTTATGGAATGTAATCTATTTTTAAGTGTACTGTTAAACGATTCATCAGCAAAATGGTCTTGACATAAATAAATTCTTTTGAATTCAGAATTAAATGGAACTCCACTTCCTTTTGATATAGCATCAAACCATGCCTTCCTACCCTCGTCAGAAGATGGGAACGAGAAAAAACTTTTGTTTTTGTAAGAGGGATCGGTTATATTGGAATAATACCTAATGTCACAATTTGGAGCTTTGTACACACCAGGAGCTTGCATTGTATCCCACAACACAAATGAACTATTTCTATAAATATTGAAACACTCTGAATAACTTTCTGTGAAAATCAGTGATTTGTGAAATACCGTACATAAAGCCCAAATAAAGCCCATGAAGCAAAATAAAGCAACTGTCAGCAACTCTACATTAAATGGTGGGGTGTGGTGGGGCGGCGAGCCGTAGCTGCGATCTGACCGGCAATATAGTCAAGATACAGTGATCTGTATTAAAATATATAGGAATCCGTATTAAAGCGACACCTACGCCTTTGCTTTGGTATGCAGGAACTAAATCCGTGTTTCCAGTTTTGTAATGCTATCCTGACCAGTGGTGGGATTCCAATTCATTGTCGAAGTGAATGTCAAAAGGGTCTGGCGATTCGACACGAACAACGAGAGTGGTGCGTTCACGGCATTCAAATTCACTGTAGAACGTGAGTGTTGAAAGCCTATGTGGCAACATCTCATTTAACATCTGTGAAGTTATCAACACATAAAGTCGTGAAGGTAGCTACTGATTTTATAGAGTTTGTTTACTTGTAATTCAACACAATCTTGAGATAATCGCAAGTGTATTACAAAGCTCACCTGCAGTAAGCATCGAAAATTATTGGAAGACAGATAATGACAATTATATGGAAGTGTATTATTGTAAATGATAAATTTAAGTTGTATTTTCATTTAACTATTGCAATATATGACTGAATAAGAACTCTAAATGGTTATTTATTATAGCTTTCGTTTCATTGTATAACTATAGTTATTAATTTTATAGTTTAGCAGCGAAAAAAAAAATTGCCCCCCTCGTGCCCCCCGAAATTCCTAAGGATCTAGAAAATATAAAGTACACAGACCTGTTTTCCAAAGCAAACAGCTGCGCCGAGCTGCCCCGGTGCAAGTTACAGCCTATATAAAAAATGCATTTTTCTTGATAAAACGTGCATTTTTTTGTATAATCGATAAATGCTTGAACAATTACTATAGCTAGGTAAACTTTTTTTTTCGAAATTATTGTCAACACAGAATTCAAATTGGACATGAATTTTAAATTTTTGTGCGCCATATTTGATCGGCCATTTTGTATGTTCAGAATTTCTCAAACGTTACCGCAGATTCTTATTTCTAAGTCCGAAAAACACCTACATACAAGGTTTTGAGATTTTTGGAAGGTTCCTTAGATTAAATCCCAATTTTTAGGAAATTCCGACCACTGTGCGGCGCCTATACAGGGTGTAACAGAAATACGTGTGTTAATTTTAAACATTGGTAGAACTCGTTAAATAAAACATTTTTTCTCTATGTTTTTTTTTCAAAACCCACGTTAAACTGATTTAAAATATGTTCTAGGCTATCTACTAAAACGCGTACCTGGCTATGGTTAAAGGTGTGCAGCGATAAAATCTTTTGTTGTGATGGCAACGGTGTCATAAAGGTACATGTCATAAAGGTACAAGGTACCTGTTAGGCAAAACACGTTCAGGATATTGTGCACTGTACAATCTACGGGCTTCTGCGGCATTTCCAAAGGCTCGGCCATATACCAACACAATATCGGTTAATTCTTGATGAAAATGAAAATTTGGCATTTTGAAATAAACTTCACTTGACAATTATAGTGACAGTACCTGAGAACGGCTCGTTCAGTCAAAATTAGAGGGCAAAAAAATGTAAAAAAAACCTGCAAATTTTGAAAAAGAACATATAGAAAGAATGTTTTATATAACGAGTTCTACCAATATTTAAAATTAACACACGTATTTCTGTTACACCCTGTATAGTGGCGCATGTGAGCATTTTGGCATTTACACACTCGGCGGCAGTTTTACCGCTGAATGTGTAAACACGTAAAATTCTGTGGGCGCCAACGGTAAATTTACCGCCGCGATAATAATCGCCCAATGTACAACGGGCCTAACCAAACATTACCAAAACAAATTATTATTGTGTTGCGAAGTAAGTCAGCAGGAATAAACGGACACTTTATTCCTGCTGATAACACAATCATAACCAATAGCTTGGATACTCAATAATTCGGAATTAAAACTAATTCGAATTCTCGTTGTTTATGAACCCACCCATAAGTAACGCCACTGCACGCCACTGTTCGTTTACTCGTTTACGTCAAATTGACATTCATTAGCACCCCAACCAATATCACAAGACGGAATAAATTGCATTTAAACACGGATAATGTATTGTAGTGTGCGCTTAATGCGCCTTTAGATGCTGTACCTGTGAATATATATTGGATGTTGGTTTCATAAACCTGCAGAAAGTTTGTTCGCCACAATGGAGAGGTATTTACTTTTCTGTACATCAATCAACTGATTTCTTTTGTGCTATTCCTGGTGCACCATAATTTGATTTCTTTCCTAGACAATAAACCCGAGTAGAAAGAGATGTCTGCTTGTGCAAATCGAAAAAAGGTTAACAGGACTCAGGGATGGGAGGAGGCTGGATTGGAATTCTATCAAGAGAGTTATCCATCAAATCCTGCAGATTTCGATGTTCTGCAACAAAATCCAAAGCATTTAGCCACCTTATTGCCCAGCAAACAAAATAGAACAGGTAATGATAAAATAAGTCTTGGTATACAGGGTGTAACAGAAATACGTGTGTTAATTTTAAACATTGGTAGAACTCGTTAAATTAAACATTTTTTCTATATGTTTTTTTTTTCAAAAACCAACGTTAAACTGATTTAAAATATGTTCTAGTTTATCTACTAAAACGCATACCCGCCTATGGTTAAAGGTGTGCAGCGATAAAATCGTTTGTTGTGATGGCAACGGTGTCATAAAGGTACATCATTGCCTCTTACGCAAAACACGTTCAGAATATTGTGCACTGTACAATCTACGGGCCTCTGCGGCATTTCCAAAAGCTCGGCCATATACCAACACAATATCTGTTAATTCTTGATTAGAAAAATTTGGCATTTTGAAATAAACTTCACTTGACAATTATAGTGACAGTACCTGAGAACGGTTCGTTCGGTCAAACTAAGGGGGCAAAAAAAAATTTAAAAACTTGCAAATTTTGAAAAAAAACATAGAAAAAATGTTTTATATAACGAGTTCTACCAATGTTTAAAATTAACACACATATTTCTGTTACACCCTGTATATACAGGGTGTTGACAAACAAATGTATGAAATCGGTAGGACATGGTACAGACCAAAATAAGCCTAAATGTCTCAATAAACAGGTGTCGTAAAATTAACCGTTTCAGAGATAGGGTTGATTTTAATTTTTATATTTTATTTCTTCACATTGTCAGTTTTTTGTAAAAAAACACTTAAATTAATTGTGAAAAGATTTATTTGCAGCTAAAGTAAATGTTCCATTGAATCCACCTTTGTCAATAAAGAGAATATTTGTTGATAAACGAGGACGCTCTGCATTTTCTCGCAAAAACCATTGAGCGAACAGCAATCTTGCAGCGTAATGAGGTTGTTTAAGGGATTACACTTGTTGAATATGGTAGGGCTACAACAATTGCTCATGAAGAGTTTTCCAAGCAAGAGGTGCACTAATACCCACTTCAGCTGAAATTCGTCTAATGCTGGTTTCTGGGTTTTGTTTCACACTTAACAAAATTTGTTCTTGTACACTGACGTAGAAACTGATCTGGATCGTCCAGTATCATATGCACGTTTTCTAAATGAACCTGCCGCAGTCGCTGATGAAGTCTTGTAAACATGTTGTGAGATGGGAGTTCCCGATTTAGAAAAATTTCAGCACACAAACGTCGTGCTTCAATGGAATTTCTATTAGCACGAACATACATAAAATGCATGTCTGCCATAGGGCTTAATTTCAAAAAAGGGAAATGAAATTTTTCCTAACGTAAATTTGGTTTGAAGTATTTGTGAATTAATTATCTACTTGACAGTACCTATCAAAAACATTTCTACCAGTTTACACAAACTTTTATAATGCTTCATTTAATCGAAATAGATAAAGGTAGAAGTGTCTGCCAGCTAGAAAATCAATTCAATCAATTATCAATGTAGCAGTGAAATTATTCAATTATGTACTGACACACCGTCAAATAATTCTAACCTATTTCTAAAAAACCATTTTCAAACTATGACAAAAGTTTAAAAAAACGTGTAATATTTTTTTTGTATTTCCCGTTTTTTTTTTCTTTAATTCATCTGCATGTATGCAGTGAATATGCATGTGTGAATACCAAATTATAGAATATTCGTTCAGCAAATGTTAAGAATAATAAATTAAATGTCAGAACAAAAAACTGACAAACTTACTATCATTTTGCTCATACCAATAAACATTGCAGTGTTTAATTTTAAATAACTCAGACTAATATTGTAACCAATCCTAT
The DNA here is from genome assembly GCA_951805005.1 of Othius punctulatus. Lineage (NCBI taxonomy): Eukaryota > Metazoa > Arthropoda > Insecta > Coleoptera > Staphylinidae > Othius > Othius punctulatus. The sequence continues at coordinate 66,887,956 of OX638138.1, read as the reverse complement.
CTCTGAAACTGTTAATTTTAGAACACCTGTTTATTATGACTTTTAGGCTTATTTTGGTCTGTTCTACATTTCCTACGAATATCGTACATGTTTTATATTTTACAATATTTTATACGCCCTGTATAAAATTGCTCGTATGTAGCTGAGTTCAAATGGACTTGTTTTTTAAATTTATATTTATTCATACAATAGCTACTTCGAAGGGTTTTTAATCTCTGGTATTATTATACATACATATAACAGTCATACTAACCTTGTAACAATAAACAAGGATTAAATGTAACGTTTTTTTCGATTTTAAATAGAATGATTGGCTCCTCAAATGTCTTTACAATAAATATAATTGGTGGAAAATGAAAAACTATTGACTTATAGTTGATAGTTTCATGAAGACAAAATTGTAAGTAGGTTATCCGGTAGTAGACGTGATTATTTTGTTCACACCTTTCAGCATTGGAGTCATGTTATTGTCATTTAGACTTGGGTAAATGATGGATGAGAGGAACACATAACAACACCGTTGAAGAAATTCTAAGCTAACTCAGTCTGTTTGTTGATACAATACCTCCACAATACAAGCAAATATGCCTCAAATAACTGTCCGAGGGCGCCTTGTAATATTTAAGCTTATTCTGTGATGCACAATTTTATGAAAGTTGTACTACCAAGTGTTTCTGAATACACCAAGTTATTTCTGAAGCATACTAACAAAAATGCCACCCTTGCACAGCCTACTTTGCTGAGAATAAATCGTGACCGTCATGTAGTTTTCAAATCTAATTTTAGATTTATTCTGTTGTATTCATTTCCTCTCGAATTATTAACGGAATAAATACTTAAGCCTTTTATACCGAATGTTTGTGAACATTTATTTCACAGACCCATGCAATATTGTGCGATTACGTAAAGTTATTCATAAGAAGTTAATTTTTAAAACAGACCTCTCTCCTACTTATTTTAGCACCTACAAGATCATAATCTAATATGTAAATAAACTTAAACTATTTCACATGTTTTAATAATTCGTGTAATTTTAACTCTTATCACAATTCTTACATATCTTACATAGGTAATCATTTGGAAAGCTTAATAGCGACTACGTCAGTGCAATCGATAGTTTAAATCGATCATCAATTAAAAAGCCCTACGAAATCATATTTTATTTGCACATTGCGAACTAGTAATTGGCCGGTGAGTTAGTTACCGGCCAGAAATATAGATGGTACCAAACTACGTATCAAGCGAGGTTTTTTATCGTTGTGGAAGTATACGACTAACAATAAGTTCGATATTTTAATGCTTCTAATTTATTCATCATAAATGATTACAGCTGCAACCATGAGATTGAGAGGTACCACAGACACAAGAACTTTCAAAAGGCAGCAGACTATGCGCAGAGAATCCACGATGCGAAGGGCTTCCATGGCAAATGAAGTTCAAGTTGCAATGATGCCTGATCTGTCCCAGAATCTCTCTAATGAAGAAACAACATGGCAGGAAATTATGGAGATCAAGGCAATGCCAATAACAATGTCGCAGAAGAAAGATATGAAATCTAAACTTCAGGTACCATAAATATTAGTCAATTGTCATTATGTTTTTACCATAATTTAAAAACCTGATGTGATATTTGTTTATTAGAATTCAATATTTTTAATCAGATGAAAAATTATTAGTTTTGAAATCTATTTTGACAGCTATTTAAAAAGAAGACAAAGGCTCTATGATTTATTTTTTGAGATTATGTTTTAAGTTAGGTATTCAAGATGAGTAAGTATATTTTATTCGCAAAACTCCTGTGATAAGACAAAGACAAAAGATAGTTTTTGAGTGTACTTGGTCCAGTCTTGGTCAGATAAATGTAGTACCAACTATAAGTATTTATGTTGGAAATGTTTTTTATTTAGTGGAAAACTAAGGAAAACCATCTTCCCATGTCATTTCCCTATGTTCCGTGGCAAATCGATCACCTAGTATCAGTCGATCTATTGGATTTAAATTTATTCCACTCAAAGAATGCCAACAGCTATATACTAGACGTGATATTGCTTGTTTGGGCAGTTGCACTTCATCAACGTCAGAAGATAATGCATTTTTTAAGGGTTTTTAGATACCGTATTTAGATAAAATCTAACTATGCTACATATCGAATCTCTTCAATGTATTCATTATCAATGTGATCCTTTTTCATTTTAGTAAGTTTGAAAAAAAAATCTGTGTTAAAAATGTTAATTTTTTTAATGGTTAAAAATTTTTGTAATAACAAACAGATTTTTATTTTTTGACCTTCGTAATTCAATTCAAATTACTTAAATTCATGCTCTGATTGCTTTGCTTTTTATGTTTTGTTAGATAAAATCTAACACGCTACCGATTGCGATATGTGAGAGATGCGACCAATAACTTTAATAATTTACTAAACAACAAATGGACTTTTTCATTAATTTACAGACATTTTTACCTTTAACTTATAATATTATATGCCTTTAACTTATATTTCATAATTTAGTTGGTGGGCAAATAATAGAAAAAGGAATATGTTCCAGCCTGATCTGACAATTGATTTTACATTTGATTCCACTTAATTGGGACCCATCGGGGCTAGGCTATTTTGGTCCAATAAAATGACTGCCCCAATTAAGCAAATTTCACATAAAATTACAAAAAAAAAATACATAAACAATGAGAATTATTGTTTTATTTTCTTAAACGTATCCTTTTATAAGAAAATAATATAAACTTTAAAGAAAAGATAGTAATATATCCTAAAGTAAAATATTACAAAATATATATAAAAAATATTGTCGAAAATTCTTGATAGTTGATCAATAGGAAATATATGTCTTCATTTTCTTCGTTGCTTAGAATTTAGGAAACTTCTAAAGGTTTGAAGCCGCAAACAGCAATACAATTGTGTATAGTGTTGATTTTTATAATTTGCCAATGGTCAGTAACAAACCGTACTGCTTGCAAAAGGGAAATTTTTGTACTAATATTTTGGGCTGTGGAATTTATTAAGTTTTCATCAACGGATTCTAGTATGTAATAAAGTAATTTTTGTGTTTTACTGTCCCAATTAAGCGGAATATTGTCAAAATTATACGATGTAATGTACTGTTAGTTCCTTAGTTTGGCTTCCGTTCCTTGAGATTTGGCCCAAATAAGCATCTGCCCCGATTAACCGGCAGCCCAATTAAGCGGAATCGACAGTATTAACCAAAAATAATAGGTTGCATAAGTTCGTCTTACAACAATCAAATTTTAAAGTTTTGTAATTAAAGAAAATTGAGGTTGTACTACATTTATTTGACCAAGGCTGTAACTATAAATTACCAACTATTTTATCAGACTGTACTTGTGTCAAACTTTTGAAACAAGGTTAGGTACTGTTGACGATCACTGTCAGTTGCGGTCGGCGAGATACATGGTAAACACTACTTCTCGTGTGACGGCAGCGGAGCTTGCGCCCCCGAAGGGGGTCTTCCACTGTGGCATGGGTTCGTGTGAATGCTCTCGTAAGGATTATTGTTCATCTATCGTGCATACCGGAGCCGATAACCCATATGTCCAAATGACCTATTAACTTAAAATTAAATCGTTACCAACATCAAATGTTAAGTTACTATCAGCTGATTCGGGATTCTTGATTTTTATGTTAGCCAACCAAATGTCATTTTGACATCACAGGAGTTTTGTGTATACATTATATAGTCCATTTAAGGCGGCTTCACAATTGAACAAGAACGGGAACCCGAGATTCACAATAAACGAGAACAGAACGTGTACTACTAGGGATATTTAGAACTAATAAGGCTAAAGAAAGAATATCCCTAGTATTCTGGTAACTTGAATTCGCAGTGAATGGGGATGATACATTTTATTAAGTGGCTACTACTGCTACACATTTATTATTCCTTCAAAAATTGTTTTTATTTTTTATTTATAGAAACTTTGTTTTGTTATATTAGATATATTTATTACTTTACATATGCAGGGTGTTAAAAAAAGAATATACAATATTTAAGGGGTAGTAGTATGAACCACAACAAAGAAAAAAGTCTTAATAAACATGGGTCCTTAAAGTAACGGTTTCGGAGATATGGAAGATTATTCTTTTTTACCACCTTTCTTAAGTAACGGTTTCGGAGATATGGAAGATTATTTTTTTTTACCTCCTTTCTTTGTTTTGCTAAAACTTGCATTTTCTTATCGTAGTTGGCTGATGTTTTATGAAATAAACATTCAGTATTTGACAGTTGTTGTTAGTGCACAAGTTTTCATTGCTATGGGTATTTACTCTAATGCAGAATTAGCCTACATGCATTTCATTAATGGTCGTGCTAACGGAATTGCCACCGAAGCACGACGTCTTTATGTAGAAGCTTATCCAAATCGCCAGATTCCTTCACATCGTATGTTTGGAATAATTCACCAGTGATTGTGTGATGTGTGATTAGTCTATGGTACTCCTGTAAATAGCCTCGAGGAGCTGCATCTAAAAATTAATCAAAAGTGCCAACAAATCCGATCCAATGAGGGTGTTTTAGAAAGAGTTCGAATATCTTTTAGACAAAGATGTCGTGCCTGCTTGGAAATGGAAGGAGGGCACTTCGAACATCTCTTGTAACTCTGTTCTATATTTTTGCTAGAAGCTCCGTTTGTTTGTTTGCACATTATAAATAAGCAATAAATAATTGCAAATAGGGAAAAAAATATTTCAAACAAGAATAATCTTCAATAGCTCCAAATCCGTTACTTTGAGGACCCATGTTTATCAAGACTTTTTTTTTATTGTGGTGCATACTACTACTCCCTAAATATTTTACCCTCTTTTTTAAAACCCTGTATTTACTTATTACAGTACATGCCCCCCCATGTACTGTATTGTTACATTAATTGTTATACTCTGATTTTTCTAAACTGGCGTGCACGTCATCAAAATAATAATAAGAATAATGATGGCACAATTTTACAAGGTTGCCAGCTGTCCTGGGTATTTAAAAATGGCTGCAATCAGCTGTTGCGCCCGTGCAATCTTGTGCGACAGTGCACCATTCATATCAAATTCGTCGACTTCTCTGCCATTTTTCGTACAGATATCAATCCTGTGGTTATGGATTAACATCTACAATGGCAAAATATGCATTGTATTAATTGAACAAATGTAACAAGTTACACGTCAAAGAAGTTTAGTTATACACACATGTATGAGCATGGTTAGTGACAAAGATATGGCATCGTCGCCGAAAAAATATCGGGACTGCCAATATAACATGATTTATTACATGATTGGCAGGCGAAAATTGTGTCCGCGGTCAACACACCGATTACCTATTTATAACCACCGGTGATCAGTCTTATGTAACAAATGATCCTCAGATTAATTTCGATTCTTAAACTATTGTTATGCATATTCTCGAAAACAATCACGTTGGTACGAAGAAACCTCATCACACAGCTGTTTGATGACGTGCACGCCAGTTTAGAAAAATCAGAGTATATAACATGATTTATTACATGATTGGCAGGCGAAAATTGTGTCCGCGGTTCTTACACCGATTACCTATTTATAACCACCGGTGATCAGTGTTATGTAACAAATGATCCTCAGATTAATTTCGATTCTTTAACTATTGTTATGCATGTTCTCGAAAACAATCACGTTGGTACGAAAAAACCTCATCACACAGCTGTTTGATGACGTCCACGCCAGTTTAGAAAAATCAGAGTATAGAAACATTTTGACATTGCTGTATAAAATTGCTATTGTAAAGTAATTTCTTGTACTAGATTTATGTGAGCATATGATAGTCTAGTCTTATTTGTTTACTAACATTTGCTATGACATCTGGGGTACACACTGTTGGCCTCCCAGCATCTTTCTTATGTTCTACACATCCAGTTTCACGAAACACTCTAACCGTATTTCTTAGAACATTAAAGAAATCTGCCTCTATGAGGGCAAAATTTGGAAAATTTTTGGAAAAGATTCAATGATGAATCTTTTATATTCCGAAGTACAAATCATGTTTGCGTTATTTTTAAATTTGATTAATACTAACACTGACAGTTGTTTGAAGTTTATCAGCTGAAGTTATCAAAGACACGAAAAATCTAACGCTGGCAGAGTCTTAGTCGCTTTATCTAAATAATTGTTGATCACACGGTATAAGAAAGTTATAAAAATAAAAATCTCTTTGTTATTACAAAAATTTATAACAATTACATAAAATAAGAATTAGATTTTCTTTTATTCCAATTTACCGAAATGAAAAAGAATCACGTTGATAATGAATAAATTGAAGAGATGTGATATGTAGAGCAGTTATATTTTATCTATAAAACAAAAATGAAGCCAACGGTAGCATAATTCGGTATCTAAAAATCCCTAAAAATGCATCATCTTATGTCGTTGATAAAGTACAACTGCCCAACCTGGCATGTACACATCTAGTATGGTTAAGGCCATAAAAAAGTGGGACAGGCTTTTTGCCTGGTATGTATGTGGTTTAGCTGAAGATATAAAATATTTATGTAACTTGCCTAATAAGCCATCCATTTTCAATTTCTCTATTATTCTTGCTTTATTAAAAGCACTAACTTGAGAGGCCATTCCAAAATGTGGCTTTTTCATTAAGTAGCATATGTAGTCCGTTTACTTGACATCTGCACTGTCAGTGTCAAATCTTGTGAAGAATTTTAGAGCATGTCTGTAAAATATCACTAAAATAAGGTCTTCAGACTGCAGAGCCATTTAGTTACTAAAATGTCAACAACAAAAAGTTTGGTTATCATATGGGTTATCGTTTGAAAGTAATCTAGGCATAAGTCTTTTAATTCTTTTCAATAAGAAATTCTGACATTTTCTAAACTATTTAAGAGGATTTTAGTTTGTTTTTCTTGCAAATGTCCTGGTTTTCGTTAAAATATTTGACAAATTCGAAATGTTTAACACTGAGTGAATGATTTGCCAATAGAGATACCAATAGGAAAAACTTAGAACCATTTGGTGATAAATAACCGTGGTGCCAACACACTTAGATTGACAGTGCAGATGTCAAGTAAACATGATTTTTCTTTGCAGAGACGAATGACTTGATTACACAGCTTAATTTTAGACAAATTCACTAAATCCCGTCCGACGAATATACATCTCTAGGTTGTTAGAGCTGCTGGTTAAGCAACTTAATGTCAAACTATTGGTATCCTCTTCTGAATTAGTGGTTTAGTCACCAAAAAATAATCACGTATATATTTAAGAGGGTTGTGATGCTATCTCTTATTGGCTGATTTATTTAACCCAGACAGAGCATCGTCTGTTACGCGTAAATTTGAAGCTGGCTTACCGGTTCATATTAAATCCACCACGGTCTTACCAAACATTCTGTTCATTTTTCAACTATTTAAATTACATTGTCTTTAAAATTATATCAACTTGGTTAAATGTACATTATACTCATTTATACATTTCATACGTACATTTATACGAAAACTGATTTGAACGAGAAGTAGGCACTGTGCCCAAAAACCGTGCCGTGGTGGAAACGAAAAATGACAAAGTGCATATGTCAGAAGACTGATCACCAGCAGAGTGGTCACTTCGCAGGTCAAGCGGCTATCTACCAGTTTTACGACATAGAGTTGTATATTCGTCGGACGGACTTTATATGACTTGTCCCACTCTTTTTGGCCACGACCGTACATGGCTGCAGGCATTCTTAGAGTGGGAGAGATTAAAGTCAATAGATGGACTTATACAGGGTGTGCGTCGGACAACGTATAGGGATTTACATGTAAAATTTTAAATCTTTAAGTATTGTCTTCCCTAATTGGCGGTCCGGCGGGAAAAGGGGTAAGAGTCGATTTTGAAAGTTGAAAGTTTTTTCATGAATGCATTTTCTGTCAATAGTTTTGGCATTTCAAATGATCAAGTGCATGGAATTTTGGTTGCATGCAATTGTTATGCAACCAAAATTACATGCACGTGTAACTTGATCATTTGAAATGTCAAAACTATTGATAGAAAATGTATTCAACGCAAGAAAGTGTTTAAATAGGGCACTTTCACAAATGAGTTACTATTTCGGGATTAACAGTTGATGATTCCTATTTGAACAGGAATGATGGGATTGGTGTCTCAGGATAATTCTTGCGTTGAATACATTTTCTTACAATGGTTTTGACATTTCAAATGATCGAGTTGCAGGCGCGTGTAATGTTGGTTGCATAACAGGTTGCAATTGATACTGTCGTTTTAAAACTGAACATAGCCTATGTTCAGAAATTATAAAAACGCGCGGTATACAGATAGGCCACTCTCTGTAAAAAACATTTGTCGCGTTTGCGCCCTCTTTGCATTATAGGTCCGTACCAATTTCTTAACAAAAGAACACACGAGATGGCGCCACTATAGATTAATGTAGCCAAAATCCACGAGATGGCGCTATATCGTTAAAAAAGCGGGATTTGTGACGTACCTGAAGGGCAATCAGCGCGTTAGGCCGTGGAGCGAGTGGAGGGTCCCTTCGAAGCAGTGACGAGGGCCAGGCTCTCGGTGTCAGAGAGTGGGGGGGTTAAAAAAGGCTCCACGTAATTTTAACCTCCTCCCTACTTCGTCGCAAAGGGAGGCTCTACCCTACCTGCGTGGGTGGACGGCAGACAGTCAGCGAAGTTCAGAAATCACGAACTGTCGCAACGGCTGACCATATGGCGCCAACACCACCAGATTTAAATCTCGCAGTGAGAATAGGAACTGAAAACTGAAAAGAATGCCCGATCGAGAAAACGTGGGGGGAACAAAAAATAACAATTGTGAATTTTGTGGTGTAAAATATCGTCGTTTATTCACACAAACGACAGGACACCGTGCCTACGCTTCCTGAAATAAATACCTCCGTCCGCAACCCTATCACGCAGGGTTCACCATATTCGGCCGAATATCGCGAACTTCTAATCGCGCGATTCAAAGGGCCGTCGGAGCGACATTTTTCTTACACAAGCGCAAAACACGTACGGCACGAAACACGTAATGCAAATTTTACACAAAAGAAATAAACGATAATCAAATGGAATTAAATTGAAATGAGAACAAAAATTAAATATAAAGATCTGGCCTGTGTTCCTGGTCTGCGACTTTGCTGGCGGGCTGAGCTCGGCTCCTGGGCGGGCGGCGGCCGATAAGCGTCGGGGACGCCGATCACCTGATTCCAGACCTCAGAGCAGGATGGTTGCTGCCCATAGCCAAGAACTGGCTGGCTGAGCTACTTAGCCCTTACCACGTAAAAAAAAACGCTCGGATGTTGTGAGCGTATGGATAGTACCTTGCCTTGTGCTCGGTGCCTCAATCCCCTCAAGGGTGGTTAAATGAGTCCCCGTTTATTATCCCGGAAACCGGATGGTGGTATACCAATTAAAACGGGACCTCTGGCACGTCTGCACTATCAGGAAGGCAACTCGTTTCTGTCTTTATGGCGGCGTTCCGCCGGCGATTTTAAAAATCACACACATATAGGAAACACGTCACCACAACAACAAAAAAAGTGTGAGTACGGTTGCCTACAGTGGAGGTCTGTGCGCCAAATTAATTATTAAAAGGCAGTTTCTGTCGAAGGCGTTTCCGGACCGTTACAGATTTATAAATAAATATATATACCGGGCTTTTTTTCGTTTTTACACATATGATTGACAATGTATAACTGGTTGCCTGCATCTACCCGTAAGGAATTTCCTTTGTGTAATTCTAAAAAAAAAAAAATTAACTCATTAGCAAGCAAGCAACATGTCAATTTTGGCATATGTTACACAGAGAGGTTATGTTTTTATTCAAGACAGTACAAGAGAGTATTCCTAATGTATCAAGATCAGCTGATTTGTCAACAAATGATTATTTTCTTTGGGGTTACCTGATAATGAAAATTTTTAATGACATACAAATACATAACGTAGATGAATTGAAAGGCCGTATACATTAGGAATACTCTGCGTATTTTCAAAGACCCCGTCATGTATTGCCTTGAATAAAAACATAACCTCTCTATGTAACATATGCCAAAATTGACAGGTTGCTTGCACCGACGCCGTTAATGAGTTGATTATTTTTTTTTAGAATTACACATAGGAAATTCCTTACAGGTAGATGCAGGCAACCAGTTGTACATTGTCAATCATATGTGTAAAAACAAAAAAAAAGCCCGGTATATATGTAATTATAATATAGCGGGAAATGTAGTCAATTAATTTAATAAGCTAAGTTGTATTGGAGCTATAGATTTATTGGATAGTGGTTTTTAATTGATTATCATTGACGTTTCGCACTTCGATTGAAGGCTTCTTCAGGATGTTTAGCTTATATAACACAAATAACTTACTATAATCTTGAATTGTTGTTATAAATAAAAAACTTTATAAATAAATTTTCCAATCCTTTTAAATTTTAGATTATAGTTAGTTATTTGTGTTATATAATCTAAACATCCTGAAGAACCGTTCAATTGTAGTGCGAAACGTCGATGATAATTGATTTAAAAACACTATAAAATAAATCTATAGCGAACAATACAACTTAGCTCATTAAATTAATTGATTAAACTTTCCCGCTATACAATAATTACATAAACAAATAGTAGTTATCTCAAGAAAAACACTAGTATATGCATATATAACCAAATCACGAAATATATTAATAAATGTTTATAATAATAATTATGATACATGAATACATTTAAAATAGTGTGAATAAACAATAAAAAACGTAAAGAAAAACAATACTTTTCTTTACTTATAATATATAATGTGCTCCCGTGCAAACAATGTCTTCATGATAGTGCTGCAGTCGCTTCAATGGCAGGAGATTTAAATAGGTGAAACGTGAAACGAAAGGAAGGTATATCCTACAAAACTAAACACTAGAAAATTCTTTACAAAAAACTCCAATATATAATAATGCCTGTACAGATAACCCAATGCAGACATTTAGCGAGGAACTAATGTATGACAGTTTTTGATTTTGCAAGGCCTAAATGTCGCGATCTGGTTTTTTGATATTTAACTAATGCTAGTTTTTTCACAGGATCATTAATTTTATGAAGTTCTTTTCCTTGCAGTATGTTGTTGATGTTCTGTATCCACACCACAACATAAAATGGGATCAGAAGACTAAAATTAGGTCAGCCAAATTGTGAATATGACAGTGACAAAAATTTGGAATAATTGTACAAGAAATTTTATGTGTCAAAAATGATACTATATTAAAATGAGTGCAAATCTTCGTCATATAAAACCGCATAATTTGCAAACATTGATTAACGTGTTTGAAGAAGTTAAAGTTGGGTTGCAGCAAATTTCCACGTGTAAATTGCCTACATTCAATATAGGAGTGAATGGGTTCCAACATATTGCGGGCCAAATATCCTGATATGTACATATTTATATTGTCCTCCAGAAAACTGGGGTTGTTTATAAATGTGAACTCATCAGAGACATTTGGGGACACTATCTCAGTTGGCGTAGGAACTTTAATCGTTATTAAGTTTTGTACAGAATTTAGTGCCCCTCTACAACCATCTTCCTCACAATTTGCAAATCAAGAATGGCGAGTCTTAAGATTATTAATAATCACAGCTTTATAAGAAGCTCTGAAGGCAGCAGGTGTTGGATTTATATTCCGAGCACCATGACTTCGGACACCACCAATTTCAACGGGGTCCAGATTCAAATTTCTCGGACAAAGATATTTAATTCCCTTAGTGTGTAATTTGTTCCAGATGCTTTGCATACCTTTTAATGTGGTTATCCAATTTGCAATGCACGGTGGAACATATTCGCCTTGTGGTCTAATAAATCTAATTGTCTTCAAAACTTGAATTGCTTCGGAATAAAATTCAACATGCTAGCTTTCATGGGTTATGGCACATCGTAAAGGTTTATCACCACTTACTGTCGAACCATTAACACTGTCAAATAGTTTGTCAAAAAATTACACAAACTCCGATGTACCAAGCATTGTCTCTGTCGCATATCCCTGCTTATCTAAGAAAAAGTATGAAAATTACTTCAATGTCGTATGAAAAAAATAATTCACTTACCAAGTGTAGAAAAAAAAGTAGCATGGCGGATGTTCTCGCCGAAAAGACCTGAGCTGTAAGCTTGCACGCTCTAATGCAGCAATGTCGTCTTCTCGTTGTGCTTTACTTGATCTGTATTTATCTGTGTCTGTATTGTTGACGATTCAAACGGCAAACGGATTCAAAAGGTACATACAATCTGTCTGTATGCTACCGCCCGTTATTCACAAACAATGGAAATTATGATGATTGTAGATCACTGGATTATTCAGCACATATAATGTATCAATAATGGCGGACAGAGTTCTTATAAAATTACAGCGACCCTGTAAGCGACTACAGATTTTGGCGCCATCTATTTTGTATAGGTCCGTACCCACACTAAACCTGGTCAATTTAAATCGTATAGAGTGCGCAGGGTATGATCTTAAATGCTTTTCCCTCTTGTCAACACTTGTCAATATTGTTTCAAATGTATTCAGCATATATCAAATTGTTTTCACTATTTATCAAATGCTTTTCCCTCTGGTCAAGATGGATTAAATATTAGGCAGACAAGTGTTGACAAGAGGGAAACGCATTTGAGATAAAGTGAAACACGACTGATACATGGTGAAAAGCAATCGCAATACTATAATATTTTTCAATAATTTAACTCAAAGATGAGTGTTCATTCACTGCCTAACAGTGATCCAACCTATCGTAAAACTTCCTTTTTACATTGGCTAATTGTTAATATGCAGTAATTGATAGGTTGAAACACTCAGCCCGAATAAATTTTTTTAGTAAAATCAAGGCTTCCAGACCGCAAGGTGCCTGGGTCGATTCCCGGGTCTGCATTTCTGGGGTGGTTTTTCTGCAGTGTTCCCACATACAGGGTGTATCAGCCAAATGGAATAAATTCAATAATAAATAAATGGAGGCGTGTTCGAAAAAACGCTCGGACACGTCGATTGTTATTTTTAGTTGCGCATTTTTTTCAACAAAAACTTTTTATACAGGGTGTGTCATGTGACCGTGGCCAATACCAACTTTCTTATTTTAAATGCAACACCTGGTATATTATTCAATTTTTGGATTCTTCAGAAAATTCTAGACATATTTCATGTACAATGTCCTATACCTATCTTCAACTGTTTCGGAAATATTAAGTGTGTATATTAAGACGAATAATGCTTGCGATTAGATCGGTCACGCCTGAGATGTTGAGTAACGTTAGAAGAAATTTCTATTTAAGATTAGGATGTTGCCAAGACGTTCACGGCCAGCATTTTGAACATCTCCATTGAAATTTATTGTTTTTTTTTGTTTTTTTACATTATCAAGAAATAAACAGTATTACTTATTAGTTTTTGAGTGTGTTGTAACGAATTTCTGTAATCAAATAATTTTCTTTTTTTAATGTTAATTTTTGCAATAAATCTGAAAACAATTAATATTTCCGAAACAGTTGAAGATGGGTATAGGACATTGTACATGAAATATGTCTAGAATTTTCTGAAGAATCCAAAAATGCCTTATTAAAAGTTTAAAATTATTAAAAAAAAACTAATCTTATTAAAAATATTTTTTGTTTCAAACCGAAATTAACCGTTATTAAAATTTCGTTCTGGTTACGGTTTCGGTTTTTATATTTTACAATTTTTCGTTTCGGTATGACTCACTGCTTCCAACACGTGTTTAACACTATACTTTTTCTACGGCTCCTTTTGTGAGGGGTCTTTCGTAAAAGGTTTGTAAAGAGGGCACCTTGGCATACAATTTGTATCATACAATTATCGTCATCATACCGCTTTTTTAAGCTGCTGGTAATAAATTTTCAATGGCTTTGTGTGCAACCATTTCAATCGATGGTGGAGTACAATCCAACTCGAAATCTTCCATAGCGCATTTCCTCGAAACTTATCTTATGTTGTTAACTTCTTTGACACTAATCAGTCATTAATTTTTGTAATACTTTGAAAATGTAGAAGGCGCTACAGGTTTTCATTACACAACTGAATTGCATTGAATTTTTCATTCGTGTTTTGTAATGTCAATGCAAAGAATGACTTTCGATGCTAGGAACAAGTAGTATTTTACATAGTGGTCGTAGGAAAAAAGCTTTATCTTTGCTTTTTAATTTAAATTTTTTTTAAAGTGTAACTTCCTTTTTTCCGATTTTTAGCGTTATGGATAATGAAAAATTAAAAGTAACAACATAGATTAACGCAGTATTTTTTGCATTACAAAAAAGTTCATTACAGTTTCGTCTTTAAAATAATTAGGGAAGACAATAATTAAAGATTTAAGTTTTTACATGTTAATCCCTATGGTGGGTGCGTTGCCGACGCACCACCCTGTATAAGCAAATAACTGAAATGTTAGATGCTAGATGTTAGGGGATCGATCCCAGGTTAAAAAGATTTGAAAAACTTATGACACCATCATTTTTCAATAACAACCATGGCCATGAGCATTTGAACCCAACTTTTTTTGTTGACATTTTAGTAACTAAATGGCTGTATAGTCTGAATCAACACCTTATTTTAGTACTAGTTTACAGACACACTGAAGAATATTTTAAAAGATTTGACACTGACAGTGCAGATGTCAAGTAAATGGACTGACTATACAGTGAGTTTTTTATTTTGCTGAACATAGGCTAAAATACCTATGTTCAGCTTTAGAAAATAGAGGTGAATCTTAATAGAAAGTAGAGTACATATGCAATCAACCTTACATACGGCACTGAATTTGTTTTATTTGGGCTATTGGACAAATCGATTGGGGCGCTGTTAAACTACTTGTTTCACTAGTTCTTATTTCTGCCGCTGCTGAAAACAAATGCTAAGGTGGCGCAATTGTTGCGCACTCACAGCTGATTTATATTTGTTTCGCTAGTTCTAATTCTGCCACTAGACGTCGTACTGAAATGTGTTTTATCGGACGAATGCTAGAATTGACTTATTAACGAGCTTTTTATACTATTTTTTACCATTTGCACCTTCTTTTAAATTAAATAAATATGTACTTTCCGTTAATAATTCATAGTTTTAGTGTTATTTAATGTGAGTTGGTAACACTCATTTCACATGAAATAATTTAAACTTCAAATTAAACAAATGTGAAATAAGTGTTACCAACTCAAATTATAACTGAAAAATCTATGAATTATTTATAGGAAATACATATTAATTTTATTTAAAAATACACAGAAATTGTAACACATAGTATGAAAAGCTTGTTAATAAGTCAATTCTAGCATTCATCCTTAAAACACTCGCCGCTTCTAAGTACATAACCCAAAAATGAATTGAAGGTTATGAATTAAAACAAATTCACTGCCATATGTATGTTTAGTTGCATAGTTACTCTATTAAGATTGATCTGTATTTTCTAAAACTCCACATAAGAATAAAATAACTCATTCATTGTTTTCTGTATGACACTGTTCAATAAATCATCTTTTCAGCCTTCTGTCGTCCATCTTTGGTCATAGGCCTCCCCAAGTTGCTTCCATTCCTCTCTACTACTTGCTGTTTCAGTCCATTTCTTTCATCCCATTTGTGGTCTTCCTTGTCCTCTCGTATTTTCCCATGGTCTCCAGTGTACAATAAGTTAAATAAATTAGGGTCACAAAATCGTACAATGAATGGGATCGTGTAAAACGGCTCAATTTGTTATAAATATCAACTAACTTAACTTAATTTTATTTTATAGAATGAACCTAATCTACGTTTACAAGGGTACGAGCAGTTCAAATGGAGACGTAAAAAAATAATTGAACATTTTCATACACGTTTAAAAGAAACTTACCAGAAACTGGAGCTGTGGAGGAGCACATTGAAAAATATAGAAGGTAATTTTGGTACCGGAGTGGTAGCCTACTTCTTGTTCATAAAGTGGCTAATGTTTCTTAATGTATTTATGTTCAGTCTGATATTTTTATTTGTGATATTGCCCATGATTTTAACCAATCACGAAAATCCCACGGAATGTTTGGGACAAAAAAATTCAACTGAATGCTGTTCGGCAAATTATTTTAATTCCAGTGACGATTCTGAAATCATATTGGACCTGTTCCAAGGTACGGGACAAATGGAGAAAACTATCTTCTTTTACGGTGCTTACACCAATATAACGTTCGAGTATTATATTAATAGTACATTGATGTATTACAACTTACCACTTGCATATATGGGGGTAACTATAGCTTATTTTTTTGTATCATTGGTTGCAATAATAAGAGCCGCTACAAAGGGTTTTAAAGAGAGACTGGTTGAAGGTGAAGGTCAATTTTATCATTATTGTAATATGATTTTCGGTAGTTGGGATTTCTGTATAGATAATGAAAAAGCGGCGTTGAAAAAGCATGAAGGTATTGTGAAAGAAATCACAAGCAATCTTGAAGTCGAAAGACGTGAGGAGGAAAGGAAAAGTAGGACTAGGGATGAGAAATCTAAACTGGTGGCCATTAGAATTGTAGTAAATTTTTTGGTCATCACAATTTTGCTGGCCTGTGCTGCCGCTATATATTTTGTTTTTAATTTTTCTACAATTAAACTTTCAAAATATGAAAGTGGACTCAAAAAGAGTTTTGATTCCGAGAACATTTTGAAATTACTGTATGAATTCTTGCCTCCCATAAGTATAGTTTTGTTGAATTTAATAGTACCATTCATATTCCAATACTTGGCAGATTTCGAAAATTATAATCCAATATTTGTAGTCAGATTAACTTTAGTACGAACAATATTTTTGAAATTGTTTTCCCTTTTCATATTATACGGCTCATTGTATTATAAAATATCATGTAACAATGATTTAATTGAATGCAACAAGTCTGACTGCAGAACACCTGTATGTTGGGAAACATATGTAGGCCAGCAAATGTATAAGCTAGCAATAACAGATTTTGCTACACATATCTTGATAACTTTCATTGTAAATTTTGTTCGGTCTCGAATAGGACTTATAGAAAATAAGTTTGCAAAATTTATAGGTGAGCAAACCTTTGATTTACCAAAACATGTTTTGGATGTGGTGTACCTCCAAACAGTTTGTTGGTTTGGCAGTTTTTATGTGCCATTTTTGCCTGCCATGTTTGCAATAATGTTTTTTATAATGTTTTACATAAAGAAATTTGCTTGTTTGGTAAATTCAAAACCGAGTATGGTTATTTATAGAGCTTCACGGTCTAATTCCATGTTTATGATTGTATTATTGGTATCTTTTGTTTTCGCTCTAATACCTATCGTGTTCTCAATTGCTGAATTATCACCCTCAAAATCATGTGGTCCGTTTCGAGGTTTTGACACCAGTTGGACAGTGGTGTACAACACATTTTATAATATGTCCTCGTTGATTCAAAGTGTTATACATTTTGTATTCACGGCAGGATTTGGCATACCTGCATTTATTGTTTTGTCTTTAACCCTGTATTACTATATGGCTGTCACATCCGCAAACCGTCACATGGTAGTAGTTTTGAAGCATCAACTGGTACTAGAGGGTCATGACAAACAATTTCTATTAGAGAAGTTAAGTTCGTTTATCAAACAACAACAGCAAATCCAAAAAAGATGTAGACAACCTGATATTCGTGAAGGAGACAGGAACATCTCCAGCACTTAGTTAGGTTCATGATGAGTAATTTCATCACTGGCTATCATCCTCTAATTTGGCAAACCTTCCTTTAGCTTAAGTATTACCTAGATAAGCTATTTTATGTAAATCGATATTCATAGGTTTATTAAAGTTCAGTCGTTTTATTAAATGCCTCGAATTTTATTGGAGTATTTCAAAATATTTTATAAGTTAATTGATAAATAATCATAAACAAACTACTCAAGTATTATATGAAATACAATGTATACCGATAATTTATAACTGTGATTTTAATTATGTTAAAGCAGTAAGCTTTGTTAATTGTATCCTATTATATATGTTATTTATACATATTTGTACTGTTCATGCAATTTGCTTGTTTGGTAAATTTAAAACTGAGTACGGTTATTTACAGAGCTTCACAATCTAATTCCATGTTTATGATTGTTTTATTGGTATCTTTTGTTTTCGCTCTAATACCTATCGTATTCTCATTTGCTGAATTATCACCCTCAAATTAATGCCCGTTTTGAGATGAGAACATTCAATGAGATTTTTGTGGTATTCACTTGTTTTGCAATGTAATTTAACTGGTCCAAATGAATATATTTATATTTTATATCATTTATACTAGAAAATTCATGGTAATAAGTTTCCTATTACATGAATCGGCAATGATTTGCTGGAAAATCATTGGATATTTTTGCTGGTCCTTAAAAAAAGCTACCCAGTTTACCACTTACCCATAGATGCCACTTACTCAGGGAATTATTTAAATTGGAAAAGTGAGCAACATAACATGCAATGGCAATATCATTTTAATAATATTAAAATATCAGTCAATGTCACATTCTTACATTTATCTAATTACATACAGAGCATTCAAGAAAGAGGTGTCAACTTTCCAATTACTGCTAACAGTTGGAACTGTTAACATGAAATATTTTTGATATACGTGTTTCAAATTCAACCACCCAAATTTTTAGCCACCAGATGGAAGTTATTTAGGGTAAATTAAAAAATGTAAATCTGGGAACTAAGGCAAAATTTAGAACTAGATGTCTGAATTATCTGCCTATTGTTATCATATCACTAAACTCAATTTTATTATAAATGTCTCAATGACATTTGAAGTTTGAACAGGATTCATATATTGATTATTATATTGTATTAAATTACAAAGGAATTTTAAATGTGAGATGGTAATAGCAATTCAAAGTAGGTTATACAAAATTATTGCACTACAATTCAGTGCCGCAGAAGTGGATACTAGTTTACCACACCATCACTACTTGTGCTAGCAAGTTTAAACTTGGTTAACAAATTTGAAACGATTGGAGAAATAACTATTCAGAAGATTGAAATACATTATATCGTCGACTTACAAGTGAAATCACAGCCAAAAATTGACTTAGTGTATTTCACTTGAAAGCCCACGATATATTCAAACTGAGTCCCAGCAACTTCAATACAATTTTCAATCCGACGTTCCACATTTCCATAATTTTTGTACACATTTTCGCATTGAATGTGAAAAAACTTTAGAAATAGACTTGCATAATGTTTCGATATCATCATGAGGTTGTGAATGTACCAAATCTCGTATACGTCCCCAGACTCCAAAATGTGCAAGTCACATGAACGGGCAAGCCATTCCATAGGTCCTCTCCTCCCAATCCATGAACCACGAAAATGATCATCTATGAACTCCCTAACTGGTATCGCATGGTAAGGTGGTGTTCCATCCTGTTGTAAAATTATACCGGTGAGACTATTTTCCAAAATTTCGGGGAAAATTTGATACTGGATGAGATTTAAATAAATTTCACCAGTAATATTTTGCTTTATCCACCCATAAAATTCTATCCAAAAGATTATTATTAGGATGACCCTCTTCTGCCAGCATAGCCAAATAATTATTGCAAAATTCTAGTCTTCTACCCGGATCGTCTTCATTTAGTGCATGTATAAGGTGACCAGATCCTAACGATAGAAAAGCGTGACAGTTGGTCGAAGGGGGTGGGGGTTATTTTTTTTAATTAAATAACAAAGAACGCAAAATATACAGGGTGTCTCCTAAAAAACGCCGCTGGCCAATAACTCCATAACTCCCCAACTATTTATTGCCCGATTTCAATAAAACAAAAACAAAATTAAATGTTTCCACATGTTCTACAAAGGGGCCCTAATTTTCTTTTTTTTTGCATAATCAACTTTCATTTCAGCGATAGTCTGTAGAATTTGCAAAAAAAAATAGGGCCCCTTTGTAGACATGTTGAACCATTTAGTTTTGTTTTCATTTTATTGAAATCGGCCAATAAATAAAGAAGTTATCGCTTGCGGCGTTTTTTAGGAGACACCCTGTATAATATTATATTACAATTTTTTTTTAACAACATGAAACATAATATCAAATTTACAAATATAATAAATACGAGGGATGTTTTTAAAGTACCGATTTGTATTTTGGCCGCTGCAGCGACGCTACCAAATACAGATATTGGCGAAATATATAAGCTGATAACTACAAAATAGCGAATAAATATCACCCCGAAAAAAAACCCAATCTTTCAAAAGTCGGGACTTTTTTCAAACGTCGCGGGACGCGGGACAAATTTCTAAAAATCGGGACTGTCCCGCCAAAATCGGGACGTCTGGTCACCTTATGCATGTATTAATTTAGGCCGATAACACTTCATACCGATGTCCTTAATTAGTCGGTTCACTGATGATACAGAAATTTCTAGTTGTCTTGAGAGTTGTCTCTGCGAAGTTGTTGGCTCCTCAATTAATGCATTGTGCACTACCGCTGCATTGGCAATATTGCAAACAGTTCTGCGTCTACCACATCTTTCTTTCTTCTGATTAGTTATTTCTCCAATCATTTCGAATTTGTTAACTAATTTTAAAATTTCTTGTTTAACTGGTGGTGGTGTACGGTAAATTTGTATCCAATTTTGCTGGACTAATTGTACTGCAATAATATTTGTATGGTCCATTTGGATTTGGTACAACCGTTCCACAATTGAAACGCGTTTGTGTAAAGTAATTCTTGCCATATTTTCATTTCCTTAAAAATTTTTTAAACCGGAGACATTTTATTGACTTACTTTTACGTTTACTTTTGAATGTTAAATAATTTCAAATATACACATTGCCAAACTTCTGTTCTTACTTTTTTGTAGGGAATAATAACTGCCATCTGGTGGCTTAAAAAGGCGATTTGGGTGGTTTGGCAGCTCCTTCTCTACTCACTTCCGAATCGATTCCCCCGCAAAATCACTCCTAATCGGGAAGGGCGAGGTGAGTTTGCTAATAAAGTTGCCAGAGCAAAATAAATAACGCCGACATTTTCCAACTAATCTGAGATTACCTGAGGCTAGCCAAGCAGATTCAATTAAAGAACACGACTAAAGGAAATTTTAAATTAGGTTAAATCGTTCAAAAACAATGACAAAATAGTACACATTTAATCGTATTAATAAACATTTGTTTTATTGAAAATGTTCAAACTGTCCACAATTATGCTCAATGCATAAATGAACTCTGTGTGCAACAATTACACATGTCTTTGTTCAAATCAGGGGTAAATATGGTACGAAAAACTTCTTTAATGTAAGTACCATCTAAATATACTAAATTCTTACAATATCCCCATACCGAAAAGTGTGGAGGAGATCGCAAGATCTCACACAATTGGCCCTCTTCTGCCAAACCAAGATTCTGGAAAGTTTTCATTCAAAAATTCACGTACAATCGTGGACATCCAACAGTGAACGATACTTAGTGAAAATTTCAGTATTTTTCATTAGATTAAATTAAGGCTTTATTAATTGACATTCGTGAAGCATCAGTTACTATTCAAATGTGACGTTTTGTCTGACAACATTAATGACAACTATAAAAAAAAAGTTCACTGTTGGATGGCTGCGGTTGTACTTGTATGGCATAATGAGGTTATGCCTCATCTTGTTGGAACATAATGTCATTTGACATGACATTTATTTTCCATAGCCGGCATAAATTTAAACACATATTCCCAGTTGGATGTTAATGCCCAGCGTTTTGAAATCTTTCTCTGTTGTAATGTTTGGGGGTTTCACTGGCATTGCGTCAAACGTTTCACAAAATTGAAGCCTTTGCCCTAAATCGTCCTCATTTAGGGTATCAATCAATCTAAGAATGTAAGATTTTCATCCAATTTTTTTAACAATGGTATTAATTGATGTTATAGAAAAACAAATATTGTGCACTACAGCACAATTTTTCAAACTGATCACTGTTTTGGATCTTTCACCAGTCTTATTTGTCACCTCCCTAAGTGTTTCAAATTTACCTACTATTTTCAAAATAGTTGTTCGACTGGGTTATGCACGTTAATTATTTCTTCGCTGTTATCTTGAACAATTAAAACTACTATATTTTGCGTTCGTCTACCTTTCACCATATAAAACCATTTAAAAATAACTATTCTTTCTTCCACCCTTAAGTCCATTTATAAACAGCGTATAACGGAATATTGACAACTGATGACACTTGAAAAAAGGTGGTTAAATGATACGCTCATATCCTAGGAAACATTTCACCAATGTTGCAAGACGTATTGGGTTTGCATCTTGAACCATGTGCCATCTATTAGTCTCCAGCGTAAAAGTTCATACAACGTTTCTTGAATGCTCTGCAGTATAATAATCCTTCTCCACCTCTTCTGTTTTACAGAAAATAATATTATTGTCGCTGAAGTTTAAAACTTCATATGAACCTATGTTTATATGATATGATGTGCCATGTTCGCTTTTCACTTTATGAAACAGTTTAACTACATTCGCTTGTTGCAGGGTAACCAAGTTTTGCATTTAACTTAGAATAAATGTCACTGTTAGGCAAAGTATAATGTTGTCAATTTGTTTGTATTTTCCCCGAAATGAAGATGTTTTGCATTTTTTATCTTAGTGGGAAAAAGTGATTATGATTAAGTGTGAAAATGGATAGCATTTTCTGAAATACCCTGTAGACCCCAAGTACACATGGTGGATCATATAACTCGTTAGGCGCCGTTCACACTTGAGCGATATATTCTAAGCGACACGCTTGGGCTGATACTTGGAATTTAAAAGGAGGCGATAAAAATGGTTCAGAGCAGAACGATGACGCGATATATCGTAAGCGACATATTGCTTGGATCACTGGGTACAGGGCGATATTCAGAAGTTCAAATACAGTAGACAGTGCAGAAGACAATCCCCTACCATACAACATTTTTATTGCCCAGATCGTATCGCTCTACTGTGCCCCCCCTTGCGATATATCACTTATGATATATCACTCAAGTGTGAAAAGTCTTAGAGGTGGCAAATCAACAGAATAAAGTACCACATGGTCACGTAGTCCTATCTCCGCTGTACTGTATTTTCAATGCAAGGAGCAGTATAGAGTAAATTCAAAATCTCGGTTATGTATTCAATTGCATCTCTATTAATCATGTTTTATTCATGTAATATCTTCTTCCATTACAACAATTAAGAATTAAAGTGCCATAAGCCTTACAATATTCTCAACCTGCATGAATATTATTTAATTGCAGTAAACACTTTTTTATTTATGAAATGCATCATGTTACAATTGGAATTGGGAAAATATTTAAGTTTAAACTAATTATATTTAACAAATTGATAAATGACAAATACTGGCTGTAACTCTTAAGATTCAAATGTATGACTATTCGTTAATATATCACCCACCATTAGGTTATCTCAAAATACATAACCTTAAACGTAATTATATTACAATTTTCAACAACTGACAACAGTACCAAAAAGTATGATGTAATTTGCAGTAGTTACAATTTGAGTACAAAATAAAAACCGTAAATTAGAGATTTGTTTACGATCTGAACTGGAAGCCATCCTAAATTTTTGCAACCATTGCAATGTCGTTCTGTATTGCATGATCAGTAGAAGCACCTATATATATATATATATATATACATTTTTATTGTATTTATATATATAATATATATATATATATATATATATATATATTATAATTTGTGATATTGTTTTTAATATCTATATGTATTAATGTGATATTTACTTAGAAAGTCCCTGTTCGTTTGTACAATTTAAGCACTTTATTAAAAAAAAAATATCTTAATATTAAGGTAACTTGTAGTCCAGTGTTATGTCCACTTAAGAACTTATCGCAGTACTTTTTGTATATTTATATGTAATCAAGAAATTGCCAAATAGCGTTTAATTTATTGAAGTCATACTAAATAATTGTATATATCAGCAATATATGATATAAAATTATAGCAATGTTTATTTCATACCTAAATCCTATCCTTATCTTATCTCATCAATGACAGCAGACAGATTTTATCAGTAGATAAATTGGTTGTTGTGCACGTCCTTTTTGAATTAGTGTCAAGTAATATGGCGTATAATGAACCATTCTATGGACATGGTTTCCAAGACAATGACATCCAGTATGGCGAACCATTTGAGGACACCTATACATATGCAGATTCAAATTACTATGGAGATTCCAGAGGAGGTAATTAAAATATTTAAGAAATAGGTTTCTGTATACGCAAGGATCTTAATTTTAGATGATGTACAATTCCAGGATTACAACCAACATTGGAGCAACGGTATGTAGTTTTCAAAGGTTTATAGATGATATTAATACCATAATATGTGGGGGTCAATGAGAAAATAACAACGGACTTCTGAATATTGAAAGAACTCGAAGTCGAAAAAAAAAAAAACGTCCCCACGCAGGTTGAATTTTAAATGGGATTTAACATGGATTTTCCGGTTTTTTAGGTTAAACCAAGTGTTGAGCACTTGATTTCCATTGGTTCAAGGTGAAACTTGGTATCTCTAGGTTTTCGATATCGCTGAATCCAAACATCATGTCAAAACCGGTTTTGACTCATGACAACTGTCAAAAAAGTGGTCTTTAAAAATTCATTTTTTTGATTATTCAAAATTGTGATTTTTTTTATATTTCAAAGCAAATTAAGTAAAGTTTCGTCGTTAAAAGTTATTAACTCGTTTTTCGCTAAATAACAACTGTCAATTAAGCTGTCAATGAAATTTTTAATCGAATTTTTAGTTTTTTTCAATTTCTGGATTGGGAAAATAGTTTTAATTAAGTGTTTCAATACCGCTAAATCCGAATATGTCAAAAACGAGTTTGGACTCATGACAGCTGTCAAAAAAAACTGTCAATAGAAATTCATTTTTTGACAAATCAAACTAAACGAAACTATGGTATATTTGTATTTAAATATAAAATACCCCAAAAGTTTTATTTTTCAAAAAATAGATTTCTATTGACAGCTGCCATGAGTAAAAACTCATTTTTTATAGCATATTCGGATTTAGCGGTATTGAAACACTTAATTAAAACTATTTTCCCAACAGAGAAATTGAAAAAAAATCGATTAAAAATTTCATTGACAACTTAATTGACAGTTGTTATTTAGCGAAAAATACGTTAATATTTTTTTTACGACGAAACTACTTGATTTGTGTTAAAATATAAAGAAAGCCTTACAATTTTGAATAATCAAAAAAATAATTTTTATTAACCGCTTTTTTGACAGCTGCCATGAGTCGAAACCATTTTTTGCGTCATAATTTTTTTTTCGGCCTCTATTTTGATTTAGGGAGAGCACTAAAAAAAATCGGGACTTTTCCAAAATAATGACCACCGTAGTGGTCATATTCAAGTAGTAGTCATCAAATTCCAAACGATGCTTTTTTGTATTTTGTTTTTCTCCAGAATAAACAAATACATGTTTATAGTACTATATGTTGAGATGTGACTAAAAAAAGTCTTTTTTCTACTCCTATATGTATATTAGCATATACTTTCATAGACTACTATACATATATGTGGCCTATTGCAATGAACAATGTGGATATATTTTCATTCCCACACACGTGTGCGGATATGATATCCACCAATCAGAGAGATGGAAAACTGCAGACCAACATGTTTTTTCATAAATTTGTCATAGTTGTCAACGACAAATTAATAAGCAAAAAGTCAAATCGACATTATTACAATTATCTTTACATTGCTGAATTATGATTTAAAAATTATGAGTTCTGAAATGCTTATGTTTTTGTAAAAGATATTAATTCTAATATATTAAATGTATTGAATGATGAATGACATTCAAATGTGTCACACTGACATTTATTAGTAAATACCATTTACATAACATTGTTATTCGTTTTTGTCGTAGAAAAAGTAGTGTGTACAACTCGAGTGGATTGCCCATATCGCACTCGGAGGTTTGGCGCACGCGGAGTGCGCCGCAGGCGGACTGCGGCGTCGTGCGCCAAACTCCACCTCGTGCGATATGGGCATCGTATCCACTCTAGTTGTACAAACTACTATTATGATGTTTTTCTTTTGTTGCACCATTATTTACATTATTTTTTTGTTGTCCACAGATGCGAGACCAGAAGATGATGATATGGACAACATAGATATCACTAATTTAAAGCAGTTACCTGTTAATTTGGGTAAAAAAAAATACATCAAAAGTGTATTTGAGGTAATTATTTTAAAACATTTAAAACGCTGTGAAAAAAAAAAATTTAATCAAATTCAAATAAACAATATTTTTATTGTTGTGTGGATATATGATAAATATTTTAATAAAAGTTAAAGATCATTTCAAATTGCAAACTTTTTGGTGGAAATAAAGTTTCCCTGATTTTGCATACATATTTCTTAATTCATTATTTTTATTAGTTCACTTTACTTTAGAGACATTGCATTATTTTGTAATCATTTACTTATTAAAAACAATAATCGCAGTCGCCTGCATTTTTCTAAATCATTTTTGTCTCAACGGCTTCTATCGGTGGCGACCGGTATTTTATAATTTCTAATTTTTCTAATTTGCACCATAAATTATATAAAATTTAATACACGAGTCTATGTGTTGCTCCTAATTGTTTGGAATGCAATAATTATATATTGTATGTTACAGAGTGAAAACATTATGAGTACAGAAGCAGATCGATTGAAAACAAAACATAAAAATAAACTAACAAGCACGAAATCCAACTTCAAAAGTGCACTTCGAAAAATTTCTATATGGAGACGCACTTTGAAACAAATTGAAATGAGGTTTGGTACTGGTATTATGTTATATTTTGAATTTATCAAATGGTTGATGCTTTTAAATTTGTTCACATTTATCTTATCATTCAGTTTTCTCATTGTACCATCTTTTTTTGATAATAAAACAAGGAATAGCCCTAAGGTCACATTAGGAGTCAATATTCTTATGGATTTGTTTCAAGGAACTGGGATTTTAGAAAATACCCTATTGTTTTATGGTTATTACTCTAATGAAACACTTCAGTACAAAATTCTTGATCAGAAAATGTATTACAATATACCATTAGTATATGTCTTACTTTATTTGTCGTATTTGCTAGTGTGCTTGGGTGTTATTTCAATGTTATCTGCAAAGCAATTTAAAGAACGTCTTACAATTGCTGGATCCAAATATTCAAATATTATTTTTGGCCGGTGGACTTTTTCAATAAACAATCTGCACTATGCTGAAAAAAGACACAAAGCAATTTATGGGGAAATTATTAATACGTTGGAATTGAATACAACAGAGGAAGCCAGGAAACAAAATATTCTTGATAGGAAGAGGAAAATAATAGCACTGAGGGTTACTATAAATATCTTAGTTATTTTGATACTAATTGGTTCCGCATTTGCTGTCTACATAGCTTTTGATCAGTCTGTTTCTCACACAAATGAGCAAACTAATTTAATGTACACTATGCTATATCAATTTCTACCATCTCTAACCATCGTGTTACTTAATAAAATTGTACCAATATTGTTCCAATTATTTATTAAATTTGAATATTATAGCGATGCATTTGGACTGAGGTTAACCTTATTAAGAATGGTATTTTTAAGAATGTTTTCACTTTGTATTATTTATGCAGCTTTATATTCACAAATCATGGATAATAAAGGTGCTAATGTATGTTGGGAAACTCGTGTGGGTCAAGAAATGTATAAACTTGCACTAACTGAATTTATAGTGCATATACTTAGTACACTAATTTTAGGATCAATATTATCAAAACTATCAAAATACATCTCATTTTTAGCTAATTCAACGTTTGATTTGCCAAAAAATGTCTTAGATGTTGTTTTTCTACAAACCATTAGTTGGTTTGGAGGTTATTATTCGCCGCTCTTGCCACTTATTTTCACAATAGTATTTTTTTTTATGTTTTATATAAAAAAGTTTGCTTGTTCACTTACAACAGGGCCAAATGTAATGCTGCATCAAACTTCACAGTCAACATCAATGTTTATGAGTGTATTATTAATTTCTCTGGGATTTGCGGGTTTGCCTGTAATTTTTTCTATTGGTGAAATGGAACCCTCAGGTTCTTGTGGCCCATTTATCATCTACAAAATTGCATGGGACGTCATCCCTGCTGCTATTGGAACAATTCCCTCGTGTATACAAAGCATTTTTAACATTTTAGAATCTATTAGTTTTGTAATACCATTATTTTTTGTGCTATGTTTAACTATATATTACTACACGGCATTGTTATCGACAAACCAACTAATGATTAGTGATATGAAGAAGCAAATGTCTGAACTAGGAAGTGGAAAGATACATTTAAAAAAAATATACAAACAATTTGAAAGCGCTAGAAATTGATCAATAAATTGTAATACTTTATTTACTTATTAATTACAAAACATGGTGTAAATATTATGTAGACTTAATCTTCACCAAAAAGGCACTGGTTATACATTCAATTGGAAACATATTCATTCTTCAAGTATGGGTGCATGAAGCTGTAATAAGAAATATATAATCAGAAATGTATTTTATGTACATATTTTTTATAGGGTAGTTTTCCGTGTTAATTTGGAAATCCTCAGTTATATATACAGTCGATTGCGCTTAATTGCGACACATCAGGACTAGGATATTTTGGCCCAATAAAGCAGTTGCCCCAATTAAGCAAATTTCACATTATTTATTTAATTTTTCGAGTTTCAAGTTGCTGCAAGGGACTTTTGAGGCACGTTTCATGACTAATTTAAAAAAAATTATAATATTTTATTCAATATTTAAAAAACTGCAAGTTGCGGAGCGCACACCAAACCCTATATCATTGTAATTGTTTAAAAAGTGTCAATTTGAAATTATAAAAATTTACAGGGTCATCTATAAAATATCTCTAAAATAGCGAAGATGTTGGAAATCAAAGTACGTCACTGAACAGACTTAAAAGAAAGTACAAATATTTCTTTTAATAGTAATAAAAAAAAAAGTTTTGTCAG
Organism: Othius punctulatus; assembly: GCA_951805005.1. Taxonomy (NCBI): domain Eukaryota; kingdom Metazoa; phylum Arthropoda; class Insecta; order Coleoptera; family Staphylinidae; genus Othius; species Othius punctulatus. The sequence continues at coordinate 66,858,935 of OX638138.1, read as the reverse complement.
AAATCAGGTGTTCCGACAAATTTGCTCAACTATGAATATGAAACTATGAAACATGAATAAATTGTTGTTTTTTCTGTCCTAGTTAAACGAAGGTTTGTCCCAATTAAACGAAGTAATTTAGTTCCATGAGATTTGACCCTGATATGCGGCCACCCCAATTAATCGGTGGCCCAATTTAGCGGAATCAACTGTATATATATATATATATATATATCGATGGTCCTCTGCAATAATAACACAACTCGAAAAAGTATCAATTTATGAGTCGTTGATACTAGGGCTGTGGAGTCGATAGGAAAGTGCCTGACTGAAACTCCGACTCCGACTCCCTATTTTTAGAATTTCCGAGTCCGACTCCAACTCCACAAACCGACTCCAACTCTTGACTCCCGAGCCCGACTCTTTATCAACGCAATTTTTTATTTATGTTGAACAATCATAAATATTGTAATTGTTAAAGATTTTTTTGTTAGAAATATCGCACTACACTAAAATGTAAACATGCGTTTCTGTGTCATTGAGTCTGCATGCTGCAACGTGCGTAAGTGGTGGTAACACATATTCAATTCAGTCAGTGCGTTGAAAATTTTCCGATCGTTAAGAGTCAGTATATTTTTGCCGACACCACGACTCCAACTCCGGCAACTTAAAATTGCTCCGACTCCGACTCCGGCTCCACAGCCCTGATTGATACACATAAAAGTAGACATTGTTCGCTAATCTTTTATAAATCTCTTAACATAAAATTTTGAATTGTATTGTTATTGCAGAGGACCATCGATATATAAACATATAACTTTGAAAGAGGAAATGTTAATGCATTTGGTGTGTGTCTTCTATGAAATATTATATATGTATATATATATATATATATTTGTATAAATTATTACTTTATATTGCATGTTATTATAACTTATTGTTTTATATTTTATTTATGTTTATACCATTATTTTATTTATTATATTAAAGGCGGTGTAGATTATAATGATGTACTAGATTCAGTGCTGACGAAGCTTCTGAACTTAATTCAGTCGAATAAAAGTAAAATAACCCAGTGGCGAAGCTATTTATTTTTGTACTCCTCAAATATCACAAATAGGTAACAAATATTGATATGCGTAGTGGTTTTATTACTAATTCATTTTACCGTCATCATGTATTTAGCCTAACCATATATACAGGGTGTTTGCTAAAGGTGTTCCGTAAATTTGGATATCGACTCAGCGATGGAAACCAAATTAAAAAGTTCATTTGCAAGAAGTATTGTTTGCCCAATTTTGCCAGGTTATAGAAGGGACAATCACGACAGATTTCAGTATATGGTACAGCATCAGAAACCATAAGTATTATTTTTTCATGTGAAATTGAATTTGGCAAAAAAAGCAATTTTCCAAGAAAATTTTAACAAAAGCTAAATTTGCGATAATAAGCAGAAAAAGCAAAACAATATAAGTGTTGGAAAACTCGTTTTTTTGCGATACGTCCACATTTAAAATGGTGACGACGTGGGACGTAGAACGTAAAATAAAATCACAATGAATCGTTGTACTATATTTTCTGCAAAAATAAATAAAATTGGGGTATCAGAAACTGCCTGAATTTTGCCTATAAAGCCAGTTATTTACATGTAATACGAAGGCTCAATGAAAAGGGGCATATAAAAAGTTTGCATTTCCACATATTGATAGGATTCAGAGAGTTACTGAAAATATCTTACCGCTTCAGATATGTGAATCCAATCTAAGGCTTGAATAAAAGCATCGTTTTCGCTTGGTGGTTTACCCCAGTTCCAAAACGTTAGGTTGTCGAAGGTATTAACGAGATAAAAAGATCGTTCCTCTTTGTCCGTTTTGGGCCTGATGCTTTCGTGCAAAATAATTCCCCTGTAACCCTCAGGTACATTAATCTTCTTTCCTTTAAGGGGGTAGCCCCTAAATGACCCTTTCAAACCTGTAAATTTTAAAATTCTTGATAGGTTATGCCTGCAGAGTTGCACAAAATACTAACAGTTGTTTTCCGATTTCACGTATTTATCGAAAAATGTACCAACTTTGGCATCACAATCAGCATGTATTTTGAAAGGTACCGATTGTATTCTGCTGCCTATGTTGGCGTCTAAATAATGTTTTCCCGTTAAAACGTGTACTGTTGACATTTTCAGGAAATGCGAAATACCGCGAGTGTGCAACAATCTTGAAGTTTGGTGTAAAGGCTTACCAACCTTATTGTTGCTTATTGATCGCCATTGCAAATAAGGCAAAGTTAAAATATATCATTCACTTGTATGTATGTACCTAGGCATTGTGCATACAAGCGAATGATATATTTATCCGGGAACGAGAACGGAACGTGAACGAGAACTTGCTTAACTTTCCCGTTCCCGTTCCCGCACGGGCGATTTTATAAGCCAATTGAACGACGATACTTATGGGCGATTGCACCGTTTGTAGTTTTAAAAGGACCCTTAGTCGAAGTATTATTAAATGTAAAGATGGGCTAGTTTAAAGTTTATATATTGAACAAATTACTTTACTAGGCCTTATTGTTCGATATATAAACTTTAAACCACTGAATTATATACGTAGTAACTGGAACGAGAACGTAAGCGGCTCTAGCGACAAAAATTCCGAGCGTCGATGTTAGAGTAGTGCAGATGCAAATCGTGTATTTGTATATTTGTCTGTCCCAGTGTGTCTTATGCGTTTATGCGTGTGTCTTATGCGTTTTACACGCTTATGCGTGTAGTCCACACCAAAATATTGGGTATCACAAATAAGTTAACTATAAAATATCATGGCTGTTTGAAATATACCTAATCTAAAAGTGTATGTAATCGGAATTTAACTCTATTTATTGATTATTATTTATTGGTATTTAATGTTCGCTATTTGTTTAATTTAAGTATTTTATTTTATTGGTAGATTTCCATTAGGTAATTTGGAGTGACTAGAGAAATGGATTATTGTACATTAATATGCAGTCAACATCTCACAGAAGATCAGAGCAAAGATCATACAAAGATCGTACATAGACTGCTATAGACATCAATCAGTACTCTGCTTTTACTACCTTCGTGTAGCGAGGAAAATTATGTTTTCCGTCAATAGTGTTTTCAAAATTATCGAGTTTTCTGAGAAAATATATAAGTCGTTAATAATTTCGGGTTATATGCATTTTGTTTCTTTAGTATCGACGAATTTGTTTTGTCCATCACATCCCATAACAGATTTTTGTAGCGACCTTCATGAAGTGCAGATTATAAAATTTATAGCAATTTCATATTCAGACCTTCGTATTCAAACAGATGCCAAAAAAAGGACACTTGCTATGCTGGGACGCAAAGCTACTATCAGGCAAAAATTAACAAAAACTATATTGTTTTATCATGTTTGAAACTTATGTATGTACATACCTATTATAATATAAAAAATAAATGTTCTAACTATTATTAAATGTTTATTATTTAGTACCCGAAATTCATTATTTGGTTTTAAAAGCTGGCAACTTTCCAGTATTCATAAATTGCAATACATTTTATCTCTCTCTTAATTAATTTAATTCCGTCTTTTTCACACGCGTCGCGCCCGCGCTGCATTTGAACTAGGGAGTAAGACGAGGATAGTAGTCCACGATATGCAACGACCTCGCTCTAACACGGCGGACCGATTTTTCAACAGTACGCGCGCGTTCCAGTTAAGTATACAATTCAGTGCTTTAAACTAACCCATCTCCTAACTTAGGCACTCCAAAACACGAACACGTGGTATATCTACAGTAGTGATGGGCGAATAGTAACTATTCGTTACATAAGTACTCGTTACATTCAAGTATTCGAAGTAACGATTACCAGAATATATAAATACTCGTTACTCGTTACTATTCGATTGGTCGCGAGTACCGGCCCAACCGCACAGCCCCGCATAGTGCGAAAATCCGAACCAACGATAATACTCGTTACTCGTTACTATACGATTGGCACCGATTTGCGAGCACGGGAGCAGCCGAACCGAGTATTGCTTGCGTATAGACTGCTTACCGGGCAAGCTTATAAGTTTTGTTTACATTACAATATATTTCTGGTGCTGTGGTTTCGTGACTTTTTAAATGTCATCAATTTGGCAAGAATTTGACAAAAACGTTTCATCTACAATATGTAGTTTGCAAACTTCTGCGTCGATTGAATTTCAACAATTTTCTGGCGAAGATAATATCAACAGAAGAGACGATCCTTTGTCCTGGTGGAAAAAACGGGAATTATTATATCCTAATTTATCAAAATTGGCTAAACAAAAGTTATGTGTTGTGTCATCATCAGTACCAAGCGAACGAATCTTTTCTAAAGCTGGACAAATTATAAATGAAAAAAGAAATCGACTAGATTCAAAAAACGTGCAAAAGATTATTTTTTTGAACGCCAATCAAGGACTTTTTAAATTGTTTATATACATCGTTACTTTTATTTATATTCAAAATTGTATTTAGTTGTTTATTTTTACTTATAGAGAAGTTTATTTTTAATTTATATTTATGTTTGTTGGTTTCTCATATATATGCAATACAAATTTTTTTGTACGAATGTAGTTATAATAGTAACTATAGTGTAAGTTATAACAAATGTTCATATTTAAATAAATATTTTAATTTTAGAACCCTTTTAATATATAGGCTTTTTAATATATAGAATATATGGCCGTCTCCGATCTCGTTATTCGTTGATTGCAAAGCATCCTCGTAGATCCGCTAGCAGACCCGCACACTGCGCAACTCGGTAGTCGGTACAATATCGCACATCGTTACTTACTAACTATCCGATTCGCGCTCGGTTCTTAGCAAGTACCGAGTAACGAAACTGAGTAACGAGTATTTGTACCGAAAGGAACGATTCGCACGCTCGCAAACCCGCACACTGCGCAACTCGGTAGTCGGTACAATACCGCACATCGTTACTTTACTAACTAGATCCGATACGCGATCGGTTCTTACCAAGTACCGAGTAACGAATACTGAGTAACGAGTATTCGTACTGAAAGTAACGATTCGTTACAAGTATCCAAAAGTAACGATTTCGCCCATCTCTAATCTACAGGTGGAGATTTACAAATGTAGATCTGACAACTGTGCACACGCTAAAAATTCGTACCAAAGAATATATACCTAAAGAAGCGACATCTCTATGTTAAATTGAGTAGACGAGTTTGTAGCGTCATCTGAATTTCATCTACCTAACTAAACGACAAAAAAATTGCCGCCCATATTTAAATTTAATTTTATTTGCAATATTTATTATGTAAATCAAATACGCCTTATTTTACAATATATATTATGCATTTAAATACACAATAATAAAAGTATGATAAATACAATTATGTATAAAAGTAAAGATTTAACGGGAGAGAAGTCCAAATACAAATCAGGTTGTTCACGTAGGGAGCATGCATGTTAAAAATTGCTCAAGGTCCAATTTATTGCTATATTCGTTCTAACATTTCGCACCTCAGTTGGTGCATCTTCAGAGCCTAAAATTGAATTACATTGTCAAATACAAAAGTGTAGTTACAAAATCGATATATGCAAACTTACATTGTTCATTGCCAACATTGTCAGATGACGAAGGCTGCTTCACTTCCGATTGTGTTGTTGATTCAAGCACTGCAATGGATTGTGCAATCAAACCTTCATTATTGTTATTATCGTTTGAAATTGAATTTAGAAATATTGACAGAATTGCATTTCGGTTTAATTTTAGACGCTTGGGTGTGCAGTACTGCGAAGTTTCAAAATGAGCATCTCACATATGATAATTATGTATTGTGGATGTACTTTTCTCCATTAATTGACGTAAGCCGAACAAATTTTTCCATAGCTTCTGACGTTGTCCATCTTTCGGAATAGTATGTAGTCTGGCAGAAAGGTCCATAGAATTATTCCTTCTACACCCAGGCACATCGCACAGGAATCTGGTTCGTGGCATCTATATATAATACACGACAACAATAACAATGCATTTAAATGCTCATTGTACTTACCTATAGTTTTAGAGTTTAAACTTTTCACTGGGCATCTTAACAAAGATGAGATTACATTTTCACAACGCAGTAGTGAATACAAATGTAGAAAGACACAATAGTTATATATTATTTGCACAAAGATGCAAACAAATAAATTATACGACAGGGCGTTATTTATAAACAATGGAAATAATAAATACGCGCTATGGCAACTTGGTAGGAAGAACGCGGTAAATTTGAAATGTGAACATCAGCGCCTCTGATAATGCTCTACCTCACTATAACTCATCTCCTTTTCCCCCATAAGCCTGTCGGAGCCCTGATTCGTACCAGCGCATGCGCCGAATTAGTCGACGTAAAATGCATGTCTACCGCCGTAACTTACGAGATTTATGATATATTACAACTAGCCACGAATTAGCTCGGTCAAATTTGGCAGCAAAACGCTTTGGCAAAACGCATGCAATTAAAGATAAACCTAAAACCGAAAAAACCCCAAAAAAACCTTATTATTTTTACGGGGTCGGGTTCGCTATCCAAAATAATTTTAAAACGGATGGGTTCGGTTTCGGTTACGGTCCTCAAAAAAATATCGGTCCATTCCGGTTTTCTGTTCAAAAACGGTCCGGTCCGGGTCCCTGGTTGTGACATCACGTGAAGGGTTGTAGATATCGATGTGTAACTAACTTCTCTCTACAAGCCAACTTTTAGTTGAAGACGCTCAAAACACGTGGTGTTGTTAGCGGGTTATGTTTAGTTGTTAAATTACAAATAAAGAAATAATACTTTTATAACGCAATGGGCAGACCAGGTATGTGTATCTTCACATAAACTACTGTAGTTTATTAAAATATTTCCTAAGTCTTATTAAAATTGTTCGCCTACAATTCTAATGCTATGTAATATTAAAATTTCTTGAATTACAATCATTTCGAAGCATTAATAGCTTGCATTATTGCCCGAAACCTGAACTTTTTAATAACAAGTTTCGTTTGGTGTGTACGGTATTCTTTTATCTACTTCATATCTATTTAACCTCTTCATCCCACATGGTCGGCAGTACACTATTCTTGAAAATTGCTATTCTAAAGTGCATGAATGTTGCGCTTCACTAGAAATGTCCCAACCGTCCCTATACTTATACCTAACTACTACTTTGCCACTTGATCACAACACGACGGTCATTTCACGCACATTGCTACAATATTGAAATTTTTGTAAAACACCAACCTTTTATCTGGACCATCTTTATTTAAAGTTTGATTTCATTATAACTTGAATTATTTTGGGTTATTTTGGTTACTTGGTAGACCAGAAAAGTAAACAATGAAAACGATCGTCTTCAACGTAAAAAAAATGGAGTTTAGATATTATATGTCGTAAGATGTAATATTTAAGTTTCCGAACTTTCATGTCAGACTATAACTATATAAGATATGCATTATTACTTGCACCTTATAAGTATATGGCAAACTTATGTTTTCATAAACATTTAGACTAATTTTGAATTTTGTCTATGTGGCCGTGACAGTTTTGTTGTCGAAAACAGCTATGATAATTGAAAATATTTTTGAAATTCAAATTAGAACTAACTCTAGATGACTCAAAATTTAAAACATATTTAAAAAGTTAAAGACAATCGTTAACTTTATATTTTATGTAGGAAAAATAATATTTCGCAACACATTTCGTTTATGTAGAAAATGAAGTTGAAATTATGTTTTGTTTGCTCATAATTATACCGAGTGTCTGGGATAAGGGGCGAAAATAGGAATTTAACATGTAAAATTAAATATGTCTAATTAATCCCTCGCTACGCTCAGGCTGCAAACTTTGCTCAATAGAGTAAATCTCGCTTCCTTCCCTTGTAATGTAATATACTATTCACAATAACATGACATTTGTCAAACTGACGGCAAGGGTTTTTATGGTACAATATTCAACTTATTTTTATTATTTCTAAGGTATAATTTAAAGTTTTTAATACTCTAATAGTATTTTATTCAACGAGTGAGAAAGTTGGCCATTTCTTACGAGTTCAAAACTATACTTTTTCTAATCATATTGAAGAATTAAGTAATAATTGTAGTATTTTTTTTATAAATAAATTAAATAAAACAATTTTACTTTGTTACTTCCACTAACACATTTATTTTACAAAAATTATTTAGTGACTGCAGTTTCGACTACTCTATAGTCATTGTCAAACTAAGTACAAAAATTGAGAATGAAACACAATATATACACTAAATTTTACAGCAATTAAAGTGGGGAGATAATATAAGATCTGTCTGATCATTAAGCAAATGACCGTCCTTTGAAAGTGTGGATTTGTAGATTTCCAAAGATTCCAATAAATTCAGTTTAAGCCCTTTGTCGGCCAAATGTAGGATCTTGGTGGGGTCATTAGCTGGCTCGTGTCCCTTATTAAGGTGTTCTGCGAATGTTGAGTCTTCTTTTCTAAGATGAAACGATCGCAAGTGTTCTTTGTACCTGATGTTAAAATTCCGCCCTGACTGACCAATATAATATCCGTCACATACACAATAGTTTATACACACCCGATTTGTTTAAGAGTTCTGTTTTATCTTTGGCGTTAAACATAGTTGAGGATAATTTAGTATCTGTTTTAAATGCAATTTTCACTTTGTTTTTAACAATTTGTGCAATTTTGTCACTAACATTGCCAAAATAGGTTAGGCAAACGAAGGGTTTGTTTTCAGTTTTCGGCGGTATTGGGTATATTTCTTTTATTAAAAGGAAATATCCATTTTAGAAACAATATTATCGATCAGATTAACTGAATAGTGATTACTAACAGCAATGTTAATAGTATCAATTTCTTCCCCAAGTGCTTTATTAGTGAGTGGGATACTTAGGGCTCTATGCACCATAGAATTAAAACCGGCAAGTTTTTGTTGAAATGGATGTCTGGACGAATTATGGATTGTTGTGTCTGTGAAAGTCGATTTTCTAAAAATATTAAACTCAAATTGAGATGGACAGGTCTAGAAAATTAATATTGGAATTTTGTTCCACTTCAAGAGTAAATTTAATTTTTGGGTGCAACGAATTTATAAAATTTAGAAATGATTGTAGTTGTCTGTCTGTTCCTATAAAACACGCTAAGATGTCGTCCACATAGCGGTACCAGAACTTTATATGTTGTTTAGCCTGCTTTGAATTTAAGATCATTTTAACTAAATTTGACATGAATAGTTCAGCAAACAAAGGGCTTGTTGGTGCGCTCTTCATCTTTAAGTTTTTGTTGTTGGATATATTTTCATTCTCTGTTGCATTTCGTACACTGCTGCTAGAAGCTTGAACTGCGTTGATGATTTTGTTGCCCGAGTCCATCTTGTTATTAATGGAAGTGTCTATATTACCTTTGTTGCAAGATATATTTCATCTAGAGCTTTGCATAAGAATTCATCAATTTCCTTGGGAGTAAATGTTTTTGATTTTATAGCCTGATAATCATCGGATTTTCTTTTTAAAAATGCATGTAACTTAGGATAGGTTTCAATATTAATATTATTGTGAATGCTCAGAGTAGATCTTAGCATAGAATATTGATACCATAATGAAGAGGATTTGTATTTCTCTGCTAGTCCGGAGAAATACGCCAAGAGAACATTTTCGGAGAATGAATTCGTGTTCCTTGTGCTGCGCCAATCCATGAAAGTTTTGTAACTTAACTCGTATTTCTTTCTCGACGTTTGTGGCAAGAGGATAAGTGTTGTAAGTTTGGCAGCCTCTTGCACATCTGGTAGCGTACAATTCTCTATATCATCCTTAATTTCCATTTTTTCTTGATATTTTGTAGAAGTGGAACAAACACAGATTCGATGACAAATGTCAATGTCAATTAATTTTAATTATAACGATAAATACTACCCGAGGAGAAAAGTAAAATCTCGTCTATCCCTAAAATATCCCACTTTTTTATGGCCGCGACTGTACATGTTACTTTTAAATATTTTTTTATATGCAATACACCTCATTAGTTGGTTAAAAATTATACAAAGACTTGTTGTTGATAACTAAATTATAACTCAACTAAGAACAGACTTAATTTTGAAAATAAAAATCTTGATCATTTATATGAAAATTGCTGATGTGCCATATTTTTTTAGTTTAGTCTGCCACATTTATATCAATATAGCTAAATAATAATAAATGTAATTTACGATATCAATGATTCAGTTGTGTCTACAACTGATTCAAGAATAATAATTCATAACCTTGATTATATTTAGTAATAACAAAGTGTAATTGAAATTTGAAATATTTTTTAGGTTTTTCGCCTGCAGGTGGTGGCGGTAGGGGTGGGAGAGGGGCCGGTAGAGGGGGCGACCGAGGGGGGTGGGGCGGTGGTCGTGGGGGTGGTAGGGGAGGTTCTGGGGGCAGAGGACGTGGAGGCGGGGACCGGGGCGGAAGAGGCCGCGGCGGTGGGGGACGAGGGGCCGGAGGAAGGGGCGGACGAGGCGGAGCGGGAGGATTCAGAGGTGGCAAAACCGTAGTAATCGAGCCACATAGGCACGAAGGTGTTTTCATTGCCCGTGGAAAAGAAGACGCACTCGTCACCCTCAATTTAGTGCCCGGATCAGAAGTCTACGGTGAAAAACGGATATCAGTTGAAGTAACTAACTTCGAATTAGTTCCACACATAAGTTGCTTATCGTGATTTGTTATAGAACGAAGGAAACAAGACCGAATACAGAGTGTGGAATCCGTTCAGGAGTAAATTAGCGGCCGCCGTCTTGGGAGGAGTAGACAAAATTCACATGCCACCTGGTACCAAAGTTCTATACTTAGGTGCAGCATCAGGTACCACAGTGTCACATGTGTCAGATGTAGTGGGTCCAGAGGGATTGGTTTACGCCGTTGAATTTTCACACAGATCTGGTCGAGACCTTATAAATGTAGCTAAAAAACGTACAAACATAATTCCCATCATAGAAGATGCTCGACATCCACACAAATACAGAATGTTAATTGGCATGGTCGATACAATTTTTGCCGATGTGGCGCAACCTGACCAAGCCAGAATTGTTTCATTAAATGCTCAGTATTTTTTGAAAAATGGGGGGCACTTTGTTATCTCTATAAAAGCATCCTGTATAGATTCAACGGCAGCGCCAGAATCTGTTTTCGCTGCCGAAGTTAAAAAATTACAAGCAGATAAACTGAAACCACAAGAACAGATCACGCTAGAGCCCTACGAAAGAGACCATGCTGTGGTCGTGGGTGTTTACAGACCTCCACCTAAAACCCAAGAATAGAAGAAATAAATATTTTGTATATTTAGTATCAGGATTTTTTTATTATGTATTTGATTAATTATAATCATCAATTATGTCTGTTATGTATTACAGAGACACCAATATATGCTTTTAGAAGTAACACTTAATGTACACAAATTTATTTGCCTCTTTATACAGTATTACTTCTTGCACAATATTTGCATTAAACTTGCATTAAACATTACATTGTCCACAAGATACATGTTTCAACTGCGGAATTTCTTCTTATTCGTTCACAATCTATTGTCGCCAAAGTTGATGTTATTTCAGTTGTCTTTTTGATTATTGATAGTTTGCAAAAATGTGTTATTGTAATGCAGGTATAATTCATGCCACTACAACTGCCTGACTTTTTCAGTCATATTCTTACATCAAAATTATTGCATACAACTTGATGAAAAAATATCAAATAGAAATTTGGCAAGAATAGATCGTGAAGTGTTTATCTATGTGTTCTTTTAAGAGAACTAGCAAATACCCCTGCTGAAAATGGACGCTCATACAATGTAGGGTCGTATTTGTTTACATACACATATTTACATACACAGGTAACATTTAAGTTCAATTATATTTTCTAATATTACAAACGAGCTCAATGATTTATAAATGCACTAATTTTGTGCTGAGATTCCACAACTTCTCTCCACCTTTGTCGTCAAAAATGTGACTAGATTGATACGTAGTACAGTCTCTGTAGAATAAACCTGATTCCCTCTTAAGACTGGGTTCTGTGGCACAATATATTGATGTTTGTGCACCCTAAAAGAATTGCATTAATACTTTGCCTAGTTCTTTGAAATAACATAAATTACCGTTTTCTTACCCCTCATGAAAATCAAAGCAACAGGTATAGCTAAAACAATTTTAAAAATATTGTTCATACTGTGCCTAAAGAGATTGGTGAAAACCCATCCAGGACAAAGTGTGTACACAGTAATGCTCGTGTTAGTTGTTCTCCTCGCCAACTCTCGACCAAAATACATTATTTGCAATTTAGAATTGGCATATGATTTTTTTGGAGTTGTGTTAGAATTCAAGTCATCTAAATTTAGAGTACCTTTTTGATGGAGTAGCGAAGAAACGTTTACAATGCGACCATTTTCAGACTTCTCCATGTGATCCAATAATAAGTTTGTAAGCAAAAAATGCCCGAGGTAATTTACCCCAAAATGAATTTCAAAATTGTCCTTGGTTAAGATTTTTTTATTAGGTGGATATGAAATTCCTGCATTGTTTATTAAAATGTCCACTTTATTATATTTGAGCTTAACATTTTTCACAAATGTCTGGATTGATTCAATTGAAGCTAAATCAAGTTCAATGAACTCCTGAAAATATTTCATTAGTAATCGGGACAGGTAGATAAAGCCAACAATTTAGGTTTAAATTTATAGTTTGCATTAAAATAATACGAATACGAATAATTAATTATATTTGATAGTGTACTCGCGTCCAGGCATAATTGGGCAGCAATTATATTTGGAAACTACAGCAATTGGATTGGATAGCATTGCTGGTGCCCTGAATGGCAACTGGCCATTATATATTTTTTCAATCAAAAAAGTTTACAGATATCCAAAATGTACTTACTAGCTTTGATTGCACTTTAATTTCAGAGGTAATCTTTTTAATAGCCTGTAACGCAAGGCTTTCATTTCTGCAGGCAAAAATAATTTCTGCACCTCTGCTTGCCAGTTCTTTTGCAGTCTCATATCCAATACCAGAATTTGCCCCGGTTATTAAGACAACTTTTCCATCCAAACGGACGTTATTATTACACATTGCCCACTGGCGTTGTTTGTACCTTCGGATTCCATAAAATATTAGCACTGTTGGGACAGCGTATAAAAGTACACTGACCACCATTGTGCACTGTTGCTGCAATAAACTGGACAAAGCACATATTAAAAAATGTATGCAAATGAAAGCATGACGAACAATAATTATTGTGTGAAGATGATAATCATTTCGCTACTTATAATAACCTACATATATCTCTTCATTATTGTTATAGTAATTCAATTTTAACCACTTGTTAGATTATTATTGGATATTCAAGTTTTTCAAATGCAAGGCATTAAAGAACCATGTAAGGCATTAAACACAAGGATGCAAATAAAACTGCAATTAAATCAAATACTAGTATTATTAATTACTTGTAGTTATTGTTCTATGTGAAATATAGTTACCACAGGTTAATTGTTTATTATTAAATCGCAAATCACCTCTTATAATTCAAAATTTGATCAGAACCGGTATTATTAACAGACGAGCTTTACACTATTTTCAAAAGATACGTGACAGACAATATTTTGTTGGATTACAATATTCTTAACCCATACATATCCACATACTACTTATTATTGGATATTGAATGAGAGGATTGATGTCATAGATTTACTTCATGTGATGATAATTTACCTTGCTTTGCAAATGTTACATAGTATGCTCGGGGATTCAGAGCACCGTGAATCACAGCACAGATCGCAGTGAATCGTCTGACACTTCAATCATTTTGAATGGGACATTACCAATCGACATACTCGAAAATTACCATTGTACTATTAAATTTCTTGCTGCATGGTTGGTGCTGAATGATGAGAGTTTCTCGCCAACTTCATTGAACTTCATCCACGTTGGTTTTGCGTTGGTTCTTGGTTGGTTTAGCATGTGTTTTGTTTGGACTGGCCAAAGAATTTGAGGTTAAACAGTCAATTTGTATGTGTCGTTGAATTAATGTCCCAAACAAACTTAAAATTGGGTGCCAATTTTGAATCGTCATGGGTTTAACTAAACAATACCTCCGTTATGTTCCTGCCGGCAACTTCAATATAATAGCAAGTCCTACATGCAATGTGGTTTTCATAACGTTGGAAGGACAGGAAGGGAGATATGTGGCCGTTGGAGCTTGTGAACATGTGGTTATATGGGATATGCGATTGGGTGAAAAGGCGCAAGTATTATCGGGAGAAAAGTCACCCGTTAGTAGCTTGTGCGCCAGTCCAAATAAAAGGCATTTGGCTGTTGGTTATGTCGATGGCAATGTTCAAATTTATGACCTAAGAACCGCAGAAGTTGTCACCATATTCTCAGGGCACCAATCTGAAGTGACTTGCCTTGTTTATGACCATTTTGGACATAAATTAGCTTCGGGATCTAAAGTATTCTGAACTGCAGGTAATATAAGCGAGTGTTCTATTTAATTTTATTGATTTCAGGATAACGATATTGTTGTATGGGACACTGTAGCAGAAGTTGGTGTTTGCAGATTAACCGGCCATATAGCTCCAGTAACGCAACTGCTGTTTATGGTAACACAGGCAACATTAATTTCTTCCAGTAAAGATACATTCATAAAGTTTTGGGATCTCGACACACAGCATTGTTTTAAAACTTTGGTTGGGCACCGCACAGAGGTTAAATATAGTAATTCTGGTAATATTTGGTTACAGCGTGTTACCGCAATATTTTTTTTAAGAAAAACTGACAGCGATGATATTATTATGACTTATTTCTGGAAAGATCTCCTACTTCAATGTGAATTTATATGCATAAAGAGAGTATTACACCAAAGTAAAATTAACGTGTCGAATTCTGAATTTGAGGAAACAAGGAAATAGTATTTGGCATAAATATGAATGATCTGAATTACATGTATTTTCACAATATTCAAATAGTGCACAATTATACTAGTTGTTTATAAAAAAGAATAGCATTGCCATTGGAATTATTCAATGTAACCCAATCGAACCATAATTGTACCCAGAAAAACCTTCGCAACCGTAAGATATCGATTTTTACTTTTTGGGTGATTTTGATCAAATGAAACAACTGGAGATTGCTAGGTTAATAAAAGGCTTTGCAAATTGTACTTGAAAATAAAAAATAAAAACTTCAAATCGTGAAAAATCCTATTATCAAAATATTAATAACATGATTTATCATAATAACAGTCCTTTATAACTTAATTGCACAATATATTTGCCTATGTAACCGAACAACTGCAAATAATAATAAAATCAAAATATTTTCTTTATCAGCTTTTGCTTATTTTCGTACGTTAGGTCCCATTTAGGAGACCAGGTCTCGTATATCAAATATATTATATGGTACAGAAATAAAATTACGATAAAGATTCCAGAAATGTGCCATTAAAAAATCTTTGCTGTAGGTACTATAGTTTCATTAAAAAAAATCAAATCACTGGAGCACTGTAAACCAAACATTGCCCTATTTTTGATTTTGTTTTTACTATTAGAAATTATTATATTTAGGTATGGTCTATGTGTTTGATGAAAGATGGTAAATACTTGGTTACTGGCTGCGGGGATGCTGAACTTCGAGTATGGAAGATAGCAGAGAAAGATGTGAATACCGAAAATAAAGTGAGTGTGGAGCAACTTACAAGAACATTGGAACTTACGTCTATGGAAGATATTGACGATACAAATGTAAGTGATACCATTGATTATAATACCCTTATAGATACCCAATGTATATGGAGACATCAATTGCTACGAATTTGCCTAACTCAAATGTGTTCAGAGGTTGAAATCCGGGGTTGACTAGAAATTTCGCACTATTCTATCGTTTCTGATGGTGGGAGGCTGGGAAGGAGATGGAGACGATTTGCGCTCTCACTTTTGTGATCTAAACATTACAACCGTAGGTCCAGTCCGAGCCCGACGATATATTTTTATGGACGCCTTTATATTCCGTGCTGTACGTCGTGGTTCCAACTTGTTTGCCTATAATTAGAAACATCATACCACAAGGGCGGCTCGGTGCGGCTAAAGTGCTGCAGAACTTTAATACCGCTACCAATTTTTATTCTTTACATATATAAATATATAAAATGTAAATATTCCGACTTTTGATACCGATAGATGTGGTGCCAGCATACCAATTTATTTTTCTGGTTGTAATTTACAATCTCAAGTTATAATTTGTAGAACACTTGTTTTATTTAAGCGACTTATAAAGAAATATATAAATAATTTTTGATTAAACTATTTTTATTGAACAAAGATTGTTTTAATGTTTTTAAGTAAGAGTTGCTATGATTTAAAACAATAAAGAATTGTAGTTCAATAATTTATTATTTTGTATTTGACTCATATTAAGTTACCTACTTCAGATTATTCATTAAAAAACATGTACTTCCTTAATTAAAATATTTTAAATTGCTTTTGCTACCGATTTCGACTAAATAATTTGTCATCATCTGCTAATTCGATTTAGACGATACACGACAAGTACACAGAAGCCTACAAATTAGTTTACAATATGTGCCACCCACAAGAAATATACCGTTCTTAGTTTAAGACAATTTTGTCTGATGATAACTAATTAATTAGTCGAAACCGGTAGCAAAAGCAATTAAAAATATTTTAATTTAGGAAGTACATATTTTAATAATGAATAATTTATTATGTGTTGACATTCTGAACCGGGTTACGATTTTTTATTTTCAAAATAAATAATTAGGTACTTAAACGAAAAGAGAGTTTTTAAATTAATACTTTTCAATAAATAAACGACAAAATTATTAATTTTTATCATTAGATGAGCAATAGTAGTCTCGTTCCATTAATATCAAACCAGTAATTCACATAAATGCTAAAATCAATGTCAAATCTGTATGTTCAGGGTTGAAAACGGACATCCGGTATATGCATTATATAAAATAGCATCTATAATTGTTCTACTATTTATACACTGTGTATCAGCCAAATGGAATAAATTTGATAATAAATAAAAGGGGGCGTGTTCGAAAAAACGCTTGGACACGTCGATTGTTATTTTTAGTTGCGCATTTGTTTCAACAAAAACTTTTTATACAGGGTGTGTCATGTGACCGTGGCCAATACCAACTTTCTTATTTTAAATGCAACACCTGGTATATTATTCAATTTTTGGATTCTACAGAAAATTCTAGACATATTTCATGTACAATGTCCTATACCTATCTTCAACTGTTTCGGAAATATTAAGTGTTTTCAGATTTATTTCAAAAATTAACATTAAAAAAAGAAAATTATTTGATTACAGAAATTCGTTACAACACACTCAAAAACTAATAAGTAATACTGTTTATTTCTTGAAAATGTAAAAAAACAAAAAAAAAACAATAAATTTCAATTGAGGAGATGTTCAAAATGCTCGCCGGAACGTCTTGGCAACATCCTAATCTTAAATAGAAATTTCTTCTAACGTTACTCAACATCTCAGGCTTGACCGATCTAATCGCAAGCATTATTCGTCTTCTTAAGTCAGCTAAGTCGAGGGGTTTAGGGTTTTTCAATAAATCTGAAAACACTTAATATTTCCGAAACAGTTGAAGATAGGTATAGGACATTGTACATGAAATATGTCTAGAATTTTCTGAAGAATCCAAAAATTGAATAATATACCAGGTGTTGCATTTAAAATAAGAAAGTTGGTATTGGCCACGGTCACATGACACACCCTGTATAAAAAGTTTTTGTTGAAAAAAATGCGCAACTAAAAATAACAATCGACGTGTCCGAGCGTTTTTTCGAACACGCCCCCATTTATTTATTATTGAATTTATTCCATTTGGCTGATACACCCTGTATATAACTCCAAATGAAACATTACGATTTTTAAATTTGAAAAACTGCAATTCTGAAAAAGTGAGCATTTTATTTGTTTATTTGAAGGGGAAAATTTGATGCCAGCTTTCAATTTTTCAATTAATTCAGTTATTTTTTAAGATCTACTGATTTTTAAGCTTTTTTAACTAATTTTATACGGAATTTTAGTCTACGCTTACAAACAAATAGGTATTCGTATGAAGGAATATAACAAAAATATTATCCTGTGCTCAAGAAAATGTTTACAAAACAATTTTAAAATGCATTGAAGTTACAGATTTTTATTTTGAGCACTCAATGTTAAATAACAATGCATACTTTTGTTTGGTCGATTAAATATAAACCTATGTGTTTAGTTTAAGGGGGTAGGATATCATTTGTACGCCGTGAGTGGCCGCCCAGGCGGCTCTGATAGTTTGTGCGAGTTTGATTTGTACCGAGAGGTACTTCGTTAGAACTCGGCTAGATGGGGCTCGCAGATTGTATGAACACGTGCATTGCCTTATGCCGCTCGCGTCGGCATAATTCCGTATTGTTTTTTTTAGGAAATCCCCGTTTCATTAGGGACTTGCAGACGTATCGCTCCACCAGCACTAAAGTTCTTATCCCTACATCTGATGAGAATGATTAAAATTTCATTTTTTTTGTGTGACAGTTAAATGTGCTATTATGCTTAAATTGCAAGAATAGTTTTGTACAGCTTAGGCTAATAGCAGGCGGCTTGTAATAGCGCGCGGGGTTATTGTTTGATTCAACCTCAAGCACTTTGAAAAACTAAATCTGATGACGTTTTTGCTTCATTTTTCATGATTTGCCGTTTTTCACTTTTAATTTTCATTTACTCGAAAAATTCCTTATGTAACATGGCAACATTTTTATACTGTCAGTTTGACAATGAAAAGATCTCTCAAAATCAAGAACAAAAATAGGGGGTTGTCATTTAAAAAACAATAGATGACGTCATAACTCAAAAACAAATGATGGTTGAAGATCGACTGTCATGCAAAAATGTGTATTTTTATCATAGAAAATCGACGTGTTCGAGGATTTTTTCCTAATTTTTTAATTTCCCTTTTAATAAATTTATTCCATACTTTAGGCGCAACTGTATAATAAATGTGTTTTTTTTGTCGAGAAGATAATGAAAATAGGGGATGGCTTTCATAGTGTGCTAAAAATGCATTTTTGTAATGTTTGAATGGTGTATAGATGATAATAAGTATAGTTCTTTTGTGAAGGATGGAATGAACAATATGAAAAATACTTGTCAGCGCATTCAAGGACACGAGAAAAGAAAAATATGTTAAAGCTACGTGCCTAAATTAAATGTATAAATATACTACGAGTACACTTGTTGTTTTCAAATGCAGAAAGTGCCCGACAAAAAAATGCCCATGAGGTCAAACAAGTATTACAGTGAATAATAGATATATTTAGTTAAATTACTTGTACAGACTACTACTAGAGGGACTAGAGGGGCTAGCATTTCGTCATTACTTGCATCACTATAAATCTGTGAATACATTGTTATTTGAGAACGAAGACTTGGATTTTTTTAGAAATAATTTTACTTTTACCTAAATTCGATCCGTTACTAAAATGGTATTTATCAAAAGTGACCTTTGCCAGTAAAAACCTAAAAGATGTTATAGATAGAGGCAATATCTTTAGAAAGATGCAATTTAATAATACTAATATATGAGCCGTTGGACACCACAGTGGTGTAAGTCTTTTTTTTCTAAATTCAGATAAGTCCAGAAATATGCAAGGAAAAACATCTCAAGTATATTTCTGGTGTGTCTGAATTACTTATTATTATTATTATGAAACTTACTTACACCACTCTGGTTTTCAAAAGCTCTTATAATCTACCATCTCTCAAATAATTCTGTCTACAGGGAATTTAATTAGAAACACTATATTGTGAGAAATAAATATTGCAATCATATATATTTAAAAAATGGAAACTACTCGGAACATTTCTCAAAAAGATGAGTGGTGACTGCTCAGTCATTGTACAATATATTAGTATTGAATAGCAAGTCATCTACATGAGAAGAAATGTTGAACCACATTTCAGATTAACAAGAGAAACTTCATCAATA
This sequence comes from Othius punctulatus, assembly GCA_951805005.1. NCBI lineage: Eukaryota > Metazoa > Arthropoda > Insecta > Coleoptera > Staphylinidae > Othius > Othius punctulatus. The sequence continues at coordinate 66,838,899 of OX638138.1, read as the reverse complement.
TTAAGGGAGGAATTAAGTTCAGAGACAAATGGTCTTCTATACCTACACAGTATTTTTCGTTATCTTCGTATCTTATAGAAACTAATCTCAAAATAAATGTTCCACTGTTTCACTTGTGTGGGAGACACTAAATGATAGACAAAACCTAAACTGAGGATGGCAATCAAAAGCATATGTAACAACACAGAAAATTGTATCAGAACCGGAGACATATTCACAACGGAATTTAAAACCACAAAAGGATTGAGACAAGGGGGTGGACTAAGCCCCATTTTGTTCATAATAGCAATGGATGAAATTATGAAGAAGATTTAAAAACAAGATAAAGAAAACAATGACAGGATACAACAAACTAAAACCCACAACAATAACTGAATGTATTTTTAAAAAAAATCATGACTCCATAAAAAATACAAAAAAAATGGTATCCGTATTTTCTTCACCTAAAAAGGCTGAAAATAAGTGTACCTTCTACGTAACATAAGTTATGGCAAAAATGCTGATGAACCAGCATTATGTCAACAAGATATAGAGCTGGAGTGTAGTCGATTTGTGGAAACATTAGACCTTGAGGCACTTCATTTATTGTTACTATAACCAAATGCAGTTACTTACATTTTATTTTTAGATGAGCAAAGAAAGGCAGGGCGAAATTTTAAAATGTACTATAGGGCAGTTTGAAAATCCTATATACAGGCGTGAGAGATCTTTTCGTCTCACTGCCTCAAAATTTGGTGCTACAGTGAAAAGAAAAGATTGGACGCCCTGTCATTCATTAGTCAAATCAATTTTAGCACCAACAAACTTTTTAACTGAAGCCATGGAGTCTGGATTAATGAAGAAGTGGCTGTAAAAACATTGGAAGAGAAATTAAATATTAAAGTCCAACCAAGTGGTTGGATTTTTTGATGACCTCATTCATCCATTTCTTGCTGCTTCGCCAGACGGTATACAATATATTCGACATTAAATTTCGAAATTTATTAGTTGATGTTAATTCGATAATAATTGATTTTGAATTGTAGGATTAGTAGGAGACGATACTTTAGTAGAGATAAAATGTATCCCAAAATTAAAAGATTTAAACATATCTTTAAAAGAAGCAGCACTGCATAAAAATATATGCTTAGAATTTAAATATAATCAGTTAAGCCTGAAAAGGCATCATGATTACTATTTTCAGGTATTCATTGTCATGATATTTATATATATATATATATATATTCCTTTGATACAAGATAATTAATTTCATTCCAGGTGCAGGGGCAATTAAATATATCAAAAAGGAAGTTATGTTATTTTGTTGTTTTTATAAATGAAGAAACTGATATTTATATAGAGGAGATAAGAAAAGATGAAACATTCTGGAAAGATACAATGCTGGAAAAGCTAGTAAGGTTTTATGTGCATTGTATTTTGACAGAAATGTTTCGAGGAAATTAAAAAAAAAAAAGTGAGGATCCGGATGATATTAAAGATGCACAAAAGTTGCAAATTGAAAAAAAAAGAATAAAGGCATAAATTTTAATTGTTATTTTTTTTCCTAAATCAAATTGCGAATATTAGGTATTATATTACTATAAGGTGTATAATAAAAAATCTACAATTATTAAGTTAGTACTGAGAACAATATTATAAGGAGAATAGTTATAGATATTACTTAATGTAAACCTGATGTATCTCCGTAATAATTGTTGTGTAAGAGAAAATTGCTATAAATATTAATTTCAATACCAATTGTTCATATTAATAAATATATGGAGAAAGACGCTTGCTATCTATAATTTTTTTTTTTATAAGTTATTGTTCTTGAATATGTTCATTCATCCTCTGGCACTACAACCCTATGTGGATCTTGGCGTCCTCCTTTCAGAACACTCTGTCCTTGGCAACCTCCCTCCAACTTCTGACCTTCATTATGGTTTCTTTGGCCTCCCTTTGCTATTTAAATCAATAATTTATTTAAAATTTTATTTATATAATAATTTCAATTTAATATTTATTAATGATTAAAATCAATTGATTTTAATTAATCCCAACATACGTATGCGTAGCTTTACAAATTTCCAGTATAAAAATAATCACAGCAAATCATCTTTGCCCGCTTTATTTTCACTGTTTGCCGCTCACTTGAAATATGAACTGAGCGGAAATTGCGGCTTCGCTCGAAGGAGGACTTTTTTCCCGCCGTCATGAACAAACTATGTAAAAACTGTTTTATTCAGCAAGTAAAAGCAAATTATGAAGTACATCCTTTATTTACATATCTACAGTTAATAAATTAACCCAAAAGAATGATATTAACGAAAGTAAACTCCGCCGCGCCATCTAACAGGTAATGTTTTGTTCTCGCGCCGTACTCAAATCGTCTGAGGTTGCACCAAATTAACGGAGCACGCGTGACACTTGATCTCAAAAACCAAAAAGTTTATAAAAACATATTTGACGGATTCTTGAAGTACCTTATGTAAAGGGTGTCTGGATAGATTTTAGTTGATTTATATTAAATACGTCATATACTTATCAAAATTGAAATTTTAAGTTCAAAAGATTTTTTTTTTTTCAAAAAGTTGTCCAGACAGAGTCTATATATATTGAAATACAGTACAGAAAAAAATATTCAAAAATATTAATTATCTTCAGAGATCAACTGTCCATAGTCCGAGGCGACCCGATTCCCCGGCCTTAAGTACGTAAGGTGTATTTAACCCTTAGTTAGTCGCGCCTATGCATGAAGTTCACGCGCGATGCGGCATAGGCTAGGAAATCAAAAAAAGTGTATCTATGAACAGATATTTTTTTTAGTAATAATATAATTTACGTTGTTTTGTTGCTCCAAGGTATGTTGTTGTTTCCTTTACATCTTGCTACTTGTAAAACAACCAAATATTTCAAAAACTTATTTCGGAAACAATGAAAAACTGATGATGTGAACGAAGTTCACAGCGCGCCTAGTTAAGTGATAAAAAATAGCGCGCCTAACTAAGGGTTAATTGCAATACATATTTTGGAAAGTTGACATATGTTATTTGCTGATAAGAATATAATAAAGTTCCGTATAAAAATATTTAGGGTAAGTGTAGGGTAACCATAGGGTAAATAGCGTAAATGTATAAGATAACCTAAATTAATGGAAATAATAAAGAATATTTTAAATTAAAAACATCTCCGTTTACACTTTTTAAATATTGTTGTGTTTATTAACAAATTAATAAAGTATTTTCTGTATTCGTGTCATTCAGAATTGTGCTCCAGGAAATTAATTTCCGTGTTAACAGATTTAGTAATTTTATCAAAAATTGTTTTTATATGTTGGTTTTCATCAAAAACTTTTTTTAATATTAAAAGTGCCTTATGGGCAACATCTATAACACTGTTTTGTGGGGTACGTAACCCAACTGCAGGTGCAGTTGAATCTTTACAATATAATTTATGTAAAATAAGTATTTGTTTCGGATCATTCAGTTGCTCTTTTTGAATTAAATCGTTGTCGCATTCACATACGGATACTTAAGCAATGTCTTATAAATTAAGAAGCCTGTAAAGTATGTTATTGCACAATCTTCTGTAGGTGTAAGTTCACTTTTAAAGTCGTGGCTAGTGTTTTGAGAATCTGAAGCGGACGAAGTCGATGATGTTGGTGATACAACACTGGTAATGTCCGAAGTGTCGTTGTGCATATTGCACGGTGCAAATTCACTTAAAAAGTATATTCGTCCTCTTCACAGTTTGTTGGCTTAGGTGGTTTCATTAAGCTGGTTATTGAATTTATTCTAAATGAGATTCGAAATGTTCTTGCAGTTTGGGTTTCTATTATATCCACCTCTCTGCCTTATAATGGAAAATACATTTTCCAAAATATCTTGATTCAGTCTTATCGTCAATAAATATTCATATCCCGTATTTGCAGAATTTTGCTGCAGCATGAGAATTGCATTAATGCTAGTAATCAATCTGAAAATGAAAGGTGCCCTCGATTCTTTCCCGTTTGAATCAATTTTTCTTAATTTTTTACACTTATCTTTGGCTTCACGTAATGTGAATTTTACTAATGAGCAGTGGTCAGATAATGTACAGTTATATGGATTTTTTGAAAATCGATATCGACTCTTCACGTAAGCAAAAGTCTTATCCATAAAGTTGATAAATCCGGCAGTAAAAGCTTTGTCACTTATTAGTTCGTTTGTACTACTACATGTTCTAATTGCGGCTGCCATGCTCTGACTTAGAACCTGTATCGCTACCTTGCAAGACATTTTTTTAAAGGATTTGGCAATATATGTGCACTTGTTATTCTTGGCAAAGCACGATAAGTAGTAATTTTTTATCAATGTATATATGTATCTACAATATCTTAGACACAGACGCATTTTTTTTCACATGGTACATATACACAGAAATTTGTTTTAATAATCAATTCTTGTCCAAATTCAAAATTTTATTAAAAAAAATAGATGATTCAAATCGTGATGTAAATCAATTGATTTAAATCATATCTAAACTGGTAAAAATTGATCAGAAATATAAAAGAAATCAAATTAATCATGATTTATTTGTTTTTTTTAATCATTGATTTTTGATTTTTTTTTTAATCATGATGTATTAAAACCCTAATGATAGTATTAAGATATGATAGCACTCTTAAAGAGCATTCGTTGATCGATTAGGATATTGTCAGATTGCTGAAGGTCTCGAGTTTGAACATATATTTGTTTTGATATGAAAGTTCTCAATAAACAACAAATTTTATTTTCATTAAGTAATAATAATTTGTTTCTATTTATTTTATTTAGTATTTTAAAAACCACAAGTCGCACACCCACCAAGTTATACACCCAGTTATAAACATTTACAAGCGTCATTACGTGCCCGATCGGTTCAACGCGGGGCGATGTGGGCAAATCCATCATTGAGAATATTGGGAATACCAGCGGTCCCCTGACTGTGTGTGTACGCTGACGGTGTGTCCGTGAATGAATCGCGCCTTAAGTTTTTGAAATGTCGATGCAAGCGCTCCGCTCTGGCGTGTGCCGTCTCCCTACTAAATCAATTCTGTCTCCTTTTCGACGGGCCGAGGCGCGTACAAAATTTACATTGGGTTGGGTATCTATAAGGGTATTATATTCAATGGTGATACTATAACATGTGGTCTACTTGAACTATCATCATAAAAATCTAACCTAACAGAATATCATAATACATTTATTAGATTCAGATTCATTAGGTTAAGTTAGGTTTTTATGATCTCAGGCAGGCACTTGTGTTATATTTCTAACGTAAGCACAGGTGTTTTGTAAATTTTACCCATTGTATGAAAACGGGATTGATGTCTTAAATGGAGAGGAAACCAATTAAACAGTATACTTCGATATAGATTATAAACCATGATTACCTGTCTACCTGTATGTGAATATACGGTTATTTAATTCCCAATGACATTATTGAAATTTGAAACACTGACATTGGTAGGTAAAAAATATCCAAAGAACTTTCTCGGTTTACTACAGCATCTCCGAAGAGTGTACTTTTAGAATTCCTAGAGGAGGAAGGTTCCACTGATTGAATTAAAAAGATATGTTGCAAAGTTAATATGTTTTGGGTAAAATTTACCCAAACGCGCATGCTGATGGGTTAATTGTAATAATTATATACTTATGCAGTGTGTTTCATAAATAACACTTACCATAACTATATGTGGCAATGTTGCTCATAAAATTCTCAGTCGAAAATATGAATACCAAAATATCGTACCATGCTTTCTGGGGTCTCCACAGTTTGAAGATGAAGTCATTTAATTTGGTAATTTTATTGTTTTTTTTTTTTTTTTTTTTTTTATAAATAGTCAAATAGTCACACTTGGCGATATTGGTTCATAAAAATTGGTCATAAGTCGAAAATCTGAGTGTGTACCAAAATATTGTACTATGTTTTCTGGGTATGTACCTTATCCATAGCCTGACAATGAAGTCTTAAATTTGGGAGTTTTATCATTTTTAATTTTAATTGAGTTATTATTTAGTTTTGATTTTGCAACATTATGGTATTCAAATTTTGGACTCGGAATTTTATTAACAACATCCCCTGTGCAGTTTTTTGTCTAATTTAAAAACACCCCGTACTGAGTGCATCATATTGTATTTAAAACCTTTACTTGCAGCATGGTTTACAATGTTTAAAGGCAGGTTCTTTATTGCGTGGCGGAAGAGGAAGGGTTATATCTTTGTTAAGCGACACATCAGGCCAAATAATAGCCTGCCACGGCACTGATATGGAAATTGAATTGTTTCATTTTTGTTCGGATGATGAAGCTCAGACGAGATACAAAAAGCGAATGAAGAAGGAGCGTAAAAGGTAGATAATCCAGTGAGGTTTCTCATTCTTCTTACCGTAAATGTATTTAGGAAAGCAGATGCAGGAATGGAAGTAGAAGAGGTTGAAGAAGCAAATAAAAATTTGCAATTAAGCCTCAAGGATGAGGTTCGAAGGTTAACATCAATAAAACTAACAAAGAAACCTAAATCCATAGGCCTTGTACTTGGAAATGGCGGTGAATTACGTGTTTCAATAGTACTGGCAAATAATTGCATTGAATTGTTTACTCTGCAGACAATTGCGAAAGATGCAGAGGCACGATGTTTGAGAACAATATCTATGCATGGCCACAGAGGGGAAGTTAGAACAGTTAGTTTCAGTAGTGATAATTTAGCGATAGTCAGTGGAAGCGGTGAGTCAATTAAAATGTGGAATAGGTCTTCACAAGTTAGCCTGAGAACTATTGAAACTGGGTATGTATTTAAATAACTCATAGTAGGTGTGTAAATATAAACGTTTATTTTCTTTAAGATATGTCTTGTGTACACTTTTTGTGCCTGGAGACCGGCATGTACTGTGCGGACAAAAAGATGGCCACTTACTTATCGCAGATATAGCAGCAGGAGACGTTTTAGAAAATATTTCAGCACATTCAACTGAATTGTGGTCAATGTGCTTACAGCCCGATTTGGTATTCTTAGTTCGTCCTAAAAATTATTGTGTTTTAATTAACATTTCTTCTAGAGAGGCGTAGTTACTGGTGGAGGAGACAAAACTGTAAAATTTTGGCAATTTGAGTTGGTAATTGATGAGAAAAGTGAATCTAAAGCTAAGGTGCTTTCACTTCTGCATACTCGAACATTAAAAGTTGATGACGGAGTTCTATGCGTTAGAATATCACCAAATAGTAAGTTTGTAGCCGTTGCACTTTTGGATTCGACGGTGAAAATCTTCTTTTTGGATACTTTCAAGGTACAATTTCCCTATAAGTTTTTAGTTAGTTTTCTAATACGTGTTTTGTAGTTTTATTTGTCATTGTACGGCCATAAACTTCCTGTGCTATGTATGGATATTTCATCGGATTCAACACTTATTGCAACAGGTTCTGCGGATAGGAATGTAAAATTGTGGGGTATGGATTTTGGAGATTGTCACAAGAGTATATTTGCCCACGATGATTCAGTAATGGGGTTGCAGTTTGTACCTCGAACCCACCACTTTTTTACTTGTGGAAAAGATGGCAAGGTGAAACAGTGGGATGGAGATACCTACGTGAAGATAATTACATTGCAGGTATTTATGTTTTATAGTACAGTGTGGCTCAATTTCACCGAGATTATTAGAGCAACTTCAATATTTCTTCCCACGTTTTACCTTTAATATAGTTAATAAATATAATATAAAGTCAATAGTATTATACATATTTCTTGATCCATTCAAGAAATCAATAATAATACAGTTTTTATAAATTTTAGGGACATGTTGGAGAAGCATGGTCTTTATCTGTATCTGCTAATGGTCAACATGTCGTGTCTTGTGGAGCTGATAAAGTTTTGAGGCTGTACGAGAAATCAGATCAGCCATTGGTTCTTCAAGATGAAGAAGAGCAGGAACGAGAAGAGCAGGAAGGCCTTGCAACTGGAGATCAAACCATCGTTCCTGGTCAACCTGGTTTGAATTTGCCATCTCGGAAGACAATTGGCAGTGAAAAATCTGTAATTTAACTAGTGACAACGCCATCAAAATTATTTCATTCGACTTATTTCAGGCTGAAAGTATTATTGAGTGCTTGGAGGTTTGTGAGCAGTACAAGGAACAATTAGTGGAACATGCTTCATTACAAGCTGCTTCAAACGAGCCTTTACCTTTGCCAACACCACCGTTAATAATGCTGGCTTTCAATGTTACCGCTGTGGACGATTTTATTTTGGAAACGATAAAGAGAATACGGCCAAGGTATGTTTCTAGCAATTGGGCCTTACAAGCGTTACTATAAAATGTAATTCTAGCGATTTGGAAGAAGCCTTACTCTTGTTGCCATTTTCCTTGGTATGTGATTTGCTGCAATATTTACCTAAACTAATGATTCGTGGTGATCAGATTGAATTGATAAGCAAAGTGTCGATCTTTTTATTGAAGATACATCATGCTCCAATTGTAGCTAATCACGCACTTTTATCTACTATCAAATCATTGCAAAAGTTATCGATGGTTAAAGCGGAAGAGATGAGAGTAAGTAATTCACGCTACAATGTTACCATCATAATGGAGTCATTTTCTAGGATGTTATTGGCTACAATTATTATGGACTACAATATTTGCAGAGAGATATCGAGTCTTCACAAAATATACAATTATTCCGTGATGCTACAAGAGAGAAAAAGAAAGGTGAAAAAAAAAGAAAGCAGAGAGAAACGATAAAGCGATCAATTTTAATGATGTCGACATAAGTTACATTAAAATTATAAATAATTTTGAAAAACTTTGGTTTATTTGTTTCACAAGTTGTATACAAAGTGATCAACAATGCTTTGGGTGTTTGATAGGATTCAACGAAATATAAATGTTGGCAATCCAGACTTCTCCAGAAGTAGCAAATGTTTCACAGAAATTAAGTAAAAATTTCTAACAATAGTTTTGCCATTTTTATTGCTGAAACAATTTTAAATCAAATCAAATTACGGTTGGTTAAGGCTCTGCATATTTTGTATAATTTTTACTCTTGCTCTAAAAACCATAACATATTTTTAAAGACGGCTAACTATCGATATCATCTACTAACTTTCATAAGTAGGGAAGTATTTGAGGTTTAAGAAAATCCCATTTGGTATATCTATCTTGAGATAGCCATGCAATACTCAATTTGGGACACCCTGTGTACTGAATTGAATAAGTATTATCTATTCCAAATGATACGGGAAAACGATTATTATAAATACAGTTGCAATTTACTTAATCACTGTGAATGTTATTATTCCACCGCTGGCTATAAAATACTATACAAAATCATCAGTCTTCAGTGCTTCATGAAAATTAAAATTAAGTCAAATAAAAAGCACAAATATTTATATAAGAGCAATCGTTTATTACAGTTTAAAATACAATAATTGCAAATAATACATTATGGAATAATATTGCGCATAATTGCTCAATTTAACTAATCATTTCAATAAAATGTATACAAGGTTTAAAAAAAACCTACCCAGTTCTCCATTTACCTACAGTTGGTACTTCCTCAGGGAATTATTTAAATTGGAAAAGCGGCAACATAGCAGTCAATGACAATGTAATTTTAATGATATTAAAATATCTGTTCACCTATCACTGCTTTCACTAACTTTCAATAGTTTAACTTATTCACTCGTTTCAGAGTACTCAAGTTTGGCATTTTACTTAGAATAAATGTTTGTATTTTCCTTGGGTAAATGAGCTTAGTGGGAAAAGTAGGTAACTTTTTTTAGAAATAACGCTGTATTTGCATTAATAAACAAATCAGAATGAGCACATGGGAACAAATATATAACATGCAAACGCCCAATAAATAGAAAAGTCTTGTCATTGCTTGGCAAGATATTTGTGATTATTAGGAAATATTCAATTGATTGTCTGTGATGGTTTATTACAAAGTTTGACACAAGTACAGTGAGATGAAATAGTTGGTAATTTATAGTTACCAAGGACTGTCAAAAATGATTTTTGTCTTTGTCTTATGGAGTTTTGTGAATTAAATATGTATGCTTCTGATAAACGGTACATTTACTTTCTTATCGAGATAAGGAGAGTATTCAAATATTTTACAAATCAACTAACAGTTTTTGTATAACACAACACTCATGATTAATGTTAGCATATTTTCATTGGGCAAAATATAAAACTACTTAATTACAATATTTTGTCAATATATTAGGTTAGTCTTGTCACTTGTACTACGTAAATGTGTACTACTACTATCAACAACAACAAAAACATTGGACATCTCTTACTAGTGATTTTAGCATTATTTCATTTGATTGAATGATGCTTCAAACAATTTTGACAGATATATAACATGTCTTAACACGTTAACCGCCACCTGTACAGCCAGCTGCCAACTGACATGGTATCTGAAGCGCCGTACAATATATACGGGGTATTACGAAAAATGTCTTTGTATTTTTTTAGTATACACTAACCTATTGTCATGAAATTAATATGTACATAACATATTTTTGAATGGGAGAACAATTTAGGTATTATTTCGTATTGGTAGCCGGCTGTACAGGTGGCGTACATGAAAACCTGACATTTAGAATTTGCCATTTGTACAGCCGGCGGACATGTATTATCCCCCCTACAATGCCTAAATCAAGAGGGATTTATAAGTGCAAACGCGATAGTACGGCCGTGCAGTATGGTAAGGAGGGTGTCAGCGACTGTTTGTTTTGGATCGAGTTTGCATGCGGTTTAGCCTTTTACTATTGAACTTTGTTTAGTTCATTTTGATATAGTTTTTATTTTCTACAAAGAAGTATTGTTAGTGTATATTGAACTTTTCTACTGTACTATCATATTTTTCAGGTAAGTAAGCGATTTCTAACGATTTTATCACTCGTTAACGTTAAGATAGCGTTTTTTGTTTTAGTCATTTCAATGAATATGGATTCGAAAAAGAGGCCGTTGAGTGAGAAAGAAGCAGAAAATTTGTATGCAGAGTCAGAAAGTAGCGAAGTCGGCGAGAATTTTAATAGTGATAGCGATAATGAGGATTTTGATAGTGATGATAGCGTCAGAGATCCAGACTTTCAGGACCGTGCTTCCAGCTCTTCAGAAAACAGTCCTTCCGAAGAAGACCTGGATGATCTTTCTAATGATAATCCGGGTAACAATCCGACAATTATTTCTGAATGGAGAGAAGTAACTGGAAATAATCAGCAAACTTTTGCATTTGTAAGAAATGAAGGCCTAAACCCAAACGTGGCTACAACAAACACATTTACAGAATTAAATGCTTATTCCCTTTTTTTGACCGAAGATTTGTTAGAAACAATGGTTATAGAAATCAATCGAAATGCACAACAGGTAATAGCAAAGTCCAAAAGCCGACTTTCACTTTGGAAACCTGTAACAGTGCCGGAAATGAGGAAGTTTCTTGGTATTCTGATTTACATGGGTTTAGTGCGTTACCCGAATATCGAGGCTTACTGGAGCACACATCCCATATATAAGAATAACCTTGTTCCAAAAACAATGCCAAGAAACAGATTTCAATCTCTTCTACGCTTTTGGCATTTTTCGAATAATGAGGACCTATCAGCGGAACAGAATCGTCTTCATAAAATCGAGCCATTGATTTCTCACTTTAATTTGAGATATAAACAGGTATTGCAGCCGGGGAAAATAATAGCAATTGATGAGAGCATGGTTCCTTTTCGTGGTCGACTTAAATTTAGACAGTATATTCCTGGAAAACGGCATAAATATGGCATCAAGCTCTTTAAGATGTGCGATCCGAAAGGATATACTTACTCATTTTCTGTTTACCAAGGCAAAGGCGCAGATAGGGAAGTATCTCTCCCAACGAGTACGGTGATGGATCTCTGTAAAGATTTTTTGAATGAAGGAAGAGTTGCGGTAAACGATAACTTCTACACCAGCATTCCTCTTGCAAAGCAACTTTTAAATCGAAGAACTCACTCCATTGGAACCCTAAGAAAAAACAGAAAAGGTCTACCAAAAGAAGTTGTGTCAGCAAAACTGAAAAGAGGGGAAATAATAGGTAGAGAAAATGAAGATGGAATCGTTGTCTCCAAGTGGAAAGACAAAAGAGATGTTTTAATGCTCTCTACTTATCACACTTTGGACGTAGTAAACACCGGAAAATTAAACAGAATGTGCGAAGACATTCAAAAACCGCAATGCATTATCGATTACAATGCAGGAAAGGCGGGAATTGATTTGTCCGACCAATTGGCCGCATATTCTTCTCCTGTCCGAAAATCGGTAAGATGGTATCACAAAGTTGCCATTGAATTATTGATGGGGACATCTGTAGTTAATGCCTTAGTTGTGTACAAACTGGTGCATGCAACATCAAAAATGTCTGTTACAAAATTTCGGGAAACTTTGGTGGAGTCACTTTTGAAAACTGAAGGTGAAGACGAAGTTCCACAGCAGGATAAGAAGCGGAAAAAAATACAGCACGAAATGAAAGAGACTGACGAGAAGTGCAAAAGGAATAGAAAGGTTAGAAAAAGATGTATATACTGTTACAAGAAACTATCGGCGGAGCAAAGCTGGAAACTAGCAGCAAATTCAGCGAAAGGGGTATCTACTTATTGCGATACCTGTCTTGAAAAACCTTTTATTTGTATTCAGTGTTTTCCTGATCATTTTTGAGTATATTTCTGCAAATGAATTATAATTATGTGTAGCAAATGATTAATAAAAATAAAACTCGTTTTATGATCCATGTTTTTCACATTCGTATGCTCCGATTGCCGAACCAATGGTGCACATGATTACTTGTACGCCGAACAATATCTGTATACGGGGAATTGCACGTAAGCTGAAGCGCGGGCTTACAATTTATCTAAAATCGCACCTCTCGTCTTGTACGCCGGCGGTTCAGGTGGCACGAAAATGATATAGCCAGTTGACCGCCGGCTGTACAGGATGTCAATTTTTATCATTCTAAAAAATGCCATGCGGCGGTTAACGTGTTAAATAAATTAATATGTATAGTATCCACAGCAATATCAGGCACATTCATGTTAGAATATACCTATTAACTGTCCCATTTTTGTTGTTGTGCAGAGTACAGTTCTGGAATTAAAAATCCTGGCGAGGACAATATAAATTGTCTTTGCGTTTCTGGGTTAGCAATTGTCAGTTAAACAATGTTGTTGCTATCATATAGGAGTAATTATTTTGACTTTGACTAATTTCACCAAGTAATGTAAAGTAAGATATACGAGCCCTAACAACTTAAAGTTCGGACGATACCCATTGTTACTATTACTTACAGATTATCTTGCTAAAAGTTGCTACTTACTTATTATATTTATGATCTCATAAAAATAAATATATTTATCTCTTTAGAAGGAAAAAATTAAAAACTGGACCCATTTTACTGGCTACTTAATGTTCGGACGTCTCCTTTTTAATTTTATTTTCGGGTTAACACTGTTAAAATGATAGTTATTAATGTGATAAGCTGGTTTCTTTTATTTGTGTTCATGAAAATGAGTCGTGGTAAACCAACCTCAAACGAAATTCGTCTAATTGTTGTGAAACAGTTTCATGAAGACAATCGGCGATAATTTGATTTTAGCGAAGCCAATGGTAGGCTATATTATCCAGTGCTATGGAGATACAGCCAGACACCAAATTCGGGGTAAAAGTTCCTGTCAACCAAGCAAAATGACATGCAGAAAGAGTAAGCATCTTGTGAAAATATGTAAAAGTCAGCGAAGAGTCACTGTAACGGAGATAACGGCCTTATTTAAAGGGGAAACGGGGGCAAATATTTCGCGAGAATGTTGTAGGCAATGGATCCATAAGTCAGGGCTCAGTTTTTATAAGGTACATAATAAATGAAATATTAAATAACATTACTTTTTTTTAATTCACTTTATTTTATTTTATTGAAGTCTAAAGAAAAACCTCTGTTAACAAACAGAAGAACAATCGTATAGCTTGGGCTAAGTCTAAATTGTCTTGGACAGTAGAAGACTGATCCAAAGTCATATTTAGCAATGAATCCAAATTCGACGTCTCTGTAGGTGATTGCAGAAAAATAATTATTCGAGATAAAACGGAAGCTTTTAAAGCGGGTTGTTGATTTGAGGGTGTAAAAGTGGTACAAGTCTTAAGGTGCGAGTCCACTAGCAAGTAACTTGCAACATTTATTGTGAGAGCAGATTTCTTGCCTGTGTAGACATGTCTGAGATTAGTCTCGGCAAGTTCAATACATTTGCGCCAGCTACTCTCGCAGAGCGATCATATCTGCAGTGGACACAGCGACAATTGCGTTAATGTCAGCGAGTGTCTGACATTAACGCTCGTTTTCCAACCGTGTTGGAAATATTTACGAAGAGTAGCAGGAGGTAAAAGGATGAGGGGGAGAAAAAGTGGCACAAAAAAAGGAGGCACAAAAAACAAAATGTTTTAGAAAATCTAGCCACTGAATGCGAATCTATCAGCGAAAATGAACTTAATCGTAAATTACATAGTATGTTCATAATTATATATTAAATTATAATGTTTTTACTACTTTTAATTCTTTAAAATACACCACTTGAGTTTCGACCTTTGATAGTCATTTTCAAGTGACAGATTATAGCTGTATGACAAATTACAATGGTGTATAGATTCATTTATTTATTTATAAAATTCAAAAGTGGGGGGGTGTTGATTAAATGATCTGTTTTTTCTGATGACTGTTTTTTAACAACATGAATCATAATGTCGTCAAATTTTGAGATTCTTTTGAAACGTCGCGGGACGCGGATAAAATTTCTATTAATCGGGACTGTCTCGCAAAAATCGGGGCTTCTGGTCACCTTAAACTTGCCGCAAAATCACTATGCACGTGTAGACAGCCCCGACATTTATTGAGCAAATAGTTCAGAGATAACTCTCACAAATTATTTCAGAGAGTAAGTTGCGGTAAGTGTAGACACTCGCTCAAGTTGCTCTCGCAATAAATGTCGCAAGTTACTTGCTAATTGACCTGCACCTTTATAGTGAATTTGTTTAAAATTAAGCTGTGTAATCAAGTCACTCTTCTCTGCAAAGAAAAATCAAGTAACATGTCACTGTCATTGTGGCATAAATATGTACCATCGCCTTTATACAAAACTGGTACAGCCAATTTTCAACAGATTGAATTAGGCTGTGATATGACAAATTTAAACAAACTTCGGACACATGACCGACATCTTTACTGTCAAGTTAAGACGGCACCTTTAAATAAAGCTTAGAAATCAATCATTCAAATTAGATTGAATGGAATTGCGGTTGAGCTCGGCATTAACAAGAATACAGTTTTACTTGCTAAACAAAAAATCCACGATACTGAAACAATCAGAAGAAAACGAGGCACAGGCCCTAAAAAAATGTGTTCGTATTTACACAACTGAAATTTTCAAAAATTAGGGTATCTTGATATTTTCATTGGCTTACCTTTCTATGAAGGTGATGGTACATGTTTACTTAATGAAAAGCCACATTTTAGAATAGCCCTTCAAATGCTTTTGATAAAGCAAGAATAATAGAGAAATTGAAAATGCATGGTCTATAAGTAAGGTGACCAGATTCTAACAATAGAAAAGCGGGACGCGGGGGGGGCTTTGATTTTTAAATTAATTAACAAAGAACGCAAAATATACAGGGTGTCTCCTAAAAAACGCAGCTGGCCATAACTCCATAACTCCCTAACTATTTATTGCCCGATTTCAATAAAACAAAAACAAAATTAAATGTCTCCACATGTTCTACAAAGGGGCCCTAATTTCCTTTTTTTGCAAAATCAACTTTCAACAACTTTGTAGAACATGTGCAGCCATTTAGTCTTGTTTTCGTTTTATTGAAATCTGACAAAAAATAAAGGACAATTTTTTTTAACAACATGAAACATAATGTCAAATTTACAAATATAATAAATACGAGGCATGTTTTTAAAGTACCGTTTTGCATTTTGACCGCTGCAGCGCTGCTACCAAATACAGATATTGGCGAAATATATAAGCTTATAACATCAAAACAGCGAATAAAAGATCACCCCGAAAAAAAACTCAATCTTTCAAAAGTCGGGACTTTATTCAAATATCGCGGGACGCGGGACAAATTTCTAAAAATCGGGACTGTCCCGCCAAAATCGGGACGTCTGGTCACCTTATCTATAAGGCACGTTGCATAATTTTTTGACATCTTCAGCTAAACGAAATTCACACTAGGCAAAGAACCTGTACCACTTTTTTATGGCCGCGATTGTACATATCAATTTTTTTAAACAGAATATTTTTTCTAATGTAAATTTGGTTTTTAGTGTTGGTCAATTAATTGTCTACTTGACAGTACCTTCCAAAAAAATGTTGTACCAATTTTACCAACTTTTATAATGCCTTATTTAATCGAAATAGATAAAGGTAGAGGTGTCTGCCACCTAGAAAATGGTAGGACAATTATGTATGTAGCGGTGCAATTATGTATTTATACTGACATACCGTCAAAAAATTCTAACCTACTTCTAAAAAAACGGTTTCAAACTACGACAAAAGTGAAAATAAAACGTGTCATTGTTTTTTAAATCTCCCGTTTTTTTTAACTTGGTTATAATTTTGATTGTTCTCAAAAGTTAAACAATATTAAAGAAATTGTATAAAGGAAATATTTATTTACATTAAAGACATACAATCAATACTACTAACACATTTTTTAATCAGTAGATGAAGATATGGTATTCAAATCTTTGACTAAGTCTTACGGCCTTTTACTTTTTATGCAATAATTTTCGCCATTTTGTACTTTCACATGACAATATTGGAACATTTTAATGTCAATTTGAAGTTAACCTATTCTTGTGTTGTTGTGAATGTCCATTGTTTTCCACCAAACCAGTTTTACGATATGGTTTTAAAATATTTAAGTAACAACGGGCTAAAGGTTTGAGCTCTAGTCGTGTTTGAGATCCTATCTTCATAACTTCACAAAAAAATCTAAAACTATTAATTAGATACACTAAAAAAAAAAACAATTTCTGATCAAAATTGCATTTTGTTAAAAACAGTATTTTTATTTGGAGCTCCCGCATATGTGAATAAAATAATATTTATTACAGAATAACAACTTATTATTTAGTTTTGCTAAAATTGTATGTACAGTATGTGCTAAAATTGGTGAACAAAAATTAGATTGTATTTGGCCAATAACTATGATAAAATTATGTCACAAAATCACATAAGGAATTTAATGCAATAATATTGATTAATGGATATAATTAGCAAATACAAGGTTTATCAGAATGGGCTTTAGGAACATCATTATCTCAAAGAAGCATAATTATGTTTTAAAGTTCATAAACTCATAATCGTTTTATTTAAAATTGGCTCTTGGTAATGGTTTTTAAAATTGCAATCAGACAAACCCAACGAAAACGTGTGTGATATCAAATACTTCGGTGCAAAGCGCATTCATTTCCCTTTCCAGATTTAACTTTACACCACTGGAAAACAAAACGCTCTGCCATGGCCTTGACTTTTTTAGTACGTGTGGCATTAATATGGTAAGCTTGTGGTTATAAGGATATTTTGTCAATTAACAGGTCACCTTAAATATTAATCAACATGTATTCATTCCTACTGTAATGTTTTGACAAACATAATTTACAGTTAAAAAACCAGATGAATTGTGAATTGCAGATTTAAGAAGTGCACATTTTTCAACACATTTTATATTCAAATCACTCTAAATTTAGTTATATTTATAATACTGATTTGTGATAATACATTTATGTTCGCGATATATTTTATTAAAATTATGCCACTTTGCAATTTTTAATTCATAAAATTATCGACAAAAGGGCGATTTTAAGATACTCCCTCCGTTCCAAAATAAGTCCGATTTAGGAATTATATTTGTTCCAAAATATGTGTCAAATTTCATTAAAAAAATATGCAAAGGGATATATAATGTGTATTTTTACAACTAAACTATAACATAAACTGGAAAACATTTCAAAATTAACACTTATGAGTAACATTTAACAAATTAGTAACTATAAATGGTCGGAACAAACTACATTGCGTATCAATGTTTCGTGCAAACGCAGTTTGCCCTTGCTCACATGAGGAAACTTTACAAGCTTTGAAGCTTTTTTTGGGTAGTTTTAGCCTTGACGACCGTAATAATTAACCTTAAACAAATGGTCAGCGGGTAAAAACCAAACGAACACTTGAATTTTACCACCAAATTTTACCTATTCACTTCAAACACTATTTTGACAATTTCCAAACTTCAGGCGACTACTAGATTCACTTTTTTCATGCTTAATTGATATAAATAACTCCTGATACATTTAATTACATTATTTCAATATTTCATTAAAAAAACTAAACTAAACTAAAAATCAGACTTATTTTAGAACGGAGTGAGTATTTTTTAATATTCAATTGAAAGCAAATTTATATGAATTTATTGTACTTAATTGCCACTTTTATGAATTACACTACCATAAATCTATAGTGACGGTGAAGTTTTCATTACTGAAGATAAATTTGCCCGACTGACATTTGCTAATGAATAGCACTGAAAATATCGACCAACTTTATCAAACCTTGTATAATATTAAGCACTAATAAAATTTAGACCAACTTGTACTATAATAAAATTCTACAGACAATATTATATTACTGGATGGATGAGTAAGTACAGGATCACGATGCACAATAATATTTAGTTCGTATCACAAAATTCTCATATATTATTAAACATTCCAAAATGAAATCAACAATTTCCTTGAACATAATATTTTTATATCCTTATCATTTTACTTGCAATGTTAGTTCGCATAGTTGATCCAACACGAGGACATAACATTTTTTCACAACTGATTGTATTAAAAATAGTATCAATATCACAAGTAACATGTCAAATCATGCAATATGACACAGTATCAGCACATATTGAAAATTAGACTCACAATATTTTTAATTGGCAACGAGTTTAGTAACTACAGAAGATAACTCCTGTTTTTGGACAATTCATTTATATCTGCAAATTTTTGGAAATGGTATATTGATTTTTTTGTTTTTAATATTAAAATAAATATTTATTAGGCATATCAAAGCCAACATTCATGCGAACATGTCTTGAATACACACAAATTCTCTATATCACTAAAGGCCTATGAAAAAATTTAATAGTTCGTGATTTCAGTGTACGCCATTTTCTAAAACATTTGACGTTATTGTATCATATATATATTTATTGACAGAATATCTAAAAAAAAAATAATAATACATTGATATATTTACTCAGATTTATAAACACGTGTGCGTTTAAAATTGAAAAATATATTTCCCTGGAATGTTGTGAATACATGTGAGATATCCAAGAACGTTATTAATAAATTAAAAATAACAAGACATATAAAACTAAATTCATATAATTTAACAAGTAGCACTTGATATATTTACAAATAACACATGTAAAATATGCAGCACAGTTCAAATAAATTATATTAGTCTGTATACATAATATTTGAGCAAAATAAATTATAACTATGGTTATAAAATTTACAATCTTATAAATTATCACGTCTACTGAAAAAAAAAAGGATGAGCATAGAGAACTTTTTTGTCAACATGACAAACACAACATTCAAGCAAACTATATATATATACCGAGCGTCTGGGATAAGGGGCGAACATAGGAATTTAACATGTAAAATTATATATGTGTAATTATTAGCTCTCCTATTAATTTTAGAGAAAAATTGCAAAGGAATATTTTTTAGAGTATTAAACACTATTTTTTTAAATTTACGTTTGTACCAGAATCCACCTTAGAAATAATAAAAATAAGTTGAACAATGTACTGTCGTGTTGATTAAAGTGTACAGCATTTCTGATGTGTGAATGTGACTTGATTTCACAATGTTCAAAAAAGTGTTGTACAGACAAATATATTGAAAGGTTAGATCTAGGTCTTGTTAATTAATGATACAGTGCGAGCCTTTGTTGATTAAAAATACAACCACCGATAAACGTTTAATGGTAGAATAAATAATACACTAAAGATCTAGAGTAATTAATTTTCATATAAAGAATACAATAATAATACATTTTGGCACTGTTAAGCTACACTCACAACCACTCAATTAGTAATTAACATAGCAATTAGTACTTAATGCAAAAGTTTGGTATACTCTGATTTTTCTAAACTGGCGTGCACGTCATCAAAATAATAATCATAATAATGATGGCACAATTTTACAAGGTTGCCAGCTGTTCTGAGTATTTAAAAATGGCTGCAATCAGCTGTTGCGCCCGTGCAATCTTGTGCGACAGTGCGCGGTTCGTATCAAATTCATCGACTTCTCTACCGTTTATCGTACAGATATCAATCTTGTGGTTATAGTTTACCATCTACAATGACAAAATATGCATTGTAATAATCGATCAAATGTAACAAGTTAGACGTCAAAGAAGTTTGAAGCATTAGTGAAAAAGATGTGGCATCGTCGCCGAGAAAATATCGCCGATACCAACATAACATGATTTATTACATGATTGGCAGGCGAAAATTGTGTCCGCGGTTAATACACCGATTACCTATTTATAACCACCGGTGATCAGTGTTATGTAACAAATGATCTTCAGATTAATTTCGATTCTTAAACTATTGCATATTCTCGAAAACAATCACGTTGGTACGAAAAAACCTCATCGCACAGCTGTTTGATGACGTGCACGCCAGTTTAGAAAAATCAGAGTATATATGGAAATACACAATGTTGTTCACAACAGCCAAATTAGTAATCAGTAATTAGTAACACGAAATCAGAAATTAACTCGAAATTGAACCTTGCAAGGTCCAAGGTCTTAAGCCTCGTTTACATTTGGAAAGTACTTGCCGCCAGTAAACTTACGATGTGTAAACCAGAAAAATGTCTTACTTTCTAATTTCCGGAAAGTAGCAAGCGAAGTTAAGGACCCGGCTAGTTTACTGACCAACTTTCCCGTCCATCTTGTAGTTCTCTGCGTTCAAACAGTACCCTAACACGTTGCAGGAGTACATTTTTTAAAATGAATTGGTATAGTGATCAAATAATAACATTTTTATGAAAATTACAATATATTGTGAATGAATATATAAGAATGAAAAATCATATGAATCAACTAAAGAGAAATCCTGCTTTTGACCGTCATTTACAAGAATTGAAAGAACTAGAAAGTTTTTAAAACATTGATTTGACCATTCTTAAGACTAGACTGAAAACAATAAAACCTGTATATAGGCAACAATTAAATAAGGTTCTGAAATAAAAAAAAAAGTGGATCTGGTACAGATAATGTATATAAGCCAAAGCTTTATTTTGTTTTCCAAGGCAGATACCATATTCGTTTTTCTTTATTTACATTTTCAATTAAAAATAAAAAAATTTCAATAAAAAATTTAAATTAATAAAAAAATTCTATTAAAACTAAAAAAATCTACTGCTCTTGAAGCCATTTATTTCTGTATTAGTCATCAAGTAAACTATCTAATGTGTAGATACACATATAGCAGGAAGTTTACTGGTGGCAAGTACTTTCCGCCAGTAAACTTTCCAAATGTAAACGAGGCTTTACGTTAATTTTGGCAGCAAATTAGTGGATTAGATTAGATTAAGTGCGCATGTGCGAAAACAGCTGTTCAGGGGCAAATAAACAGAATAAAATGGGCCGAATAAGAAGTGTGCAAGATAAAAGAAAACTGGGGAAATTAGCACTGGAATTGCGTAATTTATACCGACTTTAAATGCGAAAAGTACCAGGGTATAGTGGGTTAGAATATTTCTAAGTCTGCCTGAGATTTATTATATAAATATGGGTACTCCATTACCAGTAAAATTCTCAGGCGTGTATTCCATTTTGTGCTATTCGATAATAGGTATAATAGAAATCGTAGGGATTGTAGACTCACAAGAGGTTATAACAACAAATCCCAATCGTCAAACGGTCAGCTGTTGGCTTTTTTTGGTTTTACAGCTGTTCGATAATAGGTATAATAGAAATCTTAGGAATTGTAGACTCACAAGAGAGGTTATAACAAAGGTTATAACAACAAATCCCAATCGTCTAACGGTCAGCTGTTGGCTTGTTTTGGTTTTACAGGTATATCCTTATCACCTTTTTCACTTCACTAAATAACCGCTAGGTGGCTTTTCTAAATTAGTACACAAAATTAGTGCAATTGTGAATGATCATTTTTTCAAATTAGTGTACTGATTACTAATTGCTACGTTAATTAATAATTGAGTGGTTGTGAATGAAGCTTTAGTTGTCACTTTGACAGTTCTGAAATGTATGTACCATTGACAAAATATACAGTCAAGTACTTATTTCTGTACAACACATTTTTAAACATGACTTGCAACAGCCAATTATCTATGTATAACACATTTTTGAACACCGACTGTACCATAAAAACCGTTGCCATGAGTTTGACAAATGTCATGTTATACAAACTTGCTAATTGTTGATACAGATAGTATTGGTCGATTGTTAAATTTAACCGAAAATAAGTCACAAACTCTACGTAAACTGACGCCACTGTAAAATGTTAATAATAATTATTATAATAATAATTGATCATTGGAATAACTCAGATTATTTAATTCATACTCTTATTAGCCAATCACAATGTGAGTTTGGACTAAGCAACACGAAATATTTACGAATATTTTCAATATTTTTGTTTTTGGTCGGTTGTCTAGTTACGTTCACACATTGACAAACTACACATCATAATTATAATTCATGTCAAAGCATACATCAAAAACGAATGAAAATAAATGCTTCAAAACTGTTATATTTGAAACAACACAACTTTGAATATTTTTAATAATGCCCTAGCCGAGATTGCAAATAATAAATCATATTGTATTCATTAAATAATCTGATCAAATACTAAATTGCTATCCAACACGCTGTCGTAAAATATCCGGCAATTTTAATTCACTTATGGTAATAGTACAGACTATCCAATTGCAACCAATCATATTAATGCGTATTCCAGAAATCACCTAGCAACGAACGAATACCACTGACTATTTCCCTCCAAAAATTTCAATGAGATTGCAACCAATCATATTAATGCATATTCCTGAAATCACCTAACAACGAACGAATACCACCGAGTATTTGATGCACCATGAAAATACCCGGGTATTTTCATGGTGCATTAAGTTATATTTTTGATATTTCAAAAGCATTTTTACAAATTACAATTCGAATTTGAACAATAATAATTATAGTTATTATTGAAAGTACAATTGCTATAAGTACTGGCTCCACTGACACAAGTAATTATTTTAGGTAATTCATTATTTATATCGTGAAATTCCTACTTGGCATGAAATTTTTGTCGGGAAGTAGTCCTCGATATATCTCTCATGCATGCCATCCTTAATATTTGGCATGCACTCAGGATATAACTACTGATTATTGTTCATAGTAATTGATATGTGACTAGCAAAATTATTTTCATTATAACATGACATTTGTCAAACTCATGGCAAGGGTTTTTATGGTACATTCTTCAAATGTTTATTATTTCCGAGGTGGATTCTGGTACAAAAGTAAATTAAATGGATGATACATTTACTGTTTTTAATACTCTATAAAATATTCCTTTGCAATTTTTCTCTAAAATTAATAGGGGAGCTAATAATTACACATATTTTATTTTACAGTTAAATTCCTATGTTCGCCCCTTATGCCAGACAGATATAATATATATATACTTACAGAAATATAGTTCATCTGATCATCCCAGTTATATTATGTTTAGCAGCCGTGTAATATATTATTTACAAGTCTTATAAAAAATATTGACTTTCGCAATAATAAATTGATCGATAATATTGCACTTAGTTTACATTTTGAAGGGAATACAAATTTGTTGTAATAAAATATGGCAATTATTCATTGAAATAGAGCATACGTAGTAACAGCCATACATTTAAATATTTACAAGACATGCAGGTATACACTCTGACTCTTTCCTTACTAAGAGTTTCAAGCATTTATATTATTTTTCGGAGGATCATCAAAGCGATTAATGTCCAACGAACTCAAACTGCTCAATGACGTATACGAATTATTTACAATATGAGGAGCCTCATTAAATTCATCTAGTTCTTCTATATCTGCAGCAGAAGGTCCGGCCAAAAGAAAATACTGTTCAGAACGGGTAGGCCACAGCAAATGTGCCATAACACAATAAGCAAAGCAATCTGCCGAGTATGTTATCCCTAAATAACCACAATTTATTATGCCGGAAGTGTTATTATTGAGAATCGTACTTACCTAAGAGTAATTTGAACCGCCATAAGGCTGACACATGTAGCGCTATAAGTGCTAAAATTGGCAAATATATAAACCACACAAGACTTGAAGCTCCAAAATGAAGTAAAAAATTCAATTTTTGAGTATTGTGTTCATAGAGCATTGTCGTCCTCAGCTCATACAGAAACCATATCATTATTAATGATCTGAATACTATAATGAGCCATCCAGGCCAAGTTTGGTATTCATCAATGTCCTCAATTATATCCACTTCAGTCTGAAATATAAAAAAAAACAACCATTATACCTGTTGTCTTTAATTCATTAACTCAGGATGGAGTACATTTGTACATATTTGAATATTTTAATGTTTTTGAACAATAATAATGAGTTATATAAAAATAACACTTACCAAGTTCCAAACATATAGTAGTATATGAACAATACCATAACACAACCATATTGCAAACACCAGCGGTTTCCATGTCAGTTCCAGACGAGTAACTGCCCAACCTTTCGCCAACAATAATAAAAGTAACATGAATGAAGTCTGGAAATAAATTAGAAAAGTTTACAAAAGAAGTTATACAAATGTAGGTCATAATTACTCTTGATAAAATATCAAAAATATCGCCAGCCATTTGCAACTTGGGAAAACCCACTCCATCTAATGAAAACTTCAGAGTGTGGATTAAAATTAAGCATAATGCTATAAAATCTAATAACAAACTGGCTGTAAACAACTTTGTCACAGGATGTTTTTGAATCCTAACGGCATGTAATTGCAACGGAACCAGTACCATATAACACAGCCAAAAAAGCAAGTAGAGTTCCAAAGTGTTTTGTCGATCAAATGAAAACTGATAAGTCAACGTGCTAAATGATGATATATTTGGGTTGCCGTTGACTAGCCATATGTCGTACTCAAGTTTATGGTCGGGCAAGTCGTAATGATTCCATTCACAGCTTGTTTCGTTTAAGTAACACGCCACTAACGAAACGTACCAAAACGACGGCTGCCTTAAATCTTGTATAACATATGTAAATTGATGGTCCTTTACCACATTCCACGGACTATCTTCATCGATGCACAATCCGCGTTTAGGACAAGGAACTTTTCTCAGGTAATCATTTCCACCAGGACTGCAATGCTTATCAAATGCCTTGATGCTAAGCTGACTGAACATCCGTTTGCAAGCCTCTTTTTTGTCGTACAAGACATGGTTTTGATAGTATTCCAAAAACAGTGATCTGTCCAACACAGCGAACGTGATAGGCACTGAAAATCTTTGATTTGTCGTGATGTTACCGAAAATAAAACCATGGGTGGCATCTCTTTGATGTATGTCAGTTTTTTGGTTGCCAAACTTTACAAGAAATTTAAAGAAGTCTCCGGTCCTGAACTTTCCCGTCAGGTGTGTACTTTGTCCCCAATAAAAAAAATGCACCATAAGCAATGCGACTACAGACACTGTACGTCTTCCAAACATATTTTCAACAATATGTTTATCAGGTTATGTGCATCTGTCATTCTGACATCTTGCAGTAGCTTTCTCGAACTAAATACGAATTAGGGATATTCGTTTTATCAAATAACTAAAAATTTTACGCTGTGTCCAAAAAATATATACAGGGTGTGCTATAAATGGGAGGTAAGCTTATTTCTTAGCCATTGCCATCTATGGTTATCTATGGCCGTTACATTTCAACGGGTTGAGTTTCCGAGGACCGTCATTTTACTACACATTGAAATTGATGGCAAACCTTAAGTGCCTTAACATTCACTTTGTATTTTGAAAAAAATACATGGAATATAAATCTGAGGTAGTGATGGTTACGTTTTAAAGCAATAGGGTCTTCCGCGACTTTTCAAAAACCTTGAAACTGAACTCTAGACACATTAAAAACATCCTTGGCACTAATTTTTGTGCTGAGACAAATCGTTGTAATTAGCAAACACGATTTTAAAATTAACGGCGTTTGAAAAAGTCCCGAAAGCCCGCCATGTTGCTGTGACGTCACAACGCACGGTGCGCTCAGCTGTAGCATTGCTTACAATGGAGCGACAGAAAGAAAACGTCGGTTTTACGAAAAAAAGGACGAATAAGTATTGCATTGTGCGTGGATGTGATAGCAGCAGTAAATGCGAACCAAATAAGTTGCTTATAAACGTCCCAACAGGGGATATACGGAAAAATGGGTTACAACAAGTCCGAAGTGATTCCGCGAGTGTCACTTTGACGTCTCACTATTTTTGTGAAGACCATTTTAATGTAAGTACATAATTTTTCAATAAATTATCGACGAAATTCGATAAATATATATAATTAACTATCATCATAAGTAATGGGTATTCAAGGGGATTTCCGATTATATATATACATTAGTAATAACATAACCTCAAAATAGTTTGGAGGGTTCCATTCTAAAACAATACCTTCCATATCATTATTACTTTTTTAAAGTACTGTGAAATTTGGACAATATGTTCTTACACAAACGTTTAGTTAAAACTAAAAAACATGTTGAAACAATATTTGTAGCAAACTGTTGATTTTATAAATTTGATTAGATGATTAATAATTACAAATTTTGAACTCAGCATTCCCAATTCGTATGAGATGTAGGATATATTGCAAAGTTTAAACAGTATTTTATTTGTTCTTACAGCTGGAAGAGGATTTGGAAAATTATATGCGACTCCACGCGTTTCGGCTACGTTGAAAAATTCACTTTTTGAGAAAAAGTCGGGAACCATTAACACGTGAACTTCTATCAGATTATCTGGCTGTCCCTTTACTAACCCATCAGAACTTATTTTATGTCAGACTGGATTCTAAGTCGTATTAATCCACGATTCCTATCCCTTATGCACTGACTCCCGATCGCCAACATGCGCAAAGACGTCACAGTGCCGCTCGGCCTATAACAGCGTTTCGTCGGTCACGTGACAAAATGTGTAAGTTTTACGATTTTGTATGTTGTTTGTTGATAAGTTACAATGAAAACCAAACGTTTTCTCTGTGGGATGTTTAATTACAGGTTATAAACTTTACGTTAAGACACAAAAAGGTTATATTATTTTTTTTTCAGGAAGACCCTATTGTAGATTAACACCATGTGTTTCTCATATACCGTTATCCAAATTCCTTAGCGATTGCGCGGTGCCGACTTTATCGCTTAGGGTATGTGTACACTGTACAGGGCGCAGAAAGGTCTCGCTTTCACATTTGGAGTGTCATCAGACACTGCAGTTTAATCAATATTTAATTCGTGTTGAAATTGCTGGAGTTAATTTCACATAATTCAAGTGATTAAACAATTGAATCGTCAAGTGTACGTTTTTAAATATTTGGGAAACAAAGAAAAACATATCTTTGATATTAATATAGATTTTGCTTGAATTTTGTAGTATTTTTTAACACCGCTTCGAAGTGAATATTGCCTGTGTTTAAATTTTAATATTTATCATTTATTTGTTAAGAAAAAAAAAAACGTTGCACTCTGCTTGCTTATTATTTTACTGGCAGATATTAGTATAGAAATTACCTACTTAGCATTTTCAGGTCATCATTTTGTTTGTTATTGATGGGTAATTTTCCAGAAGGGTATGCCCTAACTGTTGGGAGTTCAAGAACGTCCTTGTACTTTTTCAAGATAAACATTGAGGGCGTAATACCCTCAATAAAGTGCCTAACAACAACTTTGACTAGTTATTTGAATTCAAATTGTTTATAAGATTAGACTTTGATTTGATTCTTTGGTTGTTAGAAATACCCCTTTCAGATTTTAATCTGAGAAAACTGGTGGCGCAACAGGACGAAAAATAAGATATTAGGTTTAGGTACTCCAGAAACACGCTATACTCGTAATCACGAGAGGTGTCTCATGACTCATACATTTGGAATGTATGGTTCAAATTTTCTTGAACGTGTGTCTACACTTATACGCACACGGTCGGCCAGATGTTTGGTTGCGCAAAAATGAAAAATGCACCCGGCCAATTAGGCCTACGAATTAGTTCATTTGTATCGCGTTAATGTCAAATCTCCAATGCTATAATTTCGCTGTGTAGGTTATGTGTACATAACAAGTATGTAAACACGAAATATATGTTTGGTTAACAGTGACACTGACAGATTCAATGAATTAACGAAGACATACGTTTTCACGGGTTTCATTTAAAACGTACAGCAGACGTATCGGACATTTACTCTCTCACTTTACTTCAGCGGTTTAGGGTAATATAGCGACACCGATTTTGCTTTTATTCCTGCATTAAACATTCATTTAGAATGAGTTATGAGACATCTCTCCTGATTTCGACTATACTGTAAGTACACAAGCATTTTAGCGGTTCCCGTAAAATAATTAATGAATAACACAGACGTTGTATCGCATAGCTCAGATTCAGATCTAGATTTGTCCGAACCCCAATCCCATAATCGTTGTCGTTCAAGATCCCCAATCCTAAAAATTAAAGTAAATACAATGGCCGTTTTAAAATCCGAGTACCTTCAAATGATCCCCGAATTTCATGGTGAGATCGAATTAGTCCCACGATTTGTGGAGATTGGTGAAACACTCGTAATTAAATTTTATAATGTTACTGATCCAACAGACTTCCAAAATTACTATTTAATGTCAAGCATTCTCGCCAAAATAAAGGGCGAGGTAGCCACGTATATTTCGTCAAGTATCATAACATGTTGGGCAGATTTAAAAAAAACGCAATACTTAATTCGTATAGCGATAAATGCGATTACTTTAATTTAAATAACGAAATAACAAATCTTAAGCAGAGTCAAAATGAGTCCACTTTTGATTTCAATATTAATAAGCAACATCTGTTGAATTTGCAAATAGCATATTTAGCAAATCACATCCCAGACTAAGTTGAACGACATTACTCATCCAAATTTTTTAGAGGTAACGCATTACGTACACGTTTGCGCGGCTTAAGATACCCAATTGGCTCTCAAATGTCAGTCAAAAATCCCGCTGATTTAAACACAGCGCTTCATATGTTAACAAATTATTTCCAAGTAGAAATCGCTTCAAATAATATCAATAAAAATACAACGAACTTGCAACGGGCTTATGTGCCTAAGTTTAATAATGTTCTGCACAAACCTGCATGCAATTTTAATTTTAATGCACGACCTCAATTTAATGCGAATAGAAACTTTACAAATCTGAACTATCGCACGAATAATAATAATTTTGGTGGCAATAAATTTTCACGATTTAATAATAATCAAAATTGACGAAGAAACACCCGGGCATCTTTTAGAGATGGATGCTTCGGAAAACCAGTAAATAATCTCATACAATTATATTCCCTTATGAATAACTCCAGCACGTTGCCATATACATATAATAGAGCTATTCATAAGCTGAAAATACTTACAGATACTGGTAGTAGTCGCTCCTTCGTGAATCCTGATATTGCTTATAAGTTATTTGAGAACAATATAGGAAATGATCCATTCGATGTGGCCAGCGCACATGGCTCAACCCATGGACATTTCAGCACGGTTATTCCCCTACAGAAATTATTTAAATCACGAGAGGCAGCGAAACAAAATTTTTATTTATTCGAATTCCACTCAGCATTCGATATTTTATTGGGACTCGACAATTTAATTAATCTTAATGCCATTATTAATATACCTGGAAATATCCTAAGTGCACCAAGATGCAAAATAACTCTTCATCGCGGAGATAGTGAAGAAATTGATAGGAAGGTGCAACGTAGACCAAAGGCTACGTACGAAGGTCATAAGCCGGTGCATAATGCGAGCATTTTTTACACACATCGATGTTTGATGTATCAAATGTATAAAATGGCGATATAATAATACCGTATACAAAGGTAGATAAACTCGAAGTGCCCGAATGTATAACACGTGTAAAAAAGGGCAAAGCTTTATACACAATTACTAATCCCATAGAGAAGGATGTTAAATTAAATAAAAAACCATTGGTAGCGGATCATTGATCAATGAATATGATCAAAATATTTCCTCCAATTTAAATAATATTTATTCAGAAAACACTGAATTTGATATCTCCCAAGTCCGTTCCGAGCATATGAATGATGAAGAGAGAAATATGATCAATAAATTAATTAATAAATTTGCAGATATTTTTCACGTGAGAAGAACAATTTAACTTTCACAAACAAAATTAAACACGGAATAATCACGAATGATGAAATTCCAGTCTATACAAAATCGTATAGGTACACCGAAATTCATCGGGCGAAAGTTAATAAACAAGTTCAAGAAACGCTTGAACAAAATATTATTAGACCATATTATAGTCCATGGTCGTCCCCTATATGGGTAGTCCCCAAAAAAATGAATGCGTTCGGGAAACGAAAATGGCGAATAGTCATTGACTATCGTAAGCTAAATGAAAAAACAATTGGCGATCGGTACCCGTTGCCAAATATTACTGAATTATTGGACAAACTTGGTCGTTGCCAATATTTCACTACATTAGACTTAGCGTCAGGTTTCCACCAAATAGAAATCGAAGATAAAGATATTGGAAAAACAGCGTTCAACACTCAGAATGGTCATTATGAACTTTTTAGAATGCCATTCGGGCTTAAAAATGCCCCCGCGACATTCCAACGCGTAATGGATAATATATTACGCGGTATTCAAAACGAAAAATGTCTCGTTTATATGGATGACATAATTATATTCAGCACTAGCCTACAAGAACATATCAATCGGTTAAGAGAAGTTTTTACTCGATTGAGAGAGTCTCATTTTAAAATACAGATTGACAAATCCGAATTCCTGAGAATGGAAGTTGCTTATCTGGAACATATGGTACCCCAGAGGGTGTAAAACCAAACCCCGATAACATTGAAGCAATCCAGAATTTCCCTATACCAAAAACGACTAAGCAAATAAAAGGTTTTTTTAGGTCTTTTGGGTTATTATAGAAAATTTGTAAGAAATTTCGCAGGCTTAACAAAACCTTTGACAAAATGTCTAAAGAAAGATGATGTAATAAATGTTAATAATCCTGAGTATCAAAATTGTTTTAATACATGCAAAAATGTGCTAATTAATGAACCCTCAACTTACTCAACAATTAAGAAAGAGCTTCTTGCAATCATTTGGGCAACTAAATATTTCAGACCCTATTTATGCGGACGCACTTTCCAAATTGTGATGGATCATAAGTCATAACTCATAAGCCTCTTCAATGGCTCAGGTCCATTAAGGAACCTAACTCAAAGCTAGTTAGATGGCGCTTAAAGCTTTCCGAATACGATTTCACAATCGTTTATATAAACGGAACTTTAAACAAAAACGCCAATGCATTATCATGAATCGAACTCAATGTTCACGATGATTTTGATGATGTACATGATTTTTATATCAATAACTTTAATGGATCATTTGATAACGATGGAATTCATGACAGCCACGAATCTCTTGTAGTTGAAACTGGAGATTTAGACGAGTCAAATAATATCGATCTAGATGACGATAATGATTATGCAACTATGCATTCAAATATCCAAGATCCAATATTCAATATCAATCATTGACAAACCAGTAAATATATGAAGTAATCAAATAATAAATACAGAGGTCAATTATGCACCCTTGAAACCTAAAATTGTTTATCTCTTCATTAATAAAAATATGCGATTGATTGTACAATTCTCTAAATCAGAATTCGAAAGCGATGCTATTAATTTTTTAAAGCAATTTATAGAACCCAAAGTAAATTACCGCTTGTTTTTCGAAAGCCCTGTATATGAAAAACTGTGTGCCACACTTCAAAAATATTTTAAAATTCTGATTCTAAATTTATCAAGTGTACAACAATGGTAAAGGACTTAGAAGGAGAAGATAAGGTGATAGACGATAGATGAAGTATAAGCGCAAATAAAACGACGATTTTGTTGACCTAATATAAGACGTGATATCCAAAACATTATTAATGAATGTGAAATTTGTCTAACCTGTAAGTATGAAATAAAACCGTTCAAAATTAAAATATAATCTAACTCCTACACCGGACCAACCGTTCGATATAATTCATATAGATAGCTTTCTTCAAAAGGAGGCCTATTTCTGACTATTATCGATTCATTTTCGACCTGTGTCTTACAAAACGTAATTTGTATATGCATCCCGCTATTA
Organism: Othius punctulatus; assembly: GCA_951805005.1. NCBI lineage: Eukaryota > Metazoa > Arthropoda > Insecta > Coleoptera > Staphylinidae > Othius > Othius punctulatus. Next base: position 66,806,378 of record OX638138.1, on the reverse strand, counting down.
TTGCGGCGTCCGTACATTGTCGATTTACCATCATTGTGGCGTCCGCTTGTAATCTGGCGTCCTTATATTCGTGTCAGCACATGCGGGCAAGCAACGTGACCAGTGAATAAAAGTTTCCTTGGACTCAGGAGCAGAAAAATGTCGTCACCAAGTTTTTTGCAAATCATATAAAAAATCGCCGACCGCCCAAACGCGGTGAATGTGAAATATTAATATCAAAGAATCAAGAATTACTAAAATAACAAAAATTGGCTTAAAATAAAAGTATTTATTCAAAATAGATACACTAAAACTTAGAATTTTAATTTAATGAATGTGTATTCGATTTGCAATAATTTGCTTCTAATTCTAAATTCTTTGATATATCTTCATATTTGTTACGTAATCGAAGGACCAGGCGGGTGTTCGCCAATTTAAATGATAAGGTAATTAAAACTCGTCGTTTTGGAAATAATGTGGACTATAATTTAATGCGTAACAATAATTAATACACAGCGATGTACACCGGTGAAGGTAACGAATTGAAGTGTCGTCTGCTCTGCATTCTTACAATTAAATCTTTTGAGTTATTGGGGTGGGGTGCAATTTGAATTGTGCACCGCGAGGGGTGGCTTGAAGATGTTCCTGATTGGTGCGGCATTTCGTTTCGGTAAGCCATGTTGCCACACTTGGTTATCACAAGCCTTGGTTAATTCCTCTATCTGGCATTTCTGAGGATTCCTAATGCCGTCCAATAAATATATTTGGGATTTCCTGGTCGCTAATTGTATTTGCCGAAGTGGCAATTCTTGCTCAATAAACGGCTTAATGTGCCTATTGATCTTCATGCGCACCGTACTTTACTTAAGCACTTCTCGGTGAACATAATGGCTAAATAATAGCCACCCCAATAAATTGTCTTTACAATCTTAATACTACAAATGTATCGGCTGCAATAAAGGCCGACTAATGCGATTACACTTTAACCGATTTGGGGTTCGACGCTGTGCAATAGCGACGAAACATCCCCCCCCCGTTGGAATTAATTAATTTCAAGAAAAATAACAAAATTAAACAGTAACAATCGCTGGAAAGTTATTAAACTTAAATGAATACTATACCCTATATACTATATCTAACTATAAACAAACATATTTACATTATAAATCATACATCGTGGAAATAGTTGAGTCTTTGTTCCTGTGGGAATGCGCAAAGCTTCACTGTCGGGCGAACATAACGATCACTAGCAGTTTTGACTAACGCAGATCGCACTACACCATCACTTCCGGGATATATTGTTTCAATGCGTCCGGTGCACCAGCGGCTGGGGGGTGCGTTATCTTCGTGGATAAGCACAAGCTGGCCCACTTCCAATGGTTGACCTCTCGACTGCTTCCACTTGCAGCGGCCCAGTAACTCCTGCAAATATTCTTTGTGCCATCTGGCCCAAAAGTGTTGTTGGATACGTTGCACCAGCTGCCAACGGGAGAGTCGTCCAATCTTGATTTGTTCCAGATTTGGTTCCGGAAGAGCCCTTAAATTGCCTCCAACTAGGAAGTGGCCGGGTGTAAGGAAGGATAGATCACTAGGATCGTTGGACAAAGGACATAAAGGTCTCGAGTTGAGTATTGCCTCGATTTGGACTAACAACGTCCAGAACTCCTCGTACGTTAAACTCGCATCGGTCGCTGTTTTATATAAATGTCGTTTGGTTGATTTGATACCGGCTTCCCATAGGCCACCAAAATGAGGAGCTCGCGGGGGTATAAAATGCCAATTTATCCTATCTATACTTAATTGCGCCTTTAACTCATCTTGTTGTTCGCGTAAGAATTCATACAACTTTCCAATTTCATTATTAGCCCCTACAAACGTAGTTGCATTGTCACTATATAAGTTTGTGACCACACCGCGGCGTCAAATGAATCTACGGGGGGCAGCCAAGAAAGATTCAGTGGTCAAATCACTCACAATTTCGAGATGAACGGCCTTTGTCGACATACAAACAAACAAGGCTATATATATTTTAACTAATTTTGCCTTTCGACCAGTTCTGATTGTTGGCATCGAATTTAATTCGGCACGTAGTTGGCACCACGAATCTAAAATATCTTGAGGGACACGCTGATCCCATTTTAATTGTAGTTTCCACACTCTTTGAAGAATAAGTTTATCTATTATAGTTACCGGACCTAAAGTCCTAAGGGATTAAAATATTTGGATATTTCTGATAGTATGGTTCGCTTCGTTGTGCTCACAGAATTAAAATTAAAAGACTTGTATTCAATTTGATCATTAATTGGGTTCCACTGAACACCTAATGCTTTGGTTAAATCAAACACTTGGTTAAAGTTTCACTGTATTGATAGAATATACCTCTACAATTGTTTCGGCCTCACGACCATTCTCAAGAGTACAGAGATACTGAGAGTCGGTGAGAGTCGGAGTGAGAGATACTGAGAGTACAGTATCTCTGTACTCTTGAGAATGGTCGTGAGGCCGAAACAATTGTAGAGGTTTATTCTATCAATACAGTGAAACCTTAAACCAAGTGTTTGATTTAACCTAATCATAATGTTTCACCAAGTAGTATCCACACATAGTTTCAATTTAATAACCTAATGCTTTTATTTGCTCTTCGGGAGCTAAATTCAAAACGTGATTACTGATTTCTGAATTATTTAAATCGCTAATTATTTCGTTATTATTTGCTGCCCATTTACGCAATGAAAAACCACCCTTTGCCAGAGTTTTTGCTAATGTATCGCGTAACTGTCGCGCTGACTCGACCGTTGGAGCTCCCGTTAAAACATCGTCCATGTAAAAGTCGTGAATAATAACTTCGGCTGTTACACTATCCGGTGCTTCTTTTGGGAGCTCTTGCAAACACCGAACCGCCAAGAACGGCGCACAGCAAGTTCCATATGTCACGGTTTTCAGTTGATACGTTTCAATCGGGTGATTTGGAGATTGGCGCCATAAAATTTGCTGATATTTGCAATCTGATTCGCGAATTTTAATTTGCCGGTACATCATTTGGATGTCGGCCGTAATAACATATTCGTGTGTTCGAAATCGTACTAACAGTTCAAATAAGTCGTCCTGCAAGGTGGGACCAGTGAGCAATAAATCATTCAGTGCTACTTTGTTGTATGATTTTGCACTTGCATCGAATACAACCCTGAGTTTGGTTGTCTAACTTGAGTTTTTAATTACACCGTGGTGCGGTAAACAATATTGACTATCTCTACTAGAAAGTGAGGTGCGCTCCATGTGCCCTAACTTAATATATTCATTCATGAAGGACGTATACTGATACCGTAATTCTGGATTGCGTTGTAATTTGTTTTCCAAGTTAAATAATCGCTTCGTGGCACTACAGTATGAATCGCCTAATGTAGAAGTGTCGGTTTTCCAAGGCAGAGCGACAATAAAGCGTCCGTCTACATCACGTTCTAATGATTTGCAAAATAATTCTTCGCACTGCATTTCTTCCGGTGATTTAATTCGGATTGCTGATTCTACATTTTCTATCTCCCAAAAACGTTTGATATTTGAGTTTAGTTGAGCATATGTGACAGAATGGCAATTTAAATTTATGTTTGGTTGTGCATAAGGCACCTTGCCACCAATTACCCATCCTACCTGAGTATTTTGCAAAACAAGTTTTTTATTATTAATAGATATTCGGTCAGATTTCAATACATTATAAAACACTTCGACCCCTAATAGTAAATCTATTTCTGCCGGTTCGTAATATTGCGGATCAGCTAGTTGTATATTTTCGGGTATTTTGATTGATGTTATATTTATGTGTGCATTTGGTATTTTATTCGTAATTCTATCGATGGTAAAACAACGAACTTGGGACTTAAAATTACCGACTTTTGAACTTAAATTCAGATCGACACATGATTGTGTCGTACAGTTACTAGAACCTAATCCTGAGAAAGTTTGGTTTGATTTAAAGGTTCTCAAATTTAACCTTTTAAGAAAGTTTTTTGTGATGAAATTAACTTGAGACCCTGAATCTAACAAGGCCCTAATATTATGTTGGTTATGGTAACCGTCCGTAACTTCTAGTATACAGATAGACAGCAATACAGTCTCGTTGCTTGAATCATTAATATGTAGAGTATTTGAAGGCCGCGATTGATTTTGCGACGACGTAAAGTGCAACAACGTATTGTGTCGCTTATTGCAAGTTTTGCATTGCACTGTTGATTTGCAATCAATTGTGATATGTCCTGCCTTTAGACAGTTACGACATAATTGTTTTGATCGCACCAAACCAAGACGTTTGGGAATTTCTAGGGCGCGAAATTTATCGCAACTAAAAAGCTGATGTGAGTAGTTAGGCAACAAGAGTTCCAACCCAGGCTAGGTTAGTTTTCGATTAATTTAATCCGCGGTTTTATTGGCGGATTAATCAATTACCGCGGGCAGTAACAATGGGTTGATTGCGGAAATCGCGAGTAATTTAATCACAATTGCAGGATAACAATGGAATAATTGCAGATGCATTACATTAGTTACAGGTGCATTACTGCAATTCCAGGTACTTTAATTGCAGGTTAATTGACGATCCGCGAATTTAATTGGCAGTCTAATCACCGCGAGTGGTAACAATAGATTGATTGCGAGTAATTTAATCACAATTGCAGGATAACAATGGAATAATTACATCAATTGTAGGTACTTTAACTACAGGCTAATTGGCGATCTGCGAATTTAATTGGCAGTCTAATCACCGCGGATCAAATTGATATCATAGATCGCTAGACTGAGGGCCGCCACACAGCCGCCGCCACACAGCCGCCGCCCCCGACCCCGCCGCCCCCAGACCACCCACCAGACCATCCGCCGCCGCCCCCGCGCCGCCTCCACACCGCCCCCCGGGCCCCGTGGTCTCACTGTCACACCGCCCCCGATGTGGCCGTGCCAGCGCGAGTTAAAGCAGCCATCTGATAATGCCCGGCGTGGGCGCGCGCGAGGGTCGCCCCCACCCGCGGTGTGTAATGCGATACACGATTCGGCAGGAAGTGATCAATCAAACCGCACTCAAACCTGTTGCGGGTTGCTGACGCAGGCCATAAACATACCAATTTTATCATTATACAACCGGTTCCCAGACGGCTATAAAAAAATAGTGGCAGAGTCTGGAGATTAAGACAGCTGATAAACACGGGTGTCACCCGATACGGGTTGACACTTTTTTCTTCATCAAATGCGGTCATTGTTTTTCAAGTTCGGCATCAAAACGTGTCGGCATAATCAGCATAATACTGGCTAGTTATCGTTTTTCCTTTTTGCAAACAATTAATAAAGATTATACCTTTAGAATCCCAAAAAAAATGTCGCCATGACCTTATTGGCCGAATAAAGTGTGTTTGCCATTTTGGGAGCATGTTCGCATGGAGAAATCCATTATTTAGACTGTATTCTTGTTTCTGGAGTATAATGATGTATCCAAGTTTCATCTACTGTGACATATCGACGAAAAAAATCCTTTGAATTACGTTGAAGACGGCCAAACATTCTTCTGAATTCTTAATGCGAGCGCGCATTTGATCACCATTAAGCAAACGCGGCAACCATCTCGCGGATAGCTTTTTCATATTGAAATGTTCATGCAAAATATTGTATACCCGTTCGGTTGAGATGTTTACTTCATTAGCTATCTCACGAACTTTTCTTCGACGATTGCCAATTACAAGGCCATAGAGTTTATTAACCACTTCTGGAGTAGTCACAGTAAATGATGGTTTCGGACGATCTGCATCAACCGTGCTCATATGACCACTTTTAAAAGCAGAAACCACTTAGAAATCATTCCATGGGACGGAGCAGATTCTGGATAATATTTACGTAACTTTTCCTCGGTTTCTTTAATTGTTTTTTCACGTAGAAAATAATGTTAAATCAACACTCGAAATTATTTTTTCTCCATATTTACACAACAACGAAAACAGTTTTCTTCAAATAAGTATAAAACATAATCTATCTGTCAGATTGGTGCCAAATTTTGACAGTGGACCTCCGAAAGACCCCAGGAGCTAGCAACATAACCTTTGAAAAGTCACTCTTCCGTCAAACCGCCCTCGTAGTTGTACAGTACTTTAACATTTCTATAACTACAAGCTACATTCTTATCATTAAGTACATGAAGTCTGCAATAATCTCGGGTTTTTAGCAGTTTTGGGCAGGTATCATACTCTTCTAAATTAACAACGTTATCAAAAAAATTACTGAGGTATGCAGCCTTTGGAGCGCCCTTGACATAGATAACATCAACTGGATATCTCCTAAATAAGTTTCCAATGTTGGATAGATTTGAATATCCTCCGCTGTAGGGAAGTCCATGGTGCATCCTCTCCACTTCCTTGGGTGTAAATTCAGGTGTGCAAAAGCCTTGTATATCAACGACCGGCACTCGCAGCGTTGAGGCAATATGCTTGAGTAGAACAGGTTCCAGCATTCTCCCAGCTTCAGCTATGCGCCTCTCGAAACATAGTCTGTCAGCAACAATATGTTTCCACTGTGTATGCTGATCACCCTCATGAGGTCTATACATCAACGTTATGGGACATAAATCGAAGCTTACTCTCTTCGGCATTTAAGTGAGCTTTTTAACCTCTCCTGTTAGAGGTCTGTACTCAACGATGCTATCGTACAGAATGAGGCAATATGCTCGAGTACCGGCAGCAAATGCTGCGGTCGCCTCCAACTCGATATTCAAGTCGACTGTAGCTGTTTTAATGCTATCATTCTGCTTGGATACGTCAAATAGAAAGATCATTTGATCTCTAAACTGAGTATAATTCAGCATAGGCATAGCATCAGCGCGGTCATAATAACTTTTTTGAAACTCGACATACATATGGTACGCACGCGTGTAATCGCCACCTGCGATATCGAGATTTAAGGCATCGTAAGGATAAGTTTCCGAGTTTAGATGAACTCGAATATTTTTAATATTGCAATGATCAAATCTCGCGCAGTCTACGCCAACATTATTTCTCCTATTTTGCTGCAATACAATACCGATATAGCGAGGCTTCTCAAGATTACTCGAAGTCTTTACGGGCCAGATTTCTTTTTCAGTCTGTCGTAAAGCTGTAAGTTCACGCAGTTCACATCCGCGAAATGCTACACGAATCGGTGCATTCTTGTGAATATTTTGATAGAGAGCTAATCTATTCGCAGAACTTGGCTATATATGAGGGACGTGCCATTCAACCTGATTGAGTCTAAGGACAGCTCCGGCAGTACCGGTATAGCAGTTAGTATCAGTGGTAGATCGCAAAAGTATTAATTCTTGCTTGACATTCGTAATCACTTTACGATAATCCTCTGCAAATCCGAGCCAGTACTTGAGCGGAATTATAGCGAAAAATTTGTTATTATTGACGACAAAGGTTTTCAAATGTCCGGTGGAACACCATCCTGCCATCTCAGCAGCGTTTTTATCCTCACCTCGCATTGAGAGCAGCCCTTTGATTGTACTAGTTATGCCAACATTGCGAATTTTATCTACCTCAATGCCATTCAATTCATAGCGTACCTCCTCAAATAAGAAACTGAATGCATTTTGAGTAAGAGAAAATTGGATGGGAATACCGCCTGCTCCTGCAGGAGGCCCGACATCACCGCTAATATAGATGTAGCTATCGTGAGGCAAAGTCAGAATATCCTGCTGCTGGATCGTAATGCGGATTTCATCGTTATTACCGAAATTTGCCGATCTGGGGTGATATGCATGATGCTGAGTCTTTATAATATCGTCTTGGAAAACCACATCTTCAATAATATTCAGCTCAGTCATTTCTTCAGCTTCTTTTTTAGATAATAGCCGATTTTAAGGAGCTTACGCTTAACAGCAGATGATGTCGCGGCTGCGGTTCTTCGCCTACTACTGATTGATATTGAGCTCGCCCTCGTATTTATACTCCCGAAGCAGATGCCCATGTTAGCGCTGCCTCAGCTCCAATCGAACCAATATTTTCTCGCCTCTAAAGTTAACCGGATCGCCGTTCTGGTCCGCTATTCTAATTATTATAATATCGATGCTGCTTGTGTTAATGACGGGTAGATATAATATGTTTCTTGGATCTATATTTATAGCATAGCCCGGATCTACGGCAGGGGAGAACTCGAATAGCGTATGTGATAGCCTGTTATCGTAATAGGATCCTGTGATGATGTTGCACTCTACCCTGATGCTCGATACTTTAATTATCTGCACAGGTATATCAGATGTATGGCGTGATTCTGCCTCTAATATACGATCTCCCGAAAACCCTAATAAACTCCCGATAGTGCCTTTATCAGGCGAAAAATCAATGCTGAATATACTTTTAAGCTCGCACTGTAGCGTATTATTATTTCTTAAGCGAAAAAATATTATCGGCGAGCTGATCCCCACTGCCGGATAATAACTGCTGCTGCAAGTACGACTCAATATCGCTAATTTCGTATGAGCCTGATGGTATTACAATTTCCTTACCCCCGTTATACATAAACTTATTACACCCTTCCTCAATATTCGGTATCGTATTATATGTATGTAGCCCTATTAAGCCCAAGCAATAAGATGACCTATCATCGAGCTCGATCGGCGGATAATAATCAGCGCTGAGGATGTTAGTTGTACCTTGCAAGGTGAATGTCTGAGACATGACTGAGATATGTCGGTACATGCAGGGCTATTTATACAAAAATTCCAAGCACAAATGACCACAATTATAAGTGTTGAACCTCTGATAGCGGTGTCTATTATATGTGATTTTGCTATAGTTCAGGTAGCTTACAAGTTCCGGGGGCGGGGCCAAATCCCCAAAACTGTCAAAATACTCGACTGATCTGCCGCGCTTTCTATAGGCCACCCAATGCGTACCTTCTCCATCCCTGACGTCCAAATTAACGATTGCCGATTCATTGTAATGAGGTTTAACAGGCAATGTATCTCGCATGAATACTCCACGGAAATATTTTATATTTTTAGCATGCTCGTTTAGATCGATGTTTGTGAGGGCGCGCTTGGGCAGCTTAATTAGTTTTTTGGCGCAGCCAGGAATAGACCCATGCCTTTCCGATATGGCTTTAAAAATAGCCCCTTACCGTTTTTACCTAGAGCTATAGTTTTAGCGGACGCTCGAGCATCTCCCACCGACTTCACAGCCTTATATATGCCGGCCGCGCCTCCAGCCAGCGAGCCTAGAGCACTAAGTCCGGCGAATATTGGTATTAGCGGCAGGATACCTCCTCTCTTTGGTATTGGGATTATTCTCGGTACGCGGATTTTTTTCTTACCGCCAGCCTCGCGAACGGCCATTTTTGCTGCAGCTAGTGCAACTCGACTCCCCTCCTTAAATGCCTGAGAGCTACAGATTTTACGCTTAAACTTTTTTATAGCCTTTCTAGCCTTCATGACCACCCCACTTCGCATAGCTGTCTTCGGGAGACCCATCCCCATCTTCCTTTTCGCCTTCATCATGTTCGTCACTATCCACGCAGCGCTCTTCTCACCTAGCTTTGCGTTTTGCGACTTGACTCTGGCCCAGGCGGCCTCTTCGAGCTCCTTATCAGCTATATGACGCTCGCTCAAGCTTTTGTTCTGCGAGTAGCGGATGTCGTGTTGTTTACAGGCGCTGTCTAGAGGATTTATGCCAGAATCTCCTCGTTTTAACCTCTTTTCCAACTTTGTACCAGGACCACAGTACTGATAGCCGGGTATGTGCGCCTCGAACGGGAGTGCGTTTATTACTGAATTGATGATGCCTCGACCTTGATACATATTCATCTGAACCTTTCGATCCGCTCGACCCCTATATATAGCACATCCGCGGTGCAGGAGGTTTAGTACGATGAAGGTCGTCAAGCAGCAACAATCACTAGAGGTGCTCAATATGGATCAATGGACGGGTGATGGGTTTGAGGCGAGCTTCACTAGACACAGCAAATTGCTACCCAATACAATCAGGGCGCTAGTATGCGGACCCTCTAATTGCGGCAAATCAAACGTCATGTTCTCATTACTGCTCGCCGACAATGGATTGCGATTTGAGAATATCTATATCTTTTCCAAATCGCTATATCAGCCTAAGTATAGAATGCTAGAGCGATTAATGGCCTATATTCCAGAGATAGGATATTTTGCATATAAGGAAAACGAAGAAATAATCGACCCTTCCGAAGCCGAACCACATTCAGTATTTATTTTCGATGATGTTGCCTGTGAGAAGCAGGAAAAAATCAGAGAATATTTCAGCATGGGTCGTCACAGTCAAGTCGATTCATTTTACCTCTGCCAGACTTATTCTAGAATACCGAAACACCTTATCCGAGATAATGCAAACTTTATCATGCTATTTAAGCAAGATGATCTAAATCTCAGGCATGCATATGAGGATCATGTTAGTGCCGATATGAAGTTCGAGCAGTTTAAGGCTATGTGTATGGCGTGCTGGGATGGGAGATATTCCTTCATAACAATAGATAAGGATAGCGATATAGCTGAGGGTAGATATAGGAAAGGTCTGGATGAGTTTATATTACTCGATTCGCGCGTCTAGACAGGTTTTGACATGTTTAAACTTGTCTCGACAGGTCGAAACACTCTCGCTGACAGCTAATTAGTATAAATTACCACCGCATCTGGTAACGCTTCATTGTGAATTCTACCTTGGTACAGTACACATCATGAGCGATTTAATAGAGCGAAAACTGGTTGATATGGAGAATGCGATACGTCGTAAAGTATTTGCATTAAAATTAGAACGAGGTGATAATAGCGCGATGCTGGAGCGTCGCTATAAGCCAATCACAGATCCTCTTAAGAAGTTAACCCTGGCTCAGGCTCCAGTGCCGCCGGCAATGCAGGCTCAACCCTTAGTACGATCACCGCCACCAATACAGGCTCAACCCCCCGTACGTACTCCGCCTCCAATGCTGCCTCGACCCGCAGCACGTTCTGCGCTACATCAACCGCCCACATTCAACATATCCTATATACCGACAACTCCTCCAACACGTTCTGCTCTGCTTCAACCGCCTGCAACCAGCATGTCTATGCCTGTCATACTCCCGGCTTTACAGGCAACACCTGCAACCCCTGTTATACGTTCCACACCGAAAGCAGTAGCACAACGCCATGCGGCCAAGTTAAAGGCTACGAGGAATCTATCGTTTTCGGAGTATGGTAGGGAAGCCTGCGATGAGCAAGATATGGATACATCGTCTAGAGGGGATGAGCTCTTACATTTACTGGACGGCATGCTGCCTACACCTAGAAAATATTTCACCATGTTAGTTAGGGGTGATGATAAGGACTTAGATAAGACATTCGGTGTAGTCTATAATCATGGTGCTGGGGGATTTCATCTGGGTAACTTATCTATTAACCCTGATGGGGAGGATCTTTTAGTCGGGCGAAGCATCTATGCGGGGACCCCTGGCCTCTACGATCTGATTTTTAGTAAGAAGCCAAAATCATTTAGCGACACAGATGTAACCAATTATGCTGATATCGATAAAACCAAAATCGCATATTTCAATTTCGATGAAAACAACCGCGTTCGAGGAAATAACACACATAAATATAAGAAGTTTATCGCACCTTTATTAAAGAGTACGAGTTCGCCAGCTCTAACTAGATCTCGCGTTAAAACTACTGGAGGTCTAGGGTTCGACTCTGAGATGCAGTGCGACTTAAAAAAACCCGCACAATACCGCTATTGGGATAAGATAGAAGAGCTGGTGGATAGGCTATGTCTGCTACATGCTGCTAGGAATGCTGGGAATAGCAGCGTCGGTAATGAGATTCTGGCTATTGAAGAGGAGCTCCGCGAAGCTGATATAATTGAATAAAACGAACAACATGTGCGCTACCTGCTCAAATATACGATGAGCGTCGACAAGTTCGGACGCTTCTTTAGAGCGGGAGGCACGCGAAAATGCTCTCGAGGACGCGATGGCGTAGGATTTATGCTAACGTCGAGCGGTCATTATGATTTAAATAATAGACGTCTCACACGCATAAAGGAGCCTGCGGATTTGGACGATGCGGCTAGCAGGAGGTTCGTGGAAGATTCTTTGAACAAGCTGGAGGCTGATATTTTAGAGCGTGCGGCTAGTGCTGCTCGCAAGAAACTGGCACTTTATTCGCAGGCTGCTGCGCATAATATGCAAAATCTGCAGAAAAATATCGATGCGAAACTATCTGATCTGAAGAAACAGCAGGAGGAAAAACTGCAAGCTAATGATGCGTCTAATGTGTGGGAGTTATCTATCCTGCAAAAGCAGCAGGAAGATAAGCTGCATACTTATGGCGTTACTATTAATCAGGTATTGGATGCTCTGAAGAAGCAGCAGGAAGAAAGACTACAGATCCATGATGTGATTGCTGTTCGTGAGTTAGACGATCTGAAGAAGAAGAGTGAGGATAGCGATGTAAAGCTGAAAGAGATGGTGTTCACCAGAGTAGAGCAGCTGCGCGAGTTATTTGTTCAGTTGTCGGCTGAGAGAGAAAAACTTCAGGCTTATGTAAGGTGACCAGACGTCCCGATTTTGGCGGGACAGTCCCGATTTTTAGAAATTTGTCCCGCGTCCCGCGACGTTTCAAAAATGTCCCGACTTTTGAAACATTGGGTTTTTTTTGTCGGGGTGATCTTTTATTCGCTATTTTGAAGTTATCAGCTTATATATTTCACCAATATCTGTATTTGGTAGCAGCGCTGGAACTTCCAAAATACAAAACAGTACTCTAAAAACATGTTTCGTATTTATTCTGTTTGTAAATGACATTATATTTCATGTTTTAGAAAAAAATTGTAATATAATATTATACAGGGTGTCTGCTAAATAACGCCGCTAGCGATAACTCCTTTGTTTATTGGCCGCTTTCAATAAAACAAAAACAAAACTGAATGGCTCCACATGTCTACAAAGGGGCCCTAATTTTTTATTTTTGCAAAATCTAGCAGACTATCGCTGAAATGAAAGTTGATTTTGCAAAAAAAAGAAAATTATTGCCCCTTTGTGGAACATGTGGAGACATTTAATTTTACTTTTGTTTTATTGAAATCGGGTAATAAATAGGGAGTTATGGAGTTATTGGCCCGCGGTGTTGTTTAGGAGACACCCCTGTATATTTTGCGTTTTGCGTTTTTTTAAAAATACTTTAAGAATCACCCCCCCCCCCCCCCCCCCGTCAACCTGTCCCGCTTTTGTATCGTTAGGATCTGGTCACCTTAGGCTTATGGCGCTGCTTTTAAGCAGGAGTTGGATGATGCGAAGAAGCAGCAGGAAGAAAGAATGGAGGCTCACGATGCGCTTGTTATAGGCGAGTTAGCCGACCTGAAGAAAAAGCGCCAGGATGATGATGTACATTTGCGAGAGCTGATACATACCAAAGTACAGTAGACTATAAGAGAGAGCAGACGTACTCCGGGCGTCACTCCTCGCAAGCCCGTAGCCGCACCTAAATAATGAGTGCTATTAAGAGCGGTATCGTTCATGAGCTCCATAGACCCGCCCGTGTTAACTTTGGGAGAAGGAGGACTGTCATTAAAGGTCTTGATGATCTATGCAAGCTGACTTGGCAGAATTCTCCTTTTACGCTCGAGATAATAATGGGCACAGATTCATTCTGGTGGTGATTGACTGTTTCTCTAAGTTCCTATGGACTCGACCACTAAAGGATAAAACTGCTAAATGCGTTAGTGCCGCTTTCGCCGATATTTTTCGCGGGCGTCGTACTCCGAAGAATTTGCAGACTGACAATGGTACTGAATTTTACAACTCTACGATGAAGGCGCTGCTAGCTAAATATAAAGTGAATCATTATTCATCCTACACTAAAATCAAGGCATCCATGGCTGAGCGCGTGATACGTACTATAAAAAATAATCTTTATCGATCGTTTAGTCTGAGGGGGACATATTCGTGGATAGACATTCTCACCGATGCCACCGCCGAATATAATGTCAGGAAACATCGTACTATTGGCATGAGACCCTGTGACGTCACCAAGAAGCATGAACAACATCTTCTAGATACCATTTATTCGCACGTTAAAATGTCCGGTGTGCGAAAGTTTAGTGTTAATAATGTAGTTCGAATAAGCAGGCAGAAAGCGTTATTCGAGAAGGGGTACACGCTAAATTGGTCGGCTGAATTATTTAAAATTAAGCAGGCTCGAATCCCAGATCCTGCCTCATATCTGCTCGAGGACATGCATGGGACCCCCATACGCGGAGCATTCTATAATGAAGAGCTGCAGCTGAAGAAAAATCCTGATACCTACCTCGTTGAGAAGGTCTTGAAGCGGAAGGGCAGCAAAGTCTTTGTCAAGTGGCTGGGCCATGATAATGTATTTAATTCCTGGATAGATAGTACAAATGTATTGTAATATATTTAATTCCTTGATAGAGATGTAACATGATGAGCAATAAATCTGTATTATTATTATCGGTTGTTTTTATTGTTCTCTATTTATTGCAGGTGGTTAATAAGACACATAATTAGATATAGGAGATATGTATTTTAAACTTTCATATGTTGACAATATAGCATCCTTATACATACATAAATATTCTAACATTATTTGTGCTCGAAACAATTTTTTATGTGGAGCTATTAACATCATAATATTATCCATTAAATCTCCAGTATTCATTTTTGCGCATGTATATAACAGTCCATTATAATAGTCTTTAAACGCGCACTCTGATAAAATATATAATTTAGAGTCTACTAGCTTTTTAATGCGCACCAGGGTATGTACAGCCTCTTCGGACAGAGCTATCTTGAACTCCCGCTGTTCGATCCACAGTGAGGCCGCTCTATATATCTCGAACTGGTCCATCGATATGGGTTCTGTCAATCCTCCAATGTCGAGCGTGGTAAACTGCTTCCACTCGTCCGCTGTGAAGAATATCGAGGTGAATGGACCCCATATTTTGACGATGGGTATGAAACCCGCAGTCGGACTTATCCCAATGCTCACGTGCTTTGTTTGGGCTTTATTGAGTGGGAATGTAGAGCCGCCCAGAAGCGTCTCCTCCAATGTGAATTCTCGGTCAAACCTCTTCATTAGGATATCGATGCGATCCATCTCTTTGCGCTGTCACTTAAAGACTAAACACTTATCTTTAATGCTGCCATCTGCTTGATGATTTCGATGTTGCGCTTGCGCGGCTACTCGATCGCTCACTCTCTCTTGCAATGTAGGAAAATTTAGTGTTGAATAAGTATATATTATTCTTATTATTTATTTATTTATTTATTGTGCTGCATAGTTAGATATATTACAGAAATATTTTAATCCTAAAATTTTAGCTTCGCCATTTGTTTCGTGAGTTCGCGCATCTAGACCATCCTACTGATTTCATCGATCTTATACTTTAGCATCAGCGTCCTATCTCGCAGCTCTCTCTTCATCACTCTCAAACGACAGTCAATTGTCCGATCTCCTGCTGATGTACAGACCGCGTGCGACTGCCTCCCCAAACTCATCGCTACTGATGCTGTTGAAACGCTTCGGTAGGAATAGGATCCCCTGCTCCAGGTCGACCGTTTGCTTCTCGCCTAATTTGGTGGTTATTTTCCTGCCTTCGATGATGCGATAGTGTACGTCCTGCTGCAGTTCGCCGATTTTGATGGTAGCTTTTACCATCCCAATCTTATTCATGGTCTGGTAGGTGGTCTGGGGGCGGCGGGGTCGGGGGCGGCGGCTGTGTGGCGGCACTCAGTCTAGCGATCTATGATATCAATTTGATCCGCGGTGATTAGACTGCCAATTAAATTCGCAGATCGCCAATTAGCCTGTAGTTAAAGTACCTACAATTGATGTAATTATTCTATTGTTATCCTGCAATTGTGATTAAATTACTCGCAATCAATCTATTGTTACCACTCGCGGTGATTAGACTGCCAATTAAATTCGCGGATCGTCAATTAACCTGCAATTAAAGTACCTGGAATTGCAGTAATGCACCTGTAATTAATGTAATGCATCTGCAATTATTCCATTGTTATCCTGCAACTGTGATTAAATTACTCGCGATTTCCGCAATCAACCCATTGTTACTGCCCGCGGTAATTGATTAATCCGCCAATTAAACCGCGGATTAAATTAATCGAAAACTAACCTAGCCTGGGTTGGAACTCTTGTTGCCTAACTACTGATGTGGTTTTGAACACATGCCGCACATAATTGATCCATTCGTACTAGCTGATTTTACTTTAGTATGCTCACTAGAACTATTAATTGATTCTAATGTTTGACAACGTTTAGATAAAAATCTACAAGTTGTAACGGTTCCAACCCAGGTGTTGTACAAATTCTCATAATTTGTAATATTTATTATTAATTGCATTTATTTAACTACAATTCATCCTTAAATGCAATTGGATGCATTTAATTTCTTTAACTGCATATTACATGAATTCTTATAATTCAAGTAATTTATTTGGCTAGTGATTTACAAATTCTCGCAATTTGTAATACTGATTTGGCTCGTGATTTAGTGGTAGTACTCTACGTTATGTTTGATTTTTAAATCAAAATCGTGATAACTCAGTTTGGTTCGTTTTATGGGTAATGTGTCTGTTAGTAATTTTTGTTAGCAAGTAAAACACAGATGTATGGATTTCATATGATTTATTCATTTTAAAAGGTTATGCAAGCGACAGGTAAATAAAAGACAATTTTGTTACTCTAATTGGACGTTATTTATTTAGTTATATTTATTTAAATTTTGGAATAGATTTGTTTAATAATTATTGAAAATTTATTATATTCTTTGAATTTGAATGATTTATTTCATTTTGAAAACTGAGTAACTTATTAACACTGCGGTTGGAATTACAAAGTGTTACTTAGCGACTTCATGCACCACAATCTTCAAATTGTGCCGAGAAGGATATCTGATACATGTCACTGCATAGAAATTCATTAGCACGGTGCCTACCAGTGTATTTCAACGCCACCTTGTGGATAGGAACGAATCACATAACTTCACATTAAAGTACTTCAAGCGATTCCAGTGCTTCAAGCACCCAATGTGTCCTCATCCGGAGATATTGCTAGTATTCGCGTCTACCAACATTATCAGCCATGTGATCGTAAAAACTTTAATAGGTATTGTTATTCAAAATTGATTATAGATTAGTATGATAAAGCTCTATTCTAATTCTACTTTTCTATCTACTTAAGCACATACAAACATTCGTTTCATTCATTCATAATTCTGAGATTTCTTGAATATCGGAGGGCTGAGCAAGTTTAATTATACGATTTAATTACAAATATCATTGAATTATTTGTATCGAAATTATTAAGTTATGTTCCCCTGACGCAACTTTTTATTTAACTACCGATTGATTAATGAGGCCACACTGTTTATCAAATGTTTGCGACGAGGAAAGGAAGGCATATTACAATATTCTCCTGTCAGTACTAAAATATTGTCAGGACAAGGTATAAAATGCAGTTAGGTTCAACTCCGCATTTAGTGGCGTGAGGCTCCCTACATTTCATACCTTTATTAAACTTTGTTCATTACCAGCGGCAAGGCGCGGTAATATCACTAGATAGGTTACATTATTATGGATAAATTACTTTAGAATTGTTAGTGTGAAAAGATGTTTGATCAAATGTTTTGCGACGACGGAAAGGAAGGCATGTTACAATATTCTCCTGTCAGTACGAAAATATTGTCAGGACAAGGTATAAAATGCAGTTAGGTTCAACTCCGCATTTAGTGGCGTGAGGCTCCCTACATTTCATACCTTTATTAAACTTCGTTCATTACCAGCGGCAAGGCGCGGTAATATCACTAGATAGGTTACATTATTAGTATGGAAATGACTTTGGAATTGTTAGTGTGAATTACATTTGATAAACTTGTGTTATATATTCACCTGAGGAATTAATGTTCAAAGTATATGAGTCGTCGTCGCACAGCGTGACGTTCTGTCTCGATCGGTACATCTAACTAGTCTCGTTTAAGTTCCGCACTTCTATTTATACTGTTCCCCACTTTTTACTCTTCTTCCCCTGTCCTATGCTAAATTTGCGTTCCGCTGCAAGGTGACGCAATCCCATACGTGTCACCGAATTACGCAATCGCCGTTTCGAGTTCCAGTCGTATTCCCACGACCTATTTTTGTGTCATCATTTTGATCGTGTGCTTATTTACATTTGCCTAAAATTAAGAAGTCAGCAAAATGACTGACCTCGCTGTGCCAACGCGTCGTCGGCCGCGGCTTGATATGATATTTACGCAGTTTTGTTCCGACTCGTAAAATTATGGACTTTAATATTATTAGGTTCTTACAAAGTTCATCAAATGTTGGCATTTCAGTGTTTGTGAGTTGCTGTTCCCATTCCAAGCGTACAGCTTGTGGGCAATGTGTTAATATCAAATGAATCAACCAATCTTCTGTTGATCCAACAGATATTTTTAAGGACGCTAGTGACCGGGTGTTTTGTAACACGGCATTAATTAAATCCCTGTATTCCGAGCTCGACTCTCTTTTAATATAGGGTAAATTGAATAAGGCTTGAATGTGACTATTAACTATCATACGCTTATTCTCAAAGTTGTCACACAACAATTGAAGTGCAATTGCATAATTCAATTGCGTGATCTCTAGGCTCTGAATTGTCCTTGCTGCCTCCCCTTTAAGTGATGACTTTAAGTATTGTAATTTTTGCAACTCTGATAATTCTGAATTGTTTCCGATTAGAGAATTGAATGAATCCTTAAACGAAAACCATTCGCGATCATTTCCGCTAAAAGATGGTAATTGTATATCTGGCAGTTTAACTTGCGCGACATAACTAGGACTAACTGCCGGTGGAGCGTTGACATTTTGAGCAGCGTGGATTAATTTTGAAACATTTAATTTGAGTCGTGTTATGTTTTTTAAAAGCCCAAATCCCTCATTAAACAAATGAGGAAAATCTGGATCTAACTCCTCCCGTTCCTTTCTACAAAATTCGCGAACTTCATCTAACACCGTGTTAATCAGTTCTAAACTCAATTCTGCATTTACTGACTCAGAATCTAGATCCTTTATAATCATGGCAATATGTTGTTCTAACGACATTCGATGCTTGTTTAACGCACGACGAGCTCGATCGCTCTCTTTGGACAACTGAGGTTCCGATACAAGGGACATGTTGAAATATTAAAATGAGGAACAAGGAAAGGCCTACCTTATCGTCGTTGCTGTTGAACTATATGACTTGGAGGGCTGACTAATCTTGTCCTGCTTCGGAATGACGCCGTGACCGGAGGGCGACTGCGGATCCTGGTCCGCGACGACGCTGCTTCTCAGGGGACTTCGATGAAGACGACGTGGCCAGAGGGCGACTACGGCTCTTGGTCCGTGACGACGCTGCTTCTCTGGGCACTGCGATGAAGAGGAGATGACCAGAGGGCGACTGCGGATCCTGGTCCGCGACGACGCTGCTTCTCTGGGCACTACGATGAAGTTTCGTGATGTACTTGAGCACTTGTGTCAAAAGTTCACTCCAATATCGCGGGTAATAGTTTCACCGGTGTTTTTTGTGTGTTACTAAGTTAATTTACTGATTCTATGTCCAAAATACTCTTGGCAATCCGGTTCGAAGGACCAAAATGTTACGTAATTGAAGGACCAGGCGGGTGTTCGCCAATTTAAATGATAAGGTAATTAAAACTCGTCGTTTTGGAAATAATGTGGACTATAATTTAATGCGTAACAAAAGTTAATACACAGCGATGTACACCGGTGAAGGTAACGAATTGAAGTGTCGTCTGCTCTGCATTATTACAATTAAATCTTTTGAGTTATTGGGGTGGGGTGCAATTTGAATTGTGCACCGCGAGGGGTGTCTTGAAGATGTTCCTGATTGGTGCGGCATTTCGTTTCGGTAAGCCATGTTGCCACACTTGGTTATCACAAGCCTTGGTTAATTCCTCTATCTGGCATTTCTGACGATTCCTAATGCCGTCAAATAAATATATTTGGGATTTCCTGGTCGCTAATTGTATTTGCCGAAGTGGCAATCCTTGCTCAATAAACGGCTTAATGTGCCTATTGATCTTCATGCGCACAGTACGTTACTTAAGCACTTCTCGGTGAACATAATGGGTAAATAATAGCCACCCCAATAAATTGTCTTTACAATCTTAATACTACAAATGTATCGGCTGCAATAAAGGCCGACTAATGCGATTACACTTTAACCGATTTGGGGTTCGACGCTGTGCAATAGCGCCGAAACAATATTATATGTAAATCTCTTATGTAAACTTCTCAATTTATTGTTTTTTTTTTGTAAAACTAGTATTAAAGTTAATTGTGTAAAATAATACTCGTTTTATTTACATTACCCATACCTAGGACTGCCACTCTTTCGGTTGCACACGCATCTCCGGCTTTCGGGTTTAACTAGTATGGTTTCTCCGCGTTGCACCCAAGTTTTATTGTACATGAAAAATTACGATGAAACATTCAATTGAAATTAAATGTAAATTAATTTAAATGAAATTTTAAGTTAAACGACTAGATACCTAATTTGTTCGAATTGGTATTTAGTTATTTTAATCAAAGATTTTTTTTATAATTTGTTTATTACTTTTTAAGTATTGAAATATTCAAATCCTTGAATTATTATAAAAATCCTAACAGCGAAATTTAACTAATACACTTAAATTATCGAAATTATTTAAAGAAAAAAAAACATAAATATGATAATAGAAAACGCCCTCTTCGGGTTCTGGGCCTAAAACATTATCGCATCTACACACCTCATAGATCCATACCGGGAGTTGAATTGTTTAGGTAGACATAGCAATTTAATAGGCAAAATCACATTTATGCATTTATCTCTCATCTTGATTACCCGCTTATGTTAGCGAAAAAGTACAAGAGCAAACAAATGTTTAGATACACAAAATCTACCAAATTACATTTACATCTACTATCAATGTGCTACCGGTGAATATCTAAAAGTTGCAATTTTACTGTCAGCTTTGAAGTTTCATTAATCTATGCGTATTGAAAATGGCTTACCATTATGCAATTAGCAATAACAATTATCTTCTTCTTTTGAGAGAAAAAATTGGAAAACCTATATATTTTTTCTTTCAGCGTAAAATTTTACATATAGTCAGAACGATCACTGAGAAATACCAGCACGAAATTACAACTTATAACGAGCCGCCGGGGCAACACGTCATAAAAGAATGTAGGCACAGAGCTGGGTTTTACTAGCAGTTTATTCACACAGAGCAATTGTTACATACAGAAGAATAGCGTAGATGGCAATATATATAAAGTTGGGGGGGGGAGACTGTTCGTTAATGTTCAGCGCACACTTTGCACTCAGCGCGTTACACGGAAACTCACGATGTATCGTAGCGCGAGTGAAACTAGAGGGCCGGGCGCGGCGTCTGAGCGTTTCTGGACGGCGGAGCGTGATCGAAGACGATGCACGTTGAGCGGACCGCTAAGCTTGATCGAGAGCCGATGCGAGCTAGGGGCTAGAGTAGAGGCTTGATCGAAGGCCGATGCGAGCGCTCTACAACTGGCGAGTGTTTTTTTTTTTTTTTGTAGGAGAGGAAACCTTGCATAGGCAGCCGCGAGCGGGTAGTGTCAGATTCTTACTGACTAAAACCTCTTCTTTGAGTGCGCACCCCCGAAACGGGAGGCCTTCCTCATTGACATAGATACGCCGCGCCGAAGCTGGCACTTGAGTAGAAACTCGGGGCTTCACGATGGAATTTACAACTGGGAAAATCAATTGATAATTCAGTAGGTGATCGTGATTGGGACAGAATAAAAGGAAGAGATGAGAGTAGGAAAAGAATAAAGAAGATGCCTTGGAGGCGGGAAGTTCTAATCCGGAGGATTAGGGCGCGGGAGAGCAAACACTGGTGGAGTGATATCCGCCAGCGAATCTCGGAGCCGCTGAAAGTTGCGGACATAGTCGGCTGGGCAGCCCGCAGTCGGAATCTGCGGGGAGATATCGAAGAGATCCCGTGCTTTCGCATACTCGAAAAAGCGAGTCGTGATCTTTTCGACGTGATCCATGATAGGGACGGCATCGGCCTCTCTAAGAACATGACTGTTGCGCATGTACCAGGGGGCATCCATCGCCGTTCTCACAATCCGGTTTTGAAGTTGTTGGAACCGGATTATTTGGGTACGCGGCGCGTCGTGAAAGACGGGGGCCGCGTACGTGAGAACGGGGAGTATGTAGATGCGATAGATGCGCAATCGGGTGGCTTTTCGCAGCGATATGCTGCGGAAGAGGGCATTGAGGGAGTTTGCAGCACCCCGCGCCTTTGCAAGGGTGCTGGACATGTGCTTGTACAATTGGAGTCGTGGTTGAAGATATACTCCAAGGTAACGAACCGAGGTGCACCAAGGAATGGGTGCCCCTCCGAAGGTCAGCTGGGCGGGAGAAGCGCGCTTGCAGGGTCTTCTGGAAAAGATGATCGCCTGCGACTTGCCTGCGTTCACCTTGAGTTTCCAGAGCTGGAGCCAGTCGGAGAAGATACCAACTGACTCCTGGAGCAGTTTGCGCGCCCTGAACTTGTTGACGCTCGTGGAGAAGAGGGCCAGGTCATCCGCGTATTGGCATATGAAGATGCCTTGCGGGGTGGGAATGTCGGCCGTGAAGATATTGTACAGGCCAGGCGAGAGGACGCTGCCCTGCGGGAGGCCCGCCCCAATGTTCCTGTCCGTGGACAAAACATCCTGGACATTCACACGGAACGAGCGGCCAGCAAGATAGGATCCAATTAACGAGATCAGATGCGGGGGAAACTCGAAGAGCAGGAGCTTGGAGATGAGGCCGTTGTGCCAGACCTTGTCGAAAGCTTTCTCGATATCGAAAAAGACTCCGGCAGTGGTTCGGCCGCCGGCGAAGTTCTCGTGTATGTGATTACATACACGGGCGAGCTGGTGGGTAGTCGAGAGACTCTTGACGAAACCGTGCTGGAAGCTCGGAATAATGTCATTTTCAGACGTGAATTCATCGAGCCGCGATTTGATGACGCGCTCGAGAATTTTGCCCACACAGCTGAGTTTGCTGATGGGGCGATAGCTTGAGGGAAGTTTGGGGTCTTTATTGGCCTTGGGAATCATGACAATTTCGGCCGACTTCCAGCAGGAAGGGAAGTGGCCGAATACGAACGAAGCATTAATGATGTTGGTCAACTGGGCAATGATTTTCTTGTGGCAGCGTTTCAGGGCTGTGTTCATAATTCTATCATCACCCGGGGCACTACGGGATTTAACTGCTTTGATGAGACCAGTTATTTCCTCAGTGGAGGCGGGGGTGAATCCATGCGGATTCAAAACCGGGAGGACGTGGGTGTTGACGGTGTCGTTGATAACACCTTGGCGGGGGTCGGAGTCTGGTGGCTCTGAGAAGATGGCCGCCAGATGGTCAGCAAATACCTCGGCTTTGTCGGCAGGAGCGGAGGCGGCGCCAGCAGCCCCGCGCAGCATGACAGGAGCGTGCGTTGTGGATTTAAGCCTACGGGCGAGACGCCAAACTCCCCGGAAATTCGGGTCGTCGTTGATCTCGTCCATGGCCGAGTTCCACCTCTCATTTCTGAGAGAGCGGATCTCCTCCTCGACCTGGTGCTTTAGCCTCCGATAGAGGATCCGGTCATCAGGCCGCGCAAACTTCTGCCACCTGCGGCGGGCCGCATTCTTCCGCCTAACCAGCTCCAAAACCGGCTGGGGAAGTGTGAGAGGACACCTGGGTGTCCGGATCGTGGCTTTGGTGCAGGAGTCCTGTGCGTCAGCTAGGACTTTGGTGAGGTGCCTAGAGACGAGCTCTAGGTCCCTGATGTCGTGGATGGGGGTAAGTGGGCCATGAAGGTCGGCTGCCACTTTGTGAAACGCCTTCCAGTCCGTGTGAGTGGACGTCCGCCAAATGACGGACGCTGGACCTATTGAGAAGTCCATGATAACCACACGGTGGTCGGAGTTTAGGTCATCTGTGGTCCAGATGTTAAGCGGGGGGTCGATGCGAGAGCATATTACGATGTCAAGGACATCAGATTGGTGGTTGGCCTGCTCAGGAAAATGAGTATGGTCAAACGGGGCGTGGACTTCGTACCCGTGGTCCTCGGAGTACTCGTGAAGAGTACGGCCACGGGTACAAATGAGTCGGCTGTGCCAAGCAGTGTGCTTGGCATTGAGGTCGCCTGCAACTATGGCAGGACGCTCTACGAAGAGGGGGTCCAGAGTTAACAAAAGTTAACAAAACCCAATAAAGTCCCAAAAGGTAGAATCCTATTATAAAATTTATTGAACCATTATTTTTGAAAGTGGTATAAATCCATTTTTGTAAAAAAATAGTTAATTTCAGTTTTAGTGGGATATAGAGGATGTCCAAGATAAGAATCAACAGCATGGGGATTTTGGAAACCGTAAAAGTTACAAAGGCGGCTAAATTACAAAAAATGTTGCCCAATTTAGTGTTCAGTAATATTCTGTTGAGAAAATCTGAAATTTCCGCTTACTTCCGGGCACGCCATATCTGTGGCTAGTGCTTATTAAGCTATTCATTATTAGTTGTAAGTCTTCTATGTTGTCGGCCATGATCGTGGTATCATCTGCGTATCTGATGTTGTTTATACGTTTCCCGTTTAAACAAATTCCTTCTTGTGTATTTACTAGGGCTTCCCGAAATATGACTTCAGAATAGATGTTAAATAGCACAGGAGACAGTACACATCCCTGCCTCACACCGCGTAGATTTTTTATACTTTCTGTGCTATCGTCTCCGATTTTTACGCTTGCCGTTTGGTTCCAGTATAGATTTGTAATTATTCTGAGGTCTTTGTCGTCTATTCCTGTATTTTCCAGAATTTGTATCAGTTTTTGGTGTTGGACTCTGTCAAATACCTTTTTGTAATCAACGAAACACGCGTATACATCACAATTCATGTCTCTGCATCTCTGTACCAATACTTGAACACTAAAGAGAGCTTCCCTTGTCCCGACTGCGTCTCTAAATCCAAATTGTGTGGGTCCCAGTTGTCCTTCCACTTTATTGTATATTCTTTTATGTATTATTTTTAGAAACACTTCCAATAGGTGGCTCATTAGGCTTATTGTTCTATATTCATCGCATCTTTTTGTCGATGCCTTTTTGCGAGTGTTACGAATTCTGATTCCAACCACTGTTGTGGTATTACACCTGTGTTATAGATATTATTAAGGATGTCGGTTAGCCATTTAATTCCTTCGTCGTCTAGTAGTTTTAAAAATTCAGCGTGGAATCCGTCTGGTCCTGGACTTTTACCGTCTTTAACTTGTTTTATGGCATTTCGTACTTCGTCTTTCAGAATGCTTGGGCCTGTTTCTGGCTGTATATGCTGAATTTCTGGTCTTTCGTCTTGGAATAGTTGTTCGATATACGGCTTCCATGTGTTCTTTATTGCGTTTTTGTCTATTAGTATGTTGCCATCGCTGTCCTTTTAATTCGTTTTAATTAATTGTAAATAAATTTATGTTGCGATAGTATAATTTATTGTCTATGAACAGGTGTAATCAATTTAGTTTATGCTCGGCTGATTAATAAAACAACGAATTGCTAAGTAGTTCGAAGTGGATTTTATTGTATCGGCGTTTATTTAAAGTGTATATGCATTTACTGAGACTCTGGGTAATTTCTTGCAATTGTAACTTTATTGCAGTGCGCGAGTTACGTGGTGGCATTCTGCAAGCCAGCGAAATATAGCAATTTTGTTTTTCAGTACTTATCTGCGTTGTACCTTACACAACGCAGCATCTTATGTATTTTATTATTCAGTTATAATTTGCACTTTGTATAATTATCATGTCAAATTAACTCCGACGCTTTAATAACTCCGGACTATACACTAATTGCAAATATGCAGCACGCGCCCGAAAAACCCGTATCGGGTGACACCCGTGTTTATCAGCTGGCTTAATCTCCAGCCTCCGCCCGACTATTTTTTATATCACGTCTGAATGCCATATGCCCCGGCGACTTAATTATAATGATATGTTTATAGCTGCGCCCGAAAAACCCGCATAATTTTATACCCGTCATGCGAAAGTTCGGATGATCCTACATGTGTCCGATTATACATCTTGGTGGGGGGTGTCTGGCAAGCCAGATGTGCAATTACCAGGCAAACACGCCGCTTTCGTATCTGATTTATGACCCTCATAACATTAAAAGTGACAGGTTTTACATCTGTCGCCCATAAATCATGCTGCACCCTTTCAAATAGCCGTCTCAAGCAGCTGCGCGCCATATGTGTCCCCGATCTCAGGCCCCATTCCCGATTTTTTGGCCCCTCCGTTAATGCTCCAATAGTTTTTTTTTTAGGTTTGTATCGACTAATATCTATTAATTCAGAAGCAATGCGATCGTTCAGTCCTTTAAATTACATTGGAAACAGGTAATAGCTGTTTGCTTTGATGAGCTTCCGCAATGGCTGGAAATATTTCTGGCGTACAATCTAGATGTAAGCAAACACGTCCTAATATAATGAAAGTTCATTCAAATGTTCATTGTTTAAACCTTAACCCTAGTTTATTCTTGTAACTCTCACTCAGGCAACAAATTGAATTTTGATTTCTTTGGAATTATTCTGTATGTATATTATTTTCTTGAAGGTAGTTGTGTAAGACATTCAGTTTTGGGGAAAATAGTTAAAAGCATTAATAGTACACTTAAAACATTAAAGTCCTTTTCAACAACGAGATGGACTTGTAGGGCCGCGGCAGGTACTGCAGTCAAAGAAAATTATGAAATTCTAGTTAAAGTACTTGAAGAAATAATTGAGACAACCAAACACTCAGATGTTAAAATAAAAGGCAAAGATTTACTACATCAGCTTAAATCGTTCGATTTGATAGTCTGTTTACATATTGTCACTCCTGTTTTAACAATGATCCTTATAGTAAGCAAAGTGTTACAGATGGAAAATTTAAATCTATTACTTGTTTTAAACTGTGTCTGAAATTTAAAATCAAGTTTGCAATCATTGAGAACTGATA
The DNA here is from genome assembly GCA_951805005.1 of Othius punctulatus. Taxonomy (NCBI): domain Eukaryota; kingdom Metazoa; phylum Arthropoda; class Insecta; order Coleoptera; family Staphylinidae; genus Othius; species Othius punctulatus. The sequence continues at coordinate 66,779,342 of OX638138.1, read as the reverse complement.
CGACTTTTTTGACAAAATTTACAATGAAGTCGAAGAAATGTACGTCAAACAGATAATCACAATTCTGAAAATAAGACGTCGAAAAGTTTCCCGTAAAATAAACGAAAACTAGAAAAATCAACATGATATTTGAAACAAAAAAGGTGATATTAAAATTAAATCTCTGTACCCTTTTCAAGACTCTCTTATTTCTAGAATTGATGAACGTTTTAGTCAAGAAAGGACTCAGATAATAGAGGGTGTAGGTGAATTACTCGATTTTAATTGTGGCGTTGATCTAATTTTACTTGAAAAACAGTTTGGAATAAATAAAAATGAACTAATCGCAGAATGCAAACATATTAAATATGATGAATCCATACCTAAACGAAGTAATTTGTGTAATATAAAAGAGTGGATTACTTGGCTAATTGATTCTGACATATTTAGAATAAACAATAATTGATTTGCAACTTAAAAGCATTTTCTGTTATCACTGTCACAAGCTGCTCCTTTGAGCGTTCATTTTCTAAGATGATCAAGTAAAATCAAAATTAAGAAACAGCATGGTACAGGAGAGATTAGATTCATTGCTATTTTTATTTATTGAATGAGATTGTAAAAATAATACGTCAATGTTAATGTTCTTGTTTACAAAAATACTGTCTTGGTAAGCGTATGGCATATATCAAATGAAGTTTTAGTTTAAAAAAATGTTATGGTTATTTTTTTTCTACCAACTCCAAGAGCCAATGTGGCCCTCCCTAAAGAAAAAGTATGCGCACGCCTATGCATAGAACCACACTTAATATATTTTACTGTGGTTTGAGAATTGTTCTGCTCATTTAATGGCGATGAAGACAACAATTATTACCTAGTTTTAACCCAGAATAGGTACCAAAATAGTAACTAAAAACAATTTAGCAAGAGTAGTTGTTAAACTTGAAACATTATAGTTATTGAGAACCACACTTATTATATTTTTAAAATGGTATGAGAATTGTTGTGTACATTCAATTATTTTAAAATCTTAAAAGCACGTGAAATTTTGTTTTCGTCGCTCATTTCAACGGCTGCTACATGAAAATGTTCGAAAAGGATTAACAAGCCTTTTTTTCTAAATAAAAACATGAGACACCATACTGTGATATAAATCGTTGAATTCGTAATAGGAAACGCTATTTAATACTTTATTTACGGGCCATATAAAAATTTAAAGTTGATGATGAAACGTTGTAATGAAAATTTACAAACACTGTCTTGTAGAGCTAAAAAAGTGGTAGTGAGAAAGTGCCTTTTGTTTTTTTTTATACCTTTTCAAATAACTTCAGAAAAAAATAAAAACGAAATAGCAAGATTTCGGATTTTGTGAAATATCTCTGGAAGTAAGCAAACATTTCTGGTTTTATCAACAGAATATTACTGACCACTAAACTGCGCAACTTATGTGTAATTTAACCGCCTTTGTAACTTTTACGGTTTCCGAGATCACCTTGTTGTTGATCTTTATCTTGGACACCCTGTAGATATCATCTTTTTATATTTTTAATCACTCACATTCTACGGAGGACGATTTAGTATTTTAACTATTTTTTTTGGCATAAGTCCATTTCTTACAGTTTTATTATTCTATGTATCAAATACAAGAATAATATATGGAAAAAAAAATGCGCCATTTAAAGTTATTTTTTTATTTGGAAACAAGGACGACCAAAACATTTCAGTAAAGTTATTATGTGACCACTGTATAAAACTTCAAGACCTATGTTATAACAAGAGAAAAAAATAATAATTGATGAATTTACTGCCTTACATGCCTTCTATTTACCATGAATACTTCACCATGCTTAGTGTAAAGGAAATAGAAGTTTGAAATATAAATTGTTATTTTTAGTAATATATATTAATATAACAATATATAAAAAAAATAATATAATATAAATTGTTTATAATTTGTTATATTTGAAAGTATACGATCAACTATGAGAATCGCAACTTGGAATGTCCGCACACTAACTGAGGACACCAAAGTGCACAATGCGGCACTAGAAATGAAACGCATGAAGATTTCGATCATGGGTGTGTGCGAGACGAGATGGTCGGGAATAGGGAAGCACCAAATAGATGATGAGACCACCATGTACTATTCGGGAAATGCAGATAACATAAAACGAGGTGGCGTCGCCATACTTATAGACAACAGACTAGACAGAGCAGTCGGGGCTGTAGTACCCATCTCCGAACGATGTATTATGCTCAAGTTGAATGGCAACCCAATCAATGTCAATGTTATCCAAGCGTACGCACCTACCGCTGATAAAACCAATGAGGAGGTAGAGCTGTTCTACAATGATATCGAGGAAGCCCTAAAACTGACCAACAAACATGATACCAATATCATCTTAGGTGACTTCAATGCAAAAGTCGGAGAGGGACGTATGTTGGAGATAGTCGGGGAATACGGGTTAGGTACTAGAAACGGCAGAGGAGACCGGCTCATTGAATTTGCACAAATACACAACCTAGCAGTCATGAATACTTGGTTCAAAATGCCACCAAGGCGATTATACACTTGGACATCACCAAAACACACACCCCAGCAAATAGTACGCAACCAAATCGACTATATAATGATAAATAAGAGATTCAGAAATGCCGTCAAGAAAGTAAGAACATGCCCTGGTGCCGATATAGGATCCGATCATAACCCCGTAGTAGCAGATATCCAGATAAGGTTAAAGACCAATCGAAAGCCACCGCAGAAAAAGATCGATACCGATAAACTCAAGGACGAGGCAACAAAAGAAGAATTCAGGAGAAAACTAAACCAGAATATTGCTGACTCTAATATAATGGACCGCAATAACATAGAAGACAAATGGGCAAAACTACGTGATACCTTATTGAATACCAGCGTGCAACACTTAGGATACTATAAGAAAGTGGCGAAGAAACCGTGGATGACTCAGGAAATAATTGATCTGATGAACCAGCGTAGAATATATAAAGAACGAAGGAAAGCCGAATATAAACTAATAAACCGGAGAATAACAGCAAAAGTGAAAGAGGCTAAGGAAGCATGGATGACAGATTGCTGCGAAGAAATAGAACTGCTGCAAAGGAATCATGATGAATTTAACCTACACAAACAAATAAAGTTAAACCTTGGCAACGGCGCTAGGCACCTAACATCTATCCTAAAGAAAGCCGACGGAAATCTGGCGGTTGACATAAACGACAAAAAAAGAGTGTGGGAGGACTATGTGACCCAATTGTTTCAGGATGATAGGGCCAATGAATTGGAGAGGGACCTGGGTAGCTACGGCCCTGCAATCTTAAAATCTGAAGTCCAGAAGGCGATAAAATCAGCCAAAAACCGAAAAGCAGTCGGCCCGGATGGAATAAGCTCTGAGATCCTAAAGCTCATTAACGAGGATAATATAGATATCCTTACAAACCTACTCAACAACATTTACGATACTGGCACGATACCTCAAGACTGGTTAAGATCCACCTTCTTGCCAATACCAAAGAAGATGAATGCGAAACCTAGTGACCACCGACTAATAAGCTTAATCAGCCACGTGCTAAAGATACTCCTGCGAATCATTCATAGTAGGATATACAGAAAATGTGAAGAATTTGTAAGTGAAACACAATTTGGATTCCGCGGCGGCTTTGGCACTCGGGAAGCTTTGCTATCCTTAAATGTGCTTGTGCAAAAATGTATAGACCAAGGGAAAGATGTCCACATATGTTTCATCGACTATGAGAAGGCATTTGACAGCGTGAAACACCAGAAACTAATAACACGCCTTACCGAGATTGGCCTAGACAGCAAAGATATACGTCTCATTAGAAACCTCTACTGGGGACAAACTGCGAATGTCAGAGCAGACGATGTTGTAACAAACGAAGTCCAAATCCTCAAAGGTGTCCGCCAGGGATGTATCTTATCCCCGCTGCTGTTCAATGTCTACTCAGAATGCGTGTTTCAGGAAGCACTTAATGAGGTGGAGAAAGGCATTAAAATAAACGGAACCTTTATAAATGTAATACGCTATGCAGATGACACAGCAATATTGGCAGATAACCAAGAAGATCTACAACACCTATTACAACTGGTCAATACAGCAGGGCTTGAATATGGTCTTAAGATCAATATAAAGAAAACTAAATATATGGTCATCAGTCGAGGTAACAACTATAACACACAACTAACCATAGGAGGACAAGCGGTGGACCAAGTGGCCACATTTAAGTACCTAGGCTGTCAACTCAACGAATCGTGGGACCCCGAAGGAGAAATTAAAATCCGAATTGAAATTGCAAGAAACAGCTTCTGCAATCTCCAGAAAATGCTCTGCAACAAACAACTGTCACTTCATCTACGAATAAGAATGATGAAGTGTTATGTGTGGTCAACGCTGTTATATGGTGTGGAGTCCTGGACCCTAAAAATCGTAAGCATGAACCGCTTGGAGGCATTCGAGATGTGGCTCTACCGCCGCATGCTTGGAATACACTACTCGGCCCACATTACTAATGAAGAGGTTCTCAGAAGAGCGGGAAGAGATCGAGAACTCCTCGCTATTATAAAGCAGCGCAAAACCGGATATCTCGGACACGTGTGCAGAGGACGCAGATACGAACTTCTCAGACTCATAATGCAGGGAAAGATAGAGGGGAAACGAGGCATCGGGCGGAAGAAGATGTCGTGGCTCCGCAACATTAGAGCATGGACGGGCATCCGAGACGCAGAATCCCTATTTAGAGCAGCCCAAAACCGAGAGCAGTTCAAATTATTGGTCGCCAACCTCTAACTAGAGATGGCAACATAAGAAGAAGAAGAAGAATATTTGAAAGTGGTATAAGTCCATTTGTAGCTAAAAAATCGTTTATTTAAAAAAATATTATTGCATAATAAAATTTTACAAGTTTGTAGTGTTAAAAAAATTAGCCGAATAGATCAACGTTTCCTATATTTTTAAATTCATTCAAACGCAAACCGTTAAATATCTCAATATATGAAAAAAATGATACCACTTGAAAAAACGATTCAATTAAAATTATTTCTATATACACTGGCGAGCAAAAAATAGAGGTCACTTTAAAATTATAACTTATTTTTGGATTTTGTTTTGTTTTAGCTTTATGTTTGCATATTGTAAACAATTGTACTGTATTTTGCACACTAAATTAAAAAAGCAATGTTGAATCGTAAAGCATATTTATTGTTTTTATTGCCTATTTTGGAAATATCACAAAGTTACAGTTAAGACGAAGTTCGAATATTTGTTCCTAGGACAAATATGAAACAAAAAATAATGAAAAAAATGACGTGTGAATGACAAGTTTCGCAGAGAAAAATCAACACTAAGTAAGAAAACCATAACGAAACTTAGGTTATCAATTAAAGCGAAATGGATGTTGTTTCATAAAAGTCTGTAACACGGTGATAGTAACTGACAGATAGATAACATTTGTCAGGAATTAATGTATTATTAAACACTTACTTTGGTTTACAATTTGCAAACATAAGGTTAAAACCAAAAAATTCCAAAAATAAGTCATAATTTTAAAGTGACCTCCATTTTTTGTTCGCCAGTGTAGTATTAGGAGTTGAAATTGCATCTGACATTTCTCAGTGATGGTTCTGACTATGTGTAAAAGTTGGCGCCGAAAGAAAAAAAATATGTTTGACAATTTTTTCCGGCACCCCGACCCATCTCAGCCCCTCCAGTTTAACCTAGGGTGTCTCCGTATTTTTTTTGTTTTGTTATTTTACTACGTAAGTCTGTAAATTATGAACCCCTTGCGACAATGATAAGACCAAAAGTCCCAAAAGGTAGAATCCTATCCAATTGGTGTAATTTTAATATTTATAAAATTAATGAGATATTAGATTAATTTCCATATGGAAATAGGAATTTAGAGTTGTAATATTTTATGATGCATTTTCCAGTGATTGTTCTGACTATACATAAAATTTGACGCCGAAATAAAAATATATATTCGTATATAGATTTGCCAACATTTTCCGGCACCCCCACCCGTCTTACCTCCTCCAGTTTGACTCACAGTGTCGCCGTATTTATTTCTGTTTAGTTAATTTTTCTACGTACGTCTGTGAAATATCAACACCCTGCGGCAATGGGAAAACCAAAAGTCCCAAAAGGTAGAATCCTATCCGATTGGTGTATTTTTAATATTTTGAAAATTAATTAAAATTATTTTCATATGGATATTAGGGTTGTAATTTTTATGTGGCATTATCCAGTGATGGTTCTGATTATATGTAAAATATTTAACGCCGAAAAGCACCCCCACCCCACTCACCTGCCTTGAATAAAAACATAACCTCTCTGTGTAACATGCCAAAATGGACAGGTTGCTTGCACCGACGCCGGTAATGAGTTGATTTTTTTTTTTTAGAATTACACATAGGAAATTCCTTGCGGGTAGATGCAGGCAACCAGTTATACATAGTCAATCATATGTGTAATAAAGAAAAAAGAATAATTTATTCCTGTAATAAGGGAAAAAAGCCCGGTATATATATATATATATATATATATATATATATATATATATATATATGTATATATATATATATATATATATATATATATATATATATGTATATATATATATATATATATATATATATATATAATGTATATATATATATATATATATATATATATATATATATATATATATATATATATATATATATATATACCGGGCTTTTTTTTCGTTATTAAGGCCTCTTTCACACGGAGCGGGTAAAACCCGCGCCCGCGAGAAGCCGCGGGCCCGAAAAACTAAGAACTTATAGTTTAAATGGAACCTTTCACACGAAGCCGGAGCGGAGCGACATCCGCGCGCGGGCGATAATGCTAGAGCGGGCGTTTGTAGTTGGTAGCGAGCCCGCGCCCGCAGGGAGGTGATTGGCCATTAGCTCTTATAGACGTCTTCACACGCAGCGGACCGCACCCGCGCCCGCTGACTATTGAATCAAGTGTTGGGAACGAATTTCTGAAAAGCGCGGAGAGATTTTGCCCGCTGCGTGTGCAAGGGTCGGCGGAAGCGGGTGGACACGTGGCTAGGCGCGGGCGCGGTTTTGCCCGCTCCGTGTGAAAGAGGCCTTGGTGGGATTTCGTTGCGACGGCCAGCGTTCGCGGCCCGCTTCGACGTCCGGCAGTGACGGTCAGCCGTTACGATCGCATGATTTCCTAGAAACGTCTGGCGTTCGCGTTTCGGCAGTCGCTTTTAAAAGTTATGAAATGAAAAGTGCTTATAAAATTGAATCCGGAAACCTTTGCGGCATTGATTGTGATATGATATGAGCAAATGATGATATTCTGATCCATATGAAAAGAAACCCACGAATTATACAGATCTAGGACCCAAGAGGGATATTACAGATGCTCATAGAAACTCATCTTGATACCGACGATGAAGAGTTTCATAGCTTTTTTAGACTCAATAGAGAGCAATTTGATTTTATTTTGAATCTCATTCATGTAAATTAGAAGCAGCAATTTACAAATACTTCGCGAATTTTGCAATCATTAAAGTCATTATTTTCATGGTCGTACATAAACACGAAAATTCACGAACATGATCAATTAACAGTTCATCGTCAATATCCGATTTTTTTTTTAGACATTTTTGGTTTGACGATATTATCTAGGTTTATACACTCAGATGCAAACAAAACGGGTCATTGCGTCGTTGTTTGCAAAAAACTTTTTTTTAAATTTTGATGTTGGTATAGTCCTTAGAATGAAAGTTTTAGTGTTTTACAATCAAAGAGACCATCAGGATGTAGAAAAAAACAACATAAGATATGCGTTCTTCACTACCTATTGCTCATTCGACATTATGCATAGAGGATCAAGGTGGCTACTGGGTTTTGACTTGTTTGTTTTCGATTAACTGTCATTTTTATTATTAATCTCTGTTAAGTTTATTTTGCAGAAATGCATTTTATTTCGTGTATACGTACATTATCGTTTTCGCTTATTAATGTTCATTAAATAAATAATAAGTACTATATGTTGCTTCTTTCTACATCCTGACGGTCTCTTTGACTGTAAAACACTAAAAATGTTAAGGACTATACCAACATCAAAATTTAAAAAAAAAATGGTTCTTTTGCAAACAATAAGCCAACCCCGGTTTTTTTGCATCTGAGTATATTAAACCAAATTACCATGCGCTCACACAATGGAAACTGTGGCGTTCGCGTCTCGACTTGTTTTTGAGCAGTCGAGACGTAGCCATCGACGGCGGGCCGTTGCGTCTTCAAGACGAGCCGCTTTAACAAAATCATTGCCATTGATAAACCATTGTAGCAGTGCTCAACGCGGCTGGACGCGAACGCTGGACGTCGCAACGAAATCACACCTTTACACATATGATTGACAATGTATAACTGGTTGCCTGCATCCACCCGCAAGAAATTTCCTGTGTAAATCTAAAAAAAAAAATCAACTCATTAGCGGCGTCGGTGCAGGCCACCTGTCTATAATTTAATGATTGTCTATAAGGTAGCCATATCTTGAATTTATTTGAAATGTAATTTTAAATGTGATAGATGTCTAGTTTTGTAAAGTTAATAACGTTTCAAAATGTTTGTCTGGCAGACGATTTCGACGGGGTGTCAGAATTTGTCCAACAGCACTGAAAAGCGTCTCTACGGCAGCCGAGGAGGGCAAAATAGTGTTATATATTTTTGAAAACTGAGCTCATGTACTAATAATACTCGATATCAACAGCATTTGTGTTTGATGCGGAAGGTGTATCTCAGTATCTGAGATACTTCGAAAATGTATCTAGATACAATTTTAGGTACTCAAGCAAGAATGTATCTAGATACTGTATCAAGATACATTACAACACGCTTTCAGTGATCTCACTAAAATCAACATACTTATCTAAATCATTTTCGAAAGTAAATCTAGTATACAGGGTGTACCAGGAGAAAGATAGCACCCTAAATATCTACGAAAATATATGTTTTTCTAGAAATCGCTGACAAGGGGGACAACTTGTAGCAGGCAAATAATCTTTTATTGTTTAACCCCCTGGCCGTAGGGGAGGTAAACCTTTTTTTTTTAAATTGGAGTAGGGTCGGGCAAGAGCTCATTTGAAAGCTTACCTAATTGGTAATACAACAGTATTTTCAAGAAATTATTCTTTTAAGTTGAGCGAAATACCAAATAAACATGTCATTTCAGCAACAAATATCTATCCAGCAACATACGTACCTAGGTTGAAACTGTCAGTTTGATAGCACTAAGATGATTTATTCAATTGAAGAGCGGTTTGAGCATTTTGGTTGAAAACGGGAGATGCAGCTCTGGCTTTGTTTTTAAAATAAATACTTACAATTTCAAAATGCTCATGTATTTGCTGACAATACATGTTATTTTGTACTTAGCTCAACTTAAAAAAATAATTTCTTTAAAACTAATCGACAGATTTTGAAAATTGATATACCTTTGTATTGTAAATTTTAAGGAAATGTTTGAGTCCACTCATTGTAAAGCTTTTGATGCATTTGTATCTACTAAATCTGCTATGTGGTTGTTTGGTGTTTTTCAAAAGTGTTGCATATTTTTTCATAGACGAAAGAATCATTTCCATAATATCTTGGTCCCACAATTTGTCAAATTTTCGGGCTATTGATGCTACTCGAGCAAATTAATACTCTCTTTTTATCTTTGGATTCGAGGACAACTGTCAATTACAAAGGCAAAAGTTTGTTTTTTGTAGTATATACGGGAGATACAAATGATATATTTATAGAAGAAATATTTAGAGACGACGAGCTATGGAAAGAGTTGATCCCAAAATTATGAAACTTTTATTCCAATTGTATTGCTCCGGAAATTATATTAAATAGGTGAGCAATAAATGTAAAGTGTCGGGATCCTTCTTACATACTTGAGGCCCAACAGAGATACGAGAACATCGCAAAAGCAACAAAAAAATCAATAAAAATTAATAAGTGTTTAATATAACTTGTTTAGCTTCAAATATACCCATTTTTACATCCACTTACCGATAGGTCAGGGAAGTATTTTTTATTTAAAAACTGCATGTGATGGGGGTGCGAGCGTATGTACAACCGCGACCATCCAAAAGTGAACTTTTTTTTTCAATAGATTGATTTTTACTTTAAATCATAGGAGTCTTAAAATGTCACAGATTGAATATGCTGTACATGCTGCACGAACGTCAATGAATTAAGCCTAATTTAATCTTATGAAAAATAGAAACATTTTCACTAAATATTGTTCACTTTTATCGTTTCATTATTATATTGATGAAGAAGCTGCGAAACATGGACATAAGGTGCTCCGCTTACCGCCCTATTATTGTAAAATTAATCCAATTGAATTAATTTGGGCCCAATTAAAACCATCCATTAGGAAGAAGAATACAAATCCGAAATTTAGCCAAGGCACCATTGATGTAATTAAGCATGAGGTAGCCAATATATCTTCCAATAACTGGGAGCAGTGAGTGCGGCATGCGATTGAAAGTGAAAATTCTTACAGAAATAACAATGTACAAGAATTAATCATTACTTTAGGTGACAATTAAAGTGATAACGAGTGCAATGATTTGGGAAATATGTAAAATTCCAAAAATATTGCTGTTTTAATTGTGAATATATTACGTATAAATAAATGTGTGGGCATTTATTACTTAAAATACGACCCTTGGAAAAATGCCGCGAAGGTAAAAATATGGTTATATTGATGACGACTACTACAGCAATGTCGTAAACGACCCTTAAAGTTAACGGACCTCTAAATAGGGGATATTCAATTATTTCTGGTCGAACAATACGTCCAAATAATGTCTTGATCACCAATCTATTACGTAAATTAAGTTATACAGTTACGGGGAAAACATTTTTCATCAGCCGTCTAGTACACAAAAGCTGAACTATTATACCGAACGGCGTTGGTAAATTCGTCGATTCTTTACAGGTATCTGTACACACACGTTTCCAAAATGGTTGTAATAATAGAATTTGCATCATATTGTGCAGGCGAACCGCACAAACTTTGTAAAATTTACTGCAGTCACGACGAAACTTTTGCAAAAGCTTTATAGAATATGTAGTCGTATACTAAATTTGCGTTGAAAATGTATTTATCGTCGAAAGTTTGGTTTGATGACACAATTGAATCCCGTCTCGTCAACTGAATAACCGGAGAATTCCGCTAAATATACGCGCGATGCGCACACATTCCGCGATCCATGTGGGATATTGTGTCAAGGCCCCCCCATGTAAATAGCCGTAAAAGCGTGTTCTCTCCGTTCCACCATATAGCGGTTTTCGTTTTTCAGCGCCTCGTGCATTTTTAAATGGGCCTTATCGACTCCCATGAGGCACGCTTTCCGATATCCACTGTAATTGTAATGATTACTGGCAGTAGTATTTCGTAACAAAATCATAAAGTCCAACGTTGTACAGAGAATTCGTGGAGCATTCGAAATAGTTTCCACCAGCAGCAATTCCGACCACATCAAACCCTTTTTGTAAATATGTTGCTTACGTATTTATATACCAAGCAATTTTTATTTGAGTGCCTTCATTCTACAATATAAATTAATCAAATCTTGAAGGAGGTTTAGTTGTGTCATACCCAAAAACCAATATTCTTAAGAATAATCATTTAAATTATGCAATTTTGTCAGATAATTTTGGATTTTACGAGCTAATGGTGACACAAAACATGCCGGAAAAATTAACGATTTTCAGAAATTTATTACGAAATAACTAAATCTGCAGACAGATTATGACGAATGTCTATAGAATTCTTGTACTCTTAAGAATAATTTGATATCTAAAACAAAGGATTTAATTGATTTAAACAGCAGTGGAGTTCGCCTGTGTAAAGGTCTAAAATGCTTGATTTTACTCATTAAATATCGCAACCTTAATGAAGAAATTCTAACTGTATTGTATTTCAAACAGTCTGGCTACATCTAAAAGCGATCCTATGGGCCTTTGGTGTACACAACATAAGATATTGAGTTTCATCTCTTCTGTTAAAACGGTTGGTTTATCCCGTAAAATTTATAATAACGTGCAAATATGTCACTTGGATGGGAGTTTTTGCAGATTAGTTGCATAACTTGAATTTCGCTAAAACCCATCCCCCCACCCCCTATTTCGATGTGGATGATTACGAAAATGTAAGTTTTTTTCATCGATTTCGTCAATTCATCGTTGCTTCTTCTGTTCCGTTTGCTTGTAATGTTAATGCTTTTGAAATAATATTTGTTGAAATTGGAGTATGAAAATACCTTTTGAATCATCTGCCACTACACTTGCTGTATTTACAGACTTTTCACAAACTTGCTAACTGCTGATACAGACGGAATCGGTCGATTGTTAAATTTAACCGAAAATAAGTCACGAACTCTGCGTAAACTGACGCCACTGCAAAATGTTTTAATAACGAATAAATTATGTTTGTACCAATAATTACGTGTAAATATTATGATTTGTCCCTTAAGGCATGACTTTATAATTATTTGTAATCACTTAAAAAAATATTCCGTTGCGATTTTTTCTAAAATTAATAGGAGAGCTAATAATTACACATATTTAATTTTACATGTTAAATTCTTATGTTCGCCCCTTATTCCAGACACTCGGTATAATGTATATCACAAAGTGATTGTATATGATACAAGTTTACGAATTATTAATTATAGAAACTATATTCAATTCTTTATAAATTTAACAAACATGTGGGGATAAAGGTGGTTAGAAAGTGGTACAAATACACAGAAGTAGGAAACAAAAAAGCTACTATTACATCATTGAGTTTCATATCCAGATCACACTGTGGCACACTAAGAGCCTATCTTTCTATCTATTAATAAAGTTGAAAACAGTTATCAAGAAGACAGTTTACAAAAGCACAAGGAGATTTAAAACAAATTAGGCAAGTAGTTTCTAACGACCTTGTGGGTCTATCTGACATATAGCTCATCGTAACTCTAGACAATCCACTGCTATTGGTGCAGCAAATTTATTTCACGGTTTAAGAGATTTAAGGTTTGTATAAACATTCAGCTGGTAGGTTCTTACCTTCTACTAGGTATGCCTAAGGTCAGATACTTGTTCCTTACTTATAACTTTTGATAAAACTGAGAATAATTATAGGAGCCCTGCAAGGAGATTAAATTGGCGAGTAATTGCTAACTTCCTTGTGGGTATGCCTCTATGGCAGATAACTTATCTTCAACTTTGGAAAGACCAACCCTTAAGCGAACAACCGAACAAACTTAATATGTACATCACATTTAAAAGCTATCATTAAAAACATCATTGATGGGCATTACAATATTTTGCAGTCTTTTGTGCACCTCCATGTATCCCGTTTGGAATGTTTCCAACTTGCTGCTATCAACCTCGCCTGGATTTTTCCACATTGCAGAGAGGTTCCGTACTAAGTGTAGTAGCTGAAATAGAAAACGATTTATTGTTCCACAATTAGTTTACTTCTTTTTGAGCTATTTGGTTTAACTTCAATCAGCGATAAGTGAGAACAAAAATGTTGATGCCCATGTAGATTCTGAGGCTGCTTTATTTTGGTGTGTAATAAAAATAAATTACTCTCACAATAACCTACCATAAAAAATCCATAAGAGTCCTCATTATAGTCTCTTAGGTATGTCGAATGTTTATACAATTTCGTGATGAAATTATCGTGGCTCTCGATCAGGCTATCTAAGTCATACGACTTTGCGTATTGAGCATCATACTCCATGTAACATTTGGGAAGCACGTATCCCAGAACATAATGCTGTATCAAACTGAATATATTTATAAGACCAAACCTCAACACCTTTAGGCGCATTTGCAATAATCGCAGCGTATTGTTGTGTTTCTTAGTTTCTCCTTTCCTAGGCTCAATATCTGAAATTGAACACATTAATTGTTATTAAATGAAGCATGTTGAGTTTGATACGAGGTGTGGCAAATAAATAATGAGAATTTATGTATTGTAGTTCAGGTGGCAACAATGGCACAGTGATTGAACCATATAATTGAAAGTTATGTATTGCCAGGTTACAATAAAAATTTGCAAATTGCAATATATTGTATATTAGTGTCCACATATTTTTTAAATTGGTGAGTTTTTACTTTTGGTTTTGAAAATGTGTGACCGTAATTGCGAGCAGAGAACAGTGGTGAAATGTGGATGGACCAAGTTGTTACGGGCGATGAGTCTTGGGTGGAACAGGGGGGGTGGGCGACGAAGAAATGCCCGTATATCCAAATCAAATCAAAAATCAAATCAATAATCATTTGCTTCTTCGATATCTACGGTTTGGTTCATACAGCATTAGTCCCTCCAGTTCAGACGGGCGTACGGACTATTCACTTTGCCACAACTGACGTTTTAAAAGGTTTTACTTCAGAGTACTCAACCAAATGTTTTTGTAGCTGAGAGAAGCACTGCCGCAAGTGTGTAGCTCTTGGTGGAGAGTATTGTGAAGTAATATAAACCAGTTTTAATATAATTACAGTAAATATATATATATATATATATATATATATATATACCGCGCGGTTTTTTTGTCTCTGAACATAGGCCATGTTCAGTTTTAAAACGACAGTAGCAATTGCAACCAGTTATGCAACCAACTATGTAAACAGAAGTCTTTACGATCAGAAAGCATATCCATAATTTTGTTTTCGTCCGCATTGCTTGTAGGGCATTTAGGTACCTTTTCCTCAAAAATTGGCACACATCATAAATACTTTTGTTTCGAGATTGTAATTGCCGCGTAATTTGAATTGTCAGTTTTAATACGTATCCCTTTCATGCCACCTCTCCCCTACCTTTTCCTAACTTTTCCATAAATTTTTCCAACTTTCGACCAAACTTTTCCTGAGTTGCAACACTATATTCATCATTCAATTATTATCGTCGCTAACTTTTCCGCATCATTCACGCCACAAAATATATTCGCGTGTACGGTGCTAAGACGGCGAATCCACAACTATTGCGTAACACTTCTTATATCTAATTTACATATGAAACTTACATCATGGATTGTATTTGCAAATATTTGCACAATTTTAAAGCTTTACATGAATATAGTTCATGTAAATTCATAGATTCTACGTGTCACTGTATAATTTATAAGTAAAATTACCAATTGTTTGCCATATTATTTAAATAATTTGATTCAAAGAAATTATATTTATTCATTCCAAAAATATATCCTGAAACCTTGTAAAATACTGTATCTAATAAGATATAGTACTTATTAATTAACAGATGTTTTTATGGTTTTATTAATTATTTAAAATGTACCTAAATTGAATATCCCGCCGTGAAAATAGTTAAAAATTTGCTCCTAGCAGTTCATATGTTCGCTACGAGATGGAGCAATGACATAATTGCTAAGCCATGTTGCCAACACTCCTAACATAAGTTTGAAATATGCGAATCAAGTGTAAAGGTCATTTTTTACCGCTGTTTTTCAGCTCTGTCGGGGCTCAGCCGTTTGAACGAACGCCGACATTATTTTGCGGACTTCGCATTTAAACCGCGAAATATCGTAATTCTTATAATTATTAATGCAGGACATTCTAAATCTTTGCAACGCGAATGATGATTAAAACAATGATAAGGCCCATTAATTAAATCATCAATAATTGTTGCCCCATCACCATGGGCATTATCGTAAATGGGTTTTTTGTGCTATTTTCTGTAATAAGGAAATTAGTTTTTTATTTACTATTTTTCTAGCAGCCAAGGAAACATTTTTTTTTTGTCATTTTTTAAAGAGTTTAATCTCTTCCCATATTTTTTTATGATAGGGTTAACACATTCCATTTTTGTGATATCCTTCCCATACACACAAATCTCGAAATACGCAAAAGAACTACATAATGCACAAATTGTCATTGTAAATTGTCACAGGAAGATTTAATAGTCTAACTAAATATAAAAAATATAAAATATGCAATAATAATTGTCATAGGGAGGAATTAGTCATACACAAAATACAGACACAATAGTTGTCACAGGGTGAAAGTAGAAAATAGTCATGGGGGAGACAGAAGTTTATAAAACACACACAAAACCAAAACGCACAATAAACAAAGCAGAAAAACACGAAGAAAGCACAACGATAATTGAATAGGATTTTCAAACTACGCACCCGAATGTAAAGAAACCAAAATGAATCTATTTGCATGTGGGGTGTTGTTGAAATCTCTAGGGCGGAATGCACGCACTTATAATACTTTAAGAAGGGATAAGTATGCATACAAAATTTCGGTCCTGAGGAGATAAGGAGATAAGTTCTTGGGTCGTTAATAACTGCTATCTTAATAGTTTTTTGGACACTTGAAGAGGTCACCAAGAGCCTGCTTATATTGGCACCAAAGATTTCATTGTCAAAAATAAAAGTATTTAAAATAAATATGGTCTGCTTCCTTATAGTTTCAGTGGGGCAAGAGAAATTGAAGGAAACCCGTTTTCCAATGTTATTTCCCTATATTCCGCGATCAAAAAATCCCTCGGCACGACAATGAAAATAGAATTGGCTGTCAGGCGTCTATTTATTTTTAAATAAAAGTGATCTTAAAATGTAAGAAATGTTTCATATACCTTTTTTGGCTAATAAGTTTACAGTAATCTCAATAAGACTCAAATTTGGTCATATAACTTACAAAACTTGTAAAAGGATTTAGTGAATTTAATGATGTAAATTTAAAATTAAAAAAATTATTCCCTAATATTAAGAGGCCTCTTTACCCCAGCTAGTATACGGCATTATTAATAAGCGACAGCCAAATAATTCATGAACGAGTTAACATAATTACAATCGGAGAACTGATATAGAAAGTTTAGACATTTATCTACAATTAGCGAAATAGTTTTAAGAAATAAATCAAAGGTGACTTATTTCTGATGACCTAATCCGATTTATGTGCAGACAAGAATACTCCATTATAATTCATTATATTGTAACAAAGAAAAGAAGGTGGTTCGCAACAACATTAGTTCCAAATCCCTGGTGGAATTTTCATTATATGTACCCTGTCTTAATTAAATAAATACATTGTTTCTTAAAAACTACTCGGCACAATTGTAGATAACTATCTAAACTTTCTAAATCTGGTCTCCGATTGTAATTATGTTGACCCGTTCATGAATTATCTTGGCTGTCGTTTACATGCAATATCCTATACCGCCTTTGGGTAAAGAGGATTCTTAAAATATATAATATAATAATAATAATAATAATAATAATAATAATAAACCCTACTACTCCTCCACCTATGGCGTAATTGGTTACTGTCATTGTTTGAAAGAGAATTCTGACCCAATTACATAATATAATGTATCGGAAATAAAGTGATAACTCTAAATTTGCAGGCATCGATAAAAAAGTCTGGCGCCCGCCGGCGCCGCAAAAAACCACATCATTTCCCGCAAGTAATACAAGTTAAACACATGGCAACATCTTACTGTTTTTTTTGCTAATGTGCACGCAAATTTCTTTAGTAAGGAGTGCAAACATATTACAGAGCGCTTTTAAATCGAATCCTGGCGGATTTATCAACAACCAGAACCCAGTTTTCGCGCCAAAACCCCGCTCTTACAACTATTTACATTTTATTTTTCTGTTTCCGTTTTGTATGGCTTTAAATATCACAATATACACCTCGTATACATGCAACTTTATATGCAGTAATTTGTACGGAATTGTTGGGAATGTATATTTTTTGTATAGTTTAAAGGCGCTCCCTTATTCATCGGGTATAACGCAATGTAATTATCGTGTTTTTTATGCTATGCAGGTACATTGCCACCCTCCCAGACCAAGGCTTACTCGGAAAGCAATAAATTATCTGAACACTTCTCGCTCTGTCCATGTTCGATCATTTCACACTATCGTGCACAGAATGACGAGCTTAGAAAAATAAATCCTCACCTATTATTTGATTTACAACCATGTTTATTTAAAACAGATAAGATTTTTTGCCCATTCCTCGCCTCACCGTTTTCCATGGATGATGGGTGAATTGACGATTGTGGCCCAAGTATATTCTCCTTTCACACTCATTTCTCCCTCTAGTACAATGCGATAGTACAATTTAAAAAAATCTTATCATAAATCTCAACCGCGCTCAACCATGTTGAGCGATTGTTAATGGGTGGCAATTATGTTTTTTAAGAAACTGAAAATTTGTTTTTAAAAACATAATTATTTTATTTTAAACAATAATCTAGATTCAGCCCCTAGATCCACAAGCGTGCAGTTTGTATCATAAGTATTATACTACTATTCTAAACAAATTACGACGTTACTGGATCTTTAAAAAAAACGGGTTTTATAATGATTGCAAGACATGGGTGATTTATATTAAGGATGTATACGGTCGTGTCGTTGGTTTGGCATAATTTCACCCTTAACACCCTCACTTTCATCTTAATACCCTTCGAAGGTAGATTTTTAGTTTCAAGTAAACCAACTAAACACATGTTTTAGGCAGCCGGCGTTATGATGAATAAAAGCGACAAACACTAGTACGCAGGTATAAATTAGATGGTATGCTTTCTATACGCTCTTTAAGGATATTTGTTAATTTTGACGAAGGATTTCGCATAGTCTGTCCAGTAACATTTTTTTAAGACCGCGTGGGGAACGGGCGGTATCTGACCCTTCATGTCACGTATCGAGTTTCGGTGCTGGTCCCCCACACCATTGCAGATTCATAACAAAATTCTGATTTCGGTCGATCGCGATACATCGCGAAAATCGTACTAAGGCCGAGTGTGTCCCGCACGCATCGTTCATCGTACGATTGACGATTAATCGCCCGTTTTCATGCGTGTGTGGGACCGCCTTAAGAAACGCGCACATATTACACAAAGTTGACATTGTATCGTCCTGGAACATTGATTAAGTAAATACAATTATAATAAATTACTAAATTACTAAATACAATTTCTATACTCACTAGTATATGAAAGAGTTATAGAATAAAGAGTTTAAGTTTGACATGTGTTCCCAGTTAACATAATTTTATTATACACAAAGGATAGCAGTATGTACCAGCACCAGCGAACACTACATTAAGAATAAAAACAAATCTGCAAAATCTTATTTGTAAATGAGGATGCACGAACCAAAGATTCTGCTGAAGCAGTGAATGCCTCCTATGATGCAGTATAAATTGAGGAGCTGGATGCAAGAACAGCGTTTATCAGAATATTTGTACCATTATTTATAACTTTGTTAAAAAATATATAGCTACTCTTCATACATATTGCAAAAATTGTAAGTAATAATTTGCTATATTACAACTTTTATTAAGTTTTGAATCCTTCGACGTGTTTTTCTCTAAACTCATTTTTTCAACTTACGCTATTCTTGCACCCATGTCCACAATTAAGTATGAGAAAGCCACAATATTTTGGTACTAGGAGCCAGCTGCACATCAAGAATTGGTATTCCATTAAATCAAATTTTGTATACATACCTTTAAAATTTAAGTGGTTTAAGATGTACAGAGCCCATTTTATTTGGAATATAAAGTAAAACATTTCTTCATACATTTTTACTTGACTGACACGTACGACGATACTGATAGGCCATTTAATGTTGTACTTTATTCTAAACAAACTGGAATTCTTGCAATTATTTCCTAAGAAATCCTCCCAGAGGTGTCCGACGGTCACAATGACTTCACCGTAATATTGAGGATGTACATCCATTAAGATATCTTGCAGATGTGAAGTTAGCCTCACATCGTTACCACAATACTGACCGGTAACCACCTGAAATACGATTGCTATAAAGATATACAAATGAATCTATAGTAAGTATAGTAGCATCTATGAGCATTAGCGCTAAGCAGAAGAAAAAAATAATTTATTGGTAGGGTCTGTTTTATTGTACGCCAATGAACCAAGATTAACACAGTAGTAATGGCGCATTTGTTCGGGATATTATCCATAACTGACTATCGATCAACGGGTCCTTACTGCCCTGCGATTTGTCTAAGTGTGTATTGACTGGTAAGCTTGACACATTTTGTTGCAAAACAATCATTATTGCAGAAAAGTAATGTAATTTGTAGTTCCTTTACCTTTTCAAAGAGCCTCTTATAAAACGGAAAAATTACATCATCCTTGAATAAAAAAATATGACAGAGTAAGTTAAGATGGTCCTCGAATTTGTAATCATTCTTTATAACTTGTTTTAAAATTATCCCACATTCGCTGTATCTATCCTCTAAAATTCTTGGGAATACATCCCTCATCAATGCTTTCGCAGGAAAGAAACCTTCCGTTATCCTCGTGATCCTAAAATTTTTTATCAATTATTTTTTGCCAGCCTTAAGATTTTGTGACGTGCCTGAAGGGCTATCAACGCGTTAGGCCGCGGAGCGAGTGGAGGGTCCCTTCGAAGCAGCGACGAGGGCCAGGCTCTCGGTGTCGGAGAGTGGGGGGGTTAAAAAAAGGCTCCACGTAATTTTAACCTCGCCACTACTTCGTCACAAAGGGTCAACCCACCCTATCTGCGTGGGTTGACGGCAGACAGTCAGCGAAGTTCAGAAATTACGAACTGTCGCAACGGCTGACCATCTGGCGCCCACACCACCAAATTTAAATCTCGCAAGGAGAAAAATAAGTGAAATTGTAAAGAATGCCCGATTGAGAAAACGTGGGGGAACAAAAAAATAAGAGATGTGAATTTTGTGGTTTTAACTATCTGCGTTTATTTCACACAAACACACGGGACACCGTGTCTGCGCTCCCCGAAAGAAAATGCCTCCGCTCGCAGATCTATCATGGCGCATTTACCGAAATTCGGCCGAATCTCGCGCAACGCTTTCGCGCGATACGAAGGGCTGTAATCGGAGCCACTTTTTCCTTACAAAAACGCAACACACGTACGACACGAAACACGCAACGCAAATTTACACAAAAGAAAAAAAACGATATATAAAAAAAATAAAGACAATAAAGGAGAACAAAAAAAGTTATAGATCTGGCCTGCGTTCCTCGCGGCGACTTCGCTGGAGGTTCGGGGCTCGGCTCTCGGACGCCTTGCGGCCAGCAATCATGGAGATGACGATGCCGTCGCTAAATTGCGGTCCTCAGAAAACCTCTGGCAGGGTGGTCGTCGCCCCTAGCCGAGAACCTGGCTGGCTGGGTTGCTTCAGCCCCTACCCAAAAAAACGCTCTGGTGGTTCGAGCGTGTATAGTTGATTACTGCAGTACTCTCCCTTGCCTTGTGCCGGTGTCGTCAATCCCTCATAGGGCGGTTAATGGAGGACACGTTTTAAATCCCGGAAACCGGTCGGCGATAAGCCCAGAGAAAAACTGTGACCTCTTGACACTTCTGCACTCCAAGAGAGTTGACTAGCTTCTGCTTCATCGCAGCGCCTCGCAGCCGAATTATAATTATACGCATATCGGAAACACGTCAACGTTTAAAAAACGTGTGCGTAGCGGTTGCCTACGTTGGCTGTCCGTGAGCGCAATTAAAAATTAAAACGTTCGCCTTAAACGACCGGAGTCAGAACAGGCCCGTTACAATTTTTTAAAATGATAAATCAAGACAATCTATTCGGACTCGTGAGTTATTTAAAATCTTGCAGCACTGTATTTCGGACAGTAAAATATGTTAACTGCATGTATATAATATTAATAATATTTCAAGAGAGACGAAGAACGATTGTTAATTATTGAGTTATAATGAAGTGTATACATTTTATTGGTAATGATTTAAAAAATATATTTTTTGCAGTTATATCATTGTTTCACCAGAATATGGCGATATATGAAAGGAGGCAGTGAGACCCTCTACACGTGATATTATGAGATATGAAAAACGCTTGCCTGCAAAAACAGGCGTCGAGCACAGGACCCCACGAAAGGACCCTTTACTCTTACCTTGAGTACAATAGCTCCTCCGAATATGTATCTTTTTTATCATTTTGATCCTCGAAGAAGCTCTCGAAAGCTTTCATCAAAAAAATATTTGACGTGTCCACCAAATTATCCAGCCTATCCATTTCAGTGGGTATCTTACAAAAATCCGTACATATTGCCGGAAATCTGTAGGCGGGGGGCACATACAATTCTTCATTATCATCATGTTCTTTGATCTCCGTAAATTCCTTGTTGAAGTAAGTTGATATTGCACTCAAAACATTTGTGACATACTCTTCATACAGAGTCTCTGAAAAGATCAGAGATGAGTTCTGAAAGTATTGTTACGCCCCAAAAGAAGCACCCGAGCACAAATCTTTTTTCAACATTATAATTCCTTGGACATATTACCTGTACGAAAAGTGACCAAGTGGAACTTCTCCAAAAGGTGCAGCAAATGGATATTTCTTCCAATCTGTAAGACTCTGGTGCAGATAATAACTAAAAAATCATCATTCGCAGCAACATCTTCCAAAGGGCGCTGAATGAACTCAGATTGGCAATCTTCTCTATCTAATCCCAATCTAGAAATAACAGTTCAATAAACGACCGATAAATGCATTTTAGAAAAATTGTTGCAGAAACTCCTCACAACTTAGCAAATCTGAACGGCACAAGCATCGGTTGAGTTTTACCACTATACCAAAATAATTCAACCCTAAGGATGTCTCTGTTTTGATATGTAAATAATAAAACTACAATACAAGCGAAAAAGCAATTTTGGAACATTTTTCTGACAGCGACATCTGTTGGAATTACGTGTATAACCCAAAAAATAAGTAGTATAAGGCTTGATACAATCGCGGTACGACGTCTATCGGCAGAAATAGAACTAGCCAAACAAGTAATTTGCACAGCTGGTCGTGAGACAGAAGCGCTTCACATTTGTTTTCAGTAGCGGCAGAAATAAGAATTATAGGCAGATTTATTTTAATGTGAGTAACCAAATCTAGTAACTCTAGTGACTTTTGTCTTGTGTTACGAACTTTCATCTAAGCGAAACTTTTGCATTGTAAAAAGGGTATTAATGAGGTTATGTGGAAATGTCAATGTCACAAAATATAGTATTTAAGGCCGGGGAATCGGGCCGTCTCGGACTGTGGACAGTTGATCTTGGAAGTTAAACAATAGTTTTGAATATTTTTTTCTGTATTATATTTCAATATATACAGGGTGAGTCATAATTAGATGTAAAAAATTTAACCAAAGCTTATTTGGGCCAATGCAACTCAATTAACCCAATACACCTTTGTACCAAAATGCTCCTTGAAACAGATACTGAAATGTTAATTAAAAAAAAATGTATCTCATTAATTTGAAAATACATCAAAACAAACACAAAATTAACAAAACTATGATTGAAAACTATAACAAATGTTCAAACTGCCCTCCACCAGCCTCAATACAAGCATGACACCGTCGTACTAACGATCCATATACTTGCTGAAAATAGTAGTTTTGATGATTTTCATTAGCAACCTCGAAAATTCTTTGGTGTAACTGTTCCCTCGTGTCAATTACCTCACAGTAAATTAGCTGTTTTAAAAACCCCCATAAAAAGAAATCCAGTGAATTTAAGTCGGGACTCCTTGGCGGCCATCTCGCAGGACCAAACCATCCTGTAACGATTCTGCCATTGTGAGGAGGAGCACCGTCTAGTTGGAAGAACATCTATTGTCTAATGTTTAACGGGATCTCTTCAAGTATATCATGCAGATTGTTTTCAAATAAGTCCCGATAACCATTTGCATTAAGGCATTTATCGAGTTCTTGTAACTCCAGTAAAGAAGCATTACATATTCCTCCCCATACATTGACAGAAAATCGTTGCTGGAACCTTCTACTCCTCCTTACATGGGGGTTGTTTAACGAATAATGGAGCTCTGTGAAGTTAGCACCCCCATGTTGGAATTTAGAAATGAAACCTATGCCATAATTTTGCCCACATTATGCGCAGTATTGCCCAGTAGTTATTTCATTTTGCCCAGCTCCCGTTAACTCATAAGTCAATAGTCAGATTTCTATGGTGTGGCACCTCCAAGAGCGAGTTCGAAATAATAACATATGCCATAATTTTGCCCACATTTTGCCCAGTATTGCCCAGTAGTTGTTTCGTTTTGCCCAGCTCCCGTTCACCCGTAAGTCAATAGTCTAATTTCTACGGGGTGGGACCCCCATGACCGATTTCTAAGAAATAACATATGCCATAATTTTGCCCACATTTTTCCCTGTATTGCCCACTAGTTATTTTATTTTGCCCAGCTCCCGTTAACTCATAAGTCAATAGTCGAATTTATATGGTGCAGGACCCCCACGAGCGATTTCGAAGAAATAGCATATGCCATAATTTTGCTTACTTTTCGCCCAGTATTGCCTTGTAATTGTTTTGTTTTGCCCAGCTCCCGTTAATCCATACGTCGATAGTCGAATTTCTATGGCGTGGGACCCCCGTGAGCGATTTCGAACAAATAAAAATTCCATAATTCTGCCCATGTTATGCCCAGTATTGCCCTGTAGTTATTTCATTTTGCCCAGCTCCCGTTAACTCATAAGTCAATAGTCGAATTAATATGGTGCAGGACCCGCACGAGCGATTTCGAAGAAATAAAATATGCCATAATTCTGCCCATATTATGCCCAGTATTGCCCAGTAGTTATTTCATTTTGCCCAGCTCCCGTTAACTCATAAGTCAATAGTCGAATTTATATGGTGCAGGACCCCCATGAGCGAATTCGAAGAAATAGCATATGCCATAATTTTGCTTACTTTTTGCCCAGTATTGCCCTGTAATTGTTTTGTTTTGCCCAGCTCCCGTTAATCCATACGTCGATAGTCGAATTTCCATGGCCTGGGACCCCCGTGAGCGATTTCGAAGAAATTAAAAATGCCATTATTCTGCCCATGATATGATCAGTAGTTATTTCATTTTGCCCAGCTCCTGTTAACTCATAAGTCAATAGTCGAATTTCTATGGTGCAGGACCCCCATGAGCGAGTTCGAAAAAAAAAAATGCCATAATTCTGCCCTATTTTGCTTAATATTGACCCAGTAGTTGTTCGTTTTGCCCAGCTCCCGTTAATCCATAAGTCAATAGTCAAATTTCTATGGTGTGGGAACCCCATGAGCGAGTTCGACAAAATAACATATGCCATAATTTTGCCCACATTTTGCCCAGTATTGCCCAGTAGTTGTTTCGTTTTGCCCAGCCCCCGTTAACCCATAAGTCAATAGTCGAATATCTATGGTGTGGGACCCACAAGAACGAATTCCAAGAAATAACATATGCCATAATTTTGCCCACATTTTGCCCAGTACTTGTTTCGTTTTGCCCAGTTCCTGTTAACTCATAAGTCAATAGTCGAATGTCTATAGTATAGCACCCCCACAAACGAGTTGGAAGAAAGAACCTATGCCATAATTTTGCCCACATTTTGCTCAGTATTGTTCAATAGTTTTTTCGTTTTGCCCAGTTCCCGTTAACCCATAAGTCAATAGTCGAATATCTATGGTGTGGGATCCACATGAGCGAGTTCGAAGAAATAACATGCCATAATTCTGCACACATTTTGCCTAGTATTGCCCAGTAGTTGTTTCGTTTTGCCCAGCTCCCGTTAACTCATAAGTCAATAGTCGAATTTATATGGTATGGCACCCCCATGAGTGAGTTCGGAAAAATAACATATGCCATAATTTTGCACACATTTTGCTCAGTAGTGCTCAATAGTTTTTTTCGTTTTTGCCTTTTTGGGGGTCATGGGGGTCCCACCCCGTAGAAATTAGACTATTGACTTACGGGTGAACGGGAGCTGAGCAAAACGAAACAACTACTGGGCAATACTGGGCAAAATGTGGGCAAAATTATGGCACATGTTATTTCTTAGAAATCGGTCATGGGGGTCCCACCCCGTAGAAATTAGACTATTGACTTACGGGTGAACGGGAGCTGAGCAAAACGAAACAACTACTGGGCAATACTGGGCAAAATGTGGGCAAAATTATGGCACATGTTATTTCTTAGAAATCGGTCATGGGGGTCCCACCCCGTAGAAATTAGACTATTGACTTACGGGTGAACGGGAGCTGGGCAAAACGAAACAACTAGTGGGCAATACTGGGCAAAATGTGGGCAAAATTATGGCATATGTTATTATTTCGAACTCGCTCATGGGGGTGCCACGCCATAGAAATCTGACTATTGACTTATGAGTTAACGGGAGCTGGGCAAAATGAAATAACTACTGGGCAATACTGGGCATAATGTGGGCAAAATTATGGCATAGGTTTCATTTCTAAATTCCAACATGGGGGTGCTAACTTCACAGAGCTGAATTATGGTGCAGGTTTCAAAAGTTTATAATTCCGTCCCTGGTAAAATTTGCTTCATCGGTAAATAACATAGATAGAATAAAAGTGGGATCGTTATTCATCCTTTCAAGAAGCCAGCGACAAAAAACTACACGATGGTGTAGTTATAATGTTAAGGGTGTAATTCTCCCTATGCAGAGTTAGCGAAACAAAACTTTGTGACAGATTTACTTGACGAGTACTTGTAGTAGGATTGTCTAAAATCAAACCAATTACAACTTCCTCTATTCATTTACATTACATTTATTATTATTATTACATATACAAAATTACATTTTCATGATGTGGTGCACCAACTTACTCATTATACATTCACGACCTTTTTACAACCGAGTTGGCTGGGTTTTCCTTTTATCATGTTGGAAAACTGATTCAGTGATGCAACGGAAGTTAATTTGTTTTTTTTGTGGATGATTATTAGACATTTGCTTCCTACTACATTGTCAGATTTATAATTTTCTGTCGTTCCATTTTCATCTCTAATAATTTAAACTTTACATCTGGTAACAATGTTATTTGAAAAATATAACCTCAAATTGAAAACTTAACCTAAAAAAATTTGACAAGTTCCATTGGGGAATTCAGTTATTTCCTAAACACTACCAACAAAATTACTAGATATTCATAGACTCCCCTGAAGCAAAAACATCGTGAATGGAGAGTACATCATATTTTTAATTGTACACCTATTGGAATGCACAAACAACAGTGGAATGGTTAAATTAAGAAAAAAAAACAATTTTGATTTAAATCAATGATATATTTAAAAAAATATTTTATTTAAATCATGATTTAAATCACACCAATCCCTCATTCGATTGAATCTACATCCGTAACTGATTAATAAAAATAATTCAAGAACAACTAATTATAAGAAAAAAATTATATGGATATTTACACCAAAAGATATTTTCACCAATTTTCTTATACAACAATTAGTAGGAAGTTACGTCATGTTTAGTCCATCACTTATTACACTATTCTTTGTACAATATTCTTAAAACTAATTACTTAATAATTGTACATTTATATTGTAACACTTTAAAGTTTATAATAATATAATTAATTTTCGCAACTAGCTTCATGAAAGTAAAAACAACCATTAAAAGTTATCTTTTTTCAAATCGTCGGCTTAGTGTTACAAGGTTGTATCTAACATCTTTTCAATTTTTAGTTATATAGCTTTGCAGGGCTATATGTTTTCAAAGCTGGACCTTTCAACTTGTTGGAAGATTAAAATTGGATCATTAGGAACCTGTGAAAAACATATCAGACAGTGCAAAATTTATCATTTTCTAATATAGCAAACATATTTAAAATCTTTATTCCCAAATTTACAAATTTGCACATACAACCTTGTAACATTAAGCCGACGAAATGTCTTTATTCTTTTTTTTTCCAACATTTAACTTTTGTGCTTCTTTTATACATACCTGGTGTACATAAAGTAGGGCATAAATTCATTATTTCGGAAATTAAAAATATATAAGAAAAATCCTCGGATACGTCAATTTCAGATTTCTAAAATACAAATTTTGTTATATATCTAAATGTTTTGTCATCATTTATTTCTGAGTTATGGCGTCATTGGCTTTCTTTTAAATAGCAAGTCTAATATTTTTTAATTTGAATTGACAGGCCTTTTTTTCTGGATATAACGGTATATATTTTTTGTACCTTACATCAGAAAAAAATCGTTCAAAAAGCTATTAAAAGTTAACTTGCGGGAAGTGCGGGAAATGCGGGAAAACTGGAAGAACTTGAAGACCCGAGTAAGAAGCGAACATTTTCTTATGTAAGGTATAACAAAATGTATACTGTTATATTCAGAAAAAAAAGTCCATGAAATAAAATTAGAAAATATTAGGGTTACCATATAAAAAAGAGTTATGACGTCCACTCAAAAACAAATGATGTCAAAAATTTTAGATCTGTAATAAAATATTTTCTAAATTATTTTTAATTTCCCAAATAATTTGTTCCGTATTTTTTTGCACCCTATATACTCGAAACATTTCTGGCAAAATACAATGAGTATAAAATGTTACTGGCTTTTCCAGCTTTATATCTTGCCAGAATGTTTAGTCTTTTTTTATTACCTCTTTATAAATTTCGGTGTGTTGACAACTACTATGAATTATGACAACTATAAAATAACAGATATAACTTTTGGTAATATTTTATTGCCCCTGCACCACGAATTAAATAATTTATCCTGTATCAAAGACATAACAAAAATATTGGGGACCAACAACTACGTTGTATTTTGATCGTCAGAGACAAATCTGAAACTCTGACATTGAAAAATGTTATAAGCGCAAATTTAAATGATAGCTATTCTCGAATACTGTAGTTGCCTACTGTTCTATTGTCTTTGGATTGTTCCTTCAAACACGATGAAATTTCCTATACAAGGGCAAAACACCTGTTTTTTTAAATAACAGTGGCAGGTTTATCCTTGGCCGTATTACTATCTCTGCCAGCAAGCTATAGAATAGTGAAATGCTTCAAGCGTTTTCATGCATGGTCCAAGATATCTATACTTTTAGGCAATGAAGGTCAATTCCAATTGAATCGTTTATTTCAGAAACCCATAAATAGATTTTTATTTTTTATGTATTCATTATCTCATACTGTGAACACATATTTTTCTGTATTATCCCTTCAACAGCCATTCCATTTTAATGGGTATTATTTACAGTGAATATTGCGTTAAATGCAGAAAATAAACCTAATCACTTAACTTTTCTCAGATTAAAGATCTGGAGGAACATATCTCATAAGAGAGATATTACAAGATACCCCAAGTAGTTGTTTAGACAAAGTCACAACCTGATATACCAAAAACAAAGTGCCCTGCAATTTTTTGAATAAGTGGCACAAAAAAATAAATAACTTCTGAACGGTTACAGCAAATTTTAAAAAAGTAACGGATTTATAAACCATAAAAGGAGGAAAATTTAAATATGCAAAGTTATATAGGGGGTCTATTTAAAAAAACACAACTTTGATACTTTTAGGACTTTTGGAACATCCTGTATAGTATAAAATTAATTTGTAAAGTAACCATAATGGACCCCCATATATCGCAAAAGTTAAACTTTTAGAAAGTCACGCATTTTGGCCAATTTTCCGTGCTGTATAGCGTGAATAACCCTGTATACAGGGTGGTCACTTTTACAACGCCCACCATTAGGACCTTTTAAACGGAAATATATACAGAGTTCGTTAAATGGGACCAAAGTTTCCCATATTTGTGCCTTTCAATATACTGAAACGAAATCCGGGATATCTTGCACAGTTCCTGAAAAAATCTGAAAAAGTGCACTTTCCTGAAATAACTTTTTTACTGTTGAAGGAAATTTTACGAAACTTGGCACTCTTTGTATGAAGAAATGTCAAAATGGTAATTGGTTATTCCATGGCAACTTCTTCTTAGAGCAGTCTACATCAGTTTGATTTTTGCAACACATTTTTAAATTATCGATTTTTGGTGGTAAATAATGTCAGATTACCCATGTGTTATACATGGTTGAAATAGGATTTTTTCACTCTTTTGAATGCAATTAAAATCCAATATAGCGGCCAAAGGAAAATAAAAAGTTGACTATGAAAATTTGGGCATCTAGTTGGCGCAGAAAATGTTTGGCACTGTCATCAGAAAGCTTACATCAAATCATGTAAGAGCACATTTTCAGTTTTTCAGCGATATTTCAGGAACTGTTCAAGATATCCCGGATTTCGTTTCAGTATATTGAAAGGCACAAAAATGAGAAACTTTCATCCCATTTGACCAACTCTGTATATATCTCCGTTTAATAGATCCTAATGGTGGGCGTCGAAAAAGTGACCACCCTGTATACATATATATATATAGCATATATATGATATATATATATATATATATATATATATATATATATATATATATATATATATATATATATATATATATATAGGTATATTCATGTGTGGGGTTCTGCTAGTCCCCCATCGGACGCCTCCCCAGGTGGCGGATAGGGGAATGCCTTCCAGATATGGTTGGTACCTGGGAAATAAAATACCAGGGGCGGACCAAAACTAGCACTGGAGGAGGGCAGCAGCGACCTCCAGTACCTAGACGAGGCGAAAAGGAAATGATCCTGAACCGGCTTTACACGGACATCCACAAGCATGACTGTAGCAGTTTTAATGGTTGTGGTACTGCGGCGTGGAAGGAAACGGGAAACCACCACGCGTAACTTCCCCAGGACAAATTATCATTTATGCCGGAACAAACACAAACTACGGCCCTCAGTAACGGGCAGGCCTTAAATGGCCGGAGGGTGCTAAGAATCTCCCGATTCCAGCTAAAAGAAAATATCCAAAAAATTGCAACCTGGAATGTTAACAGCCTCTATGAACCAGGAAAAATTAACAATCTAACGCAAGAAATACAAAGACTACAAGTCAATATTATGGGCATCAGTGAAGTGAGATGGCCCAAGAACGGGATACATACAATGTCTAACCACACTATGTATTACTCAGGCAGCGACGAATCAGATAAACATCATAGACACGGAGTGGCTGTTGTGGTGGACAACAACACTAAGAAATCTGTTTATAATTTCCTGCCAATCTCGGAAAGAATCATGCTCTTACAACTTAACACTAAGCCAGTAAAACTAAACATAATTCAAGTGTACGCTCCCACGGCGGAGAAACCAGAAGCAGAGTGCGAAGAATTTTACAGATGCTTAGAAGCAACACTCAAGCATACCAAGAAGGAGGACATAAACATAATAATGGGCGATTTTAACGCGAAAATTGGAGAAGGTAGATACGAAGACATAGTTGGGGAATTTGGCCTAGGTATTAGAAATGACAGAGGGGACAGACTCGTAGAGTTCTGCCAATACAATAAGTACATACCAACGAATACATGGTTCCAATTGCCGAAACGTCGTCTATACACCTGGACATCCCCCCAACATCGACAAGATCACATCGTTAGGAACCAGATTGACTTCATTCTAATTAATAAAAGATTTCGCAACTACATTAAACGAGTAGCCGCATACCCGGGAGCAGACGTCGCTTCAGATCACAACCCAATTATAGCAAATACACACCTTCGTTTAGTAAAACAGAAAACATCTAAAGGTAAAAAAACAATCGACATTCGTAAACTAGCAGAAGAACCTACTATGAGAACCGCATATTCCAACCACATAAACACAAAAATAAAAGATGGGCAACAACTGGAAACAGTCGAAGATACATGGCAACACCTCAAAGACGTGCTAACATCGGAAGCACATAACATCATAGGGTATGCCCGGAGCAACAAAAACAAAAACCAGGACTGGATGACACAAGAAATCATGCTGCTGATGGAACAACGCAGAAAGCTAAAAACTCAGCAAAAACACGCCGAGTATAAAGTGATGCATAAGGAAATACGCAGGGCGATCAGAATAGCCAAGGAGTCCTGGATGCAGCAAAGGTGTAAAGAAGTAGAGGAATTACAAGAGAAAGGCGATGTATTTAACCTGCATAGAAAAATCAAAGAAATAACAGGAACACGCAAAGGGGGAAATCCGACACACATCACAAATGACCAAAACGAGGCAATAACTAATGACATCGATAAATGTAATCTATGGCGGGAATACGTCAAAAAGCTCTTCGACGATGACAGGCCGGATGCACCAACCAGCCTAACGCAACTTGACCTCACAGGGCCCAGCATTCTTAAAACCGAAGTAGTACACGCCATTAAGGTTGCAAAGAACAACAAAACACCAGGTCCAGACGATATCTACGCAGAATACTTCAAGCAGATACATGAGGAAAACATAAACCTAATCTTAAAACTTTACAACAAGATCTATGACACTGGACAACTTCCAAAGGAATGGCTAAAGTCCACGTTCATAATGCTTCCCAAAAAGCAAACAGCAACCAAATGCAAAGATCACAGGCCCATCTCGTTAATGAGTCACGCATTAAAAATATTCCTACGCATTATACATACCAGGTTATTTAATAAACTTGAAGGGCTAAGCGGAGACACTCAGTTTGGATTCAAGAGTGGCACCGGTACACGAGAAGCAACATTCTGCCTAAACACTTTAGTACAAAACTGCTATGACCAAAGAAAGGACATCTTCCTGTGCTTCATCGACTATGAAAAGGCGTTCGATAGTATAAATCACGAACGTGTCATCGAATACCTGAAAAGAGCTGGTATAGATGAAAAAGACGTAAGAATAATCCAAAACCTGTACTGGCAACAATCGGCCAATGTCAGAATCAACAACCAATTAACGACAGAAGAAATCGAGATAAAAAGAGGGGTGCGTCAAGGATGCATAATGTCACCAATGCTATTCAACCTCTACGTCGAACAAATATTCTCAGAAGCCTTCGATGATATAGAAATCGGAATAAAGGTGAACGGGACTACAATAAACAATATAAGATACGCAGACGACACAGTGATCATAGCAAGCAACCAACAAGACCTACAGCTACTAATGAACAACATAAACAGAAAGGGGACGGAAGCCGGACTAAGAATCAACAGATCCAAAACAAAATTCATGGTTATAAGCCGTAATAATCAGGCAGGGGCGTCCATCACAGTAGAGGGGGAAACGATAGAAAGAACTACGAGCACGAAATACCTAGGCACACTAGTAAACGACAAATGGGACCCACTACAAGAGATCAAGAGTAGGGTGGAACAAGCCAGACAGGCATTCAACAAATTACGTCCCTTGCTATGCGATAAAAACCTTAACTTAGAAATCCGCCACAGAATGGTCAAATGCTACGTCTGGCCAGTTCTACTGTATGGAGCAGAAACCTGGACGATAAAAGCAGCATCCATTAACAAGATCGAGGCGTTCGAGATGTGGACATTCAGAAGAATGCTCCGTATCCCATGGGTAGACCACATTACCAACGAGGAAGTGCTGAGAAGGGCGGGTGTGGACAGACTACTATTCAACACCATAAAGCAGCGCAAGATAGGATACCTGGGTCACATACTAAGGGGGCCAAAATATCGAATTCCCCAGCTCATACTCGAAGGAAAGATAGAAGGCAAAAGGGGCATCGGACGTAAACAGCTATCATGGCTTAGGAACATCAGGAACTGGACCGGAATAAGAAAGTTTGGCGACATATGCCAAGCTGCAATAAACAAAACTTTAACAATTATACAATAAATGATAATTCGCCAACGCACATTGGTGTAAGGCAACAGAAGAAGAAGATAGGTATATTACTTAACCAACATTTGAGGAATATGTAGCGGCACTGCTTTATTTTTCTGTGACATTAACTGGGACAGTGAAATGACCGGTGATTTAGAAAAACGAATTTAGGTTACAATCTTCAACCTCCAGATATCAAACTGTAAACAAATCTTGAGATGCACTGGCGAAATCAAATTTAAAACTAAATCAGCTAATGAGTGCGAAGATTATCCGTCTTTGTCATACTCTTAACTCTTGAGCGCTGCAAAATTGTCACTGTCTATACTTAGAAGACATTCCTTCTATAGTGCTATATATTTCTTAGGCGCTTGATTAATTTTATCAGATTGAATGCCCTTGTTATTTACTGAAGCGATAATTGATGACGTGCACCCAAAGATCCAGCGATCAGACTGTATGAATGTTCATTTTCTCAAAAAGATTGATCGAATTGAGTTAATTGAAAAAAGCGACAATGAAATAGAAATTTTGCTGTCAATAAATGGCTATTTTAAATTTGTATTACCAATCCCCCAGTTAGGTCAAAACAAAATTAACTAGTCAGTACCAATCGCACTTATGAAATATTCCTATTGATTATCAATATTAAAAAAATCCTACTATAGTGTACCTCACGAACTTAGACAGAAAAGCCGTAAGTGTTTTTTCAGAACCGATGTTTCATTTATATATCTACCTCACTCGCACCAACACTCGGCCTGTTTTACTCCCAGTATGGTATCGCATTAATAAGCTTCTACCTTTTCTGTCTTTTTAACTCTTGTGTCAACGTAGTGCTCCGATCCGACAGGGCGCTTTAGTTATATCTCACGATTTGTTTGTGTTGGGCGGGGAAATAGCAATTGAACCAATCGGAAGCAGGTCAATCGATGGGCCTCGACATTACAAGGTACCAACTCAAGTTCAAATCGATTGGTCCCACTGATATTGCCCCGAGCAGACGCACGGAATGTCTGTTCTTATCCCACTTTATGGCTTTTCTGTCTAAGTTCGTGAGATACACTATATATACTGTTCAAATTAAGAAGGTCCACCACCTGTTGATTTATGTTGGCAAAGCAATATATATATCCCTAGATTTCAATCTGTAGCAACTGAGACGATTCAAGTTGGTACAACTGAAACAATTTAATTGTCAAGACGCAGGTAGTTTATTGATGCATGCAAATTCGCAAATTTAAATTGATGCATGCACAAGAAGAAACTTATTAACAAAAGATTAAAAATTGCATTGCTGATTATCTTCACTAAGACTATTGACTATTTTCTCTGGAACTTTTGGTGGGATTCCAATTCATTGTTGAAGCGAATTCCAAAGTATCAGAGATTCGATACGAACCACGAGAACTATCTCCAATTAATTATCAATATTCCTTAAAACAATTATGTAATATGAAAATTATTTCACAGAAGTACAGTTGATTGCAAAAAAAAGTAGACAAGACATTTTCGGCTGCTTAAACAACCTTGATGTTAGAAGTCACTCAAGGGTCAGTATCATTCATCATAATTTAACAACTGACGTCAGCTAAATTTTTTGTATTTGGTGAACTGGTGAGGCAAAAGTGTACCCCGAAACACCATTCCTCAATCTCTCTAGCTTTGGTTTCGTCATCTAGAAGAGACATTTTAATACTTTACTTATAAAAGTTTTGAACTGAATGTCAACCTTGAAAGATTGTCAAATTTAAAAGAAATGAGGGTTATGAAAACCC
Organism: Othius punctulatus; assembly: GCA_951805005.1. Classification (NCBI taxonomy): domain Eukaryota; kingdom Metazoa; phylum Arthropoda; class Insecta; order Coleoptera; family Staphylinidae; genus Othius; species Othius punctulatus. Next base: position 66,743,995 of record OX638138.1, on the reverse strand, counting down.
ACATGTTGAGAAAAACAAATAGACAAACCTTTTGTCTACTTTTTTTTCAATCAAGTGTAACTGTTTGTTTTAAATATTTTGTTTTCGGCACTCAGAAAGAATATACAGGTTGTACAAAAACTTTTTATACAGGGTGTGCCATGTGACCGTGGCCAATACCAACTTTCTTATTTTAAATGCAACACAAATGTAACGAATTTCTGTAATCAAATAATTTTCTTTTTTTAATGTTAATTTTTGCAATAAATCTGAAAACACTTAATATTTCCGAAACAGTTGAAGATAGGTATAGGACATTGTACATGAAATATGTCTAGAATTTTCTGAAGAATCCAAAAATTGAATAACATACCAGGTGTTGCATTTAAAAGAAGAAAGTTGGTATTGGCCACGGTCACATGACACACCCTGTATAAAAAGTTTTTGTTGAAAAAAATGCGCAACTAAAAATAACAATCGACGTGTCCGAGCGTTTTTCGAACACGCCCCCATTCATTTATTATCGAATTTATTCCATTTGGCTGATACACAGTGTATAGGTCATGAATGACAATAGTTGATCTTTATACAGGGTCCTGCAACAGTGCGTCGGGCTTTCCTAGCGCGTTTCCCGTAAGAGATAGAAAAAAATGTTTCGTACAAAAAGTTATTGGTTTAAAAATATTTATATTTATGTAAAATTTGAAAAAAAAAAAACATCTCACATTGATTCTTACTTACATTTTGACAGTTGTTTTGTCTCAGCGTTTTTGTGTCAGTCTTTGTGAAAAATATTGAATATCTCCACAACTATGGGGTTCAGACATAAGATATGCACCATCAAATTGAAGAGAAGAAAAAGACCTATCGAATAATGACATAAAATGGGGGGCATTCCATTTTAAAAAATTAGGTTATACCGCTTTGAAATTTGCAAAGTTTGGGATTTTTTCTGGACCACCTGTATTACTAAATTCAAATTTCTCATTACAAAAAGGTTGCTTATTAACCACACTAAGATTATTGCTAAAACTTATTCTTACCTTCAAATAATGAGCTTGTTACGACTTTTTAAAGTTGAGCTTGCTTATACATGATATTTTGAAAAAAACATTGTAAATTGGTTACACTGCAACATAATCCAAAACTAAATAGACAACATTGTAGAGGTTGAAAAATGTCATCAGAAAACCTGAATAAATACAGGGTGTTCTATTTTAAAAAAAAAGTTTTTGTTATTCCGCAAAATTAGGACACCCTGTATGTTTTAAAATAATTTTACAGCATAATGATTTTTAAGCTAATAACTTTATGTATGAAACATTTATTTCTATCTCTCACGCGAAGGGCGCTAGGAAAGCCCGACGCACTGCTGCAGGACCCTGTATAATTTCTCAATGTTAATTTTGCTGTCTGGTAGTCACTGAGACACGTTATATAATACTAGCTTATACTACGAGTCAATAATAATAGCCATTATTGCGAGTAGTATACTCTACTTTATCTTCAACTAAATAGGCTACTATCGGTTTCAAAAGTTTTGACCCCTGGGTTTGAAATGAAATTGAAATAGTAAGGAGTCAAAAAAAAAATACGGAAGATATAATATATCTTATATATAATATTACCATATTATGGTACATTCATTAATAACGTATTACAATTATAATGTGATTATGCAACTCGTTTAATTGTTATTCCGGAAATTATTTAGAAAAGTATGGTATTTTACACATATTGTCACTGTAACTTTTTGGTGTTACAATAATTCAACCAAATTAAAAACACAAGAGAAATGCGGTAACCCTCAAATGATGTAAAAATTTGGCATAAATTCTATTCAACTTATTTATTAATAATGTTTTTGTAATGTCCTGCTAAGTTCGTTAATATCAATCAAATCATCCAACTTTTTCGAACATAATGACGAAGATTAACTCAGAAAACAATTAAATAATGTATTTTGAACAACACACATTAGATATTGATGCAATTTAAACAATTATTGTCGGTGGGTAGTAAATAAAGACGAGAGATTGGTATCGCCGTACTCATATTGCGCCAGAGCGGCATTTAAATGGACACGTGTATTTGATGCATGATAGAAAATAAACCACTGTAAATATTTCTGGATGTAAAGCTGTTCAATTCAAATCGAATTATAATCGGTATCATTCATGCCACTTGTTATATTATTACCATTTTTTTTTCATATAATGTCTATATGTCTATAATATATAACGTCAAACTCGAACTGTGAGCGATTATGTACGGATTGTAATAAAATACCAAAATGCCTCAAGCGTATCATTGCGGCACAACTATGCATGCCGGCGACAGCCTACCAGCGCTGTTGCCATTTGCGTCACTCCGTCCCGCGATACATTTGCATGAGTAACAATATCCAAATAGCATAAATCAAAAATATATCGCAAAAACACACATTCTTATGTAACGAATTTTAATTTCATAATTTTTGCCATAACCGTTTTCTCTATATCGAATATTATGTGCAAAAAGGTACGGATTTTTCCTGTATTTTAGAAAAACACAACTTTAGGAATTTATTTTTCATATAACCCGTTGTAGCAAAAATTTGTAATTTTTTGTCAATGTTTGTAGGACAGTTGTCAAGGTATTTAAGGGGTTTTCAAGTGATATTTGTTTATACTTTTTTGTAATACCTCTGTGTTATTGACATTTATCAGTACTGTCTGCTTGATCGATATGACAGGCGTAAAGGCCTTGGCCGTTATAATAACGGCCGTGGACGTTATTTAAATGACAACGCAAATTTATGAGCAATAAAGTATTCAAATTCTTTCTCATACCTGCTGCTGCTTTTTTGGGGAAGTAAATCGATTGTGGCAGCATTTGCTTCATTTAGTACATCTTCGGGGATACCACAAAACGAAGAACTTTGCACAACTGACATTATTTTTCTAATTTCACTTTGATTTGTTTGTTTGTATTTGAACCGTTGATGTTGCTATGGTACAAATTGCGCCTGGATAACTAGTTTATTAATTTTGAAATTTAATATTGATAAATTGACCAGTTTTTGTAATTTAGGTATTACAAAAAGTATCGAACAACATACGGCCGATATGCAAATAACAGGCTTGGTTGAATATAAACCTCGGCTGCGCTCCGCTCCGCTTCGCTTCGCCTCGGTTTACAAACTTCAACCCGCGCCTATTATTTGCTACATATCGGCCTAATGGCGTTCTATACTATATTATTATTATTCGGATAAGTAGTTTCGGTTTTATGTACGTTCAAACACAGAGGACAAAACTGTTGAAACCGATAGTAGTAGAACATTTTCGGAAAATGATTTTGTGTTCTTTCGAAGACGCCATTTGTAGAAGGTTGAGTACGTTTTATTGTAACTGGAATTCGATGTTTCCGGTATCAAGGTCGATGTTGTTGCTGTAGCTAGTTGTACAATTTCTGGAGGTGAACAAGTAAAAAACTCTTCATTTTTATCCATCTCAATACAAATACACAAACACTAGCGTTGTTACAGTGACACTTTTGAGTTTGTGTATTTTATTTCCATGGTATTATGTAATTTGATTTTTTTTTTTTAATTGCAGTGCAAGATGGAATAATAACTATTAATCGCTAGTCATTATTCTCTAAGGGAATAATATATAGCATTATACTGCAAAAACCTCAAGTATAATACTTACATTATAAACTAGTCGTAGATAAATATAATAATGACCATTATTAAAGGAAAAATAAATCATTAAAACTGTTGCTGAGTAAAAAAAAATCATCCACAGTTTTTAAACTGGTAACTGGTAGCAATGCTGTCAAGTTGGCTAATAATATCACTTACTGTATTATAGGAAATTCTTTGCAAACATCCAAAAACTCCCCTTTATTCAGCCAATTATGAATGATGGTAAGATATTTATAAAGGCTTTCTAAGTAGAGGCATAAGTACATATCTTGTTCAGCTTTCGAGGATGGATTTTCAAGTCCCTCGCTCAGTTTAGCGAGTAAATTAGTTGCATGATGCAAGGAGGTGTGTTCAGTGCGATTCGTTTTCATCCTCTCGTGTACGGTCTTCAGCATCAGCAATGGTTTGAACAGGGTTTTGCTGATGTGCTCCAGTTTTATTAGCGTCATCGTCTCTTCTACAAAAAGTGAAAAAAATATTACATGTCAGGTTTCTAACAACGCTGCTTATACTCTGTTCCATTGTTATTTTTAACTAAGTTGGCTCTGTTAGGGTGACAGTATTGCTGGCCAATGTTGAAAGTCACTAGACTTGAAAAAATAGGTTATATTTTACTGAGACACTGGGCAATGTTGTCATCAAATTGAGTATCTATTGAGTACAGAATTTATTATTTTTATTAATAAATAGCAAGCACGAATTTTAAATAGTTACCATGTATTGATAAACGGATATACCCTTGACGACGTGGTTTAATCACTTCGATTTTTCGGTGAGTCCAACAAAGCAAACTAATGTATAATAATTTAAATCTAGAGCCATGATTTAATAACTGTCATGACAACAAAGTTGTATTTATTAACAAACGTCAAATAAAATCGCAATGAATCGCTTCGGAAAAGCTTCAGGTTTAGAAATAAGCGTAGCAAGTGAGTCTTTAACGCCTGCTAACACGGCAACAACGCACAAATGCATGTTATGATGTCGTAATACTGGTACACGGATGCATTTCTGCTGAAGATGCATTCTTAGAGATAAGATAGCTACGCTCCGCTCCATGCATGTACGATTAATTAAACACATTATTATTCTAGCGGTCATAGCTTTAACATTGTTAGACGTTAGGTAATTAATCAATAAAATAGTACGGTTTTTTAAAAACTTATTTGTTATGTAAAAACCCATAACTTGCATTTGGAAGCAGTTTTTGGCATTTTGTGCACAGCGAATATATGAACTTCTTGAGCAGACTTCGAACGAACACGAACCCACAGATAACAATGTTTCAAATATTACTTACAATAATTGTACGTTTAATATTTGTACAAAATAAATGATAAGTGTAATAATTTAATTACTATCAGTGTATTCATTATATAATCGTAACGAATACCGCTCGTTCGGGTGGTACCACCTTTCTCACTTGTAACTCGACATAATCCTTAAAAAACCACTCGAGCTACACTCTTATGGTTTTTCACAGATTACGTCTCGTTACTCATAAAATAATCGATTATTTTCGATGCTCTTGTGATATTAAAACTGATTATACCGGGCTTTTTTTCTTTATTACACTTACCATTGACAATGTATAACTGGTTGCCAGCACCTATCCTCAAAGAATGTTCCTATGTGTAATTCTAAAAATAAAATCTACTCTTTAGCGGCGTAGGTGTAAGCAACCAGTTATACACTGTCAATTTTGGAATATGTTCGAGGGGTTATGTTTTTATCAATAAAGAAATCACAAAAATTCAGTTTTAAATGAAGATATTAATTTATTCAAACAATTCTAACGGTAAACAAAACAACATAAAAAGTAAAGTTTGGGTGAAGTCTAATGTCCCAGCAAGTTTTCAAAGTGCAGAGTATTCCTAATGTATTGAGTATTTATGCCATTATATGCAGTACGTATACGGCCTTTCAATTCATCTACGTTAGTTATTTGCACGTCATTATAAATTTTACTTGTCAGGTAACCCCAAAGAAAATAATCATTTGGTGACAAATTAGCTGATCTTGGGGGCCATACTATGGGGCCAAACCTGCCAATCCAGCATCTTTCAAATGTATTGTCAAATAAAATCCTGACGGCATTAGTAGAATGAGCTGGAGCCCCATCCATTTGGAAGCAAGGTTCATCAACGTTAAGCGTCTCAATTGATGGAATGATGTGGTCTCGCAACAAGTCCAGAAATTTTTCTGCACTGAGATTTCCATCAATAAAAAATGGGCCAATAAGTCTCGTATAAATGATTCCAACCCAGACATTTACTCTTTGAGGGTACTGTGTGCGGGCAGTGAATATAGGACTAACAAGAGGCGCAACCTAGTGTAATTTCTGTTACCATCTATCTATCGCATCTATTTTCTTTATCTATTACCTCGTCTTTCTCCGCGGTCGCCGCAGACTCTAAAAACTGCGAATCTGTACGCTAGCGCCGAAAATCGCACACGTGCATTTCGACAACTGCTTTAAGCAGGGGCTATTTAATAGCATTACAAAACTGGAAACACGGATTTAGTTCCTGCATACCCAAGCAAGGGCGTAGGTGTCGCTTTAATACGGATTCCTATATATTTTAATACAGATCACTGTATCTTGACTATATTGCCGGTCAGATCGCAGCTGTGGCTCGCCGCTCCACCACACCCCACCATTTAATGTAGAGTTGCTGACAGTTGCTTTATTTTGCTTCATGGGCTTTATGCACGGTATTTCACAAATCATTGATTTTCACAGAAAGTTATTCAGAGTGTTTCAATATTTATAGAAATAGTTCATTTGTGTTGTGGGATACAATGTAAGCTCCTGGTGTGTGCAAATATAGCTGCAAAGCTCCAAATTGTGACAGTAGGTATTATTCCAATATAACCGATCCCTCTTACAAAAACAAAAGTTTTTTCTCGTTTCCATCTTCTGAAGAGGGTAGGAAGTCAGACGTATCTGTTGAACATAATGTTTTAAATGTGAATCCTAATCAAGGCCTTCCTGCCGCCAATCCAGACGTAATATTGTTAAGGGGGTAGGATATCATTTGTACGCCGTGAGTGGCCGCCCAGGCGGCTCTGATAGTTTGTGCGAGTTTGATTTGTACCGAGACGTACTTCGTTAGAACTCGGCTAGATCGGGCTCGCAGTTTGTATGAACACGTGCATTGCCTTATGCCGCTCGCGTCGGCATAATTCCGTATTGTTTTTTTTAGGAAATCCCCGTTTCATTAGGGACTTGCAGACGTATCGCTCCGCCAGCACTAAAGTTCTTATCCCTACATCTGATGAGAATGATTAAAATTTCATTTTTTTTGTGTGTCAGTTAAATGTGCTATTATGTTTAAATTGCAAGAATAGTTTTGTACAGCTTAGGCTAATAGCAGACGGCTTGTAATAGCGCGCGGGGTTATTGTTTGATTCAACCTCAAGCACTTTGAAAAACTAAATCTGATGACGTTTTTGCTTCATTTTTCATGATTTGCCGTTTTTCACTTTTAATTGTCATTTACTCGAAAAATTCCTTATGTAACATGGCAACATTTTTATACTGTCACTTTGACAATGAAAAGATCTCTCAAAATCAAGAACAAAAACAGGGGGTTGTCATTTAAAAAACAATAGATGACGTCATAACTCGAAAACAAATGATGGTTGAAGAACGACTGTCTGCAAAAATGTGTATTTTTATCATAGAAAATCGACGTGTTCGAGGATTTTTTCCTATTTTATTAATTTCCCTTTTAATGAATTTATTCCATACTTTAGGCGCACACTGTATAATAAAAGTGTTTTTTTTTTGTCGAGAAGATAAAGAAAATAGGCAATGGCTTTCATAGTGTTTAAAAAATGCATTTTTGTAATGTTTGAATGGTGTATAGATGATAATAAGTATAGTTCTTTCGTGAAGGATGGAATGAACAATATGAAAAATACTTGTCAGCGCATTCAATAACACGAGAAAAGAAAAATATGTTGAAAGCTACATGCCTAAAATTAAATGTATAAATATACTACGAGTACACTTGTTGTTTTCAAATGCAGAAAGTGCCCGACAAAAAAATGCCCATGAGGTCAAACAAGTATTACAGTGAATAATAGATATATTTAGTTAAATTACTTGTACAGACTACTACTAGAGGGCTAGAGGGGCTAGCATTTCGTCATTACTTTCATCACTATAAATCTGTGAATACATTGTTATTTGAGAACGAAGACTTGGATCACGGTATTTTTTTAGAAAAAATTTTACTTTTACCTAAATTCGATCCGTTACTAAAATGGTATTTATCAAATGTGACCTTTGCCAGTAAAAACCTAAAAGATGTTATAGATAGAGGTAATATCTTTAGAAAGATGCAATTTAATAATACTAATATATGAGCCGTTGGACACCACAGTGGTGTAAGTCTTTTTTTTTCTAAATTTAAGTCCAGAAATATGCAAGGAAAAACATCTCTAGTATATTTCTGGAGTGTCTGAATTACTTATTATTATTATTATGAAACTTACTTACACCACTCTGGTTTTCAAAAGCTCTTATAATCTACCATCTCTCAAATAATTCTGTCTACAGGGAATTTAATTAGAAACACTATATTGTGAGAAATAAATATTGCAATCATATATATATTTAAAAAATGGACACTACTCGGAACATTTCTCAAAAAGATGAGTGCTGACTGCTAAGTCATTGTACAATATATTAGTATTGAATAGCAAGTCATCTACATGAGAAGAAATGTTGAACCACATTTCAGATTAACAAGAGAAACTTCATCAATATTAAGGAAGGAATTAAGTTCAGAGACAAATGGTCTTTTATACCTACACAGTATTTTTCGTTATCTTTCGTATCTTATAGAAACTAATCTCAAAATAAAATGTTCCACTGTTTCACTTGTGTGGCACACACTAAATGATAGACAAAACCTAAACTGAGGATGGCAATCAAAAGCATATGTAACAACACAGAAAATTGTATCAGAACCGGAGACATAATCACAACGAAATTTAAAACCACAAAAGGATTGAGACAAGGGGGTGGACTAAGCCCCATTTTGTTCATAATAGCAATGGATGAAATTATGAAGAAGATTAAAAACAAGTTAAAGAAAAGAAGGATAGAACAAACTAAAACCCACAACAATAACTGAATGTATTTTTAAAAAAAATCATGACTAGCCATAAAAAATACAAAAAAAAATGGTATTTTCTTCACCTAAAAAGGCTGAAAAAAAGTGTACCTCCTACGTAACATAAGTTATGGCAAAAATGCTGATGAACCAGCATTATGTCAACAAGATATAGAGCTGGAGTGTAGTCGATTTGTGGAAACATTAGACCTTGAGGCACTTAATTTATTGTTACTATAACCAAATGCAGTTACTTACATTTTATTTTTAGATGAGCAAAGAAAGGCAGGGCGAAATTTTAAAATGTACTATAGGGCAGTTTAAAAATCCTATATACAGGCGTGAGAGATCTTTTCGTCTCACTGCCTCAAAATTTGGTGCTACAGTGAAAAGAAAAGATTGGACGCCCTGTCATTCATTAGTCAAATCAATTTTAGCACCAACAAACTTTTTAACTGAAGCCATGGAGTATGGAAAAATTAATGAAGAAGTGGCTGTAAAAACATTGGAAGAGAAATTAAATATTAAAGTCCAACCAAGTGGTTGGATTTTTTGATGACCTCATTCATCCATTTCTTGCTGCTTCGCCAGACGGTATACAATATATTCGACATTAAATTTCGAAATTTATTAGTTGATGTTAATTCGATAATAATTGATTTTGAATTGTAGGATTAGTAGGAGACGATACTTTAGTAGTATTCCTTTGATACAAGATAATTAATTTCATTCCAGGTGCAGGGGCAATTAAATATATCAAAAAGGAAGTTATGTTATTTTGTTGTTTTTATAAATGAAGAAACCGATATTTATATAGAGGATATAAGAAAAGATGAAACATTCTGGCAAGATACAATGCTGGAAAAGCTAGTAAGGTTTTATGTGCATTGTATTTTGACAGAAATGTTTCGAGGAAATAAAAAAAAAAAGAAATGTGAGGATTCGGATTATATTAATGATGCACAAAAGTTGCAAATTGAAAAAAAAAAGAATAAAGGCATAAATTTTAATTGTTATTTTTTTTTCCTAAATCAAATTGCGAATATTAGGTATTATATTACTATAAGGTGTATAATAAAAAATCTACAATTATTAAGTTAGTACTGAGAACAATATTATAAGGAGAACAGTTATAGATATTACTTAATTTAAACCTGATGTATCTCCGTAATAATTGTTGTGTAAGAAAATTGCTATAAATATTAATTTCAATACCAATTGTTCATATTAATAAATATATGGAGAAAGGCGATTGCAATCTATATATTTTTTTTTTTATAAGTTATTGTTCTTGAATATGTTCATTCATCCTCTGGCACTACAACCCTATGTGGATCTTGGCGTCCTCATTTCAGAACACTCTGTCCTTGGCAACCTCCCTCCAACTTCTGACCTTCATTATGGTTTCTTTGGCCTCCCTTTGCTATTTAAATCAATAATTTATTTAAAATTTGATTTATATAATAATTTCAATTTAATATTTATTAACGATTAAAATCATTTGATTTTAATTAATCCCAACATACGTATGCGTAGCTTTAAAAATTTCCAGTATAAAAATAATCACAGCAAATCATCTTTGCCCGCTTTATTTTCACTGTTTGCCGCTCACTTGAAACATGAACTGAGCGGAAATTGCGGCTTCGCTCGAAGGAGGACTTTTTTCCCGCCGTCATTAACAAACTATGTAAAAACTGTTTTATTCAGCAAGTAAAAGCAAATTATGAAGTACATCCTTTATTTACATATCTACAGTTAATAAATTAACCCAAAAGAATGATATTAACGAAAGTAAATTCCGCCGCGCTATCTAACCGGTAATGCCTGAACTGTTTTGTTCTCGCGCCGTACTCAAATCGTCTGATGTTGCACCAAATTAACGGAGCACGCGGGACACTTGATCTCAAAAACCAAAAAGTTTATAAAAACATATTTGACGGATTCTTGAAGTACCTTATGTAAAGGGTGTCTGGATAGATTTTAGTTGATTTATATTAAATACGTCATATACTTATCAAAATTAAAACTTTAAGTACAAAAGATTTTTTTTCCAAAAAGTTGTCCAGACACAGTCTATATATATTGAAATACAGTACAGAAAAAAATATTCAAAAATAATAATTATCTTCAGAGATCAACTGTCCACAGTCCGAGGCGGCCTGATTCCCCGGCCTTAACCTCAAAATCGCCACATTTAGAATGTTCAGATAAGTGTACTGTAGTGGAATCTGTAGAAATTGCAGATACGTGTGAATTATTAGATTCCAGGCAAGTTACAAGTGTACCCTCCACCAGTAAACACGTTCCCATTCGTTTGCCAGTGAAACGTTCACTAAAATGAGAATTTTACGATTCTTTAAGAAATGAAGATCCACCAACAGAAAAAAAACTTAAACCGGTAGGCTTTCGGCTTTCTGGGCCAAAAGTAATACCGCGTTTTTATAATGTTTTACTTACTTTTTCGAAGAAAAAATACTGCACACTTATAAACTAACCTTCGAGGAGCCGTCCATGACAATTTCGCTGTCAAATATCAGGTACAAACCAGATTATTAAATGATTTCTAACACGTCCATATTACATGGAAAGTTCAACTCCATGCTTAAGTATATTGGGTTGCATACTTCGTGGCGCATCCTCGATAGAATGTGTCTTCCAATTCGATTCCTCGCGGCTGACATTTAAAAACAGAATATAAAATATGTGCATAATTTCATCCCTGCTATGTGTATCAACGACTGATTCACATTGTATACAGCATAGATCGATTTCTACCAATGGTGATCTATATTTCCCACCTATATGAATTCGCAAACCTGTGGTCGCTAAAACGGGGTGTGGAATAGATATATGCCATTAAGTAATAATTATCTTATTATATAATATAATAATTATAACTAATAATTATATATATAATAATATTTACAATATTATAATTTTACTATAAATGTATTAATTTGCCTTGAACATAAAACCCCCCTCTGCATGATTTCGGCTTCCTGGGCCAAATTAAATTAGGGGGTTCGGGATGATTGATGGCAATAACATGCACATCTTTGGAATCTGTGATTTTTTTGCAATTTTATGAACTCAAGAAAAATATTATTTACCTTGAAAAAAAACTCCCTTCTGCACGATTTCGGCTTCCTGGGCCAAATTAAATTAGGGGGTTCGGGATGATTGATGGCAATAACATGCACATCTTTCGAATCTGTGATTTTTTTGCAATTTTATGAACTCAAGAAAAATATTATTTACCTTGAAAAAAACTCCCTTCTGCACGATTTCGGCTTCCTGGGCCAAATTAAATTAGGGGGTTCGGGATGATTCATGGCAATAATATGCACATATTTGGAATCTGTGATTTTTTTGCAATTTTATGAACTCTAGAAAAATATTATTTACCTTGAAAAAAAAACTCCCTTCTGCACGATTTCGGCTTCCTGGGCCAAATTAAATTAGGGGGTTCGGGATGATTCATGGCAATAATATGCACATATTTGGAATCTGTGATTTTTTTGCAATTTTATGAACTCTAGAAAAATATTATTTACCTTGAAAAAAAAACTCCCTTCTGCACGATTTCGGCTTCCTGGGCCAAATTAAATTAGGGGGTTCGGGATGATTCATGGCAATAACATGCACATCTTTGGAATCTGTGATTTTTTTGCAATTTTATGAACTCTAGAAAAATATTATTTACCTTGAAAAAAAAACTCCCTTCTGCACGATTTCGGCTTCCTGGGCCAAATTAAATTAGGGGGTTCGGGATGATTGATGGCAATAACATGCACATCTTTCGAATCTGTGATTTTTTTGCAATTTTATGAACTCAAGAAAAATATTATTTACCTTGAAAAAAACTCCCTTCTGCACGATTTCGGCTTCCTGGGCCAAATTAAATTAGGGGGTTCGGGATGATTCATGGCAATAATATGCACATATTTGGAATCTGTGATTTTTTTGCAATTTTATGAACTCTAGAAAAATATTATTTACCTAGAAAAAAAACTCCCTTCTGCACGATTTCGGCTTCCTGGGCCAAATTAAATTAGGGGGTTCGGGATGATTCATGGCAATAATATGCACATATTTGGAATCTGTGATTTTTTTGCAATTTTATGAACCCAAGAAAAATATTATTTACCTTGAAAAAAAACTCCCTTCTGCACGATTTCGGCTTCCTGGGCCAAATTAAATTAGGGGGTTCGGGATGATTCATGGCAATAATATGCACATATTTGGAATCTGTGATTTTTTTGCAATTTTATGAACTCTAGAAAAATATTATTTACCTTGAAAAAAAAACTCCCTTCTGCACGATTTCGGCTTCCTGGGCCAAATTAAATTAGGGGGTTCGGGATGATTCATGGCAATAATATGCACATATTTGGAATCTGTGATTTTTTTGCAATTTTATGAACCCAAGAAAAATATTATTTACCTTGAAAAAAAACTCCCTTCTGCACGATTTCGGCTTCCTGGGCCAAATTAAATTAGGGGGTTCGGGATGATTCATGGCAATAATATGCACATATTTGGAATCTGTGATTTTTTTGCAATTTTATGAACTCTAGAAAAATATTATTTACCTAGAAAAAAAACTCCCTTCTGCACGATTTCGGCTTCCTGGGCCAAATTAAATTAGGGGGTTCGGGATGATTCATGGCAATAATATGCACATATTTGGAATCTGTGATTTTTTTGCAATTTTATGAACCCAAGAAAAATATTATTTACCTTGAAAAAAAACTCCCTTCTGCACGATTTCGGCTTCCTGGGCCAAATTAAATTAGGGGGTTCGGGATGATTCATGGCAATAATATGCACATATTTGGAATCTGTGATTTTTTTGCAATTTTATGAACTCTAGAAAAATATTATTTACCTTGAAAAAAAAACTCCCTTCTGCACGATTTCGGCTTCCTGGGCCAAATTAAATTAGGGGGTTCGGGATGATTCATGGCAATAATATGCACATATTTGGAATCTGTGATTTTGTTGCAATTTTATGAACTCTAGAAAAATATTATTTACCTTGAAAAAAAAAACTCCCTTCTGCACGATTTCGGCTTCCTGGGCCAAATTAAATTAGGGGGTTCAGGATGATTCATGGCAATAACATGCACATATTTGGAATCTGTGATTTTTTTGCAATTTTATGAACTCTAGAAAAATATTATTTACCTTGAAAAAAAACTCCCTTCTGCACGATTTCGGCTTCCTGGGCCAAATTAAATTAGGGGGTTCAGGATGATTCATGGCAATAACATGCACATATTTGGAATCTGTGATTTTTTTGCAATTTTATGAACTCTAGAAAAATATTATTTACCTTGAAAAAAAACTCCCTTCTGCACGATTTCGGCTTCCTGGGCCAAATTAAATTAGGGGGTTCGGGATGATTGATGGCAATCACATGCACAACTTTGGAATCTGTGATTGTCTGCAATCTTTTGAACTCAACAAAAAAATCATTTACTTGAAAGAAAAAAAACTCCCTCTGCATGATTTCGGCTTGTATGTATCAATCGCTTGCGATTCAGTGTCGGTTATTTGCTTCAGTATAATCAGAAAACTTATACTAAAAATTAGTATAACCTACACAGTCCAGATCTGAACAAATATATCGAATGCGTTATTAATTCTAATTCGACGGCCTGCAAAGACTGTTTAGTTTTCCCCCACACACGATCCGGAAATCCTCAAGGCTAGGTCTGCGCAGCTTTTCCTCACAGATTTTCCGGAGCTGTATGGCAGCCTTAACTGCGCAGTTTTCCTCAGAGGTTTTCCGTAGCGTGCATGGAAGGCTTTACCGACACTGAACGCAAGCGTTACACAACCAGTTTTTTTAATGAATTTTCACTTTGACGAGCGGCGGTCACTGCAAAAAAAGATCGGTGCCAGTGCCGTCAAAGCGAAATCCTTATCGTAAAATGAAAGCATACATTTTATTTTCAGTGTACAATTCTGGTGCAGAGTATATAATAGTATAGCGCACACATTTTATAATAACTTCGCTATTATTCTACGCTTGTTGCGTTAAAACTTTGCCGCTTGTTTGAACTCACTGCTGTATTCGGCACCGGCTTAGTATTTTTTTTTTGCGGTGAGCGCGGCGTACGTCAAAGAGACAATTTATTAAAAAAATGTTATGTATCTATACATAACGCTGGACGGAACACCAATACTTATATGATGACGTTAACACATAGGGCATACGCCTTCAGTCTTCTGTTAGCACTCTTGTGAATATCATCGTTGGCATTGTACGCTCGTCGGACAAATTATTATTTGGTTATATCTCCCTGGATTGTTGTATCTTGCGTTTTGTTCCCATTGTCTTGTTTACCTTGTATTTCTCTTTTTGTGTTGTTTCAATTTTCTTGTATTGTTGTTCCTGCTTCAGGCCTACGCTCGTACGACTCGTCAGACAAATTATTATTTGGTTATATCTCTCTGGTTTATTGTATCTTGTATTTTGTTCCCATTGTCTTGTTTACTTTGTATTTCTCTTTTGTGTTGTTGTTCCTGCTTCTTGCCTATTTTATATTTCGTTTTTTGGTGGTTTTCTTCTTTTTTATTTTGTTTGTTTATTTGTTAACGTATTCGTGAATATGGATTTGGCGCAACTGTTTGAGGCACCAAACCTAAATTTTTTTAATTTGGGTATTTATTTGGGTCCGCGTTTCAACGACGCCCAAAAAGAGGAAGCGAATAACCGCGGCCTCCAGTTATTGCGGCACTTCGGAATTGCACCCGAAAGAAATGCTGTCGTGAATTGTTCAGTTTGTCGGATGCCTATGCGAGGAACCGCTGACGCGTCCGTGGCAATAGGGTTTCGATTTAGATGCCCTAATAGGCATAAAGCAAATCCCTGCAAAAACACGTTCATTGAGAGAGTACGTCACCGGGATATTGGCACCGATACGGTGGTCAAATTAATTTATTGTTGGCTTCGCAACCACCCTTTGCAGTCAGCAATGTTGGACTGCGGGGTTGGTTCCGAAACTGCCACTGCCTGGTATCAGTACTGCAGGGAAGTGTCGGAAATCATTTCTTGGCATGATTTTGAAGCACTAGGGGGACCAACCGACATTGTAGAAATCGACGAGACACATCTCTTTAAGAGAAAATACAATGTCGGTCGGTTGCCTCAATGGCGAGGAATTTGGTTATTTGGGGGTGTTAGCCGCACCACCAAAAAATGTTTCGGCATGGTGGTAGATGATAGGAGTCGGGATACGCTTTTACCCATTATGGAAAATTGTATAAATTTCGATTCCTACATATGCAGCGACGAGTGGCGTGCATATAGGGTGTGCGGTATCGTCTTTTCGGGGCACGGTACTGTAAACCACTCCACTAATTTTATAGATCCGCCGAGAAACGAAGAGCCATTTTGGGCACCCGCAGGTCGATTTGACCCAGAGTGTCGGGACAAACAGTGGGTAGGGCCACAACCACCAGGTGCTCCAATGATGCCTTACAGACACCATACACAAATTATAGAGAGGTCGTGGAGAGAATTAAAACGACACCTTGCATCATGTAACAATTTAACACATGTGAATTCATATGTAGGGCAGTGGATGTATCGAAACAACATTCTGGATGCTATTCCTACTTGGGAAGGAAAATTTTCAAAATTTTTATATGATATTGCCAGGGTTTATCCTGGGGTTGGCAAGGCCAGAATGATTGTTGACCTAGATAATTGTCAGTGCCATGAATGCCAGCCCTGAAAGCAATTATCATTGTCAGATATAATACAACGAGTGGAACCATGACTATCGATAATCGATTATGTTGGGACACGAAACATGTTGTCAAATATTATTTCCACGAGTCTGAAAGACGAGTGGAATTATTTGACAACATGTTGGGTGCATCAACCAATGCGACTATCAATAGTCACGATTCCATGAGTGGTATTCGTCAGATTATATCACGAATGAAAATTTTATTTCCCAAGATAGGTCAGAAATGCATTATGAGTGATATACTTGTCATAATGCATTGCAATATTTTCAATTTCCCTAACTGTTAAGGGTTCAGCACTTACTTTGCATTTTTCTGGTAACTTTTACAACAGCTTCCTTTTAGTGTCTCTAGCATTTCTCGACTTTTCAAAAACAACATCATTAAATGGATTTATTTTACAGTTGAATTCTTTGAAATATTTTTCTTGTAGTAATTTAGCACTCACATGTACAATGGGGTGCTAATTACATAGGGTGTAAAGTTAGTTCGCCTCCTCGTGGTGCACCCTGGATAACGCTAAATGAACTAACACAAACTGGCAGTCAGATAATCTTAGGATCTCCTGACTAAGACACATTCTATAATGCTACAAATGATAAACGCAAATATCAAGATGGTGACTGGATATGCATCTCACATAATGCGACACATTGCCACAGGACCACCGATGACATGAAATTCGCCACTGATGCAGTAAGTTTTTTTTTCTTGAGTTCAAAATACTGCGAAAAAATCACAGATTCGAAAGATGTGCATGTTATTGCCATGAATCATCCCGAACCCCCTAATTTAATTTGGCCCAGGAAGCCGAAATCGTGCAGAAGGGAGTTTTTTTTCAAGGTAAATAATATTTTTCTTGAGTTCATAAAATTGCAAAAAAATCACAGATTCCAAATATGTGCATGTTATTGCCATGAATCATCCCGAACCCCCTAATTTAATTTGGCCCTGGAAGCCGAAATCGTGCAGAAGGGAGTTTTTTTTCAAGGTAAATAATATTTTTCTAGAGTTCATAAAATTGCAAACAAATCACAGATTCCAAAGATGTGCATGTTATTGCCATCAATCATCCCGAACCCCCTAATTTAATTTGGCCCAGGAAGCCGAAATCGTGCAGAAGGGAGTTTTTTTTCAAGGTAAATAATATTTTTCTAGAGTTCAAAAAATTGCAAAAAAATCACAGATTCCAAATATGTGCATGTTATTGCCATCAATCATCCCGAACGCCCTAATTTAATTTGGCCCAGGAAGCCGAAATCGTGCAGAGGGGAGTTTTTTTCAAGGTAAATAATATTTTTCTTGAGTTCATAAAATTGCAAAAAAATCACAGATTCCAAATATGTGCATGTTATTGCCATGAATCATCCCGAACCCCCTAATTTAATTTGGCCCAGGATGCCGAAATCGTGCAGAAGGGAGTTTTTTTTCAAGGTAAATAATATTTTTCTTGAGTTCATAAAATTGCAAAAAAATCACAGATTCCAAAGATGTGCATGTTATTGCCATCAATCATCCCGAACCCCCTAATTTAATTTGGCCCAGGAAGCCGAAATCGTGCAGAAGGGAGTTTTTTTTCAAGGTAAATAATATTTTTCTTGAGTTCATAAAATTGCAAAAAAATCACAGATTCCAAAGATGTGCATGTTATTGCCATCAATCATCCCGAACCCCCTAATTTAATTTGGCCCAGGAAGCCGAAATCGTGCAGAAGGGAGTTTTTTTTCAAGGTAAATAATATTTTTCTAGAGTTCAAAAAATTGCAAAAAAATCACAGATTCCAAATATGTGCATGTTATTGCCATCAATCATCCCGAACGCCCTAATTTAATTTGGCCCAGGAAGCCGAAATCGTGCAGAGGGGAGTTTTTTTCAAGGTAAATAATATTTTTCTTGAGTTCATAAAATTGCAAAAAAATCACAGATTCCAAAGATGTGCATGTTATTGAAATGAATCATCCCGAACCCCCTAATTTAATTTGGCCCAGGATGCCGAAATCGTGCAGAAGGGAGTTTTTTTTCAAGGTAAATAATATTTTTCTTGAGTTCATAAAATTGCAAAAAAATCACAGATTCCAAAGATGTGCATGTTATTGAAATGAATCATCCCGAACCCCCTAATTTAATTTGGCCCAGGATGCCGAAATCGTGCAGAAGGGAGTTTTTTTTCAAGGTAAATAATATTTTTCTAGAGTTCAAAAAATTGCAAAAAAATCACAGATTCCAAATATGTGCATGTTATTGCCATCAATCATCCCGAACGCCCTAATTTAATTTGGCCCAGGAAGCCGAAATCGTGCAGAGGGGAGTTTTTTTCAAGGTAAATAATATTTTTCTTGAGTTCATAAAATTGCAAAAAAATCACAGATTCCAAAGATGTGCATGTTATTGAAATGAATCATCCCGAACCCCCTAATTTAATTTGGCCCAGGATGCCGAAATCGTGCAGAAGGGAGTTTTTTTTCAAGGTAAATAATATTTTTCTAGAGTTCAAAAAATTGCAAAAAAATCACAGATTCCAAATATGTGCATGTTATTGCCATCAATCATCCCGAACGCCCTAATTTAATTTGGCCCAGGAAGCCGAAATCGTGCAGAGGGGAGTTTTTTTCAAGGTAAATAATATTTTTCTTGAGTTCATAAAATTGCAAAAAAATCACAGATTCCAAAGATGTGCATGTTATTGAAATGAATCATCCCGAACCCCCTAATTTAATTTGGCCCAGGATGCCGAAATCGTGCAGAAGGGAGTTTTTTTTCAAGGTAAATAATATTTTTCTTGAGTTCATAAAATTGCAAAAAAATCACAGATTCCAAAGATGTGCATGTTATTGAAATGAATCATCCCGAACCCCCTAATTTAATTTGGCCCAGGATGCCGAAATCGTGCAGAAGGGAGTTTTTTTTCAAGGTAAATAATATTTTTCTTGAGTTCATAAAATTGCAAAAAAATCACAGATTCCAAAGATGTGCATGTTATTGCCATCAATCATCCCGAACGCCCTAATTTAATTTGGCCCAGGAAGCCGAAATCGTGCAGAGGGGAGTTTTTTTCAAGGTAAATAATATTTTTCTTGAGTTCATAAAATTGCAAAAAAATCACAGATTCCAAATATGTGCATGTTATTGCCATGAATCATCCCGAACCCCCTAATTTAATTTGGCCCAGGAAGCCGAAATCGTGCAGAAGGGAGTTTTTTTTCAAGGTAAATAATATTTTTCTTGAGTTCATAAAATTGCAAAAAAATCACAGATTCCAAATATGTGCATGTTATTGCCATGAATCATCCCGAACCCGCTAATTTAATTTGGCCCTGGAAGCCGAAATCGTGCAGAAGGGAGTTTTTTTTCAAGGTAAATAATATTTTTCTAGAGTTCATAAAATTGCAAAAAAATCACAGATTCCAAATATGTGCATGTTATTGCCATCAATCATCCCGAACGCCCTAATTTAATTTGGCCCAGGAAGCCGAAATCGTGCAGAAGGGAGTTTTTTTTTCAAGGTAAATAATATTTTTCTTGAGTTCATAAAATTGCAAAAAAATCACAGATTCCAAATATGTGCATGTTATTGCCATGAATCATCCCGATCCCCCTAATTTAATTTGGCCCAGGATGCCGAAATCGTGCAGAAGGGAGTTTTTTTTCATGGTAAATAATATTTTTCTTGAGTTCATAAAATTGCAAAAAAATCACAGATTCCAAAGATGTGCATGTTATTGCCATCAATCATCCCGAACCCCCTAATTTAATTTGGCCCAGGAAGCCGAAATCATGCAGAGGGGGGTTTTATGTTCAAGGCAAATTAATACATTTATAGTAAAATTATAATATTGTAAATATTATTATATATATAATTATTAGTTATAATTATTATATTATATAATAAGATAATTATTATTTAATGGCATATATCTATTCCACACCCCGTTTTAGCGACCACAGGTTTGCGAATTCATATAGGTGGGAAATATAGATCACCATTGGTAGAAATCGATCTATGCTGTATACAATGTGAATCAGTCGTTGATACACATAGCAGGGATGAAATTATGCACATATTTTATATTCTGTTTTTAAATGTCAGCCGCGAGGAATCGAATTGGAAGACACATTCTATCGAGGATGCGCCACGAAGTATGCAACCCAATATACTTTAGCATGGAGTTGAACTTTCCATGTAATATGGACGTGTTGGAAATCATTTAATAATCTGGTTTGTACCTGATATTTGACAGCGAAATTGTCATGGACGGCTCCTCGAAGGTTAGTTTATAAGTGTGCAGTATTTTTTCTTCGAAAAAGTAAGTAAAACATTATAAAAACGCGGTATTACTTTTGGCCCAGAAAGCCGAAAGCCTACCCTTAAACCTAACAAGAATACGTTATTGCAGTCATTAAAAGTTTCTAGAGTTTGTAAGTTATCTCCTAGAAAAAAAAATTGTTACAAAACAAATCGAGCACAATTATCCAGAATCGCAAAATTGAAAAGACTTGTGAATAAGAAACAAACTAACTTAAAAGCCATGTATACATTATGCCTTACTAACCTATTTTCTAATGTTGTAAATAAATTAGATCCAGCAGGTGTTAAATTTTTGGAATCACAGATTGCAATTGCTTCTCGAAAGCGACCATTATATACTCCTGAGAACAAAGCACTTGCACTAGCAATTTATAAGAGAGGTCCACATTGTTACAGATTTTGTTACAGTGTTGAAAAATCAGAACTAAAGTGCATCGTACCGATGAGAACCATATAGTTCGAAACACGATATTGCCAAACTTAGGTGTTTACTCTCGCCAATCCTCTTCAATATATACACAGAATATATAATGAGAAGAGTTCTTGAAAATTGGAATGGAGGTATAGTTATAGGAGGAACACCCATAAACAACCTGCGATATGCCGACGACACTGTCCTGCTAGCATCAACTGCAGAAGAACTCACAGGCCTTGTGCAGAAATTGAAAACAGAAAGTGAGAGCTATGAACTGGAAATCAACATGAGCAAAACAAAAATCATGTTCATAGACCGAGGCAACAACAATAATACAGACATAACACATATAGATGGATACGAGGTCGTCAGCCAATATATATACCTAGGAGCACTCATTACAAACGATGGTGCCTCCACAAAAGAAATAAACAGAAGATGTGAAATGGCCAGACGAACCACAAGAGAACTTCAAAGAACATGGATGGATAGTGATATAACCCTAAACACTAAAAAACAAATAATAAAAACACTGGTATTCCCAGTACTACTATATGGCTCTGAATCATGGACTATTAAAAAACAGGATAGACGAAAAATTGATGCATGTGAGATGTGGTGCTGGAGGCGAATACTACGTGTCCCATGGACAGCTCACAGAACTAACGTATCTATTAATAAAGAAATAAATGAACCCCAGCGACTGTCACAGATTGTCTATACTAGAATCCTAAAATTTTTCGGCCACATCAATAGAAGAGATGATAACAACCTAGAAAAGCTGGTGATACAGGGGAAATTGGAAGGAAAAAGACCAAGAGGAAGATCGCCGATGAGGTGGACCGACACTATCAAGGCAGCAACCAACAACACAATAACACAAGCAACAAGAGATTCCGGGAACAGGGAAAGATGGAGGGATATTGTACGAAGAGCGACAGCAAAAGAGTAAACCACAATCACGACCTCTCTGAAAAGAGAGAAAACGAAGAAGAAGAAGGTGTATTTAATATATCCATTGTTTTTTAATTCATTGATTGTTACCATTGTTTATTATGTTATTAATGTTTGTAATATTTAAATGTGTGTTCCATGTATTTTATATAAAACATACTTTATTATACTTTATTATATCTCTTGATTTTGTGGTATCTTAATTATTTCCCTTGATCATCAAATCTGAAATATTAATTGATATTGTGTTCGCATAATGAAGGACAGAAGTTGGAAGGAGGTTGTTAAGGACAGAGTGTTCTGGAAGAGGCTGATGGAGGATGCCAAGACCCACAGAGGTTTGTATTGCCACAGGATGAATGAATGAATTGATATTGTGTATTTTCTATATTATTTACAGTATTCGGATGTTATATCTGATTCATAGAATCGTATGTAACATTTGGAAATGTAAATAATATAGAACTTTTATAATATCCAATTTAATGTAGTAAATATAAATTTTAAAAAGCGCGCAAATCGAAACACGGATACACTCACACACCCGTACAGCACGGATAGTACCCGCTGCAGCGGAAAGGGGCGCTGTTTTCGTGTTTCCACTTTAGTACACGGGATTGACGCGTCTGATATAAGTTGTCTGTGGCTTTAAGTAAATAAACATCCCGTGAAATATGAAAGCAGATGGATTGCAATTTTACTATTAATTATAGAATTTTTATTATATGTAATTATATTTCGCATCGAGATACTGTCACAATAAGGCCAATATCGATTTCGGTGGTTTAATTACCCGGCGGACCCATATTATGCCGATACGTGCGTACCAAGGCATAAATTGTTGCTTTGAAGTGCCCACAACTTTTACATTACAATAAAATTGTTGCAAACCTAATAATATTGAATTTGACATTTTATTTGTCAAATTCGAGACACTTCTTCAAAATTAACAATGTTGTAAAATGTAATTTTATTTCTAGATAAAAAATTACAAAGGTGCAAAATACAAATATTACAAAAACTGAAGGTATACGCGGCGTTTAGGGATAAGTGTAACAAGAAAATTTTTATTTTCAATTTCAATAAAAAATAATTTTGTTTGCTTGTGCACAATAAAACCCACAATTCACATAAACTAACTATCAAATCTTAAATGGAAACCCATTCACACAGTTATTGAGATAAACTATCAAATATTTTCACAATTATGCTCTTAATATACCGGGTTTTTTTTTTCCTTATTACACATATGATGGACAATGTATAACTGGTTGCCTGCATCTACCCGCAAGGAATTTCCTGTGTAATTCTAAAAAAAAAAAATCAACTCATTAGCGGGTCGGTGCAAGCAACCTGTCAATTTTGGCATATGTTACACATAGAGGTTATGTTTTTATTCAAGGCAATACACGACAGGGTTTTTGAAGACACGCAGAGTAGTTGTAATGTATTGTGGCATAAATATGCCATTACATGCAGTACGTATACGGCCTTTCAATTCATCTACGTTATGTATTTGTACGTCATTAAAAATTTTACTTTTCAGGTAAAGAAAATAATCATTTGTTGACATATCAGCTGATCTTGATACATTACGAATACTCTCGTGTATTGTCTTGAATAAAGACATAACCTCTCTGTGTAACATATGCCAAAATTGACAGGTTGCTTGCACCGACGCCGCTAATGAGTTGACTTTTTTTTTTTTTTTAGAATTACACATAGGAAATTCCTTGCGGATGCAGGCAACCAGTTATACATTGTCAATCATATGTGTAAAAACGAAAAAAAGGCCCGGTATAAATAATATAAACATAAAAATGTAAATGTGTATTTTAACCTAAAACATATTGCCACATAACATTCTTATCTTACGATGTGGTTTTGTAAGTTTTTTTGATTATCGACTATCAGCAGAAACCCACTTTAGTTGTCTATGAATCTCCATTTTTACAAAGAGATTAATGATGAACTCAGAATGAGATATTTCACTACATGTAAAAAACCAACTAAAATGGGCTTCTACTAATTTGGTCAATTCTCTTTTAATATTTTTAGAAACATTTTCCTGAAATTTGTACTTGGAAAATAAAACATTAAATTGTTCCAAAACAAACATAAATAATTCAATAAAACCATCCGATGGTCTTTTTAAGTAAGAACTATTATGAATGGAAAAGTCTTTAGATAATATTAAAAATTCATTTTTATTCACCAACTCTTCCCCATCTTTAAATAATTTAGTAAAAGAAGAGCAACTTTTGTTTTTTTTTTTCTAATTTATAAAGTAAGTATCCGGCAACATAAACATTTGAACACGTCTCTAAGGTACATTTATCAGTGCCTACATCACTTGTCGCAACTGAACTTGGAACTTCGGAAATATTTTCTATATTTTCTGCCGTCTCTGATGGAGGAGAAGCAGACTGCATTTCAACTTCGACTAAGTTGCTGTCCACTTCTAGAAGTTCAGTGTCGTCCCCTTCGCAATTGCCGCTCTCTACATCCATGAACAATCTTATGCCCATATTGTGTTGGAGGGCTATTCTGCATTGCCTCACTGTTGGTGTAGGGTTATAGCCATTCCTATTTCTAAGTACAGAGAAAAGATTTTCCAATGCATCTTGATTCAGGAATCTTGTCAGTAAATATTTAACGCCATTGTCCTTCAAATGATCCCACAACATTAAAATAGACCTTATTGTCCATACAAAACCATTAATGCAATAAATGTTATTGCGCTTCTTGTTGCCTTCATATATTTCAATCCGATTGAAATAGTCTAATGCATTTTTTAAAATAGCCGTTGTTTCCCCATTAAAAATTGACAACGGTCGTTTTTGAGGATTGGGATCATTTAATACACGACTATTTAAGGCATCAAATATTTGATTTACTGTATCTACAAATTCTGCGGTATCAAGAGATGTTTCCGAAGTTAATTGCTTCGTATGCGATGCAGTTCTAACGGCAGTTGCAACACTATGTGAAAAAATTTGTGCCGCATATTTCACCTTCATCTTTTGAAAGTTTGTTGGCGCTATGTGCGCTTCAGTAATCTTTAGCATGGCTCTCGTTGACGAACTTTTATTATTGATATTGTAGGTACTTGTGACATCTTTCCAATTGACTGGTTTGTTCTTGACTACAAAATTCAGTTTGTGGTTAATAAAATTGTTTCTTAGGCTCTTCAATAAGTGGGGAGCATCAAAGCAGGTAAACATTTTCTGGCCACATATGTTCACGACTGGATTTTCTTTAGTTGCACCAAGAAGAGTCAAAGCGCCCCGATTGTTAGAACCTTGGTCACAAACTAAAACCATAGGTTTAAATGTTAGTTTCGCAAGCTGTGCGACAACATCTTCCACAAAGGATTTTAGGGATGCACTTTCACAGGGCCTGTGCTTGTATAGTAGCACAAGGGTAACTTCCAATTGAACAATAACCCTCGAATAAGGACAACTAAAGCTGTATTCGCCAGTGTATTTCCTCTTCCTAGAGCTGCTAAATCTTCATAGCCTTCAATGAAATCTTCATGCTCATTCAAATCTAAATTTGGTTTTAGAGAGATTTCATCGAGCATTACGACGCACATCTTTTCTGTATCAGACATGCATTTCGCTTGGATTGCAAGTTTTTTTGTCAGATTATTTTTCACGCCAGTCCTTGGATTGTTAACTTTCAACCAAGTTTGAATTGTGCGAACCGATGGCAATATAAATTTCAATGTCTGCAGCATATACTTGTAGCCACCTGGCGACTTATAATGTAGCGAAAGTGCTAATTGCCTTTCAGCACTAGTCCATTTACTTCTACTTTGGTGGTTTAACTGCATATGAATAAATGTTTTGGCAGAATGGCTCTTATTAGTTAATAACGTGTTTAACATATTGTTCGTAGTTAATTTATTCTTCTTTGCACGGTAGAACTGGACTTTCTTCACCTTTAGTGTTTTTCTGAGTTCCACTACTTTTGAAGAGAGAATTCTATTTTTTTTCTTTAAACTGGTCTTCTTTGATAATGGCATTGTCAAAATTCGATCGCTTACTTTAGATGAAGAGCTGCTGCTGCTTACAAAGCTTGAAATTTTTTGATGGGGTTTTGTGACGATCAATCTTAACGTTTCTGCCTCGTCGGACATTGAAGCAGTGCTTGTCGAACTCGACCTTCTTTTTCTAGATGTATGCAGATCGCTACAAGATGGATACACCTTTGATGGCTCTATTGTCAGTTGTGCTAAAAAAAGACGTTAGGGTTTCCCCATTAGTCGATGGTTGTCATTAGTGTTAATCTATAGGAATAAGAAGTGTAACTTGTTAAACACGTTTTGTTAAACTAATAATTTTCTTGTATCCCTTCAGAATGGTCGTGAGACCAAAATATGACGGGAATTTATAAATAAATTTATATATTATAAAACATAAACAAAGTGTCGTTTCTACCTCTTTAATTGTTCAAATGTTTTACCAAGTGATGGATAAGATAATCAGGTGTAATGCCCATCAAAAAATGTTTGCAGTTACGTGTACAATCGCCGACATTTGAAGTGCAACTAAAAGCCATAAACCAGAGCGAATTTCGACCTTATTGGTAATTTGGGGTTTCGGCACATACAAGTACAAATACCGATGCAAAACAGGTTCGCCCTCAAATGTTTATAAGGCGGTCGTAAAAAAACCGTATTGCACTTTGAATGTTGGGATAGTACGCTAATTGCAGCTGTCATAAATGTATCTGACACTCGAATGTGATGCTCTCAAGTAACGGATACGTTACTGCAAACGATTTTTGATACGCAGTACACCTGAATATCAACGTTAAATTGAATGTTGTTCGAATAATAAATATTCGGAATACAACATAGAAAAAATAAATGTATGTTTTGTGTTCATTTTTAAACAACTCAATTTATGTAACTTATACGTCCTATATTTTATTCACTGGCATTAAATATTTTTTAAGCAACATAAAATACGTACCTTGTTCGATAAATATTATAGGCACTGCATTTTTTCTAACAATTTGCGTTTATTATTAGAATAGTAGTCCTTAGCTAAGAAATGTTTCTCACACACAAGTTTATTTTTTAAATTATAATTTTCCATGGTAGCAATTTCTACGTTTCCGCAATTTTTTTTCCATTCTTCGGTCCTCGCTAAATCCTTTACCGGAAATTTAAAGAAGCTTACATCTTTATTTTTTCTCTGTTCATTACAACAAGTGTTGTAAACACAAGTATGATGGGCTGTATTCATTTTTGCGTTAAAAAATACGCAGTCGAACGATGCACTTGGAAAAGGAAAGAACACGTGGCTAACGGAACTCGGAGAACGTTACCCGACGACGATCGTATTACACTGAATCATTTGGAGCCGAGATATTAGTGGCGCCGACTGTATGTCGGCTCCAACATGGGTAACATAACCACCGTAAAGGTTGCGCATCTTTATAACTCTTATAATCACTGGTGCGGGTTAGATTTTGGGCATGAGGATTTGTACGGGACCAATACACACTATCTAATTAATTACCTAACTCAATAACTACCTAACTAAACCTATACCTACTCTATTAAATTAAATACAACTATTAATACAATCCCATTTAATATTTTTTTCACTGTCAGATCATTTTTGTTGGTGTTCATGGGAGTTTAATTCATATATTAAAATAATTAAATTATTGCTTCAATCATTCAACTGTGCTGGTTATTTAATTATTTAAATAATGTCAAAAAATCATCGATGAAAATACGAAAACTTCAACTTCGGTTCTGCGGCATAATGAAATTGTGAATAGATTAAGTTCTGTTTTTCGGGTAATTATACATTTTTATCTACTACTAATTTATAATGTAAGTATTATACTTGCAGTATAACGCTATATATTATTCCCTTGGGGAATAATGACAAGGGATTAATAGTCTTTTTTCACTCCCTACAGGGTAAGTACACTGTTGTGACATTGATTTGATGGAAGCCCCACTTACTGATAAAGCTTTGGTTACTATAAATAACGGGGAGGTAAGTAAAAACATACCTCGCTCAGGGAAGTAAGTAAAATAATTTCAGTAGCGTTCTTTCTCTGGCACCACTCTTTAAAACACTTATACGCATTTTGATAACGCCCCTTCGACTTCTCCGGCAGTAGGAAGGAACAGACAGCATCTGCAGCCTCTTCAATTGCCATTTCTTGTTCATTTTCATTGGAATTCATTTTACAACTGAACGAATACAATTTCTGATACTCACACTTTGTTAGAAAAATAGTCTTAGCAACCAAAGCCGCACTGATATTTTGTTCAAGTTGCGAAAATAAATTAATCAAACACAAACAATTAAACCAACTTCAGGAGTGGAAAAACAGTTATAAGCAATTCGAGAGGTAAGTTTTTACTAGTCTCGGACTTTATTGCTAGCCCTCGTTGTCACTCGGGCGCAAACTCGACCTCGACTGGTAAACAATACTTACCTCCCTTAATGCTTAAATAACTATTATTCCCTCTTGCACTTCAATTACAAAATTTCTCAAATTAAATAATACCATGGAAACAAAATACACAAACTCAAAAATGTCACTGTCAAACACGTAGTGTTGTTGTATTTGTAACGAGATGGATGAAAATGAAGAGTCTTTTACTTGTACACCTCCAGAAATTGTACAACTAGCCTCAGCAACAACATCTACCTTGATACCGGAAACATCGATATCCATTTACAACAAAACGTACGTAACCTTCAACGAATGGCATCTTCAAAAGAACGCAAACTCATTTTCCAAAAATGTTCTACTAGCCTATTTAGTCGTAGCTAAAGTAGAGTATACTACTCACAATAATGGTTATTATTACCTCGGAATGTTACTCCCTCGCCGTTTAAGCGGCTCGGTTCGTAAATATTCCTCGGGAATAATAGCTATCATTATTGATTCGTGGTATAATCTACTATTATGATTTGAGTCTTTACATTTTCTACACTGTTTCATTCATTTGTCTTTGATTTGTATAAATCGGAATCTGAAGGGTGGTGTCGACCGATTGAAATCATCATGTTCTGGCATACAAAGCAAAAAGACTGATAAAAATTATATGTTTCGGAAAGATTTACACCAATTAATTTGACAATATAATTCGAAAAATAAGTATTTTACTTTGAATATATTATTTACAGACGCAAAATAAAACTTGGACTATAAAGGGGGTAGAACTACATTATACAGGACCATTAAATCAATACAAATACAAATACAAGATACATGAGGAGGAACATTATTATGTGAACAAGATCATATCGTTGCAAAAAATATTTTGCAATATAACATACCAAGTGAAAGTATATCTATCAAAAAATCTACAAAATGTGCCTGCGAGTCGTCGATGGGTACACAATACAGATATAACAAGTACCCCATCCAAATTTAAAAGTGAATAAAAACGCTTTACCATTTTACATGCAGGTTCAAAACTTGACTTTTTGGAAGGGTGTGATTTTTTATTAGATTCAAAACATGATAGTAGGGAAAACACAAAACAATGAACAGAGAAATTTTTCAAAATTGGATGAAAAAAACTAATTCCTGCATAAGCTAATTTGCAGGGAAAATGTGTGGTGGTTATGGACAGTGCATCGTACCATTCAGTGCAATTAGACAAGACTCCCATATTTTCCAATAAAATACAAGAAATACAGGAATGGCTTATTCGCCACAATGTCAAATTTGAAGACAAAATTCAGGGCAAAATTTCAAAACGAAAATTTAGTAGAACCTTTTAGACAAGACAAAACAAAACGATAAGTAACTGACAAAATATTGAAGAATGGATACGAGGTCCTTAGGTTTATCCTATATCATTGCCAGTATAATCCGATAGAAATGGCACGGGGAAAATGTAAGGGCTTCTAAAATAAGCATATAAATTTGCAACCTTCTTCGAAAGCAGAACTGAAAATTTGTGGCGTGAAGCTCTTTGAAAATGCACACCTGACGTGTGGCAACATTTCTGTAACCACTGTGAAAATTTAAATTCTGAAGACCGCCTTTCATTATTTCACTAGGAGAATCAGATTCTAAATTAGTTTCTAACAGTGAATCCGATGCTTCTGATAAAATAATAGAAGAGGAATAGGGTTTGTTATATTATTTGGCATCCAAATTATTAAATTACAATTTTTTTGTTCTTCGTGGTCATGATATTGCAGCTTATTTCAGTTATATTGTCATCAACAATTGAAATTGTATCCTAGTTATCTACCATTACAGCTTTAGTACACAATAATAAAAAAAAACAATAATTAATTAGATTTATGCTTTAAGTAAACCAATCATCAACAATATTTTATATTATAATTTGACAGATTTACTTTTGTAAAATAAAAATTGCAAATAAATTCTGTACTCAATACATACTCAATTTGATTGCCCACTGTAATAAAATATAACCTCGTTTTTTTAAATATAACCTATTTTTTTAAGGCTAGTGACTTTACATTTTCCAATAATACTGTCACCCTCACAGAGCCAACTTAGTTGAACATAAAAATTGAACAGAGTTTAGCTGTGAGTCAAGGCTACATCTCCTATTATCCAATCAAATCAAGCTCAGTTAAAACATTAAACGACATTGTTATTAAGCGGTCAATCTGGTGGCTCATTTGCAAGTTCAGCCAATCAAATCAAAGTCGCAGTTCCATCATTACCTTTGGCCTATAAATAAAAACAAACCTTGCTTGACAATGTCCTCTTCTAATTCAACAATCATTTTCATAGTCGGCGTTAAAATATTCTTCACGGAACTGCAATAATTCTTATATGTATCGGGAAATTGGTTGGTCTCGACAGTGATCACATCACACTCCAACTCCCGGAATTCGTTCAGGACGTTTATGTACGGCAAAAATACCGTCAGGAAGTGCTGTAATGCTTCCTGTAATAAAACGGAAGTGCATTAACAAATACCATTTGCTTGAATGCAAGAAAAGTGAACAGTCAAGACTGTTTAAAAACACACTGTGACAACAATAGATTGTAACGTGTTGGTTATACTACCATACGTTCATAAAAAAAGTCCATCAAGGGCAGCTGTGAACATTCAAACTAATGGCCGTGACTTGATTCAGATTTTCAATATTCTGACAAGTGCCAAGTGGTAAACTAACCTCTTGTCTAAGTTGCCGTAATGATTTTGTTGGTTCGTTTAACAAACGTTCTTGCACATCAGCAATGACTTCCTGCATACTCGCTGTGCGCGGGTGCTTTCCTTTTTTGATATACGCTGCCAATTTGCCGGAAAATTTTGCCATATTTTTGACATTGACAGACAGCTCAATGACATTCGATTTGAATTTTATGAATGTGAATCAAGTCACGGACATATGTTTAAGTATCCACAGCCTCCCCTGATGGACTGTTTTTATGAACATATGGTACTTACAGGTCTGCAGCTAGCGATTGTGATCGCCGGATTTGGGGTGAAACTGTCATTTGAAAATTTGTATGCAACACCATTGCTGCGCCTCCAAAACTGCCAAATAATTTCTCTGGTGATTTTGTACTCGGATATGATACTTGTTCGGACATCTACAAGACCCATTGTTATATTGTTTATGAACTCCTCCCTCAAAAAACAACGAAGAAAATGAATGTCGCTCTCGACATTATAAAAAATCTGATGGTTCAAATCATTGTTCTATAGAAAATTCTACCAAATTGACCATGAGCATTGACCAAATGAGTAAAGAAATCACATAATTAAAAAAACGCATTTCTCAGAAAATTTAGGCCAAATAAAATACTCCCGAAACACGTTAATTTTTATTTTGAGGGGGACATCTTTATCTTTTGACGTACCTACTGTTGACATGTGTATCAGTGTCCCCCTCCCCTCCAATAAGCACCTGTTGAAAATTTTAACAGGGTTGACCCACCTGGTGGCATCTCATTTGGAAAGTCTTTATGTCAGTAATACAGCTGTGCAAACTTGATTTATGTTGAAAAAAAAATTTGGAAGGGAGGGGGAAACTGACACACATGTCAACAGTACGTCTAAAGGTGTACAAAACCTATGTACCCTCAAAATACAAATTGACATGTTTTGGGAGATCTTTTATTTTCCCTAATTTTCTGAGAAATCCGAGCTGGATACTTTTCAAAAATCACCCTATATAAGTTACCATTCAAGTGCTGCATTTGCATAGGAATGGGAACTGGCCGGCAGCATGCGCACAAAATCCGCATTAAACCAATTATTCTGCACACTCATCAAGATCTTCCCTTGGCAATATCTGCGATTAAAAACTGTCGATTTTATATCGTTAATAGCCTTTTTGTTTGATAACAGATCATCAGATTTAGAATTTCCCATCTCCGTGGCAGAGTCCTCCGGTGAGTTGCTGAGCATCGAATCCCCATCAGATAAATCCTGAAAAAGCAACGCACATCCAAATATATTTAAGGAATATAATATTTTTCTGGCATTTCATTTAAACGTATTTAGTGACAGAATATATTTGCTTCACACCTTATAACAGAAAAAGAAAATGTTTAATTACTTCCCAACTAGAGTCTTTCACACAATATTATGCACGAAATGGAAATTGCATTACCGAATCGGAATCAAGTGGCGGACTCCACCTCTCGATGCCCTCCATCAGATATGTGCCCCAATCAATAGCCTGCTCCTGGGGTACATGCAGGTGCAGATTATTGTCCATACTTGGCAGATAGCTTCCTGGTTTCTCTGATAGAGAGAAAAGCATCATCATAACGTTCAACCTTCAACAAGAATATATGCCATTTGTAAAAGATTTTCATAACCTGTAAAGTTATTTTTTGCTATAGCCAAAAGGTTGCAAGTTGTTAATTTAGCATGAGAAAATTACGAAAATCAAACCTATTCTGGAGCTCATCTTTTGAGGGGTTCTTGGAGAAGAGCTTGTTGTACAACTGTTTAAGGTCCTCTGCTTGCTTTATGCAACCGTTCAATAGGAATTTGTCCACGAAACCGTCCATCTTAAGATCGATATCTTTTTGTGTGACAAAAAACATCGAGTCTGCCATTTGGAGTTTATTGAGAGCGAATTCATAGACGTAATCGAGCTCTTCAGAATTATCCTGAAATATTGGATTTGTAGTTACATGTAAATTTAAATTTTATAGATTTTTCTCGATAATTATTCATCATTTTTGTATTACATCATCACATATTTTTATAGATTTTCACAGGTTTATACTTAGATACACTATAGGTATAAACTATACCTAACTACTTGCGAATCTCGTAGCACATTGTGTGCCATTTTAATAATAATTCCAATTACTGTTTTACATCTACAATTGCAGCATCATTGCCTGAAGTTACAGATTCCTGGATATCCCTATTTATCAGTGCAAAGATAATTTTATAAAAACTATGAAGAATCTTACTACACTACTTGTGTGCACCAATTAAATTTGTGTATAAGCGAGTGCAATGCACAAACTGCAAAAGCTGCAAAGAATCATGAACATAATGAAAACCAACATTTGAAAACAAACACGGCATCCTGAGAAGAAACAGGTTCAGTCTTGGTCAGATAAATGTAGTACAAACTTTTTTCAATAAATATTTATGTAGTGCATTTACTATTCAACGTCAAAATGAGCTGTTCATTTAATAATTTACTAAACATCAAATAGACTTTTTCATTCTTTCAGACTTTTTTACCTTAACTTAAACTTATATTTCACAATTCAGTGGATTGGCAAACAATAGGAAAAGGAATATGTTCCAACCTGATGTGACATAAGAATTTATTAACGATCAATAATAGGTTGCTTAAAGTTCGTCTCGCAACAATCAAATTTAAATAAAAAATTGAGGTTGTACTACATTTATCACACTAAGACTGTATATGCATACATTTGGCAAATATAATTAGGTTACGATTTCAAGAAAAAATACCTACAGATGCAATCATACAATGCAATGGGTACGATTGCTACCATTGATGGCAGTCATGGTAAGCTAGTCCCAATTAAAGTTAATCATAGATTGTAAAACCGGGCTTAATATGTATTTATTAGTCTGAACCGTAACTCACGTTAGGTCCCAATGAAATGTGGGTCTTAATGCAATTATTAACATTAATTTACAGTTATACGTTAATATTAATCTGAAATATAACCTGAAATTTTGTTTCCCTTTGTACCAGTTCTCTTAGTAATTGAAGGGTGTTTTCATTAAAAATAGACATCCTGGAAAATGTATCTTCCTGTTATACCTTGAAATTGAATTTATTAGGCTTGTTAAAATTACAATAATTTAAACTGCTTTCGTTTACAACAGTTTACAATGACATTTTCTGTTTATAAAATTAAATTCCCTAAATGAAAGGAGCTAGTGGTGGTTTTAGCAGAACCACCAATAAAAACAAATATAATTTTCATCCCACATCTAATTATAAGTAACTTGTGAGTATAATTTGGGGATACCAAGTACATTTATTTGTTGATCAACTGCACCAAACTCATTCCTTCTGTACATTTAAATCGTTTCATTGTTTTTGTTCCATGTAATTTTATTTTATAGATGGCAACATTGTGATGTAATCGTATCTAGCTTCCCATTTATTTATTGCTTTGATGGGAGCGTTTCAGAAGTACCAATGTAAATCAGTTTCCGGATCCTTTACAAAATATGAAGCGTTGTGTAGCGTCGTGCTCGTCTTGCTGTTTATGAATAGACATAATAAAGTGTAAGTGGAATAACATTGCCCGTATTGATAGTAGATTAAACACAAGATGTTGGTGTTATTCGAGACTGCAGCGGGGTACGCGATATTCAAGGTACATTCAAAATCTTAGAAAAACCTATTCGACATTTTTCTAACCTCACTTTCTCCACGTTTTAGCTCCTCGATGATAAGAAGCTCGCAGAAATCGACAACCTATATCATGAATTCGACAGCCCAGAAACCGCTAGCAAAGTGTAAGCACATTTGTACATATACATTTATTATTTCCTCGTTCATTGTTTTGGACGACAAGTTGGAGTTCTTGTTTAAGTGGGAACCCTTCTTTTTCTGCCGGACAACTTTCAATATTTTTTTAAGTTACCCAGTGATAGTTTTATGAGTGTTTTTCTGCACTTTGTACACAATAAAAATCAGTGATGTATTCTGGCTGTCTTACAGTCATCCAGATAAATAATACATCTTTTCCAGAAGTTTTCGAAGTAAATATCTGCGGATCGCCTTTTTATTTATAGCTTTTTATTGTAATTAATTACATTAAAGTACACAGGAAATTTACAGTATTAATAATTATTACTATTGAATGTACAATTATTATATACATTTCGTAGATTATTAGTTGTTTTCTTCTTTTTTTTTCAAGAATGAGGAAGATTTTAAAGATGCGATTATACAAACCTTATAATCGTTAATACAAAGGTTCGTATAATCGCGCATTCTTATTTCATAATAACAAATTAGTTTTTATATTGTATTTTATAAGTTTTTGAACTAATTTCCTTCACTTAACA
The DNA here is from genome assembly GCA_951805005.1 of Othius punctulatus. Classification (NCBI taxonomy): domain Eukaryota; kingdom Metazoa; phylum Arthropoda; class Insecta; order Coleoptera; family Staphylinidae; genus Othius; species Othius punctulatus. Next base: position 66,708,244 of record OX638138.1, on the reverse strand, counting down.
ATTGAAACTAGCGGTTAATTAAGATTTAAATCAGGGAACTATTATTTTGGTAGGAACTGAAAGCTAAAATTGAAGAATAAAAATATTATTGAAATACAAAACTAATAAAATTAATATAATTGGTTATTTTTATTATAATTATTAATTAATAACAATTACGCCGCAATGGGTTGGTTGCCGTTTAGAAACACAAATTTTTCAAAATTGGGCCCAGCTGCCAAGCTTTCAAATGAACTATTAATTAACCCAACTCCAATTTAAAAAAAAAAAGGGCTTACCTGTCTTCGGCGAGGGCATTAAGAAAATAAAGATCATTTGCTTGCCAAAAGTTGTTAGCAAGCAAGGCCAAGTTGGATTGACCACCTAGTCAATAGTACTTAGCCCCCTAAGCTGCTAGTAATTATATAATTATAGAACTACCTATGAAAGAACAGTATTTGTATACCACCGATGATAGTAATCAATGCACCTGCACTGTAGAGATAATACAAATCAAGTGCGAAGACCCAGCTACAGCTTTCAGCATAACCAAAGCCTGAAAAGCGTTGTTCGACTATGGTCGGGTGTTGAATTAACAGACTAAAATAGAGTTAATGGAAGTTAATTGGTCCGATAATAAAAATCAAAAGAAACTTCTGTTACTGGTCCGTTAAACGAAATTAACTTTGTCAATTAAGTGTTAACGAATTAAGTCGTTAAGGTTGGGATTTATCATGGACAAAATCAAGCGAATTCGGCACTTACCCTTTCACACCCAGCGTGTTTGTAACTCAAAAGAGTTTTTTGGTAATAAATTGATGAAATACGTTATTTTTGTCCGACATAATTTTCAAAGTTAAGACAGGAAATATAAGTTAAATCCAAATTTCCAATACATCTGCATAACATATAAGGGTCATGCAGAGATATACTCTGATTCATCTAAACTGGCGTGCACGTCATCAATCAGCTGTGCGATGAGGTTTTTTCGTACCAACGTGATTGATTTCGAGAATATGCATAACAATAGTTTAAGAATCGAAATTAATCTGAGGATCATTTGTTACATAACACTAATCACCGGTGGTTATAAATAGGTAATCGGTGTATTAACCGCGGTCACAATTTTCGTCTGCCAATCATGTAATAAATCATGTTATGTTGGCCGACGTGATTTTTTTTTCGGCGACGATGCCAGTTCTTTTACACTAACACATGCTCATACATGTGTGCATAACCAAACTTCTTTGACGTTTAACTTGTTACATTTGACTTCGTTACATATTTCACGTTTCTTTTGCCTGCAGCCGGGAATCGAATCTAACCTCAAGATTTTTGTCGCTGTCAGTGTTGGACCCGAATACGGTGCAAACTCTTTTATATTTTGCCATTGTAGATGTTATAACCACAAGATTGATATCTGAACGAAAAACGGCAGAGAAGTCGACGAATTTGATACGAACCGCGCACTGTCGCACAAGATTGCATGGGCGCAACAGCTGATTGCTGCCATTTTTAAATACCCAGGACAGCTGGCTACCTTGTAAAATTGTGTCGTCATTATTATGATTATTGTTTTGATGACGTGCACGCCAGTTTAGAAAAATCAGAGTATAACGTCGTAATTTGAACCAAATTTACATTCTGATGTGCATGCTGGATGTGAACGCAATAACTGGGGCAAATTAAATTGTAACGCCATATTTGAAATATAAATTAGAGAATACAGTAGTAAATAGCTAGTTTCCAGTGGATTTTTGTTCAGCCATTGTGTCCTAGGTGGCACAACTGCATTTGCAGATTTCGGCGGGCATATATAATTCAAATTATATAGGCGTGCTCACACCTAGGGATTAGTATTTCAATTGAATTTGCCTCTGCTGAGCCTCTATAATATAAAGAGGATACCGGCACTTTAATTTTTTTGATCTGGTTCGTTTATAACGTCTCGAATAACAATTTTTGTTGTATGTCGAGGTTTTACCCATATTGAACAATAGGTGCACTCAAAAAATAAACACAAAACCAAAACAACGCAAAAATACACTACAGTTCTGCGAGAGTTTGTTCACTGATATATATATATATATATATGTTTGAACATGTTCCGGGTCTTTGAACTTCCGTGTATTGTTTTGTGTCCTGAAAAGGACCTTTTTCACGACGTTTCGGCAAAATCGCATTTGCCATCTTCTGGTGGATTCTTCTCGAGTGTTAGGAGAATTGAAAATTTGTCTATTTTAATAATTGAAAAAACGTCTCGAAAACCTGATGATAAGCAGCGCCGAATTTTCTTCTATCGAAAGCGCCATCGAAAGGGGCAAAATAAAGTGCTCTTGGTATTTTATCTTGAGATGGACGGTGCAGTAGACATAATTATTTTTTATGGGGTTTTGATAAATTTTGTGAAAAAATTTCATAACTTCCGTGCCCCTAATCGCGCGCCTCTCTCCTTTTTTGCGAGGGGGGGGGGGGGGGGGGGCACAGTCCTGCAACTTTTATTAAAAGACGGCCCTACCCCTGCTGAGCATTTTGCTCCACAGGACCCCCACCACACTCCCCCCTGAATGATTGTAATACGAGCTTTACTTTCCCCCCTCCGTAGGGGGTGCTGGGGGGGTCTATTTTTAAGTCCTACTCTGGACCATGTGACGAGTTTCTTGGAGTTCACGGCGGAATTAGACTTCCCCCCGTTGTTGAGAAAAAAATCCCGAAAAATTCATCAATTTCAACCAATTTTTCAACGCCATTTGCATGGGGGTAAATTTCAAAGCAGAGGGACGTAATTTTGATCACAGGTGTGCGACGCTTTAGGCTTGCACCAAACACAATTAGATTCGCAATTTTCCCCCCTGCAGACCGGTATGAACGGGAATTTTTGCGACGGCTGTGGAGGGCGCCCCCCACCCCCCACGAACATCCGGTTTGGCGCAAACGAAAGACAGATAGTTGCGCCTTATTGGCTATAAAATTTAGTCGATTTCTTTAACAGCTTTAGGAAGTTGTGGATATTTTTATGCGACCCTTTGACAAACCTAAAATTACACGCGTTTTAATGGACCCGTGAAAGACGCATTTTGAAAAGTAAACTTTGAAATTTTTTTCTCGGCTTTCTCGGCAAAATTTCAAAATTCGCTACATAATAACAATGTAGGATTTATCTGGCTATTTCCAGAAAACAAAAATGGACTTTTCCACCTTTTTTTTTAATATTGTGTGGGGTTACGGTCGATTTGAAACTTGTTAAAAGGAGCAAAAACTGTTTTTGGGGAAAGTGGTAGGGGATGGAGGGGAGGGGTTGAAACTCATGGTCGAAGGTACCCACCGAGATACCCATTGGGTTAATATTTTGTATAAATTCATTGGGTAATTTAGGCGAAAATCGATTTTGAAAATTGAAAATTTTAATTTTGAATTGGATTTCGGTTGGTAGAACTGTTTTTGAATTTTTGTAAATCTGAAAAAAATATTTAAAAATCCGATTCCGGATTACGAGTACGATTAGGCTAGAAAATATACTTTATGATAATATTTGATACTTCTATGTCTATGGGGATCAAGCTACCATTTCACTAAATGAAAGGGGGCCTGTCAGATATCCCGGAATGGGGGTTCGAACTAGAATGTGGGGGCCATGGTGAAAACAAATGGGTTTTTTTTCTTCTCATAATGACCCTAGCGTTCTTATAAATAAATCATTTCCGTGTCGTTATTGCGAATGTAAGACACCTTAAAATTGAATATTTATAATAAAATAATATACAGGTAGTGGTAGGACAAAGTAAATTAGAATTGTTAAATTACTTTTCACGCAAATTTTGTGCAATATTTCGAAAATTAGAAGTAATTCGGAGACTACTTTTCATTTATTAACCTGAATACATACATGTCATTCGTATAAAAACTGATAAATAATAAATACAAATTCCAATTATTTCTTAAACCAGAAGTAGAAATTGAATGTTCATACTTTAATCGTATAAAATTCAACATTCTGAACAAAAGAGTTTCTATGTAGGTGTAACATATTCTTAAAATTAATACAAATTGAAGTTTAGAACAAAATAGGCATGTCCCTGATTTTCGCATTTCGTTCAAGTGTGGCCGACTCATGTTTTGCAGGGTACGAGCCGAGAGCCAGTCACTGTTTTTGTAGGCTGTTTTTTTGCATGACCTTGGTAATAGAATGGTATTTGCAAGCGCGCCTAGCGCCGCTGTATGGACGTTGCATTACTTATATGTATGTATATACTAGTTATCATCAGAGAGCGCCACTTTCTCGACAATATTCGCCACTCCTGTCCTTTACTATAGGTCATTCTTCGTTCACAATATCGCAACCTTAATGCCCATCACGGTTGGTGTGTTACACGCATGGGATAATCCGGTTCGTAAAAAAAACATTTCAGGAGAATTCTGTGCCGGTACCATTTGATGCCGGTACCATTTGATGTTAAAATCTCATTATCTGTTAGAAGTCATCTGCGGCTGTTATGACATTCATAACATCCTAGGTATGTTAATAGCTATAAAGGTATCCTACAAATTGAGGGGAAAATTCTGTTGAAAAATTATTAACACAGTTATTACGATGCCCATTTGCCAAAAAATGTTGTGAAAATGGGTACATTTATTGCGATTTTCATTTTTTTGTGGCGGCTTAGATGTGTTTAATTACATTGAAGATCTAATATTTAATCAATCTTTAACTGTTCTTCTGACATATCCATTCAGAAAATTGTACAGAGAACTTATGAGGTTTACTCTAATTTTTCTAAACTGGCGTTTAAAATAATAATCAAATACTGATGACACTTACAACTTACAAGGTTGCCAGCTGTCCTGTGTATGTAAACATGGCTGCAATCAGCTGTTGCGTCCGTGCAATCTTGTGCGACAGTGCGCATCTTGTGGTTATGGTTTAACATCTACAATGGCAAAATATGCATTGTAACAATCGATCAAATCTAACAAGTTAAACGTCAAAGAAGTTTGGTTATACACACATGTATGAGCATGTGTTAGTGAAAAATATGTGGCATCGTCGCCAAAAAAATATCACGGCCGCCAACATAACATGATTTATTACATGATTGGCAGGCGAAAATTGTGTCCGCGGTTAATACACCCATTACCTATTTATAACCACCGGTGATCACTGTTATGTAACAAATGATCCTCAGATTAATTTCGATTCTTAAACTGTTGCTATGCATATTCTCGAAAACAATCACGTTGGTACGAAAAAGCTCATCACACAGCTGTTTGATGACATGAACGCCAATTTAGAAAAATTAGAGTATAGTGGCGAAATGGAATTTAAAAGTAGAATATTGGGTGCACACGTTTTTTTTCTCTTACCCAGGCCCAATGCTGGTTTAATCAATGGAATATTTTTTCTTTTCTGACTAGAGACATTCTTAAGGTTTGTCTTTCCAAAGTTGATAAGCTATCTCCGAAATAACATTATTCGATAAGAGTTACCAATTCAATAAGCACTAAGGTGTTACCATAAAATATCACAACGTTTTAAGTTCTTGAAAAGATCAGCACTTGATAAATTGTATTTTTGGACCCCTCGATAACCTGTAATTAACTAATTAGGGCCGATCTTTTTATCCACTGATAAAGTTGTGAATAGTTAGCTACCGACCAGACATGACATTAATACCGCATTCCGACCGATATATATCCTGCAGATAACTTATGTGTCAGAGGAGGGTTGGCTTGTATAATATTTTGGTTAGTATTAATTTAAACCATCATAACTTGTAATAAATACATCTATATTACTACTACTAATTAAAATTATTTAGTGTTAAACTTAAGCACTTTGAGAAGTTCACGGACACAACGGAGGCGCTGGCGGCGATGACCGCGTCGATCGAGGGCAAGGTGTCCAAGAGCCTGAAGAAGGTGCTGAAGAAGTATGCGGGTGGCGAGCTGCAGGACCAGCTCCTCGTTGCTGACAACAAGCTTGGTGTGGCCATCAAGGAGAAGTTCAACCTGCAGTGCGTGGCGAGCACAGCCGTGCAGGAGCTGATGAGGTGCATCCGGTCGCAGCTTGACAGTCTCCTTGCAGGCTTCCCCAAAAAAGAGATGTCCGCGATGGCCCTTGGCTTGGCCCACTCCCTCTCCAGGTACAAACTGAAGTTTTCGCCGGATAAAGTGGACACGATGATTGTGCAGGCCGTCTGCTTGCTGGACGATCTGGACAAAGAGTTGAATAACTATGTGATGAGGTGCCGGGAATGGTACGGCTGGCACTTCCCAGAGCTGGGTAAGATTCTTACGGACAATCTTATTTTTGTGAAGACAGTGAAAATAGTTGGCACAAGAGATAATGCTATTAACACCGATCTCTCGGACATATTACCCGAGAAGGTAGAGGAGGATGTTAAGGAGGCCGCCGAGGTATCCATGGGCACCGAAATTTCTGACGATGACATTCTGAACATACAGCATTTATGTGATCAAGTCATAGATATTACCAGTTACCGAACTCAACTGTACGAATACTTAAAATCCAGAATGATGGCAATGGCCCCCAATTTAACGATATTGGTGGGTGAATTAGTTGGAGCTAGATTGATCTCGCACTCCGGATCATTGGTAAACCTGGCAAAGCAACCTGCGTCGACCATTCAAATTCTAGGTGCGGAGAAAGCACTTTTCCGCGCATTGAAAACAAAGAAAGACACTCCCAAGTACGGTTTGATTTATCACACTCAATTAGTTGGTCAGAGCAGCACCAAAAACAAAGGCAAGATGTCTCGAATGCTCGCTGCAAAGGCAGCACTAGCTGTACGTTTCGATGCTCTGGGTGAAGAAACCTCGATGAATCTCGGTGCCGAACACAAAGTCAAACTTGAGGCCAGGCTGCGACTACTGGAAGAAGGTAACCTAAGGCGTATAAGCGGCACTGTCAAGGTCAAATGTAAGCTGGAAAAATATCACGGGGTCAGGTAAAGTATTTTCATTTGTAAACAATACTTTGTGTTAGCCTTGTTTTTTATCGTACAGTGAAATCCAGCAGTACCCCACAGCAGCAGACAGTACCATGCCATCAACCAGTAAGAGAAAGAGGACTGAATCCGGTGGTTCAGTTGCTGTCAAGGAGGAAATGGATGATTCGACGACGACATTAACTCCCAAACAGAAGAAGAAGAAAGTCAAGAAGGAGAAGCTTCTTGATGTCTCTGATATTAAGACGGAAACTTCTGAGGAACAAGCGGAAAGTGAGGGTAAGATTACTGAAATATAATTTAGATAGTCCATTCGCACCTCGTGATTTAGAAATCAAATGTCCAGAATGTTGCTGTGCAATAGCTGTATAATACTTGTTATGTTTCTATGGTGTTTTACTGTCCAGTGAGAAAGATATTTGATAAGTATCGTTGTTTAACTTCCAGGCGCGGGTGAAAAGAAGAAGAAGAAGAAGAAAAAGAAGCAGGAAGGATCCGAGGGGACGTCCAACACGGAAATCATCAGTGAAAGTAGTGAAGTTATGGACACTACCACGCCAAAAAGTGAGAAAAAGAAGAAAAAAAAGAAGTCCCTTGTTACAGATGAAGCTCCAGTTGCGGAAGAGACTGTGCCAGAGGAGACTCCTAAGTCAGAGAAGAAAAAGAAGAAAAAGAAGAGCAAAACTGTAGTTGAGGCCGAAGAATCATGAGGTCGCATCAGCTCTTTATGATCAGTAGAGGAGTCCAGATTTCCTTAGCTTGCATAAGTGATTCTTATAAGCGGATTGATTAGCTGAAAACTGCATTCCTCTGAGTGACATAATGTTATAAGTTAAAAAAAGTAGATACATGATATATTTTAAGGGTACACAGAAAACCTAATTTTCTAGGTTTGTTTGAATTTTAAAAATAAATCTATTATTCAATTACTTGAGATAAGTTAGCTTCATTTATTTTTGCAACTGTATTTCCTAATATCTCAATTTGAAATGTAGACGAACTTACAGTGACTTAATGGCTACAGTGGCGACAATAGTGGCGCTTTTCATGATTGGTTAGAATTAGCGCGAACTGTAGCGAAGTCTCGCATAGCGAACACGGACAACTCGGCTCTGGACAACTCGGCACTGGACATCTCGGCACCGGACAATTCGGCACTGGGACGACTTGGCACCGGACAATTCGGCAGCGGACAACTCGGCTCCGGCTCCTTTCGCGTGGAGTACAGAAACTTAAAAATATATCACATTTTTTATTGTGACCTGAGAGTTTGTCGATATTTGGCATATAATTAAGGGTTATTATGCAATGGTCGTTAGCGTAAGAACTACAGAAGCATAAGAAATTCATAAGAATTAGAAACCCAGATAGTGCTGAACTAAAAATATTGATGCAATAATTATGATTTTTGGCACAAGGGATATATTTAGATATACAGGGAGAGTGAACTGTGCTGGATCGTTAAATTTTGAATATAAAAAAAATGTTTCAAATAAAAGTTGAACCACACTGAAAAGCGCATTTGTCAATATTATTTTCAAATTTACAGGGGGTTCGATACGCGATAAAATTTATATTGTATAAATGGAACACCCTCTATATTTTCGATTTTATTGAAGCACAATATTATTGAATCAGAAAATTTCTGTGGTTACATGCTTTAAGGGCATATGTCGACTTATATCAAAATTCATTTTATTAGAACTTTTAAAACCCAAACACATAATTCATCACCTGCTTAATATAAAGATTAATATAAACAAGGCGCCGATTTCTAGGTATTATGCTATACATCAGTTTTAATAGCAGACCAAAATGACCTCGTATCTATATGAATTTCAGCAAATGAAGTAACAATTTTTTTTGTGCTTTTATGCATATTTTCAGTTTTTAAGCTTATAATTGCTTTAATGCATTTTTTGCGCATATTTCCTTATATTTTGTGCTTATTTGCTTATTTCTCAATTTTATAGCATATTATTTATATTGGCTAGGAATATATTCTGTTGCACATTATTGTAATGAGAATTCAGTATTAATATTACTCCGTTACGTCTAGAGTGCTTGGTTATCACAAAATCATCAACAAAGCGAGCATGTTACGTGATATTTGGTAAACAAAGCTTGATTATTTCAGGGATTACCCTATTTTTACGTGCACAGAACGCAAGGGGCAAGTGTGCTATAAATTCAGTCCATTTTTTCTCAATCTTCAGTGCGTTGTGCTTGTGCCTTGTGTGTATTACGTGTTTATAAGTTTTCTTGTATAAAATGCCGGAAAAAACCTTCCGTCGATGAATTGATACATGGACATTCTGAATTAAAATTTGAGAACGGCAAATTAATTTGCAGGGCTTGTATCAAACTGGTAAGTTTTATTTTGTGTTGCTATTGGCCTAGGTACAAGCATGTATTATGTTGTAGATTTACTGCGAGAAAAAAAAAACATAACACAACATATCAAAACAACAGTTCACCTGGAAAATTTAAAGAAAAAAACACAAATCTGCAAGTAGTACCCTGAGTACCCAGCAAATTATTTCCGAGTCTTTTGCGAGTTCTTCTACACTGAATGAAAAGGAATTTTACTTTGATTTATGCAATACGATGGTTCTGTGTAGATGAGACTACTGATCCATGTGGTCGATATATCCCCCATTTAATGATTTCAATATTAAACGAAGACTCCACCAATGCATTTTTAATTAGTTCCAAACAGTTAGAAAAAACAAATGGCAATACCGTTGCCAAATTCGTTCACGATGGATTAACACTTTTTTTTTTGCCAAACCCCGTACCAAATGATAAATTATTATTGATGTTTTCTGATGCCGCTGCATATATGTTGAAGGCATATTCTAATTTAAATGTATTTTATGAGCAATTAATGCATTGCACCTGTTTGGCACATGGTTTTAATCGAGTTGCTGAAACGATTAGACTGCAATTTCGCCAGGTCAATGATTTAATAAAAACCGGGAAGAATATTTTCCTACAAGCTCCACTAAGGGTTGAAATGTTTAGGGAAAGAATGCCAAATGTACCTCTTCCTCAAGGCATGTTTTTAACGTAAGTACCGTTTTGTATTTCGGCCACTGCAGTGCTGCGGTCAGCTTCTCGCTGTAGGCTGCTACCAGATACAGCTACTGGCGAAATATATAAGCTTATATCTTCAAAATAGCGAATAAAAGATCATCCCGAAAAACAGAACAGAATCTTTCAAAAGTCTGAACATTTTTGAAAAGTCGCGGGATGCGGGACAAATTTCTAATAATCGGGACGTCTGGTCACCTTAGGTATGTGGCTAGGAGCTACCTGCTATTATGCCAACCATTTCGATTCATTTAAGGAGCGTGTGTGAGAGTTTCTCGAAAATGTGTCAGAGGCAATTAAAGAATGCCACAAAGTTCTTAAAGATAGGAGGGTTGTACAAAATTTTGCATTCCTAAAAACCAACTACAGTTTCGTAAGCAAAGCGATTGATAAACTCCAAGCAAAGGATACAACTTTGGTAGATGCAGTTCAAATAGTGAAATAGTGTGAAGGTTTTAGGAAGGACGTCTCAAACGTACGGGGATCTATAGGCGAGATTATAAAAAAAAAATGTGATGCAGTTTTGTCAAAAAATGAAGGGTTTGGCGAGTTACAAAAAATATCAACAGTTTTAAAAGGAGATTTCGTGGAAGATTTGCTGATAAACATTACAATTGTTCCCAAATTTAAATATGCACCGATTACAAGTGTGGATGTGGAGAGAAGCTTTTCACACTTAAAAAATGTGCTCAGTGATTGGAGAATGGGATTTTCCGTTGAAAATTTAGATTTTTTTAAATTATTAGTTGATTTAAAAATGAGCAGTAATCATTATTTGTTATTAATATTAATCACCAAAACCTATGTTATTAAAATATTACTATTATCTACCTATAGTGCGTTCTTGTTAATAAAATTATGTTTTGTTTTGGTTTTCTGTATTTTCATAAAAAATAAAATATGCCTTTTTGTGCTTATTCTAATCTTTATGCTATTTTATATGCTTATTTTCTAAGATTTTTATGCATTTTTAAGCGCTTATTTTGTAATTTTTTATGTTTATAAATCCGCGCTTTGAATATAAATCTACAGTGATCAGAGTAAGAGAAATGGGGGGGTCCCAAATGAAATCACTATACTTTTATGCATAAGCAGGTGCACAAAAACGTGTCTCCTGGACACCCTGGACAAGTACATTTTAAGTTGCGTTGCCTCGGTACGTGGGCCAAGATGCCGGTATCGTAGAAATTACAGAACAGTTAAACTTACTTCAGCGCGATATTCAATTGTTTGTCATTTCCAGACCGATAGTTAAGTGTTAAAAAAGCATATCCGCACAATAAAACAATATTTTTCATATCAGTGATGATGAAAATTACTAAATCCCATGACTATTAATACAATTATGCCTGCTTTCGGTACGCATAGCTGAAAAACCGGTCTGCAATTTGAGCGCGAAATTCAAATATTCTCAATTTTCAGACTCCTATTTAAGGGTGAAGGAAGCTTTTCCACGGAAAAAAACTTACATTTTCGTAATGAGCGACCTTGAAATAGGGGGAAAAGGGGGGTTTACGAAATTCGTGTTATGCACCTTAACTGCAAAATACACAAAAATCGTACTATTAAAAATAAAATAAGGTAAATGAGGTAAAATAAGGTAATTATTGGATATATCGTACTACGGCGATATTTATTTTGAGCAAACAATAGTACTTACTGCGATGATTTTTTAATGACGCATTCCTGGAATACTGTCCGACATCATCGTGAATTTATTTCCAGCTTCAAGATAATATATTTATTGCATAATATCAAATAATAACCTGATATGAAACTGAGTTTAAATTTAGATACTGATATGCAGTGGACCTTTTGCCAGTGTCGTCAATATTTCATTTCACCATTTACATTTTTCCTAGAAATTTATATTTATTTAAATTTGTACCATTGACATCCACCTGACATCTATTCATCGTCCGCCATTTACCATAAACCAGGACAATTCCAACATTCAACAAAATCCCTAGACTGAAACTTGGCGCGAGATTTAAATTAACGGTGTTATGATGAATTTATACATAATAACCAAACAGAACTTGATCTTACTTAATGCAATTCAACCTAATCAAGGCTGAAATGTTACCGCTTTTATATTATCTGTTGCTCCAAATCCAACCTAAAAAAGCCTAACCTAACCTAACATATACATGAACGGGATAGACAGGGTGGCCCACTTATCTTCGCTCAGACCATTGCTGCTAGACATAGTGTACCATAAATCCGGGACACAAAATTTGGTGTCTTTTAAATAGATCACCCAGTATATTCATTTTTAGAATCTGCTTTATGTGGGCTTCACAAATCATTTTTATTTTTTGAGATCAGATGCAACGTTTTCAAGTTATTCATATTTTAATCAAATTTAACGAAAAATCATGGACGTGTAAAAAAATTCAACAAAACCTTATAAGAGATCAATGAAAGAATCTGCGTACGGAAGTACCCAAGCAATGTACTAAAACATACACAATATTTTGAGTCACGTAGAATATACAGGGTGTATATTCAGGAAGCCCTTTCTCTACCATTCTTTGTGTGCATTGAGTTTGGTTTGGTTAGGTTAGGTTAGGTCAGGTTAAGAAAGGTGCCAGAGAAGCCGAATAAAGGGCGCCTTCGCAGTGTCTGGCCCCTATCTTCGTAAAACGTGCGTATTGCATCGCATCCAGTTCTGTTTTGTCAACTAATCATACCAATTTAATTTAATTTTAGGTAAATATTCAATACATCGTTCTATGGCTATTTAATTTATTTTTAACAAACTGTGCTTCTTACTGCGATGATTTTTTAATGACGTATTCCTGGAATTCTGTCCTACATTATCGTGAGTTGGTTTGTACAAAAACTGCAACGATTCATGTTCCAAACAAGCAAATTTTGAGGCCGACCCCTGTTTATTTTGTCCAGAATTGTTCGCTGTTCATAATACCGGGCTTTTTTTTCGTTTTTACACATATGATTGACAATGTATAACTGGTTGCCTGCATCTACCCGTAAGGAATTTCCTATGTGTAATTCTAAAAAAAAAAAACAATCATTAACGGCGTCGGTGCAAGCAACCTGTCAATTTTGTCATATGTTACACAGAGACGTTATGTTTTTATTCAAGGCAATACATGACGGGGTCTTTGAAGATACGCAGAGTATTCCTGATGTATTGTGGATTTATGCCATTACATGCAGTACGTATACGGCCTTTCAATTCATCTATGTTATGTATTTGTACGTCATTAAAAATTTTCATTTTCGGGTAACCCCAAAGAAAATAATCATTTGTTGACAAATCAGCTGATCTTGATACATTAGGAATACTCTCTTGTATTGTCTTGAATAAAAACCTAACCTAACCTAACCTCTGCATAAGCATTTGCATCAATACACACACACACACACCAGTGCAGTATTGCAGTTACTCATGCTTTCGAAACCGCGCTTGTGGTCTCAGTCTGAATAGAATTCCTTCAAAGAGTATGGTTCCAGTTGCAGCAGAAACTGGCGTAGCTTAGTTTTAAAAGTGATATTGTTTTTAATTGATTTTATCTCCCGCGAAAGCCTGTTGAAAAAGATGATGCATGAGTAAAAGCAACTCCGCTCCGTAAGAGTCAATCTGTGCCTCAGATAAGTATCTATCACATTTCTTGCATTTTTGGATAATTCCTTATACTTATTATATCCTTATTATATGTACCCTGTCTTAATTAAATAAATACACTGTTTCTTAAAAACTACTCGGCACAATTGTAGATAGATGTCTAAACTTTCTAAATCAGGTCTCCGATTGTAATTATGTTGACCCGTTCATGAATTATCTTGGCTGTCGTTTACATGCAATTTCCTATACCGCCTTTGGGTAAAGAGGATTCTTAAAATATATAATATAATAATAATAATAATAATAATAATAATAATAAACCCTACTACTCCTCCACCTATGGCGTAATTGGTTACTGTCATTGTTTGAAAGAGAATTCTGACCCAATTACATAATATAATGTATCGGAAATAAAGTGATGACTCTTAAATTTGCAGGCATCGATAAAAAAGTCCCGCGCCCGCCGGCGCCGCAAAAAACCACATCATTTCCCGCAAGCAATACAAGTTAAACACATGGCAACATCTTACTGTTTTTTTTGCTAATGTGCACGCAAATTTCTTTAGTAAGGAGTGCAAAACATATTTCAGAGTGCTTTTAAATCGCTCTTAAATACGTGACTGTTTCTCAGCATGAATTCCATTTTTGCGAAAAAAAAAAACCCTACAGGATACCATGTAGGCCAGACCCAGTATTATTCTTAGGGCGCGCTTTTGTATGACAAACAAATCCGAGACACTTGAACTCTGTCCCCAGAAAATTATTCCAAACTTCAATACCGATTGAAAATTGGCAAAGTAGACAGTTTTCATAGTTTCGTTTTGAACGTATTTTTGTATTACCCTTAAGGAATACACAACTTTATTGAGCTTTTGGGTTAACTTCTTCACATGATCATTCCAAGTTAAGTTTGAGTCTAAGGTTAGGCCCAAGAACCTTGCCGATTGCGCTACTTCCACTTCTGAATTATTAATACTAATTACATAAGGGTATTGTAAGTTTGATTGTATGGTTTTAAACGCGACACTGTTGGTTTTGGATTTGTTTAACAGAAGTTTGTTTTGTTCAAACCAGTCCTGGATCTTTAATGGAGCATTTTCTACCTTGTTTTCTAGTTCACTTGCGGATTCGGTCATAATTAGTAGGTTGGTGTCGTCAGCATAGTTTATTTACAATTTATCTACAATTGAGCCGAGTAGTTTTAAGAAATAATAAAACGGTGATTTATTATATTAATTAAAATAATGGCATGTTTAGCCGATTTGTGAAATTTTCTTCTGTATTTATTTAATTAAGACAGGGTACATATAATGGAAATTCCTTCGGTTTATTTGGAGCTAATGTTGTTGCGAATCACCATCTTTTTTTTGGTCCAATATCTTGAATTATAATGGAGTATTCTTGTCTGCACATAAATTCGATTAGGTGATCAGAAATAAGTCACCTTTAATTTATTTCTTAAAACTACTTTGTCTAATTGTGGATAAATGTCTAAACTTTCTATATCAGTTCTCCGATTGTAATTATGTTAACCCGTTCATGAATTATTTGGCTGTCGCTTATTAATAATGTCGTATACTAGCTGGGGTAAAGAGGCCTCTTAATATCAGGGAATAATTTCTTAAAAATGCTATATTTATTTCAACAAGTTTTGTAATTTATGTGACCAAATTTGAGTCTTATTGAGATTACTGTAAGCTTATTAGCCAAAAAAGGTATATGAAACATTTCTTACATTTTAAGACCACTTTTATTTAAAAATAAATAGACGCCTGACACCCAATTCCATTTTCATTGTCGTGACGAGGGATTTTTCGATCGCGGAACATAGGGAAATAACATTGGAAAATGGGTTTCCTTCAATTTCTCTTACCCTAATAAAGCTATAAGGTAACTGAGACCATATTTATTTTAAATACTTTTATTTTTGACTTAAAATCAATTGTTTGGTGTCATCTAAGCAGGCTCTTGGTGACCTCTTCAAGTGTCCAAAAAACTATTAAGATGGCAGTTCTTAACAACCAGTGATTGGAGCGGTAGTCTAGAAAACTACCGCGGTACGGTATTCGGTACATTTGTGAATAAGTACCACGGTAACAGTAGTCGGTTACCGCGAAATCGGTAGCGGTAGTTTCGCGGTAGTTTTCATTCGGTTTCTTGTCATTTCTTTTAATTAATTTTATCTCTTAATCTATTTTATCTTAACTATATCATTGGGACGTTTTTTGCAACATTCGCTCTTCGTGTTGTTTTTTTTTTTCACAGCTACCCTCCAGCGGGGGCGAGGGTCATCATGGGTCAAGACGCACATCATTTTTTAGCTCTGTAAATTTTCATTTCAACGATGCGCAATTTTTAAAAATTGGGCTAATACTTTTAGAGAAAATGGGTTTCAAAATAGGGCTAATAGGGGTAATTATAAGTTTATAGATATCGCACTATGCGACATTGGAAATTATGAAAATTCGATTTTTTTTATTAACTACGTTCGTACTTAATACAGAAATATGCTGACAAGTTTCCTGCTGATTTTTCGCAGCAAGAGATTTATTTGAGTGTAATACAAATTTATTTTATTGTTAAAACGCTGAAAATAATCATTATATCCTTATGCCTACAGGTAAGGTGACCAGACGTCCCGATTTTGGCGGGACAGTCCCGATATTTAGAAATTTGTCCCGCGTCCCGCGACGTTTCAAAAATGTCCCGACTTTTGAAAGATTGTGTTTTTTTTTCGGAGTGATCTTCTATTTGCTATTTTTAAGTTATCAGCTTGTATGTTTCGCCAATATCTGTATTTGGTAGTAGCGCTGCAGCGCCCAAAATACAAAATGGTACTTTATAAACATGCCTCGTATTTATTATATTTGTAAATATGACATTATGTTTCATGTTGTTAAATTTTTTTGTAATATAATATTATACAGGGTGTCTGCTAAAAAACGCCGCTAGCGATAACTCCTTTATTTATTGGCCGATTTCAATAAAACGAAATCAAAACTAAATGGCTCCACATGTCTACAAAGTGACCCTATTTTTTTGTGCAAAATCTAGCTATCGACTATAGTAGTTAGGCAACAAGAGTTCTGATCCAGGTCAGGTTAGTTTTCGATTAATTTAATCCGCGTTTTGATCGAACTTTTGATTCGCGTAAGTAGAGCAATTTGGGGGTAATTAGAGCATTAAAGCGGCGGATTCGCGTTTTAATGGGATAATCCCGGTAATTATCCGCGGTATTTGCATGCAATTGCTCTAATTACGCCAGCTATTACGCGGTATTTGCATACAATTGCTCTAATTACGCGATTATCCGCGGTATTTGCATACAATTGCTCTAATTACGCGATTATCCGCGGTATTTGCATACAATTGCTCTAATTACGCCAGCTATTCCGCGGAATTTGCATACAATTGCTCTAATTACGCGAATCAAAAGTTCGATTAAACCGCGGATTAAATTATGGTGATTGTATTGGTGGGCAAGGGCCGGCCAACATACCACCCCCACGCCGCCCCCCGCCGCCCCCGAGTGACATACCAGACTAGACGCCGCGCCGCCCCCGCACTGCCCCCACGCTGCCCCCCCCCCCGCCGGCCGTCGCCTCACTGCGGCCCCCCGACGTGGCACGAATCTCCCGCGCACCGGGGGGTGGAGCGCATCTGAGCCGCATATGTTTGGCGGTAAATTACAAAGCACGGTCACGGAAATCATCCATCACCGCACACAATAAAAACTGCACCCTTCACGGATGGGAGCGTGGGAAATTAAGCTTTGTATATTAGTACTACACTGCTTATCAAAGGCGCACATCTGCGCAGATGTTTCGTGGTAAAACGCCGCCCAGAGACCGTCCATCCATCACATGACACAATAAAAACTGCACCCTTCGCCGTGTTAAATATCCGACAGACAAATACATTCCTGGATGGCTACCTGTATACCATTCAGATGAACCATAAATAACCGGCGGGCGGAGCCTGGGAAATTAAACCAGGCATCATAAATATGTCAATTTCATCCCGCTCACAGACATGTTTATGTACGGGTGCAGCTGCCATGCTCTCAGACAAGCCCTTCAGCGCGGCCTGAGCCGGTTATCTGAAAGGCGCAGCGTGATTAATAGGTATTAGACCCAAGCCAGATATGCACGTGCACCAATTAACTTGCCGCAACCATCATTCCTACCTGCGCGAACACAGGGGCCGCCGCACCCCACTCCAGCGAGGGTTATATAAACGAAAAGCTTTGTGCCACGAGAACCAGTCTACTCCGAATAGTGTCGAAGCTCACATCTAGCCCTTCAAGTTTCTTGTGTTACCCTCTGTGCCAGCACCGATCTCCTAGTGAGTGTTATCGTGTTTTGATCAGGTAAGCTAATAAAAATTTAAATAAAAATTATTGCTGCGGGCAATAAATAAATAAATAAAAGATAAATACATCATGGAATTATCAAATATATCTCTAGCCTAGATTGAAAGCAGAACAGATCAGCCCGCTCGCAACGCTTATCATAATTAAATAGGTGAGTCTGCAGCATTAAATCCAGAAACAAATACCAACAATATTTACAAATATAGGAGAACCGTAAATATTAATTTATCCTATTTCCAGATATATCTGCAATATTTATATCACACCGCTAATTTTCACGCACGCCGCAGCTAATCCAAGTATGTTATATCAAAGTTAAATGTATGCACGCCATAAAATGATTATTATTATTTTAAGAAATGTCTATTATGGAGACAGCAAACGTCCTTGTAAGAGGTGTGGACGACTTCTGCAGACAGGATGTTCAGGACCCCCGCATCATCGAGAGCTGGCTGGGGGCAATTCGCAGGAACCTGGCGGCCCTAAATTTAGCTGTCACACAGCTGAAGGGGACCGCCGCCGGAACTCTGGGCCTCCTCAACGGCTTGACCAGCGCCATCACCAAGATGCAGCGTAGGCGGACGCAGCTCAAGGCGAGACTCGTGCGGAGAGGTGGAGGAGCCAGACTTCCCGCTGCCATAGATTATGTGGACCTCAAGTCGGCGTTCGCTGGGAGGATCCGTACGGGGGCGTACCTAAACCGGACTCACAAAGACCCCATCAACTTCCTGGTGGATTGCGGCCCCAGGGTTGCGACGAGGACCCGGAACGCTCTGGCCAAGGAACCGTTTTTAAAAATCAATACCACATTCTGCGGAGAGTTCACCAAGATGGCGGGCGGTGAGGAGATCTGGGAGTACAAACACTTCAACACCAAGAATGTGGTGATTGATTTGGATACGGACTTGGCCGAGTGGTTCATGCTCCACGTCATGGTACCGCTATTGGAGCAGCTGGAAGAATTTCAGGTTTGTACAACCCGCTAAATTTACTTTAATTTTCTCTAATATATCCATGTTTATTACAGGAGCGTGAGTCTGGCTGGGCCCTTGCAAGCGTGGTAAGCCTCAATGTGAACACCAATAAATATACGCCGCTGCTGGGATCCTCGTACATTGAGCTGCCGCCGCAGATAAAATTAAGACATGCCTGCGTCAATGTACGAAACAGCGATGAGGCTTGCTTCGCTTGGGCGGTCACCTCAGCGCTACATCCAGTCGAGAAACATACCGAGAGGATGTCGTCCTATCCACGGTATGAGAGCGTCCTGAACCTGGAGGGGATCACCATGCCCATGCAAAGGCCTCAGATAGAGAAATTCGAGCGGCAGAATTCTCTATCAATAAACGTATACATCTTGACTAAGAATAGAGGCAAATTTACAGTTAGTCCGTCGCGCCTCACCCGGGATAAGCGTGATAGACACGTAAATCTCCTGCTTATTCAGGATGTATACGTTGATGAGGCCGATGATGAAGACGATGATACAAACGCCGTCCCCGTCCGGTATCATTATGTATGGGTGAAAAACCTCTCCAGGCTGCTCTCATCCCAGCTGAGCAAAGAGAATGGGCAGAAGTTCTTTTGCGACCGATGCCTGCATTACTTTAGAACTCAGGGCAAGCTGTCTTCTCACATTCAGGACTGTGAGAAGATGAACGCCTTCAAGGTAAATCTTTCCCCGGGAGGAAAGATCGCCTTTAAGGCGCATAAGAATAAAGAGCGATGCCCTTTCATCATTTATGCGGACTTTGAGAGCATCTTAAAGTCTACGGCAATCAAATTTGGCAGCACAGGTAAGAAATATTCCAATCGTGCTAATAATAAAAAATACTAATAATAATCTTGTTTTGCAGGAGAAAAGTATCAGGAGCACGAGGCGTATAGCGTTGGTTATTACGTCAAGTGCTCCTACGATGATGCTCTTTCTTACTATCGGAGCTATAGGGGCGAAAACTGTGCTGCCTGGTTCACCGCGGAACTAAAAGATTTCGCAGAGAATGTCGAGACGGTGTTCAAATGTCCCCTGCCGATGAACGTGCTGACTGCCGAACAAGAGTGCAAGTTTCGGCAAGCGTCATCCTGCCACATATGTGAAAAGCCGCTGGGACAGGACCGTGTGCGTGATCATGACCATCTGACCGGAGCATTCAGAGGAGCCGCTCACAACAAATGTAATCTGGAGTTCCAGGATTCACGCACCATCCCAGTGGTATTCCACAACTTCAGCGGCTATGATTCGCATTTTCTAATCCGGGATGTCGCGAGAGGATTAGAGGGCAGGGTGACGCTGGTCCTCAACAACACAGAAAAGTTCATCTCGTTCTTTAAGAGCATGGCAGGGACAGACATCAAATACAAGTTTATAGATTCCTGTAGATTCATGGCATCATCCCTGGATAAGTTGAGCTCCTACCTCGAAGTCAAGAAGATAGTTCACAGCCAATTCCCGCTGCACAACGACGAGAAGATTGACCTGCTCACCCGTAAGGGTGTATTCCCCTACGAGTACGTACAGAGTTGGGTCAATCTTGACGAGACTGACCTCCCGAGTCGAGAATCCTTCCGGAGTCAGCTGACTGACTCCGAGATCAGCAGCGAGGATTATGCGCACGCTCAGAAAGTATGGCGGGAATTCAACATCACCACGCTGGGCGAGTATAGCGATCTATACCTTAAGACTGATGTGCTACTCTTGGCTGATGTCTTCGAGGCCTTCAGGGATGTCTGCCTGAATAATTACCACCTCGATCCAGCCCACTACATGACCGCACCGTCATTGAGCTGGGACGCCATGCTGAAGAACACGGGGGTCCAGCTTGACATGATTGGCGACGTGGATATGTTGATGTTCTTCGAACGAGGTATTCGAGGAGGACTCACCCAATGCTCGAAACGGCATGCTCGAGCAAACAATCAGTACATGAGTGGCCATGATTCAGCTTCACCGACTAACTACCTCATGTACTATGATATTAATGCCATGTATGCTTGGGCAATGTCGCAGCACCTGCCTGCAGGAGAGCTGAAGTGGGTAGAGGGTGATGTCTCCTCTTTTAACTTCAACCTCCCAGACGATACCCCTACAGGATATGTCTTGGAGGTCGATCTGGACTACCCGATGCATATTCACGACCGCCATAGTGACCTCCCTATGGCGCCATCGAAAGGCAGGGCTCCCGGTTCGAAGCAGGATAAGATGCTTGCCACGCTAGAGGGCAAGCGTAATTATATAATTCACTACAGGAACCTCAAACAGTATGTAGCAGAGGGCCTGATTGTATCGAAAATACATAGGGTGATACAGTTTAAGCAGTCTCCATGGTTAAGAAAGTACATTGACCTGAATGCAGAGCTCCGGCGAAACTCTCGAAATGAGTTTGAGAAGAATTTCTTCAAACTCATGAGCAACGCCGTATTCGGGAAGACCATGGAGAATGTCCGGAACCGACGAGTAATGAAGCTCGTACACAAGTGGCATGGGAGATATGCGGCAGAGTCGCTGATATCAAAGCCGAATTTCCACAGCACCAGTATCATCGAGGATGACCTGGTGCTAATCGAGCTATTGAAGACGGAGGTCTTCTTCGATAAGCCTATTTACGTGGGGATGGCTATATTAGACATCTCCAAAACCGCTCTGTACGAGTTTCACTACTCGTATATGAAGAATAAATACGGTAAGGACTGTACCCTCTGCTATACGGACACCGATTCTCTGATATATGACATCAGGACTGCTGATATCTATCAGGACATCAGGATGGATATCAGCAGATTCGATACCTCCGATTATAGCCCCGACAATCCCTATGGCATACCGCTAGCAAATAAAAAGATCCCGGGCCTAATGAAGGATGAGAATTGCGGTAAGTAATTGAGTGTTGAAATCGATATGCTTGAAACTAATATGCTATTTTTCTATTACAGGCCGCATCATGGAGGAGTTTGTAGGACTCCGGGCAAAGATGTATGCGTGCCGAGTGACATCATCTGCGGACACCAAGAAGGCCAAGGGCATCAAAGGGTATGTTGTCAAGAAACACATATCCTTTGCTGACTACCTGACCTGCCTCAACAATGGTGTCGAGATGGTGCACGAGCAGAGCTCTATCCGATCCTTCAACCACCAGGTGTTCACCATCAGGCAGAAGAAAATCAGTCTCAGTCCACGCGATGACAAGCGTCATCTTCTGCCAGGATCCCACGAGACGCTGCCCTGGGGACATTATTCGCTAGCGGTCATGGACATTTAGTGTAGTTTTTAATATGTATATGTGTGTGTGTGTATATTTTTACAGTTTTATTCATTATCTTGTATATTTGTTATGTTTTTTATTTATTTATTATGTTTTATTTATTATCTTGTATATTTATTTATTGTATGTACATATTTTTTGATGATTTTTCTTTATTTAATATGATGTTCTCTCTATGCACTGTGGAGGGGGTGAATAAAATAAAGTTTTTTACATTGTATTATTATTTTTTATTACCATATAAAATATCCATTACATACTCGTACAGAACTACAACATTCCTATAACTACAAGCTACATTCTTATCATTAAGTACATGAAGTCTACAACAATCTCGGGTTTTTAGCAGTTTAGGGCAGGTATCATACTCTTCTAAATTAACAACGTTATCAAAAAAATTACTGAGGTATACAGCCTTTGGAGCGCCCTTGACATAGACAACATCAACTTGATATCTCCTAAATAAGTTTCCAATGTTGGATAGATTTGAATATCCTCCGCTGTAGGGCAGTCCATGGTGCATCCTCTCCAGCCACACAATCTCTTTCTGACAGGTCCGACTCAGCGCAATGAATGGTTTGGGCGGCTTGAATAGGAATGTCTTTATCCCCTCTCCATCAAATGTTAGAGCCACTTCCTTGGGTGTAAATTCAGGTGTGCAAAAGCCTTGTATATCAACGACTAGCACTCGCAGCGTTGAGGCAATATGCTTGCGTAGAACAGGCTCCAGCATTCTCCCAGCTTCAGCTATGCGCCTCTCGAAACGTAGCCTATCAGCAACAATATGTTTCCACTGTGTATGCTGATCACCCTCATGAGGTCTATACATCAACGTTATGGGGCATAAATCAAAGCTTACTCTCTTCGGCATTTAAGTGAGCTTTTTAACCTCTCCTGTTAGAGGTCTGTACTCAACGATGCTATCGTACATAATGAGGCAATATGCTCGAGTACCGGCAGCAAATGCTGCGGTCGCCTCCAACTCGATATTCAAGTCGACTGTAGATGTTTTAATGCTATCATTCTGCTTTGATACGTCAAATAGAAAGACCATCTGATCTCTAAACTGAGTATAATCCAGCATAGGCATAGCATCAGCGCGGTCATAATAACTTTTTTGAAACTCGACATACATATGATACGCACGCGTATAATCGCCATCTGCGATATCGAGATTTAATGCATCGTAAGGATAAGTTTCCGAGTTTAGATGAACTCGAATATTTTTAATATTGCAATGATCAAATCTCGCGCAGTCTACGCCAACATTATTTCTCCTATTTTGCTGCAGTACAATACCGATATAGCGAGGCTTCTCAAGATTACTCGAAGTCTTTACGGGCCAGATTTCTTTTTCAGTCTGTCGTAAAGCTGTAAGTTCACGCAGTTCACATCCGCGAAATGCTACACGAATCGGTGCATTCTTGTGAATATTTTGATAGAGAGCTAATCTATTCGCAGAACTTGGCTGTATATGAGGGACGTGCCATTCAACTTTATTGAGTCTAAGGACAGCTCCGGCAGTACCGGTATAGCAGTTAGTATCAGTGGCAGATCGCAAAAGTATTAATTCTTGCTTGATATTCGTAATCACTTTACGATAATCCTCTGCAAATCCGAGCCAGTACTTGAGCGGAATTATAGCGAAAAATTTGTTATTATTGACGACAAAGGTTTTCAAATGTCCGGTGGAACACCATCCTGCCATCTCAGCAGCGTTTTTATCCTCACCTCGCATTGAGAGCAGCCCTTTGATTGTACTAGTTATGCCAACATTGCGAATTTTATCTACCTCAATGCCATTCAATTCATATCGTACCTCCTCAAATAAGAAACTGAATGCATTTTGAGTAAGAGAAAATTGGATGGGAATACCGCCTGCTCCTGCAGGAGGCTCGACCTCACCGCTAATATAGATGTAGCTATCGTGAGGCAAAGTCAGAATATCCTGCTGCTGGATCGTAATGCGGATTTCATCGTTATTACCGAAATTTGCCGATCTGGGATGATATGCATGATGCTGCGTCTTTATGATATCGTCTTGGAAAACCACATCTTCAAAAATATTCAGCTCAGTCATTTCTTCAGCTTCTTTTTTAGATAATAGCCGATTTTAAGGAGCTTACGCTTAACAGCAGATGATGTCGCGGCTGCGGTTCTTCGCCTACTACTGATTGATATTGAGCTCGCCCTCGTATTTATACTCCCGAAGCAGATGCCCATGTTAGCGCTGCCTCAGCTCCAATCGAACCAATATTTTCTCGCCTCTAAAGTTAACCGGATCGCCGTTCTGGTCCACTATTCTAATTATTATACTATCGATGCTGCTTGTGTTAATGACGGGCAGATATAATATGTTTCTTGGATCTATATTTATAGCATAGCCCGGATCTACGGCAGGGGAGAACTCGAATAGCGTATGTGATAGCCTGTTATCGTAATAGGATCCTGTGACGATGTTGCACTCTACCCTGATGCTCGATACTTTAATTATCTGCACAGGTATATCAGATGTATGCCGTGATTCTGCCTCTAATATACGATCTCCCGAAAACCCCAATAAACTCCCGATAGTGCCTTTATCAGGCGAAAAATCAATGCTGAATATACTTTTAAGCTCGCACTGTAGCGTATTATTATTTGGCTTAAGCGAAAAAATATTATCGGCGAGCTGATCCCCACTGCCGGATAATAACTGCTGCTGCAAGTACGACTCAATATCGCTAATTTCGTATGAGCCTGATGGTATTACAATTTCCTTACCCCCGTTATATATAAACTTATTACACCCTTCCTCAATATTCGGTATCGTATTATATGTATGTAGTCCTATTAAGCCCAAGCAATAAGATGACCTATCATCGAGCTCGATCGGCGGATAATAATCAGCGCTGAGGATGTTAGTTGTACCTTGCAAGGTGAATGTCTGAGACATGACTGAGATATGTCGGTACATGCAGGGCTATTTATACAAAAAATTCCAAGCACAAATGACCACAATTATAAGTGTTGAACCTCTGATAGCGGTGTCTATTATATGTGATTTTGCTATCGCTCAGGTAGCTTACAAGTTCCGGGGGCGGGGCCAAATCCCCAAAACTGTCAAAATACTCGACTGATCTGCCGCGCTTTCTATAGGCCACCCAATGCGTACCTTCTCCATCCCTGACGTCCAAATTAACGATTGCTGATTCATTGTAATGAGGTTTTGCGGGTAATGTATCGCGCATGAATACGCCTCGAAAATATTTTATATTTTTAGCATGCTCGTTTAGATCGATGTTTGTGAGGGCGCGCTTGGGCAGCTTAATTAGTTTTTTGGCGCAGCCAGGAATAGACCCATGCCTTTCCGATATGGCTTTAAAAATAGCCCCTTACCGTTTTTACCTAAAGCTATAGTTTTAGCGGACGCTCGAGCATCTCCCACCGACTTCACAGCCTTATATATGCCGGCCGCGCCTCCAGCCAGCGAGCCTAGAGCACTAAGTCCGGCGAATATTGGTATTAGCGGCAGGATACCTCCTCTCTTTGGTATTGGGATTATTCTCGGTACGCGGATTTTTTTCTTACCGCCAGCCTCGCGAACGGCCATTTTTGCTGCAGCTAGTGAAACTCGACTCCCCTCCTTAAATGCCTGAGAGCTACCGATTTTACGCTTAAACTTTTTTATAGCCTTTCTAGCCTTCATGACCACCCCACTTCGCATAGCTGTCTTCGGGAGACCCATCCCCATCTTCCTTTTCGCCTTCATCATGTTCGTCACTATCCACGCAGCGCTCTTCTCACCTAGCTTTGCGTTTTGCGACTTGACTCTGGCCCAGGCGGCCTCTTCGAGCTCCTTATCAGCTATATGACGCTCGCTCAAGCTTTTGTTCTGCGAGTAGCGGATGTCGTGTTGTTTACAGGCGCTGTCTAGAGGATTTATGCCAGAATCTCCTCGTTTTAACCTCTTTTCCAACTTTGTACCAGGACCACAGTACTGATAGCCGGGTATGTGTGCCTCGAACGGGAGTGCGTTTATTACTGAATTGATGATGCCTCGACCTTGATACATATTCATCTGAACCTTTCGATCCGCTCGACCCCTATATATATAGCACATCCGCGGTGCAGGAGGTTTAGTACGATGAAGGTCGTCAAGCAGCAACAATCGCTGGAGGTGCTCAATATGGATCAATGGACGGGTGATGGGTTTGAGGCGAGCTTCACAAGACACAGCAAATTGCTACCCAATACAATCAGGGCGCTAGTATGCGGACCCTCTAATTGCGGCAAATCAAACGTCATGTTCTCATTACTGTTCGCCGACAATGGATTGCGATTTGAGAATATCTATATCTTTTCCAAATCGCTATATCAGCCTAAGTATAGAATGCTAGAGCGATTAATGGCCAATATTCCAGAGATAGGATATTTTGCATATAAGGAAAACGAAGAAATAATCGACCCTTCCGAAGCCGAACCACATTCAGTATTTATTTTCGATGATGTTGCCTGTGATAAGCAGGAAAAAATCAGAGAATATTTCAGCATGGGTCGTCACAGTCAAGTCGATTCATTTTACCTCTGCCAGACTTATTCTAGAATACCGAAACACCTTATCCGAGATAATGCAAACTTTATCATGCTATTTAAGCAAGATGATCTAAATCTCAGGCATGCATATGAGGATCATGTTAGTGCCGATATGAAGTTCGAGCAGTTTAAGGCTATGTGTATGGCGTGCTGGGATGGGAGATATTCCTTCATAACGATAGATAAGGATAGCGATATAGCTGAGGGCAGATATAGGAAAGGTCTGGATGAGTTTATATTACTCGATTCGCGCGTCTAGACAGGTTTTAACGTGTTTAAACTTGTCTCGACAGGTCGAAACACTCTCGCTGACAGCTAATTAGTATAAATTACGATCGCATCTGGTAACGCTTCATTGTGAATTCTACCTTGGTACAGTACACATCATGAGCGATTTAATAGAGCGACAGCTGGTTGATATTGAGAATGCGATACGTCGTAAAGTATTTGCATTAAAATTAGAACGCGGTGATAATAGCACGATGCTGGAGCGTCGCTATAAGCCAATCACAGATCCTCTTAAGAAGTTAACCCTGGCTCAGGCTCCAGTGCCGCCGGCAATGCAGGCTCAACCCTTAGTACGACCACCGCCACCAATACAGGCTCAACCCCCCGTACGTTCACCGCCTCCAATGCAGCCTCGACCCGCGGCACGTTTTGCGCTACATCAACCGCCCGCATTCAACATATCCTATACACCGACAACTCCTCCAACACGTTCTGCTCGGTTTCAACCGCATGCAACTAGCATGTCTTCACCCATCATACTCCCGCCTTTACAGGCAACATCTGCAACCCCTGTTATACGTTCCACACCGAAAGCAGAAGTACAACGCCATATCGCCAAGCTACAAAAGGCTTCGAGGGATCTAAAGTTTTCGGAGTATGGTAGTGAGGCTGACGATGAGCAAGATATGGATACATCGTCTAGAGGGGATGAGCTCTTACATTTACTGGACGGCATGCTGCCTACACCTAGAAAATATTTCACCATGTTAGTTAGGGGTGATGATAAGGACTTAGATAAGACATTCGGTGTAGTCTATAATCATGGTGCTGGGGGATTTCATCTGGGTAACTCACCTATTAACCCAGATGGGGAGGATCTTTTAGTCGGGCGAAGTATCTATGCGGGGACCCCTGGTCTCTATGATCTGATTTTTAGTAAGAAGCCAAAATCATTTAGCGACGCAGATGTAACCAATTATGCTGATATCATCGATAAAACCAAAATCGCATATTTCAATTTCGATGAAAACAGCCGCGTTCGAGGAAATAACACACATAAATATAAGAAGTTTATCGCACCTTTATTAAAGAGCACGAGTTCGCCAGCTCTAACTAGATCTCGCGTTAAAACTACTGGAGGTCTAGGGTTCGACTCTGAGATGCAGTGCGACTTAAAAACCCCCGTACAATATCGTTATTGGGATAATATAAAAGAGCTGGTGGATAGGCTATGTCTGCTACATGCTGCTAGGAATGCTGGGAATAGTAGCGTCGGTAATGAGATTCTGGCTATTGAAGAGGAGCTCCGCGAAGCTGATATAATTGAATAAAACGAACGACGTGTGCGCTACCTGCTCAAATATACGATGAGCGTCGACAAGTTCGGACGTTTCTTTAGAGCGGGAGGTACGCGAAAATGCTCTCGAGGTCGCGATGGCATAGGATTTATGCTAACGCCGAGCGGTCATTATGATTTAAATAATAGACGCCTCACACGCATAAAGGAGCCCGCGGATTTGGACGATGCGGCTAGCAGGAGGTTCGTGGAAGATTCTTTGAACAAGATGGAGGCTGATATTTTAGAGCGTGCGGCTGGTGCTGCTCGCAAGAAACTGGCACTTTATTCGCAGGCTGCTGCGCATAATATGCAAAATCTGCAGAAAAATGTCGATGCGAAACTATCTGATCTGAAGAAGCAGCAGGAGGAAAAACTGCAGGCTAACGTGTGGGAGTTAGCTATCCTGAAAAAGCAGCAGGAAGATAAGCTGCATGCTTATGGCGCTACTATTAAGCAGGAATTGCATGCTCTGAAGAAGCAGCAGGAAGAAAGACTACAGATCCATGATGTAATTGCTGCTCGTGAGTTAGCCGATCTGAAGAAGAAGAGTGAGGATAGCGATGTAAAACTGAGAGAGATGGTGTTCACCAGAGTAGAGCAGCTGCGCGAGTTATTTGTTCAGTTGTCGGCTGAGAGAGAAAAACTTCAGGCTTATGGCGCTGCTTTTAAGCAGGAATTGGATGATGCAAAGAAGCAGCAGGAAGAAAGAATGCAGGCTCACGATGCGCTTGTTATAGGCGAGTTAGCCGCCCTGAAGAAAAAGCGCCAGGATGATGATGTACACTTGCGAGAGCTGATACATACCAAAGTACAGCAGACTATAAGAGAGAGCAGACGTACTACGGGCGTCACTCCTCGCAAGCCCGTAGCCGCACATAAATAATGAGTGCTATTAAGAGCGGTATCGTTGATGAGCTCCATAGACCCGCTCGTGTTAACTTTGGGAGAAGGAGGACTATCATTAAAGGACTTGATGATCTATGGCAAGCTGACTTGGCGGAATTCTCCTTTTACGCTCGAGATAATAAGGGGCACAGATTCATTCTGGTGGTGATTGACTGCTTCTCCAAGTTCCTATGGACTCGTCCACTAAAGGATAAAACTGCTAAATGCGTTAGTGGCGCTTTCGCTGATATTTTTCGCGGGCGTCGTACTCCGAAGAATTTGCAGACTGACAATGGTACTGAATTTTACAACTCTACGATGAAGGCGCTGCTAGCTAAATATAAAGTGAATCATTATTCATCCTATACTAAAATCAAGGCATCCATGGCTGAGCGCGTGATACGTACTATAAAAAATAGTCTTTATCGATCGTTTAGTTTGAGGGGGACATATTCATGGATAGACATTCTCACCGATGCCGCCGCCGAATATAATGCCAGGAAACATCGTACTATTGGCATGAGACCCTGTGACGTCACCAAGAAGCATGAACAACATCTTCTAGATACCGTTTATTCGCACGTTAAAATGTCCGGTGTGCGAAAGTTTAGCGTTAATGATGTAGTTCGAATAAGCAGGCAGAAAGCGTTATTCGAGAAGGGGTACACGCCAAATTGGTCGGCTGAATTATTTAAAATTAAGCAGGCTCAAATCACAGATCCTGCCTCATATCTGCTCGAGGACATGCATGGGACCCCCATACGCGGAGCATTCTATAATGAAGAGCTGCAGCTGACGAAACATCCTGATACCTACCTCGTTGAGAAGGTCTTGAAGCGGAAGGGCAGCAAAGTCTTTGTCAAGTGGCTGGGCCATGATAATGTATTTAATTCCTGGATAGATAGTACAAATGTATTGTAATATATGTAATTCCCTGATAGAGATGTAACATGATGACCAATAAATCTGTATTATTATTATCCGTTGTTTTTATTTTTATTTATTTATTACAGGTGGTTAATAAGACACATAAATAGATATAGGAGATATTTATTTTAAACTTTCATATGTTGACAGTATAGCATCATTATACATGTACAAATATTCTAACATTATTTGTGCTCGAAACAATTTTTTATGTGGATCTATTAACATCATAATATTATCCATTAAATCACCATTATTCATTTTTGCACACGCGTACAGCAGACTGTTGTAATAGTCTTTAAATGCGCACTCTGATAAAATAGCCAATTTAGAGTCTATTAGTTTTTTAATGCGCACCAGGGTATGTACAGCCTCTTCAGACAGAGCTATCTTGAACTCCCTCTGTTCGATCCACAGTGAGGCCTCTCTATATATGTCGAACTGCTCCATCGAGATGGGCTCTGTCAATCCTCCAATGTCGAGTGCGGTAAACTGCTTCCACTCGTCCGCTGTGAAGAATATGGAGGCGAATGGACCCCATATTTTGACGATGGGTATGAAACCCGCAGTAGGACTTATCCCAATGCTCACGTGCTTTGTTTGGGATTTATTGAGTGAGAATGTAGAGCTGCCCAGAAGCGTCTCCTCCAATGTGAATTCTATGTCAAACCTCTTCATGAGGATATCGATGCGATCCATCTCTTTGTGCTGACATTAAATGACTAAACACTTATTTTTAATGATGCCATCTGCTTGATGATTTCGATGCTGCGCTTGCGCGTCTCGATCATCCTTTTAACCTCGTCGATTTTGCGCTTCAGCAACAACGTCCTATCGCGCAGCTCTCTCTGCATCACTCTCAAATGACAGTCCATTGTCCGATCTCCTGCTGATGTACAGACCGCGTGCGACTGCCTCCCCAAACTCATCGCTACTGATGCTGTTGAAACGCTTCGGTAGGAATAGGATCCCCTGCTCCAGCTCGACCGTTTGCTTCTCGCCAAATTTGGTGGTGATTTTCCTGCCTTCGATGATGCGATGTTGAACGTCCTGCTCCAGTTCGCCGATTTTGATGATAGCTTTTACCATCCCAATCTTATTCAAGCTGCTTACAAACTCCATATCTGCGAGCAATAAAATACAAACTATTAATTCATGCTGATTCAAACGCTACATTAAATTACGATGTGAGGCATCTGCTATATATCCAGGAAAATGCATTTAAATCGATTAAGTTTATACCGCTGCACTAATAATTTTTATTTAAATTGGGGCCCGCGGATATTTAATTTAATATAAATAAGCACTTACCTATTCGAAACTGGCCGGGCACTGTATGTTGAACGGTGAGTTAACACGATAACACTCACTAGGAGATCGGTGCTGGCACAGAGGGTAACACAAGAAACTTGAAGGGCTAGATGTGAGCTTCGACACTATTCGGAGTAGACTGGTTCTCGTGGCACAAAGCTTTTCGTTTATATAACCCTCGCTGGAGTGGGGTGCGGCGGCCCCTGTGTTCGCGCAGGTAGGAATGATGGTTGCGGCAAGTTAATTGGTGCACGTGCATATCTGGCTTGGGTCTAATACCTATAAATCACGCTGCGCCTTTCAGATAACCGGCTCAGGCCGCGCTGAAGGGCTTGTCTGAGAGCATGGCAGCTGCACCCGTACATAAACATGTCTGTGAGCGGGATGAAATTGACATATTTATGATGCCTGGTTTAATTTCCCAGGCTCCGCCCGCCGGTTATTTATGGTTCATCTGAATGGTATACAGGTAGCCATCCAGGAATGTATTTGTCTGTCGGATATTTAACACGGCGAAGGGTGCAGTTTTTATTGTGTCATGTGATGGATGGACGGTCTCTGGGCGGCGTTTTACCACGAAACATCTGCGCAGATGTGCGCCTTTGATAAGCAGTGTAGTACTAATATACAAAGCTTAATTTCCCACGCTCCCATCCGTGAAGGGTGCAGTTTTTATTGTGTGCGGTGATGGATGATTTCCGTGACCGTGCTTTGTAATTTACCGCCAAACATATGCGGCTCAGATGCGCTCCACCCCCCGGTGCGCGGGAGATTCGTGCCACGTCGGGGGGCCGCAGTGAGGCGACGGCCGGCGGGGGGGGGGGGCAGCGTGGGGGCAGTGCGGGGGCGGCGGGGGCGGCGCGGCGTCTAGTCTGGTATGTCACTCGGGGGCGGCGGGGGGCGGCGTGGGGGTGGTATGTTGGCCGGTCCTTGCCCACCAATACAATCACCATAATTTAATCCGCGGTTTAATCGAACTTTTGATTCGCGTAATTAGAGCAATTGTATGCAAATTCCGCGGAATAGCTGGCGTAATTAGAGCAATTGTATGCAAATACCGCGGATAATCGCGTAATTAGAGCAATTGTATGCAAATACCGCGGATAATCGCGTAATTAGAGCAATTGTATGCAAATACCGCGTAATAGCTGGCGTAATTAGAGCAATTGCATGCAAATACCGCGGATAATTACCGGGATTATCCCATTAAAACGCGAATCCGCCGCTTTAATGCTCTAATTACCCCCAAATTGCTCTACTTACGCGAATCAAAAGTTCGATCAAAACGCGGATTAAATTAATCGAAAACTAACCTGACCTGGATCAGAACTCTTGTTGCCTAACTACTGACTATCGCTGAAATGAAAGTTGATTTTACAAAAAAAAGAAAATTAGAGCCCCTATGTAGAACATGTAGAGACATTTAATTTTGTCTTTGTTTTGTTAATTAATTTAAAAATCCCCGAAAAGTGGTGGAAGAATTTTATGGGAGTACACGTTTCGTGACAAATCCATAATCATTTAAAATTACCCTTTATGCATTATAAAACCATTAAGTTACTACCTGTTCGACGATCTTTCGTTAGCCGACCGACCGGAATCAACGTAAATGCTACGTATCGCCATGTAACCATGACGCATTTTCCTTCAATTGAAAAAGACGGGCGCACTACAAAGGTAAAAACCTGTACGGGAACCGTACTTTTGTGTAATTACGGTGGTATTTTAGGTTAATTTACGACCCCTCTAATCCTGTTATTGAAAAATAATCCCAACCGTTATTAAAACATGTTAAACATGTTAAAACACTTTGGGCTTCTAGGTATCTAGCTGCATAAGATAATCACTTTGTTTTCCTGAGAAATATCTTCGAAAACGAAAACATTTGGAAAAAACTACCGCTACCGTACAGAACATTTGCGGTAGATTTTGAGAAAAAAAGTACCGCGGTACGGTAGTCGGTACTTTTTGAAAAAAGTACCGCGGTACGGTAATCGGTAGTCCAAAAAGTACCGCGGTAGTTCCAATGACTGTTAACAACCCAAGAACTTATCTCCTATCCCTTCTTAAAATATTATAAGTATTGTAATTATAAGTATAAGTATTGTAATATCTTAAAATATTATAAGCATTTCGCCCTAGAGATTTCAACAACACCCCACATGCAAATAGATTCATTTAGGTTTCTTTACATTCGGGTGCGTACTGAATTTGAAAATCCTATTCAATTCTCAATTGTGCTTTCTTCGTGTGTTTCTGCTTTGTTTATTCTGCTTTGTTTTGGTTTTGTGAATGTTTTATAAACTTCTGTCTCCCCCGTGACTATTCTACATTCACCCTGTGACAATTATTGTGTCTGTATTTTGTGTATGACTAATTCCTCCCTGTGACAATTATTATTGCATATTTTATATTTTTTATATTTAGTTAGACTATCTTCCTGTGACAATTTACTTGTGCACTGTGTAGTTCTTTTGCATATTGCGAGATTTGTGTGTATGGGAAGGATGTCACAAAATTTGAATGTGTTAACCATACCATAAAACATAAAAGAATATGCGTATGTTCGCGTTGCAAAAATTTAGAATGTCCTGCATTAAAAATTATAAGAATTACGATATTTCGCGGTTTAAATGCAAGTCCGCAATATAAAGTCGGCGTTCGCTCAAACGGGGGCTCCACCCCTGAGGGCTGAAAAAAAGTTGTAAATAAATGACCTTGAATTGCACTTGATTCGCATATTACAAACTTCTGCTAGAAACTGTGTTGACACAGTTCTTGGCAACATGGCATGGCAATTATGTCATTGCTCCATCTCGTAGCGAACACATGAACTGCTTGAAGCTTATTTTTAACTATTTTCACGGCGGGGAATTCAATTTAGGTACATTTTAAATAATTAATATATATATATATTTATATATATACAGGGTGTAACAGAAATACGTGTGTTAATTTTAAACATTGGTAGAACTCGTTATATAAAACATTTTTTCTATATGTTTTTTTTCAAAATTTGCAAGTTTTTTTAATATTTTTTTGCCCCCTAATTTTGACCGAACGAGCCGTTCTCAGGTACTGTCACTATAATTATCAAGTGAAGTTTATTTTTTGTGAAGTTTCAAAATGCCAAATTTTTCTAATCAAGAATTAACAGATATTGTGTTGGTATATGGCCGAGCTTTTGGAAATGCCGTAGAAGCCCGTAGATTGTACAGTGCACAATATCCTGAACGTGTTTTGCCTACAGGCAATGATGTACCTTTATGACACCGTTGCCATCACAACAAAAGATTTTATCGCTGCACACCTTTAACCATAGGCGGGTACGCGTTTTAGTAGATAAACTAGAACATATTTTAAATCAGTTTAACGTTGGTTTTTGAAAAAAAAACATATAGAAAAAAAGTTTTATTTAACGAGTACTACCAATGTTTAAAATTAACACACGTATTTCTGTTACACCCTGTATATATATATATATATATATATATATATATATATATATATATATATATATTTATCATTACACCTTCTACCAATCATTTTCTTCTTTCCATTAGTTTTCTATAAATTTGTTCCATTTCTTTCGGTCGTTTGTCATGTTCTTTGCCTGTATCGTTGTGCCTCGTCCGGTCTTCTTGCATTTTGCTTCCCACACAAGTTTTGGTTGTCTGTCTTCTTTCATCCTGTGCATGTGACCCCACCATCCTAACTGTCTCTTTTCAATAAATTCCAGGGTCGATTCTATTTCTAGTTCATTTCTTATTACTGAGCGTCTGGTCTTGTCGAATTTTGTTACCCCTTTCGTTCTTCTCAGGTATTTCATTTCCACAGCTTGTATTCTTTCCTTCTCCCTCTTTTTCAGATTCCACGTCTCACATCCAAATGTTAATACTGGTCTTAGTAGTGTGTTGTATAATTTAGTTTTTGTTTTGGTCGATATTTCTTTTCTGCGAATGACGGTTTTGTTCAGTTCATGGTAAGTACTTGTAGCCTTGTTAATCCTCATGTCAATCTCACTCACTTGTTCCCCGTTACTGTTGAATACTACCCCCAAGTATTTAATTTTCTCCACTTGTTAAAAAACAAACTATATAGTGGCACGTAGCATTTATTTTGATAATTTATGGTACAGAAAATATAACGTGAAAGTGGTTATTAACATCGTTTAAGTTGAAAAACACTTTTACACCTGAAAAACCGCGCTCTTAACATGTCGCAATACTCTTCACTGTTTACAGTAATTGCTCGCCCTTTAAGGTCTTAAAAAAAAGGCCCAATGATGCCTTCAGCAGACATGGCAGCCCACACAATAACTTTTGGACTATGTAGTGGTTTTTCATGATTCTGTCTTGGATTTTCGTTTGCCCAGCCGCAGATATTCTGTTTGTTTATGTCACCATTTAAGTGAAAGTTAGCTTGGTCACTAACCAGAATGTTTTCAAACGTTGGGAAGCGTTGAAGCATTTTATTTGCAAAATTCAGTCGGAGAGGATAGTCGGTTTCGTTCAGTTTATGAACAATCTGAATTTTGTATGCTTCAAGATGTAAATCTTTCTTCAGAAACTTATGCAACGACGATTATTTTATGTTAAGTGCTTGACTGCGTTTTGCGAACCGATTGAGACGGATTTTGATGCACTGAAACTCTTACTTCTTCAATCGTTTGTTGGCTTCGAACAGAGCGTGGGCGACTTGTATTGAGAATTTTTACAGTCGAACCGGTATTTTCAAACATTCGAATTCATTTTCTGATCGTATCGTCCTTCGGTGCATTCCGTACATTAAATTCGGCACGATACAAACGTTAAGCTGCGACTATGGAATCACCATTGCGATAATAGGCGCGTAGGCAAAAAGCGCGATGTGCTCCCGCGTACAACTCCATGGCTACTAAATCTCCAAATAGTGCAACAACGTATACTTTCGGCGCTGGACATGGATATGCGCAGATACAAATACCCCATACCCTTTGAGAACACCCTGTATATATAGAGTTTAAATTATTTTGAATAATTTTGAAAATTGTAGTAAAATTATCATCTCTCACTTTACATATTTTTGTTACATTGAAGTACATCTTATACCGCGCGGTTTTTTTTATCTCTGAACATAGGCCATGTTCAGTTTTAAAACGACAGTATCAATTGCAACCAGTTATGCAACCAACATTACTTGCGCCTGCAACTCGATCATTTAAAATGTCAAAACTGTTGACAGAATATGTATTCTACGCAAGAATTATCCTGAGACACCAATCCCATCATTCCTGTTCAAATAGGAATCATCAACTATTAATCCCGAAATAGTAACTCACTTGTGAAAGAGCCCTATTTCTTTCTTGCGTTGAATACATTTTCTGTCAATAGTTTTGACATTTCAAATGATTAAGTTACAAGTGCATGTAATTTTGGTTGCATGCAATTGTTATGCAACCAAAATTACATGCACGTGTAACTTGATCATTTGAAATGTCAAAACTATTGATAGAAAATTTATTCAACGCAAGAAAGTGTTTAAATAGGGCACTTTCACAAATGAGTTACTATTTCGGGATTGACAGTTGATGATCCCTATTTGAACAGGAATGATGGGATTGCTGTCTCAGGATAATTCTTGCGTTGAATACATTTTCTGTCAACAGTTTTGAGATTTCAAATAATCGAGTTGCAGCGCGTGTAATTATGGTTGCATAACTGGATGCAATTGATACTGTCGTTTTAAAACTGAACATAGGCCTATGTTCAGGGATTAAAAAAACGCGCGGTATATAAGTATGTCTTAATCTTATGTTCCGTTGCACCAAATAAATAGATAGATTAGGTAAGATTTAATTATGCTTGGCAGCATTGCGATTTCAATGAATTTTGGCAAACCGTCTTTCAAACTGGCCATACTATTTTATGACAGTGTGCATTCTTACGAGTTTAGGAAGTGATTAATGGTTGGTGCAACATTTTAAGAACGCCTTATTTATAAGATCGATTTTAACTAGTTAAGTATCGTTGGAGAAACCAGGCGTTAGTATCTTGAGATCTGAGTTCATTTTTCAAAAAATTGAAATTATTTCCCAAACTACCAACTTTTGAGACAAAATATAAAGCTTGAAAGAGATGTAAAATGAGACGCTGAATGCAACTAAGTAATAAAATATAGGGTATGTCATATAAAAAAATTAAGTTATAACCCGTCAAAATTTACCAAAATTAAGTTATAACCCGTCAAAATTTACCAAAATTAATTTGTCACAGCAAGGTGATGCCACAATGCAATTTGCCGCTAAAAGATATCTCAAGCAGTTGTTTAGACACAGGCCAACCTATATCCCAAAAAATAAGTGATCTGCGATTTTTTGAATAAGGCACTTATTGCAAGGCACTGTAGACGCATAAAAAATAAATAAATTCTGAACAGTTAGCGCGAATTTCAAAAACTAAACGGATTTATAAAGCCTAAAACGCGGCAATTTCAAATATGCAAAGTTTTACATGGGGTTCCATTAAAAAAAACACAACTTTCATACTTTTAGGGCTTTTGGAACACCCTGTATAATATGAAATTAATTTTAAAAGTAACTATAATAGACCCCCATATATCCCAAAAGTTAATTTTTTTGAGTCACTTATTTTGGCCACAATATTCCGTGCCGTATAGCGTGGATAACCCTGTATATATTTCAGTGTTTTTATATTTTTTGTACTATAAATTGTGCAGTTTTCTATGATGTTGCACTCAAGCAATTTATAAAATCGACATACGTAAATTCAAGTTTCGTAAAAGTTTACGGAACTCGGGTGCAAATTTGTAGTGCAAATTTGATCGGTATTTGTCTTCTGAGAATCATACCCTCCATCTAGACCAGTGCTTCTCAAACTCTTTTGATCCATGCCCCACCAATTAGCTACTAAATATCTGATGCCCCATATATAAAATAAACAAAATGTCGGAACTTTTGCACAGCATGACTAAATTATTAATTGCTTTTCTTCGTCTATATACGCAAAGTAGAATGGTCATAAAATATAAATTCAAGAAAAACGAATTTTTAATAAGAACTATAAAATATTGTTTATAATAACTTCCAGGTTCAAAGTAACAAAAAAAATAAAATATCGCTATAAAATTAAATATTATAATAAATTTGTATATGTAGATATATATTAGTAAAAGTATAAACCGAAAATTTTTAAGAAAAAAACAAAGGATATAATAATTGTAAGTAAATTTGGTTTAATTAATGTGATCCGTGAGCCTGGTGTCTGCTACAAAGACTTTTTATGTTCGGTGGAAACTTAGTCAGCATGAGTCTCAAATCTCCTCGCATGGTGATATTTAAAGAGCTCCTCTTTTTTACTAATATATCATTGACACTGCTGAACCCACATTCAGCCAGATAAGATGACGGAAATGGTAATAACAATTTCCTTGCAAAATCCGTTGTTTTTGGATATTTCCTTTCCATTCCTTTCCATTTCATCAGAAAGCCAATCTAATTCTCCTTTATGTTTGAATAACGGTTTTGTCGAGTCGTCATTTTGCAGCTCAGCGATTTCTTCAACATTGGTTGCGTTATCCACGAAGGAAAATGCATGTTTTTTAAATCAGAAAACCTCTCCTTGAAATCATTGGATAATACTACAATATGTTCTACAATAACTTTTATGGCAGAGTCAGTTGGCGGAAACGTCTTTAACCAATGAAATTGTTCAAACCTACTTGACGATATTTGTTCTTGCCACATTGCAAGAAGTGAAACAAAGCCAAATATTTTTGTTTTAGCATCGATAATTGTTTTATTTTTTCCCTGAAGTTGAGTATTTAATATATTAAGCTTTTCGAAAATATCAGCCAAATATCCCAAGTACGCTTTTCCGTCGATCGTTTGCAATACTATCATTTCAGGATTATCTTTCAAAAACTCACTTAGATGATCAAATAATTCCATGAATCTTTTTAAACAATTTCCCTTTGACAGCCACCTGACCTCTGTGTGCATAATTAGCTTAACATGCGCAATATCGCTTTCTTCGCAAAATTTCTTAAAAATGCGCTCACATTTAGCATTAGCTTTGATTGCGTTTATGCATTTTATAGCAGATTTCAATACCTTATTAAGTACAGGCGAAATGTTCTTCGATACTAAATTTACTCTATGTATCACACAGTGTATAGTAAATAAATCTTGATTATCGGCCTTAATTAATTTTAAACAACCATTCTTTTTGCCCATCATTACAGGAGCTCCATCAGCTGCGCAAGATGTTAAATTTTTTGTAGGTATATTATTGATATTCAAGTATTTTTTTAAAACATTATATATATATCAGATGCGGTTGTAGTGGTCTCCAGTGGCTTACAAAATAACATTTCTTCGACAAATTCACCTTTGTCAATATATCTTACGTAAGCCAATAGTAATGCTTCACTGCCTCTTACAGTAGATTCATCCATTTGTAAAGAAAAGTATCTCGACTGAAGCTTTTCAATAAGCTGTGCTTCAACGTCATCGCTCATCTCATCTATCCTTCTTCTGACAGTATCATTACTAAGTGGTAATGCTTTCACTTCTTTGTCATCAATATTCAAAACGGTTTTTAAAAATGTTGATATCGAGGGTTTAATAAGATCTTCGCCCAGGGTATGATTTTTTCCGCATTTTGCAATCAATAAAGAAATCTCGTAACTTGCCTCTAAGGTACGATTAGCAACAGCAGTTCTCGCAGTGAACCAAGTTTTTATGGTTGTTCGCTTTTCGAATTTCTCTTTTAATGATTTGAAGTCATTTAAATCTGAATTCGCATGAGCAGCATGTTTGGTTCTAAAATGTGCCTCGAGACGGCCACGCTTCATTGATTCATTGCTCAAAGATTGATGGCATAGTAGACAGAAAGGCGATCTTTCATCATTTATAGCGGTTATGAAACCAAAATTTAAAAATTCTTCTTTGTATTGGCGAGTCTTTATCTTCTTGGCGCTAGCCATTTTTATATTGAGCCAAAATTAGCTACAATTATGTTGTATTTAGTATTTTTAAATTATTTTTTGATAAAAAATGCAACTTACCTTTAATAACTAGCAAATTGAAAAACTCTCTTACAACATCGAAAAAGAACAATGCACTGATTTATATACACCTACTCGACACGAAAAACACTTGAAAAAGACGTAAATGCAAGTACTGACAATGAATACTAGACGAAAACTAGTTGAAAATATGACTCGTGTACCAACAGTCATCAAGTCACGACGTCGCGACACATGATTTTGTCGATTCGATTAAATACGTGGAAAAACAAAAATGTTTGTTAACGCATTTTTTTCGATCAATATTATAGTACAATAACGCTTAAGTAAAACGCTATGATATATGTATATTATATACATATGTGTATATAAATTTTAATATATTATAATTTAATATATTTTTAATTAAGTGCTGCAGCAAATATTAATTCGATATTAAAATCCAACTTCAAATATCATAAGACCACCTTAAATTCTCATGACCCACCTGAAAAACCTACGCGCCCCACCGGTGGGGCGTGCGCCCCACTTTGAGAACTACTGATCTAGACCTAAATGTCTGTCAATTATCAGGGTAGATTTCTATACAAATGCTGGTGCCTTGAAATTAAACATTAGCAAATTTTCTACATGAGAATCGAAAATTGAACTGAAAAGAAATGAAAACCATTTATTGCCAATTTTTTCATGCATGGAATCGAAATGAATAAAAAGCACGAATCTATGTATTTTAGGAGCCTGGATCAGTATCTGCTGCAAAATTTGCAGGAATATAAAATAATTCGTCTAAAAAAATTATAGACTTTATCGTAGTAACTAAAGATGCAAATAATAAATTTTGCCACACAAGTGAGAGGAAATTTTGAAGGTCACGGTGAGAAACTCACGCTTGTTTTGTAGGAAACCAACACTGGCTTAGAAGTCAAATTTTTAAAATTATGAGCACATAATACAAATTTGACAAACTTTTGACAAATTTCAAATTGGTACACATTTTGTAATAGAACATTTGTGTGTAATTATCGATCTATTACATTGTGTCCTTAAAATCTGTAATAAAAGTTGAAACAGTAAAACATTTCAAAGTAGTACCGTTTAATAAATTTTTGGTATAAAAATATAAACCCTCAAAATAACTTTACATCATCAAGCGAAAATTTAACCTGAACAATTGCCTGCACAGGCGTGCATTGTAAACAACAAATATTTATCAAATATATCATTTTCTCTTTAGTAGAAAAGCTACAGATTTATTCACAAAAACTCACGAAACCTTTTCCAACTTCTTAATTTCATCAATGGCTTGCTGCACGTTAGCATCGTAATTCGGTAAACCAGTCTTAATATAAATGAGCAGAGCGAGCATTAGCTCTATAAACTTCTTCTCATTTGGTAGACCTAAAACATGGAATAAAAATGTCGAATAAACATAAGCATCATAATTCTGAACTCACTTCTATCTATGATGAAATTTTCATAGATATCTTCTATGACTTTCAGGCACTGCTTCTGCAGGAACGGCTTGAAGATCCGGCCGTAGTTCTCCCGCATGAAAGTGATGCACTCCCACAATGGCCATGGCATTTTCTTGAACTCCTCACTC
The DNA here is from genome assembly GCA_951805005.1 of Othius punctulatus. NCBI lineage: Eukaryota > Metazoa > Arthropoda > Insecta > Coleoptera > Staphylinidae > Othius > Othius punctulatus. Next base: position 66,666,089 of record OX638138.1, on the reverse strand, counting down.
AACACATTTTCCCCTTGCCGCTTGCATTCGGAATATATGATAAAGGAGCAGGTCAGTGAGAGCTTCTCCTTTGCCTTCTCCACCAAGTTGGCTCTTATCTTCTGCTTCTTTTGTCCGAGCACCTTTATTATCTCCTCAGGCGGGTGTGCATCGAACTTATTTATTATGGCTTTGTTGCGTAAGTTTACATCTCCAGTGAGTAATATCTAAAATAATAAATTCACAATTAGCAAATGTTTCGCGGGTCATAAAAGATCTACACTTATATTATTTTGCCCATTCAAATTATGGCAATAATTTTGTAGTTCATACAATATAACTTTACACTTCAATTACTTACAATTCTATTTCTGTCTGCTACTTGAAAACAACAGGAAAGGATCGAATCATCGGGAGATGTGTGCTTCAGTCTGTTTTCTGTGGCATCTTGAACGGATTGACCTAAAAATATATAAGAATATGAATATATAAAAATTTAAGTTTTTCAATCAAATTCGTATTACCAATTGAAAATACACATTTAATAGATGCCGCTGTACCAGTGGCTTTCTCTGCCAGTGGTTAAATCTGAACATACGAGTCTCAATTCACTTGAAGCGCTCAGACACAACTACCAAGCACGGCACAAGAAAAGGGTCCGTGTACAGCCGTCTTTAATGATGCTTTTAAAATCCGTTTCAAAATATAAACTATTCTTACACATAAAATTCTCTCTCCTCGTCAGCAGACATTCATTGACAAACTTTATAGCACGCCGGCTCAGATTTTGCATCACTTTCGTTATCACATGCCTCTCAGTTGTCTTGTAGCCGTCTTTGAAGTAATCCAGCTCTTGAATGACCATCCAGGGTACATATATTATCGGGTGAGAACCATCTAAACAAAACAACCTGTTAAAGATTTAATAATCCTACGATAAATTGTATTACCCTCGTATGAAATGTGCAGAATATTTGCTAGGATATCTAGCTTGTCCATGAAAACATTCGTGTCCACAATTACATATATATTGTTATTTGTACTATTATTATTTTGCACGGATGTTTGCAGCGTTTCAGGCATTTGCGGATGATTGATTGTTTCATTTTGTACTTGTTCCGAAATATTCACGCGAGCAATTTTTATCTATAAAAAAAATTATCATTAGCAATTTTAGAATTTTATGTGGGCATATTTTAAAATAACATTTAACTTCATAATCAAAATTATTTTAAAAGAAAAATTGCAGATCGCTTAAGATAAATTATGTACTAATAACACAAGCATTTCGATATTATCGAGTTATATGTAGATAAATTGTCACACAATATACACGAGTGTTACTTTGACAGTGCAAATAATCCTACTGCAATTGTTATTGTGCACGAAGTTTGACAGAAATTTTTATGGCAAATAAAGCTCTTTTTTTTTCGCATTTCTCTCAATTGCAATGTTGGTGGATCTTAAAAAAAACAGCTTTATTTTTTTTTTTTTATAAATTACAAAAATGTGTCTCCTTGAAAAGTAAGTTACACTAGTATGTATAATCGATTTTATCGACTAAATTGGATAATAATTTAAAAATGCTTACATCATGTAACATTTCTTCTTCGAAAATCGGTGACCATTCCATGCCACTTTCTTCAATTAAAGCGACATTAGATTCCGAAGAGCCGAATGTTACTTGGGGACTTCCAAAACCGCCGAAAGCGGTCCGAGGTTCTGAGACCCCCCTCCCATTAACGGAAGAAAAAGTCACCGCAGAGATCCGAGGAGGGTTTTTATTGCCGAACGAACTAGCCTGAGTACGCCCCACTAGAGTCGTCCACGAATTGACTGGAGGAACTTTCTCAAATTTGTTTTCTAGTGTGATATTTCCTGAGTCAAGCACGTTTTTGTCTCTAAAGAAATGATCTTTCTCAGGTTTACCATTAAAAGAAGAGGACACCCCTGGAGTGATCTGAGGCGGATTTTTATTGCAGAACGAACTAGTTTGAGGTTGCTCCATTGGAGTCGTCCACGAATTGACTGGCAAAACTTTCTTAAATTTGTTTTGTAGTAAGATAGTTCCTGAGTCATGCATGTTTTTATTTCCAAACAAATTATTTTTAGCTCTCTCGGGTTTGCTTCGTTGTGAGAAATTTCCCGACTGATAGTTTCTATATGCAAACGAATCATTTTGGTGCGATGACAGTGGAATTTTCCATGAACTGCCATTGTCTGGTGGAATACTGGTACTAGTGGCTTTGCAATCAATTGGTTTCTCATGTTTGTTTCGCAGCGATACATTTCCATTGGTGTTATTTTTACTTGCCCTGTGTATTTGAGTTGACACGCTTTTAATCTCATTGCGATCAGAATTATGCACCGCTGACTGCTTTAAATGCATGTCATTCTTTGATGATGAAGGCTTTTTGGTGTCTTGAAACACATTCTTATTGATGGATAGACGACTTTGTTGTGATTTTGACGGTGCTTTGCCATTATTGCATTGTTTATTAAAGCTGTTTTTTGATGAGAATTTTTGTGGGCTTTGGAAAATTTCACATGATTTTTTGGAGATGTCTGGAAAGCTTGATGTGCTTACAGACTCCAGATTCCAAGCAGATGTGTTGCATTTGTTACCGCTTTGACTACATGCACTATTAATTTTTTTCGGCGACCTATTTAATCTGTTTTGCAAGGGGAACTTCTCGACATTTTTTTTGTGGTGAGTAGAAAGTGGCGACGAGTCAGGCGTGTGTGGTGCGTTTGTTCCCTGAAAACAATCGTGATTTAATGTCGATTTTTATGTTAATTTGCTCAATTCTTAGAATATGCGTTAAAAATTTCTGTTTGTATGGAATGTTGACAATTGAATTGCAGTCTAGAATGTGCGACCTGTAACCCAGTATAAATTTACATTACCACATTCGACAATAAGCAAATTTAATACTGTTTATAAAATTAGTCGTAATTCAATCTATCAGTACAGAAATTACCAACATGTTAAATGTGCATCAATAATCATGAAAAATTTATTAAGAACCCCAGTAAATACATACAGGAACCTTATTTTTGGACTTTTCCAGCTCATTTCGAAGCTGCCTTAACCTTTCGTTGGCGAGACATTTTTTGCTGCTCGGCAATGACGTGGGTACAACCTTTGGTGGCTCTGCAAGAGATCTGATGGGAGTCTCCGGAAAAGATTTCCTTCTCTTCGCTTCACAAGCGGCAGAATCCTCATGTCGCCCTGAAGATTTTCAGATCAACAAATAAAAATGATTAACAATTCATTGGCGGGCTGAAATTGGAGACTCACGTTTTCTGTCTGGTCTATCTATAAAATCCATTATTGCTTGGAATAAACGTTTCATTCAAAATTATTTCATAACTTGCAAAACGATGTCAAAAATCAGATCTGACACATGAATATTTTCCAATCTGACATTTGATCAATCTGTAATTTGATCTGACAGCTCGGTCCAACCAACAAACTGCGCAAATGATACAACTGCGTTTCGATACAATTTTTAGTATTATATTACTGATTAAAACTTATATAAGTAATTCGTACATATTTGTTGGTAATGTAAACGATAATAACACATTGGAGATACCGTAAAAAAATATTATTGTGAACAAACATAACCTGTAATTTACGGAGTAAGAATTTGTTTTGGTCTTAAGATACGAAATGCAAGATTCATTAGAAGATTACATACGAATAGCAAATAACATTAAGAATTCAAATGATGGCTTCAGTGGAAGGTGAGACAAATTGACAAATAACTAAGTTTCTGTCCCTGCGAGTCTTATTTTTAATTAATTAAAGAGTTATATTACCAATCTTTAACTAAACTCATAATCGTAGTTTGTACCGTGCGATCAACAATTATTTAGTTAAAAGAGGTTGGTTGAGATGTTAAAAGTATGTCTGCAAGGGTACAAGAGGTCTATTAACATCTGGTGGCAACAATTCATGATATGCCTGTATTTTGTGGGGATGCTTATTCCAAGTCCTTCAAATTTTGTTGGTAGGTTCCATAATTATTTAAATAATTGTTGATCGCACAGTATAACAAGTATAGATATTAACAAGTTTCAGTTTATTAACAAACCATCATCAGAGGCGTGATATTTGTATTTTGCTGTGTACATATATATCTTGATTTTATTTCATCATAAATATGTGGAATTAGAGTTGAATTTTGAAACAGAAATGTTTCACAGACATGTACAGTTCACTTTTTCCATGAGGAACATGTTAAAGTCAACAAGTTTAATGATTTATTAAGTAAATATGTACAAATGTCAAAATTACTATGACTAGATTTCACGTCTGGGTAATACTGCATTTTAGGGACCTGAATCCACAATTCGCAAGAGTCGAAGAAACGCTGAATGTTTCCTTAATTCGTAGAAATGACAATTATTGTTAATCCCGCGGAAATTTTACTGTTAAACAATATACGCCAAGAACAATTTTCTTATAAAGATTATGTTTTCTGAACTCCACGACAATGCATCGAGTCGAGAACTTTCATATGCTCACTCTAGACCAGAAAGTACCTTATATTTATACACAGTAGTGTTACGGAATTAACATTCTGTATAAGGACACATTTCAGAAATGCGGGTGTTCAGCGGGTACCGAGGGATGAAAAGGTGGGAGGGGTATTATTTAAACGAAGATAAAATAAGATTTTTTTCTAAAATTATTCATTATAACGAGTGTTTGTTCAAATATCTAAAATTTAGAATTGAGATTTAAAAATTTGAACGGTGGGCACTTTAAAATTGCTTCATGGCCACCGCATTACCGACCCCTGCCCTAGGGAGTAGAAAGAAACAACTACATTTACGACAACTCAAATAATACATAATACAATATACAGGGTATCCTAAAAGTAAACCTCCATTCATCAACAATACATAGAAAATTAAATGCTGAGTAAAAAATGTTAGGTGCATTAGTGTGGTATATCAGTACTCAATGTTTGTGAAAAAGAAAAATTGTGCTTTCATTGTTAAGAAACTTTTAAAAACTCTCGTCACCATATCGCTTTTAATTAATTTGCAGCCAACAACAGCAGGTTACTTTGGATCGGCAGAAGCAGTGTGAGGACTACGCTCAGAAAGTTGTGGAGTTCTTAATAGACGGCAAGCTTCAGCCACAGATATTCCTAAAAAGCGTGAGCAACTTATGACAGAAATGAAATTGCGAAATTTAGTGAACATTAAGTGTGAATTTAACATTTCGTATCGAATTTCCAGTTGAACTTCATCAACCAAGAGTATTACCAGGACATCGTAGAGGAGCGTGTGATAACCAACCACTGTGGGTATGCGGTGTGCGGGAAGAAGCTTCCCGCGGTGCCCGTCAAGCAGTACCACATCTCCTCGAAGCTCAACAAAGTTTACGATATCACTGAGAGGAAAGTAAGTTGAAAATTTGATTGCGGTTTGCCGGTGGAGCATTACACGACTTCATTTTTCAGAACTACTGTAGCAACTACTGTTATCAAGCAAGCTCCTTCATCAAGAAGCAAATAGATACCGGGCCACTGTGGCTCAGGAGGCCCGAGGACTTTCCGAAGTTTGTTCTTCTCAATAAAAGTGAAAGGTAAATTCATACTTTTCAGGCTGTTCAGTAGATTTAAAAACACGTGGGCAGTTAATTGTCTTTATTTCACTCTATAAATCGTCGTAATATGGTTAACGGATAGTCACCAGTCAAGTAATAGAAATGGCCGATCAGTGGGAAAACTGAAATATTTCTGTATTCTGTGGCAAAATGAGAAAGCAATACATTTTGTGTTGATTTGCTATTTAAGGAACTAATGCCATTGGCAGTCGGTGATGAACTGACGTCATAACAATATAATAAAACTGCCAAATTCCAAATGATGAAAGTGCAAAACTGAGTTGATTTACAATCTTTTGACTTAACCATTTCTTTGATTTTCTTGAAAGAGAAGCAATGGAAACATCACCCCAAGTTATGGGATATATGCATATATGAATTTTCTAAAAAATGTAGTTTTTTTATAAATCTGAATTTAACTAAAATTTAAAAAAATCATAATAAATATCATAATGGCCCAACTCTGTAATTAGTAGTTCAATTTTCTTCGATTTTTAACCATCACCTGCCTACACTACTGTTCTATCATCCAAATCTTTTTTTTCATAAATACCCGAGAAATGCAGAAAGTATCTATTTTCTTTATTATAACTAATATAAAAATTATTTATACAAATATGTCATTCTCCTGCATCATTAGATCATTAAATCTATACCGGGTGATCGATTTGCGGTGGAAAAATGGATTTCCTTAGTGTGCTGCTCTCTCACTAAAAATATAATAAAATTAATAGCACCATTAAATAGTTAATTTTGTTGCGTTTCTTATGATATAAACAAATATTTGCCTAACAATGTCTTAACATGTGTAACAGAAAGCTTTTAAAATAATTAAAATCATACAAAATAATAGTATTGCCTTTGATATTTATGGCGTTATATGGTAATATTATAATATTACAATTGTATTATTAGAATTATTATCATTTTTTCCTGAAAACGATAGATTAACTACATTGTAAAGTAGTACTTAAATTGTTAGTAAAGTATTTAAATCAAAAATCCTATCATTATTGAATTATTCATGTTATATGGTCTTAGTTTCCTTATGGTTTCATTAGGGTAACAGAAATCAAAGTAAACCCATTTTCTAATGTTATTTCACTATTTTCCACTATCATAAACTCACTCGTCACGTCAAAAATATCAAAGGCAATGATTTTAATTATTTTAAAGCTTTCTACACATGTTAATACATTGTTTGGCGAATATTGGTTTATACCAAAAGAAGCACAACAAAATGATCTACTTAATGGTGCTATTAATTTTTATATATTTTGAATAGGAGACCAGAACACTGATTAAAACTATTTTCCCATGTAATTTCCCTATGTTCCGTGGCAAATAGATCACCCGGTATATTAAATGCGCTATAATTTGCTTTATGTAACATTAGTAAAAAAAATTAATTTAGTGTCGTTTAAAAAGTACTGGTAACCTACCCTTAGGCCCGGTTGTACGGTCGTGGATTATCTTTGATCGTGGTTCAGTTACTAAGCATACCATTGGATTAACAACTGTATCCTAGGTAACTGAACCATGGTCAAGGATGATCAACGATCTTACAACTCGGCCTTAATGTGATCTATTTGTGTTTGGGGTTATTATTTGTTTCAGTTAAAGCTTCAGTTAGATGTCAAAATTTATTTTATTTATTCCTTTGCCTTTCTATCTTTCGGTGTAAGGCATAATACAAATAATTTATTGTTTAAAATTGAGTAGGTTCTGTGCTAGATTTCAATTGCATCTTATAACGCTTGAATTTCTGTTCCTTATCAACAGAGTGGTAAAGTTTAAAAAAAATATATTTGTATCTTAATTTTGATATTTTGAATTTCAGTGTGAGCCCTGGAGTGGAAATCGACCATGGGATCGCCAAAATTCCCATTGAGCCGACGTTTACCTCCGTCACTTGTTTCACAGAGGCCTGCCTGGATGAAGCGGAGGAGCTGGCAGGGGGACAATTGACTTATGACTCCGATCCTGAGCTGAATATAAAGTCAATATTAAAAAAACGCACCACATGCCAAACGTATATAGATGGGCTTGATAAGGTAAATCAAATATAATATGATATGGGAAAAGATTATCCTCTTGTACTTTCTTAAAAACTACAAAAATGTTACATTTAAATATATTGAGTTGTAATAATACTGTGGTGGATCGGTAGATTTGTGAATGCAATATTTGGATGAAATATTGAGTTGTGCATTTTTCTGTTTCAGTTGGCGAAAATTGACAAAGCTGAAGGAAGGCCAGAAGATGCTATAAATAGAACAGGACGATGTTCTAAAGTTCGAGGCAAGAACGAAGAGAGTAAAACAAAAGAAGAGCACTACAAAGTAATAGAAGGAAGAATAATCGAAGATTGTGTGTGCAAGAAAAAAGAAAATTGTATGGTTTTAATGGAAAAGGGAATATTTGAACGGAATATAAATGAAGCTGTGGGAAACAGCTCCAAAGTAACGATTGAAGATTCTGAAGACAAAACAAATGAAAACAGCTCGGAGCGTCCTACGAATGGAATCCTAAGTATGATTGAAAATTATACAACCAATAGTACCGAAAAAAGTTTCATTTTACAATCAGCTGGTACCAGTAAACCATTTAACAGTACGAGTACTAAAACAGTATTTAATGACACAGCTAATACAGAAACTTCTAAGCCCGTTGGAAGGTCAAATTCAGACTTTAAAAAGAAAGGTAAAGGTAAAAAGAAAAAAGTATCATTCCAAGTGAAAACGGACAACAAAGAAAAGTTATCCATAATGTCACGTGAAGAGCAAATTGCGGACCTCAACGATTGTATAGAACAGCTGTGCCGTTCTTTAGACATACAACTACCAAATAAAATTAGGGATACACCTTGTAATGTTACTCAGGTGATCGAAAACAAATTAAAATTGTGTGCAGATGTAGCACAGAAAACTTCGCAGCAATCGAGCGCACCAGTGTGTAACAAGAAGTGCTCAATTTTAGATAAAACAAAGGAAGATTCATATTCATTAAATGCTGCTAGTACCGATGTTACTCAGTTGAATGGGAGTAAACTGGCAGATCCGACTAAATCAAAAGCAGTTGAGCATGAAGTGTGCCCATCAGAAGATAACAAGCAGAAGTGTGGAGTAGAAACAAATGAATCATTGAAAAATGGGCCACCTGGTACTGCAAATGGAAATCAGAATGAAACTGGAATAAAAGTAAAGGTTTTAGAGTCTAAATGTAAAGAAACTGTAACTATGTCACGTGAAGAACAAATCACTGACTTGAATGATAGCGTAGCACAGCTGTGCAGGTCTTTGGATATACAACTGCCAAATAAAATTACAGATACTCCTAGTAATGCTACTAAGGTGAATGATAACTTTGATATTGATGCGGATAAAGTACAAAAAGAGGTGCAAAAAATGTCGCAACATAATAAACAAAAACGTGCGATTTTAGTAGAAACAAATACAAATCCTGAAGCACCAAGACCTCATAGTATATCGAAGGCAAATCGGAATGAAATTTTAATGAAACAAAATGTTAATGGAATGAATAAATTACACAACAGGAATTGTAGTACTTTTGAAGAAACTGCAGCTGTGATTGGCGATAGGCAAAGTACTAGTGGAGAAACTTTGAATAATTTTCAAAACACAGCGATCCAAGGCACTTCCAAAAATAAACGTAAAAAAGCTATCAAATATGCACAAATTACTGTGATTGAAGATGTTCAAGGTACTTCTAAGGAAAGAGTTTGTAGAGAAGCTCCAAAGTATACACAACAAACTAAAGCAGGGAAGCACCATAAGAACGAACGTGGCAAGCCGCCAACGAAGTCTGTTAGTGAAGGTTTGATACAAGTCAATGATACTCAATCAAGTTTGATCAGTGATACTGATTATAAATTAAGCATAGAGGAATTGCTACAATCGACACCACAAAAGATTGATGTTATGGATACGTCCAAAGACAAAGAAAACTTAATAGGCTCGGTTGGACAAGAGGAACTTGATATGGGGAGCAAACCTCATGAAACGAGAGATAATATAGAGTCAAATAAATTTATTGAACTGAACAGGCTTGAAGGAAGCACAGACCAAATTTTTGACCAACAGGGGGATGGTTTCCAAACCCTCATATCAGGAATGCATCTGCAAGATCATAAATTGTTAAAGGTTGCCCAGGAATACACAGAAGTAGTTGATTGTGTACTAAGCCTTATAGGAAATGAAAATTTGATCAACGCTTACGAGCGAGTAGAAAATGTTAATGAGAATGCTCTGCAAAATAGCAACGATTTTAGTAAACTCCAACATAATCAATGTTTGAAGGATGTAATACCCCAAAAACAAAAACTTGATGACAATAGAGTTTTTAAGTGCTTCGATGAGCGACCAAGTACATCGCAAAGTTCAACCTTTGCTGCTCAAAGAAATAAAGTGTTGAAGTACATTGATGAGCAACCGGGTACCTCACGTAGTAGAAATAATTCGGCTTACCAGGCACAACATAATATTCCCAACAGTACGAACATACCACGCTTTTTGCCTAATTCTTCTAAATCTATATCTCAAGAAGCGCCAAAATTTGCACAGAGAGTTGTTGACTTAATTAGAAAACCTGAGGTAGACAAAAATATGAAGGTAGTCATTGACAAAGTGAAACGAATTACCAACGATAACCACAAATCAACACCGAGTGAAGCAAGAAACGACATCAGAATCTCAGAAGTCCTTGAGAAACTGAAAAATAGAGGTTCCAATAAAACCAACAGCCCTATATTAATTGACACCGTCAGCAACCCAGAATTGAAAATTACAACGCCCACGGTAAACCTCAAGCAAAAACCACGAAAAGAAGATTTAACTTTGACACTCGAGAAACTGACAAAATGCTTCCTGCAGTGGCTGACACTGGAAACCTACGTCTGTCTTCACGGCGAGCAAAAAGTGCGGTCCATCCTAAGCGAGGACGTGCTCGGCGGGTACTTCGAGAAGCTGCACGTGGCTGACCTGGACACCGCACAGCAGGTTAAGTATATGAGCATCTGTAAGCGGCTTCAGTTGCAGGAGCTCGCCGAGGAGAAGTTCGACAGTGCTATCCTCAGCACGCACGGGCAGATAAGGCCACTGCCGGACTACGGCCGCCTTAAGGACGAAGGCAAGGAGATGAACGTCAAGGTGAAGGCGTTTTACAGTAGCGGCGTGTTCGAGAAGGACAACACAAAGTTCCCCAGGAAAAAAGGTGTTGAGGAGTGCGAGGACATGCCGTCGGTGCTGCCAGCCGCTGACGCTCACTCGCAGAATGCAATGAGGAAGAAAATTTTTATAACCGCAGTTACCAGGCAGTAAGTCATGATAATTATTGTAGAAACCCGACAGTCAATGAGCAACGGTACTTGATGCCCTGGTCAAAAATATGTAAGCCATACGGCAAAACTAACTGGAATAATAAATCATTAATATCTTCAATAAGTTTAAAGCCTGGTTTCCAATTTTGTCATTGTAAGCAGGTTTAACCAACCTGTTTTAATTAATTGGAGACTGCAAGACTGGGCCTAAATATTTATTGTTAATATTTTCTTCTATGAATGCCATATCTCGTTCAAGATGTTGGCAACTTTGCCATTAACCTCTCTTTGCGGAAATTTTCTTAGGACAAGTACCCTCGCCGATTGAACAATGCCTTGTGAGGGGAGCGAAGCCGGCAAATATTTTATTTTTTCTTTGTTTAGTATTCAGAATCACGTTAATGAGTTAGAACTGAGTGAATCCACGGTTGCGGATGTTCATGCTTTGATTAAGACTTTCAAACTGGAAGCTGACAACATCGTCTTTAAATCATCAGTTTGGATCGTCATCGCTTTGGTATTGATAATTATGTAAGCCTCGCTGACTTACTCCCAATTTGCTTTCTCATTGTACACTGTTTCAGGCTGAGTGTCGGCAATGAGGAGCTGAAGAAGTGCCTGGCGACTCCCGAAGCTGTTGGCTACAGGGACATGATACTCACAAAATGCTCTGCAAGTGACACATTCTTGAAGCAAGTCTTAAATGTGATTGAACACGTTGACATTTACGCTGAGCGGTACATTTCCACACAGTGAATAGTTAAGTTATATTGGAAATATTTGTCCCTTATTAAGATTAGGTGTGAACTAGATTTTTATAATAAATTACATGCCCTGGTATCCATGTACCTAATGTTATATTATATTGACTAATTATTAAGTATAGGCTGTTCACATTAGTCATGTTCTTTAATCGAATTTGCTTAGCTAACCTCGGTTAATCCCAGATCAGTTGGAAAATGTAGGCGTTCTTTTATTTTGCTCTGCTCACTTTTGCTTAGAAAGCTCACCTCCCCCTTTCCCGATGCGGAGCATTTTTGAGGGGGTATCAAATATGTGTATCAATGGTTACCATTATAAACAGACGTTTACGCCTAACCTACAAAACAGGGCGTCTTGATTGGTCGTTCTTTTATTACTCACTCAGATCAGATCTGCTAAGCTATCTAAAGAGGTGAGCCATTCGGTATAAGAACACGACTATTGCATTTTCCCACCACCTGTTGATTTATGTTGGTAAAACAATAAATACTCCTAGATTTCAATCAATTGTAACTGAAGACGATACAATAGCTATTTGTATTACAAGGGAATTACGTTTTCGGAAGTTGTGACTTAGTTTTAAAAAAGTTAATTTATTTTTATTAAGAACAGTGAACTACATCTAATGAATGCGTAACATAAAGTAATTTCTTATTATCTAATTGCCATGTCGTCGGTTCGGCTGCGACCTTGACGTCAGCGGTTTCTCGGGAAGATCCGCGTCTTCCACGATGATAACTGCTGGGCTGGTGCTGAGTTTGGTTCGTAGGAATGCATGGCTCCAATATTATAAGGGAGCAAAGTGCATTATTTCCTTCCGAGGATATTTGTTGGCCGACACGAAGCGGAGGGCATCAAAATCTAAGGGAGGAAATGGCACTTTACTCCCGAGTAATACATATGATTTTTTCAAATGTCAAAATATTATATTTAGAATAAGTATATTTTTAAAAATCAAAGTATACAAGGAACGTACGAATTTTTATAAATAAAAATAGTACGAGGCTTATGTTGCATGTTGAATGGATTACGGCTACCGCTGTCGTCCGGTTGAATAAAATACGTAATGGATTGAATACGGTTATTAAACCAAGTGCGTGGTTCGAATGTAGCTGTTTAAGTTTTAGTTTTTCGGGGAATCTTTTTGTAGTTCTCGCGTGCTCAGAAGATGTACCACAATTAGCCATCAATGTCAAATTTTGATTGATGTAATGACATATGTTTGTTGTATTTTGATGTTTTATTTTATTTTATTGCACAACAGGCCATGTAGGCCTAGGGTGTTTAAGCAATCACATTTTCCTCCATAGAACTCTCCATAAACTCGTATATCATCCTCCTCCACTCCCTTCTGTCCTGGGCTCTCTTTTTCCAATCCCCTGCGCCCTTTAGATTTTGTAGGTCTTCTTCCACTGACTGTAGCCATCTCTTTCTCGGTCTTCCCTTTCTTCTTGCTCCCACTGGCCTCCTCCTTAGTATCATTTTCTGCATCCTCAGGTATGGCATGCGCTCTACATGGCCTAGGCACCTGAACCTTTGGGCTTTTACATAGCTGATTTTGTCAGGTTCTTTGTATAGTTCCCGCAGTTCCATATTTGTTCTACTTTCTCAGCCTTCCCGCGCGTTCTTTCCTCCAAAAATTCCTCTCAGTATTTTTCTTTCCCATCTTCTCAACTCTTCCTCTCATGCTTTGTTTAAAACCCATGTTTCACACACGTAGGTTATCTTAGGTCTCACGTAGGTCTTATTACTGATGCGCATAATCTTAATTTTGTTCCCCTTGATACATACTTCGATTTCATGATCGCCCTCAAGCTTCCATACTTCTGGTTCCCTCTTGCTGTCCACTCTCCTCGATTTGCACCCCTAAGTAGAAGAAAGTTTTTACCTTCTCAAAACTGTATTCTTCTCCCGTTAATGATTTCACCTTCAGTTCCTTTTCGTCGTCCTTTTCTGTATTGCCCATCGTCATGTACTTGGTTTTCTGTCAGTTTATTGTCCCGTTGGTATTTAGTTTTGCCTTTCTAATGATCATTTCAAGTACTAGGTTGAATAGTACAGTTGAAAGGGGGTCTCCTTGCAGAAGTCCTCTTTCTACCTTGAATTCTGCTTTAGCGCACTGTACATTTGGCTCCCATCGACTCTATCATAAGCTTGCCTGAAGTCTACAAACAAGACATGCAGTCCTACTTTGTATTCATAGCACGTGGTTTGAAGCTCTCTCATGGTGAAAATTTGGTCTGTCGTCGCTCTGTTTTCCCTGAAACCTGCTTGATACTCCTCTAGCGTCGCTTCCGCATATGCTTCCTCTAAGAATTTTTGCCAATATCTTATAGCATGTGTAGAATAGTGCTATTCCTCTATAATTTTTACATTGCACTTTATTGCCTTTCTTATGCAATGGGATAATTAGCGCTTTTGACCACTCGCTTGCCATCTCCTCCTTTTCCCATACTTGTTCGATCAGTTGACAGATCTTATCCTGTAGTTTATCGCCTCTTGACTTTAGCATCTCTGCACTTATTTCATTCTCATCTGGGCTCTTGTTTTTCATTCCGGCGATAGCTCTTTTTACTTCGTCTGACGTTGGTTTGCTGATGGCCACGTCATCTTCTTTGTAAACTTCCTGTCCCAATGTTCCCACATCTGCTCCTTTTTACCAGTGCTTCAAAATACCTTTTCCATTCCTCCACAACATAGGCGCCTACTTTTCAGAATCTCGAGGGGGGCAAAAAGTAAAGTCTGTAAAGAAAAAATAAGTTGATTTATTTGGCAAATAAAGTGCTACTGCTTAAAACTAATAATGAAAAAATAGGAATTCTTAAAACTAATAATGAACCTATATTATAAATAAAATATAAATAATGTAATATAAAATATAATAAAATTTATCATTTGTGTCTTGTCTCACAGTTGCCCGTGAAATAAACTCGTTGGCAATGTCGTCAATATTTATTGATTGCAATAGATCTCGGTGAATATTTAAAAGTGAAATGTGATTTAACCTCTCCCGTCCCATTGTCGATCTTAAATAGGATTTTAAACGTCGAAGACTAGAGAATGTTCTTTCAGCTGTACATGTTGTCGCAGGTATAGTTAAAAATAGATTAACAAATTTATGGCAACATTTTCATGATATGTTGAGTACAGACATCAGTAATTGAATTTAATTTCACAGCTTCAGTCAAAGCCAAATCTAGAAGCATGTTCCTGTGAAGCTTTAATCGCTTTACATTAAATTCTTCTCCATAAAATGTGCAAATCTCATTATCAACTTTTTCGAAAATATACTGTTCCATGTTTATCAAATGTTGTATAGACGCAGTTTCGAAGCGATCATCCAGGCTTACAATGACCTTATCAACAACTTCATAGAAAATTTGTTTATAAAAATCAAACGCATTTAAAAATGAATGCCCTAAGGAACCATCATTTAATGGATTAGGTGAAACTCGTTGTCTTGGTAACTTGATCTCCATTAATTTTAATGATTTGGCTCAAAGATTATATACCGGGCTTTTTTTTCCTTATTACACATATGATGGACAATGTATAACTGGTTGCCTGCATCTACCCACAAGGAATTTCCTATGTGTAATTCTAAAAATAAAAAATAAACAACTCATTAGCGGCGTCGGTGCAAGCAATCTGCAATTTTGGCATATGTTACACATAGAGGTTATGTTTTTATTCAAGGCAATACACGATAGGGTTTTTGAAGACACGCAGAGTATTCGTAATGTATTGTGGATATACCGGGCTTTTTTTCGTTTTTACACTAATGATTGACAATGTATAACTGGTTGCCTGCATCTACCCGTAAGGAATTTCCTATGTGTAATTCTAAAAAAAAAATCAACTCATTAACGGCGTCGGTGCAAGCAATCTGTCAATTTTGGCATATGTTACACACAGAGGTTATGTTTTTATTCAAGGCAATACATGACGGGGTCTTTGAAGATACGCGGAGTATTCCTAATGTATTGTGGATTTATGCCATTACATGCAGTACGTATACGGCCTTTCAATTCATCTACGCTATGTATTTGTACGTCATTAAAAATTTTACTTTTCAGGTAACCCCAAAGAAAATAATCATTTGTTGACAAATCAGCTGATCTTGATACATTAGGAATACTCTCTTGTATTGTCTTGAATAAAAACCTAACCTCTCTGTGTAACATATGCCAAAATTGACAGGTTGCTTGCACCGACGCCTCTAATGAGTTAATTTTTTTTTTTTTTAGAATTACACATAGGAAATTCCTTACGGGTCGATGCAGGCAACCAGTTATACATTGTCAATCATATGTGTATAACCGAAAAAAAAGCCGGTATACCATTACATGCAGTACGTATACGGCCTTTCAATTCATCTACGTTATGTATTTGTACGTCATTAAATATTTTACTTTTCAGGTAACCCCAAAGAAAATAATCATTTGTTGACATATCAGCTGATCTTGATACATTAGGAATACTCTCGTGTATTGTCTTGAATAAAAACACAACCTCTCTGTGTAACATATGCCAAAATTGACAGGTTGCTTGCACCCAAGGACTCTATACCTAACAGCAGAGAATATACTAAAGAAAGAAAGGGCATGAGTGTGTTTATCGGATGAACCGTCTCAGCTGCGCCCACTACACTAGAGACCATAAACTAATTGGGTTCGGAACTTGGATAGGGGTAAATATCTATACTACAGTTCTGAATTGTGTTGAAATTAATATTCATTATCAAATTAGTAAATTGTTTAAAAAATTAAAAGACTAATTTTTTAAACAATTTACTAATTACGTAAATCACTTTTTTTGTTTGGGTAGGATAGAAAGAGTGCAAGTGTATACACAATTAATTTATTTGCACAGAATATACACAATACAATAATAATACAAATTACATCTAATTACAAACAATAAACAATACTTGACTACAATATGAATAAACTAATACTAACAATCCTTTTAAAGTAACACATGTTTCGATATTTATATCTCATCAGTACGGCTTTACCTTAAAATAAATCTAAGTTGACACAATAAATTTAAAAAAATAATAATCAAATGTAAACCAACACACTGAACATTTAATATGACTGATTTAATAACAATATTATAATGGAAATGGTAGAACTTTATCTATTGCTGCACAACTTAGATTATTAAAGAAATTACAAATGCATTTAATAATGCAACGGTCATCCGTAGACACATGTTTTGAAAATGACAATTATCATTCATCCTAAACAATAAACAAATGGGGAAACATTTAATTCTAAGATAAATTACTTTTACCATCCCTGTATAATATCAAAACACAATTGTATAAATCAGACTAACTAATTGCAATTTCAATTCATGTGTCACCTCATAATAGGTTACACTGCACCTGACCATATGAAGCATTTACGACATCCCACCACCTAAAATCACCCATCCTACCACTTACAAAATGCTGGTAGTCACGTCAGCTGTATGGTACGAAACAAAATGTTGTGAAAGACCTCAAATGTAAAAGAGATTCTAATAACACAGAAATATAAGTATATAGTCAGTCAATTTTGACTCGCCTCAATTAGTACCACAATATAAAAAGCTACTTTTTAAAAATTTTGGGCCCAAACTGTTTTAAATATTTGTCGATAGGAGTGTCATGAAGAATTTCCTTTCTCGACATTTTTCTATTAATTACTGAAACTAATTGTTTAACCATGATTATACTTAAACTATTTTTAAATTCATTGGCATTTTGCACTTCATGTGTCAAACAATAAATACCAAAAGGTGACTTCAATTGTTCAGTAATTAATTTTATAATAAATTTATTATTGCAATGTGAAATAAAAATTGAAGTTATTTCTTTAATTGAAAACTCTACTCCATGTATTAATATTTCAGTAGGGTAGCACAATTTATTTCCGTAATCTTTCAATGTAATTAACAAGTGTTTGGGGCCTGGAGTGTCAGTAATGAAATATTGTTTACAATTTTGACAATTTGGAACTCTTTTAATAATCCGTCTAGCTATAAAACCAGCAATGTATGTACTGACATGTGTACGAATATTTTTTGTAGCTTCACTAAGTTCGCTGTAGGAATTTCGGACACTTTGTTCAAGGAGAAGGGCTACAGGAGACGATGAAGAAGTAGACGGAAGTGATGTAGATAGTGGGGCTTCAGGATGGGATAGGAGCTCTTCAAGTGGCAACAAAAAATTTCCGTCATCATCCTCACAATTAGAAGCTGCGCTATGGGAAACTAAATTATTAATCATGGCAGTTTTCAAGGAACTTCCAAATTGAGAAGTGGTAGGAGACGAGTTATTACCACACAAACCCCTTACCACACCAAATATATTTTCTATTGGGTCCTGATTAACGGAGCGGGTACAAAAATATGTAAATCCCGCCGCTTTCATTTTGTTCCATAAAAGTTCCATATTTGTAATAGTGACAATGAAGTTGTTAATGGACGGAGGATTGGTACAAGGTTTGGAATCTTTTATAAAAACAATTTTGCTAATTTTAACTTTAGCGTCTTTCCAAAATTCTAAATGGGGTGAACGTTCGCTAAGAGGTCTGTTAAGGGGTTTTGCAGCGCGGCAAATTGAATTTAATGAATCAAATAATTTATCAAAAAATATGACCAATTTGTAAGTGTTGACGGCATTTTCAACAATTTTATTTAAAGCAGCATTATGTAAACCACGAGCTACTGATGTAGAAAATATCTGCACAGCTAACTTAACTTTCATTTTTGCCCGGCCCTCTGGATTTATATGTGCATTTGTTAATCTTTGACAAACCTTAATGCCATCAACACTTTCTTTGTCTGCACGATACATATCAATAATGTCACTAAACTTCGCGATATTCCCATCAAACATAATATCCTTAGTTAAAAAATTATTCCTAAGACATTTTATTAAATGAGGGGGATCAAAAATATGTAAAATTTCTTTACCATCAACATTAAATCGGTAATTTTCCCCTAAACTACGAATTGCCCCCCTGTTGGTAGAGCCCTGGTCACTGACAGTCGCAAGGATAATTAATTGTGTCTCATCATGAATTCGTTTAATAACAGATTTAATGATAACACCCAATTCTGATGCGGGACAAGTTGATTGAACAAAATAATATGCTACGGGTTGCTTCCATCTGCTATTAATGCCTTTAATCATGAAACACAAAGCGTGGTCTGCAATTTTCCTATTCATTCCCTGCCCATAATTAACAAAACCCGAAATAGTTCCTGATGGGGCATGGAAGTCTAAATGTGGCATTATTGCCATCTCGTCAAAAATAAGAACACAATGTCGTTGTAACGATTTCATTTTATGGCTAATTGTGGACAAATGCCTGATAATTGAAGTACTAATACCTACATCAAACTGAAACTGTGCCAACGACCTTGTTAATGTTCGTCGTGAGGGAAGGTCTAGAATTTTGCCCAGAAATTTATACGCTTTGGAGGACTTTTTAAACAAAGCCAGAAACAAAGCTTTTTCTTTCAGTGACCAGTGTCTCTTATCTTTTCTAAACTGTGACATTATAAATGTTTGAGCAACTGTAGAAACTGTCATATTTTCTAACAAAGGAATCAGATTATTATCGGTAAGTAGCTTTTTACTAGTGAGCAGGCGTTTTAACCTAGATACCATTCTGTTTTTTTTAACAGACTCTACATACATAATTTTTTTCCGTGGGCTTAATAGACGTTGTCGATTCACACCAATTCGTTTCAAAATACCAGGCTGCGTTGAACGTCTTATTTTAACTGGGGGAATATCTACAAAAGAAACAATAAAAGCATATACACACTCATATACATTATGCTACAAAATAACTACATATGTTAAACAATACATTGTTCTTTCCTAGAAGAGGGACAATTGATAACACATTGTTACTATTAAAGTTAAATTTTGCTGAATTCAATACCTGGTGTCCGGCGATGAGGCTCAGGTGAGACAATTCCAAGTGGTGGTGTTGTATCGCGCAGTAGTGAAACAGGCTGTGGACCTGTGGTAGAAGAATTTTCTGCTTGCATATGGACATTGTGCAGTGGAAGGTTAATTCTAGGAACCACATTTCGATTCAGAGTTTTCCTCTCAGGCGTTGCGTATTGACAGGTCTCAAAGTGAGCATCGCAAACACGATAATGTATGAGAGTAGTATGACCTTTTCCAATTAAATGTGGATTTTTGGCAATTTCGACCCATTTCGACATTAATTGAGGATTAGCCGGGAAGGAATGCAAACGTATGTTTGGATCTGAAATGTTTCGTCCACAGCCAAGAATCGCACATTTTTTGTTAGATAGGAAACTCATCTGAAAAACATAAACATTTTAGATCGCAAGTTATTTATTAAAATATGTATGCCATAATACATTTACTACCACTCAATTAATATTATTATTAGTATTATTAAGAAATACACTATGGTCAATGGTCAAATGAATCAAAATGAATGGTGTAGCGTTGGAATGTTACTTATAGTTTTGATCGATTAGGGCAGACCAGAACCTTGAACGCATTAACGAACAAGTTAATTATTAATTGAATAGTAGATTGATGAAGCAAATACATGATGTGATAAATAAAACACTAGGTTGTTTGGGATTCACGGATTTGTTGATGATAACTGCAACAATCGGTTCGCCACATCATTATTAATCAGCCTTTTGTGCCGACACAATTGTTGGTTATTAGCAATTAATCTGTGAAACTCAAACAACCTAGTATTTTATTTACCAATTCAACTAATTTACAGGTAGCGAATGTAGTTTTATACTTACGATTAATAATTAAAACAGCAGATAACTTCAATAACAGCTTTGAAAAAAGCTTCGAAACAATTTGTTAGCAATGGCGCCTGATCGTGAAAAACTCTGTAAATGGCGGCAGCGAGCGGGATTATTTAGACGTGTCCCCGAAATATCCTCTGTCATGTGACTCGTTGTGCATATTTTATGGGACCGAAGGGACATCTGTCCGCACGTGTGACAACCTCCGGCACTCATGCGACATCTATTAAGGAGACTAGAATGTTTTAACGGGGGGACCGGGGGTCCCATATTCATGTCCCCCTAACAGGACTGCTCAGTTACGTTGGGTTGTGTCTGTATCGAAATACGTCATCAGCCGGCCACGCCACTAGAGCCACCTACAGCTGTACTTTCTAGAAAAGCGCGCCAAACCTAGTATATTGTGTCTGTGCCTATCAATTATTGTTCTTAAAATAAAGTGAGTGAATTGTGATTACACATCAAAAGTAAGTTTTTATTTGATAACAGTTAATTATCATGAATAGCATGTGCAATATACAATGTCCAATTCATGAAACAAATAATTAGCCTAGTGAATACATAACCTCATCATTGAATGCATGGAATTTAAAGGCGCGTTCTCACGAATCAAGTTTAATTGATCGATTGTAGTCAACCATCAAACCATTCAACAAAAGCAGAATGAAAACTATAGTGAGAACCTTTGTTTCAATAGAGTTGGTCAACTTAAACTATACTTTTTATTCAACTTTTGTTGATCAACTGCAAACGATCAATTAAACTTGATTCGTGAGAATTATAATATCAATTAAATCACTAATGGGACTATTTAATAATTTGCAGAGTAGCCTAGGTATTAAATATATTTTAACTCACAAAGTCAATCAAGATGCCTTAGAAAACTTTTTTGTTCAATTACGGAGTGTGGGTCGAACTGATGAACATCCAAGTCCTCTAAGTTGTAAATACAGAATTAGAAATATTATACTTGGGAAAAATCCTGGAATTTTAACTGCTGCTGCTAATACTGAAGATAGGCAACAAGAAGAATATCTAGTAGCTTCTGTTTTTAAAGAGATTGAAGTGGATCTTTTACTAGATGATGAGAATAATGAGACTCATATGTCAGGGAGTGAGTCAGTTAGTACTTTTTCATCCGATAATAACATAGATGATAATGCAGAAACAACTAATGATTCACTACAATATATTGCAGGGTATTTAGCAAAAACATTTAAAGATGTATACCCTCATATTGGAGATTATACACACAAATATAATGTCGAACACGATTATGTGCTTCCATCATGGGTACAACATTTATCTTATGGAGGTTTGATAGCTCCGACGGCACAATGGATGGAAATTGTAAAAATGACGGATAATTGCTTTGTGAAACACCATGGAAGTAAATATAGTTTAAAAACGGGTGTAGGAATTGTAGAAAATTAGTTCTTAAAATTAAAAAGAGGCATCGTACAATTCCTGTTGACATTGTATTTAAATTCATAAAATTACGTATTTTATAAGAATCAATTTTTTAAATGTAAATTTAAGCGCTACAAAAAAGGGAGCAAAAATCTCTAGATGTAGGCAAACTAGTAAGAAAATGAAAAAAAATTGTGTGATAACATTGTCATCGAAGTATACCCATAAAATTGAATTTTGCATTTTTTTATACACCCACCATTACATTGCATCTGACATTACATCGATAATAAAGTGTTATGTTGTGCAATTATTTGTCAGACCTGTGTAATAGTTACATAATAGTTACTTTTAGCTTATTAGATTATATGTATTTTAGCAGTAATTATTAGCTTTGATGTTAAATAAATATGTTACAGCCTACACAGTTTAATATTTTATATTCCCAATAATGAAGACAATGAATTTGTTATTCATTTTTTGTTTTTAATAAGTTAAGACTGGTATAAATGCCGGTAACACGTTTTTGTATTTATGTATTTAACCCTTCTATATTTTGCCATTGTTGATGTTAAACCATAACCACCAGATTGATAACTGTACGATAAACGGCAGAAGTCGACGAATTTGAAACAAATCGCACACTTT
This sequence comes from Othius punctulatus, assembly GCA_951805005.1. Classification (NCBI taxonomy): domain Eukaryota; kingdom Metazoa; phylum Arthropoda; class Insecta; order Coleoptera; family Staphylinidae; genus Othius; species Othius punctulatus. Next base: position 66,643,512 of record OX638138.1, on the reverse strand, counting down.
AGCACAAGAAACACATAGGAACACATGTCTGGAAGCGTCAAATGCCGCCCAAGGCTAGTACGTGAATGCGCCACCGTGGCGCTGCCGCCTTGATGTAAATCGCCTAATGAGTTGTTTTTTTTTTTTAGAATTACACATAGGAAATTCCTTGCGGGTAGATGCAGGCAACCAGTTATACATTGTCAATCATATGTGTAAAAACGAAAAAAAAGCCCGGTATATACAGATAGGCCACTCTCTGTAAAAAACATTGGTCCGTACCATTTTCTTAATAAAAGAACACACGAGATGGCGCCACTATAGCTTAATGTAGCCAAAATCCACGAGATGGCGCTATATCGTCAAAAAAAGCGGGACTTATAAATAAATATTACGCGCGTTTTTTTTATCTCTGAACATAGGCCATGTTCAGTTTTAAAACGACAGTATCAATTGCAACCAGTTATGCAACCAACATTACTTGCGCCTGCAACTCGAACATTTAAAATGTCAAAACTGTTGACAGAATATGTATTCTACGCAAGAATTATCCTGAGACACCAACTCCATCATTGCTGTTCAAATAGGAATCATCAACTATTAATCCCGAAATAGTAACTCATTTGTGAAAGAGCCCTATTTCTTTCTTGCGTTGAATACATTTTCTATCAATAGTTTTGACATTTCAAATGATCAAGATACAAGTGCATGTAATTTTGGTTGCATGCAATTGTTATGCAACCAAAATTACATGCACGTGTAACTTGATCATTTGAAATGTCAAAACTATTGTTAGAAAATTTATTCAACGCAAGAAAGTGATTAAATAGGGCACTTTCACAAATGTGTTACTAATTCGGGATTAACAGTTGATGATTCCTATTTGAACAGGAATGATGGGATTGGTGTCTCAGGATAATTCTTGCGTTGAATACATTTTCTGTCAACAGTTTTGACATTTAAAATAATCGAGTTGCAGGCGCGTGTAATGTTGGTTGCATAACTGGTTTCAATTGATACTGTCGTTTAAAAACTGAACATAGGCCTATGTTCAGAATTAAAAAAAACGCGCGGTATATGTAATTATAATATAGCGGGAAATTTAGTCAATTAATGTAATAAGCTGTTGTATTTGAGCTATAGATTTATTTGATAGTGGTTTTTAATCGATTATCATCGACGTTTTGCACTTCGATTGAAGGCTTCTTCAGGATGTTTAGATTATATAACACAAATAACTTACTATAATCTTGAATTGTTGTAATCAATAAAAATCTTTATAAATCAATTTTCCAATTCTTTTAAATTTTAGATTATACAAGGTGTACCTAAATGATTGCAGTTACGTAACCATGTAAATTATTGTTGTTCCGCTCAAGTCCAAATAGTTGAATTTTGGACATAGGCAACTTCATTTACACTCATTAGACATGAATATGGCAATAAAAGTTATCTTCATGCTATTCTAATTTTTATTGTGGAATGTCATATTTAACCCTTTGAAGCCGGATTTATTTTAAAAACAATTTACGTTTTGTTCCTTTTACAATATTGTTTCTGGGCTTAACTGATGTGGGAAAAAATAAGTAAAACTATTTTAAAATTTTTGGATATTGCTGTAGGCCGTGGTTGCCTGAGCTAACCACAAGGAAAACACGAACAAAACTCGAAAACTGATCATTTATTTAGAAAATTAAACATACTATTTACTTATTAATATTACTTATTTATTTAGTGAGGAATTGCTCGAAACAGTTTTTTTTTCGTTTAGGCACAAGCCAACCTGACACACAGAGCACCCCCAAATTGTTCTATGGGATTCTTTGTGTGTACTACATAGCGCACACCTCCATGAGTTGCCGTGTACAGGTAGATGTTCGCATTTGTCGAATCTTGTTTCAAATGATACCGTAACTTTAAAGTTATTTTTGGGTTTTTCGGTGCTTGGTCTTCCTCTTTTTGTTTTATTTGAACCTGCACCACTAAGTCCCATTTTAACGGACAACCTGAAATGTTTTAGAGTTTCAATTTTTCCAGTGCTTCGATTTTTAAAGATAATAAAGGAATTGACTAAGGCCACGTCAATAAAATAGAGCATTATTCGATGCCACCATTTCTTCGACTTTCTATCTACTTCGTATAAACTTTGTAACATGTCAATTTTGTCAACGAACCCCATATTGCAATTGTACTCTTTTACTAACATGGGACAAGCTATCTTCTCTTGAGTGCCATCTTTGTTTTTTCTTGATGTTGTTTCAACCATAGATGGATCATGAAAGTTACTCAAGAAGAACACTTCTTTTCGATCTTTCCATTTCAAAAAAGTTAATCCTCAAGTTGAGACCCTCCGGCCACTCTCCCCCCTTTTCATGGTTTTGTCTTCTTTCAGGTCTTTTGGCATATCCTTCCTTCCTTTCCTGAAGGTCCCACAGGCGAAAATGGTGTCATCATGTAAATCCTTCATAAGTTGAGTTGAGTTGAAGAAGTTGTCAAAATATAAGCTATGACCTTTGCCAAGTAAATCCCGTCTCAGATCTTTCACTACTCGAGTGCCTAAATTTTTCTCAACATCATTACCCGTTTTCCCCACATAAATTTGGAACTGATGGACATAACCACTTTCACCTGTCTTGATCCAGACTTTGTATCCACGTTTTATAGGCTTTAGCGGCATATACTGCCTCAGACTACTTCTGCCTTTGAATTTGATCATAGACTCGTCAATAGCTTGGTTTTTTGACGGCTTATAAGAAAGAATGAAAGTGTCTGAAAGTTTATCCAAAAGAGGTCGAACTTTATAAAGTTTGTCGTAACCTACGGATCCTTTAGCTGGTAGTAATTGGTTATCATTCAAATGAATGTTGGCCAATAGCCAATCAAATCTATCTCTGCCCATTATCGCAGTGATAAAATTATCTCGCAATTCCAATCTCGACGACAAATAGTCTCTGTAACTAGGAAGACGTTTGATACCCATAAAAAGGTTTATTGCAATAAACCCTTTTATTTCGTCACAATTGGTTTTTTGAAATGTATGATTACCACCGTTTCGTTGTAAAGCATAAAGATTGGTGTGAAATGCGATGTGTTCTATCAATGTATTCGGAAAAAGATGCAAGAAGATCTCCGTTGGTGTTCCTAATTCTTCAGGTATGTTAGGCCCAGTATCGTTAGTAAAAGCTTGCCTCTGAATAGTATTTGTATATTTTGTATCATGAGTCCATGTAGTATTTTTCTTCTATTCTCTCGAATCAATTCAGCCTGAATTGTAGCCAATGGAGTGTCATCATCACTATCCCAGGCATTATCTTCCTGTTCAAAAGGCATATCATCAGCAAATACGATGTCCATAGCATTGATGTCAAATGGCTGATTCACATGATTTTCATCTTCGTTCTCACTTAGATAATCGATGTCCGATTCATCTCCAGAAGGAATGTCTTCAAATAATGCATATAATTCCTGCTTGGAGAGCGCTTCCAACTCTCGGACGCTGTATAATTCTTTCCCGCCTGAAAGAAACATTTTCCTTGTGGTTAGGTATTACGACCACCATATTTGTTCACAAAAAAGAACATATAAAATGGTTCAATCAGCAAAACTACACTTTGCGTTTCATTCCAAGACTCATTTATTAACAATATTCAAGTTGTACTTACCAGCCATAATTAAAACAATACAAAAAACAATTCGGGTATTTTGCAGTTTAGGTGCATAACACGAATTTCGCTAAAACCCCATTTTCTCCCCTATTTAGTGGTCGCTGATTACGAAAATGTAAGTTTTTTTCCGCGGAAAAGCTTCCTTCACCCTTAAATAGGGGTCTGAAAATTGAGAAAATTTGAATTTCGCGCTCAAATTGCAGACCGGTTTTTCAGCTATATGTACCGAAAGCAGGCATAATTGTATTAATAGTGATGGTATTTAGTAAGGGTATTTTGCAGTTTAGGTGCATAACACGAATTTCGCTAAAACCCCATTTTCTCCCCTATTTAGAGGTCGCTGATTACGAAAATGTAAGTTTTTTTTCGCGGAAAAGCTTCCTTCACCCTTAAATAGGGGTCTGAAAATTGAGAAAATTTGAATTTCGCGCTCAAATTGCAGACCGGTTTTTCAGCTATATGTACCGAAAGCAGGCATAATTGTATTAATAGTGTACTACAGAATTTAGTAATTTTCATCATCACTGATAGGAAGAATATTGTTTTATTGTGCGGATATGGTTTTTTAACACTATTTAACACTTTAACTGTCGGTCTGGAAATGACAGACAATTGACAATCGCGGTGAAGTAAGTTTAACTGTTCTGTAATTTCTACCTTACCGGCATCTTAGCCCACGTACTTAGCCCACGCACGCAACGCAACTGAAAACAGCACATATTCTCGGAAATTTAGCCAAATACATGTTGCAAAAGCGATCCGATCAATTGGGTTTGGATCGAGCTGTGGAATTTTTTCTTCAAGCCGGTGCATTATATAGGGAAAGTGGTGATAATGAACCTCTAGATGAAGATATCGACGGCGAAATTGATGACGAATAGATGTTCTTCTGGAGAAGTGAGAGAAGGTTTAGTGGGTAGGGCCTACTTTGAAAGGTAGGAGGAGTCTCACACACCCCTGCCTGGAAGGGAAGGTGCTTAACGCATTCCTTCTTTCAATAATAATTTTAAAAAAAGTAAGTGTAGTTTGGGTTAGGTTAGGTTTAGGTTAGGTTAGGTTAGGTTTAGTTTAGGTTAGATTAGTTAGGTAGGGCCTACTTTGAAAGGTAGGAGGAGTCCCACACCCCCTGCATGGAATGGAAGGTGCTTAACGCATTCTTCTCTCAATAATAATAATAAAAAGTAAGGGTAGTTTTTGGTTAGGTTAGGTTAGGTTAGCTTAAGGTTAGGTTATGTTATAGGGGTAGAGTGAGATTCGGTTAGGTTAGGTTTAGGTTAGGTTAGTTTAGCTTAGGTTAGGTTTAGGTTAGTTTAGTTTAGGTTAGGTTACGTTAGATTATGTTATAGGGGTAGAGTGAGATTCAATTCGATTTTGGTTTAAAATACATTAGGGTGAATTCCGCGTAAGTCAAAAAAACCTGTTTTAAGCGTAGTTTGGAACATTTTGAATTAAATATTCGTGAAGTTTCAACAGAATTAAGAATCTTCGCTAAAAACACATAGAAATTCGTAAACAATTATTCCGCAACAGCCCTGTATCCGATAGGTAGCCACGGCGTGTGTGGGCATGTGGGCTGAATGCCGACAGAAGTCGGTAACGTAGGAATTACAGAACACTGAAAATTGTGCGCGAAATTCAAATTTCGTCAATTTTCAGACCCCTATTTAAGGGCGAAGGAAGCTTTTCCGCGGAAAAAAACTTGCATTTTCGTAATCAGCGACGTTGAAATAGGGGGCAAAATGGGGTTTTAGCAAAATTCGTATTATGCACGTAAACTGCAAAAACTCCCTAGTATATGCATATATAAACAAATCATTAAATATATTAATAAATGTTAATAATAATTATATGATAGATGAATACATTTAAAATAGTCTGAATAAACAATAAAAAATGTAAAGAAAAACAATACTTTTCTTTACTTATAATACAAATAACTATACAATGTGCCACGTCCAATTATTAATAAAATTATGCGCTTGTCAATCCATATGCAAATTGAAGGAAGATATATCCTACAAAACTAAACACTAAAAAAATTCTTTATAAAAAACTCTAAAAATATAATAATGCCTGTACAGATAACCCAATGCAGACATTTAGCGAGGAAGTAATGTATGACAGTTTTTGATTTTGCAAGGCCTAAATGTCGCAATCTGGTTTTTTTTATATTTAACTTATGCTAGTTTTTTCACAGGATCATTAATTTTATGTTCTTTTCCTTGCAGTATGTTGTTGATGTTCTGTATCCACACCACAACATAAAATGGGATCAGAAGACTTAAAATTAGGTCAGCCAAATTGTGAATATGACAGTGACAAAAATTTGGATAAGTGTACAAGAAATTTTATGTGTAAAAAATGATACTATATTAAAATGAGTGCAAATCTTCGGTGTATAAAACCGCATAATTTGCAAACATTGATTAACGTATTTGAAGAAGTTTGAGTTGGGTCGCAGCAAATTTCCATGTGTAAATTGCCTACATTCAATATAGGAGTGAATGGGTTCCAACGTATCGGAAACCAGGTCCTGTTTACATATACTACATCCTTGTAATTTTCTCAACATATTGCAGCCCAAATATCCTGATATGTACATATTTATATTATCCGCCAGAAAACTGGGGTTGTTTATAAATGTGAACTCATCAGACATTAGGGGACACTATCTCAGTTGGTGTAGGAACTTTAATCGTTATTAAGTTTTGTACAGAATTTAGTGAACCTCTACAACCATCTTCCTCACAATTTGCAAATGAAGAATGGCGAGTCATAAGATTATTAATAATCATAGCTTTATAAGAAGCTCTGAAGGCAGCAGGTGTTGGATTTATATTCCGAGCACCATGACTTAGGACACCACCAAAAAAAATTTCAACGGGGTCCTGATTCAAATTTCTCGGACAAAGATATTTAATTCCCTTAGTGTGTAATTTGTTCCAGATGCTTTGCATACCTTTTAATGTGGTTATCCAATTTGCAATGCAGGGTGGAACATATTCGTCTTGTGGTCTAATAAATCTAATTGTCTTCAAAACTTGAATTGGTTCGGAATAAAATTCAACATAAATTCAACGTTGAATCAAATTCAACAAATTCTTGGGTTATGGCACATCGTAAAGGTTTATCACCACTTACTGTCGAACCATTTACACTGTCAAATAGTTTGTCAAAAAATAACACCGATGTACCAAGCAATTGTCTCTGTCGCATGTCCCTGCTTATCTAAAAAAAAGTATGAAAATTACTTCAATGTCGTATGAAAAACATAATTCACTTACCAAGTGTAGAAAAAAACGTAGCATGGCGGATGTTCTCGTTGAAAAGACCTGGGCTGCCAGCTTGCAAGCTCTAATGCAGCAATATCGTGTTCCCATTGTGCTTTACTTGATCTGTATTTATCTGTGTCTGTATTGTAGACGATTCAAACGGCAAACGGATTCAAAAGGTACATACAATCTGTCTGTATGCTACCGGCCGTTATTCACAAACAATGGAAATTATGAAGAATGTGGATCACTGGATTATTCAGCACATATAATGTGTCAGTAATGGCGGACAGAGTTCAGTTCTTTAAAAAATTACAGCGACCATCTGTAGCGACTACAGATTTTGGCGCCATCTACTTTGTATAGGTCCGTACCCACACGAAACCTGCTCAATTTAAATCGTATAGGTGCGCAGGGTATGATTAGGCTGTCATTTCTGCATCTTTCCATAAGACTTCATAACCAGTGTCTCTCATTTTTCTTAGAATACTCTCACAGCATCTATTTTCAATTTTGCTTGCTGAATGTTTAGGGACGGTTTCTGCAGTTCTGTATTCAAAGTTTCGATTTTTTCAAATATCTTGATAACCATTATTGTGAGGTAAACTCACTGACGCAGCCCCGCACATTGCATGTTACGTTTAATCCCTTAATTATAAATAGTTATAGTATACAAGTGTAAATTATGTTGCCTATGTTAAAACCCTACAAGTGTTTTAATTAATATTTAACTGATAATAACTTTATTGTGGATTGAAATCCAAACGTATGAATAACAAGAGATGATAATTTAAATACAGGCAATGCATTAGTGTTAGTTAGTTTGTAATCGCATGAAGGTAACAGGTAGAAAACCTGTTAAGTAAATAAGTATATTGTATTAAAATCGCACAAATGCTGCGAATAGATAAGCTGTTTACAGCTCGCAGTGTTTAAACTAGGTAATTAAAGCCGTATTAGACGACCTTTTAAGTACAACATTATATCAAGTAAGCACAGGTGTATAAGCGTTAATAGTATATATCCTATTGAGCAGGAGCAAGTGAATTAGAGCCTAAAATAATCTAAATAAACATTGTTACTCTAAATATACGGATGTGTAAGTCACAACGTGGTCGAACCCTGGTTTGGACCTTTGACACTCTTTTGTTCTTCGGAAACATTATATAAAGGCGAGTCAATGCTCACTCGCTCTCATTATTCGGCGCTCTCATTTTTCCGCGCTCCTCGGCGCGCTCATTTTGTCGGCTCTCATTTTCTCGCGTTCATAATCCGCGCTCATACTCCGCGCTCATTATATTCATTATGTTGCTCAATTTACTCGCGGTCATTATTGTATGTTAAATCTTAAATTAATATAAGTGTTAAACGTTTTTATGAGTCTCGTCATTTTCCCGCTTAACTCGTTTTCAGCAGTGCCTTCGAGATGAACGGTGGAATGGGACATCAGGGTTTAAAAGGTAAGTGAGATTTAAAGTTTAGTTCATAAATGTATCAGTACCTAACTCCTTGGCTTACGTCGAACCCCACAAATAGCCGACCATATGAACAAACTATGTCATCACCGCTCGGCCAGTGTTTGCTCATTAGGAAGGTAACTTTTGCTTGTGATAAGTAATCCCGCGGCTAACTCACATGGCCTGCGGGAATAACATAGTAAATTTGGTGTCAGGTGTGGGGTTGATTAAACTGAGGGTTATTAAAATTGAGGATTTAAGTTAGTGTGAGATTCCGACAAGTATGAGTGAGTGAATTTTTTTTTCAGGAATTTCGTATTTAATTATAATTTTTTTTATTAGTAGCATATTATAATCGTAAGTCTGAGACATATTTATGGAGAGTACTGATACATATTTTAGAGTAATTGGCGATAATTTGAAAAAAAAAAGATTCTGTAATCTAAATTTTACGTATATCCTTCATAAATTTTATTAGTTAAGCGATCGTCTAGGTGTGATATAAAATTTTCAGTTAAGTGTTTAGTGAAAGTGTTAAGAAAAATTAAATTAATAGATAGAGATAAATCTAAGAAAATGGAGGAAAATAACGCAGAAAACGTTGAAACACGACGCGTAGAAAGCGCATTGTCTTCCGCAAGTGCAGTACCTACATTTAATGGATCAACAAATGTAAAACGTTACTTTGAATTGTTTGAAGACACGGCATTATTGGCGGGATGGAGCAATAATGAACGTGCTGCATTAATTAGAATTAAATTAAGAGATACAGCAGCTGATTTATTAGCAGCAAAACCTAACTTAAAAACAGCAAATTATCAGAATTTAAAGGAGGCATTAATAAAGCAGTTCCAGACAGAGGATACCCTTGGAGAAAAGCAACATAAATTTTCTTGCTGCGTACAATAAAATGATGAAAGTGTAAAAGAATTTGTTGTTAGATTAAAACAACTGGCATATCAAGCAAACCCCGATCACGCGAATTATGTGGATAAATTTAATGAAGATCTTTTACTCCGTTTTCAATTGGGACTTCTAAAGAAGTATCAGAGGAGTCTAATGTTAGCAAATCCAGATCATTTAGATGAAGCAATTCACATGGCGATTCAACAAGAAATAGTAAACCGTCTACTGAAACAAGACTACGTGGAACAGGGAGAAAGAAATTTTGAAAGAAGTGTTCAACAAAACAAGATTCGACCTTACAACAATAGTTATAATAATAATCAAAGAATGAATTCCGGACGGAGACAAAACAGATATAACTTTGATGGGGCTAGAGAATTCCCTAATACAAACTGGCATTATAATCCAGTTTTAAAACCACCAACACGAAATAGCAATTCCTTAGACACCTTTGGCAGACATCATAGATTTAATCAGCAACACGAAGAAACATTTGAAAGAAATGTTAATCAAAATAGAAAAACAAATCAAATGGATAATAATGGTTTCCAACAGCAGAGTTCCAGCGGAAATTTTTACGGCAGAAAAAATTACGAGAGCACACAGCAACCAAAGCGAACATATCAGCAGTCACCGTCAGGTTTTCAACAGTTCAATGCAAGAAACAACTATCAGGACAACATTACTCAACAAGTTTGGTCTACACCAATCCAACAACAATTAAAATGCTTTAATTGTGGAATGCCAGGTTACTTTTCAATAAATTGTAGACAACATTTAAACGGGCAGCGACTCGCGGACAGGCGTCCTCCCGCGACTTGCAACAATTAGAAGAAAATAATCAAGTGGCGCAATCAAACAACATAAACAAGACTGAGATCACCAGCAGCAATAGTTTTAAAATTAATATAAATGATAATAATTATAGAGCCATAATAGATTCAGGAGCAGTAACTTCTCTAATTCGTTCAGGTATTGTAAAAGAAATAAGGAAAAATAATAAACCAAATCTTATCATCATAAATGGAGATGAAATTGAAATCAAAGGAGTAGCAACAATAAACATAGAATTAAAGCCAAATGAAATTATAGAACATAAAGTTTTTGTGACAAAAAATATCAACTTTCAAGCAGATTTATTATTAGGATTAGATTTTTTAACAAAAAATGAAGTATGGGTTTATTTGAAGACAGGACGAATGTGTATTAACGGAATAGATATGCAATTGGAAGATTCAACAGAGGGAGATAAACCATTTTTAGCAAGAAACATACAAGCTCGTGAAATAAATTCGGAAAGACTGTGAAAGAAGTTGTTAATGATTTATCAAAATACCTAGAGTAGAAGCCAAGGGCCCCGGCAACTGCATCTGTGCGGAAAAATATATTTCAGATGAATCGAGACACTCTTACAGAAGGAATAATGCCAACACAGAATCTCAAATTCTTGAAAAATTCGACAAAATGAATTTAAGCGAAAGACTACAGAGATTAGAAGAAAATTTGGACAATCAGAGCAAAAGAATTAATGAACTAGAGGATTTCACCAATTTTCTATAACACCGTGTACCTAGTATGGAAGTTAAGTCGACAAACGACCTTATCTGTGCGGAAAAGTGTGTAACAGTAGAATCAACAGAAATTCGGGACGAAGACATTCAAAGCGAAGGTAATCCAGAGATGGAAAAGGTTCAACAATCTCTCATAGCTAAAGATAGGAAACAAAGAAGACAAGGAAAACAAAACAAATCCCCTCGTAACAAAACACCGAATGAAGTTGAGAAAAATGAAAATCTTGCTAATAAAGTTAGTATAATTAAGGAAAGTGCAATAAAAGAAAATTCAAGCAAGGAAAACAAAAGGTGCTACATAACAGAAATAAATGAGAATTTATTTGGTGCTCCATGTGATTACTCACTGGCGCATTGTGTAGCAGAAGATTTTTCTATGGGTAAAGGTATTGCAGTCGAATTTAAGAAAAGATTTGGTAAAATAGATGAACTAAAGAAATTAAACATAAAGATTGGAGGAGTTGCATTTCTAAAGGAAAATGGAAGATTTATTTATTACTTAGTGACGAAAGAGAAGTCATGCGATAAACCAACGAAGCACTCCCTAACACAAGCGTTAATATCGTTAAGAGATTTAATGTTACACCAAGGTGTAAATAAATTAGCGATACCACGGCTGGGCTGTGGACTAGATAAGTTAAATTGGAGCGATGTAAAATCACGCATTGGATTCGTATTTGAAAATAGAAGTGTAGAAATAAGAGTGTGCAATTTGGAAACTCCCGAGGATGAAGAAACTTTAACAAGAAACAAGAAAAGCATAATTGACATTTGCGAGTGTGATGAAGAAACAATACAAAATGAACAAATAAATAGAATATTTGTTGATAGACGGAACTATAATAGTGATGATAGCTGTCCTCATAATAAAGAACTTAATCCGGTAATGATTAAAACCGATATAGAGATACCTCCATATACGGAAATTTTTACTCAAGGAATACTAAAATGTAAACCGCCAGAAGGCGTTAATTTACTCGTGGAACCGTGTTCTAATATACCTAAAGGATTGTTAATGGCAAAAGTTTATTGCAAGGCAGAGAAAAATGTCCCGATCAGGTTAATTAATGGTACCGGAGAGCCAATTAAATTAACAAGACATTCACAGATAGGAAATAGTTACCACGGAACTATACCGGAAGCAAGAAACTACGAGGAAAACCTTTCAAGGAAAGAGAGAGAAGAAATTGCAGACGAAATTTTAAAATTAAACAAAACAACAGAAGGAAAACAGGAATTACGGAACTTATTAATTGATTATGCAGACATTTTCAGTAATTAAAAAAAAAAATTAACACATACATCACAGGTAAAACATCGGATAATCATAGAAGAAAACGTACACCCAATAACAAAAAGACCTTATCGAGTACCTTTTTCAAAAAGAAAAGAATTAGATAAACAAATTAATAAAATGCTAGAGGAACACATTATCGTGGAATCGCAAAGCCCTTGGTCGGCACCTGTGGTACTCGTGGAAAAGAAGGTTCACGAGGGGGAGGTACCAGAATTAAGAGTATGCATTGATTATCGAGGTTTAAATGCAGTTACAAAAACGGATTTATTTCCACTACCACATATCCAGGACACATTGGATCAACTTTCAGGCTCTAAATTATTTTCAACAATGGATTTAACCAGCGGTAAGCACCAAATCGAAATTGACGAAAGAGATCAAGAAAAAACGGTATTTTCTACACCAACGGGACATTATCATTTTACAAGAATGCCATTCGGATTAGTAAATGCACCTGTCACTTGGCAAAGAATGATGTATAATGTTTTGCGAGGTTTAACAGGTATACTTTGTTTAGTATATCTGGACGACATTATTGTATTCTCAAGCGAAGAAACAGGAGAACACATAAATCGATTAAAAGAAGTGTTTAAACGACTCAGAGAAAACAGATTACAATTACAACCAACAAAGTGTAAATTCCTACAAAAAGAAGTCAAATATCTACTACACATAATATCACAGGAAGGATGTCAAACGGACCCTGATAAAACCAAAATAATAAGAAATTTTCCCGTACCAAAAACAGTAAAAGAAATAAGAGCATTTTTAGGATTGGCAGGATTTTATAGAAAATTTATTCCAAGGTTTTCACATGTAGCAAAACCATTAACGCAACTAATTAAGAAAGATAAAAAATATTGCGACTGGAATACACAGGCTCAAAAAGCATTTGAACAATTAAAACAATTGTTAATATCTCCACCAATCTTAAAATATCCAGATCAGAGTAAACAATTCATATTAGTTACCGACGCGAGTAACGTCGCAATTAGTGGTATTTTGTGCCAAACATACGAGAACAAAGAACACCCGATAAGTTATGCAAGCAGGACATTAAATAAACCAGAACAGAATTACTCAACAATAGAAAAAGAGGCGTTAGCTATAATTTGGTCAATTAAGCATTTTAGAGAATACCTAACAGGGGTGGACTTCAAGATTTACACAGACCATCGGAGCTTGAGATACTTATTTGCACTTAAAGACCAAAGTAGCCGTTTGTCCCGCTGGGCGCTGAGCTTAATGGAATACTGCTTTTCAATTGAATACCGCCCTGGTAAGCTGAATGGAAATGTTGACGCATTAACAAGATTAAGGGACGAGCCAAATGTGTATGACATACCAACGGAATTTGAAAACACATTACCGATGAGACAGATAACGGACACTAATAATGAAATGGCACTAATATTTATTTCTATATATATATAATACAGATGACTTAATTCGAGCTCAGCGTAACGACGTGAACACACAACAGATTCTATGCAAGGCTGAAAATAGTAATCACCATTGTTTCAACAATGATGGATTGCTATTCAAAAGAAAAACTAATAATGAAAGAATTGATCAATTAGTATAACCACATATCTTCACCAAACAAGTAAGGAATTTGTTTCATGACTCACCGTTTTCATGTCACCCGGGAGAAAAACATATGATAAATAATATTAAACAAAAATTTTACAGGAAAAATATGACCAACGAAATTAAGTAATATTGTAAAAAATGCCATTCATGCGGAATTAGAAAAATTAATTACATACCACCTGCAGAATTACAAGAAATGAACGTGCAATCTGGAGCTCGGGGTAGAATTTCACTAGATCTGGTCGGACCATTAAATAAAACAAGAAACGGTAACAAATATATCCTCACATGTATGGATTTCCTTACAAGATATCCGGAACTAATCGCAATTCCGGATATAAAAAGCGAAACTGTAGTGAAAGCGTTCAGTGGTGGAGGGGCGGAGGGGCTTCGGGTGGGTACGGCGGGGCTTCAGGAGGGTTCACATACTAGCGCCCTGATTGTAATGACCAGCAAACGTTAAAAGGAGGTGGTGAGCTAGTATGTGGACCCTCCTGAAGCCCCGCCGTACCCACCCGAAGCCCCTCCGCCACTCCACTTCCATCAACATCACCAGCCCCTCCGCCCCTCCCGAAGTCTCTCCGCCCCTCCGCTACCAGCAACATCACCAGCCCCTCCGCCCCTCCGCCCCTCCCGAAGCCCCACCGCCCCGCCGCCCCCACTAACACCACCAGCCCCTCTGCCCCTCCGTCACGAGTATGTAATGGATATTTTATATGGTAATATCCGTTATACTATCAGAATGTAGCTTGTAGTTATAGAAATGTTAAAGTACTGTACAACTATGTAATGAAATTTTATATGGTAATAAAAAATAATATTACAATGTTTTTTTTTTTTTTTGTTGTTGAGGGGAAACTCATCATGAGCACTGGGCGCTTTTTTGTTCTGCCGCGTACCAGTAGTGCCGGACTCTTACCGGCTAAAACCCCTCTTTTGCCTCTTACAGTTTTTTCCCGGACCACCGTTTCCGATATCTTCAACGGGAAGAAAAGCAGGCTCTTAATGATATTCCTCGTTTTTGCGTTCTTGCATTATGTGCACAATCATGTGTTGCAGGGTCTTCCAGTTTTCCTTTGACGCAATCATTTTTGACACTATATTGTCTGGTGTTACGTCATCGTCGATTTCCTCTTCCGTCATTCTTCGTATTTCTTGCCATCTCTGACATGTGAACAGCGCATGCTCGGGACTATCCTCCTCTCCACAGTATGCACATCTGTCTTCCTCGGTAATTTGCATTTTTTTCTTATAAGTTCCAAATGATACATGGCCAGTCAGCGCCTGTGTGAGCCAGAAATCAAGGTTTCTGTGTTTACATTCCACCCACGCCTTGATGTTTGGGATAAGCCTTTTTGTCCATTGTCCTTTTTCCACATTTTTATTCCATTGCTCTTGCCATAGATTTATGAGACTCTCTCTTGTCCTATTTTTTGCTGCCTTTTTGTCTGTGTCGGGGTTTTGGTGTATCTGTTTCCTTTCCATCACCAGAAGATCTATAGGTGGTACGCCCGTTACTACATTTAATGCCACGGTAGATATAGTTCTGTACGCGGAGGCTACTCTAAGTAGCATTTTCCTTTGTACAGAGTTTAACATGCTTATGTATTTTTTTGTCTCCATTGCCTTGTACCATATTGGCGCTCCATATAAAATAATGTTGTGTCCTACAGAGCATAAAATTTCCCGCTTTGCGCTAGTAGGCCCCTCGGTATTTGGTAGTAGTCTGGTCAAAACTGCAAGTCGTTGCTCTGCCTTTTTTACAGCCTCTCTAATGTGGATATCGAACTTCCCCCGACTGTCCAGGTGTACTCCTAGGTACCTTACCGATTTTGTAGGCTTTATTCCGGTGTCGCCCAATTTAAATACGATGTCCTCTTTTCCCCTTTTGCCTTTAAGCATTAGTGCCTCTGTTTTTTGTGGGGCCAAGGCCAGTCTATTTTCAGTCATCCAATTGTTTATTCTGTATAGGCATTCATTTGTGCAGGTTACTAGATCTTCTTTGTCCTCTGCTTTTACCAGTAACGCCAGGTCGTCTGCAAAAGCGATCGTCGTGGCATTTCCCATCAGCTGTACCTTCAGAACTCCGTCATATAGCAGATTCCATAATATCGGTCCGAGAGCTGATCCCTGTGGGACACCAGCTTGGATATTAAGTTCGTCTTTTCCATTATATCTTACCTTTCGATCTTTCAGGTACTCAGATATTGTATTTACTAGATATGAGGGTATCTTTCTCCGTCGCATTTCTTTGATAATTAAGCTGTGGCTTGCAGTATTGAATGCGTTCTTCACGTCAAGCAGCGCCAAGACGCACCAGCCCTTGTCTTCACTGTTTACAATTTCTATGATCTTCTCAATTGCTTGGACAGTTGACCTCCCCCTTCGAAAACCGTACTGGTTTTCATGCAGTACTTCCCCGCTCCCGATTTCTCTAATTAGTAAGTCTAAGTCTAAGTAAGTAGTCTAATTCTCTTATCATGATCTCGTACAGTTTGCTTAGTGAGTTCAGCAGGCATATTGGTCTGAATGAAAGAGTTTCCATGCTCCTTGCTCCTTTTGGCAGTAAAATTAATTTGGCCACTTGCCACTCCGTTGGGAATTTCTGCAATATTAAAATTCTATTAAGTTCCTCCAAAAGCCATAGGGGCCACTGTTTTGCTACTTCCTTAATAACCTCATTGGGTATTCCATCCAGCCCTGGTGCTTTTTTATTTTTCATCTTTTCGGTGGCTTGCATCAATTCTTCCGTGCTGAAGGGTGCTATCTGTGTGGTCCCTTTTTCTTCTGTCCAACTATCTACGACTGCTGGAAAAAGTTCTTTCACCGCTTTCTTTTTTGTTTCGCTGTCCAGTTTGAACGGTAATTTGTATCTTAGACTGTTCATCACTATTTTAAAGCCATTTCCCCAAATATCTTCTTCTAGGTCGTTGCAGAGCTTTCTCCATAGGATTCTTTTGGAGGTCCGAATACTATTTCTTAGCTCTTTTCTTTTTTCTCCGAGTTGGGAGTCTAGTTCTTCATCTTGGTTATCGTTTACCCTTTGTTTTGCCCTTAGTCTGAAGAGTTTCCTTCTAATATTATTGCATATTTCACGTTTTTGCGCTATCTCGGGATTCCACCAGTACGGTTGTCTTATCTCTGATGTGTGCTTGTTTTCACCTATGCTATCCTTGTAAGCTTGTCTTATGATGTTGTGTGGGGTGTTTCCTTCACCTCAGCACATCCGCAATTCCATGGAGGCCTTGAACGCGCCCCAGTCAATGGCGGTTTCAGCTACCTGTCTCCTCTTTTGATATTTTACCTTTGAAATTTCGAAGTATATATATTTATGCTCGGTATGGCTGTCAATATCCAAGACCTCCCAGTTTTTTATTCTGCGTGCTATTTTTTCCGTTGTTACTGTTACGTCAATGTGCGATTCGCTTCTACCTCTGACGAATGTAGGTGTACCGCCGGTATTTGCGACAACCATGTCGACAGAAGAGAAGTGGTCCATCCATAGTTCTCCCCTTGAATTTGTGTTGGGTGCCCCCCAGGCTGTGGATTTTGCGTTGATGTCTCCTACAAGGATCGTTTCATCTTTTGTGGTCTTGATTTGTCCCATTATTTTCTCCACTTCTTTCTTGTATGTTTCTTGTGATAAGTTCGGAGAGATATAGCATCCCATCAGGTTAAACTGGCTTGTCTTGACACATATAAAACCATCACCTCTAATTATGCCGCACACTCCCACTCCCCTGTTTAGAAACGTCACAGCCACGTCGCTTCTGTTGTCTTTTATAAACCTGTTATTTTCCACCATCTTTTTATTTGGTTCACATAGCACTAGTATGTCTATTTGCATCTGCATTGCAGTAGCATATGCTAGATCCTGTGTAGCTTTCCCCCGCCCTACATTTATTTGCAGTATTACAATATTACATATTATGATTACAATATTATAATATTACAATGTAAGAAAACTTTATTTTATTCACCCCCTCCATAGTGTATAGAGAGGATAACATATTAAATAAAGAAAAATCATCAAAAAATATGTACAATAATATTTAAATATACATGCAATATATCAAAAATACAAGATAATAAATAAAATCATATAAAATATACAAGATAATAAATAAAATCACCACCATCACCAGCACCATCACCAGCACGATCACCATCACCAGCACCACCACCACACCAGCACCATCACCAGCACCGCCACCACACCAGCACCACCACCACCACACCAGCACCATCACCAGCACCAGCAACAGGTGTCTCACGGGTATCCCACAGGTGTCTCACGGGTATCCCACAGGTGTCTCACAGCTCTCTCACAGGTGTCTCACAGCTCTTTCACATGTGTCTCACAGCGTCACACATGTATCTGACAGCTCCTCACATGTGTCTGACAGCGTCTCACCCGTTACTACATTTTAAGAATATTTTATTCAGGTACTAGTATGATTTAAGTCTGCTTAAATATTGAACTATTTTATCATGAAATAATAGATATTATGTGTTTATGTATTTCGTCTGATAGGCTACGAAGAAGGTGTTTTGTGGTAAGATCTTGCCCGGGGCGGTGTTTTTGCCGGAATTTAGTATGTCATAGTATTCGTCTTCTGTTATGTTTGGCGGTTCCTTATTGTCTCTGATTTGGTTAAAATGTCTGTCGTACCAGTCGTTCACGTTTGTGGGGTTATCGTTGTTATATGTAGAGTCGCCGATGGGGGTGAAAGCAGATGTGAAGTGGTTTGCGAAGGCGTATGCCTTATGTTCGTCTATCGTATGTTTTTTTTAATAAATGTAGGAGTGTAGGTGTACGTGACGTCTTTTTGTATTTTGTCTGTCGTTTAATTTTAGTCCAATAGGTTGTTCCTCGGTCTCTCTCAATTTCTTTGCATACTTCAAACCATTTGTTGCAGTGTCATTGTCTGTATGGTTTTGTTTAGTTTATTCATTATTGTTTTTGTGTTTCTGCCCCCTGTCAGAGTCATATTCTCTGCACGTTTGTCACTTGTACTTGATTAGTGTAAGTATGTACTTAGGTAGTCTGTGTTTGTAAAATGTTTCGTTTGTTTGGAGGCTATGTTTTTTTATAGAGCTAGTGAGTTTTATCTAAAATTCCGTTAGGTGATGTAGTTCTATGTCTTCTCTTTCGATTTCGTTCAGGTATGTCAGCATGAATGTATTTACTGCCTTTGTATTTGTGAGTTTGAGATTGAATTTTGTCTAGATTGTTTCGGCAGTTGGTGGTCGGTCTAGTTGAAATGTAAATTTAATAGCCAAGTTATCTGAGCAAAGGTCTGGTGTTACTTCGATGTCTGTTATATTATTTGTAAGATTGTCAATATGTATGTAGTATACCTGGGGTGGTGTCATTATTGTTGGGCATGATGAGTGTTGGTTGTGGTTGTGTTCAGGTATGTCAGCATAAATGTATTTACTGCCTTTGTATTTGTGAGTTTGAGATTGAATTTTGTCTTGATTGTTTCGGCAGTTGGTGGTCGGTCTAGTTTAAATGTAAATTTAATAGCCAAGTTATCTGAGCAAAGGTCTGGTGTTACTTCGATGTCTGTTCTATTATTTGTTAGATTGTCAATATGTATGTAGTATACCTGGTGTGGTGTCATTATTGTTGGGCATGATGAGTGTTGGTTGTGTGTGATTGTCTTCTGAAGTCAGAGTTATTTATGAACGTTTGTAGTTGACGTCTCTTCTAGGGGTTTAGATTAAAGTCACCAATGATAATCGAATATCTATTCAGGGGTGCTTTTATGGCGATGTTCTGTTCGATTGGTGAGTGTGGTTGAACGTATATCAGAAAGATGTGAAGTTTGTCATTGTCAAATGGGATTGTAAAGTAGAGGCAATCATTTTGTGGGTTGTTCAGTACTGGCGGGTTGGCTCTACGTGTGGTGTGGAGGATACCTATCCCAGGGATCCCCCTCGTGAATTGATGTTGATGTGTCCTTGTTTTTGCATGATTTCCCAGTTTAGGTCTTTATTTCTACGAAAAGGCAACTTTGAATGTTGTTATTCTCTATGCAGTTATTTATTTGTGTCCGTTTGTTACTGTAGCAGTCGATGTTTGCATATATGAAGGTCAGTCGGTCGTTCTGTGCATGCATGATGGCTTGTGTGGTATGATTTGAGGGTTCTGGCGGTGGTACGCTATCTAGTGCTTGTTTGTCGAACATGATTATATACATTCTGTTACCAGAAAATACAGCCTGTGTGTCAATGTCATAGTCAATTATAACGCGTTTGCGGAGCATTTTGAGAATCTCTTCTCTGTTAGTGTTCTGTGTGTTATTTATGCCATGTGTGTATGTGATAATGATATGGTCGTGTATAGTCAGTGGGTTATGGAATCTATTGTTATGACTGGTTGACTTTGGCATATCTGTAGATTTATTATTTATGTTTTTGATCCTTATGTTGGGGTTGCCTTCTATGATTGTTGTCGGTCTCTTTGGGCATCTGGGTGACCACGCTGCGTGGTTCTCGGCGTTGCAGGCGTCATATTTCGGTGGCTGTGGCGAATGGAATTTAGTTCCGTCATGTACCCCTTGACACTTGGTGCATGTTTTTCCTTTCCTGCATTCCTCGGTTGTGTGATCGTATACGGAGCACTTGCTGCATGCTTGTGGCATTGGTTTGGGTGGGGAGCTTGGTATGAACCTGTAGAACCTATTTAGGTAATACAGTACTCCGTCGTGTGTCATTCTTTCGAATGAGTCGATGTCTCCAGTTATAATTCTTATCATCGATGTTGGTATGTCTGTTGCTCTTGCTATGATGCATTTGCAGTATCTATAAGTGTATTTCTTGTCAGTGAGTTGCTTGCCAATATCTACGTCTAGGATTTCCTTTTCAACTCCAGAGGATTATGGAGTATAATTCGGTGTATGTGCGTTGTGTGTTCGGTGTGGTAGTTAGTTGTTGTTGGGTTCGAGATGTTTTGATGAGATGCTTGTCCATCAGTTCCTGGAGTTTATTTTTGGATTCTTTATTGTTTGTTTTTAGAGTGGAGTTGTTGTTTATCAGGTTTATGATAATGTCGTTGTTGTTGGGCATGTGCGTTTCCCGTAAGCGTGCAAGTTGTATGCGTGTGATGGTGGCATTCGTTCTTATTTTATAGTTGTGTTTGTAGGAGATGTATTCATTTAGTGGTTGTGATCTCGTTTATGTTATGTGTGCGCTTGTGTGTGTGTGTGCTTTATAGGGCTGTGTGTGCGTGTGTGAGTGCGGTTTTGTATGTGGGTATTTCAGATGTATGTGTCTGTGTTAGATTTGGTGTGGTTTTTAATTTCTTACTCGTTACGATGTTTTTCCGCGGTCGGCGTCTGGGGCGTATTTTAGGTCCCTTACTGTTTCTAGGTGCGCTGTCCTCGTTTGATGCTGACATTGGCTGGGTGTCCATCGCACTCACACGTGATGCACGGCTCATGGTTAATTAATTTAAAATAAAGTTATGTTACGATAGTATAATTTATTACATATGAACGGGCGTAATCAATTTAATTTATACTTGGTTGATTAATAGAACAACAAATCGCCAACACTGTAATTTACACATGGCAACACTGAAAATCATTTGGTTGAAGCTAATGTAAAATGATATTGAGGTTATGTTACTTCAAATGTCAATCAAAAGTCGGAACATAACGTCGTGAGTTTATCGTTACTCCACACTTATTTGTGTTTCGATCAGTTGCTGCGTTTGTGGAACCTGATATCGAATATTTCCCTCTTATAATTTTTTTTTGTTTGTTTTTAAAATGGTTGTTTTGATTGTGTTGTGATTAATTTAAAATAAGAGATATCTAACATGTGATAACAATACTAGAGTTCAATGAATAATTAACTACTTGTATAATTTACAGAGTATCTTATAACCGCTTACAAACTTATCAATAGAAATTAGACGATGTTTAATCTATCGGTATTTATTTGTTATAAGCACGTTAGCACGCCTACATTTTTAGGTTGGTAAGATTATTTGTATATTTAAGTTGGTAACAGGGATGCTGTTGTTGGGTGTTTAAAATTCATTTCTCTCGCTTGGAGTGGCGTACGCCCTGATGCTGCCGGCTGTCGAGGCTGTTCTGTGCTCAATTCCGTTCTTATATTTTCGTTTCTAATGATGCCTCTTCTTGTTATCCCTTTCACCTTGCCGCGATCTCCAGTGCTGTACATTTTTATCTTTGGTTGAATACCCATGTCTCACATCCATATGCCAGAGTGAGCCGATATATGATTTTATATATCTTGATTTTTGTTTCTATTGACACCACCTTTCCCCCAAGTGTATTGCGTGATGTAGGTTGCCTGCCTTCTCCTTTCTGTGGTTTATGTTTATTTCCTATCTTCCTTATTCTTCAAAAGTTAGTCCTAAATAATGAAAGTATTAAATCTGTTCTATATTTGCTCTTTCGATGTATATATTTATCATTTCTTCTTCATTTGATATGCCCATAACTTTGGCATTTGCTTGTTCATTTTTATGCCTGCTTCATGCATCATTTCATTCCATATTTTTAAATTCTCAAGTGAATATTTTTCACTACCTGCTACCAGTAGTGCATCATCGGCGAACGCACATTCGTGTATTTGTACTCTTTTTAGTTTTCTGTGTCCAAATACTAGTGGTTTTGTTTTTCTCTCTGCTTTTCTTATTATTTTATCCATAACAGTAGGTTATGTAGCTGAGAGATGTTCCGCTTAGTGATGAGCCCATAGGCGTTCATTTTATAGAAGTTGCTGTTGAATACACAAAAAAGTTTTATTCTAAAGTTAATTTAATTAGGTTGAATATGCGTGGGTATTGTTGTTTTTTGTGTATAATTTTTTTAAATTAATTTAGCAAGCAGGTGATTCTGTTATTGGTATATTTGTATATAAATTTATTATGTCAAAAGAAGCTAGAGAGTAATATGTTGGTAATTTTTATTGCTTATGTGGCTTTAAGTCCTGTTCTGTTTTTAATTGTGTGTTTAGGTTTTGTATTGAATGATGTTATTAATGATGCTGTTTATGATTTTAGCTATTTTATGTGTTGGTGAGTTAATTTATGTAATAATAGGTCTGATTGGTATTTCTTCTTTCTTTATTATTTGGAATTGGGTTTTGATTATTGGTTTTATTCTGTAATTTTCCTATTCATTTGGCCTATTCTCCTTTCATATTTTTTTGTCTCTTTGTAGGCGGTCCTTCAAGTAATTTTAATTCTTCAGTATTAAACGATTATTTGAGAGCGGTTTTAATGACTTGAAGCTTGGCGCATTTGGTAATTTTTTTGTCTGTCACGCGGCCGGGCAGGTTCGATTCTTGGGTGACGTGTAATTTTTATTTGGTAAAAATGCTTTGGTTAATAATAATAACAATAATAATAATAATAATAATTAATAATAATAATTAATAAAAATAATAATAAATAATAATTAATAAAAAAAAACTCGCGCGCCTCCATATTCAAATAAATTCATTCGCGCGAACCGCTAGGCGGGGGGGGCTGGGGACATGGGGGCCTTGCGAAGGGGCCTTACGACTTGGGGACCTGGGGGGCCCTACGATCTGGGCACCTGGGGGGGGGGTGGGGGCTTACGCCCTGGGAGCCGTGTGGAGGGGGCCCTGCAACATTCGAGGGTGGTCGCCCCTCTTGTATAGGCAACCCGTTGTACAAATACGACTCGTCCATCTCGACGACCGAAAAAACAAAATGGCTGAAATGCACTTTTAGACCCCCATGTCTATGTAATCCTTATGGGAAAATGGGGGAGCACTCTTGTAGGTACTCTACTGAAGGCGACTTTGAAAAACAATGTATTGACGTAACATATTTTGTAGTTACAATTAATATCTCGAAAGTATTAAAGGTTTCACAGATCTTCGTCTAAACCTATTACACATCGTAAAAGTATTAAGTTTTGTATAAAAAATAGTTTTAGTAATAAAATTTCATAAAAACATAACATAACTGTGCATTTCTAAAATTAAGTTATTACTAGAACTTATGCTAAACGAAGACGAGTATGAAATGACATTGCCTTATGGAAAAATGGGGGAGAACTCTTGTAGGTACTCTACTGAAGGCGACTTTGAAAAACAATGTATTGACGTAACATCTTTTGTAGTTACAATTAATATCTCGAAAGTATTAAAGGTTTCACAGATCTTCGTCTAAACCTATTACACATCGTAAAAGTATTAAGTTTTGTTTAAAAAATAGTTTTAGTAATAAAATTTCATAAAAACATAACATAACTGTGCATTTCTAAAATTAAGTTATTGCTAGAACTTATGCTAAACGAAGACGAGTATGAAATGACATTGCCACTCTTCGTAACAAGTTGAATGTAATATTTTGAAATGCGAATATGAAAGTCATATCCACATTTGTCAATATAGGTCATAATATTTGTCATATTATGAAAATCATATTTTCCATGACAAAAATTAATTTTGGTATCTTGGGTATAAAGACCTTAGCTAAAAAGTTTTAAACTTTTATATTACTACAGTCAACAATGGCTCTTGTCACTTTGTTAAACTTTAATGTCAATAAATTGTTTTTCAAACCCACCTTCGATTTTGATTAATTAAAATGTCCATTGGAATTGTTGATAAAACGAGTTTTCTGCAAATATCTTTGAATGTGTTAGGAATTGAGATAGGGTTGTAATTACGAAAAATGTTTGTCTTTTAATTCCGCATGGAATTACATAAAAATATTCTGGGGTTCCAATTTAAAATAAGAAAAATAAATTGCTTTATAGTTTGAAAAGTTTGACACTAAATTTTGGACACTCTGTATAATGCATATCAATAAAACTTGGTTAACGCAACTATCAGACCTTATTTAATGAGTACCTTGTATGGTTTTATTAACGAGGCACTATTTTTATCCCTTATTAATTTTCTTAGAGGATAAGTAAAGATCAAAAGACAAGGAAAAGTGCGAGGCAGCAATAGATGAGCAAGCGGGGCAGGGATCTAGGGCCCGATAGTCCAGAGGGAAAGGATATATTAGGAGCGAGTAAAAAAGTGTTGAGGTCACCCGAGCAGAGGAAAAATCAGGAAGACAGAAATTTAAGTGAACCAAAGGAAATGGATGAATTGAATAGAATGATTAAAGGTTTCATAGAAGAAATGAAGGAAGAATACAGAAGAGCTAAAGCACGAGATAAAGGAGGTAAGGAAAGAAATGAACAGAAAGGAGGAGAAATGGGTTCAAGAAAAAACGGAGATATACAGTAGACCGGAGAAGTTAGAGAGAAAACTAGAGATAGGAGAAAGAGAGAAGAGAAGAAATAACATAGTTATAACAGGGTTGAAAACAAAGGATGACATATAAACAGAGAAGTGGAGGAATTCATAAGGAATCAAATAGGAGTGGAAACAAAAATTGTAGCTACGTACAAGATAAAGAAGCGAGATGCAGAGGAAATAGTCATAGCGGAAGTGATCACAAGAGAAAATAAAGAAAAAATAATGAAGGCAAAGAGTAGACTGAGAGATACGAAGATATACATTGATAACGATTTGACCAGAGAAGAGAGGGAAATTCAAAGAGAGATAAGGAGCATTGCGAGAGAGGAAAGAGGAAAAGGAAATCATACAAAGGTGGGATACACGAAAGTAGTAATAAATGGAAAAGTATATGTTAGGGACAAAAAGGGAAAAGGCGTGGTTGTTAAGGAACAAAACGAGAGGCCAAAAAACTAACAGAGAAAAACGAGAAGGGCACTTCGAGAGAGACAAAAGGAAAGAATAAGGACACGCAAATGGAAACATACAAACAGGATGAGAGTAGCAATAAGGAAAAAAGGATCACTGGTACAAATGAAAATCGAAAAGAAAAATGGAGAATGGGAACCTCGAATGTAAGGGGTATAAATGGAAAAGAAATTGAAATAGTTCAGGAAATGAAAGCTAAAAATATAAAGATACTGGCAGTCACAGAAACGAAGAAGAAGGGGAAGGGGTGCATAGATCTGGGGGAAGAGCACATACTTTTACACAGCGAGGTGGAGGAAGAATATAGAGCACAGGCAGGAGTAGGCTGCATTATAGCAAGTGAGTATAAGAACCAGCTTAGAAACTATGAATTTCACTCACAAAGAATCATGACAATAGAAATGGAAGATGATTTCAAACAAAAATACCACGTAATTGTAGGATACGGCCCCAATGAAGACGAAAACTAGAAATGAAAGAAGGTTCTGGGAGGAGATGCAAAGCATATATGAAAAATCGGATGTAGAGACTTTATCTTGGGAGATTTAAATGGTAGAGTTGGGAACAGGGAAGAACGATATGAAGGTGTCATAGGGAAACATGGAGAAGAAAATCTTAATGGGAATGGCAAGATAATAATAGAGTTTTGCATGGAGAATAGCCTGATTATAACAAATTCGTTTTTCCAACATAAAGACAGTCACAAATACATGAGGGTAATGGCATCAAGAAATGAAATGTCAATAATAGATTACGCGCTAACAGAAAAATCAAACAAAAACAAAATAACCAACGTACGAGTGAGAAGAAGTGCGGAAATAGGAAGCGACCACCACCTATTAGTAGTAGATTTTATCAAGAAGGCATCGCAAGCAAAGAGGGACAATGGAATAAGAAGCAAACCCGAACAAGAAAAAATCAAAGGATATAGACTCCAAAACCGAGACGTGCTGGAAAAGTATAGGGAAATACTTAGTAGAGAATTTATTAAGGAAACCGAGACCGCAGACAACCTAGAAGAATAATCGCAGAAATTTAAAAACATTGTACTGAAGGCAGCAAGAGAGGAATGCGGCACCACCAAATTGGGATACAAGAAAAAACACACCGCCTGGTGGACCGACGAAGTCAAGTATTAGATAAAGGAGAAAAAGACGAGTTTGAATGAATACTTGGAAACAAAGACGGCAGAGAAATACAGCAGGTATAAGGCACAAAGAAAAAAGGCCAAAGAAACAGTAGACGGAGCGAAGAGGAAAAGCTGGGATGATTTCGGGAATAAAATGGAGGAGAATAAAAGGGACAACGAAAAGCTGTTCTACAAGGTTATAAAAAGTCTCAGGAAGGAAAAGACAAGCTCGTTACAGCTATTAAGAAATAAAGAAGGGGAAATTTTAGTAAAAGAAGAGGATGTCTTGGAAAGATGGAAAGAACATTTGCAAGAACTATTAGTGGGAAGGGATATAGGAGATAAACAGGAAAATCTGACACAGACAGAAAGCAGCAACAACAAAATCAAGGACAGTGACTTAGAAGATGGGGAAAATATTACTGAACAGGAAGTGAGAGATGCTATACAGAGAACAAAAACAGGAAAAGCTGCGGAACACGATCAAATTACCTCAGAAATGATCAAAAATCTAGACGACATCGGGTTCGAAAAACTGCATCAAATAGTTAGGATCGTGTATAAGGGAAAACAGATACCCAAGGATTGGGAGTATGGTATAATTATACCAGTATACAAAGGTGGAGATAGAAGGAACTGTGACAACTATAGGGGTATAACCTTATTATCGGTACCGGGAAAAGTATACGAATCTATACTTGAAGGAAGACTTAGAGAAAGAGTGGAAAAGGAATTGGAGGAGAATCAAAGTGGATTTAGGAGAGGGAGGAGTACTCAGGATAATATATTTACCATACGGCAAATTATAGAAAAATACAGAGCACGCAATAAGGAAATATTAATGGGTTACATAGATTTGGAGAAAGCATTTGATAGAGTAAATAGGAAAATGATTTGGAAGACCTTGGAAAAACTGGGAATAGGAGAAGAATTAAAAGAAGCTGTAAGGAGTATTTACCATAAGAATCAAAACTATGTGAGAACAAGAAACATGACATCGGAAGTATTTACAACAAACGAAGAAGTTAGACAGGGGGGGGGGGGACACTAAGCCCACTGCTTTTCATAACAGCACTGGATGAAGTTATCAAAAAATCAGTACCTGAGATGAGGAAACTTTGTGTGGGGTACAAAAACATGCAGATAGTGAGCGCCAACATATGCGCGTTTGCAGACGACATGGTGATATTTGCAGAGAATGAAAGGGATCTACAACACAATATAAATATTCCGGAGAAACAACTAGCCCCCTTTAACCTAAAAATTAATGAAAAGAAAACGAAAGTGATGAGAATTGCAAGAGAGAAGAGGGAAAGACATTTAAAAATAAAAATCGAAGGCAAAGAAATTCAGCAAGTATCGCAATACAAGTACCTAGGAGCGATTGTAGAAGAGAGCGGTAGTTTGGAAGGTGAAATTAATAATAGAATAACAGCACCCGCGAAAGTGTTCCATAGCCTAAGAACTCAGTGCCTAAACAACAAGGAAGTATCGAAGAAAACGAAAATAGTGGTGTTTGACGCAATATATATTCCAACACTCACATATGGAAGTGACACGTGGGTCACAAATAAAAAGCAAGAGAGCAGACTACAAGCAGCCGAAATGAAATATCTGAGAAGAACGGAGGGTATTTCAATGCTGAACAAAACCAGAAACACAGATATTAGGAAGAACCTAGGGGTAGTACCGATAAAGAAGAAAATAGAGGGAAATAAACTCAGATGGTTGGGGCACCTTAACAGAATGATGGAAACAGGACTCACAAAAATAATATGGGAAGCAAGACCGGTTGGAAAAAGAGGGAGAGGTAGACCTGCAAAAACATGGCATGAAACAATATGTGAAATTTAAAAAAAACAGTGGTATAGATTTTAAGGAGGCAAAGACTAAAAGTGCGGACAGAAGTGAATGGCGGTAGTGGGTGAATGACAGTACAAAAGGATAACAGGACAAAACCTCGACACCCAATGGGTAAAAGAGGGATGGATTATGTATGTATGTATTAATTTTCTTAACAAATGATGCAAAACTGTTTTTTTCAGTTTTAATTTTTTTTGTGCTTAACTGTCACTAAACCGATTTCAATAAAATTTTATGGGTATGTAGGTATCTATAAGAGGCACCCAAATAAGTAACAGAGAATATACCATGCAATCTAAAAATATATATCATGATAGCGTCGTTTTTTGGGACACCCTGTATAATCAAAAATAGTTTTCTGAAATACACCCTAGAAAGCAACTGAAGTCTGCAAAATATCAAAATCCTAACTCAATTAGTAACTGAGCTATTGAAGACGGGAGGTGAAATGACGGACCCTGTATAATGCGTCAACTACATTTGTAACTGCTTCGCCTAATTGGTCGAACACGAAAGTGACACATCCGTCTACTTTTGTTCCCTTACAGGATATAGGTGAATGGTTGAGATTTTGGTGGTTTATTGGATAAGATAACACTCCCGTGAATAGATACTGAAACTGACTTGTGAATATTGCCCAGGTTGTTTTTCAATGTAATTATGTCTCGTACCTATAATTCTGCGTGTTTTTAGGTACAACTGTTGTTACGTAATCGAAGGACCAGGCGAGTTGTATCGCCAATGTAAATGAAAAGGTAATTAAAATTCGTAGGTTTGGAAATAACGTGGACTATAATTAATATGTAACAATAATAAATACACAACGATGTATACCGGCGAAGGTAACGAATTGAAGTCTTGTCTACTCTACACTCTTACAACTATTTTTTTAGTTACTGGGGTGGGGCGCAATTTGAATTATGCACCGCGAGGGGTGGCTTGAAGATGGTCCCTGATTGGTGCGGAATTTCGTTTTGGTAAACCATGTTGCCACACTTGGTTCTTACAATCCTTGGGTAATTCCTCTATCTGAATTTCTGAGGATTCCTAATGCGGTGCAATAAATATGTTTTGGATTTCCCGGTCGCTAATTATATTTGCCGAAGTGGCAATCCTTGCTCAATAAACAGCTTAAGGTGCCTATTGATCTTTATGCGCACCGTAATTTACTCAAGCACTTCTCGGTGAATATAATGGACAGCTAATAGCCACTCCAATAACTCGTCTTTTCAATCTTAATACAAATGTGTCTGCTGCAATAAAAGCCAAATACCGAGAATACACTTTAAAACAGATTTGGGGTTCGAAACAACTGCATTGATTCGTATTTTCTGGCGGAGAATTACCGTAACTGGGTAACGCGTGACTTATGAATTTGCTTGAAAACTATTGTGACTATGTTATCTCGCGGACCGACGTAACACATCTGATCGACTTTAATTCTGGTACGCGTGTCTCCACGACCAAACACCGACTGATCCCCCTCTGTCATCGTTTTGAGTTTAAATAAACTCACGAACGTTACTTCAAATTCTTCCCGCGCATCAATACAGCTAAAACTCTCGCGTCCCTTGCACGGTGGTCGCCAATGGAAATTTCCACTGGAGATCTGGTATACAGTGAACTGCCTGGGCACATATCTACCTGATGGTGCCCATATGTGATGCCCCTATGGAATATTTGGACGACGCGTATCTGCAAATTTTGGCTTTGCCACGCCTTTTCCGTGTTCAAACGCGTCTCTGGTGATTAGTAAGGGCTTCGTTGGCGTCGCGATGTCGCACATGATTCTGGCACTAATTCACTTAATATAACTGTAATTTTGTCGTACTCATCTTTTATTTTAAATCTTTTTATTACTCATTTAATTAAATATCAAGCCGTATATGTTGGCACCTTACTAATGTACAAATGAATTTCGAAAATGAATAAATGTGTATAATTATAAGCCCGATCCATTCTAGTTTTAAGGTCTTTGTAATAAAATTTGAATTAGTTTTCAATCTGTTTTCTTTTCTACAGGCCTGTAAAATATTACAGGTCTTTTATACAAGCACGTAAAGTATTACAGGTCTGTTCCTATAATTTATCGTTTACTTGGTTACCATAAACAACAACATAATCCTATAAAATGTCATTAACTAAGAAGGTGGAAATAAAGTTATTTCCATGATAGTTCATTTTATAAAGGAAGCAACTAATTTTGCTATTCTAAGTGACGAGACAACAGATATTTCATCAAAAGAACAACTGTCAATATGCTTGAGAATTGTAGATAGCAATTTAGAAATCTATGAATATTTCATTGGATTGTATGAGACACCTTTCACGAATTCAGAAACGTTGTATTCAGTTATAAATGATGTATTGATAAGGCTAGAATTACCAATTGCAGAGGACAGTGTTATGATGGTGCAAGGAATGTAAGTGAATTAAAAGTGGATTGCAAGCTAGAATTCGACAGTCCGAAAATAGAGCCGTTTTTGTCTACTGCATGGCGCATGCATTAAATTTGGTAGTGCACGATGGTATGCAAGAAATTTTGGAAACACGAAATTTCTTAAGAGCGCGGTTTTTCGGGCGTAAAAGTGTTTTTCAACTTAAATGCTGTTAATAATCACTTTCACGTTATATTTTCTGTACCATAAATTAACAAAATAAATACTACGTGTCGCTGTATAGTAAGTTTTTTGATTATTTACGTTTTTCTATGAAATTTCATGAAATCGTCGCTTTTTGCCGTTTTTCATCTTCATGGATTGTATTTGCAAATATTTGCGCAATTTTAAAGCTTTACATGAATATAGACCTGATTCTACGTGTCACTGTATAGTTTATAATTAAAATTACCAATTATTTACCATATTATTTAAATAATTTGATTCAGAGAAATTATGTTTATTCATTCCAAAAATATAACCTGAAACCTTGTAAAATACTGTATCTAATAAGATATAGTACTTATTAATTAACAGATGTTTTATGGTTTTATTAATTATTTAAAATGTATCTAAATTGAATATCCCGCCGTGAAAATAGTTAAAAATTTGCTCCTAGCAGTTCATATGTTCGCTACGAGATGGATCAATGACATAATTGCTAAGCCATGTTGCCAACACTTGTAACAGAAGTTTGAAATATGCGGGTCTCAGCCGTTTGAACGAAAGCCGACATTATTTTGCGGACTTCGTATGTAAACCGCGAAATATCGTAATTCTTATAACTTTTAATGCAGGACATTCTAAATCTTTGCAACGCGAATGATGATTGCCCCATCACCATGGGCATTATCGTAAATGGGTTTTTTGTGCTATTTTCTGTTATAAGGAAATTAGTTTTTTATTTACTATTTTTCTAGCAGCCAAGGAAACTTTTTTTTTTGTCATTTTTTAAAGAGTTTAATCTCTTCTCATAATTTTTTATGATATGGTTAACACATTCAATTTTTGTGATATCCTTCCCATACACACAAATCTCGAAATACGCAAAAGAACTACACAATGCACAAATAAATTGTCACAGGAAGATTTAATTGTCTAACTAAATATAAAAAATATAAAATATGCAATAATAATTGTCATAGGGAGGAATTAGTCATACACAAAATACAGACACAATAGTTGTCACAGGGTGAAAGTAGAAAATAGTCACGGGGGAGACAGAAGTTTATAAAATACACACAGAACCAAAACGCACAATAACCAAAGCAGAAACGGACGAAGAAAGCACAACCATAATTGAATAGGATTTTCAAATTAACTACGCACCCGAATGTAAAGAAACCTAAATGAATCTATTTGCATATGGGGTGTTGTTGAAATCTCTAGGGCGAAATGCACGCACTTAAAATACTTTAAGAAGGGATAAGTATGTACACAAAATTTGGGTCCTGAGGAGATAAGGAGATAAGTTCTTGGGTCGTTTATAACTGCCATCTTAATACTACCTCTGTTCCATAATAAGTGAGCCATTTGAGTTTTCTTTCAAACTTATTGACACTTAGTTATTTTTTTAATTTATATTTTGATATTCTTAATATACGCAAAACTTATTTTGTGAAAAATAAACATCGGTAATGGGTCACTTATTATGGAAAAAAAATAAAAATCGGTAATGGCTCACTTATTATGGAAAAACTAAAAATCGGTAATGGCTCACTTATTATGGAACAGAGGTATTAGTTTTTTGGACAGTTGAAGAGGTCACCAAGAGCTTGCTTATATTGACACCAAACATTTGATTTGAAGTGAAAAATAAAAGTATTTAAAATAAATATGGTCTCAGTTTACTTATAGTTTTATTAGGGCGAAATTGAAGGAAACTCGTTTTCCAATGTTATTTCGCGATCAAATAATCCCTCGTCACGACAACGAAAATGGAATTGGCTGTGTCAGGCATCTATTTATTTTAAAATAAAAGTGATCTTAAAGTGTAAGAAATGTTTCATATACCTTTTTTGGCTAATAAGCTTACAGTAATATTAATAAGACTCAAATTTGGTCACATAAATTACAAAACTTGTAAAAGGATTTAGTGAATTTAATTAAATAAATATAACATTTTAAAGAAATTATTCCCTGATATTGAGAGGCCTCTTTACCCCAGCTAATATACGGCATTATTAATAAGCGACAGCCAAATAATTTATAAACGGGTTAACATAATTACAATCGGAGAACTGATATAGAAAGTTTAGACATTTATCTACAATTAGACAAAGTTTTAAGAAATAAATTAAAAGTGACTTATTTCTGATCACCTAATCGGATTTATGTGCAGACAAGAATACTCCATTATAATTCAAGATATTGGAACAAAAAAAAGAAGGTGGTTCACAACAATATTAGCTCCAAAGAAACCGAGTGAATTTCTATTTTATGTACCCTGTCTTAATTAAATAAATACAGAAGAAAATTTCACAAATCTGCTAAACAGCCATTCTTTTAATAAACATAATAAATCACCGTTTTATTATTTCCTAAAACTACTCGGCTCACTTGTAGATAAATATCTGAAGTTTCTAAATCAGGTCTCCGATTGCAATTATGTTGACCCGTTCATAAATTATCTTGGCTGTCGTGTACATGCAATTCCACATACCGCCTTTGGGTAAAGACGGCTCTTAAAATATATAATATAATATAATATAATAATAATAATAATAATAATAATAATCCCTACTACTCCTCCACCTATGGCGTAATTGGTTACTGTCTTTGTTTGAAAGGGAATTGTTACCCAATTATATAATATAATGTATCGGAAATAAAGTGTTTATGCTCATAAATTAGCACGCGTCGAAAAAAATCTCGCGCTGCTTCATCGTAAAATTATTTGTGGTCCGCCGCAAAAAAAGCTGGCTATACAAATTAAACACATGGCAACACGTTCAATTTTTTGCACGCAAATTTCGTTAGTAAGGAATGCAAAACATATTACAGAGCGCTTTTAAATCAAATCCTGGCGGATTTATCAACAACTAGAGGCCAGTTTTTGCGCCAAAACCCCGCTCTTAAGCATTATGAAAGACCTCACACATTTTGTTAATAAATGGATAAAAGAAATCTAAATATTTAAGAGATTAAAATTTAATACAGAATGGGAGTCAAGTTCTCTGCGTCCATTTTGTCCGACTAGATGATGCATGCGGGTATCTTCACAAAAAAGCATTGTTGATAATTACCAAACATTAATTGACTTTATACAAAATGACTCTGATAGTGATAAGATTGAAGCTGGTGCAGAGGCTAATGGATATTTAAAAAATCTACTGCAACAAAAAACTTTTTTTAATTTAAAAATGGTTATCAAGATATTGTGTCAAATCATTAAAATTAATGGAGATCAAGTTACAAAGACAACGAGTTTCACCTAGGCCATTAAATGATGGTTCCTTGGGGCATTCATTTTTAAATGCGTTTGATTTTTATAAACAAATTTCCTATGAAGTTGATGATAAGGTCATTGTAAGTCTGAACGATCGCTTCGAAACTGCGTCTATACAACATTTGATAAACATGGAACAGTTTATTTTGGAAAAGGTTGATAAGGAGATTTGCACATTTTATGGAGAAGATTCTAATGTAGAGCGATTAAAGCTTCACAGGGACATGCTTCTTGATTTGGCTTCGACTGAAGCAGTGAAATTAAATTCAATTACTGATGTCTGTACATTTCTAAAAAGTCGTCAACATATCATGGAAATGTTGCCGGAAATTCATAAATTTGTTAATATATTTTTAACTATACCTGCGACAACATGTACAGCTGAAAGAACATTCTCTAGTTTTAGATGTTTAAAATCCTATTTAAGATCGACAATGGGACGGGAGAGGTTAAATCACATTTCACTTTTAAATATTCACCGAGATCTGTCGCAATCAATAAATATTGACGACATTGCCAACGAGTTTATTTCGCGGGAAACTGTGAGACAAAACACATTTTCTCGGGAATGATAAATTTTATAATATTTTATATTATATTATTTATATTTTATTTATATTATAGGTTTATTATTAGTTTTAAGAATTTTTATTTTTCATTGTTAGTTTTAAGAAATACCACTTTATTTGCCAAATAAATCAACTTATTTTTCTAAATGACCAAATAACTGACTTTACTTTTTGCCCCCCTCGAGATTCTGAAAAGTCGGCGCCTATGCCCTTTATGCATTATAAAACCATTAGGTTACTACCTGTTTGACGATATTTCGTTAGCTGGCCGACAGGAATCAAGGTAAATGCTACGTATCGCCTCAATAAAGTAATAAAGTAATAAGTAACCACGACGCATTTTTATTCAAATGCAAAAGACGGGCGCACTACAAAGGTAAAAACCTGTACGGGAACCTTACTTTTGTGTAATTACGGTGGTATTTTAGGTTAATTTCCGACCTCTCTAATCCTGTTATTAAAAAACAATCCCAACCCTTATTAAGACATTTATTGCACGTTGGGCTTCTAGGTATCTGCATAAGATAATCACTTTGTTTTACCGTACCGAACCTTTGCGGTAGATTTTGAGAAAAAAATACCGCGGTACGGTAGTCGATACTTTTTTTAAAAAGTACCGCGGTACGGTAACCGGTAGTCCAAAAAGTACGGCGGTAGAATACCGCGGTACTTCTACCGCGGTAGTTCCAATAACTGCTCCTGTCAATCAGGACATGGTCTATTTGGTTAATGGTGGTTCCGCTGGGTGCGATCCATGTCCATTTATGTATCTCCTTCCTTTGTAGCTGAGTGCTCCATACAACCATATTTTTCCCAATGGCGAAGTTTATCAGTCTTTGCCCGTTGTCATTTGATTCTCATGCTTACTATAATTACCCACTGTCATTCTGTACATGCTTTCCTTCCCTACTTTTGCATTGCAATCCCCTATACCATTTTGATATCACTCGTTGGCATTTTTTCGTACTCCTCCTCTAATGTTGTAATGTAAAAGGTTTCCTTGCTTGCTTCGTCTTTCTCTTCGGTCGGGGCATAAATGTTTATTTAGCTTATATTGTTTTTTGGCCCTTTTACCCTTAAATAGCACATCCTCTCGGAAATGAGCCTAAAATCGATAATTTTTGTTTTGTACTCGTTTAGCACTATAAAACCTGTGCCCAGCCTTCTATCCTCCCCTCCACTCTTTAGGAACACTGCATTTTCCTCTTCGGCTATTTCTTGGCCTAGTTGTTTGGTCTCTTGCAACGCTATCACACTTATTCTATATCTTTTCGTTTCACTTACCACTTCTTTCAGTGCTCCTGCCTCAAAAGTCCCCCGTACATTCCACGTCGCCAGGTTGATTGGCTCCTTTCTACGTTCATTTGTCTTTGCGTTTTCTGTCCTGTTCTTATTTTGCCTAGTTTTGTTTCCCGTTTTTTGTTTTATTTTTTATTTTAAGTTATTTTAATTGTTCTAGCAATGAAAAAATAGTATATACACCACGGTTGTGAATACTATTACAGGCTCGGATCATGTAACGCTCAGCGCTATCAGTAAAAGAAAACCATGCACTATTATTACAGCTATTTAATGTTACTATTCTAAATATTATTCTAGCGAGGCAAAGTTGTTTGCCTCCCGCATATGAGGGAGCCAAAGTTGTTTGCGCAAATGTGTAAAACTTTATGTGCAATATTTCTTGTCGAAAAGGTTCTTGTCTACAACCAATAGAAAACGAGATAAATTGAGTTTTAGTTTACGCCTTTTTGAGAGGCAAAACTACAGTTTTACTGTAGCATTATTTAAAAAATGGAAGCATTTTCGCCCAATTAAGCGGCTGCCTCAATTAAGCGAATTTTACATCAAATTAAACAATGAGTATTTTTTTTAACTTCCTTCTAAACGTATGCATTTATAAGAAAATAATATAAACTTGCAAGAAAAAAAATATATATTGTAAAGAAAAATATTTAATCTAAAACTATTAAAAATATTTTCGAAAATTCTTATAATTTTCAATAGGAACTTGTATGTCTTCATTTTCTTATTGCTAAAAATTTAGGGAACTACTAAAGGTTTGAAGCTGCGAACAGCAACTCAATTCTGTCTACTGTTGATTTTTTGTCAACAACATTGGTCAGTAACAAACCGCATTACTTGCAAAGGGATATTTTTGTACTAATCTCTCAGGCTGTGGAATTTATTGAATTTTCATCAATGGATTCTAGTATGGAATTATCCAATTTTTGCTTTTTACTGCCCCAATTAAGCGGAATATTGTCCCAATTAAACGAGTAATTTACTGTTAGTATAATATGCGGCTGCCCCGATTCACCAGCGGCCTAATTAAGCGGAATCGACTGTATTTTTAAGATAAATGGCACAGCAAAATGTAGAATTGAGTAAAAGTACACTCTCGTGAAAATCAAATAAATAAGTAGTCAATTACTTAATAAACACCGAAAAAACTTAGTGGTGATTGTAAAAAAAAAATTGATTGGAAAATATTGTTCTTCATTAACATAATTGTATACACTAAATATGGACATTTTATTTCTTTTAAAGTGGTCTTTATGGGCTCTGTTCAGTCGTCAAATTAGGTTGTCTACCGTTGTGGTCCACCGAGTGAGCCGGTTCGGGGTTCGCTACCATCTGCCTATACGCGCCCGGTGGACTTTTTTGTACGTTAGTTTTTAAGTATTCTTCTGGAAAAAGGCAGAGTTGAATTTAAGTTGTACGTTCGAGAGCACGTGGTGTTCGCCATCCCAGGGTTTCCTACGATTGTCTAACTTGCTGCGGGACGTCGTCCGAAAGTTAGAGGAGCACCGCGCCAGAGCACCGTACATAAGGTAGGTGGTAGTGCTACGTACAAATCGGCTCACTCGCTAATACAGTCTACAACCCCCATCGCCGTGCGAAATCGTGACAACCTACCAGCCCTTTCAGCTGTATTAATCCCACGAGCACACATTTTGGGGTACCTTAGCCCAGTGATATTTTTTGGAAAATGTCTCATGCAGTATCTATGGCAGCTAGGCTTAGAGTGGGACGAGAAACCGCCGGAGGAAGTGTGTAATCGTTGGAACCAATTTCGCCAAGAATTACCACTTCTGGCCCAGTTGGATCTGCCGCGAAGCTTACAAATCAACAAAGGTGATCGGGTTCAACTTCATGGGTTCTCAGACAGCTCTGAGAAAGATTACGCCGGTGTTGTATACATAAGGTAGGTGGTAGTGGTAAGTACAAATCGGCTCACACGCTAATACAGTCCACAACCCCCATCGCCGTGCGAAATCGTGACAACCTACCAGCCCTTTCAGCTGTATTAGGCCCACGAGCGCTCACTTTGGTCCTTCGAACCGGATAGCGATACTGGTAATCGTTTCCGTAATTCGAGTTTGGTGACGTAATTCGTTAAACATTCGATTGGGATTTTTTGTTGTCTAATTACTCGAATTATTTGTCGTTATGCCGACAAATATTAACTGCTACAGCTACTAAGTCTTCCGTATGATTATTATACAAAGATTTGTAATTTGAGGTTTCTTGTAATATTGTTAGTGCGGTGTTCATTCTTATCCGAGGCCATTGTTGAATTCGGCGTGCAGACGCGCGAGTTATATGTCGGTAAACAAAGGATTTTATTAAGTAACATTGCACAACATTTCACAACGAATGACTAATTTGTTATTCTTCCTTTTTGTTAACTTAGCATTAATTTATTATAAATAGTAGCACCTTAATATTAATATTTAATTTCCACTTTAGACTCTGCACAGCACGTTAATCTCAATGTACTGTTTGTTGTATCGTTAAGTCGCATAATTATTACATAATACTTAATAGTTAAAGTTAAGTGTAATCAAGTTTAATAAAGTTTATTTTTAAAAACCTAAATCGTTAAATCGAGTATTTAACTGGCGCAGTGCGGTAGGATAAGTCAGAAGTAATTGTCCAATTGATTGTTTCAATTACTTTTGTATTAACAATTAATCTGAGTATCCGTATCTTCATCGAATCACATCGAGTCTTCAATTACACGAAGTAGGAGTCCAAAGCTGAGCCTTATCGAGAAGTAGCAGCCTTCAATCGTGAAGTTGCAGCAATCTCCTCTCGAAGAACGACCTAGAGAACGTCGACACTTCATCGAGAAGCGGCGTCAACCCAGGTCAACGCAGCCAGCTGACAGCTATAATCGCTGTACAATCGTCTCAGCAGAGCATCGTATCGTCCCACGGAGGACATCACAACAGCAGAGTCAGGGAATTCCTCAATGAATTTCGCAATAACATTGTGAGTAAGCATTTTCGTTGAGTATACATATCGCGACTATAAATTTAATGTCAGAAGACGAATTAATAAGTAAACTGAATCAAATCTCATTATTTGAAGAAGAAATAAGTGATAATAATTTAGAAGACGAAACTATTGTAAAAATGGCCAACGTAAATTTCGACTCATCATTTTTAAAATGTATTCCCACTTTTAACGGCGACTCAAACGAGTTACACCGATATTTGAAAGTCTCAGAACAATTAATTACCACATTTTATGATGCGGCAAATCCAAACAATTTTCGAAATACATATTTAATTAATTCAATATTAAATAAATTTGAGGGAAATGCAAAACTCATTGCAAACATTCATGAAATTACCAATTGGAATGAGTTAAAAATTGTTTTGATTCGTAACTTCAGCGATCATCGCGACGAATCCTGTTTAAATAGGGATTTGACTAATTTAAGGCAGAAATCTTTAGAATCACCGCGTGAATTTTACGACAAATGTTTACATTTGTTAAACATAATATGTTCTTACATAGACATACACGAAGAATTGGCGAACAATCGCATACTAAAAAGAAATTTATATACTGAATTAACTTTAAAAACGTTTTTGGTTGGATTGAAAGATCCATTAGGCACAATAATAAGAACAATGCGTCCAAATAATTTAGCAGAAGCTATTAGGTTTGTGGAAGAAGAAGAAAATATTAAATACTTACAAAATCAAAACTTCCAGAAATCTAATTTTAATCAAAAACAAAATTTTAATCAACGTGCCAATGTTAATCAAAAACAAAATTTTAATCAAAAACCCAATTTTTATCAAAATCAAAGACAAAATTTTTATTATCAAAAACCAAATTTCTATCCAAGATATGATGGTTCTCAAAATCAGTCAAATTTCCCAAGTCAACCTATAAATTTACAACGAAATTTTAATTCTTTCACTAAATTCCCAACGAATAAACAAACGTTTGGAAATAATAATTATAACAATCAAAATGTTTGGCGTCCACGAAATTTGCCACAAACAAAACAAACTCCGATGAGCACTAGTACTAGGAATGTGTATAAACATCCTAACCAATTCAATCAGAATCAAAGGCCAAATTATACGGCAGAGGAATTACATCATTTGGGAGTCAATGGTGATAATAATGAAGAAAATTTTTACGAACTGCCTCTTGCCAACGACGAAACGTAAATAATAATAATAATCGTAAACATTATAATAATAAGTATTTTAATGAACATAATAATGAATATGAAAATAATTATGAAAATGAATATATTAATAATACTAATGAAAAATATGAATATGATGGTGAATATGTTAATGATGTTAATGTAAATGAAAATAATGAGTGTATTTGTTGTAACTCAAATACGAGTTACCTAATACATTTTAATTACGATAATATTAATGAAAATAACAAATTACCTTATATTCAATTAAATAAAGATGGAAAATATTTGAAATTCCTAATTGATAGCGCAGCGACTAATTCTTTTCGAAATCCAGAAGTTGCAGAAAAATATTATCAAAATAATACAGTTTTCGAACCATTCGTAGTAAAATCAGTTCATGAAACCACAAGGCATAATAACGCAGTAATAATACCTGCCCCAAAAGAATTTAGTCTGAGAAAAATTAATCTTAAATTTAATCTGTTTAAATTTCATGATATTTATGATGGATTAATAGGTATGGATATTTAAAAAAAATTAAATGCAAACATTGATCTAATGAATTCTATATTTGTTACGCCAAATGCAGCAATAAAACTTAAATTTCAAGAAAATAATAAAGAAGTGTCATCAATTATTCCTATATTTGAATCTAAAGTAGATAAAGTAAATCAAATAATAACTATCCCAGTCAACGTCAAAAATGGAGAAATAATAATTCCTGAATTAGAAATTGGAAAGTGCAAAATTCCAGAATGTCTCAGCATTGCTGAAAATTATTTAGCTCAAGTAGAAATTTTTAATGAATCAAAGAATCCAGTTAATTTAGAATTTTTTGAAAAGGTACAAGTCAAAAAGTTCAAACGTCATAATTTCGAAATACATCATATTTCAAATTATCAAAATGAAGATATTAAACAAAAAATAGATTTTTCAAAAATTCGAATCAATCATTTAAA
The DNA here is from genome assembly GCA_951805005.1 of Othius punctulatus. Classification (NCBI taxonomy): domain Eukaryota; kingdom Metazoa; phylum Arthropoda; class Insecta; order Coleoptera; family Staphylinidae; genus Othius; species Othius punctulatus. The sequence goes on along the minus strand of OX638138.1, from coordinate 66,602,172 downwards.
TAATGAAGAAACGGATAATATTAAAAAACTTTGTGTAGAATAAATATTCAGATATATTTTATAAAGAAAATTCCAAATTAACTTTTACTAACCAAATTAAACAGAATTAAAACTAAAGATGAAATACCTATTTACACTAAAAGTTATCGATATCCGTATATACATAAAGAAGAAGTAGAAAAACAAATTCAATCTATGCTTGATCAGAATATAATAAGACCTAGTGATTCTCCCTGGTCATCTCCTATTTGGATAGTTCCAAAAAAATTATATAAATCTGGAAAACAAAAATGGCGTTTAGTAGTTGATTATAGAAAAGTTAATGAAAGAACTATTGATGATAAATATCCAATACCAAATATTATTGAAATTTTGGACAAATTAGGTAAATGTAATTATTTCACTACTATTGATTTAGCTAGCGGATTTCACCAAATTGAAATGCATAAAGATGATATAAGCAAAACTGCCTTTAATGTCGACAATGGACACTACGAATATTTAAGAATGCCGTTTGGTTTAAAGAATGCACCGGCAACTTTTCAGCGTGTAATGGATAACATATTGAGAGGATATGTTAATAAAATTTGTTTAGTTTATTTAGATGATATAATTGTTTTCTCAACATCTCTTCAAGAGCATATAGAAAGACTAAAATTAATTTTCCAAAGACTACGTGAAACAAATTTTAAGATACAGTTAGACAAGACTGAATTTTTACAAAAGGAAGTAAACTATTTAGGGCATGTAGTAACACCAGAAGGTATTAAACCTAATCCCGATAAAGTTTATGCAATAAAAAAATATCCTATTCCAAAAAGTACGAAAGAAATCAAAGGATTTCTAGGTTTATTAGGTTACTATAGAAGATTCATAAATAATTTTGCTAAACTTACAAAACCTTTAACTAAAAGTTTAAAGAAAGACTCTAAGATAGTACATAATTCGGAACTTATAAATTGCTTTGAAACTTGTAAAAACTTATTAATTAATGAACCAATATTACAGTACCCAGATTTTTCCGAAACATTTAACTTGACAACTGATGCAAGTAATTTTGCTATAGGCGCTGTATTATCGCAAGGAACTTCAGGAAAAGATAAACCTGTAGCTTATGCTTCAAGAACTTTAAACGAATCAGAAATAAATTATAGTACAGTAGAAAAAGAACTATTAGTTATAGTATGGGCAACTAAATATTTTAGACCCTATTTATTTGGAAGAAGATTTAATATATATAGTGATCAACAACCACTACAATGGTTATTTTCATTAAAAAATCCTAATTCTAAGTTAGTCCGTTGGAGACTAAGATTAGAAGAATTTGATTATGAAATAAAATATAAGAAAGGTAAGGAAAATAAAATTGCAGATGCTTTGAGTAGAATAAAATAAAATTCTACCAATTTAACTTATAAAGATTATATCAAAAATAATGAAAATAATAATACAGAATTAAATGCTTTAACAGAAGAAGAATTAAAAGCTTTAGACGAATATTTTGATGACAATGAATCAATGATTGTAAATATTGACAATGATGATGAAACAAAAAAGATTAATGATATTATTGAAGAATTAAAACAGAAAATTGCAGAAGATGAATTAACAAGACAAAATAATGATAACGATGATAGTATTACAATTCACTCAGATAGATCAGAAAACTTAATTAATGAAATTCCTATATTAGAAAATCCTATAAATTATGGATGAAATCAAATTATATTTCAAAATGTTCTATATTCCCCAAAGAAACCAAAAATATTTAGAATTGGTGAAAAACAACGGATATACGTTCAATTAAGTAAAAATCAATTTAATGATGATGTGATAAATTTTATAAAAGAATATTTAAGTCCAAATGCAACATATTATATATATTTTGAAGAACCAAGTACATATGAACCATTTTGTGAAATAGTTAGAAAAACATTTAAATATCGGTCATATAAATTTAAAAGATGTTTAATAAAATTAATTGATGTTACTGGAGAAGACAATATAAATGAAATCATTATGATGTATCACGAAGGTAAATCAAATCACCGTGGTATAAATGAAACGGAAGAAAAAATTAAAAAAATATATTACTGGGCTAATATGAGAAAATCCATTCAAAATTACATTAATAATTGTGAAAATTGTAAAGTTAGTAAATATGATAGAAATCCTGTTAAAATTAAATATAGTTTCACACCAACAGCAAGTAGACCATTTGAAATTGTTCATATAGACACATTTCAAATTGAAAAACAAAAATTTCTAACGATAGTCGATTCTTTTTCTAAATATGCACAAGCTTACCCATTAATATCTTTAAATAGTATCGATATTGTAAATAATTTAATATTATACTTTTCACATCATAATGTACCAAAACAAATAATTTCAGATAATGGTATAGAATTTAAAAATGCAATGCTTCAAGATTTATTAAATTTACATAAAATAAAAATACATTTTTGTTCACCACACCATCCTGAATCTAACGGAATAGTTGAAAGATTCCATTCAACATTAATTGAACATGTTAGAATAATAAATAACAGTGAATTTTCAAGAGAACCAATAGCTACTAAAATACGCTATGCAATTATAGGATACAATAATAGTATTCACTCAATCACAAAATGTAAACCGAGCGACGTTATAAACGGACATTTTGAAAACGAAAATCCATTTGATATAAACTTAGAAGAACGCCTTATGAGAGATTATTTACAAAAGCATAGGGATCAATTAAAAATCATATACAGTGAATTAAATAAAAAATTAAATGATAAAAAAGTAAATATTATTTCAAAATTAAATGAAAAGCGAGAAGATGATATTCCTCTCGAACCAGACGAAACAGTTTATGTTAAAAAATATGAAAGAAATAAAATCAAAAATAGATATGAACCACAGAAAGTTCAAATTTTACAAGATCTAGTTATCAAAACTGATAAAACAGAGAAAATTCATAAAGATGAAATTAAACGCCCCACAAAATTAATTAACAAACAAGATGATTAATTTATAATAATTATTTTAGATTTATTACGACGATACTCCAAATTTTGGGACAAGAAGTCAAAATCGTCAACTTACAAGAAAATCCAGGTATACTACCTTTTAAAATCGGAGAAGCAAAAGTACATCATTATTCAAGAACATTTATACACTATTTTGAATTATCACTAATTAAGGATGAATTATTAATCATAAACAAACATTATAGAGACATTTGTAAAATCACAAATGCTACGTATATTTAAAAGGTTTGGAAAATTATGAGAAAGTATTAAAATTTCAAATTAAACATATCAACACGAAATATAATAATTTATTGGGAAATATTCAAAGTGACTATAGAAATAGACACAAACGAGGTCTAATTGATGGTCTGGGAACCATAGTTAAATCAATTACGGGAAATTTAGATGCAAATGATGCAAAAAATTATGAAAGGATAATTAAAGACATTCAAGACAATCAAAAACAAATAATAATAACTTCCAATCAACAGATATCTTTAACAAATAAAATCATAAAGAATTTTAATGATACGATTTTTGTCATTAAACAAAATCAAGATTTGATTAGTGAAAAGATCGTAGAAGTGATGAAACACCTCAATAAAAATATTCACAACCTTGGTCATTTCTTTGAAATAAAAGATGTTTTAGATCAGATCAATGCCACATTAAATATAATAAATCAAATTTTGCAAGATTTGGAAAATGCATTAACATTTGCAAAGATAAACATTGCGCATTATTCCATAATAAAGAAATCAGAATTATTTAAAATATTGAATGAATTATTGAGAAATACACCTAAAAATCAATTGTTATTCCCAGTCAATGAAAAAACTGTTCAGAATTATTATGATATGTTAAACATTAGAGCATATATTGCCAATACTGGAATTGTGTTTATTCTGTCAATACCAATTGTATTTAGCGAATCATACAGTTATTATCATTTATATTCGATACCAACCTTAAATTCAAATAATGAGTACGTAACATTAATTCCCAAACAAAAATATCTTCTATCCGATAAAACTACTTATATGTATACTGATGAAAAATGTGAGGATTCAAACAATGTATTTTATTGTAAAGTGAACAAACTCCAAAGTGATCAAACAAAAGGTGATTGTATATTTGAAATTATGCAATTATCAAAAAACTATACAAGATGATCACCACAAAAAGTGTTAATTGATAACAATGTAATTGAAGAAATTGACAATGCCAATTATATTGGAGTGTTCACGAAAGAAACAAAAGTAAAAACAAAGTGTTTTAGTGAAAGGTTATATAATTTAAAAGGAACCTTTTTAGTGCAACTACCTAAAGGATGTAACTTTTCCACGACAGATGTAACTCTTAGTAATAAGATAGAATTAGAAAATTCAGAAAATTTACCTGTATTATTACCATATATAAATTTCACGAATCAATATCCTAAACCCAATATTGTAAACTCAACTTTAAAATTAAATGAAATAAAATTAGATGAATTACGAGAGTTACAAAAACACGCCGAAAACATAAACATTATTAATCCACAAAATAGTAGTAGATTTTATAGTATTAATATATGGAACATAATATTATATTGTTTAATTATAAGTTTTTGTATTATATATGTACTTTATTATTTTAAAATAATTAATAATTGTAAAAATCAATTTATTGTAAAAAAGGAAGATGAACAAATACCTTATGAATTACCAGAAATAATTAATATTAAACTTTAAATTTCAAAAACAAAATTATAAAGTTTATTCTTAGAATGGGGGAGTTATATGTCGGTAAACAAAGGATTTTATTAAGTAACATTGCACAACATTTCACAACGAATGACTAATTTGTTATTCTTCCTTTTTGTTAACTTAGCATTAATTTATTATAAATAGTAGCACCTTAATATTAATATTTAATTTCCACTTTAGACTCTGCACAGCACGTTAATCTCAATGTACTGTTTGTTGTATCGTTAAGTCGCATAATTATTACATAATACTTAATAGTTAAAGTTAAGTGTAATCAAGTTTAATAAAGTTTATTTTTAAAAACCTAAATCGTTAAATCGAGTATTTAACTCGCGCGCGTTTTTTGGGTGATCGCTTATCAGCAGTGCATTCCTCGCGGCTTGCATTTTGTTCGGCGAGCGCGTTCGCAGGATTGGCACTTTTTCGTCCATTGGATTTTGTTCAGCTCGAGCGAGGAACGCTTTTTCGTCCATCGAAGTTCGCTCGCAATTAATGAAGAATAATAACGCTCAGGCGTTTCAATAAATTTATTTACGCTCGCATAATCTTGCGAGATTGCGAAGATTTGATTTTTAAATTGGATATTATTTCCAATAAAATGTGAAGATATAAATGTGAATAATGTGAAGATGAAAGCGAAATTGCGGGTAATGGTTGACCCGATCGATAAATTATTCGCTAAATTTCATGAAACCATAAATAAAGTCGCAGGTTATTACAATAAACAAGATCCTCGGCCGATCGACGACATAACCAAATTGCATTCGCAGGTTCTCAATTTTGAAAATACATATTACGAAGTTCAATCGGTGGCGATCGCGGCCCTGCCGGATAATAGCTCTGCTCAGCAAGCTAATACTAGTGTGAATGGCGCCACCCACTTAGGCCCATCGCATAGTGGAGTTCAACTGCCCAAGCTCACACTCGCACCCTTCGATGGAGCTATGAAGCAGTGGGCTCCGTTCTCCGAGCTATTTGTGGCTACTGTGCATGATAACGCCTGTTTGTCGGACATCCAGAAATATATGTATTTGCGATCGGCCGTGAAGGGCGATGCATTGTCGTTGATCACGTCGTTACCCCGCACGGGGGCAAATTATGATGTGGCTTGGAACGTTCTTAGTGACAGATATAATGATCCTGCGCTGTTAACAAATACCTACTTAGAAGGACTTCTTAGTATTCCGTCGGTATCTCGGGATGCAAATTCGATTCGGTCGATGGTTGCCTCAATGACGGAGTATACAGTAGCTCTTCACGCCAAAGGACATGCTGTGGAAGATTGGGCGGAGATAATTTTGTTTCTTTTTCGACAGAAACTTACGATTCAACTCCGACAGCGCTGGGAGGCTAAAAAATTGCCAGGAACGATCCCGTCATTGAAACAATTCATCGAATTTCTAAATGACGAGGCACGGGTACTCGAAGTGTTGCAAGCATCGCGATTAGATAATCTTGTAAACAATAAAAAGTTCAATTCAAGCTTTGCAGCTCGCGGAAATTGAGCACACTCTACATCCACGGTGCTTAGCACACAGTTAGGCTCCTCTCCATCGTACTACGTTTGTGCAAATCCTCACTCAGAACAATGCGAGCGGTTTAAAAGAATGAATGTCAATAATCTCCTGCGTATAGCCGAGTCTAATAAAGTGTGCATAAACTGCTTATGCCGGGGTCACTATTTGAAAGAGTGTAATCATTCAAATGCTTGCCGTCATTGTTCGGCTAGTCATCATACATTGTTGCATATAGGCGGCTTTCCTACAAGTGGGCCTAATAATAACAGTAGTCTTCTGACTGGGCTGGCGCCATGTAATTCGACTTCTCCTACGCCAATGGAAAAACCAGACGCACCAAGGTTGATTTCGTCCATGCAAACCTCGGCAATGCTGCCGGGTACGTCGATCTTGTTGTGTACTGTTGTGTACCGCTCAAGCTGTGGTGATCGATCACCGCGGACAACTTCAGAGAGTGAGAGTCCTAATTGATACCGCCAGTCAGGGTACGTTGATTACGTACGTACAAACCCTTTTATATTTTGCCATTGTTGAAGTTAAACCATAACCACCAGATTGATAACTGTACGATAAACGGCAGAATTAGACGAATTTGATACAAATCGCACACTTTAGCACAAGAAACACATAAGAACACATGAGTGGAAGCTTCAAATACCCCCCATGGCTAGTTCGTAAATGCGCCACCGTTGCGCTGCCGCCTTGATGTAAATCGCCTATAGGCGATTTACATTAATTCGGCAGCGCCACGGTGGCGTAATTACGTACTTCAGTTGGGTTCCCCAATCAGCTGTTTTCATATGTGTTTGCATGCGACAGTGTGCGATTCATATAAAATTCATCGACTTCTGCAGTTTATCGTACTGTTATCAATCTTTTGGTTTTAGTTTAACATTAAGAATGGCCAATTCTAAAAAGGTTTGTACCGTATTCGGCTGCAACGCCGTCAGCAACAAAAATCTCGAAGTTAGTTTCCACCGATTCCCGCCCGCAGGTAAAAGGAAGGTTAAATATATAACCAAGTTGGGAAACACCGAGCTGATTGATATACTGAGAGCATGGAAGCTCAAATTAAGAATTGGCATAAAAATTAATAATATGATGCGTGTGTGTTGCAAGCATTTTCTTCCTGAAGACTATATTCCAATGAGAGAAGGTATGAATTTTCTCTTGAAAATAAAGTTGTAATTATCCTCTGTTTAGGACAAATAAGGCATTTTTTTAAAGGCAACTGCGGTGCCCTCTGCCAATTTACCTCAATCGTCCCACGAAACGAAACCAACCTCAAGGAAAACGAGTAAACGTTTTGGTGTTGCATCCACAAGTTTAACTTCATTGTGCCATGAGAGGACATGTGATAAACATCCACAATATCTACTTTTATGTGATGACATTAATGAAATTACAAACCTGGGTACTCAAACAGTAAGTGTAAATGTTAATTTTCTAGTTTTCTAGTTGGCACAGTCTGGCACAAAGAGCTCACATTTAAAATATGTAATATGCTGACGACGTTGCACTCATTTCACATGGAAAAACCTAAACAAAACAATCACACATTACACAACTGCAAACGCTGGCAGACATCATATTGAGATGGTTCTAGAACTGGACACTAACCAGGGTTATGGAGCCAGAGTCGGAGTCGAGCAATTTTAAGTTGGCGGAGTTGGAGTCGTGGAGTCGGCAAAAAAATACCGACTCTCAGCGATCAGAAAATCTTCACAGCGCTCAATTGAATACGTGTTACCACCACTTACCATCACTTAGCATGCAGACTCAATGATGCATGTTTACATTTTAGTGTAGTACGATATTTCTAACAAACAAATTTTAAACAATGACAATATTTTATGATTGTTCAATTTAAAAAAAAATGGGTAGATAAAGAGTCTGAGTCGGGAGTCAAGAGTCTGAGTCGTTTAGTGGAGTCGGAGTCGGAGATTCTAAAAATAGGGAATCTGAGTCGCAGTTCGAGTCGGGCAATTTACCTATCGACTCCACAGCCCTGATACTAACATTAAACCATATCAAATGCCAGTTTTGGTTACCAACCACCGGATTACACAACGTTCGCCAACTATCCGATTAGGACCAAAGACAATCATACCTACAGAGCTTGTAAAATACCTTGGCATAACATATGACAGTTATTGCAGACTCAACAGACATTACAAACACAGAAGTACAGAAATGACAAAATTCACTTTAGGTGCTCAAAACACTTTAGGTGCCTAACACTAAATAACAGAGGAATCTCTTCGAACAGTGCATCCTATGGCAAGGATCCCGCCAATACTACAACGACACAGCAACTTACGTCAAAAATAAGAAAATAATGATAAGAATAAATAAAGAAAAACAAAGACAGTAACCTACACATCATAAATGACCCTTGCTTTGCTACCATGGACGCACAAGTGGTGTTCGACGGTTGCTCATTTGCCCTGTGTATGGCATATGTGCGCCTGGTAATGTATTGAATAAAATGCATTGCTAATTGGCGGTGATTCATTTGAGCTTGCGATCTTGTTATAGAGTATAGTGATATAGAGGTGTGTCGAATCTTGTTTATTTTTAAATAATGTTGCATTTCTTTTGACATATTTTTCACTCTTGTCCTGCAGATTGAGCTACTTATTTGTGCTTGGTAGGGAAAGTGTTAAAACGACAAACAAAAACAACTAAACTCCACAAAAACCCTATACGAACACATATGGCATTTATACATTACTTAAATATACATATTTTTGCATATGCAATATACATGTAAATAAACTGGAAGCATTAACACATTGACTTCCAATCCTATTATGAAGAAATTTGTTCTAGGCACCATCATTTATATTTCAATTTATTGTATAGACTTAAACACATTAATTTTTCTATGATGAATTAATTTTAATGGTTTTTTGCAACTAAAAATGCTTTCGAATTAACTCGTGCTTGGAATAAGATGTACATGTAATGCCCGATCACAAACATTCTCGTTATTATGTGATTGCGTTTTATACACGGCTGAATATGTTCTATTCCTGTAGGAACGCTTTTTAGCATCGATTGCTAAAAATAGCATCGTCTAGCATCGATTGTGAGCGTACTGCGATTTATTATTTTGACTGGTTATTACTTTGTATATTTTTTTATTTGAATCATCATGCAAAAATATAAAATGAATTCTATTTTAGACGCCTTTTTCTTACCAATGAACCTTTAATATACGCCCATCCCACACAATTCCTACTCATTTACGTGTTTACTCGTGGTGGGTACCATAATTAAATACTGTAAAAATGAAACTACTCATGGTGGGCACCTACGAGCAAACTACCAACCACAAGTTACACTGTGCAGTCAGTCAATATGTGAAGACAGAATGGCCAATGGTCGAATAAAGATTGTTGTCTCTATGAAATCAATACAATTTGCTCTTATTTTAGTGCCATACCAAGGATGAATTAGAAGTTGCAAATGTTCTGTATTCTTTGGCATCTGTAAACTATAAAGTTGACTCGTCGACGCAGATAGACTTCAAAAGAAGTACCGTTTGCGATAAAATAACCACGGACATTAAATTGAATTCATTAACTGGGTTAAATAGTTTTAAAATGTTAGAAGCAATAGAAGAACTAGTCGGCAGGTGCTATTTGGAAAATCGGGTCCGCAGTAACACTACGAGAAAGGATTGTCCACACTTTTATTAAAATGAAAAATGAAAATCTTGAAGAAAAAAATGAAAATGAAAAAAATGAAAAATCTTATGTGGTCTTATCAATACTTTTTGATAATATTTCGTCAAATACTTGCAAACGATTTTTTTACGAAATGTTAACAGTACTTGATACAGTATTGAAACCATTAGTGTACATACCATCACGAGAAGAGATTTACAACAACACCCCAAAATGTTTCAAAGAATTTAAAAATGTACGGTTAATATTAGATTGCACAGAAATACCCGTACAAAGTACAAAATGTTTATGCTGCCGGATAAAATGCTATTCAAGCTACAAATCCCAAAATACAATAAAATTTATGACTGCAGTAACACCAGCAGGACTTATTGCATTTGTAAGCAAGACATTTGGAGGACGTGCATCTGATAAAACAATATTTGAGCAGTCAAATATTATTACCAAGTTAACATCAAATGTTGATGAAATTATGATCGACAAAGGGTTTCACATTGACGACATGTGTTATGAATATGGGATAAAAATAATTCGTCCACCCTTTTTAAGAAATAACAAACAACTAGAACATGATGAAGCCCGGAAAAATTTATTTATTGCAAGAGCTCGTGTTCATATTGAAAGGGTTAATCAAACAATTAAGGTTTTCAAAATTTTGAGCAATAAATTACCTTGGCACTTAGTAAATAAAAGCAATAAAATATTTAATATATGCTGCTCTGTTGTAAATTTATCAAATTCCATTCTTTCCGACGATAGATTTTGAAAATACAATACACCCAATTTTTGGAAACAATCCAATTGATACACACAGGACTCTTTGTGTTATTGTACCGTTAAATCAATCCCACTGGCCTCCCATCATACTAGCAGATGCTCTAGTAAGCAATAACTTCACATTCATGTATAATGGCAGAACAGTTGGCATGAAAACGGCCCTTCCAACATAAGGAACTATGTACAGATCGGACAAACATCGGAACTTATTGATCTTCCCAAATGGGGGAAGTTACTATCTCCCAAATGTGACAGTGGCGCTAGTAAAAAAAACTCTTGGGCATACCAGGAGCATTCATTAATATATCTACAGGCCAGCTGCCATAACTTAGCAATGCTCTCGCCAAGTTGCGGTGGCCAATTTTTACCTAAGTAACAAAACAATTGCAGAATAGAAAGAATTTATTATGACTTTTCAATAATACTCGATACACTTTGACCACATATCCAGCAAAGATATCCCTTGCACCTTTGATGCGAGCTTTCCACGTTTTTTTTTATAGATGGACTCATGCAAAGCTGTCATAGTGTTAGTATAGTTCTCCTGTTATGGACTTCTATGAACTCTGCTCTGTTTGAATTGCTTACTCCAAAATATGACTGTATGTTCTGAAGGTGCAGATTTGCCATACACTGTAACAAAGCATTAAAAAAAAAACTAATTACCATTGGCTTGTTCCACTCTTTTGTGGGAAATTTTATCACCAACTGTTCCTCCAAATCGAGTAATTTGTTACTTGGCTCAGACTTTCAGAGTTAGAATCGCGATGAGCTGAAGCTACATATGCGTCACATGGAGACATGTAACACACACAAACTTATATTATTGAATTCTCCTCGTTTCATAGCAGAGCCTAGCCCAGTTCTTAACTCGGTATTCTGGAAAATATTTTCAGTGCCAATCCCATTGTTCTTGATTGGATTGCTAAATTAGATATAAAATTATAATATGCAAATATTTAAATGTGTACACATTATTCCTATATCATGTATATGTGTTTGCCATATGCTAAATAAAATAAATAAATAAATTTCTGTAATAAAATAAATATTTTTTTAGCAATGAGTTTTACACTTTGTTTAATTTGTTAATACAAATAAAATGTAACATATTGTGCATGTATTTTGTGCATATTGTATGAAGTAAGTCTTTTGAAAAGACATCATCATGCGGCACATCAATAACATATTTTGACGAATCAAAACTCGAAAAAATCAAAAATTTGCAGCTCTTTAAATTTAAAATGGACATTCCCAATTGCACCTGGCCATAACATTGATGTGTCTTTTTTAAAACTAGTACACCATTTTGTTGTGTAATATAGCTGAGCATTGGTATTAATTGTGCAATTGGATGTTTTTTTCCTAAAAAGATTAAAACTTATAGCCCACAATTTGTCAATTGCATATAGTTTCCAACCTTTATAAGGACATTTAATTTCCAGAAGATATTTTGGCTCGGAGTTTTTAAATATTATACCATCAGGCGAGTAAGCAAGCCATGGCTGCTTCCTGCATATGACCAATCCAGATTGTACTAAATTTTCATCTGCACCGAGTTGATCGCACAGAAATTGTTGTCGTGCACTAGTCTCATACTTCATTCCAGGCCTAGTGTAACTAGTAAATTTCATAGGCCAAAAATATTGTTTGGATTTTGCCTCCCAATTGTCTTTTTTATACGTATATATATTGTAACACCTGGAACCTGTTACGCGAAATTGCCTCTCCAATTCCCACAATTTCCTATTGGTAAGTGTTTGTGTACATACACTTTCTACGTCTACATCACATACATGATTATAAGTTTGAACACAACAGCTTAATAAATGTCCAACAAAAGTAAAATGATCCAATTCTTTGATTGCTTCGGAATTGGAGGCATGTTTAAAAATGGTCTGTATTGCAATCATGTGCGCAGTGTGGTCAGATTCATAATGTTCATATGAATCAGCATCTGACATCCTATTTCTGCAAGTTATTAAAATAAAAAGCGGTATTTTCTACAAGTTAAAAACCGGTACCTGTGTTGGGCGAGAGCTGAATTAGGAAGTGCTTTTACAAAATAGTCCCTAATGTCTTGGTCCGTCATTGGCTTAACAATAGTTTTGTTTTTATTTGTGTTTCTCTTTTTCAGAATACATGGCGTTTCTAATAAGTGTAATGGTTTATACAGTTTTCCTGTTTCTGCCTTCTTCTTACGCCAATAGCATTTCAAATCAGTACTGGCTAATTTTTCAAAATCATAAATATTATGCCTGCAATTAAAATAAACCAACAGCAGAAACACGAAAAAGTAGATAAAATTGGTAAAATTAAATTGTTAAATCACATGACGATTCGTCTGTAATTTGTATATTAATAGAACCTTTGGCAATGCAAGAGAAGTGCAGATATATGTTTGCATTGGTGTCCTAAACCTGCTTTACAAGTACAAACGAATGTATTAACAGTGCACAAATTATTGATTATTTCCAAGGTACCGGTAATTTCATGTGGAGGAGAATTTAAAGAAGACGTTTGCAGACAAAGTGCAAATTTTTTAATAGATGTTGACATTTCTTCCAAAATACCACACATGATCAAATGTCCTGCATTTATAACAGCTTCTCCTAAAACATTACATTCGTTTTAATAACATCACAAAATTAGCAAATAGAGATGAAAGTTAGAGGTTAAATTATTGCCTTCGATCACATTTCTGCTATTACAGTCAGCACCCATATATTTAAAGTACTCTCTTAAAGAGAGACGAGACACTCTGTCGTTTATCGAATCATCACGCGTATCAATTGGCGAATTTAACACGAATCGCGCACTGTCCCATACAAACACATATGAAAACAGCTGATTGGGGAACCCAACTGAAGTATGTAATTACGCCACCGTGGCGCTGCCGAATTAATGTAAATCGCCTATAGATGGATTGCTTCGTAAATTTTGGGAGGTGGAAGAGCCACCATCAATTACGAACCGCACGCGGAGCCCCATTGAAAAACTTGCAGAAGCTCATTATACATCGACTCTGGCGAGACGCCCGTCGGGAAAGTACATTATTCGATTGCCCTTCAGCCCTTCGGCTCCATTACTGGGAGATAGTCGTGTGGCGGCCTTACGGCGTTTTATCGGTTTAGGACGTCGCCTAGCCGGAAACTCTTTGCTACGGGATAAATATATGGAATTCATGGAAGATATTTCTCAAGGGCACATGGTGCTCCCCAGCAGGACCCAAGCGGCGAGAAAAGTATACTATATCCCTCACCACTGTATATATCGGGATTCGGAAACCATGTCCAAGTTTTGAGTTGTGTTTGATGCATCAATGAGCACACATCAAGGCCCATCACTGAATCATTGTCTACTCACAGGTTCGAAGTTGCAGACTCACATCATTGATATTATATTACAATTTCGAGTCCACGATGTGGTGCTGGTGTCAGATATTCGTCAGATGTATCGCAACATCGACATCAGTGACCAAGATCATAATTATCAAAGAATATTTTGGCGCGCTGGTCCCGAAGCAGAGTTGAAGGAGTACTGTCTTACGACAGTCACGTATGGCATATACTCAGCTCCATTCCTGGCTATTCGCACCTTGCATCAGTTGGTAAAAGATGAAGGTAAGACACTTCCTGCAGCTTTAGCAGCCATCCTTCGTAATACTTATATGGATGATATTGCAGTGTCCGTAGAAACCGTTGAGTTGGCTAAACTTGAGGTTGAGGAGTTATTGGAATTATTAAGCCGGGGCGGTTATGAACTCCGGAAATGGGGCACTAATTGTACGAAATTATTGGAGGGTATTCCAGAAGACCAGCGAGCGCTTGGAATGGATCCCTTTACATTTGAGGATGAGACCAACAACACTGCGAAAGTGCTAGGTCTTATTTGGAATCCAAATCGGGATACTCTGTCCTTTTATGTTAAACCGTTACTTTCGTCAGTGGTGACTAAACGTTCGATTTTATCAGAACTCGCAAGTCTCTTCGACGCCATGGGGTACCTCAGCCCAGTAATATTTTTTGGAAAATGTCTCATGCAGTATCTATGGCAACTAGGCTTAGAGTGGGACGAGAAACCGCCGGAGGAAGTGTGTAATCATTGGAACCAATTTCGCCAAGAATTACCACTTCTGGCCCAGTTGGAGCTGCCGCGAAGCTTACAAATCAACAAAGGTGATCGGGTTCAACTTCATGGGTTCTTAGACAGCTCTGAGAAAGGTTACGCCGGTGTTGTATCTGTAAGAGTGGTAAAACCTGATCAAATAATAATTTCGTCTTTGACATTGGCGAAATCCAAGGTGGCTCCGCTTAAGAGAGTTACATAGCCTAGACTAGATCTGTGTGGAGCTGTGCTGACAGCCAAGTTACAGTACCATGCATGGCAAAAACTTAAGTGTCTTGATGTGTCAAATAGAACTCCTGCTAGCATGGACTGATTCCACAGTAACACTAAATTGGATAAGGGCATCACCACATCGCTGGAAAACCTTTGTGGCTAACCGGGTACCTCAAGCTCAGATTTACCTTGCGCCAGATAGATTCCGATATGTACCCACATCGTCAAACCCAGCGGATTGTGCATCTCGAGGACTACTCCCAGGTCAACTTCTACGCCACCCCAACTGGTTATCGGGGCCGCCATGGTTATCGGAACCTGTAGAGAAGTGGCCCAGCCAGCCGGCAGAAGCATCGCAGCACTTTAAGGAGCGGACCTCGGAGGAAGCGCGCACAATTGTACTCAGTGCAGCTGGTGTCGCGTCAATTGGAGGCGCGACAATTGGACGCGTACGACAATTGGACGCGTACGACAATTGGACGCGTACGACAATTGGACGCGTACGACAATTGGACGCGTACGACAATTGGACGCGTACGACAATTGGACGCGTACGACAATTGGACGCGTACGACAATTGGACGCGTACGACAATTGGACGCGTACGACAATTGGACGCGTACGACAATTGGACGCGTACGACAATTGGACGCGTACGACAATCGGACGCGTACGACAATTGGATGCGTACGACAATTGGACGCGTACGACAACTGAACGCACCGAAACAGGACACATTTACAATGCGATCGAACAACATCGTAATATTTCATTATATCATAGGTTATAAAATTACAATTCCAGTAAAAACTTCAATAGCTAAACGCATAATTAGAAATGCCATTTAAAAATGATTTCTTTCTATCGGTTTTCTCGGAATTTACCGATTCTTACAGTTTATGGGGCATCCTATACAAAAGTATAACAATGACAGTTAATCGTAGGTAATAAGCTTAGCTTCTCTTGTAAATGGATTATTAAGGCGAAATTGTTCTAATCATGCGTTAAGCCAAGATTTACATATGATTTCTAAGAGGCCTTAGCAGGTAACTACCTAATCGCTAGAGGTGCTATGACAATTACGTGCAATTAAAAGCTAATATATTTCTGGAATTGAATTTGGAAATAAAAGGTTGACCACTTATTTAATGAGCGCCCGGCGCGCTACAAACGCGTACGTTCCACGAAGGCTCGGGCATCCGCCGCACCGCGCCGGACGCGCCTTAAATAAATGCTCACTTTTAAAGTTTCCATTATTTTAATCTGAAACTTTTCCAAAATAATCTCTATACCTTTTTGAACAACTTTCTCGCTGGAACTCTTCTCAGGGAAAACTTCCGTCGCAGACTTTTATCATCCAAATTTGAAAAAGCTTGAATTAAAACACTTATGACTTCACATTAAATTTTCATTAACAAATACGACATTACAATCAAGTATTTGCAGGTATCCCGCATTGCTGAAGTCTCCTCTTTAGGTTTCAAGAAGAAATTACAGATTTCGTCCATATTTGTAAGAGTTATTGCGATTTAGGTTTTATAAAACACCCGATTTCAGTCGAAAAAAGTGCTCCACAAAATGCTAGTTTTTAATTTTTTTTCTAGGCATTGAAAACTCGGAAAAATAATATAAAAATATGTAAATACGTAAAATTTTATGCTTTATCAAATGAAATTTTTTTCGAAACGATATGACGAGCTTTAGAAAAATATATTTTTCCCTTGCTCTGGATGTTCTGCCGGGCGGATCTCCCACGAATACGGTGTGCAAATGGGTATTGCCACTTACATTTATAAATTTGAAACATCTGACCTTTCATTATTCGTCCAACATTTTTCAAAGTATTAACATGGCTCTGAAGTTTGTAATTAGTGAACGTGGTAACAAGATGTTACTCTACGATGGTTTGTAACGTTTGTCCTATTGTCTATCACCGTCATACCAGAAAATATTTATTCTAATATACACAATATAGTAATGTAACCGTTTCTAATTAAGGTGGTTCTCTCCCATCGTGTTCCATCTGTTTTTAAGCGATATTTATTCTAGGATTAAGCGAAACCCTTTAGTATTTTTTTAGATTAAAAAATACCATCGCAATCAGAACATTGATGTGTACTTCCGTGACTTATTGAAATTTCAAGAAAAGGTAAATTAACGTGGTAAAAACATGAGAAAGATGCTGAAAAATACAGTTTATGAAATATATTTTTTTAGAAGTTATTTAAGACTTTTTAAGAATAGCAATAAGTCAGGAAAATACACACAAGCTTTGGCTATGATATTGTGAAAACAGAAATGAATTTTGACACACACAATTAATGCAATATTGGAAATAAATGTGTTAGATTTGTGACGTACCTGAAGGGCAGTCAGCGCGTTAGGCCGTGGAGCGAGTGGAGGGTCCCTTCGAAGTAGTGACGAGGGCCAGGCTCTCGGTGTCAGAGAGCGGGGGGGGGGGGGGGGGGTTAAAAAAGGCTCCACGTAATTTTAACCTCGTTGCTACTTCGTCGCAAAGGGGGGCTCCACCCTACCTGCGTGGGTGGACGGCAGACAGTCAGCGAAGTTCAGAAATCACGAACTGTCACAACGCTGACCATTTGGCGCCAACACCACCAGATTCAAATCTCGCAGTGAGAATAAAAAAAAAACTGAAACTGAAATAAATGCCCGATCGAGAAAACGTGGGGGGGAACAAAAAATAACAGGTGTGAATTTGTAGTGTAATATCGGCGTTTATTCACACACAAACGATGGACACCGTGTCCGCGCTCCTGAAACAAATACCTCCGAACGCCACCCTTTCGCGCAGGGTTTACTCTATTCGGCCGAATATAGTAAGCTCCAAATCGCGCGATTCAAAGGGCCGACGGAGCGACCTCTCTCTTACACAAGCGCAAAACACGTACGGCACGAAACACGTAACGCAACTTATACACAAAAGAATAAACGATCTGGCTCAATTGAGCACACAAAAAAATATATATATATTGGGATCTGGCCTGTGTTTCCTGGTGGTCTCGCTGGCGACTCGCTACGGCTCCGGGAGGGCGACGGCTTGCGTCGTAGACGCCTGGTGCTCGAATCGCGGCCTCCAGCCAAGAATGTTCTGGCCGAGCTGCTTAGCCCGTAGCTAAACGCCTACAAAGCACATGGCCTTAGTCAAAATGGCCGGACACGTGGCTTCACGAAAAGGAAAAGAAACAACTACTTACTCCGGTGTTATGAGCGTTTCAGTCCTCTGCCCCGCACTCGGTGCCTCAATCCCCTCAAGGGTGGTTAAACGAGTCCCCGTTGATTATCCCGTAAACCGGATGGTGATACCCTTAACTCAACGGTTCTTCTGGCACGATCTATACTGGGCACGAGTAAGCTGAGTTCTGCTCATGGCGGCGTCTCGCCGGCGAATTTAAAAATCGCTCACAGGGGAAACGCGTCACCACAACAAAAAAAAAATGCGAGCACGGTTGTCTACCGTGCAGGTCTATACGCCAATTAATTCTTAAAATGCAGTTTCTGCCAACGCTATTTCTGGACCGTTACAAATTCCCCCCCCAACAAAATTAAAAACTCCGGGAAGCGGATGTTTTTTTCAAACCCCCAAAAAGAAAAATAAACTCATGACGAAAGAAAGATAGTACTAGTGGGAGTAACAATGTCCCGACACACTCGATGCGTAACCACAATCATATTCATTAAATCCCCCAAAGGGCTAAGCTAAATAGCTAAACTAGGGAGTCGTCGAAAAATTCCGCAATGCGGCATGTCACTCAAGGACAAAACACGAACGATCCCATAGAATACGAAAGTTTACTTACACCGTATGGTTTTAGACAAGTGACAGCCACTAATTACAATCAATCAAACTAACAAAACTAACACAACTAACCTAATGAGCGTTAGCAAATATCCAAAAGGTCATAAGGACATGAATTCAAAATTACTATTACAATTAATTAGAAAAATCTAACAAACACCTAGTTCGAAAGCGAATGATCATCGTCCAGAGCAGGTTTCAAATCTTTCACATGCCATGTCCCTCCTGGATCACCAAAATCATTGGTTAGATCATACGTCCACAAAGACCTCTTATGGGCCACTACAAAAGGACCAACAAACTTAGGAGCTAACTTCGCGTTAAAATAGTTTAGAGCATTCGACAAAACATGATTTCTACGCCACACTCGATCACCAACCTTGTACTGTACATGCCTTCTACGGAAATTATACGATTTCGCATTTTTCTGATACGCTTTCACCAAACGTCCCGCTATCTCTTCTCGTAATGCGTCGAACTTATCAGGATCGCGTGGCTTGTCCCTGATGGGGTCCTCCAACAATTCGTCAACATCCGGAGGTCCACCAAAGGTATTGCCATACAATACGTGCTCTCGCCCAAAATTGGCGAAGTAAGGCGTATGGCCAATCACCTCGTGTTTTGCCGTCCGAATGGCACAACCAATCTTTGGAAGACTCGCGTCCCACACGCGGTGGTTATTGCTCACATACGATGCGATCATAGTCTTAAGGACCCGGTTAATGCGTTCCGCCGGATTCGCCTGCGGATGATACCGAGCAGTATACAATACCCGAGTGCGATAGGAGTCGCACATCTTAGTGAACTCTTTACTACGAAATTGAACACCGTTGTCTGAAATGATGTATTGAGGGGTTCCAAATACAAGGAAAACTTGTTCTTCTATGGATTTTGTGACAGCTGAAGCAGTAGCTCGTCTCAACGGGAAAAACATACTAAACTTGGTGAAGGTGTCGGCCACAACCAAAATATAACAATTACCCTTGGTTGAACGCGGCAAAGGTCCCACCAAATCAGTACACAAAATTTGCCAGGGTCTCGTCGCTCGAGCCCTAGGCGCCAAAAAGCCAGGTGGAGCCTTTTGTTCAACCTTGTGTGCCGAACACACCTCACACTCACGAACATACCGAGCTATATCTGCCTTCATCTTCGGCCAGTAATATCGTGTCCTAAGCCTTTGACAGGTCTTATACACGCCCCCATGACCAGCAGTTGGCAAATCATGGTTTTCCGAAATAAGGGCACGCCGACGCGGTTTCGCTACTACTATCTTCCACGAGTCTTGGGGTTCCTCAAGGTCCCCAAACCTGGGAGGCAAAAACTTATATACGACCCCAGCGTCGACTTTCCAAAGAGGATACTTCCGCGGTCTCTTCGCGATCGCGTCACGCATCTTAACTAACCACGCGTCGCCTTCGGAATGATTAACGACGTATACAGCGTCTAAAACCGGTACTGAACGTGATAACGCATCAGGAACCACGTGGTCCTTCCCCTTACGATGAATGATATCGAAGTTAAATTGTTGGAGCCGTACACTCCAACGCGCTAAACGACCAGAAGGACTCTGCAAACGGTTAAGCCACAGCAAGGAATAGTGATCGGTGATCACGGTGAACTTAGCACCCTCAATGTAAGGTCGAAATTTCTCTACAGCCCATACTACGGCCAAACATTCCTTCTCCGTAGCACTATAACGCCTCTCCGGTCCTTTCAATGAACAACTATTGTAACTTATTACCTTCTCTCCCTCATCCGTAACTTGCGTCAATACGGCGCCTAGCCCAAAATCGCTAGCGTCGGTCTGAATGACGAAAGGTAAAGTAAAATCAGGACAAGACAAAATAGGAGCGCTAACAAGACAATCTTTAATAGTGTTGAATGCCGATTCACAGTCTTCCGACCACATAAATTTAGTATCTTTTCTGACCAATGCTGACATTGGTGCAGTGACTGTGGAAAAATTCGGAATAAACCTACGGTACCAACTAGCCATACCGATAACTCTACGTACACCTGTGACATTAATGGGTGCTGGCATGTTAACAATCGCTGAAACCTTTTCTGGATCGACATGTAACCCTCCCTGATCAACAACATAACCCAAGTAGCGTAACTGTGGCCTACAGAAATGACATTTATCGCGACGCAGCGTTAAACCTGCTTCTGTCAGACAACTCAAAACAGTTTCCAAAACTCTAATGTGCTCCTCGAACGTCGAAGTTACGACCACGATGTCGTCTAAATATGCAAAACATGACGGCTCGAGATCAGCACCTATCACTCTATCAATGAGTCGCTGAAAAGTGGCTGGCGCATTATGAAGGCCAAATGGCATGCGTCGAAATTGATATAGACCACGGTTCGGAACGGTAAATGCTGTTAGCTGCCTCGATTCTTCCTGAACAGGGATCTGCCAGTAAGCCGATCGAATGTCCAAACTCGACAAATATTTCGCGTCCCTTAACCGATCTAATATATGAGAAATATACGGCAGAGGATACGCGTCTCTTTCGGTTACACTATTGACTCGCCTAAAATCGACACAAAAACGGTATGTGTCATCCTTCTTTTTCACCATCACAATGGGTGAAGACCACGGCGATTTAGAAGGTTCAACTACCCCTAAACTTAACATGGTATCTAACTCCGCGTTTACGTGACGTTGTAGTGTGGGAGACATCGGATAGTAGCGCTGCTTAATTGGTGTAGCTTTAGTGCTGATGACATGCTCTACCAAATTGGTACACCCGAGAGTATCACTCATCTTCTCGAAAGCACTTGTTAATGATGACTGAAGTTGGACGTGTTGGTGTGAAGTTAACCCATCACTGGTGTTTAACTCATCTACAGCCATATCTTCCAAACCCGAAAACTCCCAATGACCACTACGTAGGTCTGGAATAATTCCTAACCGTTTCCAAAAATCGGTTCCCAAAATCAACGGCCTCGTAATTTCCGGAATTACTAATACATCTAACGTTCTCGTCACGCCTTCAACCATCATCGGAAGTGTAGCCATTCCAATTACCTCGCAACTACGTCCATTCGCCACCGTACAATATTTCACCGACGAAGATTTCAACCGTACCGCTAAATTTTTGAACATCTGCCACCCTGGACCGCCAAGTATGGTCTGGTTTGCTCCTGAATCTAATAACCCCAACAACGACACCCCATAAACTACCACATTTAAATATGGACGCTCATCGCCCCACGAACTAGACAACACAAAATCTAAACAAATACGCGTACGTTCACTAAGCCCCTTAAAATTATCTGCCGAAATTCCCAAAACCTCGGAGCAACTCGTTCGGCTCAAGTTCTCCTCGACCGGTTTAAAGAATTTGATGGAGTGCAATTTGGGCACCTTGGTTTTGTTACTCCCACTTTCCCACAACCAAAACAATATAAGCGTCTCGGCGCGCGACAATCCTGACTTGAATGTCCCTGTCGTTGACAATTATAACAACGCGACTGAGAGGGCGGACGAATATTTGTAGGAGGAGTGACTTCGTGACAAGACACACTCGGCACAGCCTCCACATACGCCAAGTCTGGCTCTAACACACGACCTTTCCCTGGTGGGGGTGTGTACGATTCGTTCGCGACCGTACTAGCCTCCAGCCTACGTCCTAATCTAAGTAGATCAGCAAAAGTAACAATGTCTAGTGACCACAAAGCCATTCTGTATCTAGGATGTAGATTTTTGGTTACGGTTCTGAGCTGAATATCTTCAGGGAGAGGATTAGGCAATCGCATGAACAGATTTTTCATCACAGAAACATAGAGACTGATGGTCTCATTAGGTCCCTGTGTGCGAGATTTGATCTCTTCGAAGAGACGTTCTTCGTAATCAGGAGATTGGAAGGCCTCTCTCATCCCTAGGACTAACTCATCCCAGTTCCCAAAAGATCTACGGTTCGCTCGATACCAAATGAGGGCGTTCCCCGTGAACAAATCTAATGCTGACGCAAACAATAACGCCGAAGATACGTTACGCGCAACGCGTAGTTCTTCTACTCGCTCCAAAAATGAGGACAACGAAACTTTGCCCTGCTCTCCTCCAAAAGTGAGATTCCAAAACCTAACCGCGACAGGTTTTACATCTGTAGAAGCCAGATGATCTTGTTCATTTTCTGAATCAGAATCTGAACTTGAACTATTCGATTCAGCAACTACTCGCGATGAATGAGCGGCAGCTTGAATTACGGACAAATTAAGCAACGAACTCTGAGTTGCAGTGGTTTTGCGCTTAGCTAATTTAGCCCCGGAACGCATCGTACCGGCGCACGTTGCTAATCGTACTAAAAGTCTGGAGACCTTAACTCGTTCTTCGTCAGTCGTAACGACACAACGATTAATTCGCCCGTGTGCGTGTCCACACTTAGTGGCGAGCTTCAAATAGGTCGAAGAGGTAGTAGGCTCCTCGAAGTCCTTTACTAACCCCTCGATCTCCGTCAACTTCAATTCTAGTGCCGCAAGGTCGTCAGTTATCTCAAAGGGATTAGGCACCGGCACATAGGAGGCAGAAGACTCCAATCTAATTAGAGTTCGTAAGGTGCTACGCTGCGCATCAGCAGTAGTTACCCCTGTAACTCCTCGACGTTCAAGCTCATACACCCGCTCATCGGCTGATAGCCTATTAACTTCTACTTTGAAATCCATCACAACTAATGGACTAGTGAACAAAAGAAAAGATTCAAATTTCAATTCAAATTGAAAGAAAAATATACGGTATACGTGTACCGAGAAAGAACAAAAATTTAAACTAAGTTATCGTAATTATTACGATTACTATAAAAATCCAAAAAAATTTAACCTAGTCGTAGTGAGCTCGAACCCACAAAATCATACGCCAAAAATCAAAATATAAATCAACCAATCAACCAAATATGTATGATTCGTGGTCGCCCGTTCACTATCTCACCAAGTTTCTACAAAAACCATAAATTTATTTATAACCAGCGAATAATAAACTAATTTCTACACTATAGTAGAAATTATACCAACAAACACTGAAAACAGGCCAGAAAATTCTCTAAATTAAAAATATTTAAATTTAAAGTTAACGTTAAAGTCAAAATATTTTCTTGTGTGTATTCTATATTACCCACAAAACTCACAGAAATTCTCAACAACTCACAAAACAACCACCCCAAATTTTCTCAATATACTAAATGCTGAAGGCTGATTAAAAATTTGAAATACTGTCAAATTTTCCAACTCCCAGTTCAGTTTCCTTGGCGTAAACTTAAGGCCTACCACAAAAATATATTCCCAATCAAAAAGGGCACAAAAATAAACCAAAGGGCCAAAAAGTTTTCGCGAAGGGCTGAAGGGTCAAAATGAAAATTAGTGCCAAAACTACTAAAACGCATAAAATTGAAAAAGGGCACAAAAATTTTCTAAAGGGCAAAAAGGGCCAAAACAAAAATTGAAAAAGGGCTGCAAAATTAATTAAATGAGGTCTATTTAAAATGAAAAACAAAATCCTGAAGGGCTAGAAAAATTTACAAAGGGCTGACAAAACCCTTAAGCCTCAAAAGATGTTAATGAGCTAGATAAATCAAGATACCAACGATAGCTATTGTTGCTATTGCCCCACGTTGGGCTCCAAAAACATGTGACGTACCTGAAGGGCAGTCAGCGCGTTAGGCCGTGGAGCGAGTGGAGGGTCCCTTCGAAGTAGTGACGAGGGCCAGGCTCTCGGTGTCAGAGAGTGGGGGGGGGGGGGGGGGGGGGGTTAAAAAAGGCTCCACGTAATTTTAACCTCGTTGCTACTTCGTCGCAAAGGGGGGCTCCACCGTACCTGCGTGGGTGGACACGGCAGACAGTCAGCGAAGTTCAGAAATCACGAACTGTCACAACGCTGACCATTTGGCGCCAACACCACCAGATTCAAATCTCGCAGTGAGAATTAAAAAAAAACTGAAACTGAAATAAATGCCCGATCGAGAAAACGTGGGGGGGGAACAAAAAATAACAGGTGTGAATTTGTAGTGTAATATCGGCGTTTATTCACACACAAACGATGGACACCGTGTCCGCGCTCCTGAAACAAATACCTCCGAACGCCACCCTTTCGCGCAGGGTTTACTCTATTCGGCCGAATATAGTAAGCTCCAAATCGCGCGATTCAAAGGGCCGACGGAGCGACCTCTCTCTTACACAAGCGCAAAACACGTACGGCACGAAACACGTAACGCAACTTATACACAAAAGAATAAACGATCTGGCTCAATTGAGCACACAAAAAAATATATATATATTGGGATCTGGCCTGTGTTTCCTGGTGGTCTCGCTGGCGACTCGCTACGGCTCCGGGAGGGCGACGGCTTGCGTCGTAGACGCCTGGTGCTCGAATCGCGGCCTCCAGCCAAGAATGTTCTGGCCGAGCTGCTTAGCCCGTAGCTAAACGCCTACAAAGCACATGGCCTTAGTCAAAATGGCCGGACACGTGGCTTCACGAAAAGGAAAAGAAACAACTACTTACTCCGGTGTTATGAGCGTTTCAGTCCTCTGCCCCGCACTCGGTGCCTCAATCCCCTCAAGGGTGGTTAAACGAGTCCCCGTTGATTATCCCGTAAACCGGATGGTGATACCCTTAACTCAACGGTTCTTCTGGCACGATCTATACTGGGCACGAGTAAGCTGAGTTCTGCTCATGGCGGCGTCTCGCCGGCGAATTTAAAAATCGCTCACAGGGGAAACGCGTCACCACAAAAAAAAATGCGAGCACGGTTGTCTACCGTGCAGGTCTATACGCCAATTAATTCTTAAAATGCAGTTTCTGCCAACGCTATTTCTGGACCGTTACAGATTATGCCAACTTTCACGGGAGTCAAATATTTTCAGCGAAGACACTACTATTATCTCGCTCGAACGCCTGTCGGCAATCATTTCGTTTGTTCTATGTACAAACGAAACCGCCGCCGCCGCCTGTGAAAACTACCGCCGTCTTAAAAAAAAAAGTCGCTGTTTACAGTGTTCTTCTCTAGTGTTAATAATTTGAATTGAAAGTTGAACATTGATGAATTAGTATTCATTTTGCAAGCACACTGGTAACAAATAGATATTGTGTTAGTGATATTGTACAAAATATATATGGGTCAAAAATCAAAATTACGTCTTTCAAAAATTAGAAAAAGTAGGAAATTAATAGGAAAAAGGACAAGGTATGCATGTATTTTCAATTAATAGAAATAATGTAAAATAAATATAATTTATAAGTAATCACATACGGACAGCATACCTACTGGCACGGTAAACCTATATATATATATATATATATAATATTCCTCTACCGCAGGAGAGCAAAGCATTTTTTTTATTGTAGCAGGGGTTGAATGATAGCTCATTTGAAAGCTTACTTAATTTGCAATACGACGGTGTATTACATACTTTTTTAAATCTGTGGACTAGTTTGCAAGGAATTTTTTTTAAGGTGAGCAACATACATAATAAACATCACATACCAACAACAAAAATGTATCAACAAAAGTACAGAGTACGAAACTGTCAATTTGCCTGTACTAAGAGTGTATATTCCTTTGAAGAGCGTTATGATATTTTTATGGGGATTATTTTTTATTTTTATTTGAATTAAGAGCTACCGCTCTGGAGCAATAATTGCACTGGCCAACAAATTTCAACTTTTGGTTTTGCCACGAAATGATGTATAGTAATTATAATAGAAAACATAGAATCACTAATTTTAATAAAGGGTCAAGTTAGCTCTAATTTCGTTTGGATTTTTTCTGTTTATAACATACTTAAATGTATATTTCAAAATCTTACAATTACTAATGTGACGAAATATTACACTGTTTACACTGAATTTTTGTTTTAAAGTGGAGTAGGGGTTGAGTTGAGAAATGTTGAAAGGATAATTTTCATTGAAAATAAGATCTGCAGCTCTGGAGCAATCATTGTTTTTAAAATAAAGACTTGCAATTTCAAAACGCTCTTCAATAAATGGAATAAATCATCTTAGCACTGTTAAACTGGCAGTATTTTTGTTTTGTTGGCTACATTTTTGTTGCTGAAATGTCATGTTTATTTTGTATTTTGCTTACCGTAAAACTTTAAATTCTATCAAACTAACAGATAGATGTATTTAAAAAAATAATATGCCGTATTTTGCATTTAAATTTGCATTCGTAGATATTTACTGTATTTCATTTCTCCCACAACACCCTGTATATATAATTATAACCAATATGGGCTGTATTGAACTTCTACAAATATTTGTACATTTTAGGATCAAAAAACGAATAAAATAGAAGGGCAAGGATTATTGTAGTCCAATATTATTTTGAACAAATTATGGTATTCCCTCATTGCGAACTATTTTTATGAATGCTGTACGTATTTGATTACTTATAAATAATATTTTTTTACATTATTTCTATTAATTAAAAATATATGCATACCCTGTCCTTTATTTTGTACAATATCACTAACACAATATCTATTTGTTACCAGTGTGCTTGCAAAATGAATACTAATTCATCAATGTTCAATTTTCAATTCAAATTATTAACAATAGAGAAGAACACTGTAAATAGCGACACTTTTTTACAGACGGCGGCGTTTCTTTTGTAGGCAACAGGCACTCAAGCCAGATAGTAGTACTGAAGTTATTTTACTCCCGTGAAAGCTGCCTTAATAATAATAACACATTTATTTCTAATATTGCATTAATTGTACCAAAATTCATTTCTAATTTCACAATATCATAGCTAAAGGTTGTGTGAATTTCCCTGACTTATTGCTATTCTTAAAAAGTCTTAAGTAACTTCTAAAAAAATATATTTCATAAACTGCATTTTCAGCAACTTTATCATTTTTTACCACGTTAGTTTACCTTTTCTTAAAGTTTCACTAAGTCGTGGCAGTACACAGTAATGTTCTGATATTCCGATGGTATTTTGTAATCTAAAAAAATACTAAAGGGTTTCGCTTAATCTTAGTACAAATATCGATTAAAAACAGATGGAAAACGATGGGATAGAACCACCTTAAATAAGTAACTTTAACTTATAGGTCACATCCACAAAAAGGAGAGAATCATTGGAGAGAAGATTATTTGGAAATGCTCTAATTTTAACGCGCATCATTGTCCAGGAAGAGTCCATGCATTAAACGACGAAGTAGTGAAAAGTGCTTCTCATAACCACGTTCCCGACGCGGCCAAGGTTGGTGTGAAAGTGGCAGTTCAAAGCATGAAGGAAATGGCTAAACAAGTGGAGCTCACTCCTCAAGCAGTTTTAGGAAACTTGGCTTCACAGTTATCTGCAGCTGTATCAGCTCAACTACCTCAACCGAAGGGGCTGAAACGAACAGTTCAGCGAATTAGAACTGTCGCAGAAGCCGTTCCAGCAATTCCTAGGTGCTTAGCTGATATCACATTTCCACCGGAATATACAAATATAGATGACGAACAATTTCTATTATTTGATAGCGGGCGCAATGAGAACAGAATTTTATTGTTTTCAACAGCAAAAAACTTGGAATTAATGAGACAGTGTAGTCACTGGTACGCGGATGGCACATTTTCTTCAGCCCCTCAGTTATTCAGCCAGATCTACACAATTCATGGAGTCCGATATAGCAATGTCTTCCCAGCTGTATATGCTCTTCTTCCAAATAAAACGGAAGGCACATACATTCGCCTATTGCAGGCGTTAAAGGACTTAGCACCGAGGGTTCAGCCAACATCTATAATGACCGACTTTGAAAAAGGAGCCATAAATGCGTTTAGGCAAGAGTTTCCGAATGCTGAAAATAATGGTTGTTTTTTCATTTCACTCAATGCATATGGAGACATATACAAGAAACAGGTTTGCAAGTGAGATACAGCGAAGAAGCTGACTTTGCTTTAAACCTGCGACAACTGGCAGCTCTAGCTTTTGTTCCTGAAGATGATGTAATTGACTCCTACAATGTGCTAACTGGCGATTTTTTTTACAGAAAATGAAGTTATATTGCAAGCTTTATTAACTTACTTTGAAGCTACATGGATTGGTGTTCTTGACAGACGAGGAAGGAGAAGACAACCAATTTTTCCTATTCGTCTGTGGAATGTTCACGCGTTAATCGAAAACGATTTACCCCGCACAAATAATGCCGTTGAAGGATGGCATAACATACAACAGCATACTGTTTATACAATTATGGAGCATTTAGATAGGAAGTTCTGTAGTACATCTCGGTAAGAGTAATTTGCTCTTACTCACGGTGAACATTATGTTTCTTTGAAGATTATATAGAAACAACTATTACAAATGAACTATTAAGAGTTCTTGTCGATTTTTTACTGAATTTGATGAATGATGGTGTACTTTTTAGTTTTTTTTAATCTTTAGTTAAAGTTAGTAGTTTTCATTAATGTTTAATGAATTTGATAAATTTTGGTAACATTTTATAAATATATGGAGCATTATTAAAGGAGGCTTTTGCAAGTTTGAATATTTATTATTTTTTGAGTTTTCATTAAATTTGAAGGATTTGATGAATTTTTGAGAAATTTCTGGAGTTAGGTACGCTTCCAATTTTATTCTTTAGATGACGAAGTGAAGAATAGAAAGAGAGATTTTAAAACAGATAACAAATTTTCGTTTTGAAACAAAAATTTATGTACTGTGCAGTTTTTAGTTGACAATATTTTGATTGTAAAATGTATGTTCTGCACTTATTCAATAAGTATATTTTTTAATTATCTCTCTAATATCACACACTTGTAATGGCATTATAAAAATAATTAAAACTTATATTTTTATTTTCCGATTTTTAAATGAATAAACTTTGCTTGTACACCTTATAATCAGTAGTTGAAACTGAAACGGGATATTGAAATAATGAAGAGAATATTGATTTTGAAACGAAAATTTTATACTGGTTATAATAATAATGTTTAAATTGCAAAATATATTATTTCACTTAGTCAAGTCACTCAATTTTCAACTTACCTTTGT
The DNA here is from genome assembly GCA_951805005.1 of Othius punctulatus. Lineage (NCBI taxonomy): Eukaryota > Metazoa > Arthropoda > Insecta > Coleoptera > Staphylinidae > Othius > Othius punctulatus. The sequence continues at coordinate 66,572,281 of OX638138.1, read as the reverse complement.
AACATTATAGAGCAGCGATATAATTTTAAAAATTATAAAAATTACATTTTGAAAAGATTAATTAATAGTTTTCTATTTTGAAATGGACAAAATTTGCTATATCAAGTGCAATATTGTTCGAACATCCAATTGTCAATGCATCCTAAAATCGCTGCGTCCAGTTGTCGGCGCGTCCAATTGTAGTACGCGTCCAATTGTCGTGCGTCCAATTGTCGTACGCGTCCAATTGTCGTGCGTCCAATTGTCGTACGCGTCCAATTGTCGCGCGTCCAATTGATCGCGTCCAATTGTCGCGCGTCCAATTGACTGCGTCCAATTGATGTATAACCAGTGCAGCTACGAGCCTTGCAGATTGGACCACCGTTTTAGCCAGGTTTTCGTCATTATCGACACTAAAGCGTGTCACTGCCTATATTCTTCGTTTTTTGTATAATTGTAGGCATCGTGAGAAGCGGTTGGGAATCCTAACCGCCCCCGAATTATCGGCAGCACTCGTTCTGTGGGTAAAATTGGTCCAGCAGGCCCTATTCAAGGACGACGTAACGGCCCTGCAGAAAGGTCGGCAAGTGTCGCCTCGACTGCGAAAGTTGAATCCGTTTATCGAAGAACACGGAATCATTCGAGTGGGAGGGAGGATAGGGCAGTCATTGCTGCCATTTGAACGAAAACATCCTATACTGCTTCCAAAACAGTGCCACCTAACGGACCTAATAATTGATTTTTACCACGAAAGCTACCTACATCCAGGCGCTTTGAATTTGCATTGTATCATTTAATCGCAATTTTGGATTCTAAACGGGAGGGAATTGATCCGTCGGCGAGTTGCAAAATGTTTTCGTTGTTTTAGGGTCCACCCTGTGAGACATCCGCCACAGATGGGCGATCTACCGACTGCCCGACTCCAAGGAGTAAAGGCATTCAGTACTTGTGGAGTGGATTATGGTTGTGGGGTGGTTATGGTGAGTGGGTTACCTTGTGAATTTAAAATTATCAGCTAATTGACGAGCTGAGAAAAAAATCCGATGATGATAATTTTACCGTTATTACTCAAGATGTGCTTGAGGAAAGCGGAACTGAACCTAACGTACAAATTGATTTTTGTTTTTTTTTGCCTTACAAAATATCAAAACATCTGTGAGAACAACATAGACAGTTAACTAATGTCAACTCATATGGTATATAAGCCACATATTTTTATCAAAAAGTACTAACTGAAAGTTTATTCTGAAAACCGCAGACTCAGTTTCATTTTACACCAAAATCACGGCGAATATAGCATTTCATTTGAACATTTGAGTAGGTGATTTCATTAATTCTCAAACATGGGGATGAACCTGCTTTCCGCGAAGAAGGTTAAGCTGCACGGCATGCAGGATAGCCGATGGAATGTCAACGACCACCTGACCCAGTATAAGGGCCTCGTAAAGTTGTTCCGTAAGTTAATGCAAAAGACCCACATATTCCTTCAAATGTCAACTAGGAGGGCAAGTTCTCAGGTTAACACTCCCTAGTTAATTTTCACCCTTAACTCGGCCTAGGCCTCTTGGTGCTCTACACCTTAATTTAAGTGCGTTAGTCGAGTGATTAGAAATTAGCCGCGTGTCGGCACAATTTTGAAACTGTTATAAAAACACTGATTGAACACTGACTTATTTGCAACATTGTTCTTTCCCATGTTGGTCTGGGATTTTATTGAATTTTTGCTTTACTTCTGATTGTTTCTTATTTTAGAAAATTGTATTGTCAAGTAAGTTTATTATTTAAGGGCCGGTATATTCACCTCTCAGGTGGTGGAGAAATTCATCGAAGAAGAATTACAGATAAAGGCTAAACTTAGAAGTGCTAAGAAGATAGCCGAAGAAAGGTGTGTAATCGAGACTGAGACTTTCTCAGACAAGATGGAAATCTTAAAAAATAAAAACAAACTAAGAACCAAAAAGGACCAAATCTTTATCGACTCGGATTTAACAAAGAAGGAACGCGAGGTACAAAGAGAGATAAGAGGAATAGCTAAGGAAGAAAGAGAAAAGGAGAATCAGACAAAAGTGGGATATAAAAAACTGACGGTAAACGGAAAGATTTGGACGTGGGACGAAATACAAAGAAATGCTCAAAAAAACAAGTAACAAAAAGAAACAAGAGGTGCACACAAACAAGGACTGGAAAGCTAGGAAAACGGATCGTGGAAAAGAACATATATAAGGGAATAACGGCAACACGGATAGCAAAACCGAACACAACTAATAATCGGCAAACGGATAACAAAGTGAATAACCAAAATAACATACAACACAAGGTGCACGAGATAACAAAAACAAAGGAAAAAATATGGAAAATGGGAACGTGGAATATTAGGAGTCTAAATTGAAAAGAAAATGAACTCACGGACGAATTTGAAAATACTGGAATAGACATTCTAGGGTTAACAGAAACGAAGAAAAAAGGAATAGGAGAAGTCGAACTTAACGGAGGGCATGTCTTGATATACAGCGGAGTAGAGCAGCACAACAGAGCCAAGGAAGGGGTAGGCTGTATCATAAGACAACAATACAAGAAACAAGTGAGAAACTGGATAGGCATCACATAAAGAATACTTCAGATAGAGATGGAAATTGATAAGCCGACAGAAACAACAATACTAGTGGTATATGGACCAAACGAAGACGATACAGTGAAGGGAAAGGACGCTTTCTGGGACAAGTTAACAGAAGTAACAGAAGAAACCAAAGGCCGACTGATAATACTGGGAGACTTAAATGGACGAGTAGGGAAAAAGTATGGCGAAACAGGGGAGACAATTGGTGAATATGGAGAAAATATAAGAAACAATAATAGAACAAGGATGATCGACTTCTGCATTATGTATAACTTAGTGATAACAAACACATTCTATGCACACAAAGATATACATAAGTATACGAGGGAAGTCAAAAGCAGAGGAGAAAAGTCAATAATAGACTATGTGATAATAAACAGAAACTTCAGAAATGAAGTAAAAGACACCAGGGTGAGAAGAGGACCAGAAATCTTTTCGGATCACTACCTAGTGCTGTCGAAGATAGGAATAAAAGAAGAAAAAGGGGACCACAAAATAAATGGAACATGGAAAAATAATAACTCAAAGGAAAAAATTAAAACGTACAAGTTAAGAGAAGAAGAAACCGCTAAAAAATATAAAGAAAGAATAGAGCTGGAAATGAATAAAATCAAAGAAAAGCTAAATAATGTGACCCTAGAATACCTGTGGAAAAGTACCAAGGAAATTATCATAAAAGTGGCAAGAGAAGCTTGCGGAAGCATAAAAGCAAACAAAACAAGAAAACAAACGAGATGGTGGAGCGAAGAAATCAAAGGGGAAATAAAACTGAAAAAACTACAATGGAAAAAGTACTTGGGAAACAGAAATAACAAAAATTATAGCAGATATAGAGAACAAAGAATAAAAACTAAAGAAATGATGGAAAAAACAAAACAAAAATCGTGGGAAGAGTTTGGAAATAAAATGGAACAGGACAGACACGGAAACCAGAAATTATTTTACAAAGCACTCAAAACACTAAGAAAAGAGAAGCAAATTAAAACCTTGTGCATAAAGTGCAAGGATGGAAGAATATTAGGAGAAGAACAAGACATCATGGCACGCTGGAAGGAATATTTCGAGGAGATACTAAATACGGAACAAAGCAATAATATAAATGGGACAATAGCACACACAGAATATAATACAGAGGAGAATAGCGAATTTGGGGAACAAGAAGAAGTAACAACAGAAGAAGTAGCAGAGGCCGTGAAAATGCTAAAACGAGGGAAAGCAGCAGGTTGTGATGAAATAACAGCAGAAATGATCATAAACCTAGGAAGTAATGGTATGGTAGTGTTAACAGTCCTATTCAATAAAGCTTGGATAGAACAGAAGATCCCCAGGGAATGGGAGCTAGGTATAATACTACCCATACATAAGAAGGGAAACAATCGAGATTGCAGTAACTACAGGGGAATAACACTACTAAGCATAATGGCGAAAGTGTATGAAAGAATTCTGGAAAAGAGACTAAAGTCGGTAATCGAAAAACAATTAGAAGAACCCCAAAGTGGATTTAGGAAAGGACGAAGAGTACAAGACCACATATTCACATTGAAACAAATAATTGAAAAGAGCAAAAACAACAACATATTTGTAGCCTTTATAGACCTCGAAAAAGCATTCGACAGCATACCCAGAAATGCAGTCTGGAATAGTCTTGAAAAAAGAAAAGTAAACAGAAAATTAATAGAAAGCATTAGGAGCATCTACAAAACGACAAGGAACATAGTCAGAACTGGAAACATGCAATCAGAGGAATTTGAAACGACGGAAGGTCTGAGACAAGGTGTATTAAGTCCAACCCTCTTCAATATCGTCCTAGGTGATATACTGAAAGAAACAAAGGAAACAACATAAAAGCTAAAAGTGGGATATAGAAATATGGAAATGGTGAAGATAGCAGTATGCGCCTTCGCGGATGACCTAATTATATATGCTAAAAGCAAACAAGAGCTACAATTCAACTTAGAATTATGGGAAAAAGCTTTACATGAAAGGAATCTAAGAATAAATATAAATAAAACAAAAATCATGGCACTAGGGAAAGAGGATCTGAGCGCACCCGCAAAACTAAGAGGTAGGAACGTTGAACAAGTGGAAACCTTTAAATACCTAGGAGTAAAAATTCACAAAAACGGAGAAAACAATGCAGAAATAAATGACAGATTAGAGAGCGCAACAAAACTATACTACGCACTAAATAACACATTCCTAAGAAACAATAAAATTACAAAGAAAACAAAACTAGCAGTGTACAACACAGTATTCAAACCAATATTAATGTACGGGTGTGAAAGCTGGATTATAACTAAAAGGATAGAAAGCAGAATACAGGCCGTAGAAATGAAGTACCAAAGAAGCGTCAAAGGAATCACAAGAAGAGACAGAATCAGAAACGAAGTGGTAAGAGAGGAATTAGAAGTGGAACCGATAATAACAAAGATCAAGCGGCCACAACTAAAATGGTTTGGCCACATTGTAAGGATGGAAGAAACCAGACAGACAAAAAGGGTATGGCAGGCAATAACACCCCATAAAAGGCAAAGAGGCAGACAAAAAAATCGTGGGATGACGTAGTGAGGGAAATTTTAAAAGACCGAGGACTGACCTGGAATTAGGGGAAGAAAATGGCGAAAAACCGAAAAGAGTGGGCGAAGTTCGTACATCAACTAAGCTGAAGTAGCCTAAACACCTAACACCTTAGGGTAGATAGGTTTTCGATTATATATATATATATATATATATATATATATATATATATATATATATATATATTCACCTATCAGTAAGATGTCTGTTACATGACAGATAACACCAACTTGATAGATTTTATCAGAGTTCCGTCTTTTCATCAATTCTGTCCTATATAGTATCCTGTAAGTAGTTAAGGGACAGAAAATGTTCTCTTCTGTCCAGTAACTACTTACAGATTACTCTAGAGGACAATTGATGAAAACACTGCACGCTTATTTATAACTAAAGCTATTATTTATTTTTGCAGGTACTCAGTGCAGCATAGTTATAGAGATGCCACTGTCGAAATATCAGTGTTGTAACAGATACATTTTTTTGTATCTAGATACAGATACTAATACTTCAGAAAAAACGTATCTATAGATACGTATCTAGATTCAAATTTGAAAATGTATCTAGCTACAGATACAGATAAATTTGAAAAGAATCTAGATACTTCTAGATACATTTCAGATTCATAGAAAATCAAAAGCATAAATTGTTTTCTTTGTGAAACTGAAACTGAAATAAATTTAATCATGACAAAATATCCAAACTATTTATTATTCTTAAACAATGCAAATTTATTTTTATTTTATTATATGATATATATGAGGGCAGTTTGATAAGTCAGTAACTTTTTGGACAAGGGAATTTTTTTTCGGCAAAAAAACGTTTAATTTCTCTACATAATCTCCTTTTAGCTCAACACATTTAGTCCAGCGTTATTCCAATTTTTTATCCCTTCCAAATAATAGGTTCCCCCAAGGGCTTCAAAATAAGCGTTGGTTTCAGTGATTACCTCTTCATTCGACCCAAATCTCTTCCCCCGAGCATTTTTTTCAGATTTGGGAATAGGAAATAGTCGCAGGGGGCAAAATCGGGAGAATATGCTGGATGGGGTAGCAGTTCGTAGCCCAGGTTATGGATTTTTGCCATGGAGAGTAAACACGTGTGCACCCGTGCATTATCCTGCTAGAACAACATTTTTTTCTTTTCCAAATGCGGTCGTTTTTGCTTCAAATCAGTGTCGAATCTGTCCAACAGACCTTTTCAAGGTAATCGATGTGAATGACACCGCGTGCAACTCAGAAAACTGTCGCCAAGACCTTGTTGGCCGACAGACCCACCTTAGCCTTCTTCGGTGCACGTTCCCCCGGAAAAGTCCACTGCTTTGACTGTTCTTTAGTCTCCGGTGTATTGTGGTGGATCCATGTTTCGTCCACGGTTGTGGACGAAACGGCGCAAAAACTCCTTCGGATTGCGGTTGAACATCGCCAAACACTCCTGTGAAGTGGTTACACGGTTGCGCTTATGGTCGAGTGTGAGCAATCGCGGCAGCCATCGGGCGGATAGCTTTTTCATGCTCAAATATTCGTGTAAAATGTGATGTACCCGCTCTGTTGAGGTGCTTACAGCCTCAGCCAGCTCACGCACTTTCATTCTCTGATCGTCCAATATCATTTCATGGATTTTATCGACGATTTCTGGCGCAACAACCTCTTTTGGCCGACCTGAACGTTCGGCGTCACTTGTGCTGGTAGAGCCACAACGGAATTCAGCAAACCACTTTTTAACCATTGAAATTGATTGTGCAGAGTCCCCATAGTATTTTTCAAGCCTTTCCTTGGTTTCGGTGACAGTTTTGTTACGCAAAAACTAATGCTTAATGAGCACACGAAATTCACTTGTATCCATTTTCGTCGAAATTCACGAGGTCGTCTGCTTTCAATAGCTACCAAACACAAACCAAATGATACAGCTTGCTCAAAATTTTACAGAAGTCTATTGATAGATGGTAGTTGACATGAGCAGTGTTGCATTTTATGTTACTAGGCGGGAAATACGAAAAGTCACTGATTTATCAAACTACCCTCGTATCTTTAGTCTGACTAGTTTCGGTTATGAAAAACAATCTTCAGAGGCATATGTATTTAATGTTTATCTATCTTAAAATTATTTGGAATGCAATTCTAAATTAGATTTAGGGTGGTCTTATGTTAGCACTAGTAAATGCCCCCCTTCAGTTAACTTTCATCTGGAACATATTTTTGTACGATGCTTATAATTTGAGAAATCTTTATATCTTAACTTAAATGGACCACCCGGTAAACAATAAATGTATGTAAGGTTATCAGTCCAAAGTTTATTTTTAGGTTCCTTGTGTGATTTCATTTCTCAAATGAGTTTAATTCTACGTACAGGCACGGACTAAAAATCCGTCCGATCAGTCTGCTATCCTTGTCGGGTCCCGCACGGTAGGGTAACGGTAGACAAAGATAGAAGATTGCTCAGACGGACGGACGCGTCATTTTTAGAGTCCGTGGCTGTACAATGTATATCTAATTTTGAATATTTTAAGAGAGGGACCGCAAGATAATCGACTTCGATACAAAATTAATGGCAAAGAAAAACAAGAAGGAGATCAAGCAGCTATTGAAGGACATATTCTCCCGCAGGCAGGAACTGGAAGCTTGCTCTTCAGTGGGCGATCGACATGGTATTAAAAACTTACTGGCTGAAAATAGGAGTATGAAACTGGCGTATCAAGAGCTGCATATTTACGTAAGTTGAATCTGATCTACAGTGCAAATTCACATGTAGTGGCACACAGACGTCTGGGAGCTAACCTCATGAAAAATCAAAAATATGATATGGGATTTAAATTTCCACATGCTGTTGGGAATATAACTCGTACGTAAAACAGTGACGTCATAACAATGTGGTTTCTATAGTTACGCATGTATTAATAATTGATAATGCTGATAATACAACGGTTGTATTTTCAGGGGTAATATAACAAGTGGTGTTCTCATTATCGATAATGATTTTATAAATACAACCAATTTCAACCCCAACGACGAAAATGCACCGAGCCCGAAGGGCGAGGTGCATTTTCAAAGATTGGGGTTGAAATAAGTTGTATTTTTAAAATCATTATCGATATTTGAGAACACCACGACTTATATTTAGGAAGAGAATATAATGAATTGATTGAGTCATCTAGTAAAGCAGAATACACAAGAAGCTAAATATACAGTTTAAATACCTATATTTATTTAGATCACTTCATCTTTCAAGCAGCAAACTACATTTATTACCACAATTTACTATTTTACTTGTACTTGAGACACACTGACATTTCGGGTTATGTTTTCATCATCGGCCGACTAGATTGTGGGCGCAACCGATTAATAGCACCATCACAACGATCGTCGCTGCGATTTGTGCTTAACCAAAAATTGTGACAGCGACCGACATTTGTTCGTGGTATTATCCTGAGAATATAACTCATGCGTAAAACGTGACGTCATAACAATGCAGTTTCTATAGTTACGCATGTATTAATAACTGAGAATGTTGATAATACCACGGTTGTATTTTCAGGATAATACCACGAACAAATGTCGGTCGCTGTCACAATTTTTGGTTAAGCACAAATCGCAGCGACGATCGTTGTGATGGTGCTATTAATCGGTTGCGCCCACAATCTAGTCGGCCGATGATGAAAACATAACCCGAAATGTCAGTGTGTCTCAAGTACAAGTAAAATAGTAAATTGTGGTAATAAATGTAGTTTGCTGCTTGAAAGATGAAGTGATCTAAATAAATATAGGTATTTAAACTGTATATTTAGCTTCTTGTGTATTCTGCTTTACTAGATGACTCAATCAATTCATTATATTCTCTTCCTAAATATAAGTCGTGGTGTTCTCAAATATCGATAATGATTTTAAAAATACAACTTATTTCAACCCCAATCTTTGAAAATGCACCTCGCCCTTCGGGCTCGGTGCATTTTCGTCGTTGGGGTTGAAATTCGTTGTATTTATAAAATCATTATCGATAATGAGAACACCACTTGTTATATTACCCCTGAAAATACAACCGTGGTATTATCAACATTCTCAGTTATTAATACATGCGTAACTATAGAAACTGCATTGTTATGACGTCACGTTTTACGCATGAGTTATATTCTCATGAAAATACCACGAACAAATGCTCGCTGTCAGAATTTCGAATCCCAAACAGATCGCAGCGATGACCATTTGCGATGGTGTTATTTATCGGTTGCTCGCACAATAAATCTAGTCTGCCGCTAATAAAATCATAACCCGAAATGTCATTGTGTCTCAAGTACATGTAAAATTGTAAAATGTGGTAATAAATGTGGTTTGCTGTTTGAAAGATGAAGTGATCTAAATAAATATAGGTATTTAAACTGTATATTTAGCTTCTTGTTTATTCTGCTTTACTAGATGACTCAATCAATTCAATACAGGGTCCTGCAACAGTGCGTCGGGCTTTCCTAGCGTATTTCCCGTAAGAGATAGAAAAAAAGGTTTCGTACAAAAAGTTATTGGTTTAAAAATCTTTATGCCGCAAAATTATTTTCAAACATACAGGATGTCCCAATTTTGCGGAATAACAAAAACAAACATTTTTTTAAATGGAACACCCTGTATTTATTCAAGGTTTCTGATGAAATTTTTCAACCTCTATATTGCTGTCTATTTAGTTTTGGATTATGTTACAGTGTTGCCGATTTACAATTTTTTTCTCCAAATATCATGCATAAGCAAACTCAACTTTAAAAAATCGTAGTGACCTCGTTTTTTGAAGGTAAGAATAAGTTTTAGCAATATTCTCAGTGTGGTTAATAAGCAACATGTTGGTAATGACAAATTTCAATTTAGTAATACAGGGTGTTCAGGAAAAAATGCCAAACTTTACAAATTTCAAAGCGGTATAACCCATTTTTTTTAAGGGTTGCCCCATGTCCCATGCCCCCTATTTTATGTCATTATTCGATAGGTCTTTTTCTTCTCTTCAATTTGATGGTACATATCTTATGTCTGAACCCCATAGTTGTCGAGATATTCTTAATTTTTTACAAAAGTAACCATTTAATTACATTTCTATGCACTTAAATAGGTCATGCTGAGACAAAACAACTGTCAAAATGTAAGTAAGAATCAACGTGAGTTAAAAGAGAATAGTAAAATAGTAGATAGTACTTCTGTAATACGATTAATTATTTTATTCCAAAACCATGAGAGATAACAAAATTATTAATACAAAAGAGAGTGTTTGATTAATTTATTTTCGCAACTTGCACTAAATGTCAGTACGGCTTTGGTTGCTAAGACTATTTTTCAAACAAAGTGTGAATGTCGCAGTTGTAAAATGAATTCCAATGATGCTGCCTTCCTACTGCCGGAGAAGTCGAAGGAGCGTTATCAAAATGCGTATAAGTATTTTATAGAGTGGTGCCAGAGAAAGAACGCTATTAAAATTATTTACTTCCTTTCCGTTGTTCATAGTAACCACAGCTTTATCGGTAAGTGGGCCTTACTTCCCTCAAATCAATGTCATTACAGTGTACTTACCATGCAGGGAGTGGAAAAACTGATTATTTAGTGCAAGGGAGATATGTTATAAACTACTGCGACAGAATCACTTGATCCCTCCGCCCGCGCCGACCTCGTCATCGCGCGAGTGAGTTGTCCTCTTTGGTGCATGGCACCCGGGGTGGACAGCCACCCCACCCCCCGTTACACCGTCACAGCGGAGAACCGGAGGCTGTAGGCCGTTTTATTCCGAGACGCCGTTTAATCTGTGGCTTAAACGCCAGCCCGGCCCCCGTACCAAGAGGCATACTTCCTGTACCAGCCATCGGCTCGCCACGTGGTTCGTGCGAACCAAGGTAAACAGCGCCGAGCCCCGAGATCGCCTCGAACTCGAATCGCCGAGACCGACGCACGGAGGATCACAATAAGGCTATAATTTTTCCATTATCATTATATTTATACATTATTAATTCAATCTCATTCCATTTACACATACATTCATGTATTTCAATTCATCGCACATGTTCATCCATTCATCGGTCAATCTTTTGTTACTTTTTGTGAGCGTAATCTGTATACGTGTCGCCATTGATCCGCGGAGGCTGGACGTTCCATCGACGCTCCCGGCGCATTTCCGATAAGCGTTTTCGTGATAGGTGGCCACTTGTGACGTAAGCAGGAAAATACGCGCTGTTCGACGCCATCGTACGGTTCTTACGAAAACAGCGCGACGCGAAGTATTTCTTGCGACGAATAAATTTATTGTTATCATAATCTGTGCGCGTTTGAATGAACACTACCCAAGTGTTCGCTCAACTTTTGCCACTTCTGATATTGTTAACCCAATTCAGATATTTTTAGGCCGGCGAATTACCTTTAGCTTAATACTGACTATTTAATCCATAAAAAACAGTTTCAATACTAATTCTGCTGTCTTATTCTTATGATAGGTAATTATTTGTATTGTCAAGACGTCGATTAATAAACAATGGGATTTGCATTAATGAAACTTATTTATTTAATACAAACTAATGATACAAAAATATAAAAGGTTATATAATCGAATAATATTATATGGCAATCGCTCTCTTCTTTTGCTCCTTCCAACGAGCGTCATTAACAATTAGAAAATGGTCGTGAGTTTACAACTCAGTAAGACAATTGTATATTTGTTGTTGCGAGCATAATTGGTCAAACTAATATCCTTGGTCAATTACGGTGAAACCATTATCCTTGGTCAAGTGCTTTTGGTCAACTACGGTGAAACAATTATCCTTGGTCAATTGCTTTTGATCAATTACGGTGACATAATTATCCTTGGTCAATTGCTATCATCTGGGACAATGGGACAACGATGGGTCAACCTCAACTCTCACACAACCATACAATGACTCACCTTCAATTTATCCATAGGGACACTAACAATATAATCTTATTAAAAGTTTGATAATACTTCACGTTGCCAGCATCGTTTACACTCACTCAATCCCGCTCTGTAGGGCCTAAGCGAGCGGTCCAGTGTTTACATACCAGTGGCCCTGAGTTTTATAAATAGAACACCCTCATCACTGGTTTCAAGCAAACGATACACAGATATTCAGTTTTACCTCTTTTTTATATTTTTGCGTCGTAACACAAGTATCTCCCCAAGTAAAAAACATCGAGAAAAAAAATCGGAAAAATCGAGGCATTCGAAATGTGGGCATATCGAATAATATTGAAAGTCAGCATAGAATTACTAACTTAGAGATCCTACAAAGACTAAAAAAGATACCGAACTGGGAAACACCATCAAAAGTCGGAAATTTGAATATTTTGGACACATCGTGCGATATCATGCTACATCTTATCATACAAGGGAAGATAATGGGGAAGAAGAGTGTAGGAAGAAGAACAACCTCATGGTTAAAAAACTTAAGAACATGGTATGGCAAAACAACAGCCCAACTGTTTCGAGCAGCAGTTGATAAAGTGAAGATTGTCAATTTAATAGCCAGCATCATTGTCAACGATCGATTCGGTCAAGGCACTTAGAGAAGAAGAAGAAATATATCCGTTTTCTGGACGCTGCACAGTGGTCCCAAGTCCCGAAAACGTGGACAAAACCCCATAAAAAAACTTCCCGGAAATTTCAACTATTGGGGGGGATCAATGACTAATATGTGCATGTCATGGCAGGGCAAAGAAAACTCTCAGGAATATTTTTGCCGTGATATTTCAGTTCAAAGCTGGCCTTCGTGGAACCAAATCGCGGACCGCCCGGCAAATTTGGCACAAAATAAGCAATATATACGGATTTCTTAAGACTCTATTTTACAAACTATACAGAGACCTTTGGATAGATATATATTATCATTTGCAGCGTTCAAATTTCAAAAATGCCTTCTGGCATTTGCTTAATTAAATAATAAACATAATGCAATTTCAACATTTTCTAGGAATTTCACATTTTTTTACAGAAAAACTATCAGTAAAATGACAAATAAAGTTGCATCAAAGCAAAGTTTATGGCTAAGGAAAAGATTACCCAAGCTTTCAGAAAAAAATATTGCACAGTAGTATGTTTTAATAAATTTGTGAAAATTGTCATTATGTTTGCTATTTTATTAGGCAAATGTGAAAAGGCACTTTTGAAAGTTAAATATTACAAATGATACTATACATCTTCCCAAAGGTGACCTATTTTACCAACAGATTGAACATTGACTAATAAAATGTATACATATTGATTTTTGCTTTTTTTACTCATTAAATAAACAAACTTGTATTTTTCAACACTTACTTTTTATTAGCGACAAGGTTTTTCATTCTTTTGGGGTATTTGGGGTTCGTCTCCTTTTTACTTTCTGGTATAAAATTGATAGTGTGTATTGGAAAGTTTTCTTTTAATCTATGATTTAAGTAAGCATGGTATTTGGATGGTGTATCTTCTTCTTCTTCTTCTTCCTTCTTCTAAATAGGCGGATCGCCTGTTCTTCGTCGATTTTGCCCGGTCCTTTTATTGTACGTTGAGGTTGTCGTTCCACCGTTTTCGTGGTCTTCCGGTACTCCTTTTCCCTGACGGCGATTTGTCTCTTGAGATTTTTACAATTCGGTCACCTGACATTCTGCTAATGTGTTCGTTCCACTCGGTTTTTCTTCCCAACACCCAATCGTTGACATTATTAATATTGCATATTCGTCTAATGTTTTCACTTCTCTCCCGGTCTCTCAATGTTTTGCCGGTTATTTTGCGAATTACTTTCATCTCTGTTGTTTCTAAGATCTGCTTAGTTTTACACGTTTCGGGTCTTGTTTCTGCTGTATATGTTAATATCGGTCTTATAGCTGCCTTATAGATGCGGGTTTTGGTTACTGTTTGTAGGTGTTTGTTTGTCCATATCGTGTCGTTCAGTTGGGCCGCTGTTCTTGCTGCTTTTGACGCCTGGTTTCTGACTTCGTTTTCAATGTCTCCAAAGCTTGATATTTCTATGCCCAGGTACTTAAATTGCATTACTTGCTGGATGATTTCATCGTCTACCGCTAACTTACATCTGATTGGTGTTTTTGATGTAGTCATACACTTTGTTTTTGATGTTGCTATTGTCATTCCTAGCTTTTTTGCCGTGATGTTAAATTGAAATAGTAATCTCTGAAGATCATCTTCATTTTCCGCCACCAGTACCGCGTCATCGGCATAACATAGTATCTTTACTTGTTGTTTTCCCATTTTATAGCCTTTTAGTTTTCGAACGTCTTTTATGATTACATCCATTACTATGTTGAAAAGTAATGGGCTCAAGGAGTCCCCTTGGCGGATACCATTCTGCACCGGTATTGGTTCCGTGAATTCGTTGTCGATTTTGGCTTGTATGTGGTTATTTGTGTATATGTTCTCAATGGTTTTAATTATGTTGTGTGGTATTTGTCTGTCATGCAGCAGATATATGATGTCTTCAAGACGGATTCTATCGAAGGCTTTCTCCAGATCTATAAAACAGAGGAATGCGGGCTTATTGTATTCGATGGACTTCTCTACTATTTGTCTTATTACAAATGTGGCGTCTGTACATGACCTCCCTGATCTGAATCCTTGTTGTTCGTCCGATACTGTGGTTAGTTCATTTATTTTGTTTGTTATAATCTTCGTTGTTAATTTTAAGGTAGTCGATAGTAGGTTTATTCCTCTGTAGTTTGATGGCATCTTTCGGTCTCCTTTTTTAAATAACAGGATTGAAATGCTAGTTCGCCATTCATCGGGGATCAACTCTTGCGTGAGTATGTTGTTAATTAGAATTTTTAGCTGTTCGACTAGATGTTTTCCGCCATATTTTAGGAGTTCGTTAGTGATGCCATCTTGTCCTGCGCTTTTTCGGTTTCTTAGCTTTTTAAGTCCTAGTTGGACATCTTCGGTGTTTATCGTTGTTTTGTTGCTTATGCTGATTCCTGGGATATCTTTCGGCTGGTTAGATTCGTTTTTTTGGTAAAGAGCTTTTAAGTATTTTACCCATGTGTCTTTGCTTATTTGGCTGACTGGTATGAGTTCTCTTGTTTCTTTCTTCTGGGTCCTGATGAATCGCCATGTTTGTTTTTGAAGGCCATAGAAATCGCTTTCCAGTCTTTTCGAGAATGTTTCCCAATAATCGCTTTTTATTTTTCTGACCAGTGAGTTAGTGTCATTTCGGATGTTTTTGTATTTATTGTATGATCTTGCGGTTTGTGTCGAGAGGTAGTTTAGGTAAGCTTCTTTTTTCCTTTGGCATTGTTCCTTTATTTCCTTGCAGAACCATGGGGTCTTGCTTGGTGTTAGTTGTTTTTGTTTTTGCTTTCTAGTTCCAAGTGCTTCGTTTGCCGCTGCTTTAATATTGTTGCGTAATCTTTCCCAGCCGTTGTTGACGTTCTCTCCTTCTGCCAGAGGGTTTTCGCTGATCTTTTCTTCTAAGCGTTTTTGGTACAAGTGTTTTATGCTTGGGTCCCACATTGATTCTATATTAATTATTTCGGTGTTTAATTTTACTTGTTTTTTTATTTTTACTGGTTTATGTTTTATCCTTATTTTTCCGAGTAGTAGATTGTGATCACTGCCAGCATTGACAGAGTTCAATGTCCTCACATCGATTATTTGTGGATGGTGTATAATATATATATATATATATACGAGACATAATTTCAGTAATCTTCTTAAAAGCTTAAAATCTACTAATCAAAGGTCGAGATTTTGTACAATTAGTAAATAGGAGAATTGATCTTTTCAAGGGAGTGAAAGATTGGTTTATAAAAAACAATTTGCTTTTAAACAATAAGAAAACAGATTGTATTCTATTTAAATTTTCCGAACATGTCGTTACACCATCAAATATTAACTTGGATCAGAAAAATGTCAAATTAAGTTCTAGTTGCAAATTCCTAGGGATCATTTTAGACGATAAACTTAAATTCAGAGATCATATAAATTGTCTTCATGGTAGGCTTAGTAAGGTTTAATATTTCCTAAGAGTTCTGTCGAGGTACAGCAATAATTCTATCGCGGGGACTGCTTACTACGCGAACTTCTATTCCATACTCAAATATGGCATCATTTTTTGGGGTTCTTCACCTGATATACAGAAGCTATTTAAACTGCAAAAGCGAGCCATTAGAATTATTTTTCGCAGGAACTATTTTAGCTCTTGCAGGACGGTGTTTAGAGAGAATAATCTGCTCACATTACCCGCCATATACATATACGAATGCATTAAATTTCTAACCCAACATAGGGGTGAATTTCCTGAAATGTTTCCAAAATATGCAGATCGTCGACGTGTTGATTTCACTTTGCCTGCTCACAGAACAACGGCATTAGAAAAAGGGCCTCACTATATGTGTCTAAAAATTGCCAATCACCTTCCGCGGATCATCAAACGGAGAATGGTTTGTAATGACAGTGTCAAGAGGGATGTTTTCGCTCTCCTATGTGCGTGGGAGCCATACAGCTTGCATGAGTATTTCTCAGAAAGGCTTTAATGGGCCTTTTCTGCTACTGTAAATTATGACGCAATTTTCTTCCATATATGTATTTTGCATATGTTTGTTGAAATAAAGTTTGTTTATTATTATTATTATTATATATATATATTACACAGTAGTAGAGAACGGTTTTGTTAGGCATATCATCTCTAACTGCCTATCGACCTACGGGGGTCCTTCTGACGTGTGATTTGTGTAAGTATGTGTATTTAGTGTTAGCTGAACTTTTGCCACTTCTGATATTGTTAACCCAATTCAGATATTGTTAGGCCGGCGAATTACCTTTAGCTTAATTCTGACTATTTTTAATCCATAAAAACAGTTTCAATACTAATTCTGCTGTATTATACTTATAATAGGTAATTATTTGTATTGTCAAGTTGTCGATTAATAAACAATGGGATCTGCATCAATGAAACTTATTTATTTAATACAAACTAATGGTACAAAAATATAAAAGGTTATATAATCGTATAATAAAATATGGCAATCGCTCTCTTCTTTTGCTCCTTCCAACGGCCGTCATTCTGTAACAATTAGAAGAGTGATCGTGAGTTTACAACTCAGTGAGATAATTGTATTGGTTGACCCGAGTATTAATTGGTCAACCCGATATCCTTGATTAATTACGGTGAAACAATTATCTTTGGTAAATTGTTTATCGATAGGTCAACCTCAACTCTCCACAACAATACAATGACTCACCATACTTGTTGACCCGAGTTCAACTCTCCACAACTAGACAATGATTCACCATACTTGTTGACCCGAGTCCAACTCTCCACAACCATACAATGGCTCACTATACTTGTTGACCCGAGCTCAACTCTCCACAACTATACAATGATTCACTATACTTGTTGACCCAAGTTCAACTCTACACAACCATACAATGACTCAGCATATTTGTTGACACCGAGTAATAATTGGTCAACCCAACATCCTTGTTATCTTCTGAGACAATGGAACAACGATGGGTCAACCTCAACTCAACTCAACCACACAATCACTCACCTTCAATTTATCCATACGGACACTAACAATGTAATCTTATTCTAAGCTGTAAAATACTTGACGTTGCCGGCGTCGTTCACACTCACTCAATGCCGCTCTGTAGAGCCCAAGCGAGCGGACCAGTGTTTACACACCAGTGACCCTGAGTTTTATAAATAGAACACCCTCTTCACTGGTTCCAAGCAAACGATACACAGATATTCATGTTTACCTCTTTTTATATATATAATTTTTTTTCCGTCGTAACATGAGTTAGGGCTTGTTACTGTAGATAATCGCCTCCGATCTCTAGAGAGCCCTTAATGAGCACCCAACGGCTAATGACACTATTTTCTCAGTACAAATGAATTACCTGTACTGGGGCTCGCACCCAGGCCTTCATGCATGCTAAACAAGCGTTATAATCTGTCAAAAAAAGTGACGGTCTATATTATAGATTTTTAGAAATAAATTTTAAAAAACCTCTGGAGAGGTGTTCGCCATTTTGCATCCGCCATTTTGTTTTCGGTAATTTTGACGTCGGATTCGTAAATAGCGACCCTAAAAACGTGTATTTTCAAACACGTTTTGAGGTTTTGTCCACGTTTTCGGGATTTGGGACCACTGTGCGCTGGTTAAAGTTATTAAATTATTTTAGTGATTCTATTCTCATCTTTATATCTTGCGATAATCACGAATTTATCACTTCAATAATTCGAGTATTTGACGTAGGCGAGTGAGGATCGGCGACTATAACTTTCGTTGTTTTAAACGGTGCCGATCCCCCCGCCCCCTCGTCGACGAACACAATCGTGGAGACTCTTAGTACGAATAATGACGTAAAAATTACGTTGAGCGCGTTTTTTTACCCACCCTACTTTCCGACACCGAGATCCCGGCTCTTCTCGTTACTTCGAAGGGAATATCTACGTGCTCCACGGCCTATGTGTCGATAGGCCTTTCAAGCACGTCACAAACTGATCAAACTTAAATGACGCGGTGGGACGTTGTGTTATTGGATTATGCACGTAAATATAATGTGGTTTAAATGATCTACCAGAGAGATCAAAAAGCTCAACTATTTCGAACAGACCATAATTCTCCTCTACATCGAATACTGTATAATTTCTATTTTTGCATTACAGAAAATTGTCGACCACATCTTTCAAGACAACTTCTCTAGTCGGAAAACATTGGATTTACTTGGTTATCGACTGAATCAAAAAATAGAAAAACTGACCAAATTAAAAGTAAACCTGCCTGAATTACATAGTAATAATTACATAAATATTCCATTAACAGTTGGAAGAAGGAGACCTTCAAAACCAGATGAGGTTTGATGTGCTGAAAAGAACACCGCTGGACGTCCAAATAGGTATGGTTACTGGTAAAGTGCAGGACATGATTTTGAAGAAAGAGGCCGCTATAACTGTACGGGGTACTTACGAGTCGCTCGTCCACCTTATGACGAAGGTAATACATGTCGTCTAGAATATTTATAGCTAAAGGAAATTAGTATTGCGAAATGTTTTCATGGTATTTTGAATCTTACACATATTTTTATTAAGCAATATGTGCCTTTATGGGCTAGATCAGTAATATATATATTTACATCGCAAGGTCGTTTCACAGAAATTTATAGGCGAGAACAGAAAGCCAAACCACTCGAGGGATTTGTTAGTTGGTTGGCCTACTTTCATTGCGCGTTGGAGCCATTTGGGCTGGAAGCGATGACCCGAAAATTGTTGCACAGTGTTATCATAGTAAATGCGATAATTCTAAAATTATCAAAAATACCATAAGTTACTAAACTTTGCTTGTTCGCACGTAAAGTTATAGGTAAAAACTTGCAATGTAAAAACAGGTTATCATGTCTGCTCTGGAATGATCTAGATCCAACAATGTATATAGAAATAATAATCACGAAATATATTTAAACACACAAATTGTGTGTGCATGTGCATATGCTTGCGCGCCAGTAACAAATTCTAAAAGGCATATTGTAATTCTCTATTTTTCATAACTTTAACCCTTAACAACCCATTTATGTCCTACGGACACATTTTCAAATTGATTTACATGCCGAATCAAATGCATTTATTTTATTGCAAAATCCCGTTTATCTAATCTATCCCCAATGTTTTATCTCCCAAATTATCTTACCAAAGCTCAGGGGCGGACTAAGCCCGTCGGAGGCCCGGGGCGGCAACATTAAATGAGGCCAAATGAGGCTCAGAAATTGATGTATTTGTAGTGTACATTTTGTAAAAAATGAATACATATAAATGTAATGGCTAACAAAAAATTACTAAGTATGATATGTGTGCTTTGCGCTCTATGTAATTGTAATATACGCCCTACGTACGGGTGATAAAGTCCGAATAAGGTTCATCCAACCAACAGCTAGAGTAAAAGAAATAATACAGAATAGAATATGAGAGTAATTTTTATTTAATATATGTAAAATACGCTTTTACAATTTCATACTCTGGGTCGCTTTAAAACCTTAGTTATGAGATAGTTACTATTAATAATGTGATATCCTGAATTAATTCGTATATTAAGTTGCATAGGCTAAATATTGTATATAAAATATCGTATATAAAATATGTATTGTATATCAAATCTTGAATTAAGTTTTTGTAATGAACACCTGTACGAACGAGCATTTGCACAGACAACGCTGGCTCATGCTGCGGTCGAATACATATTTAAGTTAAACAATTAAGTGTGTCTCCGTAAACCCAATAATAAATAACCCTACATCATAACGACGAGTGGTAACGTAACACTGGCGACGAGGCAAAGAAAATTGAAACCATAGCGACCCCAGGAGGAAAAACCATCGGACATCTAAGAGAATTCGACTTCGGCACATGTGAGTGGTCATTGTTCAAGCCGCGCTTAGAAAACTATTTTATCACTAATGAAGTAACTGATGGCTCTATCTTCTTCTCTAGGTGCCGTCTCCATTACTGAAGGTTGGCAACAATCAATGCAAATTCCTCTCGACCCTGTGTCGCTCTAAACAAGGAGTGGTAGTTCAGTCTCTTAGATTTTTAAGCCAAGAGCACTTTCTGCGTCCCGGCCCACGTCGGCATTCTATCTTGCACTCCATTATAAGTTTAAGGAGACTGTATTTGTTGTTCCTGAGTATGTGCCATAGGTATGCGGTCTTTCGCATTTTGACGCTTTTTAGTAGTTCTCTGTCTCTTCCCATACGCCTAAGTACTTCATCGTTTGTAACGTGCTCCACCCAGGATATTCTGTGCATCCGTCTAAAGATCCACATCTCAAAAGCTTCAATCCTATTCATCGTGTTGACCTTCAGCGTCCACGCTTCAACTCCATAGAGCAGCACCGACTGAATGTAGCACTGCACGAAGCGGTATCTAAGATTCAGGTTTAATCTGCCTGCACAAAGTAGTCTTTTCATTCCAAGAAACGTAGTTCTAGCCGTTTCTATTCTTGTTTTCACTTCCATGTCTGGATCAAGGTTCTCAGTTATCCAGCAGCCGAGGTATCTAAATGTGTCTACCTGCTCAATTTGCTTGTTATGTATCTTCAGATTAGCTGCAATATTTGGCGTTCTACTAACCACCATAATTTCATTTTGGTTATATTCAGTTTCAGTCCAAGCGCGTCGCCTTCCGATGTAATTTGATTCACCAATCGCTGTAGACCCTCAGGACTGTCTGTAAATATTGCAATGTCGTCTGCATATCGGAGGTTATTTAGCAATACGCCTTTTATCCTGATTCAATCTTATGAGCCCTCCAGTGCTTTCAGGAATATTTGCTCTGAGTATATATTAAAAAGTAGTGGAGACAGAACATAGCCCTGGCGTACTCCTCGTCTAATAGGAATATTATCCGTGGTCTCATCCTCGATCTTCACCGCTGCAACTTGTTGTTCGTATAGGTTCTTTATAAAGGCGATGTCTTTTTGGTCAAGACCTTTGGTCATCAGAACGTTCATTAGGAGGTCATATTTTATATAGTCAAAAGCTTTAGTGTAGTCAATGAAACAAATTTCCACGTCTTTTCTTTGATCTCTACATTTTTGTAGGAGAATAGATAGCCCTAATAATGCATCTCTTGTGCAGCTGATAGCTCTAACAAGAGGGCGATATTACTAAATTTATTAAGCGAAGACCCGAATTATAACACCGGTAGATTTTAGTGAATGAGGGACTCCAATTGTGCCCACTATAAAGAAAGATGGAAGTGTACGCATATGCGGAGATTTTAAAATTACAGTAAACCCATTCCTAGAAATAGACAAATATCCTTTGCCATGAATCGAAGACTTGTTTGTTCGTGTAAAAGGTGCGACAAAATTTTCAAAATTAGATTTGTTGCAGGCCTACCAACAAATTAAATTGGACGAAGCATCGCAACAAGTATGTACGATTTCCACACATAAAGGTTTCTTTAAATATAGCCGATTGCCATTCGGTGTTGCATCGGCACCGGCAAAATTCCAAGAAATTCTCGAATAATTGTTGCAAAACATTCCAGGCACTATAGTGTTCTTAGATGATATATTAATTGGAGGAAAGAATAAGGATGAACATGACAATAGAGTTCATGCGGTATTAAATAAATTACAAATAGCAGGTTTTAAATTGTCAGTATCGAAGTGTCAATTTGGGGTAGCAGAAGTGGCATACCTTCGTTATAAAATTGACAAAGAAGGTTTACATCCACTAACGGACAGAGTATGTCACCCAATTTTTGGGGATGCTAAATTATTATTCAAAATTTTTACCAAACACAGCAAAAGTATTACATCCTTTATATAAATTGTTGAAAAAGAACCAAAAATTGGAAATGGGACTCTAATTGTGAGATAGCATTTAATAAGATTAAAGCGATGCTTACGTCGGATAACTTATTGATTCATTTTAATCCGCATAATCCAATAAAGCTAATCACAGATGCTAGTGATTATGGAGTTTGTGCAATACTTACCCACATTGTACCAGATGGATCCGAAAAAACCAATTTCATGCTCATCAAGAACGTTATCACCGGCGGAACGTAATTATTTACAAATAGAGAAAGAGGGATTAAGCATAATTTTGGATTAACTAAATTTTATCAATACTTGAAATGGTCGAAATGGACTTTTTGATGAACCGGAACGCTTATGAACAAAATCTAACATCATAGCAGTGGTCGAATAGAAATGAACTTTTTAACGACCCAGAACTCTTGTGAGCAAATTTGAAAATAATTTTATTTCTAATAAAATGCTAAACACATCATAATACAGATTTAGAAAAGTAGGTAAAATAAGTAAAATTAAATAATTAGTTAATATTTAGAACAATAATTATTTACAATAGTTTCCATAATAACTCGTAGGTCTTGTCAACTTTCACTTGACGTTTTCTGCTAGCAGTATCTTCAGCTGAATGTGCCCTTTTGAAAATTGAAATAATGGAGGCCCAACGCAATTAATAAATAAAAGTGCTGATACCGTTTTCACATTTAGCTTTGTTCTTAACGAAGTTACTATTTCATTCATGGAGCTAAAATTTATGTCGCATTCGCTTGTTGAAATTGGAATAGTGTGTATTGCCATAAACAAAACTTGCAAGTCGTCAGGTACCACGTCGTCATCGTTGTTCATTTTGTATATCCTAAACGAACGAACAACATTTTGTTCTTCATTTTGCAGATGGAACTGTTTATATAATGCACGAATTTCATCTTCGCCACTTCTAATATTCGATGAAAACTCTTTACTCCAGTTCTTCTTATTAAGGATTTTTATTTGACCAAGCAAATTACTATATAGACACTCGTTTTCTTTTTGCCGTTGCCCGTCCCGACTAACAGGCGAAGAAATAGTGGTGAGTAACCGATTTCTTAGTTATTGGCCTAGTGGTAGTTAACTTCTATGAAATTGCGAACTGTTGATTACTTTATTGTCTTGTTATTGCTTAAGTTAATACCTTTGTATTTCTTGTCCTCTGCTTCGAAGTCAGTCAATACCTTTCCTAATTTTGTGCCAGGATGAGAAACCATCGATTCTAACACTCGAATTGTAGTATTGATAGCTTTATCTGCCTTTGTAAATATATTGACAAGTCTGAAAACTATTCTAAAGCATTGGCGATTGTTATTAAATTCTGCACAAATTCAACGGTTGTTATTATTCTCAATAAGCCTTTATATTTTTTTCTCTCCATGTGTTCCCTTCCATCATCCTCACTGCCATTCTTAAAATGCAAACACAGAGCCGCATAGTTATTAACGACTGCCTTTAGTGTGTGATAACTTGAAGCAACCCATCGAATAGACAAGATTTTTCCAATTTGCAACAAATTAATTTCAAGAGAGGCTACAGCTTCTCGAAGTTCGTTCTGATTCTTTGGAAATCTTGTATACAAAGAATATAAATTTTCAATAAATGTTTTGAAATTATTTATTCCAGACACTTCCTTAACCACATCATGCACGCCCAATTCCAGCCTATGATTTGCACAGTGCCATATTATTAGGTTTGTAAATTTCGCCTTCAAACGTGTGGCAACTCCAGAATATTTTCCAATCATTACAGAAGCACTATCACACGCAAAACTATCAAAACACTCTCTTAGAAATTCTTGGTCGAAACCATGTATACCTAAGCACATTAGTAATTCAGATGTAATTATCTCTGCAGAAGTATTAGCCAATTCAATTAAATCTAAATTAAATGTGTATGCCTCGCCAGGATATTCGCACAGGAATGTACGTATTGCAATTACAAACATGGTCTTTCTGCTTAAAGTGGTTGACTCATCAATTGGAATAGAAATCTTCTTTGTAGATTTGCTTATTTCTTAACAAATATTTTTCTTCATCTCATTGGCAATATTAATAGCAATTTCGGCACATGTTTTGTCAGAATGCAAT
This sequence comes from Othius punctulatus, assembly GCA_951805005.1. NCBI lineage: Eukaryota > Metazoa > Arthropoda > Insecta > Coleoptera > Staphylinidae > Othius > Othius punctulatus. The sequence continues at coordinate 66,547,724 of OX638138.1, read as the reverse complement.
ATTACGCCCATATTTAGTCCATTTAATTTTTGTACATCAACGTCATATGACAAATCAACGAACGGCCTTTGAAACTTTACTATTTTGTACACTGTAAGAAAAACGCGTTCCGTTGATTCAAAATACGATTTATTCATTTTAATAAATGCTTCACCAATTTCTGTCTTCTGTACAGTCATCTTCATCTCTATTGCTTTTCTATGTGCGTCAGTATTCTGATGTTCCAAAATTTTCTTTCTTAAGCTTGTTTGCTGTGCGGCTTTATTACTTCCGTATGCAGTCACCATACAATTCTGCCATGTTGTTGACAGTCTTAAATTCTTGGCGCCCAATATATTTATTTTTTTCATTTGCTTACATACACTTCCGGACAAAATTAAGGGACCACCAAATAAACTTGAAATAACTTTTCAAATTTACAAGTTGTTGTGAATATACTTTTCACATGTCATAAATTGACATTTAATAAGCATTATTCAAATAGTGTGCCATGAAACAATTAACAATATCAAGACATTCTCTGCTAGGAAACGAAAATTCAACAAAAAGCTATAATTGATGACCCACCTTTTTAACTTATTTAATTAATAACGCGTGCTTTATGTTTCAAAAATTAGTGAATTGGTATGCATTAAGTAAATTAAATATCCCTAGATGACATTGCAGACCAGAAGAAGTATCCCAAATGATTATTCTTCTTCGTGAAGGATATTCGATTAGTCACTGCAACAGAAATGTTGAACCAAAACAGTAAGAAGAAGAATGAAAGAAGTCAATTTGTCTGCTACAAAACCAGCAACCGGTCTAATTCTCACAGCTACACACAAAAGAAATCGCTTAAACTTTTGTGAAAATCATCAAGGTTGGGACTAGGGGCAGTATCCGCTTTGTTTTCGGACGAGTCCAGATTCATCCGAATCAATAATGATCACAGTGTTCTTTTCTTACGAATACCATGTGCGCGATTTGCACATTGTACCATTCGAAAATTTGACAAATTCGGTAGGGGTCTGTAATGGTTTGGGGTGGGATACAATTTAATGGTCGTACAGAATTGTTTTCGATACGAAATGTATCGCTAACAGCAAGAAGATATACAGACGAGATTATTCTACCCCATGTTCAACAATTTGCCGAAAATTTCGGCAATGGATTAATTTTTATGGAATGCAATTCCAAACTTCATACAGCTAACATTGTCACAACTGCGCTGAGAGATGTAAATATCCAATGTTTGGAGTGGCTTTCCAAAATCCCTGACCTCAATCCTATTAAGCATATCTGGGATCAATTGGGTCAAAACATTAAAAACTCACCAGGACCACTAGTAACTCTTTATGAGCTCTCTAACATGCTTGTTCAAGAATGGTAACAGACACCCTAAGAACGAATACAAACCTTGATCTCAAGCATGCCGAGAAGATTAAAAGCTTGTAGTGCTGCAAGAGGAGGGCACACACACCATTAATAATGTTACTTTTTATTACAAATTAGGATTTCAGTTCATAAAAAGACCATTGGTATTTTTGTCTAATTTTTAACTTTATTTTTTTAAGTCCGTAAAAGTAAAGTTTGTTAATTTAAACAGCTCTTAAGTCAACTAAACTGTAAGGAAACACTTGGATTTATATATTTATTCGTTTAATTAAATTTCGTTATCTGGTTTTAAATGTATTTTGAATTTTACTACTGGTCCCTTAATTTTGTCCGGAAGTGTATTATGCATCCTAGTGATTTATTCTCAATGATTAAGAAATTGTATTTGCTTTTAAAAGACTTTGCTTGTTCTAACGTGGTTGCGGTTCTTGTCATGAACCGGAACGCTCGTATGGCGAATATGACGAACCGGAACGCTTATATGATGAACCGGAACGCCGTTCCGGTGAGTTCCGGTCCATTTCGACCACTGCTTGTACGGAAATATCTTTACAATAGTAACGAATCATAAGCCGCTACTGTCAATATTTAGCCCAAATAAGGGAATATCGCAGTTTTCAGCTAATCGTTTAAGACGTTGGGCCACAATTTCAGGTGGATTTTCATATAAAATAGAGTATGTTAAATCTGAAAACAACTTAGCAAATGCTTTATCCCGTCTCCCGATAAATACAAAAAATAAGGATGAAATATCGCTCGACGCGGAATTTTTAAATTATTTTAAAGATGCTACAATTCCTGTCGATTTTGAAATAGTTAAATGTGAAAACATAAAGGATGAAATATTAAATTAAATAATGCATTTATTGTAAATGGTTGGCCTAAAATTCTATCCGACGAATTTCGTCCCTATGGCAAAAATAGAGACGAATTTACTATAGAGGAGGAATGCGTGCTATGGAATAATAGAATAGTAGTGCCATCTTCGTTACGACAAGCCGTGTTAGAGGAGTTACATAAAACACATGCGGGAATGACCAAAATGAAAAGTATGGCCAGGTCTTATTTTTGGTGGCCTGATATGGCCAAAGATATAGAGTTGATCGCAAAGGGATGCGAAAATTGCATGAAAAATAAAAATAATCCAGATAAAATTAAATTATTTCCATGGGAATGGCCTAATAAACCTTGGAGTAAAGTCCATATAAATTATATGGGACCGTTTTAAAATACATATTTTTTAATTGACATTGACGCTCACTCAAAATGGTTGGAAGTACTTCCAACCCAGAGCATTACCACGAAAAAGACTATCGAAAGTTTAAGAACCTTGATTGCAAGTTTTGGCATTTGTGAAACCTTAGTTTCTGACAATACCCCATTTTTACAAGCGGGGAATTTAAAAAGTTTTTAGCTTTAAATAGAATTAAACATGAAACTTCTGCACTTTATAATCCGGCATCAAATGGAGCCGCAGAAAATGCCGTTACAACCACAAAGAGAGCCTTAGGCAAAGGCAATGCATTAAACAAAAAGTAAAATATAAACTCTAATCTAGTTTTAACAAACTTTCTGTTAGATTATCGAACGACTCCTCACTGTACGACGGGCGTATCACCTGCGTATCTGATGTTCGCTAGAAATATTGTCACACGTTTTGATAAAATGAAACCAAATTGAAATAGTATAGAGAAACTAGTACTTGTGTTGTTTTATGAAAAAGTGAAATAATTGAAACAATAGAGATAGGAGTAGGTCATATAAAGAGTACATGGCTTAAGAAAAAAAAAAAAAATTAAATTTAAAAATGTTGAGTTGAAATATTTTGAAAACCTGATGATGTAAAAGGTCGAAACGTGCGCAGTTGGATGGGGGGAAGTTTGGTGCACAATATTGTATATTTATCTTTTTATGCTCAGATTATTGGTTTCGGAGGTATAAATTATTTTCTACAAGGTAGTTTGTTATTTCGGGTCTATTTATTTTTAATTGAAAAATTAATTCCGTAAAAATATTAATATCTTTAAAACCCGAAGACTTAGAGTGACGAAACTTGTTTGGTTGTACGTGTCGAATAGTGTTTTACAAATTTGCATACTTCTACATTTTTGCTCAGATCAATCGTTCAAGAGTAATTAATATTTTTTTTTAAATCAATTTGTAATTTTAATGTTACTCGCCATTTTGGAGAGGAAAAATGCTGTGATAAATTTACTTTGTCACATAAACCGATGTAAATTTTTTCTTTGATGAGATATCGACTTTATATTTTTAGACGATGTGAGGACAACATCTGACAAGGCTTCCAGTGAATTTTATTGAAATGATATGCTTGTAACTGCACCAAAAAAAATAATTACCAACTGCACCTAAAAAATTATATAATTTGATTTTTCTCAACAATTACTAAAGATATTTAAAAAAAAACAACCGACAAACGATGGATCGCCTAAAGCCCTATAGATTTGATGTAGAAAGTTTTTCTCTGTGACCCGTGGTTTACGAAATATTAAATATTTTCTCTAAACATTTAAAATCTCAAGGGGTATGTATTGAAATATTTTCTAAAAAACTCGATAACTCTGATTTTGCTAAAAATTACAACACAGGTCCATTTTAGTATGGAGATTTCAAATTTCTCATCGATTTTTTGAAAAAAAAAATCCCTTTGGTGCAGGGCCGTCTGAAGTGTAAAGAAACGAAAAAATCGTGGTTTTTAATTTTTTTAATTTTTTTCTACCCACCCGAAGTATCGCCAATTAGATATTCTTGTAGAGAAATTCAGGGCGCTTCGTGTGGTACCACTGGAGCGGTAGTGAAACGATTTATAGTGCCCGAAAAAAAAATACTGAAATGTTTAATTTATAAATTTTTGCGCATTAAAGTGGTCATATCTCAAAAACCTGAAGATGCACAGTGCCGAAACTTTTTTTGTAGACGCACCCAAAAAAAGGCAAAAAAGTACGTGTCTTAGTTGTTTTTCGCTCGGAGTAACGGTTTGGCGGTGATAAATTAATGTGTGTTCGCGGATCGTCTCTTCGACTAAATTTGCCGGAAAATTATGTAATCGTATCGCGTTGGATTTTTTTTTCTCATAACGAAACTTATTCTTTTGTACGCCTGAAATATAGATAAATATTTTTGCATACTTGTTAAATCAAGATTAATGGTTTTGGAGTTTTAAAATTGTTTGTATGAATAAATTTATTATGTTTAATTTATCCGACATTTTCAGCGAAAAAATTGACCTGTAAAATTAAGTTCGTCAGATAAACTGCTGTAATTTTTTTTGTTGAAGAGCTATCGACTTCATATTTTTAGACGATGTGGGAACAACATCTGAGAAGGCTCACAGTGAATTTCATTGAAATGCAATTCATGTAAGTGCACCAAAAAAAATAATTCCCAACTGCACCTAAAAAAATATATAATTCGATTTTTCTCAAAAATGGCTAAAGATATTTGAAAAAAACAAACGACAAACGATGGATCGCCTGAAGCCCTATAGATTTGATGTAAAAAGTTTTTCTCTGCGACGCATATTTTTTGAAATATTAAATATTTTCTCTAAAAATTTAAAATCTCAAGGGGTATGTATGGAATAATTTTCGAAAAATCTCGAAAACTCCGATTCGGCCAAAAATTACAACACAGGTCCATTTTAGCACGGAGATTTCGAATTTTGCATTGGTTTTTTGATTAAAAAAATCCCTCTGGTGCAGGGCCGTCTGAAGTGCAAAAAAAAACAATAAAATCGTGGTGTTTAATTTTTTATTTTTTTTTCTGGCCACCCGAAGAATAGTCAATGCGATATTCTTGTAGAGAAAATCAAGGCGCTTCGTGTGGTACTACGGAAGCGGTAGTAAAACGATTGAAAATGACCAAAAAAAAATACTGAAATGTTAAATTTTTAATTTTTTGCTGGTTATACTGGTCATATCTCAAAAACCTAAGCATGTACGTTGCCGAAACTTTTTTTGTAGACGCGCCACAAATAGGCAAAAAAGTTCGTGCCTCAGTTGTTTTTCGCTCGGAGTAACGGTTTGGCGGTGATAAATTAATGTGTGTTTGCGGATCGCCTTTCCGACTAAATTTTCCCGAAAATTATTTAATCGTATCGCGTTGAATTTTTTTTTCTCATAACGAAACTTATTCTTTTGTACGCCTGAAATATAGATAAATATTTTTGCATACTTGTTAAATTTCGCTTAGATTAATGGTTTTGGAGTTTTAAAATTGTTTGTATGAATAAATTTATTATGTTTAATTTATCCGACATTTTCAGCGAAAAAATTGACCTGGAAAATTAAGTTCGTCAGATAAACTGCTGCAAATTTTTTTGTTGAAGAGCTATCGACTTTATATTTTTAGGCGATGTGGGGACAACATCTGAGAAGGCTTACAGTGAATTTCATTGAAATTCAATTTATGTAAGTGCACCAAAAAAAATAATTACCAACTGCACCTAAAAAAATATATAATTAGATTTTTCTCAAAAGTGGCTAAAGATATTTAAGAAAAACAAACGACAAACGATGGATCGCCTGAAGCCCTATAGATGTGATGTAAAAAGTTTTTCGCTGCGACGCATATTTTTTGAAATATTAAATATTTTCTCTAAAAATTTAAAATCTCAAAGGGTATGTATGGAATAATTTTCGAAAAATCTCGAAAACTCGGATTCGGCCAAAAATTACATCACAGGTCCATTTTAGCACGGAGATTTCGAATTTTGCATTGGTTTTTTGATAAAAAAAATCCCTCTGGTGCAGGGCCGTCTGAAGTCAAATAAAAGCAATAAAATCGTGGTGTTTAATTTTTTATATTTTTTTCTGGCCCCCCGAAGAATCGTCAATGCGATATTCTTGTAGAGAAAATCAAGGCGCTTCGTGTGGTACTACGGAAGCGGTAGTAAAACGATTGAAAATGACAAAAAAAAATACTGAAATGTTAAATTTTTAATTTTTTGCTGGTTATACTGGTCATATCTCAAAAACCTAAGCATGTACGTTGCCGAAACTTTTTTTGTAGACGCGCCACAAATAGGCAAAAAAGTTCGTGCCTCAGTTGTTTTTCGCTCGGAGTAACGGTTTGGCGGTGATAAATTAATGTGTGTTTGCGGATCGCCTTTCCGACTAAATTTTCCCGAAAATTATTTAATCGTATCGCGTTGAATTTTTTTTTCTCATAACGAAACTTATTCTTTTGTACGCCTGAAATATAGATAAATATTTTTGCATACTTGTTAAATTTCGCTTAGATTAATGGTTTTGGAGTTTTAAAATTGTTTGTATGAATAAATTTATTATGTTTAATTTATCCGACATTTTCAGCGAAAAAATTGACCTGGAAAATTAAGTTCGTCAGATAAACTGCTGCAAATTTTTTTGTTGAAGAGCTATCGACTTTATATTTTTAGGCGATGTGGGGACAACATCTGAGAAGGCTTACAGTGAATTTCATTGAAATTCAATTTATGTAAGTGCACCAAAAAAAATAATTACCAACTGCACCTAAAAAAATATATAATTAGATTTTTCTCAAAAGTGGCTAAAGATATTTAAGAAAAACAAACGACAAACGATGGATCGCCTGAAGCCCTATAGATGTGATGTAAAAAGTTTTTCGCTGCGACGCATATTTTTTGAAATATTAAATATTTTCTCTAAAAATTTAAAATCTCAAAGGGTATGTATGGAATAATTTTCGAAAAATCTCGAAAACTCGGATTCGGCCAAAAATTACATCACAGGTCCATTTTAGCACGGAGATTTCGAATTTTGCATTGGTTTTTTGATAAAAAAAATCCCTCTGGTGCAGGGCCGTCTGAAGTCAAATAAAAGCAATAAAATCGTGGTGTTTAATTTTTTATATTTTTTTCTGGCCCCCCGAAGAATCGTCAATGCGATATTCTTGTAGAGAAAATCAAGGCGCTTCGTGTGGTACTACGGAAGCGGTAGTAAAACGATTGAAAATGACAAAAAAAAATACTGAAATGTTAAATTTTTAATTTTTTGCTGGTTATACTGGTCATATCTCAAAAACCTAAGCATGTACGTTGCCGAAACTTTTTTTGTAGACGCGCCACAAATAGGCAAAAAAGTTCGTGCCTCAGTTGTTTTTCGCTCGGAGTAACGGTTTGGCGGTGATAAATTAATGTGTGTTTGCGGATCGCCTCTCCGACTAAATTTTCCCGAAAATTATTTAATCGTATCGCGTTGGATTTTTTTTCTCATAACGAAACTTATTCTTTTGTACGCCTCAAATATAGATAAATATTTTTGCATACTTGCCAAATTTCGCTCAGATTAAGGGTTTAGGAGTTTTAAAATTGTTTGTAGATATAAATATATTTTTATAATTTGTCCGACATTTTCAGCGAAAAAATTGACCGGTAAAATTAAGTTCGTCACATAAACTGCTGTAAAATTTTTGGTTGAAGAGCTATCAACTTTATATTTTTACACTATATAGGGGCAACATCTGAGAAGGCTCGTAGTGAATTTCTTTGGGCTGCGACGTTTGTAACCGCACAAAAAAAAATCAATCCTAATTGCACCTGAAAATATATATAGTTCGATTTTTTTCGAAAACCCCAAAGAATATTTGAATTTAACAAACGGCAAACGATAGATCGCCTAAAGCCCCTCAGTTTTGAAGTAAAAAGTTTTTCTCTGCGACGCATATTTTTTGAAATATTAAATATTTTCTCTAAAAATTTAATATCTCAAGGGGTATGTATGGATTAATTTTCAAAAAATTTCGATAACTCGGATTCGGCCAAAAATTACAACACAGGTTCATTTTTGCATGGAGATTTCGAATTTTGCATCGGTTTTTCAGAAAAAAAAAATCTCTTTGGTGCAGGGCCGTCTGAAGGGTAAAAAAACGAAATAATAGTGGTTTTTAATTTAAAAAAAAAAATTCCGTCCATCTGAAGAATCGTTAATGCGATATTCTTGTAGAGAAAATCAAGACGGTTCGTGTGGTACCATTGGAGCGGCAGTGGGACGATAGAGAGAAAGCGAAAAAAAATACTGAAATGTTGAATTTCTAATTTGTTGCGCGTTAAACTGGTCTTATCTCGAAAACCTGAGGATGCACATTGCCGACACTTTTTTTTTAAACGTGCCAAAAGAAGCCAACAAAATGAGTATCTCAATTGTTTTTCGCTCGGAGCAACGGTTGGGCGGTGATAAATTAAATTCTGCTCACAGATCGCCATTTTGACAAAATTTTCGGGAAAATTGTTTAATCGTATCACGTCAGATTTATTTTGTCTTGACGAAACTTGTTTCATTTTAGTCCTCAAATATAGATAAATATTTTTGCATAATTGCCAAATTTCGCTCAGATTAAGGGTTTAGGAGTTTTAAAATTGTTTGTAGATATAAATGTATTTTTATAATTTGTCCGACATTTTCAGCGAAAAAATTGACCGGTAAAATTAAGTTCGTCACATAAACTGCTGTAAATTTTTTGGTCGAAGAGCTATAAAGTTTATAGTTTTACACGATGTAGGGGCAACATCTGAGAAGGCTCGTAGTGAATTTCTTTGAGCTGCGACGTTTGTAACCGCACAAAAAAAAATCAATCCTAATTGCACCTGAAAATATATATAATTCGATTTTTTTCGAAAACCCCAAAAAATATTTGAATTTAACAAACGGCAAACGATAGATCGCCTAAAGCTCCATAGTTTTGAAGTAAAAAGTTTTTCTCTGCGACGCATGGTTTGCGAAATATTAAATATTTTCTGTGAAAATTTAAAATCTCAAGGGGTTTGTATTCAAATATTTTCGAGAATTCTCGATAACTCGGAATCGGCCTAAAATTACATCACAGGTCCATTTTTGCATGGAGATTTCGAATTTTGCATCGGTTTTTTGGAAAAAAAAATCTCTCTGGTGCAGGGCCGTCTGAAGGGTAAAAAACGAAATAATCGTGGTTTTTAATTTTTTTAATTTTTGTCCGTCCATCTGAAGAAACGTGAATGCGATATTCTTGTAGAGAATATCAAGGCGGTTCGTGTGGTACCATTGGAGCGGCAGTGGGACGATAGAGAGAGAGCGAAAAAAAATACTGAAATGTTGAATTTCTAATTTGTTGCGCGTTAAACTGGTCTTATCTCGAAAACCTGAGGATGCACATTGGCGACACTTTTTTTTTAGACGTGCCGAAAGAAGCCAACAAAATGAGTATGTCAATTGTATTTCGCTCGGAGCAACGGTTTGGCGGTGATAAATTAATTAGTGTCTGCGGATCGCCGTTTCGACAAAATTTTCCGGAAAATTGTATACCCAAATCGGGTCGATTATTTTTTTCTCTTGACCGATTTTGTTTCTTTGTACGCCTTAAATATAGATAAATATTTTTGCATACTTGCCAAATTTCGCTCAGATTAAGGGTTTAGGAGTTTTAAAATTGTTTGTAGATATAAATGTATTTTTATAATTTGTCCGACATTTTCAGCGAAAAAAATGACCTGTAAAATTAAGTTCGTCACATGAACTGCTGTAAATTTTTTGATCGAAGAGCTGCCGACTTTAGATTTTTAGACGATGTAGGGACAACATCTGAGAAGGTTCACAGTGAATTTCATTGAAATGCAATGCTTGTAAGTGCACCAAAAAAAAATAATTACCAACTGCACCTAAAAAAATATATAATTTGATTTTTCTCAAAAATGGCTAAAGATATTTGAAAAAAACAAACGACAAACGATGGATCGCCTGAAGCCCTATAGATTTGATGTAAAAAGTTTTTCTCTGCGACGCATATTTTTTGAAATATTAAATATTTTCTCTAAAAATTTAAAATCTCAAGGGGTATGTATGGAATAATTTTCGAAAAATCTCGACAACTCGGATTCGGCCAAAAATTACAACACATGTCAATTTTTGCATGGAGATTTTGAATTTTGCATCGGTTCTTTGAAAAAAAAAAATCTCTCTGGTGCAGGGCCGTCTGAAGGGTAAAAAAACGAAATAATAACGGTTTTTAATTTTTTTAATGTTTTTCCGTCCACCTAAAACAATCGTCAATGCAGTATTCTTGTAGAGAAAATCAAGGCCCTTCGTGTAGTACCACCGGAGCGGCAGTAGGACGATTCAAAGTGACCGAAAAAAAATAATGAAAAATTAAATTTTTAAATTTTTGCGCGTTAAACTGGTCATATCTCAAAAACCTGAAGATGCACAATGCCGAAACTTTTTTTGTAGACGCGCCTTGAAAATGCAAAAAAATAAGTGCTTTAGTTCTTTTTCGCTCGGAGCAACGGTTTGGCGGTGATAAATTAATAAGTGTTCGCGGATCACCTAATTCACAGAATTTAGCGGAAAACTGTTTACCCGTAATGCGTCGTATTTTTTTTCTCTGGTCCTGTTTGCAGCAGGGACGCGAAAAAATTAGAGGTTATACCCAGATGTCCGGGGTATGTCGCCGTTAAATAAGAAGAGAGTGCTCCTAACGGTTTCAGAGAAAAAAAATAATAATCAAAAATCATCAGTTTTGACGTTTTTCCTTTGAAGGTCAACAGCTCCGAAACGTAGGGCCTAGGCTCTTAAACAACATGTGCGTTGAAAAGCCCGTAGAAAGGCGAATCTTTTGGTTGTGTATAAACGCACTCGAACAATCATACGGCCGCGGAAAAAAAATATTTATCTGAAAAATTACCTGTTTAAAAAATCGAAAAAACGTCTCATCTTCTAAACCTGATGATGAGCGGCGGTGAATTTTGTTTCATCCGATGCGCGTTTGGAAGGCGCAAAATAAACTGCTCTTGGTGTTTTTCGCTTAGACGGACGGTTCGGCTGTAATAATTTTTTTTTGTGGTTTTGTTAAATGTTGAGAATTTTTTTGTGAAATTTCTCGCCCCGAATTGCGCGCCCCTCTTAAAAACGGAGGTACGGCCCTGAAACTTTTTTTAAAAGAAAGCCCCGCCCCTCCCGAACGTTTTGTTCCACAGGACCCCCTACCGCACTCCCCCCTGAATGCCCGTTATATAAGCTTTACTTTCCTCCCTGGGTGGGGGGTCGTGGGGGGCGCAGGGGGGTCAATTTTTTTTTGTCATGCTCCGGACGATACGGCGCATCCTCTGGCGTTCACGGCGTATTTTTAGGCCCCCCCGTGGGAGAGAAAAAAATTTCAGCAAATATGATGAATTTCGGCCGATTTTTCGGCGCCATTTGCAAGGGGGTAAATATCAAACGTGGGGGGCGTAATTTTGGTGACAGGTGCGGGACCCCTTGGGCTTGCACCAAACCCGATTAGGTTCGCAAATTTCCCCCCCGTTCGAACGGCAGACCGGTTTGAACGGGATTTTTTGCGAGGCGTCTGGGGGGCGCCCCCCACCTCCGACGGACGTGCGCTTTGGCGGAAACGAAAGACCGATAGTTGTTCTATGCGTCGATAAAATTTAGTCAATTTCTGACAATCCGTTCGAAAGTTGTGGGTATTCGTTTTCGGCCCTCGAAATTTTCCGAAATATATGGGTTTTAAATGGGCAATTTTCGAAGGTCATTTTTGACAATTTTTTTCTCGGCTCAGGGGCAAAAATTCAAAAATTCGCGCGGCAGTCTCATGTAACATTTATCTGGCCATCTCCTGAAAAAAACTGGACTCGATTCGTTAAAAACTGTGGCCCCAACCGTCCCTACCGTCCGAATGTTTTTTTCAAGAAACGGTCGAAAAAAGGTGCAAAACCGCCATTTTTGACCGGCCGTCACGGGGGCCCCCGACATCGCAGGGCCCCCATCAAAACGACATTCAGATGAGAAAATGTGGTTCTTTCGATCGCCGCAGACGCGGTTGCCGTGCGATTTTTTTTAAGAAAGTCGAAAAAATTGATTCTAACCTAAAATTTTTTTGCACGATTTGATTTTGAAATTTCGACCGGATTCGGATCCCACTCGGGGCGCTGAATTTTTTCCATATTTTTCCACAAAAAAATCTGAATTAGGTACATAGAGTTGGGCATTTTGAAAGTCGTGAAAAGTGGCTAAAACGATTTTTTGGGGGTGCATTAAAGGGGGCGGAGGTAGGGGGTTGAAACTCATATGGTAGAAGGTCCTCATCAATATACGTCTCCAGTTTATTTTTTGTAAAAATCGGTTCAGTAGTTTTCGAGAAAATCGAATTTGAAAATTGAAAAATTTCGTTTTCAATTGAATTTTACTCGGTTGGTAGCAATGATTTTAAATTTTTTTAAATCTGAAAAGATCTTAGATTTTACCATATTTATCAATTTTTTGTTCAAAAAAAAATTTCAATAAGCCATTTTCTTATTTGAATTTGAATTAGTATATATAATTAACAGACGGAAGAGATATTCAATCAAGAGTTTAAAGAAATCAAAGAAAACAGGTGAAGTGTTACAAAGGAAAGAGAAATGTAAATTTTAAAGAAAATTAAAACGTGTATATTATAGAAACTACCAAAAACATGGAAATAATTTTGAGAAGGGAATTGTGTAATCGGGCGTCGTAGGCGCTGGTTTCCACCAAGAGGGAAAAATGAAAGGGACGGTTCCAAAGTTTTGGTTTAAAAATACGTGTTTACTTATTACAAGTTTACAATCGACTGGTTACAAAAACGGTGCCAAGCGGCCAGTTGCGCCCCCACAACCCGGGGGCGAGGGGTTGAAATATGCGTCGGTCATTGTGTACGATGGTCACAAGACAGCCTTAGTACAGACACGTCAAGAGTTTTTCGTGACTATAATTGTATTACAGCGCGACACGACTCTCGACGCGACATGCCGGCCTCGTTGAAAAACTTAAGTTTTTAAAAAGAAACACAAGCGCACACCGTTTTGTTATTTAGTTGACGCACTATATGCACTGGGCGTATTATCTACTGGTAGGATGGAGATGCGTCTGGTTGCTCGCTTTAGAATGCCGTTGTTGGTCGTAATTGTTACGACGCGAACGACGCCGTCGTCTCCTGGATGTAGTTGTGTGATGCGCCCGACGATCCATTTCATAGGTGGTGTGTTGTCATCATGAATCATCACTAGTTGACCAATCCTTGGGTTATCTGATGTCTTCTTGCATTGTCTCCATTTGGATCGCGATTGCTGCGTTTGTAAATATTCTGCTGACCACCTTTTCCAAAATTGTTGCTTCATATACTGTAAATGTTGCCAGCGACTTAATCTGTTTATTTTTATTGAAGTCACATCTGGATCAGCTATGGATAATAGTGAGTTCCCGATGAGGAAATGACCAGGAGTTAAATAATTTGGATCGTTTGGATCACTGGATATTGGGGTGATTGGACGTGAATTTATGATGGCCTCAATTTGAATAAGCAATGTATGCAGTTCCTCGAATGTGAGTTTGCAGTCACCCGTAACTCTCTTTAAATGAAATTTAATATTTTTTACGCCAGCCTCCCACAGCCCTCCAAAATGTGGCGACCTAGGAGGTATGAAATGCCAGGTGAATCCGTCACCCGCGAATCGTTGATTAATCTCGTCCCTAAACTGATCGGTGTGTGTTAATGAGAGTAATTCACGCAGTTCGCTACAGGCTCCAACAAAATTTGTAGCATTGTCTGAGTAAAGATTGGCGATCTTTCCACGGCGGCCCACGAAACGACGAAGAGTGGCAATGAATGCTTCAGATGTTAAGTTTGATACCAGCTCTATATGAACGGCCTTGGTGACAAAGCAGATAAAGACGGCAGCGTAAGCCTTTGTTGATCGCTTAGAGCGAATGCCTTCTTTGATTAAAAATGGGCCGCAAAAATCTACGCCACAGTTTGTAAATGGACGTTCAATTTGTACTCTTGAATATGGCAAGTCACCCATAATTGGTTCTTGTTGCTTAGGGTTTACCTTAAAACAAGGAATACACCTGTGAACCATCTGTCTGATCGTGTTCTTTGCCGCTATTGGCCAATATTTTAAGCGAATTGAGGCAAGAGTGGTTTGAATACCTGCATGTAGGTTTACTACATGATAATGGTGAATCAATAGTTTCGTAAAGACATGATTACCTGGCAACAATATTTGATGTTTGTGGTTATATGAAAGTGAAGAGTTTTTTAGTCGGCCTCCTACGCGGAGTAAGCCATCATCAGTGCTAATGAAGGGATTTAGTGATAATATGACACTGTGCTTCGACACTTGTCGATTATTACCAAGCTCCTTTAGTTCTGGCTGAAACGTTTCTGCCTGTACAAGTTTAATTAAGGTGCAGTTGGCGTAGGACAGTTCCTTGAAATTCAATGGACCACTTCGGCGATTACAAGCTTGTTTTAATCTAGTATTATGAATGAAACGGCATAAATAAGCTGTAATTCTGATTAACCTTGTGTAGGATGAATATTTAAAAAATAATTCGAACGATTTTGTTTCGCATACATGCACTCTAACTGTGTTTTGGATTTCCGGTAAATCTTGCAAGATCGTAAAGCTAGAAATAGGTTTTTCTGCCTTATCGGTCAACCATGGAGGTCCGTACCACCATAATCGATTGTCTAATATGTCACTCGGCATAAGGCCGCGCGATAATAAATCCGCTGGATTTTCTTTTGTACCTACGTGTTGCCAGGAAATGGGTTCTGACAGCTGACGTATTTCGGATACGCGATTAGCGACAAATGTTTTAAATTGTCCAGCGTCTGACTTGACCCACGATAATACTATAGATGAGTCAGACCAATAATGTCTTGATTCAATGTTTGCCGATGGAATCGCGTTTGTTACTGCTTGCATCAAATGTGTCAGCAGTAGTGCTCCACATAACTCCAAGCGCGGCAATGATATAATTTTTAAGGGTGCTACTCTGGATTTGGCACATAATAATTGCGAAGTTACCTCTATATTATTCGAGAAGCGGGCGTAAATGCAAGCACCGTAACCCTTGAGGCTTGCGTCGGAAAATCCGTGTAGTTGTAATTGGTCGGACATAATTGGTTTGTCCTTGACATTCACAAACCTTGGTATTTTCACTTTTTTAATTTCATTTAATTCGTTGCGAAAATGTGTCCATTTTGATTCTAGTGCGCTGGGTATAGATTCATCCCAATGTAGTTTCAATTTCCATAACTCTTGCATTATCAATTTGGCTGTGAGAATTACTGGATTTATCATGCCTAAAGGGTCGAATAATCGCGCAATGTCTGACAGTATGGTTCGCTTATTTACAAGTGTGCCTTTTACCAAATTTACCCTAAAGGATAATGAGTCTGAGCGAGATTCCCATTGTAATCCCAAAATTGTATCGATTTCCTTGTCTAGATAAATAATTTTATCTGACCCATCATTAGACAATCCCTTTAAAATGTTTGGATGATTTGCATTAAATTTATTTAATGGAAATTGACCGCGTTTTAAAATTGCGATAACTTCGTCTCTTAATTTTATCAGTTCATCTAGGTCGTTACACCCAGTTAAAATGTCGTCTACATAAAAATCATTTTTTATTACGCGACACGCTGTTGGAAATGCATCAGTGTGAATATCGGCGAGCCTTGACAGGCTCTTTATTGCCAAAAAGGATGCAGGAGCTGTGCCATACGTAAGCGTTCGAAGTTTATAGGATTTTAATTGCTGTTTTGGATCGTGACGCCATAGTATTTTTTGGAAATTAGTTGAATAATCGTCCACCTTAACTTGCCTATACATTTTAACAATATCGGCAGTCCAAACATATTTGTGCATCCTGAAACGGAGCAGGATGGAAAATAAATCATCTTGAATTATTGGACCTTTCATCAATACATCGTTAAGAGATATTCCGTTATTGGTTTTGGCTGACGCGTCGAATACAACGCGTAGTTTCGTGGTGACACTTGTTTGTTTTAGCACGGCATGATGTGGTAGGTAAAAATGCGGCTCGTCGTCATTGTTATCGAGGGATTCGGTCATGTGACCCAAGTCAATGTATTCCCTCATAAATTTTGAATATTCCATTTTTAATTTCGGATCATTTGCAAGTTTTTTCTCTAGATTATAAAACCTCTTCAGAGCCATTTGTTTGGATTTTCCCAAGTCGACCCGTGGTTCCTTAAATGGCAATGGCACGATAAATCGGCCATCCATTTCACGTGTGTAGTTTTTATTGAAATGTTTTACACATTTCAATTCATTGGGATTAAATGCAGTTTTCTTTTGAGGAGTTTCTTCAATTTCCCAAAATTTCTGTAGTTTGAAATTGTTGTCCGATTCGTTAACCGCTACATTGCACGAAACCTCCGTTGGGATAGCGTCGCCCCCCCCTATAACCCAACCAAAATGGGTTTTTAGTAAAGTGGGCAGGTGTTTACCTAATTTAATTTGTCCTGTACACAGACTATTTAAGTAGACATTCATGCATAACAAAATGTCGATTGACCTGGATACGTTGAATTGTGGATCCGCTAGTTTCACGTTCTTTGGAATTTCGAACTTATTTCTATTAAATGACATGTGTGGTAAATTATTAACTACCTTAGGTACAATTAGTACCTCAACATTTTGAGTGAAATTGTGAAACTGTGATTCTAGTTTAACAGTAGATTTTTTGCTCGATGTTGAGTAACTTGAATTGGCTCCAACAATTTTTGTTGATGCATCGGTCAATTTTAATTTTAGTTTTTTGCTTAGTGATTTCGATAACAAATTGGATTGAGCGGCACAGTCCAATAAGGCTCGGCATTTATGAACCTTGCCAGCGCTGTCATAAATATTTACCATCGCAGTAAATAATAACATTTCGGCAGGTAATGCGATATGTGCCACTGACGTTGACGCCTCAACTACTTCAGGTGCGCACGTGTTGGTACGCTGAAATCTATGTAACAAAATATTGTGCTTCTTATTGCAATGTCGACAAGCACTTTTGCGACAATTGAAACTGTTGTGGTTGCCCGTTTTCAAACAATTTACGCACAGGTTTAATTCCCTTACCTTGTTGAATCGTTCTGCTTGAGATAGGATTAAGAATTTTTCACATTTATACACGCTATGCTCTTTGTGGCATATTACGCAATTTTGCGATTGTGCGTGCGCCGCGCTTCCACTTGTGGCGTGGTTTGAGTTGCTTTCGAAATTTTCTAGAGTGTCGCATTTTTTTGCTATGAATGTCACTATCCCTTTGAACGTAGGCAATTCGTCCTTATTTAATCCGCGCTCCCACTCCTTTAATGTGGTGGGATCTAATTTAGTGCAAATTAGCATCACTAACAAGTCGTCCCATGATTCGGTGGGGCGTTTCATTGCTCTTAATGAGCGAACATGAATTGAAAAACAATCAATTATATTTCGTAACCCACGACCTGACTCCTTTGTTATTGATGCTACATTGAATATAGCCTTTATATGCGACTGAACATTTTTTAATAAATTATCGTACCTAGCTAGTATTGCCTGCCACGCTTCGTCGTAATTCTCCGCGGTGGTTTCAATGCCCGTTATATGTTTCAGTGCATCGCCTTCTAATGCTGACACTAGATATCGGTGCTTTTGCAGCGAGTTTAATGAATTAGTCTCATGAATCATGGACAAATACGCGCTTTTGAAAGTTAACCAATTCTCAAATTCGCCTGAGAATGTAGGAATTATTAATTTAGGCATTTTAATTTCACTTGGTAGGTCGCCCGCATTTGTGCTGACCACAGGAGTTGTGTTTGTATAAATTACATTTCTATCTAATATTTCATCAGCTCTGGCTAATAACGTGAAATAAAAATTTTCAAACTGCTCGCACAACTCTTCTAATTTTTCTTTTTTGTTAAACTCCGCGATTTTAAACATAATATTAATGAATTTATCATTCAGCGGCATGAATGCGTCGCGCCTGTTCTGTAAATCTTTTATGCTTACATTAGCATCTATAGAATCGATATATTTTTCAAATCTTTGCAATTTATGCTGAATTGCCTTTCTCTGAGACTGCAATTCTTTTAATTCAGCCATATTAATGCTGTGTTTGATTGATGGAACTACATAAATTGCTTGTACATTATCTGCGAAAGGTGAGGTGCGGTGAAGGAACTACTATACAAGGATTCGGGAACTCACCGATGATTCTCCCTGCACGATACTCGCTGACCTCTTCGCGCCAAATTTCTTCCTTCCCTGTGTTTGGTGCAATCGAATTAATTGATTCAATTAATCCTGCTTCGATGCTGAAGCTTGCCTGGACGATCCGGTTCGAAGGACCATGTGTAATCGGGCGTCGTAGGCGCTGGTTTCCACCAAGAGGGAAAAATGAAAGGGACGGTTCCAAAGTTTTGGTTTAAAAATACGTGTTTACTTATTACAAGTTTACAATCGACTGGTTACAAAAACGGTGCCAAGCGGCCAGTTGCGCCCCCACAACCCGGGGGCGAGGGGTTGAAATATGCGTCGGTCATTGTGTACGATGGTCACAAGACAGCCTTAGTACAGACACGTCAAGAGTTTTTCGTGACTATAATTGTATTACAGCGCGACACGACTCTCGACGCGACATGAATTATAAGAAAGAAATTGGGAAATTGCAATTATGAAATTGAGGCGAAAGGAGGTAGAACAGTACGGCATGCAAACCAAATGATATGTAATATATGCTGTTTTTCACGTTTTTCTTGAATAAAAACATAACCTCTCTGTGTAACATATGCCAAAATTGTCAGGTTGCCTGCAACGACGCCGCTAATGAGTAGTTTTTTTTTTTTTAGAATTACACAAAGGAAATCCTTGCAGGCAACCAGTTATACATTGTCAATCATATGTGTAATAACGAAAAAAAAACGGTATATTATGTTGAAATTAAAGAGGGAGATGTGATATCCTGAATTAATTCGTATATTAAGTTGCATAGGTTAAATATTGTATATAAAATATGTATTGTATATCAAATCTTGAATTACGATTTGTAATGGAAAACCTGTGCGAACGAGCATTCACACAGACAACGCTGGCTCATGCGGTTGAATAAATATTAAGTTAAACAATTAAATAGTCTGTCTCAGTAAATCCAATAATAAATAACCCTACATCATAACGACGAGTGGTAACGTAACAAATAATATTATAGTAGATGTATTATAGACTTATTATTTTCTATAACTATTTTACATCTTTTCGTGCTTCATTCTACTCAACTTCTCAATAACGTCGTTGAAGTGTATTTTCTTTGAAACTTTTCTTTCAATTGATAGAATTGACAGATTGACTAATCATTCTAGATGCATTGTAGATCGAAGATCATTTTTTATCAGTTTGGTGAGTCCTTTGTCTAAAGTCATTTTTGAAGACTGTAGATATTTTTGAACTGAAATTTATTTCCTCCGGTATTGTGTGCCAAAATTTTATCTGAGTCAAAAATGTAAAATCATATATAGCTGGAAGAGTAAGCTTGCTGCTGATCTAGTATAAGGTTTGCTTGAGATGGTTCTTACATATCTTCCAAAGTGCTCACAACTTTGTCCATGTTTTCTTTCACCACTTTAACTGAGTCGTGGTGAGCACTCCAGCGAGTATCGGACAAACGTTTCCAGGTGTGTCCTGTTTTTTCTACAAGTAATTCCCATCTAAGTGTAGAGGACGAGAAGAATGAAAATAACTTCTCTACAGTTCCAAAACAAGTGACACTAGAGAGAACGCATGATAAGGCATTTACTCCACAAAGATTGAGCGAATGATTAGCACAGGGACTAAACAGATCTCTTCGATTGACTTCGCGGATTTTTCGCTGTACTCCTCCATGTACACCTGAAATTGCACAACGCAATATCCAGCCTAAATTTTTCTAGCTTCTGTAGAATGTCTGTTGACATCCTCTGCAGAATTTGCCGACATAACAAAAAAAACTAAGAAGGATTCCCGAACTTCCACAATGTAGTCTTCTACATGGACGTATCTAATTATTTGACTCATTTGGTCAGTTTTGCTTTAATCGGGAGTGCTATCAAAAATTATTCCATAATATGTACTTAGCCTTCTTTATATCTGCAATACTGGTTTCCTTAACATGTTTACCCAAACTAGAAATGAATTAATTTTGTATCCTTTTGATAAGTAAGAAGGTACTTTCTTTAGCCCATGAGCGGACTCTTCAAGTTTTAAAATGGTCTTTCAATACTGAATCGTATTTCGCTATCACTTGCACCAATTCTAAGAAGTTTCCTCTGTTTTCCGATGAAATGTCTTCACGATGACCACGGAAAGCAAGATTTTGCTGAGCTAAAAATAGTTAACGTCCAAAAGGCGATGTAAAATGTTTCTCCATTTCTGGGTTTCATCGTTAACAATCTTCTGTTTTTCTTTGTCATTGGTTTTATTGAGTTTCAAGCCCATAGCGAGGGTTTTCCATTTCTCTAAATTTGATAGATGTTCAAAATGCATGAATCATCAGCACGATGATTCATGCTGTGATATCTTTAGATTCAATTTCCACCACTGACAGAAGCCAGACCTAAATTTATTTCTGTTTGTATCAGATGCAAATAATCGGCAGCAAAAACAGTAAAGTTTATTTGTTGAAGGTGAGTATAGCATCCATTTCCTTAGATATTTAGTCTCGTTCAAATTCGTGTAAAACCAGGACGAAGTTAAACAACGATGCGCTCCCTTACTGTTTACCTGGTCTTTCTATAGATTCAAAAGGTTCCTCTTTGTTCTGATGTACTTCACTACCCTTTTCGATTATCAGTCTGATATGCTCCTGAACAGGTATTGGCCAATGTGCAGTATCATTGGATGAAGAAGAGTCGAAGTTAGATACATCAGAAACATAGTCATTCTCGGTAATTTTTTCATTACTATTATCTTCATCATCTTTTTTTTTAGTGTCATTTATGCCAGTCTCAATAAAATCACATGCAGTAGGCTTTTTACATATCTTCATAGCCTCAAAATCAATTGTACTGGGCTGTACACTGGAGCCAGACTCCACCGTTTGATTACTTTTTCTTTCGTCATCTTTATTTTCTCCATGAGCTGAAAGGTGGATAAAGATAAAGCGGCTGACTTCGCCTCTTCAGCCTTTACCCTTTTTAACTTTCTTTTCTGAGAGCCAGTTGGCTGACAGCTCATAGCCTGTCCCTTTTTCCGAAGCAATGAAGTTGAATGAACTGGATGAAATAAAAGGTTAAAGGTCTTCTGCACTGCAAATCTAAAGTGTGCTAATATAACACACATGAAGCGTGCTCAATGTTAAATTATCATACAAACCATATGACCTTGTAATCATTTTTTACGAGTCTGGTCCAAAATCCACAACCTTTAGAAAACCCGACTCATTTATATACTAAATGTTTACATTGTAAAGAGTCTGGTCCAGAAAGTACAACCTTTAGAAAAACCGATTCCTTTATATAGTAAATGTTTACATTGTAAAATGTCAACAGAGGGTACCGCCAATATAATTTATGGGGCCTGTGGGTCGGTGAGTCTCGAAACTTGACACTCCGAAAGATGCCTGGTGTGTGAGATAAAGGACCGGCCTGATAATATTTGCTGCCCTCGAGCAAATTGTCCACACATTTAATTTTTTTATTTCAGCAGGTTGTTTTTATCGTCATGATAGTTAGCGAGTGTTCCCATTGAAAAAAGTGCGTAGACGTTATAACGACTATTATTTACAATGATTAAATTAGCCTACGATTAAATCAATTCATAATACAGTTTATATATATATATATATATATATATAAATTGAACTTTATTAATGACGAAAATGTTACCAGTTTCAATTAAAAGATTGGTTTATGTTTTTATTCAATTATGTTAAGAATCATTTAACATTTAATTTCGTGATCGGTTATTTAATATTATGGATATTTTCAGTAAGTGTAATTCTACGTGTTTAGGTAATATCAAAAAGTAAATTAGAGTATTGCTTATAATTAGCAGGCTTATATTCTTACAATATACTAAAGACTGTTAATTTTACTATTTAGCGACTCTCAGAGAGGGGATGGAACCACCTCTATTAATTATTAGTATGTATATAACTTGGTAGGGGCCATATAAAAAATCTATTCTAAATTAAATTCAATTTAGTCAACATTTTAAATAATCACGATATATTTGATTGATATGACTTCCCAAATAATATTAATTTCAAATTGTACACAATTGTTTTATGTATAACTTTGCAAGCCTTCCGCTTCACTAAATCTAGAAGTATGGATTCGTAATTTCAATTTAGTCTCTTGGGTACGTATTCTCAACGGTACCACCGTTGTTTTTAAGTAAAGGATATATAAGGTATGGTTTAAATAAAACAAAAATTTACAATTATATTTTAAATAGTAGTAATTTATTGTCAAACATTTCGGAACTAGTTGTAACATACACATAAAATAGTTTCGCTTTATAATAAAATTATAAATATTCAGTCAAATATTCAGCAGCAGTTTACCAGCAGTATTTCAATTTTAACATAAAACGGTCGGGTGTAAAATGGAATGAGACCAGAAAGGGTCGTTGAATACCAAACATCTGTTGTCTAATTCTAAGAAACACGATACCCTACACATTCCACAGCATTTCGTAAATATATTTACGCGGTAAATAGCATATTGAGAGGTATTGCAGAATACTTCTTTTCATACAAAACAGTTTCATGGCTCTACTGAAAATTTAACTACTTGGACTTATATGGTTTTTGAAATGAATGATTTAATTGAATAATTATGTTATCAAATTAATGTTTAAAAGAATATGATACTAATGAAAATCTGGCTATATGATGTAAAAAATTATTTATTACATACTAATCACAAACACTTTTACGAAACTTTCTAACTTATAAGGTAAGAAACACAGTTTTTAACGATTTAAGATTTACGAATTTTAATAAATATAATGCAGTTGTGCAATTTATATTAACTTATGTAAGTTAGAACAGTGAGCGAGATTATTGCTTAGTGATACAATACGAGATAATAAAAATATGCATATATTAAAATTATACTGAATTAAGTATATACACATATTATATATATATAAACAATCTTTATTAGGCTATCGACCCCATGCGGTACACACATTATTACTCTAATATTTATAATTGTTATAATTTTCAAGTGTGATTAAAACCTAGTATGCAAGTGTTTTATATTTTTACCGAAATGTTTTACAATAAATTACTTCTATTTAAAATAGAATTTTAAATATTTGTTTTATTTAAACCATACCTTTTAAATCCTTTACTTAAAAACAACGGTGGTACCGTTGAGAATACGTACCCAAGAGACTAAATTAAAATGACGAATTCATACTTCTAGATTTAGTGAAGCGGAAGGCTTGCAAAGTTATACATAAAACAATTGTGTACAATTTGAAATTAATATTATTTGGAATGTCATATCAATCAAATATATCGTGATAATTTAAAATCTTGACTAAATTGACACTACCAAGTTATATACATACTGATAATTAATAGAGGTGGTTCCATCCCCTCTCCGGGCAGTCGCTAAATAGTAAAATTAACAGTCTTTAGTATATTCTAAGAATATAAGCCTGTTAATGATCATTGCTTACAGATTTTTTTTAGCAATACTCTAATTTACTTTTGATATTACCTAAACACTTCGAATTACACTTACTGAAAATATCCATAATATTAAATAACCGATCACGAAATAAAATGTTAAATGATTCTCAACATAATTGAATAAGAACAGAAACCAATCTTTTAATTGAAACTGGTAACATTTTCGTCATTAATAAAGTTAAACACACACACATATATTATATATATATATATATATATATATATATATACACTGGCGAGCAAAAAATAGAGGTCACCTTAAAATTATGACTTATTCTCGGATTTTTTTTGTTTTAACTTTATGTTTGCAAATTGTAAACAATTGTACTGTATTTTGCACACTAAATTAAAAAAGCAATGTTGAATCGTAAAGTATATTTTTTTAATTTGTATTCATAAAGACGTCATTAACGTCGTTATAACAAACAATCTAAACAACCGTTTATGTGCAATGCTACAATATTTTATAGCAACGGACGTTAAATTTTTTGTTTTATAGCAACGGACGTTAAAAACCGCCACAGCGGACTTTTCTGTTTAACGAGATAGAGAGAATGAGATACGAGAGGACGATATAACTAGAAGAACGAGATTGCGAATTAATTATTATTTAGTTAATAATAATAATCTAAACACATACAAATTATTTATCTTTCTTTACAATACTGAAATTAAACGTACATTTATTAAAGTGTCCACTAAGCGTAATTCTTCCGTCGTCACATATATCATTCATAATCGTTTGTTCATTGCTATTAGAGACGATTCCAGATGATGTAGATGGAATGTCATCAGCAGTTTTATTCGCCGAATTTGTAATTTTCTTTGCAATTTCCATTTTCTGGTACTCCGATTCCTCAATATATCCTTCCGCTACACTCGTTGAGCGCCATCAAACAACTTATACGTTTTTTCGTAAATGGCAGCCGACTTCACGGGCATCAATCGACTTTGTGCTTGTGCAGCTTGCTCGATAACTTCTGGTGGCAAATCATAATCTTCTTCGATATTATCTTCGATATCTGACATTTTGTCAAATTTAATTTGTCAACAACAACACTGTTGTTATGGTTGGAAATAACATATTTCAATATTATTTTCAAATCAATATGTGTACAAATTAAAAAAAAAGTTGTATGTTACACGTACGCTAAATGGTCTTTATGGACTTGGCCGGTTAAATGGCTCGGCTAACGCCTCGCCATTTAATCTTCCGGCCGCGTCCATAAACACCTATTTAGCGTACTTGTAACATAAATAACTATTATTGTTTTTATTGCCTATTTTGTAAATATCACAAATGTACAGGTCAGACGAAGTTCGAATATTTGACTGAATAATATTATATTTATAAAACTTACGCGTGAGTTATACATGATTCATAACTCACGCTCACGGAAATCTTAAAATTCATAAATAAACGATTCTTTGTCCTACTCCTTATTTACATTCACATTAATATTCAATGTAACTCAGTAAATTTGCCCTCAGTTCCAGCCACATTGATCACTTGATGTATAATTACCTGGCATGTTCAAATTAATTTGTAGAATAGAAATGTCAACTGTCATCAGAAATATAATGTATTTTAACGAAAGTCTGGAAGTATTGAATAAAAGTATGTATGGAACTTGTGTGTTATAGGCTTACCCGTTTTTTTCTCGTGACTTATTTTCTTTGTAACATACCTGTACCATAAACAGCTATTGTGCTCCTTTTGGTACAAAGAATACATTTTTTGTTGTCCTTAAACCATATTGTGTATTTAATACCCCCAGCACAATTTTGAATTGTTTTGGTTATTTTTAGTTACAAAAAGTATGTGTATTCTTGATTTAAAAAAAGCCAGGGTGATGAAGTTTTACGTGACCCTCGCAACTTTTACAGGCTCCGAGTAAAGTAAGACATTTTACTGACGAGTCGTGTATTTTTTTTTATGAAACCCCCAATTATAATAAAAATTAATATTTATTAATTTAATAAATTGTATGGGAGATTTTCTGCGTGCTACCTATCAAGTACTACGTTTCTATGTTTCTAACGTGACAGATAGTTTTCCTTAGCAGAGAAACACTTTCCCTGACTAGTCAAGTGAATTCAACTTTTGCGCCGTATTTGCATATTGCAGTTTATAAAATATTAGATATTAGAAAACTTTCCAGTTCAAAACTTTCTAGTTAATTTTAAGTCAAATAAACTGCCACTGTCACAATGCAAATTAATTAAATTAATGTTCATAAGGCCGTTTCCATAGCAATTAATCTATTCATTCGCTTAAATTTTCCATGTTTATTTTCATGTTTCATATGTTTTATACAGTTTTTAAATTTAACATATATAATAATTTAACATTTAACACTCTAAATTGTGTGGAAATGGCTTAACCACAGATTACTGGGATCAAAAAAAGACGATTTAACAAAACATATCTATATACAAATGCGTTTGGTTTGGCCATAATTCAGCTTCAAAATTAATTTAAAAAAAACAAAATTTGCTTATAAAAAGAGAACGTTTACATTGATTTCGATGTTGTTTGGTATGACACTTTATACGGGCATAACTCATATTTTGACATAATATTGTTTTTATCAGTAGGCCGGTTGTGTATAAAACAAGTGAGGCCCAACATTAATACATTCATATTTTTTAATGACAAAAGCAAATCAATTTAAAAAAAATCGAGTCGGATGCAGGCATTCATTATTAAGTTTTTTTGTATCTTTATAGTTTTTGATATCTATTACAGTTTCGACACAAAATAATAAAATATGAGTGACTGTGCTGCACTCGTTTGGAAAAAATCATCAGTGAACAGAATTTTCTGGTTAAAAAGTAAATATTCAGCTCTTTTTTCCTGAATACATCGGCAAAATGCAAAACGTAGGTCATAATCAGGTAGTAAAAGCTCTTGCACTATTTGGATATCGCATGGATGAAGCAATTGCTATAATTTCCAAAATTTCTTCCTCGTTATTAGGGCTCCTAAAATCCTAAAACCAGCAAAATATCTGTTTTATCGGCGTAAGTGTACTTTATATTCATTATTGTGAATAAACCATCATCAACTCGGCAACTAGATTACATTTGTTTCCAATCGAGTGTAGGGCAATAACTCATATTTTATTTTTTTGTGCCGAAGCTGTAACAGATATCAAAAACTATAAAGATACAAAAAAACTTTATTATGAATCCCTGCGTCCGATTTGATTTTGTTATAGTTTATTTGCATTGTCATTAAAAAATATGAATGTATTAATATTGGGCCTCACTTGTTTATACACAACCGGTCTACTGATAATAACAATATTATGTCAAAATATGAGTTATACCCGTATAAAGTGTCATACCAAACAACATCCAAATCAATCTAATCGTTCTCTTTTTATAAGCAAATTTTGTTTTTTTTTTAATTAACTTTGAAGCTGAATACTGGCTAAATCAAACGCATTTGTATATAGATAAGTTTTGTTAAATAGTCTTCTTTTGATCCAAGTAATCTGTGGTTAAGCCAATTCCACATAATTTAGAGACACCCTGTATTTTAACCATCAACACTCTCTCTTTGTTTGAGAAATTATTCATATTGAATACAAAATTGCACCCTTCCTCACAATGTCAACAAATAATGGTCTGTATAACGTAAACGCATTTTTTTCAGCGGGCACGTATGTCTAACTATAGTACCGATAAAATAAAATACTAAAATTTGTGTGATAATAATATGCGTAATTTAAATAAAGTATAATTAATCTACTACATATTTGAAGGAATTGATGATTCATTGTTTGAATTAAAATACAACATTTGTTTATTTCCATTATTTGTCAATCAATTGCCGGAAATTTCTCCCCATTATCAAATTAATAACAAAGAACAAAGAAGGGTTGTAGATGACAATACAATGTAATCTACAACCCTTCCTCGTTCTAAACTATTTATTTCATAGTGGGGAGAAATTCCCCGAAAATCGTGTCAGGCAATTAATTAATAAATAATGGATATAACCAAATGTATAATTTTATTTTAAAAATGTATTAAATAAACTAGGGTATGCCTTGCTATGAATAACCCCAATAGTAAAATGTAAAATAGTAATGTATGTATGTATGTATGTATGTACAATCCCGGCTATCGGTTATGATAGGGCCCATAAAAAATCAGAGCCGGGCCTGGACAAACGAAACCTATTGAACTGTCCCAAGTCATAAATTATCATCTCTTCTGGAAGGGCCGGTAGCTAAGTGCAGACAGCTTAATACGACGGCGGCGTGTCGCGGCAGTTTCAAAGAATTTCGGGATTGTGCCTAGTGGCCAGCGCCCGTCTGTGAGTCTCGAAACTTGACGCTGCGAGAGATGCCTGGTGTGTAAAATGCAGGACCGGCATATAATATGTGTTGCCCTCGAGCAAATTGTCCACACATTTAATTTTTTTATTTCAGCAGGTTGTTTTAATCGTCATGATAGTTAGCGAGTGTTCCCATTGAAAAAAGTGCGTAGACGTTATAACGACTATTATTTTCAATGATTAAATTAACCTACGATTAAATCAATTCATAATACAGTTTATATATATATATAAATTGAACTTTATTAATGACGAAAATGTTACCAGTTTCAATTAAAAGATTGGTTTATGTTTTTATTCAATTATGTTGAGAATCATTTAACATTTAATTTCGTGATCGGTTATTTAATATTATGGATATTTTCAGTAAGTGTAATTCGACGTGTTTAGGTTATATCAAAAAGTAAATTAGAGTATTGCTTATAATTAGCAGGCTTATATTCTTACAATATACTAAAGACTGTTAATTTTACTATTTAGCGACTGCTCAGAGAGGGGATGGAACCACCTCTATTAATTATCAGTATGTATATAACTTGGTAGGGGCCATATAAAAAATCTATTCTAGATTAAATTCAATTTAGTCAACATTTTAAATAATCACGATATATTTGATTGATATGACTTCCCAAAGAATACTAATTTCAAATTGTACACAATTGTTTTATGTATAACTTTGCAAGCCTTCCGCTTCACTAAATCTAGAAGTATGAATTCGTAATTTTAATTTAGTCTCTTGGGTACGTATTCTACGTTTTTAAGTAAAGGATTTAAAAGGTATGGTTTAAATAAAACAAATATTTACAATTCTATTTTAAATAGAAGTAATTGATTGTAAAACATTTCGGTAAAAATATAAAACACTTGCATACTAGGTTTTAATCACACTTGAAAATTATAACAATTATAAATATTAGAGTAATAATATGTGTATATACTTAATTCAGTATAATTTTATTATATGTATATTTTTATTATCTCGTATTGTATCACTAAGCAATAATCTCGCTCATTGTTTTAACTTACATAAGTTAATATAAATTGCACAACTGCATTATATTTATTAAAATTCGTAAATCTTAAATCGTTAAAAACTGTGTTTCTTACCTTATAAGTTACAAAGTTTCGTAAAAGTGTTTGTGATTAGTATGTAATAAATAATTTTTTACATCATATAGCCAGATTTTCATTAGTATCATATTCTTTTAAACATTAATTTGATAACATAATTATTCAATTAAATCATTCATTTCAAAAACCATATAAGTCCAAGTAGTTAATTTTTCAGTAGAGCCATGAAACTGTTTTGTATGAAAAGAAGTATTCTGCAATACTTCTCAATATGCGATTTACCGCGTAAATATCTTTACGAAATGCTGTGGAATGTGTAGGGTATCGTGTTTCTTAGAATTAGACAACAGATGTTTGGTATTCAACGACCTTTTCTGTAAAATCATCTCATTCAATTTTACACCCGACCGTTTTATGTTAAAATTGAAACACCGCTGGTAAAGATTTCGGGGAATTTCTCTCCATTATCAAAGGAAGGAATGAAAACAAAGAAGGGTTAAAGATTACAATATAACACTTGGTATAAAACTGTTTTCTATTCATTTTTAGACACGTTTACTATTGTTATCTTCAACACTTTGTTATATTAAGAAATTAACATAATTATATAATATTTTCTGCTGCTATAGCTAAACACCGTCGCCAAGGAGCGATCTACCACTCATAGAAATCATGCCTTTATGAATTTCGCTCTATTCATATCGGGTTCTTTAACGTGCATGTACAACTTAACAGTTCACGGGATTGCCTGCTTCAGTTCCCCTCCAAAAAAAAAAACGTACTTTGATGTTAGAGAATTTCAATCGCTTAAAAGTGCTCGGGTCCACGGGGTTTGAACCTGCGACCCTTGGCATGTGCGCTAACCTTTCGGGCACCGATTAAATTATATGCATATATTATTAATATAATATTAATTGTAATGAATAATGATACTCCCAGAGAAAATATTACTTTCCCTACTCAATTATAACGGGTAAATAATTACGGTCTTAAAAAAATATTTCAATTAGTGTTTTTATATGTTTCATCGAACACCTCCTAATTATACAACCATAATTCCACTGATGTCAGTTGAATTATGTACCCTATCACTTACGCGTGAGTTATACATGATTCATAACTCACGCTCACGGAAATCTTAAAATTCATAAATAAACGATTCTTTGTCCTACTCCTTATTAACATTCACATTAATATTCAATGTAACTCAGTAAATTTGCCCTCAGTTCCAGCCACATTGATCACTTGATGTATAATTCCCTGGCATGTTCAAATTAATTTGTAGAATAGAAATGTCAACTGTCATCAGAAATATAATGTATTTTAACGAAAGTCTGGAAGTATTGAATAATAGTATGTATGGAACTTGTGTGTTACAGGCTTACCCGTTTTTTTCTCGTGACTTATTTTCTTTGTAACATACTTGTACCATAAACAGCTATTGTGCTCCTTTTGGTACAAAGTATAAATTTTTTGTTGTCCTTAAACCATATCGTATATTTAATACCCCCAGCAGAATTTTCAATTGTTTTGGTTATTTTTAGTTACAAAAAGTATGTGTATTCTTGATTTAAAAAAAGCCAGGGTGATGAAGTTTTACGTGACCCTCACAACTTTTACAGGCTCCGAGTAAAGTAAGACATTTTACTGACGAGTCGAGTATTTTTTTTTTTCTGAAACCCCCAATTATAATAAAAAATAATATTTATTAATTTAATAAATTGTATGGGAGATTTTCGGCGTGCCTACATATCAAGTACTGTGTTTCTATGTTTCTAACGTGATAGATAGTTTTCCTTAGCAGAGAAACACTTTCCCTGACTAGTCAAGTGAATTCAACTTTTGCGCCGTATTTGCATATTGCAGTTTATAAAATATTAGATATTAGAGAACTTTCCAGTTCAAAACTTTCTAGTTAATTTTAAGTCAAATAAACTGGCACTGTCACAATGCAAATTAATTAAATTAATGTTCATAAGGCCGTTTCCATAGCAATTAATCTATTCTTTCGCTTAAATTTTCCATGTATATTTTCATGTTTCATATGTTTTATACAGTTTTTAAATTTAACATAAACAGATCTCACTTTTTGCAAACTAACGCCACTGTAATATATTTTAACCATCAACACTCTCTTTGTTTGAGAAATTATTCATATTGAATACAAAATTGCACCCTTCCTCACAATGTCAACAAATAATGGTCTGTATAACGTTAACGCATTTTTTTCAGCGGGCACGTATGTCTAACTATCGTACCGATAAAATAAAATACTAAAATTTGTGTGATAATAATATGCGTAATTTAAATAAAGTATAATTAATCTACTACATATTTGAAGGAATTGATGATTCATTGTTTGAATTAAAATACAACATTTGTTTATTTCCATTATTTGTCAATCAATTGCCTGAAATTTCTCCCCATTATCAAATTAATAACAAAGAACAAAGAAGGGTTGTAGATGACAATACAATGTAATCTACAACCCTTCCTCGTTCTAAACTATTTATTTCATAGTGGGGAGAAATTCCCCGAAAATCGTGTCAGGCAATTGATTAATAAATAATGGATATAATCAAATGTATAATTTTATTTTAAAAATGTATTAAATAAACTAGGGTATGCCTTGCTATGAATAACCCCAATAGTAAAATGTAAAATAGTAATGTATGTATGTATGTACAATCCCGGCTATCGGTTATGATAGGGCCCATAAAAAATCAGAGCCGGGCCTGGACAAACGAAACCTATTGAACTGTCCCAAGTCATAAATTATCATCTCTTCTGGAAGGGCCGGTAGCTAAGTGCAGACAGCTTAATACGACGGCGGCGTGTTCACGGCAGTTTCAAAGAATTTCGGAGTTGTATGTTCTGGCCAGTTCCCTTTTTTACGCACTTCCAAGCTTCCAAGTGTATTAATTCTATAGTTTGTTTATAGTCATTTTACTTTGAACACGCTTCGTTCGTGTTTTTTTAACACGCGTTAAAAATGTTGGGTTTGCAGTGTAAGGGCCGCGCGTGCTGGCTTCACGGCTTTGCCCCGTCACGACGGGTATTCCCCGAAAGATTAGAATGATTGATGAGACCCGCAGCGGGTGGTATCTTCATTTGGCCCATTTGTCATTCTACCAAGTTACACGCCCGTGCATTTGATGAAATCATCAAATAATTTCTCCATTGTTCGTTATCTATTATCTATGTTTCGCTATAAAGCTAGAGCTATAACTAGGTGGAGATATACTATATTGCCAATTGCCATGCTCGAATTATAGGTAGGTACGTACATATTTCCGCGATATTTAGGTTTTGACTAAAGAGGACCTTTCGAGATTTGGAGCCCCCCCTGGACCCGTGGCCCGGGGCTGGCTATCATCACTCAACCTTTGGTATAGCAGCACTTCGCTCAGATTGCCATCCCTGTAATTATATTCTTCTAGTTACTGTGAATATATTCTTATAGGATGTCACTGTTTGTACAGTCCTGTGGAATGTCTTAGTTAGGTTTCTATTGTAAATATTTCTTATGTAATATTACGTGCTCTTCCGAGGGATGGCCAGTTAGTCACGGCAAACGATATGCCTGACCAGGGTACGGATAGCGGCGGAATGTGCCATTGTAAACAGATTCTTGGAACTGTATAAAGCTGGTTCATCCCTCGCCAGTCGGAAGGGCTGGCATTGTTTGTAAATATGTTAAAACTAATTGTAATGCTCTCTAAGAGCGAGTTCTTATCCGGTTGCTGTCGGAGAAAGGTCCCGGGAGAGCCCCGTCATTTGCTCGCTGGTTATTGTGCTTAACTTATAATTTCGCAATAATAAATTCATACATTTCCGGGTAGCCGTTTTTCGTTTTATTACGGCGAGTCCCCAACATTTGGTCCTTCGGAACAGGATTGTTAATCGGTGTGTGTGTGCGTACACGTTGGATTAGCAGTTTACGGCAGTAGGTGAGTCCTTGTTTCCCTTATCCAATCCCTGTGTTCATCTTGAAATGGCGGAAATCGCAGAGCAAATGAAACAGTTGGTGAAACAACGGATTACCATCAAGAGACAGCTTACGACTCTTACGAACGCGTCGGAAGCAGAGGAGCGAGAAGATATGTTACGCGTGTTTTTTGAACAAACAAGGCCATTGTTCGACAAATTCGAAGAGGTTCAATCCGAGATTGAGACCCTGGCAGACACCGAGGATGAAGAACAGTTCACCCATGTCTTTAAGGTGTACCACGAGCTAATGGGGAGCATTAGAGGAAAGTTGAGTGCATGCAGACCAGTGCCGGCTGCATCACCAGCTCAGTCATCGCCGACGGCTACCACGCTCGCGGGGCGAGCGAATGGTGCTAGATGTAACAAATTAGCTAAAACGTGTAATGTGAGCATGTTAGAACAATCGTTGCGTCGCTTTTGGGAAATCGAAGAGGTAGCCGATGAAATACCTCCCCGCACAATGGAAGAACAACGGTGCGAGGAATTATTTCTGAAGGAACACACCCGAGATGAAGATGGTCGATTTATAGTTAAATTGCCACGCCATGAACAGCCACCATCATTAGGTGAGTCGAAGCAACAAGCGGCCAGGAGATTCGCTAATCTAGAA
Organism: Othius punctulatus; assembly: GCA_951805005.1. Taxonomy (NCBI): domain Eukaryota; kingdom Metazoa; phylum Arthropoda; class Insecta; order Coleoptera; family Staphylinidae; genus Othius; species Othius punctulatus. Next base: position 66,513,850 of record OX638138.1, on the reverse strand, counting down.
CGCCGGCTGCATAAAGATGCGCACCTGAAGACGTATTATCAGGCGTTTATGCAGGAGTATGAAGAACTCGGCCACATGAAAATGGTGAAGGAGCCTGGCATAAGAGGGCTCAACGCGCACCTGTATTTGCCGCATCACGCGGTCATCAAGAAACATAGCAGTACCACGAAGGTACGCGCCGTGTTCGACGCGTCGTCGAAGACAAGCACCGGCTCGTCGCTAAACAACACCTTATTGGTGGGTCCCGTGATCCAACAGGACTTATTCCAATTGATGACCCGTTTTCGTACACACAGATTTGCGCTGACCGCTGACATCGAAAAAATGTACCGGCAAATATTGCTCGATCCTGCCGAGCGCGCTGTGCATCGGATTCTGTGGAGATCGAACTCCAAACAGCCAGTGCAAACTTATGAGTTGCAGTCACTTACATACGGAACATCACCTGCGAGTTTCATCGCGACACGTTGCCTAAAACAGCTGTCCGATGAGTCGATGAACTCAATGCCGACGGGAGCGTTGATTGTGGCAAGAGATGTTTATATGGACTATCTGATCACGGGTGCTAATAAAGGGTTTTCCAATAAGAGGTGTTATTTTGATATTCAAAGAAAAATGCCATTTTTTATTATAAATCATCAGATGTTTATTTCATTACAAAGAGGACAATCAGCAAAGTCACGACGTTGTTGATGATCGGCCGGCTTGAGTTCTTGTGTTAACTGGACTTTATAAGCCTTAAGACCCAAATCTTTATGCAAAATACGGTGTAATGACGTTTGTGGAATACCTAATTCCAAAGAACGACGAGGAATGGACAAACCTGGGTTTTCTTCAACACTTTCGGCTACAGCAGCAATATTCTCGGCTGTTCTTGAGCGACGTGCACGGGTTTTATTCTTCTCATCACTAACTTGTCCCAACAGCTCGAATTTTTCCACCAATTTCTGTATTGCGGTCCGACAAGGTGCTTCACGACGACCCAAAAATGTTCGAGTTTTACGAACCGTCTCTGCCAAATTTTCACCATTTTTATAGTGAATTTTAATAATTTCAATGCGTTGTTGAAGCGTGTATCGTACCATTTTTATTAATGGCGTAGTTTCTACTTGTCAAATGCCAAGAAATGACAGCTTCAAAAGTGACATCTACCGAAATAGCGGGCTATTCAAAATAACACCTCTTATTGGAAAACCCGTTACATTGCAGGAATGCCAAGTGATTCCGAGGCAAGTGCGTTCGATCTTAAGCGACGGTCGTTTCCATCTTAGAAAGTGGACATCGAACGAACCTACGCTTCTCAAGGGTGCGGACGATAATTGCGAGATAGGCGATCGGCACCACGTGCGATCGCAAGATAATCCAGCGGACTTCTTATCACGGGGAACGTCTGCATCGTCGCTATCCAGCCATCACTTATGGTGGATGGGACCCGGATGGTTGCAACGGGAAAACAACACATGGCCTGTGGAAATTAGGTCGGATACCGACGTACCTGACCACGAAACTTGCTGCCAATCGAAGACAATGAGCCAGTGGCACTTTATACCACCACGCGCCCCGTATTTCGGTGGTTTAGGGGAAGCGGGCGTAAAGTCCATAAAAACTTGCCTGCGACGGATGGTAGTTAAAGAGATGAGCACTATCCTAATTCAACTTGAATCCGTCCTTAATTCCCGCCCCCTTTGTCCACCAGGTGCTTTGACACCTGCTCACCTACTCGTCAGAAATTCATTCGTGAACTTCCAAGAGCCTGACTTGGGTAACAACAGATTATCTCGCTGGCAACACATAGGCAGGTTACGGCAGCATATATGGCGTCGGTGGTCGCAAGAGTACCTGACGCCCCTTCAAGAGCGAGATACCTGGGTCCTGGATGGCGAGATGCAGGCGGTTCCCGGTCAGCTGGTCCTCATCAGGGAAGACAGCGTTCCGTCGCTTCGGTGGCCTAGGGGTCGCATCATCGAGGTGTTTCCAGGTGCTGATGGTACTGTGCGTGCCGAAAGTTTACAAACTGAGAAAGGACTCATTAAGCGCCCTGTTAGACGATTGTGCTTGCTGCCAATCGAAGACAATGAGGTGTAAGTGCGCTTACAGTTCGGTGTTTTGTGCGTATCAATTCGTGTTTTATCTTTGTGTATATATTTCATATATTTCGTATGTTTAGATTTAGGTTTAATGTTAATAATTAGGCATTAATTCATTTTGTAGTTATTTCGAACGGCTGTACCGTTCAACGCCGGGAGTATGTACAGTCCTGTGGAATGTCTTAGTTAGGTTTCTATTGTAAATATTTCTTATGTAATATTACGTGCTCTTCCGAGGGATGGCCAGTTAGTCACGGCAAACGATATGCCTGACCAGGGTACGGATGGCGGCGGAATGTGCCATTGTAAACAGATTCTTGGAACTGTATAAAGCTGGTTCATCCCTCGCCAGTCGGAAGGGCTGGCATTGTTTGTAAATATGTTAAAACTAATTGTAATGCTCTCTAAGAGCGAGTTCTTATCCGGTTGCTGTCGGAGAAAGGTCCCGGGAGAGCCCCGTCATTTGCTCGCTGGTTATTGTGCTTAACTTATAATTTCGCAATAATAAATTCATACATTTCCGGGTAGCCGTTTTTCGTTTTATTACGGCGAGTCCCCAACACTGTTTATTGTTCAATTTTGTTGGCATGTGAATGATTCAAAAAACGATTTTTTAAATAAAACGATCCCAAACTGCTTTTATAAAATTATCATTATTTTAAATTTTCAGGATGCTATTTACTATGAAGCGGTGCTGCAAACACTGCGGGAAGACGGCTTGAACCAATGTCACTGCATAATCCAAACAACAAAGCTTGGACAGTTGGCCACGGAGTACTTGGACGACAGAAAAGTTGAATTCGAGATGTTGCAGTCTGCCGTCCAAACCGACATGAAAATGAGGCTCAGGACTATCGCGAAAATCCGGAAGCAAATTGAAGACACCATTCAGAATATGCACGATCTTGTCCGGAAAGATGTTTGTTCCCATTCTCTTAGTACAGGGTGCTTGTAAACAAGACGGTATAGAATGGTTCTTTAGAAATATCACGAATGAAAACAGAATTGTGCAGGAAATAGATTCAAACAATTGGGACGTTAACCAAACATGACGTGCCACTTGATGTCACAGGCATTTAAATTTTCATCTGCAAAACAAGCAACAATTTGTATGAGACCACTCTAATGGAGTTTTTTTTAAATTGCTAAATGGGCAATAGACCTGCTGTGTTCAGCCATGTGTACATAGAATGACATTTTGCACACTGTATTTCAGCTATGTAGGGTAACAGTGATCTATATCTGAATGATTTCATGTTATAGAAGAGGCCCCCTTGTGGGAGCGAAACTCTGGTTGTGAATGATGTTTAATTGAACAATGTAACAAAAAATAGATCGGAAAGGTCTTGAGGTTAATGTTTTACTTTCGTCCAATTTGTTCATATGAATTATTATTTTTTCCATGCACCAAAACTATTCCCTCAACTTTAAAACATCCCTACAGTGACAGGTGATATAATGTCTTGATTTTTATTTTTAGAGTGACATTACGGTTTCTCAATTGCCACCTCTCACAGTGTCTAAAAGCTACGTGAATTTATCTGAGAGTATAAAGGACCTGACATATATACTCAAAAAATTCCAGGATACGACAATGGTCTCCAATTTTAATTGCATATTTCCCTGGTAATCACTTAATTTTTAATAAGACCATACCTATCCATAAATTATTATTTGGCTTTTATTGGCACTCTGTTTTAATCTATCATTTGCCACAAGTTTATTTACCATTTTCTCAAAGTAAACTGGCAGTGTCTGCATAGTTACGAATAAAACATGAGCTTTGAGTTGGTGTTATATCTCTAGTTCAGTTATTTGGTTACTTACCATTTATTTAAATATATGCAAGTTGTGTGCCTTAAGATACACCAAAATTACGGCGAATCAGCATTTAGTTTAATTAATTTTGACTGGATGATCACCATTAAGTGGAAAACATAGAGAAAACCCTACTTTCAGTGGAAAAGGTGAACATAAAGTCTACAAAAAAGTTCATTTCCCAGGATTGTATAATATATAAGTCCATAGCATATTCTCAAACCCTCTTTCCCAGTGGTTATATGTGATTGTGTTAATGGTTACGCAGCCATTGGGTAGTAATGGGGTGTAATGTTGAAGTTAGTCTATAATTATTTATTTACAGTATGGTTGAGCAGTTAAGGCAGCGAGAGAGGTTGGGTTCGATTTTGCAGGCATGTAATGTTGGCAAAGCCAGAATTCTAAAACAAAAGGAGCATGCCGAGCAGATGGCAATGAACTTGACGAATTCAGTTATCTCCACCACATATCAGTAAGTATTAAAATAATATTTTGATTAATGATTGATCATTGATGATTACATGCTAAATGAGCTTTAGCATTTTTTTTAAACCATTATGTATGCTGATTTCATAAGTCATGGCTAAAACGATTTTAATATATTACCAACATGTTTTTTGACATGGCAAAAATATAGCATCATTAAACTCATGTTAACTTTCACTACAGGTTTATTTAATTTATATTCCAATTGAATTATAATAAAATATTTTCAAAATTTTAAGCTGTTAACTAGTGATGGGCACGATTAACCAAAAAAATCTTCAATAATTATAGTCCGTTAACGCAATATCTTAGTTCCTTCAACCAAAAACCGATACTCTTAGAATAAAGAACCGGAAGTTAATTTAATGCGTTAAAGTTAATTATTTTTTTATCATAATTTAAGAAAATTCAGGAAAATAGTTTTAAACACATATAAAACGTATATTCATTTGAATTTAATAACAAATTAGTTTTTATGTTGTATTTTATCAAGGTTTTGAACTATTTTGCTTAACTTATCAATGTAAACTAGCAGTTACTTAAAGTTTAAATCAAGAAACAATTTTTTTGGTGGGAACTGAAAGGTAAAATTAAAGAATAAATACTAGTGATATACGAAACATAATTATTAAGTTCTAAACATTATTATAATTATTAATTAATAACATTTACGGCACAATGTGTTTTTTGCCGTTTAGAAACACTAATTTTTCAAGTGCCCAGCTGGCAATCGTGCCCTCGTGGGTCTCAGGATATCCTTTTCCAGTGAGAAATGTCCACTGCGGCGGAGGATGGAATAGTTATATTGAATTTGAGGAAGAGGTCGATAGGAACCTTAAAATTAATTTCTTGCAAACTATGCGACAAAATAAAAAATAAAAAAGTATTAAGCCGTTGTATTTCAAATTACGCAAACTTTCAAATGATCTATCACTTAACCCCAACTTCTTTAAAAAAATTGAGTTTAAATAACATCCGGCGAGGGGGTAAAAAAATAAAAATCATGCCAAATGTTGTCTCCTTTGAATTAGAAATTGACGTATTTCAGCGATTTTGTGAAAAATATTTATTATATTCGTTGATATTCGGGGTGTTTTATTTCTCCCAGGTCACCCTGTATATATACAATTATACATTAACCTATTACATTAGTGTGCACTTATGACACTACATCTACTAATTACTTTTTGAATTATTTTGAATTAAAGTGATTATTAACAAGCAAGGCTAAGTTGGAAGGAGTACGATTGATCATCTAGTCCAGCGGTTCTCAAACTTATTTCGCCGCGGCACCCTTGTCGGGCTAAAAAAAAATCGCGGCACACATACCCTTAAAGCGGTTTGAATATTTTGGAAAGGAATAAAAAGCAGTGCAAATTTAACGCTCAGTTGTCTTTAATGTGGCGAATAAAACTGTTTGAAGAATTTTTTATTATTTTGTTTATGTTTATCGGAAGTTTAGTTAATTTAACCCTCAAATTACTTTTGACCCAGGAAGTTTAATCCTGTGTCTGTTTTTTTATGTAAGCATATGTTGACAATGCAGAGTCACAAAAATAAGTTGACGTAAAATGACGTCTTTTTATTACAGCCTAACCAACACCTGTTGTTTTCTGAATATAGCTGCATCCAGAACGCTTCTTGGTTTCATTCACAGTATTTCTGTTTTAAACCGCTGTCTTCGCTGATCTGAAGCAGTGTTTGAAAAATTTTATTCGTGATTCCAACAGGTTTATGTTTCGGGCCGCAGGAAAACGGGTTCATCATCCAGCTGTAGATGTCATCAGAGTCAATGTCGGGAAAATAATCAAATATGCTTCTTTCCAAACCTTGCAGCTGGGCAATAACAATTTCGAGAAAGTTAGTTTGAAGGTTGATCTGATTTGTTTTGCAAATTCTTACAACCGAGGAAAGTTGGAGATGTATCTGCTCTCAAAACACGCTTTAAAAAATGTAATTATTTTCCGCAAGGCTTAAATTTTCTCCAATTGTGCTCCTTCTTTCCCTTGAGGAGAAGCAGTAGTTTCATTTAGTTTTTCTAATATGTCGGAATGATATCCCAATTTAAGCAGCCAATGGACATCAGTTAATTATTGGATAAATAGCTCATCTGTAAATGTGGCCACCAGTGCATCTTTTAGTTCAAACAATCTGGCTAAAATTTTCCCCTTGATAGCCACTGCACTTCTGTGTGCAGCAAGAGGTGGAAGTGATCCATACCCAGATCTTCGGCTGTAAGTTTTAAATTGCGTGTTTTAACTGGGCGGCTATGAACATTGATTGATTATCTTCACAGCATCCTTCTAGTTGCCAGAGAATGTCGATGGATGACATAGTGGCTGCTAGTGGCATTTCCTGCCACTTGCTTCATCCTAGACACGGCTCCCTTCACTTTTCCAACCATTGCAGCTGCGCCATCGCTGCAAATATTCACACACTTGATCCATTCCAAGTCATTTTTCGATAGCTTTGAAAATTTCGTCGACAGTGGTGCAAGTTTCAAGCACTTCACTCATCAAAAGTTCTTCATCTATTGGCATTTCGAATGGATACCTCACAAACACAAGAAGAACAGCATGAACAGCAAAATTCACAAGTTTTCATTCGTTTTATCAGCTCGTTCTCCACAGACTCTGAAATTGTGTAAATATGCTTGCTTATAGTGCTATTTGACAGCTACACAGTATCAATATTCTTGGCCATGTCTGGACCTAACATGCAACTTACAAAACCCTTCACGCAAGGTTTTATCAGTGTCTCGGCAATAGTATGGGGCTTCCCAGCTTTTGCAATGTATGAACTGATAATAATTGAAGGTTCAGTTGCGTAAATATTTTAATTTTTATAAATTCTCCCTTCAAGGATAACTCCACCTGAAGAGATAAGGCTTGGCGTTTGAAGATTGCATCACCTTTATGTACTAAATCAGAATGATTGCATACCAGATGTCTCTTTAATTTGGATGGAACCAAGCAGCCATTAGCAACAATTTTATGACAGTTAACGCATTGCCCTTCCGGTGCCTGTTCCTTCCCAACCCGAACAAACCCAAACAACGTGAGTTAGAATCATATTTTCTTATTTTTTCCTTTTGGTCGTGAGTTGCCTTTCCGCGAACCGAGGCAGAGTAACTTGGATGTCTTAGGCTCGCAGGTGCCTGCTGGGACATTTCGTCTCCTCCGATAATGCTGGTTGTCATTGAATTAGTCGCTTCAGAAGCTTCAGTGAGTTCACCACCTTTCTGTTTTAAAGAGCAACTTTTTAGCCAATTGTCCATAATTCTGCAATAAAAATTGGGACTCAAATAAATAATTTGTTGTAATAATTGTTGAAACGTGGGCAAAGTTTCGTTAAATTGCGTGGGGTCATGCTTTCGATTCCAGCCGAGCGAATAAAAATTCGCAAGCAAATACGTATCTCGAGATAAATACAAGGATAATTTTTAGCACGTTGCGGTTGGCATTTTATACAATATGAAACATATCTTAGTGTGAAACAAAAAATAAACTCTTTTCGACAGAGGCGAAAGAAGTCTACTTAAATTTTAATTTTTAAGTATCTTTATGCTTTCTTTATTTAATAATTTCTCCATTTTTAACCAACTTCTCTTCATTATTTCCGCGGCACCCCTGGCATACGCTCGCGGCACCCACTTTGAGAACCGCTGATCTAGTCCCTAGTCAATAGTGGTTAGCCCGCTAAGCTGCCATTAAAATTATATAATTATAGAACTAGCTATGAAAGAACCCTACCTATGTATACCGCTGATGATAGTACACATTCCACCTGCACTGTCTAGATAATACAAATCAAGTGCAAAGTCACATATGCAGTTTTCAGGATGACCAAAGAAGCCTGAAAAGTGTTGTGCGACTACAGTCGGGTGATGAATTAAACGACTTTAACGGACAAAAATCGAGTTGACGGAAGTTAATCGGTCACATAATAAAAATGAAAAGTAACTTCCGTTACTGGTCCGTTCATCGAAATTAACTTTGTTAATTAACTGTTAACAGATTAAATCGTTAATGCCCATTACTGCTGTTAACCAACTATCTGATATGGTATTGTATTATTAAAGGAATACCTCAGTAGTGCAATCTTAGCAGTTTATAGATCACATCACTAATAGGTGTCATTTCGTCTACCGATAAAGTTGCAAATAGTTATCTGACAGGTACAAGGAGAGTGGGCAGTTTGTTTCTAACCTCCATGTGGGTAAGTCTTTTCCGCCAGATATGGAAAGATCATGACTTAGAAAGTCATAATCATCTAAAATATCTTTAGGTACAAAGAACAGAAGTCTGAGATAAATGAACAAATCACTGAACAACTCGATCGGTTTAACAGGATTAAATGTATGAAGGAGAAACGTGGGACACTTTTGATGAACCTGAGGATGATACTGCAGACTCTGGACCTGAACACACAGAAGGTGCGACATGAGCCTGAATTGACCCCTAGTCAAAAGGGCATGTCAGATATTTCTGTGTTGCCAGAACTAACGGAATCAGATGGTACAAAATGCATACATGGGTTGTATTTGATCTTGGTGATAGGCTATTAATGAATATTTTATTTGTGTCTACTAGCACTGTAGACGAGTTAAAAGTATACATAAGGAATGTCCCATAAGCAAGGCGCGGATTTCTCGGTATTATGCTATACATCAGTTTTAATAGCACACCAAAATGACCTCGTATCTATACGAATTTCAGCAAATGAAGTAACGTGACAATTTTTTTTTTGTGCTCATATGCATATTTTCAGTTTTCAAGCTTATAATTGCTTTAATACATTTTTTTTGCATATTTCCTTATTTTTTGTGCTTATTTGCTTATTTATCAATTTTATAGCATATTATTTATATTAGCTTGGAATATATTTTGTTGCACATTATTGTAATGAGAATTCAGTATTAATATTACTCCGTTACGTCTAGAGTGCTTGGTTATCACAAAATCATCAACAAAGCGAGCGTGCGTACGTGATATTTGGTAAACAAAATTTGATTAATTCGGTGATTACCCTATTTTTACGTGTACAGAACGCATCTGGGGCAAGTGTGCTATAAATTCAGTCCAATTTATCTCAATCTTCAATGCGTTGTGCTTGTGCCTTGTGTGTATTACGTGTTTATAAATTTTCTGGCATAAAATGCCGAAAGTAAAATCTTCCGTCGATGAATGGATACGTGGACATTCTGAAATAAAATATGAGAACGGCAAAGTAATTTGCAGGTCTTGTATCAAACCGGTAAGTTTTATTTTGTGTTGACCTAGGTACAAGCATGTATTATGTTGTAGATTTACTGCGAGAAAAAAAAACATAACACAACATATCAAAACAACAGTTCACCTGGAAAATTTAAAGAAAAAAACACAAATCTGCAAGTAGTACCCTGAGTACCCAGCAAATTATTTCCGAGTCTTTTGCGAGTTCTTCTACACTGAATGAAAAGGAATTTTACTTTGATTTATGCAATACGATGGTTCTGTGTAGATGAAACTACTGATTCATGTGGTCGGTACATCGCCCATTTAATGATTGGAATTTTAAACGAAGACTCCACGATTACTAATTAGTTCCAAGCAGTTAGAAAAAACAAATGCCAATACCGTTGGAAAATTCATTCACGATGGATTAACACTTTTTTTTGCCAAACCCCGTACCAAATGATACATTTTTATTGATGCTTTCTGATGCCGCTGCATATATGTTGAAGGCATATTCTAATTTAAAAGTATTTTATGAGCAATTAATGCATTGCACCTGTTTGGCACATGGTTTTACTCGAGTTGCTGAAACGATTAGACTGCAATTTCTCCTGGTCAATGATTTGATAAAAACCGGGAAGAAAATTTTCCTAAAAGCTCCACTGAGGATTGAAATGTTTAGGGAAAGAATGCCAAATGTACCTTTTCCTCCGCCACCGGTTATAACTAGATGGGGTACGTGGCTAGATGCTGCCTGCTATTATGCCTACCATTTCGATTCATTTAAGGAGCTTGTGTTAGAGTTTCCCGAAAATGTGTCAGAGGCAATTAAAGAATGCCACAACGTTCTTAAAGATAGGAGGGTTGTACAAAATTTAGCATTCCTAAAAACCAACTACAGTTTCGTAAGCAAAGCGATTGATAAACTCCAAGCAAAGGACACAACTTTGGTAGATGCGGTTCAAATAGTTGAAGATTTTAGGAACGACATCTCAAACGTACGGGGGGTTAGTTTTAACAAGATCTATAGGAGAGATTATTAAAAAAAAATCTGAAACTGTTTTGTCAATAAATGAAGGATTTGGTGAGTTTCAAAAAATATCAACAGTTTTAAAAGGAGATTTCGTGGAAGATTTGCTGATAAATATTACAATTGTTCCCAAATTTAAATATGCACCGATTACAAGTGTGGATGTCGAGAGAAGCTTTTCACACTTAAAAAATGTGCTCAGTGATAGGAGAATGGGATTTTCCGTTGAAAATTTAGAAAAACATTTAATTATTAGTTCATTTAAAAATGAGCAGTAATCATTATTTGTTATTAATTATTATTGTTATTAATATTAATCACCAAAACCTATGTTGTTAAAATATTACTTTTATCTACCAATAGTGTGTTCTTGTTAATAAAATTATGTTTTTTGTTTTTCTGTATTTTCATAAAAATAAAATATGCCTTTTCATGCTTTTTCTGCGTTTTTGTGCTTATTCAAATCTTTATGCTATTTTATATGCTTATTTTCTAAGATTTTTATGCCTCTTTAAGCGCTTATTTTGTAATTTTTTATGCTTATAAATCCGCGCTTTGCCCATAACTAATTGGATTGAATTTAAAGCAGGCCTTAACAAACAAGAAACATTGCTTGAGTTTTAAATGTTGACTGAGTTTTATAGTTCAGGTAATTCACATTTACGGCTTCTAACTTACTATTGAGTTTTGAGTATTTTATCTGAATTTAACACAAATATGTTGTTGCATATGTAAAACGAAATGTCCAATTTTATATAGAAAAGGCAGAACGGTCTAAATTATTGGTTTTTAAACATTTTTCTACTGAAGGAGTTGCAAAAAGTACCATTTATATTATAATTGAACGTTACCAGGATTCTGAAATTACAAAATACAAGAAACTAAGTGGAAGTCTTTGATTTGTTGCTAATAGTAAAATTGTAAAATAACTTATGAACTCTTAAAAAGCAACCTAGCATAACAGGACGATACTTGTCAAAAAGTTGGAAATTTCAAGATTTACAACATGTGTTTTACATAAAATCTAGAACAAGAAATTTGTTCCACAATATACAGGCTGTCCCGCGCAAGCGTTGGTTTAATGTTTATGGCGTTCCTGATGATATACAGATTTTAAAAAAATCACACAAACATGTTCATCATGATCTCCCAAAATAAAATACGTACATTTCGTGAGGTGATAGCTGAGGGAATTCACTAAGAACAAGCACCTCGACGCTAAATAAATGTTGGAAAACAAACACAACTAATTTTCGCCGATTGCCGCGCCATCTACTAAGATTATAAAAAGTGTTTTGATTCAAACCCTCATAGTTGTAAAATCTGGACCTGCAATAAAAAATGGGGGTTCCCATTTAAGAATTCAGAGCCCCCCTTCTAAAAAAATATGGTGGGGGTGGTCTAATTTTAGTACGAGTTAATGCACCCTCAATTATATTAACTTTTATCTGGAACTTTTTTTTATACGTATATTTCTACAAAATTATTATTCGACCTTGCAGAAAATTTGAATAAAATGTTCTTTCTACTGGACAATTACATATAGTACAATAAAATTGTCGGGAAAACCCCTCTTACCTCGGAAAAAATAGTACCTCAGATTTTTTGTTTGAGAAGTGTTGAGGGACATAAAACAAGTCTAAATCCAAAAACGCGTATGCCCACTACTGTCGGAAGGTGTAGCCATACTGAACAATTCTAAAAGTCGATTTATCTCATTTTCTATTGGTTATAGACAAAAACATTTCAGACAGGAAACATTGCACATAAAATTGTACACATTTATTGTCGGCTTCTCGAAGTTTCTCAAAATTAAAATTGATAAAATCTTACTAAAGATCAACAATGAGCTAAGCGCGACTTCCAATCTTTCCATATTGTCCATTGAAAAGGAGAGGAAAGTAAATTTTGATAATGTGATCGAATATTTTAGCAAAATAAAGTCACATAAGCACGTTTAGTATTTGTTGTTTTATTTTGGGGGTGCTGAATGCTACTCATGCTACGCCGCCATCTAAAATGTAGATTTTTTGCAACGTTATTGTTATTTAAAATAAAGTTATTCTTTTCTCGGAATGGTAATTTTTTCATTTTATTATTTTTTTTTAAATTTAGCGCAATGCATAAATGTTATAATCATTTTTTTTATACATACAGGGTGTTTTAAAGTTAATTATTGATAATAATATTTTGTCCCAAATACGCATTTTTTACATACCTCTCGTTTTACATTAAGGTTATGATCCAGAAACTAAGAGAATGTGAAATAGTTGATGATTTTATTGATTAAAGCTGGATAATGATCATTTAGGAATGGAAATTTATTTATTTTTATTTTTGTGCCACCTTATTATCGAAACATCTAGATTTGACTGTAGTTAATAAGTAACAAAGTTGTATGCGGAAGTACCAAATACATTCAGTGTTACTTAATCTGTTCTGCTCTTTCCAAATATGCAAACAAAATTTTAAAATATTGATATACAGGGTGTTGTTCGAGTCGAAACCTATTTATTAATTTTTTAAGGTCGGACCTAGAATAAGATTTTCATTTATTATGTTAATCGACACTACAGCGGACAATACGTACCAACAACATACGTACCAAATATTACAAAAATGTGTATAGGGTGGTTCGTAAGTTATGAATAATTGAAAAAATGGGCAATATTAATGAATCACCCTGTATATTAGTTATAAAGAACGATAGACCCATAAAATATAGTTTATTTAGAATCACCTCGGTGTGCCTCATCTATCATTACTGTATGCGCATTTCCTAATAAATCACCCTGTATATATACGGTATGGAAATTAAGTAGCGGATAAATGCGGTAACTCGGTTAATGTGTATAAGAGAGAAAACATGTAAAAGGGAGATAGCGATATAAATTACTGCGCAAATGATTTTTTTCTTCGGATTTAAAAAAAATAAATTTAAAGTTATGACGTTCATAATGTTTTTTTTTTTAATGAGAACCTATATTTTAAATTTCGGTAGAGTTTTTTTATCGGTTTTCAACCATACAATATTAATTAAAATCGACCTTTACTTCGTGGTAGTCCATATTAAAATAATAAACAAAGAAACAACTTGCTATGTTTTTACAACAGAATTTGTGGTAAGAATATTCTATGGTAACAACATAGCAAGTTGTTTCTCTGTTTTTTTTTAAATCCGCATTAAATAAATATAAACCGCATTGTTGGTGGCAATAAAAATTATCCTATGAACATCCACTGATCATGAAGGTAACATTTTTAATTTACATCTAAAGGCAATTAATACAAAGATGAAATTAAAATTTTACGTAATAATGTTATCACAATGTAAATTTTGTAACACATTTATGGTTTTAAGATTCTTATTTCTAGCACAGAATCTTTTGATCATAACTTGTTCCAGAAATAGATATAAAAAATATATTCCAGTAAGCGAGAATATGCGGTAAATGTGTCGATTTGCATATTAATGATTCAAAATTGTTAACCAATTAAAGAAAATTACCTAAATATAATTATGTTTACGTCGTTGCGATTTATTTATAAGTTTTAAGTGTTTCAAATGGGTATCAAACTCAATTGGAAAAGTCGTTAATGTATGATAATATCAATTTCCTTGATTTTTAAATATTCCATGCAAACAAAATTATAAAATAGCATTTACTCTAACTGTAAAATACTATAAAGGATGGCAAAAATTAAAGAAATAAGACTATAGTGTAATTGACATGATATCGAAATCCATACTCATATTTTAAATAAAATATTACCATAGCTTCCTCCAGTAATTAGAGCCCTGTTTCCCACTAAACAAACATTACTTTTACATATTCCGTAGGTTAACTTCAGAATCACTTTTATAACTATTATCAGTACAAGAATTTCTAAAATGTAAAACATTTTCACGTTGTTTTAAATAAGCAGATCCTAAAGGTAATTGGATATTTGAACAGTATTATCGACTTGTTTTGTTTCTCGCCGGACTAACTTGTGCAATATGTGCGATAACTCGGTCGAGTATTGTGACTCAAAGTTTATTGATAAACCTTATTGATAGCACATATCTGTAAGCACCGTGTTTTCATAAAAATTATCGTAAATAGTATTTTATTCTCGTAATACTCTCGAGTTCTAAGATAATATATTGATAAAGAAAGAGATAAAGAAAAGCGGCATTCACACCTACACCATTGTGGTAGAAGGTGAACTGAAGGTGAACGTTAATATGTATGAGAGGGAAAAAATTTAGAAGGGATATAGTAATATAAATTACTGTGCATATGAACAAATGTTTTTCAGATAAAAAAAAAAAATGAAAGTTGTGAAGTCATTTATGTTTTTTTTAAATGACACGTATATTTATTATTTTTTATTTCGGTGAGTTTTTTAATCTGTTTTCAACCATACAACATTTTGAATAGGTTACATAAGAAAACATTAAAGAAAAACGGCTTTAAAGTTACAAAAGTATATATATATATATATATATATAGATATATATATATATATATATATATATATATATATATATATATATATATACATATATATATAAAAGGGCGAGTTTTTTTTTTCATTTTAAGCATTGGGATCTCGGATATCATAAGACATAGAGATTCGGTTAAATGAGGAAATAGTTGTTGTTTTAAGAGCATATGCAAGATATGCTTTAGTTTTTTGAAAAATGATCAGTTTTTGAGGTATAATACAAATATATTTTTTTTAAATGGCAGTCATTGCTTTGACATTTTTAAAAACGACAAATTTTGCTCATTGCACTTTAGGTTGCCTGCACCCACGCGTAGGGAATGTTATTATGTGTCAAGGACTCTATACCTAACTATATGTTAGGTATAAAGTCCTTGATTATGTGTAACTAATAAATTGACAACGCGCAGGTACAGGTGCAGGCAACCAGTTGTACACCATTAAATTTGACAACAGAAAGGTTATAAAGAAATAGCAAAAATTCAGATTTGATGAAGAAATTCTAATGTATGATATTTCAAACTGTCTGGCTAGATGTAAAAGCAATCCTATGGGCCTTTCCTGTACACAATATAGCATTATAGGATATTCAGTTTAATGGAGGAATTAAAAAGAGATGATGTCATGCTTTAGCTACAATACGGAGAAAAGTTTAAGTTTCTATTTCCTTATTTTCTTCAAAAACTGCGAAAGATATATGCTCAATAGACTTTACAAAATGTGTTCAAAATTGAACAAGGAATCTGAATATATAAAAATATACAGGGTGTTTCATTAAAAATAACAAAATTGATGGCCACTTCCGTTAGAACCGGAAGTCATAGAAACATGTACGTATTTTCTTTTGGGAGATCACGATTAACCATGTTTCTGTGATTTTTTCAAATTCTTATTTCATCAGGAGCCTATAAACTTTTAACCAACGTCTTGCGTGGGACACCCTGCTCGTTGTTGATTTTTGCATTTAAATTTGTTTCAAAATATAAAAATTCACAAACTTACTTCAGGTGCATCCAATGCAATGGTACAATTTTGGTCAATATATTAACAATGTTATTCGCAGCGCAAAATGGTACAAAATAGTTATTTATGAACCAGGGCGTGAAGTAAGCTTTTTAAGCCCGAAACCGTACAAATTGTTGCTCGAGCTTGCGTTAATTTTGCTATGTCTGGTAGTCACAGACACACGTGTATAGAGATTGTATTATTGTATACAGATTTGTTACAATACAGGGTTTTTGATTTTATTGATGAAGTTCCACTTAATATTATTCGAAATACGTAGTATCAGCATGATGGTACACCACCTCATCGAGGAAGACAAGTAATTGTGTGGTTAAATGAATATTCTCCAAACAAATGGATCAAATATGGAGGTCAAATGTGGAGGTCAAACAAGTGTCCTAAAACCGTTTCACAGATAGGGTTGGTTACAATATAACTTAACAACTTAACTTATTATTCTTGACATTTGCTGACTGAAGATTTCATTAGTTTTGTTATTTACATGAACGCACAAATCGTCAAACATGCATTTTATGTACAGGGTGGGTGGCCCAATTTGGATGTTTCTATACGGGATTTCTGTAACTAAAACAGATAGTGAAAATCGGATGGCGTATCCTCGATCTCTTTTTTCAAGACAAACTCAATGGCGAAAATAAAAATTGGCTATCGTCTTTTGTTTTCAAGTTAGAGCCAAAAACTCATTTCTTTCTATTTTCGATTTTTATTAATATTTCATTTACTTATCATTTTATTAAGATAAGAGTTACATGTTCGTCAGGCACTTTTTTACGGTGAATTGAATGAGTTTTATATAATTTTGATATCTTCGTTAATAAACAAGATACAATACAAAGTTGTTTTCTAAATAGAAGTAATAGTTGGATTTGGCATTAATCTAAGCCAATTTATGCCTAAGCTCTAAAAATAACCCCACTGAAAGTACACTCAAGTCAGGTGATCGCGTGAAAATTGAACACACCTGTTGATGATCTAGAGATCTCTACGAATTACGTCAGCAAATTGATCAAGGTTGCCAAACTATAGGACAAATACCAGGAATTCTTAAAAGAGTTTGCAGTTCATTTATTTGGAGGGGTAATGAATGTGTTGAAAACGATGGGTGGTATTTCTAACATTTAACTTTAACTACAACTAAAACTTTTCACAATTAATTTAAGTGTTTTGTTAATAAAAATTAACAATGTAAAAAAATAATATATACAGGGTGAGTCAATAGGACGAGCAGGCTCGATTACACCTACACCGTTAATGATATTGAAATGAACCAAACGGCACTGCAAACTAGAGGCAAAGTGTAGTTTGTAAAACTATTTTTCTATATACAGGGTGTTCCATTTTTGCAGGGCAGCGTTGGACCTAGTATTTTTAAACGACACTCCCTATATAAATTTACATATTTGAATTTTCCCTTTTTTGGGCTTTATAAATCCGTTTAGTTTTTGCAAATCGCTTCAACCGTTCAGAAGTTCTTTAGCTTTTTCTAAAATTTAATGCATTTCCAGGCACTTATTAAAAAAATCGCAGGGCACTTGTTTTCTAAGATATCGGGTTGGGACTTTGCCAGATCCTAAACAACTGTGTGGGGTATCTTCTGGTGGCAAGATCGTCGATTTGCATTCTGGCATCACCTTGCTGTGGGATATTAATTTTGGTAACTTTGAAGGGCCATAACTTGAGTTGTTTAAATAGCACACCCTATATTTCATAACTTAGTCGTATTCAGCATGTTATTTTACATCTGTTTTGCCCCTTATATTTTTTCTTAAAAAGTCATAGTTTGAGAAATAATTTGGATTTTCTGAAAAATTAACCCAGATCTCATCGATATAAACTTAACGTGCATTGAATATCAATTGTTTCTGTCATGTCAACGTCAAAGTGACATTTGTTCATGATCGGGTGTACAAAGTATAAGTTACTACCAGGGAAAATATGCAGGAAATAGTTAGAGAAACTTTACGTAGCATTGATCATGCCACATTAGAAACAGTGAATGATTCATTTTTAAAAAGAATTGACGAATGTATTGCCCAAGAGGGCCGTCATTTTGAACACTTTTTATAATGTTATAATTATGGTAAAGTTAAATGTTATTTTTTTATGTTGTAATGTTATAGTTTAATTCAAATGTTTTTGCTATTGATTTGTTATGCTTATTATGGTGGGCCGAATTTTTTTTTTCGAATTTTGTTTAATGCCCCACTAATAGTGGGCAGTATTAAAAAAATATTTAGCCGGGCCCCTGGGGGTCCAAAGTTTGAAAATTTAAAATAAAAAACTAATAATCGGGGCTTGTGCGCAAATATTATTAATCTGTCCAATTAGTACAAAAAACAAATATTGTTAAGATATCTTGACGTTTAGCTAGGCCCCTTGATGAAATTGTAATTTTAAATTTCGTACCTAATCGGCAATAATTGTTTGTAAAGTTTTGTTTTCACATATTACGTATATGCACGCATGCAATGAGCTCATCTTATTGAGTCAGTTGATTTCTATCAGCCGTGCTGGTCACTTATTTTTTATTGTAAAGAAAATTCTGCCAAAAAGCTTTTGCTGACACAAACTGCAAAAGTAACGGATATGACAGGTGTTTCTAGCCGAAATGTAGCAAAAATTGACAATGCGGTTTTAGAAGACGCAAATAGCATTTCAAGAGGCAATGCTGCATTGGTCGTCGACAAAAATAAAATTCGGAAGGGGGTAGATAAAAATAGATGTAAACTGCAAGATGCAAATAAAGTTACGCTTAAAGGTCTTTATTAATGGAAGAAAGGACCATACTATGATTCAGGAGAACAATCACCGAATTATTATAAAAAACTAAAGTACATGTAGCTTTAGTTGGACAACCGGGAAGAAATTCTTTTGGGCATCTATCTCTTACCCGTTCACGAGCGATATATATTGCTAGAGAATTTATAAGTTACATAGAATCGCATTGTGATGTGGACTTATCGCAACTAATGGTCATAGGGTGCCATGTAACAAATGTTAACAAACGTTGGAAAGGTGGGATAATTCAATTGCTAGAAACTAGTTTCAATAAACCACTACAAAGGAGCGTGTATTTGTTGCATGCTAACGAATTACCTTTAGGGCATTTATTACAAAAACTAGATGGCCACAGGAAAGGTCCTTATACTTATTCAGGACAAATTAGTTTTCTACTTCCTGATTGCGACAAAATGGAACCCGTTGAATTTAAACCAATCAAAACAGATTTTCTCCTGGCAAATGAAAACGACCTAAGCACAGATCAAAAATAAATAGCAGTTTAGCGAGCAAGAGTCCAGGCAAAACGGCACACACAAGGTGGTTAAGGATAGCAAACCGGATCCCAAGGCAATATGTATCAACGAAACATCCCTACGACATCCCTACTTGCAGCTGCTGACTGAATTTATAATAAAAGTTTATACTCGGATGTGGTTTGAGATTAAAACACAACCACGACTTAGATGTGGTGCTAGATTGGTATGGAAAACAATTCAGGTTTCAAGAGATTTCCCGAGTCATGTGAAGATCATTATTGATAAGGTAATACAAGACAATGCCCATTTTGCACACCCCGAGAAACTCTTAATAGCGATGTTGATAGATGAACGACACCACATTAGAGAGCTAGCTGTAAAAAGAATCCTGGAAGCCAGAATAACTGATATAACAAAACGGATTTTTAAATAAAAATAAATAAATTTTAACCAAGAGGACAATATTGATCCTATAGACTGGTTTAACTGCACGGTCACAGAAACTCCCCTCACAAAACATATGACTAAATAAGAGCTGAATGTAGTAAACAAGTATGTGAAATTTGACAATTTTCCGTGTCACACCCAGGCAGTAGAAATGTGTGTGAAGCTATATTAAGGCGCGCTATGTTTAATGCAAGAAAAGAATTGCCAAAATTTGAGCACAAAAAGCAGTACTTCGCATCAAGAATGCAGTGAAATTAATTAGTATGTATTTCCAAGTTGTTTAACTATGTATTAATATAAATAAAAATAAATGAAGAAAATTATTTTTTGGAGCCTCAGGGGCCCGGGTAATTTTTTTTTAATCGGTCCCACTTCTGGTGTGCGAGTCAATTTTTTCAGTATAAAACTTTTCCGCACTAGCCCTAACTCGATTTTAATTTTTTTTTCAGTCGTTTTCGGCCACCCCAATGCTTATGCCTCGATAGATTGTGGTTATCAGCAACGGTTTGCGCTGTCACCGTATACATAAACCATATCCACCATTTCATTATGAGAAAAATTGATTAGGAAAATGCGCTAGGAAAAATAAAACGTGTCGTACATTAAATGCCACTTTGACGTTGGCATGACAGAATTAGGTGATTTTCATGGCACGCTAAGTTTTTATTGATGAGATATGTGTGCATTTTTAAGAAAATCAGAATTATCTCTCAACTAACAACTTTTAAGAAAAAATATCAGGGGCAAAAAAGATGTAATCTGAGACCCTGAATAGGACTAAGCACTGATATATAGGGTGTGCCATTTAAAAAAATCAAGTTATGGCCCTTAAAAGTTTAAAAATTAATGTGTCACAGCAAGGCCACAATGCAGATAGGCGGTCTTGTCGCCAGAAGATAGCTCTGTCAGTTGTTTAGGCTCAGGCAAAGTCCCAACTTGATATCTCAGAAACCAAGTGCCCTGCGATTTTTTTAATAAGTGCCTGCAAACGCATTAATTTTTAGAAAAACGAGAACAACTTCTGAACGGTTAAAGCGAATTGCATAAACTTAACGGATTTATAAAGTCTAAAAAGAGGCAAATTCAAATATGTAAATTTATACTGGTGGTGCCATTAAAAAAAAAACTAGGTCGAAGTCTGCCCTGCAAAAATGGAACACCCTGTGTATGGCAAAATAATTTTACAAACTGCAGTTTGGCTTCCCGTTTGCAGTGTATTTTGGTTCATTACGATATCATTTACGGTGTAGGTGTAATCGAGCCTGCCCGTC
The DNA here is from genome assembly GCA_951805005.1 of Othius punctulatus. Classification (NCBI taxonomy): domain Eukaryota; kingdom Metazoa; phylum Arthropoda; class Insecta; order Coleoptera; family Staphylinidae; genus Othius; species Othius punctulatus. The sequence goes on along the minus strand of OX638138.1, from coordinate 66,492,721 downwards.
CTATTGACTCACCCTGTATAAAATAATATCAACCCTATCTCTGAAACGGTTAATTTTAGGACACCTGTTTATTAAGACCTTTAGGCTTATTTTAGTCTGTGTACGAGGTGTGGTTACCATGTAACCGGAGTGGTCGTTCTGCAGAGAAACAGTGATTATTTGTTTTATGCCAAGGAGATAGGCAGAGAAACAGTGAGCATGTAGATATCAAATGGTACACGACCGTTTCATGTGACATATTCCCTTTCTATTGCTGTCATTGCTTTTAGGTTGTCTCTGGTTGGGCCACGGTCTTCGTTCGAAGTGGACCTTGCATCTGTGTTCCATCGGAAAAGGCGAAAAAGGTCCAACAATGAAAGTCAAAAAAGGTCTAACTGTGAACCAACTTAAGAACGTGTAAGAAGGCGACCTGAATTGTTGAGAACAAGTTAATATTTCTCCATCAGGACAACACTCCGACCCACACTGAGGTGTTTTTCTCTGAGGTCTGTCAAGGTGTTTTTGGCCAAGCATTGAATACCTATGTTAGAACATCCGCTATATTTATCGGATCTCGCCCCCTTGTGACTTTTTTCTATTCCATAAGGTCAAATTAGCACTGGAAGGACCCAGATTTGAGATAGTACAAACTGTGAAAGAAAACTAGTTGGAGCTAATGAACATGCTTAAAAAATAATTTACAGCACTGCTTTGATCAATGGTAAACTTGCTTGGAGCGGTGTAGGGATCGTGGAAGGGAGTCGATTGAAAGGGATATTATTAAAATTGTGAACGAAAACCTATACAAGATTTTTTAGCACCAATCCGCTTATTTAATCTTTCCGTACCATAACTGGTCCGCGGGACATCGCGATGAAAATCAATATTTTTATGTGAGATGTAAATTACAGGTATTTTATTAAGTAAATCCCAGATAACATTTTTGTTTGTGTTTCTTGTTGGCAGATAAATTTAATTTCTTCCCGCATTGGGAATACTGCTAAGTACTGGTTTATGTCTGGTATCATTTCAAGATGATTATTGGTTATATTTAATTTCGTATATTGACATTCCTTGTTGTTTTCATGCAAAATAATTTCTTTTTCGCATTTCGCATGATAACTCATCGTCATGTAATCGGGACATTGGTAATATTTACTACCTTGGGTACATAAGTCACTTAAATCTCTGATCTGATCGTCAGATTTTGATTTTAATAGATATTTAATATCAGGCAAGATAGTCATAAATTCAGATTCATGTTTGGTTGGAATAGGGTTTAGGTGAAACAATTCAAATTCGTTTTCGTAGTTAATTGGGATGGAGAGAAAGTAATTAATTTTTGTTGGTTCTACCTTACAGGTAACTCTTATGATAGATTCAAAATCAAATATGTTTTCTTCTTTTATTTCAAAAGGAAATTGTTTGTTGTAATACATGGCGATCTTTTGAATTTCTAAAAATAGTTCATGTGATTTTATTATACTAGGGTGTAATGTTCCAAATTTACAGAACAGGAGTATATTCAATATAATATTATAAAGAATAATCAATTGGTGAAATAAGTCTTTGGCGAACAGTATATTCTCGTGTTCCACGTCATTCTTTAGGATCACTGATAGCTTCATGATTTTACTTTTAAGTGTCATTTCGTTATGTTCTATACTCTTCAATGTATTGTTAAATTTCTCAATAATTTGGTTATTCAAACTATATCGCATTTGCAATTGTTGATTAATGTGTTTTTGATTGATTTGTAAATGGGTCAAAATTTCGTTCATTCTTTTGCCATCATTGGCATCTAAATTTCCTAAAACAAATTTAACAGCTGTTCTGAGAGCATCTACTAATCCTCTCTTGTTTGTTATCTTCTTATTGGATTGTAGTTTAATATCAGTAATTTTATTTGAAATTTCATTTTGTGCATACATTACGGTCCTATTGTATGTGTCAAATATTTTTGTGAGGTTTGTTACGCTTTTTATTGTCGATAACAGGTCTCGGTATTGAGAATTGATTTTTCCAAATTCTTTATATAGTGGATTTAGGTCATAATAATGGACGAATGTATGCTCTGTTTTCTGGAGTTTTGCAAGTCCAAGGTTAATAGGAATTATCCCTAAGTTTTGAGTTATGTTCTTAATTTGTGCGCTTTGCGTCATTGTGATGACGATGGACCTGCAACGGAATCGTCAATTGTAGTTTCATTTAAGAAAACATGTACAATAATATTTGAGTTTTGGAATATGTATTGTAGCATCAGCTTGACCTTTTTATAATCAAGTTTGTCTAGACCGCATCCTATTTTAGGGATTGCTAGATTCGTTATTTTGTTAGTTACACAAAATGTTTTTAGATTAGTTAGGGTAGCGTATAGATCTGTATACGATGGTTTATTAAAATGTCGTAATTTAGTGATTAAATAAATTACATATCTGTTTTTGTCTCTCAAATGACAAATCGAATGTAACCTTGGACGTTGGCGTTTTAGTGTTTCAACTTGTCCAAATCTTTTCTTGAAATCCAGGGCTATTCCTGCGTTCATATTTAAATCTGCGCTTACGCAATGTGCTAAGGAGAATGTTTTAGGAGCCCAAAATAAACTCTCAATATTTTCTGTTAAGTTTTCAGTTTTTATTATGCCTCCTTTTGATAAAATATTTATATAATTGCAATAGCTTAATTCGCTACTAGTTTTTGGTAATTTTCGAGAACATTTGATATATGGATTTTTTCGACAACATTATGATGTTTAGGTTTAATTTTGGCTGTTTTCAGATCTGTATTGATTTCATTAAGGGTTTCTTGTTTATATTTGAATGTACAGTGGCAAGGTCAGTGCCAAGAATTTCGTCTACATCAAAATCGTTTTGGGGTTCGCCTAATTGTGCGATAATAGATTCGATTTCATCTCCCACATCTATAGGTTTTAATGGTACATTATCATTTACATTAACTTCAATTCGCGATAAGAAGTCTGCGTTTTTGTTCATTACTCCTTTTTTATATACGATTGTATAATCGTACTCGGATAACTTGAGTCGCCATCTTACTAATTTAGAGTTTGGCTCTTTAATTGACATAAGCCACTGTAGTGGTTTATGGTCAGATACTATTTGGAAGGTTCTACCGAACAAATATGGTCGGAAGTATTTAACGGCCCATATGATGGCAAGAAGTTCTTTTTCGATAGTCGAATAATTTGTCTCAGAGTTATTTAATGTTCGGCTCGCATAAACTATTGGTAAATCTGATGCGATTTTTCCTTGAGATAGAACGGCACCTATTGCAAAATTACTAGCATCGGTAGTTAATACGAATGGTTTTTCGAAGTTTGGGTATTGGAGAAGAGGTTCATTTGTTAACACGTTTTTGCATAATTCGAAACAATTTTGATAATCAGAATCTTTTATATTAATAATTGCATCCTTTTTTAATCGTTTTGTCAAGGGCTTGGTTAACTTGGCAAAATCCTTTATAAATTTCCTATAATAACCTAACAGTCCTAAAAATCCTTTAATTTGTTTAACTGTTTTAGGGATAGTGAAATTTTGAATAGCTTTTATTTTATCAGGATTTGGTTTAACTCCGGCAGGGGTGACAATATGACCTAAATATGCTACTTCTTTACGTAGAAATTCTGATTTATCTAATTGTACTTTTAAATTTGATTCTCTCAGACGATTGAATACCTCTTTTAGCCGGTCTACGTGTTCCTGTAGGCTCGTACTAAATATGATGATGTCATCCATGTATACCAAACATTTTTCATTTTGAATGCCTCTTAATACGTTATCCATTACCCTCTGAAATGTAGCCGGGGCATTTTTTAGGCCAAAGGGCATTCTTAAAAATTCGTAGTGTCCGTTCTCAGTATTAAATGCTGTCTTAGGTATGTCATCTTCTGAAATTTCAACTTGGTGAAATCCAGAAGCCAAGTCTAAGGTTGTGAAGTATTGCGAGCGACGTAATTTGTCTAACAAATCATTTATATTCGGCAGGGGATATCGATCTCCTATAGTTTTTTCGTTAAGCTTGCGATAATCAATGACAATACGCCATTTGCGTTTGCCCGAGGCGTCCAATTTTTTGGGGACCACCCAAATTGGCGATGACCAGGGACTGTATGAAGGTCTTATTATTTTTTGGTCAAGCATATCTTTGATTTGCCGTTCAACTTCTATTTTATGGATATGTGGATATCGATATGACTTATTATGTATCGGCATTTCGTCCGATGTTTTTATAACATGTTTTATTTTATTTTGTTTGTGAATGTTAAATTTCCATTTTCCATATGGAAAATGTCTGCGAATTCTTTTATTAGATTATGAATAGCATGTTTTTCTTCTTCATTCATGTGCTCTGAACGGATTTTTGAAATGTCAAACTTGATTTTTTCACAATTAAATGTATTAATATTGGATTCATTTGGTAGCTGCCAGTCGTATTCATCGATTGGGTCTACTACAAATGGTTTCTTTACCCGTACTCTTATATCCGTTTCCGTGGGATTGAGTATTGTACATAACGCTTTTCCGTTCCTTTCCGTTCCGTTGCGCGTTGCACATTCTGGTATTTCTAATTTATTTTCCTTTATATGTGGAATTATCACATCGCCATTTCTTACGTTTTGTATATTTACTTCGATTACTTGTTCGGACCTTCCGGGTACTACTATACAATTCATATCCGGGGTTTCACGAACCGTACCGTATTTAAGCGGTATATTACAATTTGGGGTACTTAGTGTGTTACCCTCAATATTGATAATGGCATTGATGTTACGTAGGTTATCTATACCTAGTAAAACATCGAAATTTGAATGAAAGTTGAAAAGATAAAATTTAATATTATTATCTTGTAATTTAAACAATCTATTTAAAGGTATGGTTGTGCTGCATTTTCCGTAAGTGGTGCCATGAGCACTAGTCACTAGGAAAGGGTCGACCTTAATATTTTCTTAAATAAATGATTAGCGATCTTTGGATTTACAAAGGATCGTGAACTACCCGTATCTACTAGAATTTTTAAGTTATTATATTTGTCGATAATATGGGGTAGCTGACTTTCGTTGTTTATTAAGCTCATTAAGTCGATCGATCCGTTGACCGATCGTCCATCTCTAAAAAAATTGTTTGTTCTTGCGGCAAGTTATCGTCAATATTAAATAATTCTTCCGCAATGTAGTTTTGGTTAGCCTGGCGATTTTCATATGGTCTCGCTGCCGTATTTCTTGTTGAAACAGACATTGGTGTTGGTCTTGGTTGACCTTGTGGGTAATTTGGTGAATTGCGGTTATTAGGGTTTGGCAATTTATGATTATTAAAATTTGGCTTGTAAGAATTATTATTTCTATTCTGATAAGAGTTAGTGCGATTCCACGTTGTATTATAATTAGGTCGTGGAGCATAAGAGGTTTCGTTATTACGCGGTGTATAACGCGGGCTATTGTTATAATTATGATAGCGAGGCTGGTTCTTGCCAGCGTCGTACTTATGTTGGCTTATCTTGACCTTCTCAAATTTATTAATAGTTGCTTCTAATTGAAAATCATTTGTAAGCATATTTAATGCTGTATTTAGATCATTTGGGTTCTTGACCCTCATTTGCGAACCAATGGGTTCTTTTAAACCACGCAACAATACTCTTAGGGCGTTTGCCCTGAAGAAATTTAACAATACATGTCTTTCATTTACATGTTGAATATGTGTGGTGACGTAAGTTACTTGGAGATTGAGTAAATTTTGTATTTTATTGTAAAAATCAAACGGACTTTCACTTCCACTTTGTTTAAGTAGAACTATTTCATGATTTAGACTGAAGTGATCACGCTTGTCACCATACGTATTCAATAATGCATTTTTCAAATCAGCCCAGTTAGATATTACGCATGAGGATATACTGATGGCCGCATTATCTTTTATTTTTCCTAGAATGATGGACATCAGATATTCATTCTGAAAGTCCTGCACATTTAGAACATTATAAAATTTATTCACCACCTTTTCTGCAATTTCCAGAAATCTAGGCAGTAATTCGACTTCCCCTCTGAAGTCGGGAATCATGTTTAAGTATTCCGGTTTTAATGCTAACGCCATGTTGTTAGTATATAAATTTATCGGGGAACTTGGTCTAACTGGTGAGTCTAAGTTAAAGTCGGAATCGGGATCGGGATCGGAATTTGAATCTGATCTTGATCTGTAGCTCATTGATTGAATTAAACCGTCACTTAAGTACTTACAGTAATAATATTTGTTTGTTGTCCATTGGATACGGATCGATGTGGATCGATGTGGCTTCTCTGTGGACGATGCGGGCTTCGGGTGATGCTCAGGAGACGGGCGACGTTTCTCGATGGCTGGAGAGCGTACTGCGGGGTCCTGGGCGTGAAGTCCTTGGTTCTTTTCGGTTGATTCGTTGAAACGAAACAGCGGGAACTTTTGATATTCGTCCAAAATTTACCGTTGCCGAAAATCCGCCGCGACTGCGCCAATTACAGGTACCGAAAGGTGGCTGGACTTTTTAAAAACAATTTATTTAAGCTGCCGAGTACCGGCGTTACATACAGGATGGTTAATAACTATAGACTAATGCGTAATCCTAATATTAGTGGTATATATAACTTTTAATAATAATGAACAATAGGAAATGTCTAGATAGGACATTTCCGTTAACTCAGCGTCTAGATGTATAATAGAATAATTAAACTTATTAATTAATCACAAAGAGTGTCTTTTATTGTTACGTCAGTTAACTTGTATTTTAAGGCAGTTTATGATCAACATAGAACAACAAAATCTAAAATGTTTTGCTAAAATTGCGCTCCACATAATAGTGATTGAACCTTTAGATATTTTACTTTATTTGATTTAAATAGTTTATTGAAACAAATTTAAGTTAAAATTAAATTATGTGAATAAAATGTGAATGTTATAACCCAAACTACAGACTTTTACAAAAACAATTAAAAAAAAAAATTACATAAACTTTTGGTAACTTTGGTCTATCAAATACCCAAATACCCAGCACGGGTTCTAAACGAAGTTATTTAGTACAGGTACGGGAAGGTTAGTAGCCACACCTCGTATGTCCTACACATATCATACATTTGTTTTTTAACACCCTGTATAGGAACTATAACTTTGGCTGCCGAAATAGTTTTGGGAGGTGAAACATTTATGGGATAGAATAGACCGTCTATGTGAGCATGACATCATAAAGATTTCAAAAAAATACATCTGAATTCATCACCAGCATAACAAGTTATAATCAGCCGTGGGATTTCAATTCATTCGATCCGTGTCGAATCAACACAATTTCTTTCGATATGTCGATTCGATTCGATTCAGGGCATTCAGATCCTTCGGCATCTCCGGTCATGCCGAACTGAGGTTCGATACTATAGTTATCTCTCTTATACGCATATACAACCTTATTCCGTCACCATTTCTCAGTGCGGTTCTATTTTGGTGCATTTGGCGACCTTGATATATACAGCTTGATAATCTGTAACGGGCCGGTTTTGCCTCCGACGGAAACTGTCTTGATTATTAATTTCGCGCACGGATCGCCAACGTAGGCAACCGCTACGCACACGTTTTTTAAACGTGACGTGTTTCCGATATGCGTGTGATTTTTAAATAGTCGGCGAGACGCTGCCATGAGGGAGAAGCTAGTCAACTTCCCTGGAGTGCAGAAGTGTCACGAGGTCACAGTTTTTCTTTGGTCTATCGCTAACCGGTTTCCGGGATTTAAAACGTGTCCTCCATTAACCACCCTAAGAGGGATTGACGACACCAGGCACAAGGCAAGGGAGGGTACTGTACTACTCAACTCTACACGCTCAAAACATCAGAGCGTTTTTTTGGGTAAGGGCTGAAGTAACCCAGCCAGCCAGGTTCTTGGCTAGGGGCAACGACCATCCGGCCAGAGTTGTTCTGAGGACTGGAATTTAGCGACGGCGTCCCCGACGATTGCCGGCCGCCGCACGTCTTAAGCACCGACCCCAGAATCGTCAGTGGAGTCGCCACGAGGAAGACAGGCCAGATCTATATATATTTTTTGTTCTCATTTATTGTTTTAATTTCCTTTGATATATCGTTTTTTTCTTTTGTGTAAATTTGCGTTGCGTGTTTCGTGCCGTACGTGTTTTGCGTTTTTGTAAGAAAAATATGGCTCCGACAGCCCTTCGCATCGCGCGATACGTGTGCGCGGAATTCGGCCGAGTCCAGTGGACGCAGCGTGATAGAGTTGCGGACGGAGGTATTTCTTTCAGGAAGCGTAGGCACGGTGTCCTGTCTTTTGTGTGAATAAACGCAGATATTTTACACCACAAAATTCACACCTGTTATTTTTTGTTCCCCCCACGTTTTCTCAATCGGGCATTATTTTCAGTTTAACTTCCTATTCTCATTGCGAGATTTAAATCTGGTGGTGTGGGCGCCAGATGGTCAGCCGTTGCGACAGTTCGTGATTTCTGAACTTCGCTGACTGTCTGCCGCCAACCCACGCAGATAGGGTGGAGCCCCCCTTTGTGACGAAGTAGTGGTGAGGTTAAAATTACGTGGAGCCTTTTTTTAACCCCCCCACTCTCCGACACCGAGAGCCTGGCCCTCGTCGCTGCTTCGAAGGGACCCTCCACTCGCTCCGCGGCCTAACGCGCTGATAGCCCTTCAGGCACGTCACAAATCTGTTACTGGATATTCCATACATTTTCGACTGTCGTTTCCCTATCACGGCATATTTGAATGCCGTGAATCGAAACGATTCGACATATCGATAGATATTGTAACGATTCGACGCGAATCAAATGAATTGGAATCCTACAGCAGAGCCTGCGGCAAGACCAATCCTATGCTTGTGTAGATCTGTTCACGTGCCGATCACGCATGTAACAGTATTATATAAACTTCGTCTTGCCATTGAACAGGCTATAGATTTGTACATATATTCGACTGCCTATACTCAATACATTTGATTGACTATCAACTTTAAATGTATCGGTATCATTTTCCCAATAAGTCTTATGATCTCCATTAAAAGCCTATGCACCTGTTTCAAATACAAGTACCTACATTAGTTGCTTCCCACGTAATGCAATTGTATAGTTTCAGGATTAAAACTAATACAGAACATTAAAAAAAAGGTTCAAGCTCTGGTGAAGGATTATGTTGATATACCAATGGCCCAATCGGTAGATGTTGAGACTCATTACCTGCGTTTAGTCGAGAAACGCAGCAAGTACTTGGACACTTCAATCCTAGCTGATGAAAGTAATAAACAGTTTATTGATAAGTATTTGAATTCCATTAATGATAAAAATGAATCAACATATTAATATATTAACGTGTTGCAACACTTGTTTTAGAAATAACACAAAATAAATTTTAGACTCGCAATACTTTCTCACAACCTGCCACACTAAAAGCTACTTACGTTCGCAATTAACTCAATTTTCCGAAAAATGTTATATTAAATTTGTAAGACATTTGAAAACCTATGTGGGCCTATATATACCTATATATATATATATATATATATATATATATATATATATATATATATATATATATATATATGCGTGGTATGCTCAGGGGATGGCAACAGTCATTAAAATATATTTTAAAAATTCCTCAGCCTATACTTTTTGAAATATTGCTAGTCAAAGGTGTAACATTACAGCAAGTTAAGAAGGGCTGCTAGAAGGAATTAAATGATAATTATGTGTTAAGTTGTTCATTTATATATTTTTTTCTCTCAGTGGCCATCCCTGGGTGGCATGCTGTTGAGGCTTGTCCACTATTTTTTGGACAACCTGTATGTACATAAATAAAAAGAAAATAGAAAATCTAAAACAAATGCTGGAAACGATCAGAGTCTACAGTACTTGTTACTAAAAATGATTTTTTTCCTAGAATAAACCGACACCTTATACATCTGACAACCTATGCACAGTATTGCACACCCTTTTCCCGGAGGGAATAAAATATCAACTTTCCCTCGGGAATAAAGTGAATCACGTGTAATTTATTTATTTATTTTGTCATAGTAACAGTAACATTAGATGTACTGTTTCGGGAATAAACTTCAATAATCCCTCAGCCGAAAATGTCTGAGTGGCTGTAAAGAGCGAAGGCACTACTTCCGACTTTGGCATTATAACCTAGTTCATTCCCTTACTGCATAAATAACTATTAATACTTTTGCTTAAGTGTAATTTATATTTTGCTGAATATTTCAATAAACCTCTTGTCAAAGTACCGTGCGATCAATAATTATTAAGATAAAAGAAGCCCTTGAAACATATGTCTGCTAGGGTACAAGGCATCTGTTAAAATCTGATGGCAGCAATTCATGATGAGCCTGTATTTTGTAGGGATGCATTTCAAAGTTCTTCTTCAAATTTGTTTGGCAGGTTCCATAACACTGGCAGTCATAACCGCCTGTTATCTAAATAATTGTTGATCGCATGGTATATTATATTAAAATCAGTCACTTTTTTATTCATCCTTTCTGTCCTTTATTGGACTTGAAACTTTAAGTTGGTTTTCTGGAGAACAAAATAAAATTGACTCCGATCGGTTTTCCTCAAGTGAGGCCAACAAATCTACCCCAAACATACCATTTCTTCTGCAGCTATAAACTTTATGAATATTAACTACTGATGAAGTTTATAATTGGATACTCTATCATTGTAATTTCACACACACAATCAAATTTAATGCGTCATCTAAAGAACCAATATAAAAAATTTTGGCATTGACAGCACATGTGGACTTTTTCCATATCTTCATCAACACAAAAGTTAAGTACAATGAAGTTAAATCAATTTCTGTTGAAATCTCATACTTACTTGAAAATGGATAATGTAAGGGTTAAAATATTTCTTAAATTTGATTAAACATACTAAATTTAACAAACAATTAGTTTTCTCATTTATTAATTGTACGATTTTTCAGCCAACATCTGGGAAGAGACGATGCTCGAGGACATGCAAATTCCGACGAGAGATTTTATAAAGGGACAGAGCAAGGACATATGCGACGAAGCCGCACGGGCTGAAATATAGGGCTGACTTTAAGATGCAATAAATAAATTCAGTTCCAACTACATAAATAACAACGTTTATTTCATAATGAAGTTGCGCCTCCATCAAGTCAGCATTTTTTTGCTTAATCGTTGACCAGTGCCTGGAACTTGTTTGGGTTGTACTCGATAGGGCTCTCACCGGCGCTCTCATCTGCATCGTTGTCCCCATCGCTGTCCTGCTGGTCCGATTCACTCTGTGTGCCCGTCCTCCCCTTTGACGTCTCTTCGTCCCCCGAGTATTCGCGAGCCATCAACCTTTCGGGGGCATCGTCGTTTGTGATGGCTTTGACCCACTGGATGATCGCAATATCTGGATGCTTTCTCCACATTTCTAAAATAAATTATCAATTGGAAAAGTTACAAGTGCTATTTGTCGGTGATCAAATTACAACTGAACCATCACAAGCAATTTTCATACCTATATCCCTGAAATAATTTGGTGGAACTAAGTTAAGGCAAATCTTCCCATCTAGGGCCATCCTTAACAAACTATTTGCAGCCCTGTACGAATCCAACCTTGCTGCTTTTGCTGTAATATATCCTCGCTTTTTAGCCCAACCATTGCAAATATCCATCGCTGACCAGGTGTCATCATCTTCCGGGTGAGTGATCCTTAACAGCTTGGGCAAGTCCAGTCTTTCAGCTAAAATATTTTTAATATGTATAATAATGAAAGCGCCTCACATATTGAAATGTGAAAAGTTAAAAAAAACTGACATTTGAATTTTTTTATTCTCTATTGACTGAAATATTATGATGCAATATTGAAGTAAGTGGTGTTCTACAAACTTCCACAAGATCAAGTGTTTTGCATTTAAATTATAGAAATAGCTGGTTGTGCAAAACTGGCCTAACTTACTTTCAACAGCGTATATCACGAACAGGGTTACAGAAATACAGGTTTTTGGGGTTACAGAAATGTTGAGTGTACATTTCTTTAGCACCATAAGCTTAGAAAAAGTTATTGAAAACCATAAGAAAACCATTCTATAAACTGGCTAAAAGTGCAATGGATTTTATATTTGAAACAGTTGATTTCAAAAGAAAAAATAGATAGCGAACTGTTTACAGGTTCGTTGGAACTACTCTATTTAGATCAAAAACCAATTGAATAAAAAAAAAATGCCGATCTTCAAGATTTACTCCTTTATATTACACCAGTATTTCATCATTTTTATAAGATACCATTAAAACTTATAATGGTTATAAAAAAGCTATATTTTATTGCATAAGGAACAGTTTTATTATTATACAATCAAATATAATTTACCTCATATTCAATACATAATAATAGCTGATCAGAATCATCATCATTTTCATTAGTACTGCTTCTATTAGCTGTTGTGATAGCTAATAGAAGCAGTACTAATGAAAATGATGATGATTCTGATCAGCTATTATTATGTATTGAATATGAGGTAAATTATATTTGATTGTATAATAATAAAACTGTTCCTTATGCAATAAAATATAGCTTTTTTATAACCATTATAAGTTTTAAAATTATGCCGCACAATAATTTTCAAATTTAGGTATAAATCGGAAATGCTATAATGGCCTAACTATGTTTTTTGGCGTAATTTCGAAAAGTTGAAAGACACTTATATTGTATAATAATAAGGCAGTTTAATAATATCCTATAGAAAAGCTGAAATATGTTTAACTATAAACGATATTTAAAAAATACATTAGAATTATTTTCATTCATTTCAACTGCCTGTAACTTGGTTATTCGTATTTTGGAGTTAGGCCGTTCTTGCGCTTAGCGCCCCATGTTAACAAGCTATGGATGTCTCAAAAATATATGTGGCTGGGTAAATAATAACAGTGCCTGCCCCTGTTTTTCATTAATTGTGGATTCAAATATTTAATTCTTTTAATTCTAAATCGCCTACGCTCGAAATCGAGCTTGGCACTCCAAGAAGAATTCTAATGTATAATTCAGAATTAATAATTCCTAAATAATAATACCTAAGAGTCATACCTAAATATTTAATAGTTGTGAACGGCTCCCTTAGTTGGGCTATCGGGAAACTTCCCATAAGCACTTGCAACACCTTGGGCACCTTTGAGGGAAATACGAGCCCAGGGCAGTCGCACAATCTTACATTTGGAGTCAAATATATTGTCTGGAAGTGCTTCGTGTGGCCAGGCGTGCGGGACACGCTTACAACTTTCTTGCCCATGATCGCGTTCATGACGGACGACTTGCCAACATTCGGCTGCCCAATGCACCCAATGGTGAGCACCCCATCCTTGAACTGCTCGTGTTCAAAGTACCCGGTGTCCACACCTCGTGTCTCGATCATCTCTCCCACCTCGACTCGTTCGTCATCGGCAAATTCTCCGACCGACTCCTCCTTGATCTTCTCCTCCCACGAGGACAGATCCACCCTGTCACCTACCAGGTTCTTGCAAGCTTCCAGAAGAAGCTTTGTGCCCTCAGCTGCCATCCGTATTCTCCCCTTTCGACGCCTGACCTGCAGACCTTAAAAGCCAATTGGTACGTATGAAAACAAAACAATTTTACATCATTAGTGTTAAAGAATCATAACAATGATGAATACTAACATACATATGAAAATATAATGAAAGTGATGCCATTGTCAAAGGAACCTCAGCCGAGTATTGAAGTTTTTTTTCAGTAGCTTTCCGAAAATATAATATTTACCAGCTTTATCAGAATGTTTTCCCATCAAATTATAGGCTGGCAATGTTGTGAATAGCAGCACGTTCAGGTTCACATATTTGTCAAGGAAGTAATTTTTCCAAGCTGCAACTAGAGGTGTGGGGGCAAGGTCTATCTTATTTAGGACTAGTATGATATGCTTTTTCAATACTTTTGTGACGTATTCATAAAGTGAGGACGGGAACATTAATGCCTGTAAATTATAACAAATTAGTAAAGCTAAAAGTAATTATTGTTACATCTAATGATTAATTATAAACTTACGGGAAATCTAACATCAGCTATGATCAACACAACATCAGACATCTCCAGAACCCTCCACAGCTGCCGCCATGTCTCCAGATTGAGCTCGAAGAAGCTCAGCTCATCTTGGCTGAATTTCGCTTGGAGTGCCCGGACGTAGTCCATGAAGTACTTGTTCTCCTTGGCCTCCAGCTCCTGCTTGGACGTGTCAAAAGACCAATCAGGACGGCAAGGGTATTCCAAATCTTTGGGGAAGAATTGGTCCACGTCTATCATCATGTTATCCTCGGTGGCTGTTTCTAGCGTAGTCATGGCTATCTCCTTCCGTCGGGCAATCTCCTCATTGGTCTCCTTGTAAAACTGCAGAGCATACCTGTTTGTGGTACGGCCGGATTTATTTGGTTGGTAGTTGAGTTTCTGGACAGTTCCCTGCTCCGACGATTCGTCATCACTACTGTGATGTTTCAATAACGTTCGGTGTTTTGAGCTACCTGAAATAAAATGGCTTATTAACAGGGGCGCAGAAATACAGCTTAAGTTTATCAGCCCGAAAAAATATTTATTCACCAAGCCATGATATTTAATGTTGGTGGAAAATTCAGTATGCACATGTCTCGGCAGTTGTGGATTTCTGGAGCTCAGCTAGTTAACATACCAAAGTTATTTTTATCGTGCAACATAGGGTTAATCATTTTGAATTACACACTTCTGTCACGATGACAGCAATGCACCGTGCGATCAATAATTATTTAGATAAGGGGCTATGACTGTGTCAGTATTATGGTACCTGCCAAGAATTTGTGAAGGACTTGGATATGGATCCCTGAAAAATTCAGGCCTATAATGAATGGCTGTCACCAGATATTTACAGATGTCTTGTGCTCTAGCAGACCAACTTTCAACTTCTCAAGGGCTCCGTCTATCTAAATTATTGTATTACAGTTTATGAGGTGAACAATGTTAAGCTGAGGATTGTAGTATTATTCATTTGAATAACTGAGCTCTTTCTTCAATTGTATACATTGTTCATTTAGTAAACTGTAATATTTGCCTCACAGAGAGTTACTTGTATGTTGCATTTTAAAAAAGAAGCTTTGATACATTCCTGTCAATGTGACGGAAGTGTTGTATAACTATTGAAACGATTAACCCTATGTTGAATGATAAAAAAAAACTCTCTGTGTACATATTTGGATAATTAGTTGCTACATGCCTTATACACGACCACGAGCAAAGCATTTTCTGGTTAATGCTATTTAACAATAATAACAATTTGTGGGATTCGCCCTCAGAATGTTTAAATATAAACATGCAGAATCAATGATCAATGTTTGTGCCACTGAAGGTAATCGAGTGATTCGTTGAAAGTACTACATATTTGAAGAACAGTAAAACAGTTTATTAGCACCGGAGTGGTATATATTTATAATTGAAATTAGTTGCTAGCAGCTCAACATTGTGGAATAAATATGACAACCGGGATCTATAAGGTAAATTCAAATTCGAGCTGTTTTCCACGTTATAAAGATTGTGTGAAGTATTGAATTGTTATTGATGTCCACAAAATTTTCACTTATGTAGGGCAATGAGATAGAATTTCTTGAATTCAAATGTATTGAACATATCGCTAGTAGTCTTATTAACCTGGTTGGTTTGGTTTGCCCTGCTTCTTCGCCTTAAGCTGCTCCTTCTTTGCCTTGCCACTGAACGGGGTTTTCCTCCTACCTTGCGGCATACTTGCCCAATTTGAGATCCTTCTAAAATTTGAAACACGTTTGACAGTTTTCAACTGAAACACCTGATTAGAGAGCGCAATGTTGGTTGCCTGATGTTGAAGTTGAGGTAAGTTCGCACTGACAATGTTGCCAATATGCAGCGTGAAGTTAACCCTACATCCAGATTTATTCGTGCAGGCTGGCCAAATTATCTAGATATCAGGGGCCCGATTTTTAAAACGGGAGAAAATTTTCCCATGGGAAAAACGCCATATTTTCCCATGACATCAGGGTTATGCTATTTTTGAAATCCCAATGGGAATATTTTTGTGCGAAAACCGGGGGATTTGCGACACCTACTCCAGACCAGGGGAATTCGGAAATTCCATTGGAAAGTTACCCACAATGCATTGTAACATACCCAAACTGCAGTGAAAAGTTCAAACAATGATACACAATGATACTGTATTATGTATTATGTACAGTCATGCTCACATAAATCTAATACAAGAAATTAGGTTACAACAGCAATTTAATATAGCAATGTCAATTTGTTTGTATGTACTAGATTTATGTGAGCAAGTCTGTACATATAATAGTATAGAATAGAATAGAATTTATTTGCATGCTAACGTCAATACAGCTTACACAGGTCAAAAGGGAAAATAGATATAAACATATATCATACATACAGATTAAAACAATTAAGGTTCACAATTTAAAATCAATTTAAAATCAGTGGGCGCTATCCAGGCCCGACCCAAGACATTCCGGCGCCCCGGGCGAACATTATTGCCCCCACATCCCAAAAAAAATCGCCATAAAGGTATATCATTTATTACACAAACAAAACTATTAAAAATTATAAACAATACAAAAAAACAAAAATAATAAAAGTAACAAAATTAAAATTTAAAAAAATATCAACAAGACAAAGGGGTGTGCTGTGTAGCAAAAAATGGTAACTGTAGCGTGTACATTATTTAACAGATCACATTCAAGTCTCAAATGCTGTTGTCATAATTGCATTTGACATTTGAATGTGATGCTGTAACGTACACGTCGCTATAAATATTTATAGTATATCACACTATTGGGTTGGTAAGTGCGTTATAGCAGAATCGAGAAAAAGTCGAAATTTTTCAATTTTCGAGATTCTGTTAGGCACTTAACAACCGTGTAGGACGTAGAGTGTAACGTTTTTCGCACAATCGCATAAACCAAATAAGATAACCAAAATTTGAGTTGTTTCCGATTTAATTATCTTGACTTTTATGACAAAATGGTACATACGTATATCCAGAGTGTTTTGAATGTATTTCGTTAGAAACGTTCTATGGTTAGAAACCGAATAAACAATTTGAAGTATCGGTATTAATTTTTCACAATGGCTGATGAAGAAGAATTTAAATAAATACAGACATTGAAGAATCGTATCAAATGGGTTGTGAATTTTTGGTTCCTAAAATATCAAAAGAAAGGTATGCCGTAACATTTTCTTTTTAACTCAGAACATAGTCAATACAACGTCCCTATGTTCAATTAAAAAAAACACGGGTCAATGCGAGGATGTTATCAAGTGACCAAGGTAACGTCAAAATAACTATTTGATGGGTAATAAAAATAAATAGAATTGTCAAGTTGTTTGAACTATTATTGTGCTTAAAATACCAATTGCAGAAGGCATCTATTCAAGCACGAATTTGAAATTCCGAAACGAGCTGTGTAGCAGCGAGTTGAGGAACAAATGAGTGCTTGAAGGATCTTCTGCAACGAGCGTTTTATACTGTTTTTTCTATTTTGCTGCATCATACTATTTTATAAATTAAAAAATGAAATTTTTAAATCTAGGGTGTTTTGCGGTGGTTGGTGACATTTATGTGGCGTAAATTTAGGTGGCTGTGGAAAAAAAAATTTGAAACGTCAGATTTTATTTTCGCAATTTTGCGTTGTTTGAAAATGAATACTGAAGAAAATTTATCACTAACGCCGCCAAAAATTAGGCAAATTGCACAAAAAACCTTAAAAAATTTACTTTTTTGACGTATGTCAGTTGACAGTTCAACGTCAACCATCAAAGCTACCACTACCAACATCAATGCAGTAAATTTTACTAGTCTATTCTAGCACACCAACCGCTTATTCTAACACTCAAATGAAATCATTTGGGTGCTAGAATCGACTTAATCTAAACGCAAAATCGAAAAAAGATACAAATAATGCATTTATACCATGCAAGTCGCATAAGAAATGTGCGCGACGTTTGTGTCACTTATCCCGATAGACCAATGGGTCTGGACACGCTTTTATTTTTATTTTTTGCATTTGAATATAAACCGTCCAACTTAAATAATGTCGTTGAAATTTTTGATCTAGCACTTCAAGCGGCTTCACAATTAATTATTGAAGTCGGGTAAAACTGATCTCGCGTGAATTTTTCCTTTCAGGACGCGCCGCGTGTGTGACGTAACGGTTGCAGTATACTGGAGCCTACGTTGAACCAGTTCGCACTTCTGTATTTATCATGTCATCAAAGAGAAAACGCGTTATAAATATTAAATTGTACCTAGATGTACAAATACTACTATTCTACCCCAAACAAAATATTCGTAAATGTCCCTACGGATGCAAAATTGCGTAAAAAATGGTGCAATGCTAAGAAACGCGACCCTAAAAACATGTAAACGAATGATTATTCGAGTTTGCCAACTCAAGTCGGGCGAGAGGCGAGAAACGAATAGCGACTGCTGAGAAACGAACATATTTTAAAATATGTTTGTTAGTATTTTATCCATGTTACCTGACATTTGTGATTATTATTTATTATTTGTTATTTTAAATACTTTCTGGTATCTTCTAGTATTTATTTATTTATTTTATAACCCCATCATCAGGGGTTTTTAAACTGATACAACACAAAAACTCAAATATAATCTTCAAAAATGTAATTTAATTTACAAAAACCCGTGATGATGGCTGAATGTTAAGCCGAAAGTAGAGGAAAAATAAATAAATACTAGAAAATAGGTACTAGAAAGTACTTAAAATAAAAAAATAATAATTTAAATTATGTTATGAATATGTGTTTCTCTAACGAATATTTTGTTTCAAATTAACAAATGCTAACAGAAGTTTAGTTCACTAAATCGTGACTTCTCTTAGGAAAAAACCACAAAAAAAAAGCCACAAGTCTAACTCTGCCCACTTGGCCAACTCGAGTTACCGTTATTTATAACTCGAGTTATTTGAATACATGGACACAACATGACATTTTCTCTTCACGCACTTTTTCTCATTTTTTTTCAAATATTGCATATTGAAAATGTCATGTTGTTGAAAACATAATAAAAAGTACAATCAAAATCAATAATAAAAAATATAGGTTGTCATTTAAAAAAAATGGCTCTGACGTCGTAACTTCAAAACGGAGAGAGATGGAAAAATAAAAGTGGTCTCAACATATTTGTTTGAAAAAAAAACATGTTGACCTGTTAAGCATGTTGTGTACTTAGCACCGTACACCCGATAACATGGAGGCAGTTATGTAAGGGTACAATGTGGATACCAAAATATGTTGTTAGTGGACTGTATTTATTGGAGTTCAAATTTCTACAAGCTTTTCTGTGTCGTTGGTCTGCACCTTGCAAACGCTGATAAGTGAATGAATATTCTAGACGAGAGGCGAACAAGGGGTCGTGGCGACGACCGTTAATTGTAGGGAAACATCTGCATTTCTTGGAGCCTCGTAGGGGTTTTACCGAAACATGAGGATTACGCCGTAATGGACTAGGTCCACGGAAAGCCCACCGAAGACACAATACATTTTAATCCGTCCAATATACAAATGATGCCGCCACTTAATGACAGACACAACAAAGCATTTTTCAAATATTTATACAGGGGAAAAAATAAAGCCTAAAGGTGCCAACATATACGGCTTGATATTTAATAAAATGAGTAATAAAAAGGCCAATATTTAAAATAAAAGATGAGTACGACAAAATTACAGTTATATTAAATAAATTAGTGCCAGAATCATGTGCGACATCGCGACGCCAACGAAGTCCTTAGTAATCACCAGAAGCGCGATTTAGGTTTATTTAACGACGATTTTTTTTTTAACATTTATTATTATTAAATCTTCGGAGTTAAATTTACATGTTAATTATACAAAGTACAAATTATAACTGAATAATAAAATACATTGCCATGCAAAGATGCTGCGTTGTGCAAAGTGCAACGCTGATAAGTACTGAAAAACAAAAGTTCTATATTTCGCTTGCTTGCAGAATGCCATCACGTAACTCCTCCATGCCAAGAATCTTAAATACGGTAAAGCGATATTTAAGTTTTACTTTGTAATAAAGATAAATTTGGGATTTTTTTTAAATCAATTTATTCATTATTTGATTTTTGTAATGTGTTGAATAATCTTGTTTTGAGAGAGTCACGTTTACAATAGAGGTAAACTGCTATGACTAAAATTATTATAAAAATTAAAATACAACTTATAATAAGAGAACTAATATTAAAACTAGTTACAATAAAATAATTATCTTTCATGGTTAACATATTCTTTTGGTCGGTCGACTTTAATTGATCTTTGACTGAATCCTTAGTATTGATTTTATTAGAGCTAAACAATCGGGACTTAGGTGTATAAGGTTTGATACTCTAATTTATTTTTTACTTGTAGTTTGACTACATTGAATGTCCAAAATACTTTTAGTAGGCGTACTTATTAGCCATGTAGCCGTATCGATTTTTAATATTTTGGTTGAAGTTCAATTAAATACGTATGGACGACACGTTTGATTGTCTTGAATAGATAACAGATGTATCTCACATCATTTTGAATTTGGGATACTTAAATGGTTGTTTTGAGAACAGAAGTATTACTCTGTAGATATTTGTTGACACTTATCAACTTCAACAAGGACACTAAATTCGGTGGTGAATAATATGGATTTTCAGGATGGTACAATCATTTAGAATTTACTATTGGTAATATGTATAGGAAAAGAAATCAGTTCGATTAGCTGATAATTAGAAGAATGATCAGTCAATGGAATTTAGAAGATAAATGTAAAGATTTTATCTTTTTGGTATATTTTCGTTTTTATAATTGATTCGTATAAATGAATATTTTTATATTCCGCAACATAGGGAAGAGGTAGTCTTTGTTTATTTGAATTTTGTAATTGATTTAATGATTTTTCTATTTGATCAAGAGATTGAACAAGGTCAATTAAAGTTTATATGGTTACATCACACTTGATGTTCCACCAGGTAAGGAGGAAGAGGATGGTTGACAGTAATCTGTAAGAGGCATTAGGTCATTAGCATGTCTTTTTAATATGTTATTTGTTGGTACATTTCTATTATCGTATGTGTCATGTTCGTGAATTTTGTCAATAATGTAAGGTCCGACAAATTTGGGATCTTTTTATTTCGTTTGTTAGATTTAAGGTAAACGGTATCTCCTATTTTGAATACTTTTAATTTTTTTATCTGTTAAGTTTTTCGTTTCTATTTATTTTTGTAACGTTTTGTTTACATTTTAATTACATGCTTCATTTTTTCTTTATGGCCATTAACATAGTTGTCTAAAAATGATTTTTCATAGTCTAGATCGAAAGAGTTTTTATTGTCAGTATGTTCAAATACTATTTCAAAAGGTGTAAAATTTAAATTTAAATGAATCGAGTGATTGTAAGCCATTATACAATATGAGATTTTTTTACCTTCCGATGTTTCATTTCGAAGTCTGTAGTGTTCTATGAGTGTCGAATGTAAACGTTCCACTGGAGAATTTGATTGATGATGATAAGGTGTCGTAACGTGTAACTGAATTTTGTGCAATCGCAAAAAATTAGTAAACGGTTGTTTATTAAATTCATTATCTGCTACTATCACATTAGGGGTAGTATAAGTAGTGATAAAAGTAAATAGTAATATCTATCATGTCGATTAAGTTACTGGATCGTAGAGGATAAGCTTGAGCAAATTTGGAGAAGGCGTCAATTATTGTTAAATATTTGTTACCGTTAATTTCGAACACGTCTATGTGGATAGTGTGGAATGGTCGAATTGTCTGCCAACGGTCTTTCGTTGTTGTTTTTATTTACGTTCTGTAGATTTTGTAATGGTGGTTCAAAAATAGGTGTATCGAATAAATCATGAATATTTGGTGTTTCTGATCGATCGGGCACTGTACTTAAGTTACATGGTAAGGTTCGGGTGTATCTATTCTATCTAGATCTTATATAATTTCGTCAATGTCATCCATGACATCATTAAGAGTAAGTGGATGAATCTGAATACGAGAAAGGGAATCTGCCATTTTATTGGTTTTACCAGTTAGATATTTGATGTCAAAATTATACTCTTCTAATTTGAAAGCCCATCTGGTAAGTTTTGAATTTGGTTCTTTGAGATTACGGAGCCAAACTAAAGGTCTATGATCCTTAAATAAAGTAAATTTGATTCCTTATAGATATGGCCTGAATTGTTTTGTTGCCCATACAATAGCTAGTAATTCACGTTCTATTGTACTGTATTTTTGTTCGGTGTCATTTAGTGTACGTGAAACGTAACAAATCGGTTTTCCGTTTTGAGAGAGGACCGCTCCAAGGGAGAATTTTGAGGCATCAGTAGTTAGTTCAAAAGTTTTGGAAAAGTCGGGGTATAGTAAAATTGGCTGGTTAATTAAAAGATTTCTACAGTATTCAAATGAATAATGGAAATTTTCTTATCGCTTCGATTTTTGAGGGGTCTGGTTTAACTCCATCAGGGGTTATGATATGTCTTAAATATTTAACTGATTTTTGAAGAAATTCTGATTTATCTAATTGAATTTTGATATTGGCTTTTCTACATTTTTCCAATACATTTTTCAAACGATTTATGTGTTCTTGTAAAGAATTAATGATTATATCGTCAAGGTAAAGTAGACATTATTTTGGGGTTAATCCTTTTAGAGCTGTATTGATTACCCTTTGAAAGGTAGCTGGGGCATTTTTTAAACCAAAAGGCATCCTTTTAAATTGGAGATGACCTTCTTCTGTAGAGAACGCTGTTTTTTTCTTTATCTGAACTTTCAATTTTAATTTGGTGAAAGCCTGACGCTAAATCAAGAGTAGTAAAGTAGTTTGCTCTGCCAAAGTTATCTAAAACAGTTTCAATTCTAGGTAAAGGGAATTTGTCGTCTATTGTTTGTTCATTCAATTTTCTGTAGTCTATAACAATTCGCCATTTTTGTTTACCAGAAGCGTCTTGTTTTTTTTGGAACCACCCAAATTGGAAAGTTGTAAGGTGATTCACTAGGTTCTATAATGTCGTCTTTCAACATTTTATCTATTTGCCTTTTGACTTCTTGTCTATGTACATGCGGGTACCTGTACGTTTTGGTAAATATAGGTGTTTCTGTTTTGGTTCTAAAATGGTATTTAATTAGAGTGGTTGATGACAAAGGAATTTCGGGACTGTAAAAGATTCCTTTATATTCTTGACACAGGTTAATTAATAATGTTTGTTCTTCTGAATTTAAATGTTCTAATCTTAAATTTTCTTGCAAATTTTTCAATAGTGTCTGTTTTTGATTAATATTTGAATAATTAGTATTGTTAATTTGAATTTGTTCTTTTGAAGGGCTGTAATCTTCTAAAATTAATGGTTGAGAAATACTTAATATTTGAGGTTCTTCGGAAGTATTAATTAAGCTGGTTTGAAACCAATTGTTATGCCAAGTTGCTATAGATGAAGGCATTAGTACATTTTCTGTTAAATTTAATCGGGGGGTTAATTTATAACCGTTCTTTCCGACTGCAGGTGAAGTTACGAACTTCTCTGCTCTGGGGGGAAGATTAATAATTTTTAGAGGTTTTTCGGAATGTTTAGTTTTTAAAAAGTTACACTGATTACGTTTTTGTTCTTCTTGTTTTAATTTTGATTGGTTATTATAATAAAATGGTACTGTAGTTTTTTCTGTTTGAATGTGCATCCATCGATAATCGATGTTTGCAGGTAGAATAGTTAATAGATTTGTACCTATTAGTCCAACATATTCAGTATGAAAATTAAATAAATAGCAAAGGTGAGTACCATCTTCAGAAAATAAATTTGGTATTGGGATTTCTGCAACTAGGTTGTGGTAGGCTGTTCCGTGTGAGGTAGAAATTTCGAAAGGATGTTCATAGATACTATTTGGAAAATGTGTATTCGGGTGAAAGAATAGTTCGGGAATTTCCAGTGTCTATTAATAATTTATCGTTAGTTTGAGGTATTATAATGTATGGTAGGTTTGACTTTGGATTAATTGAAAATGATTCGACCGAGGCTGTCAATGAAAATGTACAGCATATTCAAAGTCATTTTGTGGTTCACAATAATAATCAGGAAATTGTTCTGTGGGTCCTTGTTCAGTATCATAGTCATAACCAGGGGTTTCATCAGCAGTGTATTCTTCTTGACAATAGTTTTCTTCTTGGTCTTCTTGAAAGTCTACATTGAAGAATTGATTATTTGTTTCAAAATTTGGAGCAAATGGTCTCGATCTTTGAAATTGTTGTGTACCAGGAAATTTATTAATGGTACTGGTTTGCATTGGTTCTGGTTTGTGAGTGGGCTGAAAGTTATGTTTAGGAGCAAAAGCGTTATGTCCAGTTTTCACGAATGAGTTTTGATTGGGTCTAAAATGCTGATTTTGATTAGACGAAAAACGTTGATTGGGTCGATAATTAGGTACTTGATTATTGTATTGAGGGCGATTTTGTTGGAAATACGGTTGGAAATTCGGAGGTTGTAATCTCTGGAAAACAGGATGTGATTTTGTTGGTGTCTCATTCATATTTGATTATTAGTATTTTGCTGTGGGGCTCTATAATTTGAATTTTGAAAATATCTAATGTCGAGCTCAGTTTTAACAAATGTTAAAGCGTTTTCTAAGGTTTGAGGAGCCCGGCTTCTTATAAATGAACCTAGCGGTTCAGTTAATCCACTCGTGTACGCTGTTAAAGTTAAATTTTTAGCTTTCTCTATTTTGTAATTTTTTATCACTTGAGTTGCATTGCTTAGCGCAATTTTTGAATTTAATACTGCCAACAAAGATCTGCATCTGTTAGAAAAATCGATAGGACTTTCATTGTTCTGTTGTCGAAGTCTTGAGAGATCGATTTTTAGATTTTATTCGGATCGTTGATCTCCAAAATTTTCTATTAGTAATAATTTTAAGGCGTCCCATGAACCGAGAGCCTGTCCTGTAACCATTTCTAGCGCTGGGCCTTTTAGGCGGTTTCGCGCCGCAGAAAGCAAAAGTTTGTTTATGTATGCGTCTGGGTCTTGGAATTGCCAGAACTGATTTAATATGTCTTCAACGGCCCGTACAAATTCTGATAATTCTGACGGCTTCCCATCAAAATGAGGAATCTCTTTTAAAAGGGATGTATGGAATCCCGGGGGGTATATTTGATTAATTTGAGGCTAATGCTGTTAAGTTTTCGAATAAATTTGTCAAATTTTCAAGTTCTTGATTGTCTAAAATATCTGATTGAATTGATAGATCGGATTCGTTTTCACTTTCAGAACTGTGTTCTGATTGGGAACTGGATTCTTATGGATTCCAGCTTATTTTACTTTAAATACTTAATTAATAATAACTAATCTAATAATTAATTATACGTTAGATAATAATAGAAACATACAATTATTATGCGAGAAAAAAATTATGTAGTGAATTTTTTAATTTTATATTTCCTTACGGTTTCATTATTTGCGCTGTTAACCCGTGCGATTGGGGATCACTATGATCAGATATCCGCGATGGATGGTGATCTCGATGATCAGGTGTCTGCGACGAAGGGCGACATTGATGATCAGGTTTCCGCTCCGACCAGGAAGTTGCGGGATCCAGCGATGGTTGAACTCGGGACGATGCTTGTTCCCTCGGCGTCCCGCCTGGAGCTGAATTCCAAATGTTGTTCACCTGGGATGTCCTAGAGAGTCCGGTGGACGATGCTTGTTCCTTGGGCTCAGCCTGGTGTTCCCTGGGTGGTGTGGCTCGTTCGCCTTGGTCCTAGGATATCCTGGGGAGGTCTGGTGGACGATGTTTGTTCCGTGGACACTCCTTGGTACTCCTTAGGTTCGGGATTGACACAAAGAGTTGAAACTCAAAAGGCGTTAATTACGGCCCTTTTGTCAATCCTACCGTGACTGCGCCATTTAGGTTTATTTAACGACGAATTATATTTTTTTTAAACATTTATTATTATTAAATCGTCGGAGTTAAATTTACATGTTAATTATACAAAGTACAAATTATAACTGAATAGATATGTGCCCAGGCAGTTCACTGTAAAAAAATACCAGATCTCGAGTGGAATTTTCCATTTGCGACCACCCTACAAGGGACGCGAGAGTTTTAGCTGTAGGGATGCGCGGGGTGAATTTGAAGTAACGTTCGTGAGTTTATTTAAACTCAAAACGAAGACAGAGGGGGATCAGTCCGTGTTCGATCGTAGAGACACTCGTACGAGAATTAAAGTCGATCAGATATGTGTTACGTCGGTCCGCGACATAACATAGTCACGATAGTTCTCAAGCAAATTCAAAAGTCACGCGTTACTCAGTTACGGTAATTCTCCGCCAGAAAATAAGAATTAACGCAGTTGTACCTAAAAACACGCAGAATTATAGGTACGAGATATAATAACATTGCAAAACAACCGGGGCAATAATTCACAAGTCAGTTTCAGTATCAATTCACGGTGAGTGTAATTTTATATAATAAACCACCAAAATATCAACCATTCACCTATATCCTATTAGTGAACAAAAGTAAGACGGACGAGTCGCTTTCGTGTTCGCCAATTAGACAAAACAGTTACGAATGTAGTTGACGCATTAGATACAGCGCACCCCTCAAACAAATGTAACTGTGGAATCGCCTCCTGCACTCCTTCAAATTGACAGAAAGTAGTGTGTTCAATACACCACAAATAATCGTAAATTATCAACCATTCACCTATATCCTATTAGTGAACAAAAGTAAGATGGACGAGTCGCTTTCGTGTTCGACCAATTAGACGAAGCAGTTACACATGTAGTTTACGCATTAGATACAGCGCACCCCCCAAACAAATGTAATTGTGGAATCGCCTGCTGCGCGTCGGCCTCATACGAATAAAATCAATTACAATGTTAGAGTCACGCCGAACCCTCTCAACAACCGGCGGGTCGGAAATCGCAAATCCACGCTGTTGTAATGTCAATAACAATCGTAAAAGTTCCAAGGCTGCCAGTATGAATAATTGGCACGAGTAATCATAATTCAAACAAACACGTATTTTACGTAATAATTGGCATCGTCATTTTGGTTCGTAAAAAGGCAAAGCACATCGCATAATACCAAGTTGGATTATTAAAAGTCATTAAAACCCAATAGGGAAACAAGACACAGGGTCCAAATTTTCGAAATCGCTCGCAAACTTGCGTATACTCAAGTTACGAATGGTTGGAATACGCATACGTATATTTTGTTGGATACTTTTGCATTCTCCAGTACCCTTCGTAAATCGAAACGTGTGCTTAGATTTATATTAATCGCAAATGCAATGGATGTCTGACAACGCTGTATTATCCGTCAAATCATCAAATAACTGTTGCTCGGTTCAGAATTCCCCTGAAATAGTCGTTATGCCACTTATATAAAATGGATAAGAAAAACCGCTGTGCAAATACTACAGTAGAACAAAATAAATTGTTAATCGGTTTTGTGAAAAATCACGAAAATTTGATCAACACAAAATTTAGTGATAGTTTTAAATATTCAGATGCCAAAGCGCTTTGGAGTGAGTCGGCTGATATATTGAACAGCTGCAATGGGGCCAATAAGTCGTGGAAGGAATGGCGAAAAGTAAGTCAGTTTATTTTAAATTATAAATGTTCTAAAATTTTGTTATGACGAAAGTAATCTCAAGCTTGCGATCTTGTATGCCCGGTTTCTACCGTTTGCTAATTCAGTTTCCTCTAAAGGCCCAATTGCAGCCAAATTCACTATATCATTTAGGTACCCATCTGTCGAAATTCGACGCGACGTACTTATGCACAACCACTCGTAAAGTTTCGCATGAAATTAGGCACTCGTAAAGTTGCGAATGAAATTTTAAGTATACGTTTATGTTACGACGGTCGAGAATATACTTTTTAGAAAAGCATACGCAACTATTGAAATAAGTGTACGCAAAGTTTTGCGAACGATTCGAGAATCTGCTCCCTGATCGCACTCATTTAAAACACAGATAATATAATATAATGTCAAGGGTAGAAAACCAATCACATGTGGAATTATTAACTTCTTATTTCATGAACTTTATGGATTCATGAATGATCGTAGAGAAAATGAGGCATGAGTTACGGGTCAATATACAGGGTCCTGCAACAGTGCGTCGGGCTTTCCTAGTGCGTTTCCCGTACGAGATAGAAAAAAAATGTTTCGTACAAAAAGTTATTGGTTTAAAAATATTTATGCCGTAAAATTATTTTCAATTATACAGGGTGTCCCATTTTTTGCGGAATAACAAAAACAAACTATTTTTTAAATGGAACACCCTGCATTTATTCAAGGTTTCTGATGACATTTTTCAACCTCTACATTGCTGTCTATTTAGTTTTGGATTATGTTACAGTGTTGCCAATTTACAAGTTTTTTCTCCAAATATCATGCATAAACAAACTCAACTTTAAAAAATCGTAGCGACCTCGTTTTTTGAAGGTAAGAATAAGTTTTAGCAATATTCTCAGTGTGGTTAATAAGCAACATGTTGGTAATGAGCAATTTGAATTTAGTAATACAGGGTGTTCAGAAAAAAATGCCAAACTTTACAAATTTCAAAGCGGTATAAAACTTTTTTTTTTATGGAATGCCTCCTATTTTATTTCATTATTCGATAGGTCTTTTTCTTCTCTTCAATTTGATGGTACATATCTTATGTCTGAACCCCATAGTTGTTGAGATATTCATTATTTTTTACAAAAGTTACCATTTAATTACATTTCTATGCACTTAAATAGGTCATGCTGAGACAAAACAACTGTTAAAATGTAAGTAAGAATCAATGCGATATGAACGAAAATGGTAAAATAGTAGATAGTACTTCTGTAATACGACTAATTATTATATTCCAATACCATGAGAGATAACAAAATTATTAATACAAAAGAGAAACGATACTACAGTAATGTTCAAAATGTATTTGTTCATCTCACATTGATCTTACTTACATTTTGACAGTTGTTTTGTCTCAGCATGGCCTACTTCGGTGCATAGAAATGTAATTAAATGGGTACTTTTGTGAAAAATATTGAATATCTCCACAACTATGGGGTTCAGACATAATTGTAATTTGGTAACAGTGCAAAATAATCCAAAACTAAATAGACAACATTGTAGAGGTTAAAAAATGTCATCAGAAAACCTGAATAAATACAGGGTGTTCTATTTAAAAAAATGTTTGTTTTTGTTATTCCGCAAAATTGGGATACCCTGTATGTTTGGAAATAATTTTACAACATAAAGATTTTTAAGTTAATAACTTTATGTATGATTTTTTTTTCTATCTCTCACGGAAAGGGCGCTAGGAAAGCCCGACGCACTGTTGCAGGACCTTCTAGATAATAACTTGCTGCAAATGTTCCTAATGATAAACTATAACAATACATAAACCTTTCCGATTTAGGTTGCAGGAACTGTTATTTGACTCAACTTGTAACATGTCTGACGGTGGTGACTACTTGTGACAAGGGCGCTTGCTGGGGTCGTGGGTAGAATCACTAATTTACCTCAATCAACGTAGACAATGGGGCTCCAATAATCACATTATGGTGTGAACACCGGCACGATCATGTGATTCGGGAAGATCGCGAGATACCTTTAGTAATCATGCATGCATTATTGAGGATATTTAAACATCTTTAAATAGTTCTATTTTTAAGCATATTAATTTCCCGTAGTTAAATGGAATGAAAGAGCATGGTGGTAAACGATCTGAGAAACGAGAGATGTATGTGCATGTGTAACAATTTCACCTTCAATAAACTTCACAGTCACAATTATTTTCGAAATAGTAATTGAAGAAATAATAAATAAAAAGATACTCGACACGCCCTCATAAGATAAATGAATCACAAAAAGATAGTCTACACGCCCTCATCAGGTTAATGAATCATAGAAAATAAATCAATTCACATCATTATCGTCAACCTGTGTTTTATTTCACTGTCGGTTTTCTTTCCCTGTTACAATTTCAGAGTGTCTATAATTGAATAAATAGAACAAATCCATAAATCTGTGCTTTCTTATACTAACCCATGACTTACATTTTCTAACACATTACCACTAGCGACGTACCTCGAAGGTAATCACAGTAGTTAATTAAACGTCACGACGTGTAAGTACTAAATACGATCACAAATCACGAGCCAAAAATAATCAAGAAATTATATAATAATTTCACCATAAAAACACAACGATAAATATAAGTCATAGACGGATTGTTACACGGCGTATTATATTGTAATAAACATGAAGACATTCTAACATCAAATAAGTGTTTTGAGAATGCGTGTGTTGTGAGATTAACGTAGATAATGTAGTGTATAAATCTTAATCTAATTTTAAACATGTAGACCATATCACATTACGAGTATAACACATATTAAATTCCAACGCTTTTAGCATATTCAGCTTGTAATTTACTTTTGCCAAATCGAATAAATTTCCGAGCGTTTCCTCAGACACAATGATACTCAATCTGTTCTGTTCAATCCATACGGCCATGATATCGCGATAGACGTTTTTTACGATTTTATGATCGCCGATTGTGATGGGGTTCTGCATCTGCGAGATATTGATTGCAGAAAACTGCTTCCATTCCTACTCGTTGAAGAAGATGCAGGAGTAAGCGCCCTAGATTTTCACAATTGGACTGAAGCCTGCTGTGTGACTTATGCCGATGGGCACGTTCTTTGTTCCAGACTTGTTCAGTGGATATGTTGATTGGCCCAGAAGTGTAGATTCCTTCTTGACGATGTTATCGAACGTGCGGATTTCCTTTTCTAGAGGATCGACGTCGGTTTCAACTTTAACGAAAGACATCTTAATTAGTCGGCTGTTTATACTCGCATTAATACTGGAATGGTTCTTAAAACTCCGCTTAAATATATAGGTATACCCCCTCCATACAATACTTACCATCATCATATTCTGTCCGCTATATCCTGCGTAGAAAAAATTGCGTCCTCTGAATCTGATGAATAATCGCTTTACGAAAGATTTAAGTTGGTATGACAGTTGGTATTCTTGGTTATCACTGGATACCTGTAATTTTATAGTACCTGTATCGCTAGTTAGATGGGTTCTTTCCTTGCGGTCAAATTTCTCTGTTTTATCATTTTACATTTTATATGCGAGAACCGTCCACGGCGGCGTTGTAATTTTCATAATCGAACATACATTTACGTCGATGCAGCAAATTTTCTATCTAGCCCATATTGTGTGTGACGGGCGACAAACGTTGACACAGCAAATTAAATATTTGTAATAATTTGAGTCATATGTATTCGCTTGGAGAAGCGTGCCGACCTGCAGCGTTCGCGCTCACACAACCTATGCTGATATCATGTTTCAAGGAATCAAGTTTTACTGCGATTCTTATCAGTTATGAGATTAGCGCATGGGGTAAAGTCTCGGACTCGTAATTTGGACACACGGGTTCGAATCCAAGTGTAATTACTTTTTAATTCAATTAATTAATTAAACTCATGCAAAATTCAAAATGGCAAGATGGCAGCTCCTGCAAAACTCGCGCGTAATTAATAAATTTAAGATGGCGGCTCAATTCAAATATTCATAATGGCGACTCCCGCGCAGATGTTAGGCAGCCCAACATACACACATCGCCCGACGGGATGTTTTTGGCGTCTGATAAGCTCCCATGTAATGCTTATGGAGCTTTTGGGGTCGTACTCTCTTAGCTGCTCTACTTATTACAAATAGAATTATTTATGTTTTCAAATGTTTCAATGAATCCCTTAATATTACTTATACTGGCCCGTATTCTCCGCTCGTTGTAAGCGTTAGTAAGGCGCTGCTAACTAACTTTAGCGGCGTTTTTATAAACCACCTATTCCGCTGTCCTTTTAACGCCAAACAGCGTGCTGCTTGCTAATAGTTAGTAGCCGACTCTTAAACGCGGTCCCGTCCGTCTTTAAGTGCATATTTAACCTCAAATGGCCGAGTTTGCTGATATGGTGCAAGAAATGTACCATCATCGCGAAGTGCGTGAGCCCCATGTACGTGATTTTCGCGAAAGGGCATATCCTTTTCGGGACGATGAGGCTGGTGATGACAGCAGCAGTTCCGATTCATCGTTAGAAAACAATTACCGAATAGGGGTCGATGGAAATTTATTCAGAAGAAATTTTATTTCACACCATTTGTGAAGAAGAAACATTTTTTATTAGAGAATATAATTGTGTAAAATACACTGCTCAACATTTGAACTGGTACACTTACAAGAACATATATAAAAAACAATTGACTACTTTTTGAACAACACCTTCTTGCTTAATTGATAGTACAAGGTTATGGAAGCACTATTAGGGCGAAGAATTAAAATACTAAAACTGAAATAACGAATTTCAACTGTTAAACTAGAAAAATAACAAAATCTTCATTTTAGTATTATAGAAAAGTATGCTCTGGAAAGAAATGATAACCAAACACTGAAAGATTAATAATGCGTGGGACCCCGTCTAGCTCTTATGACCTCTTGGCAACGTCTTGGCATGCTGGAAATCAAATCCCGAATGTAATACTGAGGAATATTTAGCCATTCTTCCAAAACAGCAGTTCGGAGCTGATGGTGATTGTTTGGATCCACTCCTCGTGACCTTATCAACCTTTTCAAGTAATCCCATACGTTCCCTATGGGATTAAGATCTGGAGAGTTTGCTGGCCAATCCATGTGCGTAATATTGTTCTCATAAAAAAATGCATTGATTTGCCTTGTTCTATGAGGACGCGCATTATCTTCAACAAACACGAAACCATAGCCTATTTCATTGTCAAATGGCAACACTACAGGTTCTAATACCTCATTAAGATACCTGACCCTATTCATTGTAGCATTTCCACGCATAACCAATTCTGTACGACGAGTTGCAGAAATACCTCCCCAAACGGTAATTGAACCGTCTCCATAAGCTTGATGGTAAGTCACGTGGTTCTCAATATAGCGTTCCCCTCTGCTTCTCCAAACTTTCACTCTTCCATCTGAGCTATGGAGACGCATTCTGGTCTCGTCACTGAATAAACAACAACCCCAATCTTTAACACTCCAATTTGCATGTTGGTGTGCCCACTCTAGCCTTCTTCTTTTGTGGGCTCTGGTCAACAATGGACATTTTTTAGAAGATCTGGACCTTAAATTTACCGCATGGAGTCTTCTTCTTACTGTTTGAGTGGATACTTGAGTACCTGTTGCATTCAATAACTGACTTTGGAGTGTTCTTGCAGTAGAAAATCTATTCCTTCGAGTCTGAATCGTAATAAACCGGTCCTCTCTGACTGTTGTACTGCGATTTCGCCCTCCGCCGTGCCTATGTTCGACAGATCCAGTATCATTAAAACGCATTCGAACTCTTCTGATCACATTGTGGCTCACATTGAAATGGGCAGCAACAGTTCTTAGCGATGCACCAGTCATAAGCATTCCCATAGCTTGGCTCATCTCTTCAATACTTAAATGCCTTAATGGCATCTTTAAAATACAGTCAACCACTATGAATTAAAACTTAATCGATATATTCGCCAAAATTCTCTTAAAGTTGATAAAGTATAAGCGTCCGCGAGCTCAGTAATTGCACCGATGATAGATAAACAACAATTGTTTCGCATATGTTATTCGATAGGCATTTGTTTGCATTCCGAAACACAGCCCTGATCATATAGGAAGTTATGCCAAACGCATAAGCATTTTTTTAATTTTAATTTTAATTTTACTGCATTTTATATAAGTGTACCAGTTCAAATGTTGAGCAGTGTATATGTAGAATTATATGATTCCTAATTTTATGTACATATTAAATTAATTATTATTTTGAATTTAAATTTTTATAATACAATATTTCTTTTAATGAATTAATTGGATTTTTTTAATTCGATGACTTCCCTGGTCCACTCATGCACATTCTGACTCTGTAAAATCTCTGTAAAACCTCCCTTTTCGCTTTTCTTTCATGCCACTGCATGAAGTAATCTAAAATTTATTATTATAAAGTTAAGAAAGTTATTAATTAGGTACGTATCTACAAATATAATCAAACCACTATAAAATCTTATAAACATGATTACTTTGTCTTGAAAAGGGCTGGATATTGAAAATCCCGACAATGTGATAGATAATCCCCGCAATAAAATTCGAAAGACGCGCGCGATCGAGCGTAGAGCTTGAAACCTAGCACACCAAAATACGTAAATATGCATTGTTCCCAAGTGCTTTTTTCGGCGAGGCTCGCTGTTAGTTAACTGTGGGGCAAATGTGAGCGTAAAATAGGTGCGCTGCTAACTCTGTTGTTACCGTTAAAAGCGCTGTTAGTTAAAAACGCTTAAAAGCGGAGTTAGCAGCGGGCGGAGAATACGGGCCACTATCTTTATCGTACTACTGTGTACTGGCTTGTATTCTTAATTCGTCAAATTTTAATATAATTTTCTCTAATTGTGCTAATTTATTATTAGTTAATTGTCTATTTGAACGTCTCTCTTGACCATCTTTACATATTTTAGTTTTAAAGTTTATTATCTGTTTTAACACAAATTGCAAATTTTTTAAACAGTTCATGTCCCCCTTAACTAACCTTTACACTGTATTCTTCTTCTCCAGCTGCTTCCTCAGAATTGTCCTGAATACCTACATAGATAACCATGACTATGGTCAAAACGATTGCTGCTATCCCTCCTATCTTGTGGATGCGGAATCCCTCATGCGCTCTTGGAGCGCTGCTTCCTCCTTGTGGGATGAAGACTTCTTCCATTGATTGGCTTCCGCCCATCCTGTATCGGTTTCTTGTTTCTCCTTGAAGTTTCCAATTATCCAATTCTCCTGATTGTCCCGTGGTTTGGCAGGATGGCGATGTGAAGACAGGGCAGGCCCGTCTTGTGGGGGGGTGGGGGGATGTCCAGTAGCACCGGACAAGGGTGTCAATAATTTGTACGAGCGGTTACATCGCATGTGACCACTACTTATTGAAAGGCAATAAGGCTTTCTCTGCGACTCCGTTAAGTATACCCTCCTTCGGTCCCGGCAGGGCACTCGGTAGCTTAGTGAAGAAAGGAGTGGGTTCTTCAGTCGCTGATCAACTTGGCAATAGAGCCCCACATATTTTTATTTTACATGGCGCGGGACGGACGGCATACAAGGTCGGAAAAGAAACAATACTTCAGAAAAAATATACTATATTTATTTGGAAAAGATGGCGTGCGCTATTTACACAGAAGGCGCCGGTCAATGGCGCTCTAGGGCGCGCGGTTCCGCACTAATAAAAAAGTAACTGTCTTATCTAGTGGTGTCCCTCGCTGTGTGGATAAGCTCCTCCAACGCTCGGGCCTCCCACGATGGTCGGTGGGCAGCTCTTGCTTGCGCGTATGACGGGGGCGTAACGGATTGTCGACGGTGGACGTATGTATCAGCCAAAGACACAGAACACAGAACGCGAGAAGTACAGCGATGCAGAAAATACAGAACCACAGAACGCTCACCCTGTATGGCTGTTAGAATTGTGTATCGCATTAGCATGTGGACACATAAATTCAAAGAGAATAAAGAATCGTTCCCTGCTGGTTAATAGGGCGGTCGGATCGCTCTGAAATTTAATCCTGTCTCATCGGACAGAGGAGATTGTGGACTTCCACTACACCTCCGAAATAGCGCTCGGATTTACTTCTGCTTCACGCAGATCATCGACTTAACAAACAACGCGGTTTCAACACTTTAAGATGTGATGTTCGTTCCCGAGCGCTAGCTCTGCGCAAAGCGCGAAACACTATTTTTTTGTAGTTTTTTGCTTGTAGATTTTTCAATATTCTTCCTATGTTGTGATTCGTGATTAAAATATAATTTATTATTTGTAATATATTCTGAATAAATGTTAGTATCATTGCGAAAAAATGTATTTCATATTATTATTATTATTCCACGACCTGCCTTTAGAATGGATATTGGACAAAATATTAGCTACTCTGTGTAGGGTGGCGAAAATATTATTGCACACGGGCGGCCAACTACCTAGGTGTGCCCTCATTAGCACAAAGTCTTATGATAGAATACGAAGATTGGTCTCAGACCAATAGACGAAGATAGCTTCTAAAGACGATGAAATACTGTCGAGAAAACTTCAATTGAGCCATTTTTGTGTTCATGCTCCATCCACGTATAAATAAAGATATTTTCAAGCGATATTTTAGTCTTAGAACAACCCTGGACGATAGTGAACATGTAGGAATACAACTGTCGGCTGTAATACGCAATATGGTCCGGAACCTTAGGGTTTACAATTTTTTTTTAACAATCTAAGTAAAATGTAACCATTTTTGAATTTTCTTGTTTTAATTTAGTGAAGAATGCATTTGCTCTTAATTTAAGTAGCCTCTTGGCTATCATTAAATATTTTCTTTTATTGATGTCTTTCTCAGATTTAATTTTTTCAAAAAGTTCAATGCATTGAGAACAAGCATCGGTTACTGGACACTCCAAAACCAATATTGTATTCTCTTGTGAAGGAATTGGAAAGGATTGGAAGTCACTGGAGTCATTATACATTCACCATAGTTTGAAAATGCTTAGACCGCAGGGCAAATACTGCCGACTATCTGCTTTTGAACGACAATAATGGCTCTCAATTCCCTTTAGATTAGCAATAAATTTCCCAAGAGCGATTCGCTTTCCTTCATATTTCTTACTGACTCGACCACCTCCACAATTTTCTCGAGGCATTAGACTAGTCAGAAAATGTCTATTAACAATATTTTGAACACGGACTTTCGAAACATGAAGAATGTTCAAGAATATTTTTTGACAAACTTGCTTCTCAAATTTGTTACAGTCGGCCATTTTTACAAAATGTTTCACAACTTCTGGCCAAGGAAATGCAAACTATTGTTTTTCCGGATCAGTGTCATCCGCAATACGATAAAATAAATTTAAACTAAGTTAGACTTTGTGCCCGCCTCTTTAAAAACAAAATATTTCCGCACAATAATAGTTATTTAAGCATTAAGGGCCGGTTTTACAATCATGGAACATCCTTGTTCCTGGTTCAATTACCTAGGATACAATTGTTGAAACAATAGTATCCTAGGTAATTGTACCAGGAACATGGATGTTCCACGATTGTAAAACTGGGCCTAAGAGAGGTAAGTATCTTTTACCAGTAGAGGTCGAGTTTGTGCCCGAGCGACAGCGAGGGCTAGCAACAAAGACCGATACTGGTCAAAACTTACCTCTCGAATTGCTTATAACTGTTTTTCCACTCCTGAAGTTGGTTTAATTGTTTGTGTTTGTTTAATTTATTTTCGCAACTTGAACAAAATGTCAGTACGGCTTTGGTTGCTAAGACTATATTTCAAACAAAGTGTGAATGTCAGAAATTGCATTCGTTCAGTTGTAAAATGAATTCCAATGAAAATAAACAAGAAATGGCAATTGAAGAAGCTGCAGATGCTGCCTGTTCCTTCCTACTGCCGGAGAAGTCGAAGGGGTATTATCAAAAGTGTTTTAAAAACTGATGGCAGAGAAAGAACGCTATTGATATTATTTTACTTACTACCCTGAGGGAAGTAAGTGATTACTTACTTCCCGTTGCTCATAGTAACCAAAGCTTTATCGGTAAGTGGGACTTACTTCCACTAAATCAATGTTATAACAGTGTACTTACCATGCAGGGAGTGGAAAAAACTATTTTTTTCGTAATAAACCAGGCGCGTAAGTATTTCTTTTGAGAAAGTTGATGAACTTGGACCAGCCTTAAAATATAGTAGCTACATTAGTCACGTTGTAGGCGGGGGTGAGTGACAGTAGCAATTTTGCAGTTTATTGGTGTCTGTCGTTCCCCACCCCGCCGTCAATATTTCTTGCAGGGTCCCTTCAAGGACTGAAGGAGCCGTGAGGGTTAAATTGAGTGGTGCTCTCTTATAACCCACCCCCTCGCCGACACTTTGCGAGCTAGCCTCCTCACAGCCCCTCCGAAGGGATACCCTGAGCTCTACAACCTAAAACCGGTGCGTTGCCATTGGGAGCGTCACAATCGGTACTTTACAATTTAATTTGAATAAGGTAGGTCGACTTTTTCCATGTTATAATAGTAACGGCAAAAGCGGGTTGAAGAGCACTACATGCCGAAATATTCAACTAATTTTTCATGAAAAGTGGACAAGGCGTGTTTTGCATCTACACGCCTCATTTAAGGCATCATGTGCCAGGAATGATGTTGTCGTATTTATCCCTTATGACAACGGCTATGTTATCGGCATAGCCTTGAGTGTTTCACCCCTTATCTGTTACAGCGGTTAGCAGGTCATCGACGACAATGCACCATAGCTGGGGGATAAGCCCCGCCTTACGGGCACTCCGTGGCCGTGGTCACCGCTCTCGATTCACTCCCTATGCTTGCAGCAATTCTCCGGTTTTCTAAAAAAGATCTAATCCATCTAATAGGCGTGTCAATTCCTTTTTTGATGGCTAATTTTTCTTTGGATTAGATGGTAGCATTGTCAAACGCTCCCTCAGAATCCTCAAAAATGCCCAGGGTAATCTCCTTCTGTAACAGCGACGCATCTATGCTCGCTGTGAGACTGTGTAAGGCATCTACAGTGGATTTGCAGGGTTAGTATGCAATTGCTGCTTGTGCAGTGGGTGTGATTTAAGAGCACCGCTCCTGATGTGGTTGTCCACAATGTTTTTCATAGTTTTTAGGAGGAATGAAGTGAGGCTGATGGGACGGTAGGATTTCGCCTCATCGGGCGGTCTGCGCCCTGCTTTGGGGATGAAGATCTCCTTGGCCTCTTTCTATTCCGTTGGTACATAGCCCAGCCCGAAGCTGGATTTGTAAATTGCTTGCAGGTACGGGGTAATAATTCCTAGCCTTTGTTGCAGCAATGCCGGGAAGACGCCATCTGTTCCTAGTGTTTTGTAGGGTTTGAAGCTGTTTACTGCCCATACAATCGTTTGTCTGGTGAATATTTGGCCTGACATTATCTCACTCTCTCTGGTACTAAGGAAGGTGTTCCATTCCAGAGAGGAGGTAGCCGCCCTCTGTGAGTAAGCGGGTTTGGAGTCGGGGAAGTCTTCAAAAGAATACGCAGACTTTCCTTCAGGCTATCTGTGTGGGTTCCATTGGGCCTTTTGACCAGCCCGATGCCATTAGAGAGGTCTTTGTAGAGGACTTTCTGGGGTCCAGCTATTGGGGCTGTCTCATTGAAGGTTTCATTGAAGGCTCTCCATGATTTCCTTTTTGACCTACGCAATTATTTATTGCATTCATTCAGTGTGAGTCTGTAGGCACCACTACACCAGCGGAACTACTTTCTCTGGTGGTAGATTTTCCAGTTCACCTGGTAGGTAGGCTGAGGCAATGACAATGAGCAGTATTCCTTTGTTGGTAGGGACCTCTACGAGCGCGACCGCAAGATCCCCTGTAATGAATTCTGGAATATGGGTGAAGTTAATATTTTTGCTTAGCATAAGGACTGATCTTGGTTTAATGCAGTCAGTAGATCAACCTAGAGCAGTCGTTTTCAGTACGCCCCTTACCTGGCCATTGTTGACCCAGGGCTCATGTAGGAACCCCACTCCGAAATTCGTATCTTTAGCCCTCCGCTGAAGGGCACTAGATGTGGTGCAGGTTAAGTTGGAGCCATCCCAATTATTTAAACCGAGCCCGAGGCCCCTAAGCCTCCCGCT
Source organism: Othius punctulatus (assembly GCA_951805005.1). Taxonomy (NCBI): domain Eukaryota; kingdom Metazoa; phylum Arthropoda; class Insecta; order Coleoptera; family Staphylinidae; genus Othius; species Othius punctulatus. Next base: position 66,452,993 of record OX638138.1, on the reverse strand, counting down.
CCTTCGCTGGTGATGCTGGTGGTACCCATTGGTTTATCGCCTTTTGTATCGCCAACAGTATCCCCAGTGGAAGTTTCTAGGCACTCGTCCACTCCTTTGTTTGTTTTACTCGGTTCCACAATAGATCCCACGAGTAGCTATGGAAATGGGGATCGATTACGGTAGACCCCTGCAGTTCCGTAAAAACGCTAATAAAACCGAGGGTCGCCTGGTACCCGGAGTCCGCATAATAGCGACTGAGGTCCTAATCAGCCATGCATCCTTCGGCTTATGCTGTTTCACCTTGGATTGAGGTATTTGTTTTTCTGTGGTTTCCTTTCCACATTGATCCTCACAGTTAAGCCAAGCCAAGACACTACAGCTGGGCGGGTTTTCCCTACGCCCACGTTAGCCCTATTCCTGCTTCCAACTGACAGTTTTCCATAAGTTCAGGTTAATGGGGTTCACCAAGTAGAGGTGAGGGTCAGAATTGAGCAGGAGAGGCTAGTCGTGCTGTAACGCCCCCCCCTGCTGACGCGTAGGATTACGCTTTTAAGAATAATAGATTTATTGGCCCAAAAATAAAATAAAAGCAAAAACAATAAAAAGAAAATAATAACGGACTCTGTAAAACGGAATGTGTAGGCACTAGCCAGTCAAGTGGATAGGCTCCTGGTTTGGAATGCTGTCGGCACAATTGAGCTGGCGGCTTGTGACATGCCTGAAGGGCTATCAACGCGTTTGGCCGCGGAGCGAGTGGAGGGTCCCTTCGAAGCAGCGACGAGGGCCAGGCTCTCGGTGTCGGAGAGTGGGGGTGTTAAAAAAAGGCTCCACGTAATTTTAACCTCGCCACTACTTCGTCACAAAGGGGGGCTCCGCCCTATCTGCGTGGGTTGACGGCAGACAGCGAAGTTCAGAAATTACGAACTATCGCAACGGCTGACCATCTGGCGCCCACACCACCAGATTTAAATCTCGCAATGAGAAAAGGAAGTTAAATTGAAAAGAGTGCCCCATTGAGAAAACGTGGGGGAACAAAAAATAACAGGTGTGAATTTTGTGGTTGTAAACTATCTGCGTTTATTAAACACAAAGGACTGGACACCGTGTCCGCGCTCCCTGAAAGAAAATACCTCCGCTCGTAGATCTATCACGGCGCATTGCCAAAATTCGGCCGAATTCCGCGCAAAGCTTTCGCGCGATGCGAAGTGTTATCGGAGCCACTTTTTTCTTACAAAAACGCAAAACACGTACGGCACGAAACACGCAACGCAAATTTACACAAAAGAAAACGATATAAAAAAAAATTAAAGACAATAAAGGAAAAGATTTATAGATCTGGCCAGTTCGTCCGTCCACGTGGTGTCTCCGCTGAGTGATTGTGACTCGGTTCGTCCTGCTGGCCATCGTCGTGGACGCCGCTGCTAATTTGCGGTCTTCAGAAAAACTCTGGCAGGGTGGTCGTCGGCCCTAGCCGAGAACCTGACTGGCTGGGGTGCTTGAGCCCCTACCCTAAAAAAACGCTTGTAAAGCATATGGCCTTATTAATAATGGCCGGACACGTGTCTTTACAAAAATGATGTCGGTTTTAATCACTTACTCTGGTGTTCGAGCGAGTATAGCCGATTATTGCTGCACTCTCCCTCGCCTTGTGCCGGTGTCGTCAATCCGTCATAGGGCGGTTATTGGAGGGCACATTTTAAATCCCGGAAACCGGTTGGCGATAAGCCCAAAGAAAACCGTGTATGAATAAATTGCGTGCTAGCCCTGCTCCCAAGCTGCATGGCGTAGGTCGGCAATTAAATGTATTTTAGTGGACTGTATTCTTATGAAGTTTGAGCCCGACCACCGCAACTAAACGGCTACCACTAATCTGGTACTCGAGGTCTTCTGCGTCCTATAGGGTGCACCCACGATTACTATCTTTAATTGTTTTATATCAAGGCACACGTGGTCCGCACTTTCTTCGTCCAGGTTCTCATCGCATCTCTTTTCCTTAAAAACGTATTTTTTTCGAACCGGCTCATGTCCTGTTTTGCGCCACACCATCTGCAGATCCCGGTGCAATAACCGCCAGATGCCAGAAGCGTACAGGCTCAATTACAGACACCGACAATACACGAATGGTTCAGTCAGCACTGAACGTACTGCCCGCCTTGGCACAACGTCCAACCATCACCAAGAGTCAAACCATCGCAGGTAGGCACACCGATAGGCGATAAATTCCGCCTAATAAACTTAATGGAAATGAACTTAAACAAACTTAACAAAATTTAGAAACAAAACAAAAACCAAACGCAAGACATATCGCCTTTGAAAATGTCCGCACATGAGCGCACGATTCGCCCAATCTGAATCTCCGAACAAAACTAATAATTCTAACCAAACAAAAAATTCTTCACTCCTCTAGGGGCTATTGGGGAGATTTGCCTAAACAGGAAGCCCACGGATTGAGGATTATTGACTGGACGGTTCCCTAACTTAATTCTTAATTGTGCGCACGCCACCGAGTTCAAATAATAAACTTAATCATCAATTGGTAGAGGGCATAGTTTTACGACGGCACGCTTTACACTGCCCTTCGTAGTCTGTACTGTAGCAACCCTTACTACCTGGTCATGCCCTGCATGGAATTGAGTTATTCTACCTAATCGCCATTGCAAGGGAGGTAGATTATCCTCCGTAACAAGTACCATTTCCCCCAGTTTAAGATTTGTCGAGGGCTTGTCCCATTTTTTCCTTTATTGGAGGGTACATACGTATTCTTTACTCCAGGGCTTCCAGAACGATTGGAATAATTGTTGCAGCAGCTTCCATCGATCGCGATGATTTTGAACCTGCTCTGGTAAATTGGGCTCTGGCAAGGTAGTGGGAGCTTCCAATAATAAAAAATTACCAGGAGTTAAGGCTTGCAGGTCTGATGGACTATTACTCATCGGAGACAGTGGCCTAGAGTTGAGGGTAGCTTCAATCTGCGTCAACACTGTTGCTAGCTCTTCATAAGTAAGCACTTGTCCTCCGGTTACTGCTGTCAACAGGCGCTTAGTCGACTTGGTTGCCGCCTCCCAAATTCCTCCAAAATGCGGACTTCCTGATGGATTCAGGTGCCAAGCAATTCCCCGATCCGCTAGATAATGCTGAGTTTCCTCACAATGTTTCTCACTTGTAACAAGGGCTGTCCACTCCGATATCACTCGTTTGGCTCCAACATAATTTGTCCCACAATCACTGTGCATATTTTTAACAGCGCCTCTCCGTGCAAGAAATCTGCGCAAGGCTGCCAAGAAGGCAGATGTTGATAGTTCCGATACCAGTTCCAAGTGAACTGCGTGAGTTGTTAAACATACATATACGCAAATATATGCCTTTAAGCACTTGGCATTCCTCACCCTGCCCATGCGAATCAGGTATGGGCCCCCTAGTCCACCCCACAATTTGTGAACGCTTTGGCTTCTTGCAGCCTAGCGGCTGGTAGGTCGCCCATCAAAGGTTGCGTTGGGATCGGGCGTTGCTTAAAACACTTGATGCAGCGACTTAGCCGCTTACGAATAGCATCTCGTCCCGACAAGATCCAAAACTGTTGCTGGAGCATGCAATGTAGATTTTGAGGGCCCGGATGCTGCCATTCCTTATGGAAGTGATCTATAATCATTATTGATAACCTATGTGTTTTAGGTAAGAGCAACGGATGCTTTGCTTCGAAAGGCAATGAAGAATGTACCAATCGACCACCTACTCTCAAGAGGTCCTGGCTATCCAGAAGGGGATTCAGCTTCCTTCTCTGTTTGCTTACCAATTTCCCAGCTTTCAACGCAACTATCTCATGCTCAAATTCCTCTGTCGAGGAAATATACGATGTCGAGCTGTAGTTAACTCTTGTGCTGATAAAGGACCATTCTCCCTGGCACCTCGTTTCTTGAGCCAACGCAAGCAGTATGCTATTACGCGCTCCATTAGCAGTAACGAGGACCAACGCGTTGTCCATTCCTCGCTTGGAGTCCTGTTGGATTGCATATGGCAATCTAGAACCCAACTCTTGCCTTCTGAGTTTACATTGCCTTCTAACTGACCTTGGTCTACTGGCCTTTCCGTTGGCCATGTGTCGGGTTGGCGAGATAACCAAACAGGTCCATTCCACCACAGGTCGTGGCTCATTAACTGACCTGGTGACATGCCTCTGCTAGCACAATCGGCGGGGTTATCTCCGGTGGGCACATACCGAAACTGGGCTGGTGTAAGAATTCTTGAGCTTGACTGACTCTGTTGGCTACAAATGTGCTCCAGCGATGCGGAGATGAGCGTAACCAGCTTAGCGCCACCATTGAGTCAGACCAGGCGGTTAAAGAACTCACTGGACACTCATTCTTCAATAATAACTTATTTGCGTGGTCCATCAATTTTGCCGCAAGGACTGCTGTGCACAGTTCCAAGCGCGGCAGCGTTAATCGTTTCAATGGAGCCACCTTGGATTTCGCAATCAGGATGGAATTATTTATCTTGCCGCTAGGTTGTTCAGCTCTTAAATAGACAACAGCCGCAAATCCTTTCTCTGAACTGTCTGCGAAACCATGGAGTTCGAGCTTGCAGCCGGGGTTCACATGTGCATATCTCTTCAGAACCACCTCTTGTATTCGAGGAAACTCGTCTCTGAAGATTTGCCACTTCTCCTGAACATCTTGAGGAGCCATCTCGTCCCAGTCCCACCCCAATTGCCATAGATACTGTATCAGGCATTTTCCACTGAATGTAACAGGTGATAGATATCCCAACGGGTCGTATAATCGAGCCAATGTAGACAATATAGTTCGCTTAGTTGTCTGTTGCGGTACAGGTAACACGCTGTACGAAAAATAATCGCCAACCGGGTTCCACAAAAATTCAAGTATTTTTGTCGCGCTATTCTGATCATTTTTAAAGAAGAAAGCTTCAGTGGTGATTAAACAATGCTCATTAGGTAACTGCTCCAGTAATTCTGGCCTGTTGCTTGCCCACTTACGAAGTTTAAAACCCGCTCGATCCAATAGTTGCACTAACTCTCTCTGAAGTAAACGGGTTTTCTCCAGAGAGCTCATGGATATCACAATGTCATCCATGAAGGTGGCCGACAACAAAGCAGTAGAAGCGAGTGGATAATTCCACCAGCTGGTGGAGAGTGCGTATGGCCAAATAAGGTGCAGATCTCACGCCATACGTCACGGTCGTGAGGACATACTCCTCCAACTTCTCGTGGGGCTCTGCCCGCCAAAATATACGTTGAAAGTTGTGATGAGTTGCACTCACATCGATATTTCGGTACATTTGTCGTACGTCGCAGATCAAGACTACGTCGTGTATCCGAAAATTTATTAAAATATCCAATCACATCCAGCTGAAGTGCAGGGCCACAGAGCAATACTTGATTTAAGGATGGTCCCTCCTTAGTTCTCATGGACGCGTCGAAGACCACACGAAATTTCTGCATGTCTCCCCCTGTACCCTGTCTGTAGATACAGTGGTGCGGGATGTAGTACGACTGTGCTGGATCGTCGGGCAGCACACCTGCTCTGATCATGTGACCCTGAGCATGGTAATCTTCCATAAACTCTAAATATGCCGATTTTAGCTGCTTATGTTTGGCAAGTTTTTGTTCCAACATTATAAACCGTTTCAATGCTATCATACGACTTTCTCGTAAGGCACTTGCATTTTCCTTGAACGGCAATTAAACCACAAACCGACCCGAAGGGTGCCGACGCACGGTCGCCTGATAGTGTGCTTCACATGCTTTATCTTCTTCTGATAATTGGTTGGCCATCGGTGGTTCCTCTATTGTCCAGAATCTGCGTAGCAGCTCATTCAACGGCTGTTCAGTGGCAATGCAAAAGGTGTTTATCTCCTTACGGGGTGGTCTTGCCCCACCTAGGAGGCAATAGCCCCATACTGTTTCAATGGCACTTGGGTATCCCGGTGGACCAACAATTATTTTCCCCGTAACTACGTGGATATACCACTCCGCACCCAACAAGATTTGCACAGGCTGAGATATGTTGTACTCTGCATCTGCCAAGTAAATTCCGCGAAGGTGTTCCCAATTCCCTATCCTAACTGTTGTTCTGGGACATCTAGCAATTTTTGGGACTATTAATGTTTCAACTTCCATATTTATTGAAGGTGCTAGCTTGAATTGGCAGGTAGCAGCTTCCTTTGGGGCTTCCAAAGCCGTACCTGCTAATCCGTACAACGGCACCTCGGGTATACGAGTTCTTGTCAGCCCTAACATCTCAGCACAAGAGACTATCATGAAATTCTCCTCACTTGCGTTATCCAACAAAACCCTTACTGTAACATATTCTCCCTTGCAGTTCATCACCTCTGCCTTTATAGTTGCAAGCAACATAACTGGCCGCGAGCGATGGGCTTGGACGGACGCAACTAGCGGCCCTGTTTTGCTGGTTGTTTGTTCTGTTGCAGAGTGTTGAGCCGATTGTTTTACTTGCCTTGTCCCATTGTTGCTTGCCGTTGACTCCCTTTGCTGTCATTGAATGTGTAACAGTGGATGGTGATCTCTAGGGCATTGATCGCAGGGCTTCGATTGTTGACAATCCTTAAAAAAATGGCCTTTATCTAGGCACGATAAACATAATTTCCGATCCTTGGCTACGCGCAATCGTTGACCCGGGTTCATCTTACCAAATCGATAGCATTCTACAATTGTATGGTTGTCCGCCTTACAAAACACACATTCCTTCTGGCCAGAGCTGCTGTTTACAAACATTGTTGCGGGTCCTTTATTTACAGTATTGCCTCTTTGATAATGATGAGAGGGAAGTTTCCTTGGCGAACTGTTGGTTGCACCAGGCGACCAAATGGGAACCATGTCCCACTTCCCTGGTCGAAGGGATTCCAATAAAGCTGCCTCCTCAATGAGAAAGGTTGAGAAGTTCTCCAACGTAGGCAGAGTCCCTGCCCTTATTTATCGCTGCCACCGTTCCTTGAGGTCCTCCGTCAATTTTGTTCGAAGACCATGAAGTAATGGAATTGACCATTGCGTGCAGTCATGACCTAACGGCTTTAATGCGGCTAGATATTCCGCCAGTAAGGTTGAAAACGATCGAAGAGAGCCTGCATTTTTGGTCATTGGAGGGAGATCAAATATGGCTTGCAAATATGCATCTGTCAATTGTTGCGTATTATTATACCGATTCAATAATAATTGCCATGCATCCTTGTAATGAATATCCGTCAATGGAACAGTTGAAACCACCGAGAGGGCTTCGCCAGCCAGCACCGAACGTAGGTGAATATGCTTCTGGATATCTGCTAGGTGTCCATTCTTATGTACCGTTGCCTCAAACAAATCATGAAATTGTTGCCAATTCTTTAAATCTCCATCAAATATTTTCAACGGAAGCTTAGGTAACGAAACAGGCAAACTGGCGCCTGCCGGTGATGCAGGCCCACTTGCACCAGCAGGTGATGTGAGGCTAACGTTTAAAGTAGGATCTGGTGGGAAGGTGGCATCTAAAACTGCCTTTACGTTGTAATACCTAGTCTCAGACTCCACAATCGTTGGCTCGAAATCGTGAATTATACTCTGCTTACTATTATGAGCTTGCAACTTCAGGATTGCTGCGTGGAAATCGTTAAAATATTGATCGAGATGCTCTGCCATAGCTTTCAGAAGGGTAACATCCTTCCTAACAATTGGTTTGGCTTGTTCGACACGATCAGCAATTTTATTGATTCTATCCACCTTTGCCCGTAATGTGTCTATCACAAATGAAAATTCATCGGCTACACCCATTTTGTGTCCTAATGAATTCTATATTGGCAGTCGAGAATCTTTGCGAAAATGCGCGATTAACTAACTAATTAATCGCTTACTCGATTAACAAAATTTTCAAACATTCCTCGATATTGAGAATGCAATTTACTAGACACAAATCTCCATAATTATTAGTATTATGTTGCCAGCAAACCAATAAGAGTAAATTGTAAATTGCAATTTATTACCTATTTCCAATAATAGGTGCGAACGATGACACTGCGAATCTACGAACGAAGTGTACCAGCGTGTCCTTGAGCACTCGTACAATATTGTAACTTCAGTAAAAACGTAAATTACGACTCTGTAAATTACCCTACAGAACTCGAATTTGAACAGCACGATAGGTTTGACTCTCTGCAATAGCGTCGACACCCCCAATTTTGAACTGTACCATCCGGTTCGAAGGACCATGAATAAATTGCGTGCTAGCCCTGCTCCCAAGCTGCATGGCGTAGGTTGGCAATTAAATGTATTTTAGTGGACTGTATTCTTATGGAGTTTGAGCCCGACACCACCGCAACTAAACGGCTACCACTAACCTGGTTCTCGAGGTCTTCTGCGTCCTATAGGGTGCACCCACGATTACTATCTTTAATTGTTTTATATCAAGGCACACGTGGTCCGCACTTCCTTCGTCCAGGTCCTCATCGCATCTCTTTTCCTTAAAAACGTCTTTTTTCGCACCGGCTCATGTCCCGTTTTTGCGCCTCCACACCGCAGCGTACAGGCTCAATTACAGACACCGACAATACACGAATGGTTCAGTCAGCACTGAACATACCTCCTGACACTTTTGCACTCGAAGAGAGTCGACTACCTTCTGCGTCATTCCAGCGCCTCCGCTGCCGAATCACAATTATACGCAGACCGGAAACGCGTCGACGTTTAAAAAAACGTGTGCGTAGCGGTTGCCTACGTTGGCGGTCCGTGAGCGCAATTAAAATTAAGACAGAATTCGTCTTAACCGACAGGAGTCATAACTGACCCGTTACAGGCTGTAGCGGTCGGACCTGGGAAAATATTTACACACGCAAAATTATACACCCGAATATAATATACTCGCCTCGGTGACAGTATCGCAATTAGTGGTCGGCAGACAGAATGTTGGAGAGCTGGTACTCGGTCGCGACAATCGCCTGGCGTAATTTCTCTCAAGCGTACGGTGCTAACCACCTGGTGTCATGTGGGAAGACTTCCAGGTGATGGCGAGACGGAACTGACGGTTCATCGGTGGAACCTTCATATTTGTACGGACACCATCCGCCTTCCCGGGGACTGGCCAGAACAAACAACTCCGAAATTCTTTGAAACTGCGCGAACATGCCGCGGTCGTATTAAACTGTCTGCACTTAGCTACCGGCCCTCCCAGAAGGGAGGATAATTTATTACTTGGGACAGTTCAATAGGTTTCGTTTGTCCAGGCCCGGCTCTGATTTTTTATGGGCCCTATCATAACCTATAGCCGAGATTGTTCATACATATATACATTACTATTTTACATTTTACTATTGGGGTTATTCATAGCAAGGCATACCCTAGTTTATTTAATACATTTTTTAAATAAAATTATACATTTGTTTATTTCCATTATTTATTAATCAATTGCCTGACACGATTTTCGGGGAATTTCTCCCCACAATGAAATAAATAATTTAGAACGAGAAAGGGTTGTAGATTACATTGTATTGTCATCTACAACCCTTCTTTGTTCATTGTTATTAATTTGATAATGGGGAGAAATTTCCGGCAATTGATTGACAAATAATGGAAATAAACAAATGTTGTATTTTAATTCAAACAATGAATCATCAATCCCTTCAGAGATGTAGTAGATTAATCATACTTTATTTAAATTACGCATATTATTATCACACAAATTTTAGTATTTTATTTTATCGGTACGATGGCTAGACATACGTGCCCGCTGAAACAAATGCGTTACGTTATACACAGCCCATTATTTGTTGACATTGTGAGGAAGAGTGCATTTTTTTATTCAATATGAATAAGTTCTCAAACAAAGAGAGAGTTTTTATGGTTAACATATATTACAGTGGCGTTAGTTTGCAAAAAGTGAGATCTGTTTTATGTTAATTTTAAAATATTGTATAAAACATATGAAACATGAAAATAAACATGGAAAATTTAAGCGAAAGAATGGATTCATTGATGCCTATGTAAACGGCCTTATGAACATTAATTTAATTAATTTGCATTGTGATAGTGACAGTTTATTTGACATAAAATTAACTAGAAAGTTTATAACTTCAAAGTTCTCCAATATCTAATATTTTATAAACTGCAATATGCAAATACGGCGCCAAAGTTGAATTCACTTGACTAGTCAGGGAATGTGTTTCTCTGATAAGGTGACAGAAAACTATCTGTCACGAGAGAAACAGAGAAACACAGTACTTGATAGGTAGGCACGCAGAAAATCTCCCATACAATTTATTAAATTAATAAATATAAATTGTTATTATAATTGGGGGTTTCAGAAAGAAAAAAAACTCGACTCGTCAGTAAAATGTCTTACTTTACTCGGAGCCTGTAAAAGTTGTGAAGGTCACGTAAAACTTCATGACCCTGGTATTTTTTTAAATCTAGAATACACATACTTTTTGTAACTAAAAATATTCAAAACAATTCAAAAGTCTGGTGGGGGTATTAAATATACGATATGGTTTAAGGACAACAAAAAATATATACTTTGTACCAATAGGAGCACAATAGCTGTTTATATTACAAGTATGTTACAAAAGAAATAGGTCACAAGAAAAAAACGGGTAAGCCTATAACACAAAACGGGTAAGCCTATAGCACACAAGTTCCATACATAATTTTATCCAATACTTCCAGACTTTCGTTAAATACATTATATTTCTGATGACAGTTCACATTTCTATTCTACAAATAAATTTGAACATACCAGGTAATTATACGTCAAGGGATTGCATTGTTGCAAGAACGGCTATACTGTGCAATGTGGCTGGAGCTGAAGGCAAATGTACTGAGTTACATTGAATATTAATGTGAATGTAAATAAGGAGTAGGACAAATAATTGTTTATTTATGAATTTTAAGATTTCAATGGGCGTGAGTTATGAATCATGTATAACTCACGCGTGAGTTTTAAGGTACATAATTCAATTGACATCAGTGGAATAATGGTTGTATAATTAGGAGGTGTTGGATGAAACATATAAAAACAGGAATTGAAATATTTTTATAAAGACACTAATTATTTACCCGTTATAATTGAGTAGGGAAAGTAATATTTTCTCTGGGAGTATCATTATTCATTACAATTAATATTATATTAATAATATATCAATATAATTTAATCGGTGCCCGAGAGGTTAGCGCACGTGCCAAGGGCCGCAGGTTCGAACCCCGTGGACCCGAGCACTTTTGAGCGATTGAAATTCTCTAACATCAAAGTAGCGTTTATTTGGAGGGGAACTGAAGCAGGCATTCCCGTGTACTGTCAAGTTGTACATGCACGTTAAAGAACCCGATATGAATAGAGCGAAATTCATAAAGGCATGATTTCTATGTGTGGTAGATCGCTCCTTATCGACAGTGTTTAGCTATAGCAGCAGAAAATATTATATTATTATGTTAATTTCTTAATATAACAAAGTGTTGAAGATAACAATAGTAAACTTGTTATAAAAATGAATAGAAAATAGCTGTATACCAAGTGTTATATTGTAATCTTTAACCCTTCTTTGTTTTCATTCCTTCTTTTGATAATGGAGAGAAATTCCCCGAAACACGTGTCTGAAAATGATTAATAAATAATGGAAATAAACAAGTGTTTAATTATTTAAGCACATTTCATTTCATTTCCTTTAATATGAACTGTTTTTCTGCTTATAGGTAATGTTTAATAAGTATTATAAAATTATACACAAAATATTCTGTTATACTTACATTAACATGAGTACTTTGATGTTTTAGATTTTTCAGAAATTTAAAAAAATGGTGATAATTTATTTATGATGAAATTTATGTCGCCGGGTGAATGTGCACCTTTACCAGCAGTATTTCAATTTTAACATAAAACGGTCGGGTGTAAAATTGAATGAGAAGATTTTACAGAAAAAGTCGTTGTATACCAAACATCTGTTGTCTAATTCTAAGAAACACGAGACCCTACACATTCCACAGCATTTCGTAAAGATATTGACGCGGTAAATAGCATATTGAGAAGTATTGCAGAATATTGTGCGTTTTAAATAATTCAAAGAATTTATTAGAGAACGGTTACTGTCAATCAAAAGATTACTTCAGGTATCCCATGTCCGGGAAAGTAGAAAAAGTCATCAGTGGCAGTTGCAAATATGCCATATAACTTCATTTCAGTAATTCGTTAATTAATCAGGGAACATAACCTTGCAATTTCTTATATATCTGCTTACAATAATATAAGTACATATATTATATATTATATATGATTTTTATCGAGTGTCGAGTGTTTAACGGAAATGTTTACCCTGAATAATAAGGGAGAGGTTCGCAGCTCTTCTTCGAACCAACCCGTGGAATTCATCGTTGGTTTACGTCGAATATGCTAATCAATATTTTATGTTATAAGGCATGAAAAGTTCATTAATTCATTGAATCGTTCATTTCAAAAACCATTTAAGTCATTTTTTTGCTAAATTGAGTTATTACTGTGAACCGCATCTACGAGGTTATTTACATCTTGTGTGTAAAAATCACACTAGTCCCATAACACATTCATTAAATACTTCGGTCTCAATTGCAGTATTCACTGCAAAAACCTGCATGGCAATGATCAAACAGGAAAAAAATAGTGTCATCCAAAGACACATTGCATTCTATGAAGGAATTTTCACTGGCCAACCGGAGAGAAAATTGATTAAAAACGACGAAAAATTCTATTGTGTTCCATAATTTGTTATTATTAATTTAACTGCCATACTATATCTTACAAAACACCAATAATCCATTAACCTTAATATTTTTCTATATATTATAATAATATAATAATATATAATATAAAAACAAAAACTTTTCATACAAAACAGTTTCATGGCTCTACTGAAAAATTAACTACTTGGACTTATATGGTTTTTGAAATGAATGATTTAATTGAATAATTATGTTATCAAATTAATGTTTAAAAGAATATGATACTAATGAAAATCTGGCTATATGATGTAAAATTTTATTTATTACATACTTAATCACAAACACTTTTACGAAATTTTGTAACTTATAAGGTAAGAAATACAGTTTTTAACGATTTAAGATTTACGAATTTTAATAAATATAATGCAGTTGTGCAATTTATATTAACTCATGTATGTTAAAACAATGAGCGAGATTATTGCTTAGTGATACAATACGAGATAATAAAAAATATACATATAATAAAATTATACTGAATTAAGTATATACGCATATTATTACTCTAATATTTATATTTGTTATAATTTTCAAATGTAATTAAAACCTAGTATGCAAGTGTTTCATATTTTTACCGAAATGTTTTACAATAAATTACTTCTATTTAAAATAGAATTGTAAATATTTGTTTTATTTAAACCATACCTTTTAAATCCTTTACTTAAAAACAACGGTGGTACCGTTGAGAATACGTATCCAAGAGACTAAATTAAAATTACGAATTCATACTTCTAGATTTAGTGAAGCGGAAGGCTTGCAAAGTTATACATAAAACAATTGTGTACAATTTGAAATTAATATTATTTGGAATGTCATATCAATCAAATATATCGCGATAATTTAAAATCTTGACTAAATTGACACTACCAAGTTATATACATACTGACAATTAATAGAGGTGGTTCCATCCCCTCACCGGGCAGTCGCTAAATAGTAAAATTAAGTCTTTAGTACATTCTAAGAATATAAGCCTGTTAATGATCATTGCTTACAGATTTTTTTTAGCAATACTCTAATTTACTTTAGATATTACCTAAACACTTCGAATTACACTTACTGAAAATATCCATAATATTAAATAACCGATCACGAAAAAAAATGTTAAATGATTCTCAACATAATGGGTCTGGAAACGCATTTTTTTTTTAATTTTGCATTTGAATATACACCGTCAAACTTAAGTAATGTCGTTGAAATTTTTGATCTAGCACTTCAACTGGCTTCACAATTAATTATTGAAGTCGGGTAAAATTGACCACGCGTGAATTTTTCCTTTCAGGACGCGCGGCGTGTGTTACGTCACGGTTGCTCACACGCCCAGCAGTATACTGGAACCTACGTTGAACCAGTTCGCACTTCTGGATTTATCATGTCTAAAGAGAAAACGCGTTATAAATATTGAATAATACCTAGATGTACAAATACTACTATTTCTACCCCAAACAAAATATTCGTAAATGTCTATGAAACGCGACCCTTAAAAAATGAAAACGAATGATTATTCGAGTTTGCCAACTCAAGTCGGGCGAGAGGCGAGAAACGAATAGCTACTGCTGAGAAACGAACATATTTTAAAATATTTTTGTTAGTATTTTATCCATGTTACCAGATATTTGTAATTATTTTTTATTATTTGTTATTTTATGTACTTTCTGGTATCTTATAGTATTTATTTATTTATTTTCCTACTAGTTTCGGTTTAAAATTCAGCTAACATCAGGGGTTTTTAAACTGATACGACACAAATAGTTAAATATAATCTTCAAAAATATAATTTAATTTACAAAAACCCCTGATGATGGCTGAATGTTAAACCGAAACTAGTAGGAAACATAAAAAAATAAATACTAGAAGATAGATACCAGAAAGTGCTTAAAATAACAAATAATAATTTAAAATATGCTATGAATATGCTCCTTTAACGAATATATTAGATTTTGTTTCAAATTAACAAATGCTAACAAAAGGTAAGTCCACTAAATCGTGTCCACTTTATAGGTGCATGAAAGTAAGTTTTTAATTTGCCGTAGTTTCGAGTCTACTATCGATACATGGTGCGGAATTTAACTAGATAATCGTTAATAATTCAAGAAGTTATTATTTAAGGCGAAAATGTTTAAAATAAAAGTTTTTTTTTTATTTCGAGGGAGTAAATAAAGTACCTACTATATATATATTTGTAATTTGTTCTCTGTTTTAGTAGAGAACCGGGTATTCGGCCAGGGTCAATAAAAACACAATATTTGTTTTACACTTCCAAGCTTTCGGACATATGTTTGTGTCCTTCGTCAGGGATGTTACTAAAAACATTTATTAATTATTTTAGCAACAAAAGAAAACAGTATATACATATATGGGTAATTATTAGATTAGTTAAAATGAAAACTTACAATTAATTTGTGTTGTATATGATTAGTGTCATTAATCTTTTCATGACAGATAAAAATTATTTTATAATTAAATTTGTTTTTAAGAACATATATCTAGATTATATGTTTAGATAATAATTCTTCTTTATTTTTGTGTTATTTTGTCATTCCTAGATAATTCTGTTAAAAATGAATAAATATTACTAAGACCGTCGGTATCAGATTTAAAATTCATGCTATTTTTGATGTCTTTTTTAATATGATACATCTCCAGAAAAAGTCTCCCTTTTTTAGAGTTGCAATAATCTATCACAGTAGTGTTTTTTAAATCAGGTCTATGGTCAAAATTATTGGAGTGTATTGCTAAAGCACACGATTTTTTGTTGAGCTTACAATCGCTTCTATGTTGTGTTAATCTAGATTTCAACCATTGGGTGGATTGGCCGTAATACGTTAGGTTACAATCACTACATGGAATGTTGTATACTATATTTGATTGTAGTTCTGGTTTACATTTATCCCTACAACTTCGGGTTGGGTCCGTCCGTCTACTGGGCGTTGGGTGCCCCGGAATCGCAAGCCTTGCTCTGGGAAGTTCGTTGGATCCACGCGTACACTACCCTTCATTTTTTTTTTTGATGAATTCCTGGGTTTAAGTCGATCGAGGAGCGGACCAATGATGCCTTGTTAACTTCTAAGCTCATTAGGTTAGTTGTGTTAGTTTTGTTAGTTTTGATTAGTGGTATTTAGTGGCTGTCACTTGTCGAAATCATACGATGTGAGTAAACTTTTATATTCTATGGGATCGTTCGTGTTTTGTCCTTGAGTGACATGCCGCATTGCGGAATGTTTCGACGGCTCCCTAGTTTAGCTATTTCGCTTAGCCCTTTGGGGGATTTAATGAATATGATTGTGGTTACGCATCGAGTGTGTCGAGACATTGTTACTCCCACTATTACTATCTTTCTTTTTGTCATTTTTAAAAGTTAGGTAAGAAGAGACAGGGTCTACGTTTCTGGATTTTTCGTTTTTTTTGAGGGTTTGAAAAAAAAACATTCGCTTCCCGGAGTTTTTAATTTTGTTGGGGGGGAATTTGTAACGGACCGGTTTTGCCTTCGACGGGAACTGTTTTGATTTTTAATTGCGCGCCTGGATCGCCAACGAAGGCAACCGCTACGCACACGTTTTTTTAAACGTGACGTGTTTCCGATATGCGTGTGATATTTAAATCGTCGGCGAGGCGCCGCCATGAGGTAGAAGCTAGTCAACTTCCCTGGAGTGCAGAAGTGTCACGAGGTCGCAGTTTTTCTTAGGTCTATCGACAACCGGTTTCGGGGATTTAAAACGTGTCCTCCTTTAACCGCCCTAAGAGGGATTGACGGCACCAGGCACAAGGCAAGGGAGGGTACTGTACGGTTCAACTCCATACGCTCACAACATCAGAGTAAGTAATTAAACCTGACATTTTTCTTTTCGTAAAGACACGTGTCCGGCCCTTGTTACTAACGCCATGTGCTTTGCAGGCGTTTTTTTGGGTAAGGGCTAAGTAACCCAGCCAGCCAGGTTCTTGGCTAAGGGGCAACGAACATCCGGCCACAGTGGTTCCGAGAATTGGAATTTACGGACGGCGTCCCCGACGATCGCCGGCCGCCGCCCGTCCTAAGAACCAGAGCCGCCAGCGAAGTCGCCACGAGGAACGCAGGCCAGATCTATATATTTTTTTTCTTGTTCTCACTTATTTTAATTTCATTTGATATATCGTTTTTATTCTTTTGTTTAAGAATTGCGTTACGTGTTTCGTGCCGTACGTGTTTTGCGCTTTTGTAAGAAAAACGTCGCTCCGACGGCCCTTTGCATCGCGCGTTACGTATTCGCGGGATTCGGCCGAATCTGGTGAACGCGGCGCGATAAAGTTGTGGGAGGAGGTATTTATTTCAGGAAGCGTAGGCACGGTGTCCTGTCTTTTGTGTGAATAAACGCAGATATTTTACACCACAAAATTCACACCTGTTATTTTTTGTTCCCCCCACGTTTTCTCAATCGGGCATTCTTTTCAGTTTAACTTCCTATTCTCATTGCGAGATTTAAATCTGGTGGTGTGGGCGCCAGATGGTCAGCCGTTGCGACAGTTCGTAATTTCTGAACTTCGCTGACTGTCTGCCGTCAACCCACGCAGGTAGGGTGGAGTCTCCTTTGCGACGAAGTAGTGGCGAAGTTAATATTTCGTGGAGCCTTTTTTTAACCCCCCCACTCTCCGACACCAAGAGCCTGGCCCTCATCGCTGCTTCGAAGGGACCCTCCACTCGCTCCGCGGCCTAACGCGCTGATAGCCCTTCAGGCACGTCATAACATAACACTGATCACCGGTGGTTATAAAATGGTAATCGGTGTATTAACTGCGGACACAATTTTCGCTTGCCAATCATGTAATAAATCATGTTATGTTGGCAGCCGTGATATTTTTTCGGCGACGATGCCAGATCTTTTTCACTAACACATGCTCATACATGTGTGTATAACCAAACTTCTTTGACGTTCAACTTGTTACATTTGTTCTATTATTACAATGCATATTTTGCCATTGTAGATGTTAATCCATAACCACAACATTGATATCTGTACGATAAACGGTAGAGAAGTCGATGAATTTGATACGAACCGCGCACTGTCGCATAAGATTGCACGAGCGCAACAGCTGATTGCAGCCATTTTTAAATACCCAGGACAGCTGGCAACCTCGTAAAATTGTGCCATCATTATTATGATTATTATTTTGATGACGTGAACGCGAGTTTAGAAAAAATCAGAGTATAGGTATGTTATCGCAGCTGTTCCGTTATCTCCAATATTTTTAACTATTTACGATGTGATGCCATCGTGCCCTGTCGCTTTCCCACGCTTCAGTCTTTTTATTGTTTCTCTTACTTCCTCCTCGGTTATTTCGTCTTGTCCTGCTATATTTTCGATTGCTTCTTTTCCTTCTGTTAAATCTTCTACTTCCATACGTTCATGTGGGCTTGTTTGATGCACAAGTAATATCTCTTCAAAGCATTGTTTCCAACTTCCTATTATTTCTTCGTCGTTTTTTGTAGGTTCCCACCTTTTGCTTTAATATTCCTGTTAGTAGGTGGCTTTTCTGTTCATAATGTTTTTAGCACTTTGTAGAATATCTTTTTGTTTCCATAGCTATCTTTTTCCATTTTCTTCCCAAACTGTTCCCATGTTAACTGTTTTGCTTCTTCTACTAATGTTTTGACTTTTAGTCTGTGTGTTTTGTATTCATTATAGTTTTCTTTGTTTCTGTCACTAAGATATTTTTTTCCATTTCTGTTTTTTTAATTTTACTTCTGATTTTATCGTATCATCATTGCTGTTAGTGTTTGTCGTTCCACATACTTATTTTGCCGCGTTTAGTAGTATACTTTTAATATTGCTCCATAGGCCTTCCATGTCTAGGGTTTCTTTGATTTTGTCTGTTTCTATTTCTACTTTTTCTCGGTAATTCGTTGCTATCTCTTCTTGGAATAACTTGTACGTTTTTATTTTTTCTTTTGTTACATCGGTGTATTTTTTAAATTCCCTTCCTATTTTGTTTGTATTGCAATTTTGTCCTTATCCCAACTTTTGAACAATACCATGATGTGGTCTGAATGTATTTCTGGTCCTTTTTTTACTCTTGTGTCTTTTACCTCTTTTTTGGATGCTTTGTTTATTATTATGTCATCTATTAGCGACTTTTCGTTTCTACTTATTACTTCTATTGTGTATGTGTGTGGGTCTTTGGAAATAGTGTGTTGGAAATAGTGTGTTTGTTATTACTAAATTGTTTGCTAAAGAGAACTATATGAGTATTTTCCTATTTGCATTTCTGATTTGCTCTCCATAACTCCCTATGGCTTCGCCGGATTCCTCGTCTTTTCTTCCAACCCTGGCATTTAGATCTCCTATTATTATTTCTGTCTTTTGGATCCTCTGCGGCGTCTGTTGCTCCCAGAACCTGTTGTTCTCTTTTACAGAGTCATCTTCGTTTGGTCCATAAGCAATGATTAACGTTGTGTCCTGTTGTTCTTCTAAGCCCAGCTGTATCTTCAATATTATTTCAGATATACTTGTCCAGCTGTGTACGTAGCCACAGTTATCCTTTTTGATAATATATCCCACGCCTTGTTTCGCTTTACCGCTTTGGTGCACTCCGCTGTATATTAGTGTATGTTCTCCTTTTAAAGTTATTTCTCCTTTTCTTTTCTTTTTTGTTTCAGTTATTCCGAGTATGTCTATGTCAGCTTGTTCGTATTCTTCTATTAATTCGTTTTCTTCCCCTCTTACCCTTCTGATTTTCCATGTTCCTATTTTCCATATTTTAGTGTTTGCTGAATCTTTTGTCTTTAGCTTTTTACGGTATTCACTATTCCTCACATCCTGTGTCCTTTGCCTGTTTATTTGCTTCTTTGTTGCCGTGTTTCCTGTTCTTACATTCATAAATCAAATAACGAATCTCAAATGCATCAAGTTCTTCCAGCGGGTCGCTGATGTCGCTGATTAGCCAATGCCGGAACGAAACAAATTTGAAGATACACGTTGGCTGGCCCTCGTCAACAGTTGCAGAAGGGTACCTTGAAGACAGTGTCAACAATAAAATTATTATTGCTAAGCAGATAATGGGGGAAACATCTCATTATTCGGTGTCAACCACATCAGTAGTTAGTCTATGGGGATTCCAACGCAGGTCAGGTTAGTGTTCGATTAATTTAATCCGCGGTTTAATCGAACTTTTCATTCGCGTAAGTAGAGCAATTTGGGGGTAATTAGAGCATTAAAGCGGCGGATTCACGTTATAATGGGATAATCGCGGTAATTATCCGCGGTATTTGCATACAATTGCTCTAATTACGCGATTATCCGCGGTATTTGCATACAATTGCTCTAATTACGCCAGCTATTCCGCGGTATTTGCATACAATTGCTCTAATTACGCCAGCTATTCCGCGGTATTTGCATACAATTGCTCTAATTACGCCAGCTATTCCGCGGTATTTACACATAATTGCTCTAATTACGCGATTATCCGCGGAATTTGCATACAATTGCTCTAATTACACAAGCTATTCCGCGATACTTACATTATGGTGATTGTATTGGTGGGCAAGGGCCGGCCAACATGGGCCGCCGCACCCCACCCCTGCGAGGGTTATTTAAAGAAAAACGTCGTGCCGCGAGCATCAGTCTACTCCGAATAGTGTCGAAGCTCACATCTAGCCCTTCAAGTTTCTTGTGTTACCCTCTGTGCCAGCACAGATCTCCTAGTGAGTGTTATCGTGTTTTGATCAGGTAAGCTAATAAAAAAATTATTAAAAATTATTGCTGCGGGCAATAAATAAATAATTAAAAGATAAATACATCATGGAATTATCAAATATAGCTCTATCCTAGATTGAAAGCAGAACAGATCAGCCCGCTCGCAACGCTTATAATAATTTAATAGGTGAGTCTGCAGCATTAAATCAAAAAAAAAAAAAACAAATACCAACAATATTTATAAATATAGGAGAACAGTAAACATTAATTTATCCTATTTCCAGATATATCTGCTATATCACACCGCTAATTTTCACGCACGCCGCAGCTAATCCAAGTATATTGTATCAAAGTTAAATGTATGCACGCGATAAAATGATTATTATTATTTTAAGAAATGTCTATTATGGAGACAGCAAACGTCCTTGTAAGAGGTGTGGACGACTTCTGCAGACAGGATGTTCAGGACCCCCGCATCATCGAGAGCTGGCTGGGGGCAATTCGCAGGAACCTGGCGGTCCTGAATTTAGCTGTCACACAGCTGAAATGGACCTCCAACGGTACTCTCGGCCTCCTCAACGGCTTGACTAGCGCCATCACCAAGATGCAGCGTAGGCGGACGCAGCTCAAGGCGAGGCTCATCCGAGGAGGTGGAGGAGCGAGACTCCCCGCTGCCATAGATTATGTGGACCTCAAGTCGGCGTTCGCTGGGAGGATCCGTACGGGGGCGTACCTAAACCGAACTCACAAAGACCCCATCAACTTCCTGGTGGATTGCGGCCCCAGGGTTGCGACGAGGACCCGGAACGCTCTAGCCAAGGAACTGTTCTTAAAAATCAACACCACATTCTGCGGAGAGTTCACCAAGATGGCGGGCGGTGAGGAGATCTGGGAGTATAAACACTTCAACACCAAGAATGTGGTTTTTAAGAACAGTTCCTTGGCTAGAGCGTTCCGGGTCCTCGTCGCAACCCTGGGGCCGCAATCTACCAGGAAGTTGATGGGGTCTTTGTGAGTCCGGTTTAGGTACGCCCCCGTACGGATCCTCCCAGCGAACTTCGCCTGGGCGGTCACCTCAGCGCTACATCCTGCCCCCAGAGATACCGAGAGGATGTCGTCCTATCCGAGGTATGAGAGCGTCCTGAACCTGGAGGGGATCACGATGCCCATGCAAAGGCCTCAGATAGAGAAGTTCGAGCGGCAGAATTCTCTATCAATAAACGTATACATCTTGACTAAGAATAGAGGTAAATTTACAGTTAGCCCGTCACGCCTCACCCGGGATAAGCGCGATAGACACGTAAATCTTCTGCGTATTCAAGATGTATACGTTGACGAGGCCGATGATGAAGAGGATGATGCAAATGTCGCCCCCGTCCGGTATCATTATGTGTTGGTGAAAAACCTCTCCAGGCTGCTCTCATCCCAGCTGAGCAAGCACAAGATGGCAAAATTCTTCTGTGACCGATGTCTGCATTACTTTAGAACTCGGGACAAGCTGTCGGCTCACATTCAGGACTGTGAGAAGATAAACGTCTTCAAGGTGAATCTTTCCCCGGGAGGGAAGATCGTCTTTAAAGCGTTTAAGAATAAAGAGCGATGCCCATTCATAATTTATGCGGATTTTGAGAGCATCTTAAAGTCCACCGCAATCAAATTTGGCAGCACAGGTTATTTTTTGTTCCTCCCACGTTTTCTCAATCGGGCATTCTTTTCAGTTTAACTTCCTATTCTCATTGCGAGATTTAAATCTGGTGGTGTGGGCGCCAGATGGTCAGCCGTTGCGACAGTTCGTAATTTCTGAACTTCGCTGACTGTCTGCCGTCAACCCACGCAGGTAGGGTGGAGTCTCCTTTGCGACGAAGTAGTGGCGAAGTTAATATTTCGTGGAGCCTCTAGCCAAGGAACTGTTCTTAAAAATCAACACCACATTCTGCGGAGAGTTCACCAAGATGGCGGGCGGTGAGGAGATCTGGGAGTATAAACACTTCAACACCAAGAATGTGGTTTTTAAGAACAGTTCCTTGGCTAGAGCGTTCCGGGTCCTCGTCGCAACCCTGGGGCCGCAATCTACCAGGAAGTTGATGGGGTCTTTGTGAGTCCGGTTTAGGTACGCCCCCGTACGGATCCTCCCAGCGAACTTCGCCTGGGCGGTCACCTCAGCGCTACATCCTACCCCCAGAGATACCGAGAGGATGTCGTCCTATCCGAGGTATGAGAGCGTCCTGAACCTGGAGGGGATCACGATGCCCATGCAAAGGCCTCAGATAGAGAAGTTCGAGCGGCAGAATTCTCTATCAATAAACGTATACATCTTGACTAAGAATAGAGGTAAATTTACAGTTAGCCCGTCGCGCCTCACCCGGGATAAGCGCGATAGACACGTACATCTTCTGCGTATTCAAGATGTATACGTTGACGAGGCCGATGATGAAGAGGATGATGCAAACGTCGCCCCCGTCCGGTATCATTATGTGTTGGTGAAAAACCTCTCCAGGCTGCTCTCATCCCAGCTGAGCAAGCACAAGATGGCAAAATTCTTCTGTGACCGATGTCTGCATTACTTTAGAACTCAGGACAAGCTGTCGGCTCACATTCAGGACTGTGAGAAGATGAACGTCTTCAAGGTGAATCTTTCCCCGGGAGGGAAGATCGTCTTTAAAGCGTTTAAGAATAAAGAGCGATGCCCATTCATAATTTATGCGGATTTTGAGAGCATCTTAAAGTCCACCGCAATCAAATTTGGCAGCACAGGTTATTTTTTGTTCCTCCCACGTTTTCTCAATCGGGCATTCTTTTCAGTTTAACTTCCTATTCTCATTGCGAGATTTAAATCTGGTGGTGTGGGCGCCAGATGGTCAGCCGTTGCGACAGTTCGTAATTTCTGAACTTCGCTGACTGTCTGCCGTCAACCCACGCAGGTAGGGTGGAGTCTCCTTTGCGACGAAGTAGTGGCGAAGTTAATATTTCGTGGAGCCTCTAGCCAAGGAACTGTTCTTAAAAATCAACACCACATTCTGCGGAGAGTTCACCAAGATGGCGGGCGGTGAGGAGATCTGGGAGTATAAACACTTCAACACCAAGAATGTGGTTTTTAAGAACAGTTCCTTGGCTAGAGCGTTCCGGGTCCTCGTCGGAACCCTGGGGCCGCAATCTACCAGGAAGTTGATGGGGTCTTTGTGAGTCCGGTTTAGGTACGCCCCCGTACGGATCCTCCCAGCGAACTTCGCCAGGGCGGTCACCTCAGCGCTACATCCTACCCCCAGAGATACCGAGAGGATGTCGTCCTATCCGAGGAATGAGAGCGTCCTGAACCTGGAGGGGATCACGATGCCCATGCAAAGGCCTCAGATAGAGAAGTTCGAGCGGCAGAATTCTCTATCAATAAACGTATACATCTTGACTAAGAATAGAGGTAAATTTACAGTTAGCCCGTCGCGCCTCACCCGGGATAAGCGCGATAGACACGTACATCTTCTGCGTATTCAAGATGTATACGTTGACGAGGCCGATGATGAAGAGGATGATGCAAACGTCGCCCCCGTCCGGTATCATTATGTGTTGGTGAAAAACCTCTCCAGGCTGCTCTCATCCCAGCTGAGCAAGCACAAGATGGCAAAATTCTTCTGTGACCGATGTCTGCATTATTTTAGAACTCAGGACAAGCTGTCGGCTCACATTCAGGACTGTGAGAAGATGAACGTCTTCAAGGTGAATCTTTCCCCGGGAGGGAAGATCGTCTTTAAAGCGTTTAAGAATAAAGAGCGATGCCCATTCATAATTTATGCGGATTTTGAGAGCATCTTAAAGTCCACCGCAATCAAATTTGGCAGCACAGGTTAGAAATATTTCAATCGTGCTAATAATACACAATACTAATAATAATCTTGTTTTGCAGGAGAAAAGTATCAGGAGCACGAGGCGTATAGCGTTGGTTATTACGTCAAATGCTCCTACGACGATACTCTCTCATACTATCGTAGCTATAGGGGCGAAAACTGTGCTGCCTGGTTCATCGCCGAGCTAAAGCAGTTTGCCGCGGATGTCGAGACGGTGTTCAAATGTCCCCTGCCGATGAACGTGCTGACTGCCGAACAAGACTGCAAGTTTCGGCAAGCGTCATCCTGCCACATATGTGAAAAGCCGCTGGGACAGGACCGTGTGCGTGATCATGACCATCTGACCGGAGCATTCAGAGGAGCCGCTCACAACGAATGTAATCTGGAGTTCCAGGATTCACGCACCGTCCCGGTAGTATTCCACAACTTCAGCGGCTATGATTCGCATTTCCTAATCCGGGATGTCGCGCGAGGATTAGAGGGCAGGATGACGCTGGTCCCCAACAACACAGAAAAGTTCATCTCGTTCTTTAAGAGCATGGCAGGGACAGACATCAAATACAAGTTTATAGATTCCTGTAGATTCATGGCATCATCCTTGGATAAGTTGAGCTCCTACCTCGAAATCAAGAAGATAGTGCACAGTCAATTCCCGCTGTACAACGTCGAGAAGATTGACCTGCTCACCCGTAAGGGAGTATTCCCCTACGAGTACGTACAGAGCTGGGCCAATCTCGATGAGACCAGCCTCCCGAGCCGAGAATCCTTCCGGAGTCAGCTGACTGACTCCGAGATCAGCAGCGAGGATTATGCGCACGTTCAGAAAGTATGGCGGGAATTTAGCATCACCACGCAGGGCGAATATAGCGATCTATACCTTAAGACTGATGTGCTACTCTTGGCTGATGTCTTCGAGGCATTCAGGGATGTCTGCCTGAATAATTACCACCTCGATCCAGCCCACTACGTGACCGCACCGTCATTGAGCTGGGACGCCATGCTGAAGAACACGGGGGTCCAGCTTGACATGATTGGCGACGTGGATATGTTGATGTACTTCGAACGAGGTATTCGAGGAGGACTCACCCAATGTTCGAAAAGGCATGCCCGAGCAAACAATCAGTACATGAGTGACCATGATTCAGCTTCACCGACTAACTACCTCATGTACTATGATATTAATGCCATGTATGCTTGGGCAATGTCGCAGCACCTGCCTGCAGGAGAGCTGAAGTGGGTAGAGGGTTATGTCTCCTCTTTTAACTTCAACCTCCCAGACGATACCTCTACAGGATATGTCTTGGAGGTCGATCTGGACTACCCGATGCATATTCACGACCGCCATAGTGACCTCCCTATGGCGCCATCGAAAGGCAGGGCTCCCGGTTCGAAGCAGGAAAAGATGCTTGCCACGCTAGAGGGCAAGCGTAATTATATAATTCACTACAGGAATTTCAAACAATATGGAGCAGAGGGCCTGATTGTATCGAAAATACATAGGGTGATACAGTTTAAGCAGTCTCCATGGTTAAGAAAGTACATTGACCTGAATGCAGAGTTCCGGCGAAACTATCGAAATGAGTTTGAGAAGAATTTCTTCAAACTCATGAGCAACGCCGTATTCGGGAAGACCATGGAGATTGTCCGGAACCGACGAGTAATGAAGCTCGTACATAAGTGGCATGGGAGATATGCGGCAGAGTCGCTGATATCAAAGCCGAATTTCCACAGCACCAGTATCATCGAGGATGATCTGGTGCTAATCGAGCTATTGAAGACGGAGGTCTTCTTCGATAAGCCTATTTACGTGGGGATGGCTATATTAGACATCTCCAAAACCGCTCTGTACGAGTTTCACTACTCGTATATGAAGAATAAATACGGTAAGGACTGTACCCTCTGCTATACGGACACCGATTCTCTGATATATGACATCAGAACTGCTGATATCTATCAGGACATCAGGATGGATATCAGCAGATTCGATACGTCCGACTATTGCCCCGAGAATCCCTATGGCATACCGCTAGCAAATAAAAAGATCCCGGGTGTGATGAAGGATGAGAATTGCGGTAAGTAATTGAGTGTTGAAATCGATATGCTTGAAACTAATGTGCTATTTTTTTTTCTATTACAGGCCGCATCATGGAGGAGTTTGTAGGACTTCGGGCAAAGATGTATACGTGCCGAGTAACATCATCTGCGGACACCAAGAAGGCCAAGGGCATCAAAGGGCATGTTGTCAAGAAGCACATATCCTTTGCTGACTACCTGGCCTGCCTCAACACTGGTGTCGAGATGGTGCACGAGCAGAGCTCTATCCGATCCTTCAATCACCAGGTGTTCACCATCAGGCAGAAGAAAATCAGCCTGAGCCCTCGTAATGATAAGCGTCATCTTCTGCCAGGATCCCACGAGACGCTGCCCTGGGGACATTATTCGCTAGCGGTCATGGACATTTAGTGTAGTTTTAAGATGTATATATATATATATATATATATATATATATATATATATATATATATATATATATATATATATATATATATATATATGTGCGTGTGTGTGTGTGTATGTATATATTTTTACAGTTTTATTCATTATCTTGTATATTTGTTATGTTTTTATTTATTATGTTTTATTTATTATCATGTATATTTATTTATTGTATGTACATATTTTTTGATGATTTTTCTTTATTTAATATGATGTTCTCTCTATGCACTGTGGAGGGGGTGAATAAAATAAAGTATATTTACATTGTATTATTATTTTTTATTACCATATAAAATATCCATTACATACTCGTACAGAACTACAACATTTCTATAACTACAAGCTACATTCTTATCATTAAGTACATGAAGTCAGCAATAATCTCGGGTTTTTAGCAGTTTTGGGCAGGTATCATACTCTTCTAAATTAACAACGTTATCAAAAAAATTACTGAGGTATGCAACCTTTGGAGCGCCCTTGACATAGACAACATCAACTGGATATCTCCTAAATAAGTTTCCAATGTTGGATAGATTTGAGTATCCTCCGCTGTAGGGAAGTCCATGGTGCATCCTCTCCAGCCACACAATCTCTTTCTGGCAGCTCCGGCTCAGCGCGATGAATGGTTTGGGCGGCTTGAATAGGAATGTCTTTATCCCCTCGCCATCAAATGTTAGAGCCACTTCCTTGGGTGTAAATTCAGGTGTGCAAAAGCCTTGCATATCAACGACCAGCACTCGCAGCGTTGAGGCAATATGCTTGCGTAGAACAGGTTCCAGCATTCTCCCAGCTTCAGCTATGAGCCTCTCGAAACGTAGTCTGTCAGCAACAATATGTTTCCACAGTGTATGCTGATCACCCTCATGAGGTCTATACATCAACGTTATGGGGCATAAATCGAAGCTTACTCTCTTCGGCATTTAAGTGAGCTTTATAACCTCTCCTGTTTCTATGGTGTGGCACCCCCATGAGCGAGTTTGAAAAAATAACATATGCCATAATTTTGCCCACATTTTGCCAAGTATTGCCCAGTAGTTATTTCGTTTTGCCCAGCTCCCGTTAACGCGTTAGTCAATAGTCTAATTTCTAAGGTGTGGAACCCCCATGAGCGATTTCGAACAAATAACATGTGCCATAATTTTGCTCACATTTCACCCAATATTGCCCTGTAGTTGTTTCGTTTTGTTCAGCTCCCGTTAACCGATAAGTCAATAGTCGAATTTCTATGGTGTAGGACCCCCATGAGCGATTTCGAAGAAATAGCATATGCCGTAAAGTTGCCCTCGTTTTGCTTAATATTGCCCAGTAGTTGTTTCGTTTTGCCCAGCTCCCATTAACCCATAAGTCAATAGTCAACTTTCTATTGTGTGGGACCCCCATGAGCGAGTTCGAAGAAATAACATATGCCATAATTTTGCCCACATTATGCCCAGTATTGCCCAGTAGTTGTTTCGTTTTGCCCAGCTCCTTTTAACCCATAAGTCAATAGTCGAATATCTATAGTATGGCACCCCCATGAGCGAGTTCGAAGAAAAAACATATGCCATAATTTTGCCCACATTTTGCTCAGTATTGCCCAATAGTTTTTTTCGTTTTGCCCAGCTCCCGTTAACCCATAAGTCAATAGTCGAATATCTATGGTGTGGGACCCACATGAGCGACTTCGAAGAAATAACGTTTGCCATAATTATATCCACATTATGCCCAGTATTGCCCGGTAGTTGTTTCGTTTTGCCCAGCTCCCATTAACCCATAAGTCAAATGTCGAATTTCTATGGTGTGGGACCCCAATGAGCGAGTTGGAAGAAATAAGATATGCCATAATTCTGCCCACATTATATCCAGTATTTCCCAGGATTTGTTTCGTTTTGCCCAGCTCCCGTTAATCCATAAGTCAATAGTCGAATGTCTATGGTGTGGGACCCCCATGAGCGAGATCGAAGAAATAACATATGCCATAATTTTAAACGAAAAAACTATGGGGCAATATTGAGCAAAATGTAGGCAGAATTATGGCATATGTTATTGTTTCGAACTCGCTCATGGGTGTGCCACACCATAGAAATTCGATTATTGAGTTATGAGTTAACGGGAGCTGGGCAAAATGAAATAACTACTGGGCAATACTGGGCACAATATGGGCAGAATTATGGCATATTTTATTTCTTCGAACTCGCTCATGGGGTGGGACCCCATAGATATTCGACTATTGACTTATGGGTTAACGGGAGCTGGGCAAAACGAAACAATTACTGGGCAATACTAAGCAAAATGTGGGCAAAATTATGGCATATGTTGTTTCTTCGAACTTGGTCATGTGGGTCCCACATCCCACACCAGAGATATTCGACTATTGACTTATGGGTTAACGGGAGCTGGGCAAAACGAAACAATTACTGGGCAATACTAAGCAAAATGTGGGCAAAATTATGGCATATGTTGTTTCTTCTAACTCGCTCATGTGGGTCTCATACCATAGATATTCGACTATTGACTTATGGGTTAACGGGAGCTGGGCAAAACAAAACAATTACTGGGCAACACTAAGCAAAATGTGGGCAAAATTATGGCATATGTTGTTTCTTCGAACTTGGTCATGTGGGTCCCACACCATAGATATTCGACTATTGACTTATGTGTTAACGACAGCTGGGCATAACGAAACAATTACAGGGCAATACTAAGCATAATGTGGGCAAAATTATGGCATATGTTGTTTCTTCGAACTAGCTCATGTGGGTCTCACACCATAGATATTCGACTATTGACTTATGTGTTAACGGGAGCTGGGCAAAACGAAACAATTACTGGGCAATACTAAGCAAAATGTGGGCAAAATTATGGCATATGTTGTTTCTTCGAACTTGGTTATGTGGGTCTGACACCATAGATATTCGACTATTGACTTATGGGTTAACGGGAGCTGGGCAAAACGAAACAACTACTGGGCAATACTAGGCATAATGTGGGCAAAATTATGGCATATGTTATTTCTTCGAATTCGCTCATGTGGGTCCCACACCATAGATATTCAAATATTGACTTATGGGTTAACGGGAGCTGGGCAAAACGAAAAAAGTTTTGGGTAATATTGAGCAGAATGTGGGCAGAATTATGGCATATGTTGATTTTTCGAACTCGCTCATGGGGGTGCCACACCATAGAAGTTCGACAATTGACTTATGAGTTAACGGGAGCTGGTTAAATTGAAATAACTACTGAGCAATACTGGGCATAATATGGGCAGAATTTTGGCACATTTTCTTTCTTCGAACTCGCTCATGGGGGTCCCACACAATAGAAATTCCACTATTGACTTATGGGTTAATGGGAGCTGGGCAAAACGAAACAACTACTGGGCAATATTAAGCAAAATGAGGGCAACTTTATGGCATATGCTATTTCTTCGAAATCGCTCATGGGGGTCCTCCACCATAGAAATTCGACTATTGACTTATCGGTTAACGGGAGCTGAATAAAACGAAACAACTACAGGGCAATATTGGGCAAAATGTGAGCAAAATGATGGCACATGTTATTTCTTCGAAATCGCTCATGGGGGTCCCACACCTTAGAAATTAGACTATTGACTTACGGGGTAACGGGAGCTGGGCAAAACGAAACAACTACTGGGCAATACTGGGCAAAATGTGGGCAAAATTATGGAATATGTTAATTTTTCGAACTCGCTCGTGGGGGTGCCACACCATAGAAATTCGACAATTGACTATTGAGTTAACGGGAGCCGGGCAAAATAAAATAACTACTGGGCAATACTGGGCATAATGTGGGCAAAATTATGGCATAGGTTTCGTTTCGAAATTCCAACATGGGGGTGCTAACTTCACAGAGCTAAATCGTACGATAACAGTAATCTATTCTACATGGCTTAAATCCGGTGTATAATCTAATATAATGGAAACATATCTTGACTTTCTGAGGAAATCCAATATAGAACATTTAATTTTTGGTCCAATTAGATTAATAATTTCGTCGGGAATTCATTTATTGCTATCTTTCTGCTTCTCAATACGCTGGATATGTTTAGTTTTTCTTTCCGTTATACTAAATAAATGAAAAGGTTGTAAGTTGCAACTATTTAGTTTTAAATATTTCTTGTAGAACTGACTGAAGTGTGGGCATCCACTGTATTTGGTTTGGGGCGCTGCTGAGCACAACGGCAAACGGCCGCCCCCAAACTTGGCCGCCCGCGTGCGCCGCACGCGTTGCACGCCCGTCAGGCGCGCCCCTGGGTATATCAGATGTGTGCCGTGATTCTGCCTCTAATATACGATCTCCCGAAAACCCTAATAAACTCCCGATAGTGCCTTTATCAGGCGAAAAATCAATGCTGAATATACTTTTAAGCTCGCACTGTAGCGTATTATTATTTGGCTTAAGCGAAAAAATATTATCGGCGAGCTGATCCCCACTGCCGGATAATAACTGCTGCTGCAAGTACGACTCAATATCGCTAATTTCGTATGAGCCTGATGGTATTACAATTTCCTTACCCCCGTTATATATAAACTTATTACACCCTTCCTCAATATTCGGTATCGTATTATATGTATGTAGCCCTATTAAGCCCAAGCAATAAGATGACCTATCATCGAGCTCGATCGGCGGATAATAATCAGCGCTGAGGATGTTAGTTGTACCTTGCAAGGTGAATGTCTGAGACATGACTGAGATATGTCGGTACATGCAGGGCTATTTATACAAAAATTCCAAGCACAAATGACCACAATTATAAGTGTTGAACCTCTGATAGCGGTGTCTATTATATGTGATTTTGCTATCGCTCAGGTAGCTTACAAGTTCCGGGGGCGGGGCCAAATCCCCAAAACTGTCAAAATACTCGACTGATCTGCCGCGCTTTCTATAGGCCATTGGGTGAGGTTTGGGGGAGGTTTTGCGGGTAATGTATCGCGCATGAATACGCCTCGAAAATATTTTATATTTTTAGCATGCTCGTTTAGATCGATGTTTGTGAGGGCGCGCTTGGGCAGCTTAATTAGTTTTTTGGCGCAGCCAGGAATAGACCCATGCCTTTCCGATATGGCTTTAAAAATAGCCCCTTACCGTTTTTACCTAAAGCTATAGTTTTAGCGGACGCTCGAGCATCTCCCACCGACTTCACAGCCTTATATATGCCGGCCGCGCCTCCAGCCAGCGAGCCTAGAGCACTAAGTCCGGCGAATATTGGTATTAGCGGGAGGATACCTCCTCTCTTTGGTATTGGGATTATTCTCGGTACGCGGATTTTTTTCTTACCGCCAGCCTCGCGAACGGCCATTTTTGCTGCAGCTAGTACAACTCGACTCCCCTCCTTAAATGCCTGAGAACTACCGATTTTACGCTTAAACTTTTTTATAGCCTTTCTAGCCTTCATGACCACCCCACTTCGCATAGCTGTCTTCGGGAGACCCATCCCCATCTTCCTTTTCGCCTTCATCATGTTCGTCACTATCCACGCAGCGCTCTTCTCACCTAGCTTTGCGTTTTGCGACTTGACTCTGGCCCAGGCGGCCTCTTCGAGCTCCTTATCAGCTATATGACGCTCGCTCAAGCTTTTGTTCTGCGAGTAGCGGATGTCGTGTTGTTTACAGGCGCTGTCTAGAGGATTTATGCCAGAATCTCCTCGTTTTAACCTCTTTTCCAACTTTGTACCAGGACCACAGTACTGATAACCGGGTATGTGCGCCTCGAACGGGAGTGCGTTTATTACTGAATTGATGATGCCTCGACCTTGATACATATTCATCTGAACCTTTCGATCCGCTCGACCCCTATATATATAGCACATCCGCGGTGCAGGAGGTTAAGTACGATGAAGGTCGTCAAGCAGCAACAATCGCTGGAGGTGCTCAATATGGATCAATGGACGGGTGATGGGTTTGAGGCGAGCTTCACAAGACACAGCAAATTGCTACCCAATACAATCAGGGCGCTAGTATGCGGACCCTCTAATTGCGGCAAATCAAACGTCATGTTCTCATTACTGTTCGCCGACAATGGATTGCGATTTGAGAATATCTATATCTTTTCCAAATCGCTATATCAGCCTAAGTATAGAATGCTAGAGCGATTAATGGCCAATATTCCAGAGATAGGATATTTTGCATATAAGGAAAACGAAGAAATAATCGACCCTTCCGAAGCCGAACCACATTCAGTATTTATTTTCGATGATGTTGCCTGTGATAAGAAGGAAAAAGTCAGAGAATATTTCAGCATGGGTCGTCACAGTCAAGTCGATTCATTTTACCTCTGCCAGACTTATTC
This sequence comes from Othius punctulatus, assembly GCA_951805005.1. NCBI lineage: Eukaryota > Metazoa > Arthropoda > Insecta > Coleoptera > Staphylinidae > Othius > Othius punctulatus. The sequence continues at coordinate 66,419,982 of OX638138.1, read as the reverse complement.
GAGAATACCGAAACACCTTATCCGAGATAATGCAAACTTTATCATGCTATTTAAGCAAGATGATCTAAATCTCAGGCATGCATATGAGGATCATGTTAGTGCCGATATGAAGTTCGAGCAGTTTAAGGCTATGTGTATGGCGTGCTGGGATGGGAGATATTCCTTAATAACGATAGATAAGGATAGCGATATAGCTGAGGGCAGATATAGGATAGGTCTGGATGAGTTTATATTACTTGATTCGCGCGTCTAGACAGGTTTTGACGTGTTAAAACTTGTCTCGCAGGTCGAAACACTCTCGCTGACAGCTAATTAGTATAAATTACGACCGCATCTGGTAACGCTTCATTGTGAATTCAACCTTGGTACAGTACACATCATGAGCGATTTAATAGGTTGATATTGAGAATGCGATACGTCGTAAAGTATTTGCATTAAAATTAGAACGAGGTGATAATAGCGCGATGCTGGAGCGTCGCTATAAGCCAATCACAGATCCTCTTAAGAAGTTAACCCTGGCTCAGGCTCCAGTGCCGCCGGCAATGCAGGCTCAACCCTTAGTACGACCACCGCCACCAATACAGGCTCAACCCCCCGTACGTTCACCGCCTCCAATGCAGCCTCGACCCGCAGCACGTTCTGCGCTACATCAACCGCCCACATTCAACATATCCTATACTCCGACAACTCCTCCAACACGTTCTGCTCTGCTTCAACCGCCTGCAACCAGCATGTCTACACCCATCATACTCCCGCCTTTACAGGCAACACCTGCAACCCCTGTTATACGTTCCACACCGAAAGCAGAAGTACAACGCCATATCGCCAAGCTACAAAAGGCTTCGAGGGATCTAAAGTTTTCGGAGTATGGTAGTGAGGCTGACGATGAGCAAGATATGAATACATCGTCTAGAGGGGATGAGCTCTTACATTTACTGGACGGCATGCTGCCTACACATAGAAAATATTTCACCATGTTAGTTAGGGGTGATGATAAGGACTTAGATAAGACATTCGGTGTAGTCTATAATCATGGTGCTGGGGGATTTCATCTGGGTAACTCACCTATTAACCCAGATGGGGAGGATCTTTTAGTCGGGCGAAGCATCTATGCGGGGACCCCTGGCCACTATGATCTGATTTTTAGTAAGAAGCCAAAATCATTTAGCGACACAGATGTAACCAATTATACTGATATCATCGATAAAACCAAAATCGCATATTTCAATTTCGATGAAAACAACCGCGTTCGAGTAAATAACTCACATAAATATAAGAAGTTTATCGCACCTTTATTAAAGAGCACGAGTTCGCCAGCTCTAACTAGATCTCGCGTTAAAACTACTGTAGGTCTAGGGTTCGACTCTGAGATGCAGTGCGACTTAAAAACCCCCGTACAATACCGCTATTGGGATAAGATAGAAGAGCTGGTGGATAGGCTATGTCTGCTACATGCTGCTAGGAATGCTGAGAATAGCAGCGTCGGTAATGAGATTCTGGCTATTGAAGAGGAGCTCCGCGAAGCTGATATAATTGAATAAAACGAACGACATGTGCGCTACCTGCTCAAATATACGATGAGCGTCGACAAGTTCGGACGTTTCTTTAGAGCGGGAGGCACGCGAAAATGCTCTCGAGGACGCGATGGCGTAGGATTTATGCTAACGTCGAGCGGTCATTATGATTTAAATAATAGACGTCTCACACGCATAAAGGAGCCTGCGGATTTGGACGATGCGGCTAGCAGGAGGTTCGTGGAAGATTCTTTGAACAAGATGGAGGCTGATATTTTAGAGCGTGCGGCTAGTGCTGCTCGCAATAAACTGGCACTTTATTCGCAGGCTGCTGCGCATAATATGCAAAATCTGCAGAAAAATATCGATGCGAAACTATCTGATCTGAAGAAGCAGCAGGAGGAAAAACTGCAGGCTAATGATGCGTCTAATGTGTGGGAGTTATCTATCCTGCAAAATCAGCAGGAAGATAAGCTGCATACTTATGGCGTTACTATTAATCAGGTATTGGATGCTCTGAAGAAGCAGCAGGAAGAAAGACTACAGATCCATGATGTGATTGCTGTTCGTGAGTTAGACGATCTGAAAAAGAAGAGTGAGGATAGCGATGTAAAGCTGAAAGAGATGGTGTTCACCAGAGTAGAGCAGCTGCGCGAGTTATATGTTCAGTTGTCGGCTGAGAGAGAAAAACTTCAGGCTTATGGCGCTGCTTTTAAGCAGGAATTGGATGATGCGAAGAAGCAGCAGGAAGAAAGAATGGAGGCTCACGATGCGCTTGTTATAGGCGAGTTAGCCGACCTGAAGAAAAAGCGCCAGGATGATGATGTACATTTGCGAGAGCTGATACATACCAAAGTACAGCAGACTATAAGAGAGAGCAGACGTACTCCGGGCGTCACTCCTCGCAAGCCCGTAGCCGCACCTAAATAATGAGTGCTATTAAGAGCGGTATCGTTGATGAGCTCCATAGACCCGCCCGTGTTAACTTTGGGAGGAGGACGGTCATTAAAGGTCTTGATAATCTATGGCAAGCTGACTTGGCAGAATTCTCCTTTTACGCTCGAGATAATAAGGGGCACAGATTCATTCTGGTGGTGATTGACTGCTTCTCCAAGTTCCTATGGACTCGACCACTAAAGGATAAAACTGCTAAATGCGTTAGTGCCGCTTTCGCCGATATTTTTCACGGGCGTCGTACTCCGAAGAATTTGCAGACTGACAATGGTACTGAATTTTACAACTCTACGATGAAGGCGCTGCTAGCTAAATATAAAGTGAATCATTATTCATCCTACACTAAAATCAAGGCATCCATCGCTGAGCGCGTGATACGTATGTACTATAAAAAATAGTCTTTATGGATCGTTTAGTCTGAGGGGGACATATTCGTGGATAGACATTCTCACCGATGCCACCGCCGAATATAATGTCAGGAAACATCGTACTATTGGCATGAGACCCTGTGACGTCACCAAGAAGCATGAACAACATCTTCTAGATACCATTTATTCGCACGTTAAAATGTCCGGTGTGCGAAAGTTTAGTGTTAATGATGTAGTTCGAATAAGCAGGCAGAAAGCGTTATTCGAGAAGGGGTACACGCCAAATTGGTCGGCTGAATTATTTAAAATTAGGCAGGCTCGAATCACAGATCCTGCCTCATATCTGCTCGAGGACATGCATGGGACCCCCATACGCGGAGCATTCTATAATGAAGAGCTGCAGCTGACGAAACATCCTGATACCTACCTCGTTGAGAAGGTCTTGAAGCGGAAGGGCAGCAAAGTCTTTGTCAAGTGGCTGGGCCATGATAATGTATTTAATTCCTGGATAGATAGTACACATGTATTGTAATATATTTAATTCCTTGATAGAGATGTAACATGATGAGCAATAAATCTGTATTATTATTATCCGTTGTTTTTATTTTTCTATATTTATTGCAGGTGGTTAATAAGATACATAATTAGATATAGGAGATATTTATTTTAAACTTTCATATGTTGACATTGTAGCATCATTATACATACATAAATATTCTAACATTATTTGTGCTCGAAACAATTTTTTATGTGGAGCTATTAACGTCATAATATTATCCATTAAATCTCCAGTATTCATTTTTGCGCATGTATATAACAGTCCATTATAATAGTCTTTAAACGCGCACTCTGATAAAATATCTAATTTAGAGTCTACTAGCTTTTTAATGCGCACCAGGGTATGTACAGCCTCTTCGGACAGAGCTATCTTGAACTCCCGCTGTTCGATCCACAGTGAGGCCGCTCTATATATCTCGAACTGGTCCATCGATATGGGTTCGGTCAATCCTCCAATGTCGAGCGTGGTAAACTGCTTCCACTCGTCCACTGTGAAGAATATCGAGGTGAATGGACCCCATATTTTGACGATGGGTATGAAACCCGCAGTCGAACTTATCCCAATGCTCGTGTGCTTTGTTTGGGCTTTATTGAGTGGGAATGTAGAGCCGCCCAGAAGCGTCTCCTCCAATGTGAATTCTCGGTCAAACCTCTTCATTAGGATATCGATGCGATCCATCTCTTTGCGCTGTCACTTAAAGACTAAACACTTATCTTTAATGCTGCTATCTGCTTGATGATTTCGATGTTGCGCTTGCGCGGCTACTCGATCGCTCACTCTCTCTTGCAATGTAGGAAAATTTAGTGTTGAATAAGTATATATTATTCTTATTATTTATTTATTTATTTATTGTGCTGCTTAGTTAGATATATTACAGAAATATTTTAATCCTAAAATTTTGGCTTCGCCATTTGTGTCGTGAGTTCGCGCATCTCGACCATCCTACTGATTTCATCGATCTTATACTTTGGCATCAGCGTCCTATCTCGCAGCTCTCTCTTCATCACTCTCAAACGACAGTCCATTGTCCGATCTCCTGCTGATGTACAGACCGCGTGCGACTGCCTCCCCAAACTCATCGCTACTGATGCTGTTGAAACGCTTCGGTAGGAATAGGATCCCCTGCTCCAGCTCGACCGTTTGCTTCTCGCCAAATTTGGTGGTTATTTTCCTGCCTTCGATGATGCGATAGTGAACGTCCTGCTGCAGTTCGCCGATTTTGATGGTAGCTTTTACCATCCCAATCTTATTCAAGCTGCTTACAAACTCCATATCTGCGAGCAATACAATACAAACTATTAATTCATGCTGATTCAAACGCTACATTAAATTACGATGTGAGGCATCTGCTATATATCCAGGAAAATGCATTTAAATCGATTAAGTTTATACCGCTGCACCAATAATTTTTATTTAAATTGGGGCCCGCGGATATTTAATTTAATATAAATGAGCACTTACCTATTCGAAACTGGGCGGCTACTCGTGGGCGGCGCGGGGGCGGTGGGGTGGGGGTGGTATGTTGGCCGGCCCTTGCCCACCAATACAATCACCATAATGTAAGTATCGCGGAATAGCTTGTGTAATTAGAGCAATTGTATGCAAATTCCGCGGATAATCGCGTAATTAGAGCAATTATGTGTAAATACCGCGGAATAGCTGGCGTAATTAGAGCTATTGTATGCAAATACCGCGGAATAGCTGGCGTAATTAGAGAAATTGTGTGCAAATACCGCGGAATAGCTGGCGTAATTAGAGCAATTGTATGCAAATACCGCGGATAATCGCGTAATTAGAGCAATTGTATGCAAATACCGCGGATAATTACCGCGATTATCCCATGAAAACGCGAATCCGCCGCTTTAATGCTCTAATTACCCCCAAAATGCTCTACTTACGCGAATCAAAAGTTCGATTAAACCGCGGATTAAATTAATCGAAAACTAACCTGACCTGCGTTGGAATCCCCATAGACTAACTACTCACATCTATCCGTACTGTTCCAGTTCTTCCAAACATTAATTTAACCAATTGTGACTCTTGTACAATTAATATTACATTGTAAAAGCTGTTAAAATAAAATCTGTTGATAACAAACTTTTTTAATCTTAGAGTGTGGCAATAAATTTGACAAGTGCGGCAAGAAATCATGCCTAAGTGCTGCAACGTTTGTTTAGAATGTTGATATGTTGACATTTCGACACAACCGTAGAAAAAGTTATAAAGTATAAAGTAATGTAAGATATAGTTATATCTAGTAGTAAAAAAATTAACATTAATAAATTAAAAATAATTCTAAATGAAACAAAGGAAATTTATTTTTGTAATAATAATTGAGGCGTTCATTTTAAAAACAACAGAAGTCCAAAAATGCAAAAATCGAGTTATTAACAGTAAACGGCTCTGAAGACCAGTGTCTGTGCACTAACCAACCCGTTTTCTCAAAAAACAATACAAGGTGCCTGTAACAGGCCAATGAAAATATAGCAATTCTTTAAAAACGACACTTGTCTATGGGTTTTTTTTCTTTAGTGTGAATATCTAAACAAACAGCACGAAAAATCAGCAAAACTGAATAATCTTAGAGACTTAATGGGTTTTTTAGAGGAACTCCAAAATATATGATTTTATGAATCGTTTTTTGCTGAGCAATATTTCAAATCAAATCAAATCCAATCAATATTTATTCACGAATGATGAAGTACAGGCAATACACAAATAATATTACAATGAGCTACATATCTGCACATTTATTAACATGAAGGTCGTCACAAATATTTGACTTAGGATATATAAGACATACGCGGGAGTTTACAACTCCCTTATGTCATACAATTCCCTTTTGATAAGGTATTCAGATAATCTAATTTTAAACAGGTTTAGTTCGTTTATGTCTTGTAATTCGCGAGGGAGGTTGTTGTAGAATTTCAGCCCATTATATGTTGGAGATTTTTCCGAGACAGTTACGATATGTACCGGATAAGCATAGCTACGATTACTAATTGTGTTATGGTTATGATGGAAGTGATATTGGATGAACTTGTTCTTGTATTTGAAATTAAATACCAGAATTTCTAGTACATACAAACTGCAGAAAGTAAATATGTTTGCTGATTTGTAAAGACCCCTACAGGAATCATTATTTTTAAGTCCAAATAAAATCCTTATTGCTTTTTTTGTGTCCGAAATATTTGTTTGGACTGAACGCTATTTCCATAGAATATTATTCCGTATCCTAACAACGATTCAAACATTGTCTTGTATATTATTATTAGTGTGTGCTGATCCACAAAATGTTTGGTCACTCTTAATGCATAACACACAGACAGTAGTTTTTTTGTTTACGTTCTGGCAATGGACATTCCAATTTAATTTGTCGTCAATTACCATTCCAAGTACTTTAGCATGGGAATGGATTTCGATTTCTAGTTTTTTAATAAAATCTAAATTGACGCCAAATTTTCCGAGGTGAACAGCATTGGTTTTCGATTTATTTAATATCAGCCGATTTATTTCCATCCAACATTGACATGTTTCCATTATATCGATAGTTTTGAATTCAAGACTCTGAGCGGTAGTGCCGCGAACAAGTAGGTTTGTATCATCGGCATAAGTTTTTACAATACCTTTGTCTTCGAGGTGTTGTGGTAAGACATTGACGTATATCAAAAATAATATTGGTCCCAGTATGCTTCCTTGTGGTACCCCGATATTTGTCTCAGCTAAAGCAGAGAATTTACCATTTACATGAATCTTTTGGTATCTGTTTTTAAAAAATGTTCGAATCAAGTTCAGACACACGCCTCGGACCCCATACAGCTCCAGTTTTTCTAGCAATATATTGTGGTCCATTGTATCAAATGCCTTGGATAAGTCAAGGAAAATGCCCAATGGCATTTGTCTCTTCTCCAAGGCATCTATCACACTATCTAAATATTCTAATATTGCTGTATTCGTAGACCGGTTTCTTAGAAACCCGTGTTGTGCTCCGTTAAATAAATTATTATTATTAAAAAAGTCTATGATTCTGTTTGCCATTACTTTCTCTGTTATTTTTGAGAACAAACTTAACAGGGTTATTGGTCTATAATTTGCTGGATCGTCCGGGTTTCCACTTTTGAATATTGGTACTGGTATTCCTATCTTTAGGCATTTGGGAAATATTCCTGTCTCTAATGTCTTATTTATCAAAAAAGTTAAAGGTGTTATGAAACTATTTATACCTTTTTTTAATAGTTCTGAATAGATTTCGTCACAGCCTGAGCTTTTTTATTTTTTAATGAAATAATGTTATTATATATTTCAGTCGGTGTTACAGGACTTAATATGTTCGTGACTGACTGAACGTTGGGCAAACCTTTTGTTAAATTTGATGCTACGTTTGTAAAATAGTGATTTAGTTCATCCAGTTTATCATCCAACATATTATGTGCTGATCTATCTGTTTTAGTAGTTTTCCTAATACATGTGTTTATTGCGTGCAAGGTAGCTTTATTTTTATTATCACTGTTTAAAATTATGTTTTTAAAAGGAGCATGTATTCACATAATACCTGCTTATACATAGATTTTGCGTTATCATTGTAATCCCTAAGTACTAACAAATAATCAAGCACATTCTTGCATGAGACGATCTCGGGCGAGCATACTTTCCACATACGATGTTTGGTTTTACGCGCGTGTTTAGTTAATACAGGACAACTTTGATCCAGTGCGGATCGCACTACTCGCATGAAAGCATCCCAGGCTGCATCTACACAATTTAATGAAAATATTTCATCCCATATATTACAAGTACTTATTATATCTACAAAGTTTAAAACATTTTCGGTACTTAAGACACGTCCAGAAATTTTCACTGGATGTTGTCTTATGCAATTGTTAGTTTTCCATTTTAACTTTTGTGCACAATGATCAGACACATGAGCATCAAAAACACATGTCCCATAATCTTGCTCCGCTTGATAATTATATTATCTATTATTGATGACTTATTATTTGAGATTCGTGTAGGTGTCTGTATTGCTAATTTTGCGTTATAGCTAAGGACCATGCCTATTAACTCACGACTATCTTGTGTATTTTCCGCAATATCAACATTAAAGTCGCCTGCTATGAAGTATGTAACTTCTTCATTTGTAAGTTTATCTGGTAACATATCAAGCTTACATAGAAACGTCTCCACATATTGCGTATGAGGCGCTCTATAAATTACTACGCAAACATACTTATTACCTTTTGTTCTCCATTACTAGTATAGCTAGGCCGATTCTGCCCCATTTTCCCATAAGCATTAACATGGGGGTCTAATTTAACATTTCAGCCATTTTTTTTTTCGGTCGTCCAGTTCGAGTACCGATATTTCTACAACGGGTTGCCTATGGGTCTATGTTGTGTTGCACGAGGGATTTGACGACAGCGCGTGAGTTTTATTTATTAATCATAATTTTTAATAATTATTATTATTTATTAATAATAATAATTATTATTATTGTTATTATTATTATTCAAAGCATATTTACCTAATAAAAATTTACACGTCACCCAAGAATCGAACCCGGCCCGGCCGCGTGATAGACAAGAATGTTACCAAATGCACCAAGCTTCCAGTTATTAAAACCGCTCCCGAATAATCGTTTAATACTGAAGAATTAAAATTACTTAAAGGACATCACCTACAAAAAGACAAAAAAATATGAAAGGAGAATAGGAAAAATGAATAGGAAAAGTACAGAATAAAATCAATAATCAAAACCCAATTCCAAATATTAAAGAAAGAAGAAATACCAATCAGACTTATTATTACATAAATTAACTCGCCAACACATAAAATAGCTAAAATCATAAACAGCATCATTAATACCATCATTCAATACAAAACCTACACACACAATTAAAACCAGAACAGGACTTATAAGCCACATAAGCAATGAAAATTACCAACATATTACTCTCTAGCTTCTTTTGACATAATAAATTTATATACAAATATGTTGAGAAATGCAATTCCACCAGTTCGGTTCTCCCGCCACGCCACCTTGTGCCGCCGGTTTCTGTTCTGATTAGGTTCTAATCCCAACTAATATATTGTAACTGACAATTGTGAACATGTTAATATAGACTTTGTTTTCCAAGTGGCAATAACGCATTTGTGTTTGTTTATCTCGCCTAACCTCGACCTCCACAAAGACGCACTTCATCAGGTTATGGGCCCAGAATAATCTCTGGAAGGAAGGCATTCGACGAACACGTACAGTGGTATATCATGAAGCCGCCAATTTGAGGTTATGGCCGAGGACATGCGCTACAAAATCCCGCTGTTCGATGGAACCAATTACGATAACTGGAAATTTCGAATTGAAACGTACCTGGACGAGCTGGAGCTTCTGGAATGTATTGAACAACCACTTTCTACACTCCTGGAGGGAGTAGAGGCCACGGATGCTCTGACAGCTCTCCAAAAGGAACGTGAACAGGTAGCAATTGGGAAGCGTGATAAAAAGTGTAAGTCTGTCATTATACAGATTATTTTTTGACGTTTCTCAAAACCAATGATATATTTCGATTTTTGTCATATTGATACTTCTGGACCAATCCCGTCATTATTATACTGGGAATATTCTCTAGAGATTATTATAGTGGGAATAATCTCGGTAGCTAGGTTCACTCTTGTCAATCAAAATATTTGTCAAATTATTAATTTATCAATCATATTAAAGTGTCATACAAAATGAATAAAAGTCGCTTTAGCTGCGTTTCGCATACTGAAATTGATAAAGAAATACTAGAAAGCAAAAAACGTCAAAAAATAATCTAATCAAATATAACTCGAGAGTTCGATAAATTAGAAAATAATTTGACAGATTATGTCTCAAACTTGTTGCCATTTGGCAATAGTCACTCGAGCCCTTCGGGCTCTCGTGACTATTGCCTGGCAACAAGTTTTCGACAATCTGTCAAATTATTTTCAATTTATTCTCACTCTCTTGTTATATTATTACTGAGAATTGCTGAAAATCAATTAGAGTACGTCAAAGACGGAAAAACCGCGTTTGATATTTGGCAAACGTTGCGGAACACTTTCGCTCGAAAAGGAATTGCCAGTCAACTGCTCATAAGGAAAACTCTCCTAACCATGAAATTTAATTCAAGCGAAGAAACCCTTGAAGCTCACTTCTTGAAGTTTGACAAGCTGATTCGAGACCTCAAATCTACGGGAGCATCGATGGAGGAGACGGACATTGTGTGTCATCTACTTTTGACGATGCCCGCGGAGTACGACGTCGTCGTGACTGCCATTGAAACTCTTTCAGAGAGCAACCTGTCACTGAGCTTCGTCAAAAATCGCCTTCTCGACGAACAGGCGAAGAAGTTAGGGGTTCGGCACGATGGAGAGGTCCAACCATCAACGGCCTTATCAACGCCATCCCAGCGATCCAAGTGGCCACCGAAGTCCAAAACCAATTACAACAATAGGAACATCGACAAGCGGAACTACCAATGCCACAACTGCGGTCGCTTTGGACATTTCCGGACGGAGTGCAGGAAACCACCAACCAACCGAGAAAAGCCTCAGCAGGAGGCACACGTTGCAGTAGAGACGAAAGAGGAAGATGAGGAAGAGGTTTACACCTTTCTGGCTGCTCCCGATAGTACTGAAACAGTACATTGGTATTTAGATTCAGGCGCTTCTGAACACCTAGTGAGCTCGGATAAATTCCTCTCGAATGTTCGAGACATTGACCGCAAAATTGTTATAGAAAGCGCCAAGGCAGGCTCGACACTGACTGCAGCAAAGCGAGGAGACATTCACGTCCAGTCTATCGTGGATGGAAAGATAAATAGAATAATCATTCTGAACGTCCTCGTGGTTCCTGGATTGCAATTCAACCTGCTTTCAGTTTCAGTGTTAGAAAAGAATGGGCACGTAATCACTTTTGAACGAAGTAGAGGAGTTATTCGGAAGGATAACAAGATAGTGGCAATTGCCACGAGAAAGCAAAAGCTGTATGAGCTCACATTCAAGCTCATCGGGGAAGCAGCTAACCTGTGTGAAATGGAAACCGGTACGGATCTGTGGCATAGACGCTTGGGTCACATGGCACGACATCATTGCAAAAACTGAAACCATTGGTCGAGGGCATAGATGCAATCGGTGCAGAGGACGACAAACAGATCTGCCCGACCTGCGTAAAAGGTAAGCAGACCAAATTGCCTCACCAACAACCACGTAAGCGCGCCAAGAGGCCATTGCAACTTGTGCACAGCGATCTGTTCGGCCCTATAGATCCAAAGTCCTACAGCAGACATCGCTATGTACTGACGTTTATTGATGATTTTACACATTTCACTGCTGTGTACCCATTAAAGTCCAAGTCGGAAGTCTTCCATACCTTCAAACTCTACGAGGCTATGGCCACAACTCACTTCAATTTGAAGATATCACAATTTAGATACGACAATGGTCGCGAGTACCTATCCACAGAGATGAAGGAGCACTTCGAGCAGCAAGGAATCCGATTCGAGATCACAATTCGTCACACGCCGCAGCAGAACGGAGTTGCGGAGAGGATGAATCGAACAATCCTGGAGAAATCGAGATGTATGCTCCTCGACTCTGGCTTGCCGAAGAAACTGTGGACGGAAGCGGTATTGGCGGCGGTCTATTTGATCAACAGGAGCCCGACGAGCGCCCTGGAAAAAACCATTCCTGCCGAGCTATGGTTTGGACGAAAGATGGACCTAAAGAAGTTGAGGGTGTTTGGCTGCAAAGCCTACCTACACCTACCCAAACCACTCATACAAGGAAAATTCGACTCCAGATCAAAGGAATGCTACATGATCGGTTATTGCGATAATGGCTACAAGCTATGGTCTCCGGAGGATGAGAAGGTGATCTACGGCCGTGACGTCGTCTTCGACGAGAGGCGGCGGAGAGGAGATCAGGGGAACCTCAGAGCCGACTTCTACAACAACAATGTCGAGGACACTGATGGCGCGGAAGACGTCATCACATCTCAAGAGTAGGAGGAGGAGGTTCAACCAGGCATCTACTTAAGAAGGAGCACCAGGACCAGAGCCGCGCCCAGGCGCCTTGAAAACTACGTGGTTTTAGCCCTAGCTGCTGAGACCTTCGTCGAGGACCTGCCCACACCGTTCTCATCGATTGAAGGCCGAGGGGCGCAACGCACTGGTACCGAGCTGTTGACGAGGAGCTGGCAGCACTCGAGGAAAACAAAACGTGGTCCCTCACTGTTCTACCGAGAGGAAGAAAGGCGATCAACAACAAGTGGGTGTTCAAGATCAAACGAGATGAAGACGGGAAAATCGTGCAATACAAAGCCCGACTGGTCGTGAAAGCTTGTTCACAGCGGAAAGGCTTCGACTATGATGAGTTCTATGCTCCAGTCGCCAGACTGACAACGCTTAGAACTCTCCTAGTAGTCATCAACCACCAGGACCTCTACACCAGACAGTTGGACGTGAAGAACGCTTTTCTTCACGGCAGACTCCAGGAGGAAATTTATATGCAGGTACCCGAAGGCTATGACAGTAACCCAGGTTTAGCCTGTCGACTTAACAAAACCCTTTATGGGCTGAAGCAAGCCCCGAGAGCATGGAATGAAAAATTTAACAACTATGTTCAATCGCTCGGATTTCACCAATCTGAATACGACAAGTGCCTATATACATTATTCACTCAACAAAAGAAAATCTACCTGCTTGTCTATGTGGACGATATTCTGATAGCGAGCAGTAGTCAACAAGCACTGAACGATGTCGGATCCCTTCTCCAACAGAAGTTTAGGATGAAGGATCTGGGAGAGCTTCGAATGTTTCTCGGAATAAAGGTACAACGGACAGTACGAGGGATGATCCTGAGCCAAGAGAATTATCTTCAGAACCTTCTGGTACGATTCGGAATGGACAGCTGTAAAGGTGCCCACACACCGATGGAGGTGAAACCATCACAGAATATCGACGGCGACTCCATCATCGAGACAAAACCATACCGACAGATGGTGGGATGTTTGATGTATGTAATGTTGACCACCAGACCGGACCTCAGCGCATCAGTCAACTTTTGCAGCAGATTCCAGAGCTACGCTACTGAGCAGCAATGGAACACACTGAAACGAATCCTCAGATACATCCATGAGACCAAGCATTTTGGACTCTACTTCCCAAAGCAGCAAACAGCTCCATTGGTCGGTTACGCCGACTCGGATTGGGCAGAGAACGCTGATCGAAAATCTATCTCTGGGTATCTGTTTCAAGTTCTAGGTTCCACGGTCAGCTGGACCACCAAAAAGCAGAGCACATGGCAGGCACAGAGACATGGCAGGCACCGAGCTTATCCGGACGAGAGGGCTCCTAGGGGAACTGGGCATTGAGTGCCCCCAACCGATTACTATTTCCGAGGACAACCAAGCCTGCATTCACCTCTTGCAGCGCTGGCAACATAGTCGTCTAAAACATATAGATGTGAAGTACAACTACATTCGAGATCTTCACATGTCTGGCCAAGTAGAGGTGAAGTACGTCCCCACCACCGACCAGCTTGCGGACATCCTCACCAAAGGGCTCCCCAAGGCGACTTTCCAAGACCTTAGAATAAGGCTGGGACTCCAAGAACAGTGAACCTCTTGAACTGCTGGATTGAGGAGGAGTGTTGAGAAATGCAATCCCACCAGTTCGGTTCTCCCGCCACGCCACCTTGTGCCGTAGGTTTCTGTTCTGATTAGGTTCTTATCCCAACTAATATATTGTAACTGACAATTGTGAACATGTTAATATAGACTTTGTTTTCCAAGTGGCAATAACGCATTTGTGTTTGTTTATCTCGCCTAACCTCGACCTCCACAAAGACGCACTCCATCATAACAATAACAGAATCACCTGCTTGCCAACATAATTAAAAAAAATTATACACAAAAAAACAACAATACCCACGCATATTCAACCTAATTAAATTAACTTTAGAATAAAACTTTTGTGTGTATTCAACAGCAACTTCTATAAAATGAACGCCTGTGGGCTCATCACTAAGCGGAACATCTCCCAATTACATTATCTACTGTTATGGATAAAATAATAAGAAAAGCAGAAAGAAAAACAAAACCAGTAGTATTTGGACACAGAACTCTAAAAAGAGTACAAATACACGAATGTGCGTTCGCCGATGATGTACTACTGGTAGCAGGTAGTGAAAAATATTTACTTGAGAATTTAAAAATATGACTAGTCGGACATGATGCTTGAACACGCCCTATGAAAAGCCACATCTTCTTTTCCACACCTTTTATTTTAAAATCTTTGATAGCATTTCCTGTTGCCAAGTTATTTGGCTTCTGTTTCCTTTTTTGTCTGCTTATTTCTGTCCAGTCATATTCAGTATTTGCATTCACCGGTGCGGTATATTTAAGTGTTGTTGATGAGGAACCCGAACTGGACGAGGATGACAACAGTTGTGATTGTGAAGAATTTTAATTTTCATTTAATTTTTTTTTTAAAAGTACAGTTTATTTAATATTTAAACTTGTATTTTTATTTGTTCGCATTAAAAAATTTTCACCTAAAAACAACAAGAAAGTCCAACTTTCTTTCCCGTTTTTTCTCTTATTTCACAGTTCTTATTTAAAATCATTTTTTATTTTAAATAAGTTGAAATAAATACAACAGCCTGATTTATTTTCCCACTACTTTGAGTATAACTACAGTGGAAGTTTTTTTAATTTCCCACAAAACTGAATATAACCTTCTTGAATCTCATAGTCTTGGTCGGAAATCTTTGAGGTTGATGCCGCCTCTTCCGGGCGAACCACCTTTAAACTTTCAATGCAAGATTTTGTTGCATCTTTAAGCCAACGCTCCATTCTATATTTTAAAATTAACAATTTAATTTAAAATATGAGAAACATAGGATAATATCACCACAAGATATTGAATTTTATAACAAATCAATAACAACCACGAATCGAATTTACCGCTGTCCGAGAGTGGTGCGCAGATTCACCGTGCAAAGTAGAGTAGGAACTGTACTCTGTACTGCGCGGCGCGGGTTTATATAGCCCCGCCCCGTGAAGCATAAATAGCGAAGGGCCGAGATCCTTCGAGGCGGTTAGACTTGATATGCTTTGTTCTTTAGGTTGACATTATTTTGGCGGAGCCCTCGCAGAGGCCTTGCGGAGCGCCAGGGCTCCGCGAAGCACACTTTGAGTATCGATGCCCTACCCTATATCATTGTAATTGTTGTAACGGTATAATACCGGGGTATCTAAAGTTTTGAAATGTGTTTACCAAGCAAATAACACACAAATAATCAAGAATTACGATTTACTCTTAATTACAGTTTTGCAATGTATTTACCAAGTAATAACACCCAAAGACTTAAGAATGACGATTTACTCTTACTTAAGTTTTGAAATGTATTTAATAATTCTTACGTGGTTTCTGACTATATTTCGTAGTATTATTTTCTTTTGTTATAATTTGGTCTCAGATGCATCTAATTATGAGGTAAATTACGATCGGTGATTTGTGCACGATGGTCAGTTGTGTCTGGCAAAAGTACATATATCTGATCGCATGGCGAGTCTCATACCCTAACCCTTTGGTCTGACGTGTATGAGACATAAGCACCCCCACCCCCCTCCCGTTTGTTTTTGACTCTTTTCATTTTATTATATTTTCTTTTGTTTTGATTTGGTCTCCGATGCGTCTAATTATGAGGTAAATTACGATTGGTGATTTGTGCACGATGGTCAGTTGTGTCTGGCAAAAGTACATATATCTGATCTCATAGCGAGTCTCATACCCTAACCCTTTCGTCTGACGTGTATGAAACATAAGCCCCTCGTTTGTTTTTGACTCTTTTTATTTTTACTATATTTTCTTTTGTTTTGAATATTTTCATTTATTTTTAGTTGGTTTTTACTTCGTTTTTGTGACAATTGTATTCACCTAGCGGAGGTGATTCTGCCTGATTTTGACTTTGATTAATTCACTGATTTATATCCCTTCTATGCGCATGCTCATGCTTCTGAATTATCTTGATTCGCATTCATTCTCCCTTGCCGTTATGCTTCGTATTTATTAACTTTGTTTCTAACCCGATCATGACTTATAACTTTGATTCATTCAATGATTTATCTCTAATACGCGCATGCTCATGCTTCAGAACTATATTGATTCGCATTCATTCATTTCTCACACGATCACGAATTCGAACATGCAAATACTGACCCCATGCATTATCGATGCTGAGGGCTGATTTATTTCACCGTCATGCAATTACGACTTATTAGTTCGATAACTCACTCGGCTGATTAATTAGTGATATTAACTACGCAACGTTAAATAGAAGTATTTAGTGGTTTGGTATGACATGATGATATTTGCTGATTTTGTAATAATAATTGACCTTCATGGATACTGATTTTTAGTTCCCGCTGCGACCGACACCTGGGAAATCCCTTGAGTTTATATCTGTTTAAATACCTTCCTAAACTAAGCTCTTTCTCGAATCCCTTGCTAATGAAATATAAATAATAATTAAAACACATGATAATCAATCATGTGTGAATGTGGTCAAGGCGCACATCATTTTTTAGCTCTATAAATTCTCTGTTCAACGATGTACATTTTTTTAAATTGGGCCAATTTGGGGTAATACAAATTTATTTTATTGTTAAACCGCTGAAAATAATCGTTATATGCTGGCCATGGTAAACTGGTGGATACTTCTTCGCTGATCTTCGGCTCCATTCTAAATTTAGTATAATATACACAGTAGAACTACTCAATGCCACATTTTTTATCTTCTAACACTCTGCCTAGACAGATGATACTGCAATGGACCAAATAATTCATAATAATTAACTGGCCAACTGTGGCGAAAAGAGGTGGAATAATTTTATGGGAGTACACGTATCGTGACAAATCCACAAGCATTTAAAATTACGCTTTAAGCATTGTAAAACCATTAAGTTACTACCTGTTCGACGATCTGTCTTTAGCTGGCCGACCGGAATCGACGTAAATGCTACGTACCGCCTCAATGAAGTAATAAAGTAACAAGTAACCATGTCGCATATTCCTTCAAATGGAAAAGACGGGCGCACTACAATGGTAAAAACTTGTACGGGAACCGTACTTTTGTGTAATAGCGGTGGTATTTTAGGTTAATTAAACACCCCTCTAATCCTGTTATTGAAAAATAATCCCAACATTATTATTAAGACCTTATTAAGACATTTATTGCACTTTGGGCTTCTAGGTATCTATCTGCATAAGATAATCACATTGTTAAGATTGGATAAGATTGGATAAGGATAAGATTGACATGTGGTTGAAGGAGCTTCTAGTGCGCACATCTGTTTCAAAATGCGTCACGAAACCCACATATCGCTCTTTATACATTCTCATACCTCTGGGCCAATTTAGGCGCAAACATATGTCAGGTGGATAATTAGGTACGGTAATTGGTGGTGGTTTGTTTGGGGTTGTAAGACTTATCATACGTGACAATATTATGAGAGACCAATGCACGTTGTGGTGTGAGATTGGTTAATGTGTTCGATCCGAACACATCAGAGGGTAAGATTGTTATGAAGTTGACGATACTTCTAGCGAGCACATCTGCTTTAAAATGCGTCGCGAAACCCACACATCGCTCTTAATACACCCTTGCGCTAGTTTAGGCGTTTTGTTCTATCGTAATTTTGTCACAGGATATTTTCCGGCGGATTGCCGAATTAATTTACCTGACACGCGTAATGACTTGTCGGCTAAATATTTCGCAGTGCCCTTATAAATATCCGAATTAATTTACCTGACACGCGTAATGACTTGTCGGCTAAATATTTCGCAGTGCCCTTATAAATATCTAACTGGATCAATACTGCCCTAATTGAATTATCAATCTCCCTGACTGTTTATACTAATCGCGCCCCCGTTTACACTCTCGCGATTTCTCTCGTGCCCTCGGCCATCGAGAATCAAGTGATCTCCCTCCCTGCTTTCGCGTATTCTTATATGCTTACCTCCTCATTCTCCCAGCGCCCCAGGGCCCATACACTGTCGTTCCCGACCTTCCACGGTGGTTTTCTTGCCCTGGCTAAGTGCCTTTTCGTTCGATGCCTGCGTAATAATTTCTCCCACATGTTCAAGCCATTCGAAATTGCTGGCTGATTTGTGTTTGCTACAGATACAAATCATGTCCCCTCGTGGTGTGAGTTATCCAGGCCAAATGTGCCCTGTTCCCAGAATTTGGGTATGCGTGCATATACCTTGCGTTGTTTATGGTACTAAGTTAATGATTCTGTAGACCGTAATATTATACTTTTGGTTATTGGAACCCCCGGAATCGCTCACTGTCGATCAGTGGCGCATCCCCTGTCTGGTCACGAGTAATTTATATTTTCCTGAACTGTTGGTATTTTCGCCCGACTGGTAAACTTTTGTTACACTAAAGTTAATGGCTTAATGGGGGCCATTTGTGAGGTAAACTCACTGACGCAGCCCCGCGCATTGCATGTTACGTTTAATGCCTTAATTATAAATAGTTATAGTATACAAGTGTAAATTAGGTTGCCTATGTTAAAACCCTACAAGTGTTTTAATTAATATTTAACTGTTAATAACTTTATTGTGGAATGAAATCCAAACGTATGAATAACAAGAGATGATAATTTAAATACAGGCAATGCATTAGTGTTAATTAGTTTGTAATCGCATGAAGGTAACAGGTAGAAAACCTTTTAAGTAAATAAGTATATTGTATTAAAATCGCACAATTGCTGCGAATAGATAAGCTGTTTCCAGCTCGCAGTGTTTAAACTAGGTAATTAAAGGCGTATTAGGCGACCTTTTAACTACAACATTATATCAAGTAAGCACAGGTGTATAAGCGTTAATTATATATATGCTATTGAGCAGGAGTAAGTGAATTAGAGCCTAAAACAATCTAAATAAACATTGTTACTCTAAATATACGGATGTGTAAGTCTCAACGTGGTCGAACCCTGGTTTGGACCTTTGACACTCTTTTGTTCTTCGGAAACATTATATAAAGGCGAGTCAATCTTCACTCGCTCTCATACTCCGCGCTTACTCCGAGCTCATTATTCTCATTATGTTGCTCAAATTACTCGCGGTCATTATTGTATGTTGTTTTTTGCTCCAAACGAACAATTTATTCTATGTTTTGAAATTTGAGTATTTTTTGGGTATTTTTATTTTTCTCGAATATCGAGAGTAAGTTAGTAAGAAGCATAAAAATTATTGGTAATAATAGTTAATAAATTTAATATGGTAGTGTGAACAAAATATGGTTGGCAAAATATTTGAGTTTTCACGTAATCGTACTTTGTAATTGTCGCTAGTATGTCCACTTCTTTTCTTCTCCTTTTTCTTCATATCATTTAGTAAATTTACTTGTAAATTATTCTCCTAAAATGAACGTGAGCACAATTTATTTTTGAAAAATATAGTTTGTATTTAGAAACGTGCTGACGCGTGCATGACGTGCTCACATTGGAAGTAAATCATTTGTCGACTGACGAGCGAGAATATGAATTGGCATGTCGGGGGGTGAAAGCTGATTCGTCAGCAGACGCGCAAAACGAAAAACGTTGAGAGCCTCGATTAGGTTGGAAGCGTCGGCGTTGCCTTTTTATACCGTGAGTACATTTCAGAACTTGCCAGTCTCAGTGACTTTTAAATCCAAGCTAACTTGATTTTAAAAAAACACGTCGATTGACTTTTGGAGGGGGAAGTCTAAAAAGTACGTCAAAATTTTTTAAGTGTCAGCCCCTGCTCCCTAGCGACCACCAATATCAAACGGGACCCCCCCCTCCTTGCGACACATCATTTTAAAGCTTAAAAAACCTAATTTAGTGGCGCAATAAAAAAATATTTTTATCGATTCGTTTTGAAAAAAAACTAAATAAAAAAATCCAAAACACTTTACAATGAAGAAATCTAAGTTCCTTTCAATGAAATAAAATAAACAAGTCGAACCAGTTTCCGAGGCAGATCTTAACAACTATGTAAATTGAATATAAAATATTACCCCTTCCCCCTAGCGACTCTCACATTCATTACAAATTTTAAATTACACCCCTACGTTGTGGATACCTTGTTTTAAAGCTTAAAACAAATACAATCTAGAGGCGTGACAAACATATATTTACGAAATTACAAAGACGTTTCTAAATACAAAATATATTTTTTCAAAAATAAATTATGCTCACGTTCATTTTAGCAGTAATCAGGGTCAATAAGATAATTTGATTAAAAAATCACGTCGATGTAGTTTTACACAGTTTAATTACACATTTATTTTTACAATCAATAAACAAGTTCACCTTAATTAATACATTGATAATATCTCGATATAAATAATCGATTTTAGGATAATTTTTGACACTGTAACTTACAAGATTGATTATAATTTTACTATATAACATCAGTTTACTATTACAAATGAGTAACATATAAAATAGTATACAATACACGCAGGGTTACATTTTTTACTGGATCAAGGAGGACAGGCTCGCCAGTAAAAACTGTAGAGACCAAGAATGTTTACTTTATCATATCTTCTAGCCATAAAAAAAATCTTGTGCAAACTGACATAAAGTCAAATGCACTAATTAACAAAATTTATAATCAACCATAAAATATGGACTGTTAAATTTAAAAAAAAAAGCTGTTTGAAACATAAAAAAAAATGTGCTGGAAATAATTGCGAAGAAACAGGTATCAGGTATTGGAACAGATATTATTAGTATATTCTTAACATCTGATAAAACCACTTAATTTAAAATGATTCTTTGTAAGCTATTTATTAAAATGAAAGTCATCTGAAATGAAAATGAAATCGTCTGGAAATTATGTTTATTTGTTTCACACGCGTAAATGTCACTATAACCTGCCTGTATAGTTACCTGGCAAGGTAACCATAACATGCACCGTACATGTAATGGTAGACACGAGCCAGTGTATATTATTTTATATTATAAGCCGGGTAAGAGCGATTTTACTGGCGATACAAGGGAATGACTGAGGAGCCGTAGGCGAGTCTGTCACCTTGTAGAGCCAGTAAAAACCATTACGTATAATGTACAATATTTTATTTGTTAAACACGAGTAAATAGCTAAATTAAGGTAATAACATGACAGTATAAAATATATCATCTGTCACTATCAAAATTTTCTTAAACCCAATATTATAATTTCAATCATATTGCACTTTTATATTTAAATCGATCAATAGAAAAGTTGAAATAAACATAACAAACAATAATAATTGAAAATTAAGTGAATTAATATAATACAAACATGACAAGGTAGAGTATAAATTTGGCACAAGACAAGTAAAAATTTTACACTGGCTCTTGTCAACCATTACATGAAAGTTGCATGTAATGGTTACCTTACCAGGTAAATGTACAGGCAAGTTAGAGTGACATTTACCCGTGTGAACCAAATGACAAATGTACTTGTCCCGTGTCAAATTTATACTCTCCCTTGTCATGTTTTTATTATTCACTTAATTCACTTAATTTTCAATTATTATTATTATTCTGTATGTTTGTTTCAACTTTGCCGTCGATCGATTTAAATATAAAAATGCAATAATGATTCAAATAGGCATCTTTTTACTGGCTCTACAAGTGGCAGACTCGAATGCGGCTCGTCAGTCGCCGGTTAGAGCTTGTTTCTAGCAAATTCCCTATAACTATGTCAAATCTCAACCGATTTTAATTTTGCGACTTGCAGCCTTCTCTTGTCATTCCCTTGTATCGCCAGTAAAAGCCCCCTTACCTGCCTTATAATGTAAAATACTATAAATTAGGATTTCGTGTACTGGTAATGAACTGAAGCAGTGTTTATCAATTATTTATAAATGCGTTCCTGAACATTACATTTTCACAACATTTACTCAAAGTACAAGACTACAAGAATTTTCTATGAAAGCAGCCTTGAAACCTTCTAATAAAGTTGTACAACTTATTGTTTATTTGCGATTACTGCCATAAACGAACAATAATGTAAGGAGGGCTTTCGAAGAGCCGATTTTCGCCGCTATTTTGGCCGTTTTGGTGCCACCTATGACGTTTAAATGTCACACAAGAAAGTAATCAGATTATTATTTGGATAATTACAGGGTGTCCCAAGAGAAAGGTAACACCCTGTATATCTACGAATATATATATTTTTTCACAAAATCGCTGTTTCACAAATGATCTTCAATTATTTAACCCCCTGGCAGCAGGGCAGGCAAACCCATTGTTTTTAAAATTGGAGGAGGGACGAGTGACAGCTCATTTGAAAGCTAACTTAAGTTGCAATACATCGGTGTATCAATTTAAAAAATCTAAATATGGTTATTCCATTAAAGAGCGTTTTGGAACGGCGACACTTTATATTAATAACAATGATTGCTTCAGAGCTGCAGCTCATATTTTAAATCAAAATAATCCACATAAAAATATCAACACCAATGAATGGAATAAATTTTCCAATGGAATAAACCATCTTAGAACTCTCAAATTGACAGTATTTTACTTTGTACTTTTGTTGCTCGACACATTTTTGTTGCTGAAATGACATGTTTATATTGTACTTTGTTCAACTTTAAAAAATAATTCCTTGAAAACTAATCGACAGATTATAAAAATTAATATACTGTTGTATCGTAAATTAGATAAGCTCTCAAATAAGCTATCACTCGACCCTTACTTCAATTTAAAAAAAAAATAGTTTGCCTCCCCTGCGGCCAGTGGGTTAAACAATTGAAGATCATTTGTGCATCAGCGATTTTGTGAAAAAATATATATTTTTCTAGATATACAGGGTGTTACCTTTCTCCTGGGACACCCTGTATAATCAAGCTGGTCGTGGTTCCAAGTTAAAGTGACTTGCATCATATGTTTGTTACGCCAAAATAGAAACAATCTAGAGGATTTTCTTTTCATATTCTCAGTTGTACCATCATGCGTGTTTTGTTGCCTATCTATCAAACCACCTCGTTGCTCACTCCTTGCATAATTGAATGGTACGAATAAATGTGCAAAAAAAGCATCATTCACAATCACTCAATTAGTAACTAACGTAAGAGTTTGGCATATGGAAATACACAAAGTAGTTCACAACGTCCAAATTAGGTACTTAGGTACCAAATTAGGTACTTAACGCGAAATTAGAAGCTTTCAAGGTCCAAAGTCTTGCTTTAATTTTCGCTGTGAACTAGAAAAAGTCCTAACGTAGGGACCCTGCCGTTCTAAACTGTTCCGTTCAATGGAAACCGTAACGGAGCAACAAGTTTGAAAGGATTAACCTACCTTTGAGACACAACCGAGGCAAACAACAGAAAATATCGGGAGGAATATAAAGTGTACTACTATACAGAAAATAGGGAAAATTAGCGTTGGCATTGGGTACTTTATACCTTACTTTGAATGTGAAAAGCAGCAGGAGATGGTTTCTAAATCTCAAGTAGTGCTGTTGTGAATGACCGCGTTTTCAAATTTGTGTACTAATTTTACCAAATCCGATGAGCGCCAACTTCACGCCAAACAAACGCGCACCAACGTTCAAGGCTGACACTTGTGACATTTAATTGTGATGTGAGAGATTATTAATTCAATGTCCGGTTGATTCCCGATATTACATGTTGGTGCCGGTAAGTGTTCAGAGGTGTGCTTCGACTGTGAACGGAAGGGTATACGAGGCGGCGCCAGCATTCCACGGCAAGTAAACTACCCGACAAAAACAAAACAACGCTCGTCGGAATTTAAATCCAGGCACGAGCACGACAGCAACAAAAAAACAAATCCATTAACCTTTCGATTATTCATCGCGCTGCAATCGCTGGCGCGCGTACCTCACAAAATTCCCACTCATATCTTATCACTAGAGTTGGCCCCGTTGCTCAGCTGATCCCCTCACTTTGCAGGAAGATGTCGGTCACTCAGCAGCAGATACAGGATCTGCGGGATGCTTTCCTGCAGGACCTCCAGTCGAAGGGCGACTCGGGTGAGTACAGGTGGCACAGACCCGGTTCGAGGGCTCTACTGAGCGGATCTCGTTTGCAGCCCTACACCCGGCCGATCTGAGCCGTGTGAAAACCGATGACGAATGGCTCAAGCGGTTCCTCATGCACCACGAGTGCGACCAGAAGCTCGCCCTTCAGATGATGTGGGAGGTTGTCGAGTGGAGGAAGAGCTTCAAGACGAATGGTAAATGGGAGAAAGTGATTTATTGTTTAATCGGTCGGTGAATTTTGTGATGTCTGTTATATAATCAATTGTTCTCTACATTCTATGGAAGTCGTTTACTTATATGTAATCCATACATTTTCTAACCTGCACCACCACCTATAGGAGTAATACAGAGAGGTTTTTTTATCGTGCAACATATGGTTAGTCATTTCAATAGTTACACACTTCTGTCTCAATGACAGCAATGTATCAAAGCATCTTTTTTAAAATGCAACATACAAGTAATTATCTGTGACGCAAATCGTATGGTTTTCAAAGTGTACAATGTATTCAACTAAAGAAAGAGCTAAGTTATTCAATTGTATAATGCTGCATACCCCAGCTTAATATTGTTCACTTGATAAACTGTAATATTTGCCTCACAGAGAATTAATTTTACTTGTATGTTACATTTAAAAAAATACGCTATGTTACATTGAGGTCATTGTGACAGAAGTGTGTAACTATTGAAATAAATAACTCTATGTTGCACGATAAAAAAAACTCTCTGTATTACTCCAATTACTGCGTTCGTTTAATAAATTTTTTGAGCGAGCAAAGCAACGGGATTTTTATACCACATGACTCCCGACGAAGCCGACGTATTTTAGAATAATATAACGCATCCTACGTGCAAGAGCATTTGGCGAACTACATATACCTAACCTTATAATTCAAACTTTTATTTATTTATCTTTTGCAATGGAAATGAAAGTTGCTGTAATTTCGTGTATTTCATCAGTTTTCTTTGTAAAAAACTAACCTACTACTGTGCTACTACTAAATAAGTTTAAATGGACGAATAGCATAAAAGGAATGCAATGTGCAAACGTGACGCAGATCTCGCTCCAGAAAATCGGAGGAGATCGAGCGCACTCCATGAGCTCGCTGTGGAATAAAATAACGCGAGCAGAGGTACATCTGTTTGCCCGATTTGGAATAAAAGAACGGAAATGAGGCCTCCGATGTATCCGATGTAAAATAAGTACGCAGCATATATAGGTGGTGGTGCAGGTTCGAAAGTGTACGGATTACATATAAAACTTCATTGGATAGATTGTTTTACTTCTCAAAAATATTTTAAATAATTGACTTTATGGAAAAAGTATAAATGTACAAAAGTGTTTAACATTAAATTTGAACAAATTTTATTCATGTTATTTTCAAAATTTAACTATGTTGTAGAGACACACTATTCACTCCGACCTGCTGATAAGTGACTAAATGTTTGTCAAAAATGGCAAATGTGTTAATATGTTGAAATACAATCAAGTATGTGTCGTCTGAAACACACCTCATTTTTTTTTATGTTTAGAGATTAATGAGAGCAACATCCGGATGGAGTACATGGTGGAGGGGGGCTTCTTCTGCAGGGGCAGGGACAAGGACGGTGCCGCAATGTTAATCTTCAAGTGCAAAAAGCACGTGAAGGGCACTCGAGACATGGACGATGTGAAGCGATGTGTCGTTTACTGGTTCGAGCGGCTTGAAAGGTAACCAAAATTCTGTAATAATAATTCACCTTTTCAGACAGATCTCAGATTCTTAACTTTGCTGTAACCTAACCTATTCCGAACTAATCTAATTGCACGCAATAAAACAAATTTTATCCTGAAAACCTTCAAAAATACGCAGTTACAATATTGTAACACTTATACTTTATCATAATTTAAGCAAGAATATAATAGGTGCATGAAATGACCTAGTATCATTTAAGTATGCAACCCAGGGGTTGGCAATGCAGGTTGGCCCGCGAAGCAATTTTTAAGTACCTTTCAAATATCGAAACAACAAACACTTGTAGTTATGAGATCAGCACAATCAGGTAGTGTAAAGTCAATCTTTAGTTTACATGGACTAGTTTCGACTGGGGTGGTCGCAATCAGCATCCACATCTTTATTCATACTCCGAGAAATATTATAAAAATAATGAGTGCAGGTATATTTCTTGGGGACATATCATAGAAAATTTGCATATTCAACTTACAGTCGTAAGGTAAAAGCTACAGATCTGGGTGTGTTTCTGGATGACATTCTAGTGCTAACGCACTACCTGATAGTGCTGACATTACCTGTTGATTTCACCTTTAATCAGAATGGATCTAAATTGCCAACACTTTTCACTTGTAGTCATAATGAATAATTTTAGTAAAAATTTTAGATATTTGAACAACAAACAAATACGTTCAAATACTATCCCTCCTTGCTCTTCATCCCACGGTGCCCGCCGAACTCCCGCATTTCTGAAATATGCTCTCATAGTAAAAACGGTTGCAGACTCCTGACGTAACCAGTTGATACCAGCTAATTAAAATAATAATTTTAGTAACTTTAATAGAACTAAAATTTATATACAAATTATATTTTGTCCCATCATCCTACAATCTGTCGTTTCCTAGCCTACACGCACGCCAGAAAATGGAAGATTCCTTTAGTGCTGACGGTTGCTATGTAACAGAAAAATAACATTACTGGAAAATTACATTGCAGGCCTAGGCAAATGAATTATTCCTGGAGGTCTTCAGCAAATTATTTCATCTTAGATCTTCCATATTTTTACTAAACTTGCAAAAATATAGCGATGAGAGAAAAATTAGTAGGTGCGGTTCGTACATGAAATGCCATCCCGGCCTCTATGGTAATTTCTGCATCGGCCGTGAATATATCACTTCCTGTACTAACCATACAATATACTATATTTAAATAATCGTTTTTAAAATGTTCAGAAATTGATTTTTTCAGTTTTACACTGACTTGAACAGACGCTTCTAATACTAGCAGATAAAAGTGATTGTGTAATAAGTAGAATGGCAAGATACCTTATCAGGAGATTGCCAACAAGTTGAGCATAATTGTAATGTGATGACGAGTGCTATGTTTCAAATTCCATGGCTAGGTCAAAGCAATACAGGGTGAGTCATAATTAGATGCAAAAAATTGAAGCAAAGCTTATTTGGGCCAATACAAAGCAATTAATCCTAATACGAAGGTGTATTAGGTTATTTGCTTTGTATTGGCCTAAATAAGCTTTGGTTACATTTTTTACATCTAATTATGATTCACCCGTATATGCAATTGAAATGTCCTATTTATCACATAGAAGATTTTAAAATTAAAATATTGAATAGAATATATATTTTGATAAATGCATTTTGTTTTAAATGAACTGTTGATTTTGGTTGTAACTGAAGCTATTATATTGAGTGTAAGACCAGAGTCGAATATAATACTTTACATTTGTCTAAACTGGATTAATTTAGTCCCGCCAAAAATCACATTCACTCTTTACCTCTTAACAGTGGAAACTTCCATATGTATGGTGCTCTCTTTGTTATGTTATGACTTTGATGTTATGGTCAACATCAAAGTTGAGCCATTATGGTAATCCCTCAACCGCAGATACTTATACCAACATGAATTTTATCGAGAATCGACATTACTACCAGTTACTTACTACCATTACCATTTACAATTACCATTACCACCAGTAAATAATCAATGGCATTCATTTCATGCATATACAGAGCGTTCAAGAAAGTGGTCTTAACTTTTCCAAGTACTTCCAACAAAAATAATGACAAATATCGAATTATTTGCTTGTATTCTAAGAAACATTTCAACAACGTTGCAAACCATATTTGATTTTTGTCTTGAACAGAATAATCTATTAGTATCCGGGATATTTCGGGATAGATTTTAAAAACTATCCATCTTCTGAACGATTTTTACAACCAGCTGCACTGCAGACTGTCATGTTGACACCACATTTATTTAGACTTGTCATGGAAATTTGTAGTTTCGTAATTTTAGTGAATGATTCAAAGACAATAAAAATCTAAGAATGCCTCGGAAAAATTGAACCAACCAATCAGAATGGATGACGTTCTTGTCATCTATCTAACCTGTACTCTAATTTTTCAAAACTGGCGTTCACGTCATTAAATTAATAATCGTAATAATGATGACACAATTTTACAAGGTTGCCGGCTGTCCTGGGTATTTAAAAATGGCTGCAATCAGCTGTTGCGCCCGTGCAATCTTGTGCGACAGTGCGCCGTTCGTATCAAATTCGTCGACTTCTCTGCCGTTTATCGTACAGATATCAATCTTGTGGTTATGGTTTAACATCTACAATGGCAAAATATTCATTGTAATAATCGATCAAATGTAACAAGTTATACGTCAAAGAAGTTTGGTTATACACACATGTATAAGCATGTGTTAGTGAAAAAGATGTGGCATCGTCGCCGAAAAAATATCACGGCCGCCAACATAACATGATTTATTACATGATTGGCAGGCGAAAATTGTGTTCGCGGTTAATTCACAGATTACCTATTTTTAACCACCGGTGATCAGTGTTATGTAACAAATGATCCTCAGATTAATTTCGATTCTTAAACTATTGTTATGCATGTTCTCGAAAACAATCACGTTGGTACGAAATAACCTCATCACACAGCTGTTTGATGACGTGAACGCCAGTTTAGAAAAATTAGAGTATATACTCTGATTTTTCTAAACTGGCGTGCACGTCATCAAAATAATAATCATAATAATGATGGCACAATTTTACAAGGTTGCCAGTTGTCCTGGGTATTTAAAAATGGCTGCAATCAGCTGTTGCGCCCGTGCAATCTTGTGCGACAGTGCGCGGTTCGTATCAAATTCATCGACTTCTCTACCGTTTATCGTACATATATCAATCTTGTGGTTATGGTTTACCATCTACAATGACAAAATATGCATTGTAATAATCGATCAAATGTAACAAGTTAGACGTCAAAGAAGTTTGAAGCATTAGTGAAAAAGATGTGGCATCGTCGCCGAGAAAATATCGCCGATGCCAACATAACATGATTTATTACATGATTGGCAGGCGAAAATTGTGTCCGCGGTTAATACACCGATTACCTATTTATAACCACCGGTGATCACTGTTATGTAACAAATAATCTTCAGATTAATTTCGATTCTTAAACTATTGTTATGCATATTCTCGAAAACAATCACGTTGGTACGAAAAAACCTCATCGCACAGCTGATTGATGACGTGCACGCCAGTTTAGAAAAATCAGAGTATACCTACTTCTATCTAACCTTATACAGGGTCCTGCAACAGTGCGTCGGGCTTTCCTAGCGCCTTTCCCGTGAGAGATAGAAAACAATGTATCGTACAAAAAGTTATTGGTTTATAAATCTTTATGCTGTAAAATTATTTTCAAACATACAGTGTCCCAATTTTGCAGAATAACAAAAACATTTTTTAATTTTAAATAGAACATTCTGTATTTATTCAAGTTTTCTGATGACATTTTTCAACCTCTACAATGTTGTCTATTTAGTTTTGGATTATGTTATACCAATTTCCATTTTTTTTTTTCAAAATATGCATAAGCAAGCTCAACTTTAAAAATTCGTAGTAACCTCATTTTTTTTAAGGTAAGAATAAGTTTTAGCAACAATCTCAGTGTGGTTAATAAGCAACCTTTTTGTAATGAGAAATTTTAAGTTAGTAATACAGGTTGTCCAGAAAAAAATGGCAAACTTAGATTATACCGCTTTGAAATTTGTAAAGTTTGGCATTTTTTTCTGAAATTCTTTTTTTCTTCTGTATTACTAAATTCAAATTGCTCATTACCAATATGTTGCTTATTAACCATATTGAGAATATTGCTAAAACTTTTTCTTACCTTCAAAAAACGAGGTCGCTACGATTTTTTAAAGTTGAGCTTGCTTATGCATGATATTTGCAGAAAAAAATTGTAAATTTCCAACACTGTAACATAATACAAAACTAAATGGACAACAATGTAGAGGTTCAAAAATGTCATCAGAAAACTTAAATAAATACAGGGTGTTACATTTAAAAAAATGTTTGTTTTTGTTATTCCGAAAAATTGGGACATTCTGTATGTTTGAAAATAACTTTACGTCATAATATATTTAAACCAATAACTTTTTGTACGAAACATTTTTTTCTATCTCGTACGGGAAACACGCTAGGAAAGCCCGACACACTGTTGCAGGACCCTGTAGAGGTACTCTGATACACTAGCCGAAGACCAGTGAAATATAGCCATTGTGTGCAAATGTGCGATAAATTTAACTTTACAAGTGTGTTAAAGTTTTCCTACCAGTGAGCTAAACACTTTAGTTCACTTGTGGGTCATAATTGGCACCATAATTGAGAGGTGTTGGTTAAAAGTACTTAATCCTTTCCTTATAACAATTATCAATACCTACGTCAAATAATTGTATCACGCCGACTTGCAATGATTAGCACCCTCGTTTTCCACACAGGCGACCTGCGTTAGATACTCGTGGGTAATTTCTAATAAATTACTATTACTATACCAATTACTATCTCGACAGGTACTACACATAAACATGGGTGGTCGATGATATGAAAATTAAAAATAGCACTGCAATAATAGGCAAGACAGCCAACACATCAACGCATTCTATTTTAAAAGGGATAAGCGACAATACAAAAATTTTACAGGAGACAAAATAAATCGATTATTAAACGTAATTTCAATGAAATTGGAAGCTTCCTTTAACATTTGTGTTACAATTTAGTCTTCATTATTTCCAATTAAACTGTCGAATTAACAAAATATTGTATTGTATTTTAATTTACTGTGGTACATACATGTAAAGTAAAAATTATATTTTTGGCGCTTATCCCTTTTAAACAAAATGCGTCGACATATTCTCAATATGTGAAACGAAATCTCCGGCCTTCAAAAATTAGGTGACCGCTTCCCATGGGAATGTGAGTTGAGGGAATATTATGCCATGGGAAAATTTTTCCCTATTTCATAAATCAGGCCCCTGGGAGATTGGTAATACAGATTTAGATTTGACATTTATTGACAGCGAAATTTTAATTTGTCTGTCCCTTTTTTCAGTCAACACAACTTGACCAATGTTTGTGCAAAAATGAACCAAAAATAATTGCAAAACTATTAACCAAGATACAAAACAACAGATTCATAAGATAATGTCCGTCCGACGAATATACTCATTTGTGTCCTTTTTACAAACCGCTTACTTGAAACTTGAACGGTTAAAGTTGTTATCTTCAACAACAAATTATAAGCAATTATAAAGAAAACACATATTTTATCAATAGAAAATGTATTTAGAATCATGAGTATTGTCTATAATTTATTTTAACTATTCGATTTCGTTAGTCAAATGGTGATAAAAGAAATTTGTTGAAATTAAACATGACGTCAATGCATACTCTTATGTCAGATTATGTCTGTTACCTGAAGCCTATCGGAGGTTTCGGGACACCCTGTATATTTATATATTTTTTAAATTGACAGTGAGCTGGGCACGTATAAATATTTACAAATTTACATGTTGCCAACTTATATTTTTTAATTTTTTCTACAGAACAATAACTGGTGGATGGAAATGGTGATTTGGGTGGTTTAATTTGAAACATTTTGTATTCAGTATAACGAGCAAACCGATGTTGGTAGGCAATTGTACTTTGGCATACCCATGGCATTTAAGAACCTTGCCATTGTAATTAGGATTGTGTAATAATTATGAGATGAATATTCGACGCCTTAAATTAAAAGAACAATAATTATTAATTAATTAATTATTAACAATTCGGATATATCATTTGTATCATATGTTCATTTTTTAGAATTTCTGTCTGCTTGCATTGCCCGTAGTCTGTACTCATTATTTTCTCATTTTTTTCATTTTTTTTATATTAATCATCCTTTATCTCCCACGTTTCTTGTGTTTTATATTTTTCCTTCTCTTGCAGCCTCTAAAATTGCTTTCGCAAATTTCATGAAATTGGTAAAATTTTCTCAATAACAGCTTTCAGCTTTTATACACTGACCTCTCGTCTATCTTATTATCAATAATTTTTTCTCATGTTTAGCAACTTCAATTATAGGTCCTGTACGGATTTACTTATGACTATTTAACATGTTATCATTTGGTTGTTATTGATTTTATCTAATTTTTGTAAGAGGTTCTTGTGAGAAACGAAGAGCAAGTACCGCCCTAAATCAAACAAACAATAAATAATTTGGACGTGGAATATATTTTATAACATTATCATAACTTCGATCACTAATTTTTAATTGGATATATTTACAGAATGTTCGATATAATATGTGATTAGATAGAAGAGAAAAAAATTAAATATATATTGATTACACATGATAATTGTAGTAGCCAATAAAGTAGAAATATGAAAGTTTTTTTTTTTTTTATGTTGTAATAATAAATTTCAGCAATTTACAAATTAGTAACCGTCAAGAGCAAATATACTGTAATCTGTGATTTCTCAATCTACCTTCTGCAGATCTCTACAGAAAATATATTGTAATTTTTCTGTTTGTATACCAGTAGAAGTCAGATATTTAATCTGATGGTGGCTTCAATTTGGCATCTTAGGCAAACTTCAGTACGAGTAGTATCGAAGCAGCCCTAAACCCAGAAATTTCCTTCCACAAAAATTATTTATTAGACAAAATAATCGTCTTCAGTACGACTAAAGTCGACTCCTATTAATTTATGTTTTTAGGCAAGAAAAGGGGAAGCCAATCACAATATTCTTCGATATGGAAGGCTGCGGACTGAGCAACATGGACATGGAGTTCACCAAATACCTGATAGGAATGTTCAAACAGTATTATCCGTATTTCCTAAACTACATTATAATATACGAAATGGCCTGGATACTTAACGGTAATCAGTGATTTATATCTTTTGAAGCGAAATTTATCAGATATGAGCTCACACATGCTCTATCATGATTTTCATTTATCAAGGCTCTCTGTCCTGTGCAAAGTTCAAACGTCCACACTTCTGTTTATACACATGCATGGGTATGTGCACATGTTGTGGTGTGTATGTGTGAGATAAGTACTCATTACTTGGCAAATTGAGACTGGTATAATGACGTCTAATTATTTCTGATGTAATAAATTTGCATTCTGAAATTAATAGTTGAGGATCTTCCACGCAAAACCGAATTAATTAACATTTGGGAAAAAATGAGTACATTACAAGGGAAGGAAGTGGGATTTACTTTACCTCGCCTGTTGCTGCCCTTGTCGCCCTTTGTCACCCGAAGGAATCCCACTTCCTTGCCTTGTAATGTAATATACTATTCACAATAACATGACATTTGTCAAACTGACGGCAAGGGTATTTATGGTACAATGTTCAACTTATTTTTATTATTTCTGAGGTGGATTCTGGTACAAACGAATATTAAATTGATGATACATTTATAGTTTTTAATACTCTAAAAAATATTCTTGTGCGATTTTTCTCTAAAATTAATAGGAGAGCTAATAATTACACATATTTCATTTTACATGTTAAATTCCTATGTTCGCCCCTTATCCCAGACACTCGGTATATTCCATGCCTGCAGTTCATTTCTACACTCGGTTTCGAGCAAAACCAAATAAATCCTTAACTAATTAGTGAAGTAACTAATACCACTCCAAAGTAGGATGTTTCGAGCAAAATCAGATAAATCCTGTTATCAAGCAAAACCGAATAAATCCATTAACTAGGTAACTATTAGAACCATCAAACTTAGTAGAACATAACTTCACATTGCCTATGCAGAATCTTCAGTTGATTATAGCCGCCTCGCCTATGCTTGTGTTCGTTATGAAACCGTGTTATTGTGAAGTATTCTTTATTTTAACTATTATAGTTAATATTAATTAATAATTTAGTGTTTGTAAGAGATGCTAGTGTTGGGAGTAAGTAGAGTAAAATAAATGAAACCATTTATTTAAATGCAAAGAGAAACTGGTGAGATTTCTATAAAAGCAGAAGTAATAGGTATAACTCATCATTTTGACAATACTTTTTCGATATTCAAGTCAAGACCCAGAAGATGAAAAATGGAGAAGGCAATGCAAATATTCTGGAAACACCTATTTTGTAGTAGAATTCGAAGTTGTGATGTTACATTAATTCTCAAAAAGTTCGACAAAGCACATAATAAATCGAAACCGGATATTTTGGATAGTTTTAGTAAAATTTAAATTTAAAAAAAAAACTGGGAGTGTTTTCTATGAAGTATTTTGAAAAAATGCATTTTTCGTGCAGAAGCGAATAAATCCAAACTAATTTTTCTAGTATCTACTAAACTGTTTCATATTTTAGAAATGCTATAACACATTTTCATACCGTTATAATCCCAACAATTTTCAAGCAATAGTGATTCTTTATGTTTCATTGTTTAGTCTGTGCAACAAAATGCTGTTTTGTGGGATATTACTAAAAGTGGATTTATTCACTTTTGTATGAAAGCTCCTCAATTGAAGTAGGATATCGAGTTACAATTCTTTTGATTTCTTGCAAAAATTGTTGGCGATAATTAAATTCTGATTAATTAAAATTATGATTGTAATTTGTATGTCCGGGGTCTATCGAAATACCGAATCATTTTTGTCTTTTCTTTAATTAATCAAAAGCACCAGGGTGAAATAGACTCGCGCTTTCAACGCTTTTGAGCACACTTCAGAGATTTTTGCATAAAATTTTCCCTGTGGGAAAATCTGTTAGTGGAATTAATACAACGTTATTGCCTATAGTAAAGATTTTTGGAAAAATATATAATTATTGTTTTATTTTGTGCAGCTGCGTTTAAGGTAATCAAATCATGGCTGCCGGAGAAAGCCGTCCAAAAAATCAAGATGCTGAAGAAGAACGATGTGCTAACCTACGTACCTGCCGATCAGGCGCTTACCTGCTGGGGTGGCCAGGATGACTACGTGTTTCGTTTCGTGCCTGAGATTACCGCCAACGACGTCACGAACACACCATCCAGCAATAAGAGGGTAAATACTTTATAATCAACATATCACTAGCATTGGTTTATACAAAGGTATTGAAATCAAATTGTAGTAATAGTGGAAACACTGTGCTCTACAGCTGATGTGTCAAACACTATTAGAAACTGAGCCACTTTTATTGACTACTACTACAACTGGCTCTTATATTGAAAGCCACTTATGTTTCTACATAGAGGAATTAACAATGTTTGTTGCTGATTCAAATAACCACCTGTAAATTTTGGGGATTTTCTCAACCTCCATCATGTTGTAGCCGTGTGCTCGCTTCCATTTACTCAATTGGATAATAGTTATTTATGTAATAAGTGTGTAAAATTGAGCTTTATGGCATGAGTTCAGATGATGTTTCATCTGAACGAATGCCATAAAGCTTATTTTACACACGCATTACATACATAACTTTTTGCACGTCATACCGTAAACAAGTACAATATAGTATTTAAAAATAAGGTTTATCTTGACTTTAAATTTCAATGGGAATTATTTGTTATTATTAACAGTTAAGTTTATAGTAAAATAGGAGCAATTTTGTATATTGACTCCTGAAGCTGTAAGTGCTGGTAACATAACATTTTGGGAATCGGCATTTGCTTTTGATATATTATTTGCAATATTCACATCCTCACGGTTTTGGCATTCCTTAATAGAACTACTATGTGCGATTATAGTGCTTTCTTTTGCCTTATTGGGTTCTATATATTCTATATTATCATTTGTAGTCAAATTTTCTATTCTCGGTTCTACATAATACTTACTTGAACTTGGACCTGCTACAGATGGATTTTTCATAATTGCGACCGCTGTTTTGATTTTATTATTAAGGGAATCATCAATGTAGCCTTCGGCTACAGCGGACGATTTCCATCCACCATGTTTCTTAATTTGTACTAAGTTAGCTCCAGTATTGGCCAATAATGTTCGGATGAGCGTCGAAAACAATGACCCGTGAAAAGATGTGGATTTTCTAAATGTAAATATTTCGCAATAATAGAAGGAAAGCTTCCAAACGTGTTAATGCCCATTTGATTGGTGCATCGTCCGTTTGCATATTTTATAAAGAATTTTCTATCTGCCGCACTTTTATTGGTCCGCAATCTTGAATACTTTTGGAAAAAAGAGATATAATCTATATCAGATTCATTATCGTTGACAATAGTAAAGGTTCTTGGATTGTGAGTTTTCGTATCAGGAATGCTAATAATTAACATATTGTCAATTTCTTTTATATCCTCTTTCTTGATATTGTACAATTCGTGTCTGCGGCATGCCCCAAAAATCCCAAATATTAATGCCACCTGAAATGCCTATTTCAATATATTGTTAAAATGGTTTAATTAAAAATAACCAACCTTAATCATAAGAAAACTGTCATCTGGGGCTTCCTTCAAAAACGCCAATATTTCTGATTTCGAGAGAGTTTTAGATTTTGTTGCCTTAAATCCTACGCCATTCTGTTTGATGAAATCTATTAATTTGCTATATTTTCCAAATTGCACATTATGTTTTGTAGCGAGGGTGCATTTTAACATTGAAAATATAGACCAAATGCTAGAGGACTTATATTTTCTGCAAAGATCAGCAAAATATGCTAATAAAGAATTCTCTGAATACCTTCTAACGGTTCTAGATTCACACCACTTGATAAATTCCTGGTAGCGTTTTTCATATATTACCCTTGAATTTTTCGGTAGTAGTTCTAAACTCGCTATCTCTGCTTCCTTTACTACATCTGGTGGTGTGCAGCTTTCCGCGTCGGATGTATCATCCACTTCCATGATGAACTACTATCGATGTACTCGTGTCGCGAAAATTTGATTGATTGTTCTGACAGCAGGTATTTCGATGACAGCGTATCATGAAATTCCTTTATGCATTTGATACCACTTTTATGGTTGGATACAAATAAACAATGTAACATTTGCAAAATGCCACCTTTTGACATTGATTAGAGTTTGTAAAGTGTCAACTTTTAAGATGAAAGTGCAAAATAGTATATTGTAATAAGAGTGCGGAAAGGGCTTCATTGCAAAACGAGTATGAAAGTTGGAGCACGAGCGCTAGCGAGTGCTCCATTCATACGAGTTTTGCAATGGCCATTTCCGCAAGAGTGTTACATACTATTTTTTCTACGAAAGTGTAGAAAACTAAAGATTAATGTAAATTTATAAATCGCTTGTCACCAAATCGAGACTCGAAATTTATACATTAATACTGGAAGTAGAAGAATATCAATAATGGATTCCGATAGTGACGATATAACAAACACTCCGCCGGAACTTGCGGCCATTGCATCCACAGTTTCGTCCGATTTATTGCCTCAAAAATCAAAAGAGAGGTATTGGAGTGCGGAAAGTACTTTCCGCACTCATATAAGTGCCGAAAGTACTTTCTGCACTCCTTGTAACAAATACCAACTTTCAAGGTTAAATTTTATGACAGAAAACGTGTCTTTCTACACTTTCGTAGAAAAAATAGTTTTACAACTGCTCCATTGGCTACAAAGGTACTACACGATGTTTGCTTACGAAAAATATTATTTTTAATAATTGCTATTATAAAAAACCACCTTGTCGGCACAAAAAATGTTAGAAAGGCAGGGTTCCAAATCTTTTTCTGTAATTAACCAAAGCTAAGAAAATTCTCTAACTATAAAATGTTATGTAAATGCTGATTCATAGACACCTTACGCAACACAATCGAGCTATCACTATGAGCATTTTCGATATTTGTTGGAAATGCTCATGGTGGTAGCGTTGCCACAGCGTTGTGTTGCGTAAGGAATCTATGACTAAGCTTTGAGGTGTAATAATATCTCATGAATGGAGCCTTAATTATCAACTTCATGTGTGTAAATAAAGTAATATTTCATCCCATCAACTAGAGCGGCATAAATTATTTTTCATGTTGCATGACCAAGTCAGAAA
The DNA here is from genome assembly GCA_951805005.1 of Othius punctulatus. Classification (NCBI taxonomy): domain Eukaryota; kingdom Metazoa; phylum Arthropoda; class Insecta; order Coleoptera; family Staphylinidae; genus Othius; species Othius punctulatus. The sequence continues at coordinate 66,381,530 of OX638138.1, read as the reverse complement.
CAATGTTTTATTATAAGTTAGGTGTTGGTGACCATAGAGTAGATCAAACTTTTTCTGCATAACTTAATTTTCAAAACTTACTTTTTGAAGAAGAGGGCGTGAAGTTTCATAAAAATATAAATGACACCTGGCTTTTGGACATTTGATTGAAACTTGGTGTAACTTTATAATTGTTATATCAGGGGATAAATATCAAAAAATTGTGCCAAAAAAAAATTTAAATTAATTAGATCTTTGCAAATGTTTGCTTTGCTCTGCAAAAGATGCCTTTCGCAAAGTATACATCTGTCAACATTTGAAAAATTAGACATGGTTAAATCGATTTCATACGGAACTTTGACACTGCAGTGTGTGCAATTCGATATTTTTATTATCAAACGTTTAAATTTTTCTGAAAACGCCCAGTATTTATGAAACTAAGCTGGATAGGGCTCATATTTGTATGAATTTTGTTGCGTACATGCATATAATGCTTGTATGCCTCATACCTATCTACCCATTCTTTACACTCCCCTTCATAAATGTCATTATAGATTCGAGAGTGAAGACGTGCTGATCTTGTCCAACAAGTAATTTTAGATATTTTTGTGTCAAGAAACATTTACGAAACATGATTATAGTTATATAAAATTGACAAAAATAAAATCTTTAAGCAGTGCATGTGTTCACTTCGGTTAAGTTGAATTTATAATATATTCATACGTCATGAAATAGTAACTCTAGTTGTAGTTGCATTAGAGATGTTTATGGCATATGTACACACATACCTCAATACACGGCCGAGATACGTTTCTGAAAAGTCATTTATTTCCATATAAAGCCATATAAATTCGATGAGATCTATACCAAAAAACTGAATACTAATTTGGTTTTTGGTAGAAAATGCATTTTTTAATTCCTTTAAAATACTGTTCAAACAGTTCAATAAAAACAATAATTAAATTCTCTGCATACAGTGTGGAAATTAAGTAGCGGATAAATTCGGTAACTCTGTTAATGTGTATGAGAGAGAAAAAATCTAAAAGGGAGATAACGATATAAATTACTACGCATATGAGAATATTTTTTTCAGATTTAAAAAAACCAAATTTTAAAAGTTATGACGTCATTAATGTATTTTTTAAATGACAACATACAGTTTTTATTTTTTATTTCGGTAGAGCTTTCTAATCTGTTTTCAACCATACAACATTTTGAATAGGTTACATTCGAATTTTTTTTAAAAAACGTCCCTTAAGTTAAAAAAGTTAAGACGGATAGGATGAAGGGGTCCAGTGGAATGGCCGGCTAGGTCCCCTGATCTAACACCATTAGACTTTTTTCTATGGGGGCACTTGAAAAACGTGGTATAGAGGACCTTACAGAAATAATTCGGCACGAGTGTAGGTTAATAACGAATGCTTCAAAACTTGGTGAATGCATTTTATTATCATTTGGGTATTGCCAGATGGTGCAGGGTCATCAGTTTAAACATTTACAGTAATTGTCGAAGCCTTAATATTTTTTTGTTTGTTTTAAACCCCGATAACTAGGATTTGTCTGGTAATTTCATTAATCTTTTTTCAACTTTAAGGCCATTTTTCTTGATTTTTTTCTTATGTAACCTATTCAAAATGTTGTATGGTTGAAAACAGATTAAAAAGCTCTAGAGAAATAAAAAATATAAAATGTAGGTTGTCATTTAAAATAAACATTTAAGACGTCATAACTTTTAAAAATATTATTTTTTAAATATGAAAAAAAATATATTTTCATTTGCGCAGTAATTTATATCGCTATCTCCCTTTTAGATTTTTTCTCTCTCATATACATTAACGGAGTTGCCGAATTTATTCGCTACTTAGTTTCCATACTGTATAACAAAAAATACACATTTTATTATGTATTAAGTTATGTAAATCGAAATTATTTTAAGAATCAGTCCGACTGATTCCACAGCATCACATCGCTGGATGATCATCTGTTGTCTGAGTTTTAAAAAATTGATTCAATGTTTGTTGGCAAAGCCGAACGTAAACGAACATAAATAAGGATTATTCCGAGTATTTGGCCATATAACGAAAAATTGTAGGCCGTAAATAGGAACTTAGCCATTATTATATGAGGCCTTTATAGCGAAAAGCCGTTTGAAGAGGAGCCGTATATCGAGGTATAGGTGTATTTTGTTTTTTTCATAGCATTGATTGCAGTGATCACTAACATTATATTTCGAGGGGAAGTTTGCAATATGATTATTGCTTTGGTGAGAATCGAACGTGAGTCTATTGATAACTCATTTCGCTACTGGGTAGGCCCTCAATAATATGTTCATACTAATTACATACACATTAAAACTAGCAGAATTTATTATTATAAAATAAATTATGCATAGTGTGTAAATTTGTTAACATAATTTATCCAAATGAAGATAATATTTATTTCACATAATGCTGAATAATTAAATGATGTGTAGTAATATAATAAAAAATAAATAAAACAACAATGTATGAATATATTAACATAAATTATAATCCCGAATGAATCATACATTATGCAACATTTAAAATTTATTGGTATTTGACTGGTGTTCCTATTTAAATTCAGTGTCTTGTCTAAATTAAGACCTGTTTAAAATTCAGTGCTGGTTTGTTTTCTTTTAAGAAACCAGCTGGTGTACACTATTGATTTTCATTATAAGGTTAGGGATACATTGTGAAGTTGCTCTTGATTCGTCTAGAAATAGACACAGTGTCAGCCCATAGTACCACTTATCTTGGTTTAAATGTTTACATTTGACTACTATCAAAGACTGATTGTCACATAGTAACAAGCACAAATGGTAATTAATTAATTTCCCACATCCAGCACACACTCCTGAGATATTTAAATGTCCACACACCATTATTGAGATTATTGATTGGATTGGTTCTGTACAAGCGAGACAGTCTTCTCCCTCCCCCCGCGCTTTAATGGTGTCAGCCGGCATTGTGTCTGTGTGTTATCTGTGCGGCCTTAGTCTCAGTGACTCACAGTGCTGAAAAGGGCAATCCATCCCCAATTGAGTCCCTCCCATTCCTGTGATGCAGTGTGTGGGCAGGGATTCTGCAGTTTGCTAATCAATAACTTTGTAGCAGGTCCACTTTGCAGATGGTTCACCAATGACTGAGGCACCCGCAGCACCCGGGGACAGGGACACATCAGGTAACCGCAGAAGTAATTATTGATCAATTAACAAACTTAAATCCCAGTAGGCTCCCTTCACTGTCCCATCAGTCCTTTGTAACATGTCTCTTTTGCCCATAACCACCAAATTCTCTGAAGACCAGAGGAAAAGTTTTATGTCTGCGGTCAATGCCGTTGTCGACAAAATTTGCTCCTTCGAGGAGGACTATGTCACTGCGCCGCACGAGCACAAAAGTAACGTCAGACTGGGCCCGACGCACACCCGCACTAATCGTTGTTTCTTTCTCATGTGCAGATGGGGGAGTGCTCACCGTCTCCCCATCAAGCATCATCAACTTCGTCAAAGATGGGGACGAGTTCATCAGCACGCTGGAGCTACAGAATTCCGATGCTGCCGCCAAAATATCATACAAGGTAAAAATAGACCACAATATTTACTAGAATTAAAGCATCTGCTACTTAATAGTTTATGTTACAACATTAAAAAAATATAATATATGTCATTTATGCAATGATTTGATTAAAGGACAAGAACTATAATATTGGCCGCACTGGCTTTATGTGAGAGTGTCCGGTATTCTTTCTTGACTTAAAAAGTCTGTAATGATCAGAAACTTAGAGATAATGAAAATATAAAAAAAAGTTAGATCACTGCTGTTTAAATGGAAAAACACTAAAATTCGAGGTTAGAATTTACATACTGAACAAGAAAATGCTTGCTCAGAAACATGATATCATTGTCAGTATAAATTTAAGTATGGTTGCATTAGTAATAAGAAATTATTATCATTTTAAAGATGATAAATGATCTTTTACTGGGTAGCTTAACAATGTTCGCCATCAATCAAAGAGACTATAAAAACTCTCACACAATCACTCTATATAGTAAAGCCGATAGTAGCTGTTAACATAATGTTAAGCCAGTGAATATTTAATGTACACTCCTAAGACACGATATGAACTTTTTGATGGCTGTGGCGATGATGTCGTAAATAATTAATATGTATTCATAAAATATAACCGGTAATTTAAATTTTATGTGAAGTTAAACACAATATCATTGGAAAATATGTTAATTATTGATGTTTTACGCTATGAATAAATAATATAGGTTAATGCAGCACATACTGTCATTTACATTTACAGCCAGTTAAATAAATGCAATGCATTTTTTGTGTCGCACCGAATTATGGTAATTGCATGAACACAAAGCAATCATGCACACAATATAATTAAAAAAATGTGTCGGCTTAATTTATTCATTGAATAATTACAATTCTCTTGAGCATTACAGCGATTAAATAAAACATTCCAATTACATTTGAGCTGAATAATTTAGCCCCACGTTTGAGTGTGTCGAGTGTTAACTGCCCTGCAGTTGATAAGATCAGTGTTAGGGTAATTGAAGTGCTGCTCCGTGCCACAATTCTCCATGGAATTACAAGTCTGTAATAGTAGAATGCTACCTTGAATAAATGTTTTGTTTAATGCACGTCACCTTGGGCAACTATGTGTGCAAATATTTACAGTACCTAGCAAATAGTAACAATTACAATGCAGACTTATCTTATCAAAGTGGAATTGCTGAAACTAGCTATGACGAACCTCTCAAAAGGTGACTTCCGATCCTATTACATACAATGGAATACTTGTTGACTCATATTAAGTCCGAGGTGCATTACTTTAAAGGGGGGTGCATTGTTTAATTAACTTAAAGGAAATCAAAATTAAAAATAAAATTTATTGTTATTTATTACACAAAACGATAAAATCGAATTTTATCTCTGAGAGTGCAATAACTTCGAGGTGTCAGCCGTTATCTTTTCACTCAAAAAGATAACCACCGATTTTATCGTCATATACAGGGTGTCCAAGATAAGAATCAACAGCATGAGGATCTCGTAACAGAAAAAGTTACAAAGGCAGTAAAATTACAAAAAAAGTTGTGCAATTTAATGGTCATTAATATTCTGTTGAGAAACACAGAAATTTTCGCTTACTTCAGGAGATATTCGACAAAATTTGAAATATTGCGATTTTGTTTTTACTCTTTTCTGAAATTATTTGAAGAGGTATAAGAAAACAAAAGGCACTTTCTCATTGCCACATTTTTAGCTCTACAAAACGACGTTTACGAATTTTCAGTACAACGTTTCGCTTCGAAGAGAGCATCATCAACTTTATTTTTTATATGGCCCGTAAAAAAAGTACATCCTGTATTAGATAGCATTTCCTATTACGAATTCAAAGATTTATATCACAGTATGGTTTCTCATCCCAAGTGGTCCCAAGCACCTGAAAACCTGGCCAAAATTCGAATTTTGGGCGAATATTCTTGAAAATCACTATTTATATATTTTCGAGGTCAAGCATTTCGAATTCAACGTCGAAATTCTCGAAAACATAATGACTGACTCCAAATAACCGACCGTCTATGTCAAAAATGATGTCACTCTCGCGAAAATCAGTGGTGATGGGTTTTAGTTGTCAAGGAATTTGAATATTCGAGATCGAAATTCTCGAAAATAAAACGGCCGACTCAATATGGCCGACCGACTTTGTCAAAAATGACGTCACTCTAGCTAAAGTCAGTAGTCATGGGTTTTCGGAGTCAAGGAATTCAAATTCGAGGTCGAAATTCTCGAAAACAAAACGGCCAACTCAACATGGCTGACCGTCATTGTCAAAAATGACGTCACTCTCGCGAAAGTCAGTAGTCATAGGTTTTCGGGGCCGAGGAATCTGAATGTATGGTAAAAACGAAGAGTTATTTTTTCTACAATTTCAATGGTCTCGCTTATTGTATAAGTAAATTTTACACGTATTTCACTCGTTTTTATACTCAGTACTAATAATTGTTCGTTTTATTACACAAATCTACAAAATTAAATTTCTAAACAAAAAAACTGTCACTTTACAAAGTGATAGAGTCGCCTGCGGCTCATTAGTCATTCCCTTGTATCGCCAGTAAAAACCCTCTTACTCGGCGTATAATGTACAGTATTTAATTTGTTAAACACGAGTAAATAGTTAAATTAAGATCATAATATCATGACAGTCTTAAATATATCATGTGTAAATTTTCGTAAACACAATATCATAATTTCAATCAAAATTGCACTTGACGAATCTGATGACGTTTTTGCTTCATTTTTCATGATTTGCCGTTTTTCACTTTCAATTGTCATTTACTCGATTTTTTTTAATATAACATGGCAACATTTTTATACTGTTACTTTGACAATGAAAATATCTTTCTCTTAAAATCAAGGAACAAAAATAGGGGGTTGTCATTTAAAAAACAATGGATGACGTCATTACTCAAAAATAAATGATGGTTGAAGATCGACTGTCATGCAAAAATGTGCATTTTTATCAAACAAAATCGACGTGTTTGAGGATTTTTTTCCAAAAATTAAAAAGGTTATCGAATCAAAAACAAGTTTATTACTAATGGTCCACAACATAAATGTCAGTATCCGTGACACCGTGACACCGGAGATGTCCGGTGGCTCGTTTCTGTAGTCCGGGGACAACTGATGATGTTCGGGCATGGTGGTCGCTGATGGTGGATGACCTGGGGCCGCTGTCGAAGTAGGAGCTGGCTCTCAAATTTGCCTAAGGCGTGCTCGCGTATGCGTACGGCCCTTAGGGTATAAGAGGATTTCTTCGAGCCTGAGTCAGCCGGAGCTAGAGGGGCTTTCAAGAAATCTTTGAGGCTTCTCGACTGGAAGAGAGGTAGAATCCTTGAAGTCCGTTCTTTTTATACCGTTCCATCTCCGTACTCAGGGGGGTGGGTGGCGTCACTATTTTTCCATCAGGGGGTGGCGGCCTAAGACAGTAATACTTGTTGGTGGGGAAGTTTTCGTGGAAAAATATTCAGCCCGTGAACTTCTTACGCTCGAAATTTTATTGGGGCAGCTGGGCTCATAAGGGCGGTTATTATATTTACAGAGCTGTTTTCCAATTGCAGGGGCAGTATAGCTTATTGCGGGGGCAGTATAGCTTAATGCGGGGGCCGTATAGCTTATTGCCGCTCTCCGGCCGATGACAATGAGTGCCGCGCGTTCCCACGGCTCGGCCACCGAAGCGTTCGCGTATATTTTGCTGGGTCGTCCATTCTTCCGAGCCATGAAGATAGTTTCTCACCGTTCTTCCTGTAATCAGATGAGGACCTGTCCATTTCGGAGCGAATACGGCATGAAATTGATTGATAGCCTTTGACAATGGATGGGAGCGGATATGTACCCATTGGCCGACGTCATACCTGAACTCAACCGGGTCGGGAAGCTGACGGCGTTCCTGGTCCAGTCCAGTTCCAGTCTTGTTAGTTCTGGACAATGTCAACCCGTCGTTGAGCGGCTGGCATAGGTACTTGTGGCTGACGGTGAGCGGCCCAGTCTACGGTCTAATTCCCAACCAAAAAGAGCGTAGCTGGGAGAGCATCCAGTTGCAGCATTGGGGCGAGCGCGGCAAGCGAAGAGAACCTCGGCAAGATGTTTATCCCAGGTGTTGTGTGGCTCGCCTTGCAGTTGAATGCGCAGGCCTTTCTTTAGTTCTTGATTACGTCTCTCGTTGGATTGGCCCTTGGATGGTAAATGGCTGTAGTCCAATGTCGCGCTTTCCAGGTATAGCTTCTTTCCATCTTCGACTAGTGAATTGACGCCCATTGTCAGAGAGAATTGCCTGTCGATAACCAAAACGTAAGAACACTTTCTCTTCCAGTAATAGAATTATAGTGGGGGCGTAGGAATTGGCAAGTGGGAAGGCTTCCACCCATCGGGAGAACAAATTGGTGGCAAGAAGGATTAAGCGCTTCCCGCGTGGGCTCCGTGGATATGGACCCATGATGTCCACGGCTACCGTCTCCCAGGGTCGGCGAGGGCGGTGTGGAATGTTGGGCTGCAGCTCCCCGAGGTGCGTAGCGCTTGGTACACGCACAGATTCTCCAATTCCGGACATAGTGTTGCGTGTCGTGTCGCAACGTGGGCCAATAGAAGCGGATGCGGATGGCGTCTTCAGTGGCCCGGGCTCCGGGGTGAATGGTATCAGGGGCCTAATGGTACCGACAAAGTACAAGTTTCTTCTTTCACTGTGACAGCGGGTCAATCTGCCAAGTTCCAGCGAAGTTCTATGAGGGCATGGATGTGTTTTTTCCATCTGCTTGCTGTGCTTCCATTACTGCATCCGCAAGGGTGACCACGGCGAACTCCATCAGAGTTGACATCTCTGCTGGTGCCTTGTCGGATGGTAATTCTGGTAGACGGCGATCGAAAGACATGTCTTCAGTTCGGAATTCCTCCGTTGCCGGATTTCGAGAGAGAGCGTCTGCAAGCTCGTAGCTCGTTGTCACGACCCGGGCAATGCTCGACATCGAAATTGAACTCCTGGAGGAGGATGGCCCATCGAGCCTAATTGGAGCGGGATTCGTTTAAGGAGTGAAGCCAGGTAAGAGGTAGATTATCCGTACGTAGCAAGAATCGCCGATCTTCGAGATACGGGCGAAATCTCTTGACACAAAATATTACTGCTAGGCATTCCAGTACATTGGAGTGATATCTTCGCTCGGCGTTACGAAGTCTGGCACTAGCATAGGCAATGATATCGCGACCCTCGGCACGTTCTTGATACAGGACTACCCCCAGTCCTGTATTGCTGGCGTCTGTTTGGAGAACGAAAGGTCTGCTGGCATCTGGTCTGCACAATTGGAGAGTTTACTCAACTACTCCGTGATCCGTTGCATTGAATCCTGGCACAACTGGGTCCACCGCCATCGCTGCTTCGGGCTTAGTAGATCTGAGAAGCTGCGAAGTGTCTTCCGATTGGTTGGAGCAGCAGTATCTTGAAGCTGGTGTAAATGATGGGGCTGTGGTTGGGTACCGGTTGAAGTGATGGTATGGCCCAGGTAGTCTAGCTGCTGTTTCCCGAAGTAACACTTCTCCAGCGAACAACGCAGGCCTTGCTCCTGCAAACGTTCAAACAACAGAGCGACATGTCGGAGATGATCGGCCCAGTTGTCTGAATATATAATCATCGTCCAGGTAAGCAAGGACGAAATATCGGAGGTGACCTGGTAATACCTCCTGGGCCATCATCCGCTGAAAAGTAGCGGGTGCGTTTTACAGCCCGAGTGGCATCACGCGAAACATACGTAGCTCCATCCGGGGTGGCGAAAGCTGTATACTTCTTGCATTCTGTCTTTATGGGGATTTGCCAGTACCCGTTCTTTAGGTCGAGGGTGGAAAATACCTTGGCTTGGCCCAGATCTTTCAGGGTATCATGGATGAGAGGCAGAGACGATGCTTCATCCTTGGTTGCAGCGTTCAGTCCTCTGTAGTCGACGCAGACTCTGTGAGTGCCATTCTTCTTCGGCACGACTACCACTGGAGAGGAATAGTTTTATGTTGAAGCTTCAATCACACCTTCCGCGAGCATCGTCTCCAGCTGTTGTAAATAATCTTCTTCTTCTCGTTCGAGCATCTATAGGGTCGTATTCGGAATGGTTCATCTCGGGTCAATTGCATATTGTGACAGGTGCCACGGGCGGAAGCTGTTACCGGGCTACTGGAAAATAAATTGGCATTCCGATTAATTAATTCTTTGAAACGGGTCTCTAATGGGGGTGGACACTGATGTTGGAGGTTTATCATCGGTAGTGGTTCCTCCGGTTGTTGGAGCCGGGCATCCCGACGCAACTGAATTGTCTGTCGGCTAGTGATTCCGAAATGCATGGCAATCCATCGTGGCTTGTTGTTCTTGTAACCAAGGTAACCCCAGGCTCAGATCTTCTCGTAGGTCGGTGCTTATAAGTAAATTTATTGGACACGTTATGCCTTGAATGGTGATTTCGCACTTAGTATGACCCTTAGTCCTAGGAGGCCTTCAGCGGAGGCTAGGTGGACGTCTTGCGCTTCGGCTTGGGACGATCCAAGGGGTTCAAATCTGTGAAATCCAAAATTGTGAGTGTCGATCAATGCGATACACGTGTGCCCATTGAGTGTGACTGGTACACGCGGTACATTTTGAGGGTGGCCTACTGCTGAGATGATTGGTGCGGCCGAGGCGATCGCCCTTCTCCAGTTTCCCGAAGCTTGAGTTCTCTGGGGGTCGTTCATAAAGTACCGTGGACACTCACGGTGATAATGATGCCCCGGACAGTGGTAACATTTGGGAGCAGCATCTCGTCTCACCGGCTTTGGGGCGGGCGGCCGCGGAATTTGCAGCTGATCTGCTTCGATTCTTCTAGTCCGGTCAGCTAGGCCTCTTTCACACGGAGCGGGCAAAACCGCGCCCGCGCCTAGCCGCGGGTCCACCCGCTTCCGCCGACCATTGCACACGCAGCGGGCACAATCTCTCCGCGCTTTTCAGAAATTCGTTCCCAACACTTGATTCAATAATCAGCGGGCGCGGGTGCGGTCCGCTGCGTGTGAAGACGTCTATAAGAGCTAATGGCCAATCACCTCCCTGCGGGCGCGGGCCCGCTACCAACTACAAACGCCCGCTCTAGCATTATCACCCGCGCGCGGATGTCGCTCCGCTCCCGCTTCGTGTGAAAGGTTCCATTTAAGGTTGGGATTTATCATGGACAAAATCAAGCGAATTCGGCACTTACCCGTTCACACCCAGCGCGTTTGTTAATCAATTAAATGCATTATATTATACCACAAATTAATCATAAATGTTCGAGAATTGTGCAGATATACGTTATAACGCATTTGTGTGTTTAGTTTTTTGGTAATAAATTGATGAAATACGTTATTTTTGTCCGACATAATTTTCAAAGTTAGGACGGGAAATATAAGTTAAATTCAAATTTCCAATACATCTGCATAACATATAAGGGTTATGCAGAGGTAAGGTCGTAATTTGAACCAAATTTACATTCCGATGTGCATGCTGGATGTGAACGCAATAACTGGGCAAATTAAATTGTAACGGCCATATTTGAAATAGAAATTAGAGAATACTGTAGTAAATAGCTAGTTTCCAGTGAGTTTTTTGTTCAGCCATTGTGTCCTAGGTGGCGCAATTGCATTGCTGAATTACTATTAAGCTAGCGCTTCCATAGCGCTGTTGGCGGTACTGTGTGGCGCACTTCATTTTTATTGTGAAGGATTTTGCTAAACGTCTATTTTTTGAATAAACGTTTTATAATAGACAATAGATTATTCCAAGTGATTTTTTCGTCGAATACTTAAAAATAATTCAACGATTTTGTTTCAACGGTTTGCGGACACATCGTAAATGGGAATGATTGTTAGGGTACACGTAGGTACATACTAACACTAGTGCAAACTAAGGCCATCATTTTATGGCCTATGCAAGGATTGCATAGTTGCAGTCTGAGTCCAGATAAATTACATATGAGACGAACCGCTATTGCAGTCAATGTCCCCTCAGGGCATTCGTGAAGGACAAACGTGTTATTCATTACTTACAATTCTACTAAACATGCATATAATATACATTAATGAAGCATTCCTTTATTTAAGATCGTTCTAAATATATTGTTGTGAGTCTTCAAAAGAATGTTTGTATCGATTTGCTATTTACCATGTTTTATTGTCTATCAATAATATACTCAATAGGAGGTACATCGTCGAATTGAAGGGAAATATTTTTTGGCTGGAAAACATGGTGATCGCTGTAAGTCGGTGCTATGACTTGATGCTGCTACCGTGGGTGCTCTTGGCACACCACAAGTTAACGTCACTGGTATTTAAATTTTCATTTAGATTCACCCTAAGGGATTAAATAATAAACCTCAAACCATTATTTTCAGAGCTCGGATTTATATGCACGAAAAACTTTCTAACTACCACATACGTATCGATATTCGCAGGTTTTGATTTATTTATGAAATAATACAACCTAATGTAAATATAATTAATAATAAACAAATTTATAAATCAAAACTAAATAAATATTTTTATTGGTAATTACAAACATTTCATTTACTGTCCTCTAATTTATTATTAATTACTTATAATTTATTAACATTAGCAAGTTGTACACCTGGACGCCTAAATTTATGTCAACATAATAATCTGGATAGTGATTGGACATTCTGACTTTTTTCTGACTTTCACACAGTATCTACATGTTAATTCCCTCTAATTACCTACCGTAAACAATTAACATGTTTATTATTAGAAATAACATAATAACAACTGAATGTAAAAAAAAAATATAAACTGAATATAAAAGCTCCATTTTTGTCTATTACATTATTAAATCTTCCCAGCATTGATGCTACTTAAACTTCTGTATAGTTTGGAGTTAATTCTTTCCACCCTTCTTGAATTCTTTCTCATAGCTGTTCAACATTTTCCTGTTTAACAGGAATTATTGCCTCTATTCATTTTGTTTACAATCAAACCCCACACATTTTCGATGTGGTTCAAATCCGGACTGTGTGAAGGCCAAGGCAGAACTCGCATATCTTGATACTGCATCCAATTGAAATCATTCTATGTAGCTGTATGAATAGGATAATTGTCTTGCAGATATATAAAATCATTTTTGGGAAAGACCGCAGTCACTGATGGTAGCATGATATTCTTCAATATACCACGGGAGACCTCTGCATTATTTCTACCTATTAGATGCATTAAAACTCCAGCTATTTTTTGAGTATAATGTTCAACAATACGAGAGTTTGGGTATCTATAATCTATAATATGACCTTTATATTATGATTCAAAACTCTTCTTGTGTTTGAAATTAACACCATGCCAGAAATCTAATAGTTCCAGATAATATTCCAACACGAATCTTACTCTTTGCTCTTTTTTACGTTGAGTCAAAAGCAGTTTCTTAGCTGCAGGATAATTTTCTAAATTGAATCCTTCCTTGATGCGGTGATGGGGTGTTCTTCGCCTTTATAATATTCCTCCATCCTTCTTGGGGATGTTGGTGGTGACGTACTTGTCATCTTCGGGCGGTGGGGTGATTTTGGTGACAAGTGGGGGTCGCGTCTTCGCGGTGGTGACTCAGCGCGAGTGTTTCTAAAAATTTGAATATCCACGAAGAAGTAGAAATTTAATGTTCATACTTTAATCTTATAAAATTAAACATTCTGAACAAAAGAGTTTCTATGTAGGTGTAACATATTCTAAAAGTAAATATATATTGTAGTTTTGAAGAAAATAGGCATGTGCCTAAGGTGACCAGATTCTAACAATAGAAAAGCAGGACGCGGGGGGGGGGCTTTGATTTTTAAATTAATTAACAAAGAACGCAAAACGCAAAATATACAGGGTGTCTCCTAAAAAACGCAGCTGGCCATAACTCCATAACTCCCTAACTATTTGTTGCCCGATTTCGATAAAACAAAAACAAAATTAATTAAATGTCTCCACATGTTCTACAAAGGGGCCCTAATTTTCTTTTTTTGCAAAATCAACTTTCATTTCAGCGAGTCTGCTAGATTTTGAAAAAAAAAATTAGAACAACTTTGTAGAACATGTACAGCCATTTAGTCTTGTTTTCGTTTTATTGAAATCGGACAAAACATAAAGGACATTTTTTTTTAACAACATGAAACATAATGTCAAATTTACAAATATAATAAATACGAGGCATGTTTTTAAAGTACCGTTTTGTATTTTGACCGCTGCAGCGCTGCTACCAAATACAGATATTGGCGAAATATATAAGCTTAGAACATCAAAACAGCGAATAAAAGATCACCCCGAAAGAAAACCCAATCTTTCAAAAGTCGGGACTTTATTCAAACGTCGCGGGACGCGGGACAAATTTCTAAAAATCGGGACTGTCCCGCCAGAATCGGGACGTCTGGTCACCTTACATGTGCCTGATTCCGCATTTCGTTCAATTTCCAGTCCAAAGTCCAGTTTGGCCGACACCGACAAATGAGTACGAGCGGTACGAGTGAGTCAGCCACTGGTGGCTGGCTGTTTTTTTTTCATGACCTTGGTGATAGAATGGATGTATAACGCGCCTATGTACGCACGAAAGTTATATGTATGTATATACTAGTTATCGCTAGAGAGCGCCACTTCCTCGACAATATTCGTCTGTCCTTTACTATAGGTCATTCTTTGTTCACAAAATCGCAACCTTAAACTATAAGTTCTTAGTTTTGCGGGCCCGCGGCTTCTCGCGGGCGCGGGATTTACCCGCTCCGTGTGAAAGAGGCCTAAACTCTTCCCATGAGAGTTTTAAATTGGCATATAGCTTCCACCATTGCGCTGCGGCGTCGCGAAGTTGGTTGGTCGCTAGTTGGACATGGTTGGTGAGATGGTATGGCTCTAAATGTCTTTCCAGATCATTGAGGAAGGTTTCCGGGTCATCCTCTGGTAACCCCCGGAAGATAAGTGCAGAAGGTGGTTGTAAACCTGATATAATTGGGCTGCACAGGGTGTTTATGCCCACTCCCAGAAGTGGGGCGTTATATGCGAGGGGTGCCGGTTGCTCTTGTTGCATACTCGGCCCTGGTTGGGGTTGCGTAGCGTCAATGCTGCTCTGCGCTGTTTTTCCGCTGTCCTTGGCGCCTTGATAAACATAACGGCGAGGCGGCATCTTGCTACTATTAGTTTTAGTACTAATAAAAAGAACAAAACAAAACGAGCAAAAAAAAATTAAAAAAGAAACAATATGTCAAAATATTGCTATATACACACAGGGAGAGAGAAAAAAAGTTGATGTCAGTCGGAGAGCACTTGGTGACTTCACTCGCGAAATCAGCCGCACGTTTAGCCTACTTACACACGAGGCGGTTTCGGCGAGCGGCGCACCGCTTAATGGCACCGCCTCGGCACATGGTCTCATGCAAAGCATAGGGTGTATTCATACACAACAAGCGGTTTTTCGAAAACGCCTGTCTTAAACGAGCGGTTTTTGCTTCGCGATGACATACATAACGACAGGCTGAGGGTTTATTTAATGGTTCTGCGGCAGAATTTCTAAGCGCCGCAACGACGCGCGCGTACCCTGCTCTGGACGACCAACCGCCTGCGTTTTTATGGGTTCTTATCTATTTTTTTTTGCTCCAAGACCCCACTTTGGTTATCGTAAAATGCATTCGAATATTGATAATGAAATTAAGATATTTTTTAACTTTGTAAGCAATACACGATTTCGCGACTGTCCTAATCTGGGGAAATACAATCCCCAAAATAAAGAAATAAACTCGTACACAATAATAATCTGCAGTAAATTCCGAGACTGACAATAGGCACTGAACAAAACCATTGCAAAATTTGTTGATAGAATAGCGGCCACTTAACGGATTTATAGCCCTAACCCCGTAATAAACACATTATGTTAATAGCATTTTATTAGGCTTGCGAAATTTAAACGTAAACTATACAATATACAACATAACTTATACAATACATAATGCGGCATTCTGCCTGCTCAATGTGCAATTGTATTGCCGATCTCCGTTTTCCTAAAATCGAAAAGATAGTCTGTAACCTAATCCGGGTTTTACCATAACGCTGGTACAGTTGTGTCCAGAAGTAACCTTTACACCCGAAATGAGACGTCGCCTTATGGGCACAACGCGAGCGCTTGGAAGTACCTGAGTTTTATGGCTTCTCGCCTGTAACCGTTCGAGTTTGGAGGCATTGAATGAAGTAAATATTGAAATAATTAATTTTAAGAGGATTCCTACTATGCGGGTAGTAACGAAAATTATGAAAAATACGACTATCGCCAGGTCGTAGCGCCCTTACTTTGTAATAGATTTTCATATTTATTTCATTTTTTATTATGTGCTAAAAAGTTGAAATAGCGGACAAGTAAACTTATATTATCACAGAATTAATTACAATTGTTAAAAAAAAATTAGTAAGGGTGATTATGTAATGTATTTTCTATTTCTATTTTATTATTACTTCCGATTATATATATTTATATTACTACGAAAGTTTACTCGTTTCTTACTTATATAGTCATATATATATGTCATATATATATATATATATATATATACAGGGTGGCTACGCTAAACCGTTCGTTAAAACTTTACGGGGTTGCCGCAGTACTAAATATATTAAAAAAAAAACCTCCTCGCACGGTTGAATCAGTAATCCTCATGTGAAATATTTTCAACTTTCTATCACTTCCGGTTCCAGCGGAAGTAGCACCAACTTTCTTATTTTAAATGGAACACCCCATATATTATTATATTTTTTTAATTCCTCGCTTAAATTGGGACATATTTTATTTGAACGTATGTACCTTAGCTTATCTGTTTGTTTTCAAGAAATTTTTTCTTCCTAAAATTTGGCCTCTAAAAGGTAGCCTCAAATCTGTTTATAACTTCTTTCAGGAATAAGATAAAATTATGAGTTATATTTGTAATTGTACCTAGAGGATGCATCTATGAGTAAAATAATTGGAAACTGTCAATTTTGATAATTAGTGTTCATAAAATGTCAATATCTAAATGCCCTCTTAAATATCTCGTAATTATTTTTTTTTTATGGAATGACTCATTTTTTATCGAATAACACGATTGGGAAAACTGTACTACAAAAAAGTATAATATTATTTCGAAGATTACTTTTTCGTCGCATTTCTGCAGGGTATAATTTCGCATGTCACAAGTGCACTTTAGTAGACATGTGATATGCTTTTGTTTTGTTGCTATTGTAATGCAAACTTTCCAATAATAAAACCATTTAGAATAAAGTATTACAGAAATCAAAATCAACAAAATTAATCATTACACAAATCAACAAATTATCAATGTATTCTTCATATATGGCAACTGCGATAGAATTGTTGCTCGAACATGTAGAGTATTCAATGAAACTAATTCACATCTGCCGCCTATGAATAAAACAAGATTTACAAGATTGGAATGAAATTTTGTTCAATTCGGACAAGTGAATGCAATAAGACATCGACAAAAGCCAGTTATGGAAATTGATGAAGTGCAAGAAATAGTGTTAGCCTATTTTCAAATTAATCCACAAGCATATATCTTGTGACATGCGAAATTATACCGTGCAGAAAGAGGACGAAAAAGTAATCTTCGAAATAATTAAAAAAAAATACTTGCTTTAGGAGTATGTTTGTAAAATACTTTTTTGTGGTAAATTTTTCTCCAAATCGTTCTATGGGATAAAAAATGTGTCATTCCATTTAAAAAAATGAATTAAGAGATATTTCTATTTCTATTACGAGGTAGAAATATTTTTTATTTTAATATTTAGATATGTTGCAAGGATCCTTTTACAACAGAAGGCGTAACTACAAAACAATTAGGTTAATTGGATGGCATATTGGATTTTTACATAGTTACACATAATAGAGAGAAGCGATCTTTATATGTAAATGTATATGTATATATTTCAGACAAAAATTACTTGACTTTATTAAACACACTCAAAAATGTTGTCAAAACAAAATTCAATATGACGGGTTCTGAGGTACTTATAGCATCTTGCTTATTTAAAATGGATTCCATATTTGATTTTTACATAGTTAAACATAATAGAGAGAAGCGATCTTTATATGTAAATGTATCATTGTATTTATATTTTAAGACATAATATGTACATTTCACCTAAATTATTAGATAATGGTGAACCCATTGACAGATCATGTTTTTATATAAAAATCATAAAATTAATTAAAATATTTTTTAATTATGCATAAATTCAATAATTTATAATGATCAATATAATTTTAATTTATTTCGTGATGTTTATATACAAAAAGATGGTCTACCAATGGTTTCACCATTATCTCCTCTTGCTGAATATCTATCTATATATCTATATCTATATTTATCTCTTATAGCTGAAATATAAAATATACAAGAGGTTAATAACAATAGTTTCAACGCTCTTACAGGTGATAGTACAGATCAAAACAAGAAACAAATTTTAATAAACCCAGGTTCAACACACAATTGTTTTCTAAATATTAAATTATAATTACACCTTTTTCTAGTAAAATTGTTTGCTAAATATTAATGTCAATAGAACAAATTTTATTTAATTTTTTTTTATTAAGTTAGATGAATTTAATTTTTTTTATTCATTTAAATGCACTTTTCTACGTTCCAAAGTCACTGGAAACGCGCGCTGTGTGAGGCTGCAAGAGATAAGCTGAATCTCTGCCGACTGGTGCCGTGTGTATAGTGTCAGTCGGTTTTAGTGAGCCGCCGCCGAGTAATAAAAACGAGGTGTGTGTAAGAGCCCTTAGGCTCCAATTGGGACGGGGCTAGCTTGTGCACGAATGCAAAAAAAATGTTTTCGAATCGAAAACAAGTTTATTACTAATGGTCCACACAACACAAATGTCAGTATCCGTGGGGGCGGAGGGACTTCACACATTGGACTTAAAATGCATATTTGTTTAAAATTTAGACACGATTAAAAAAATGCATGCCATTTGAAAAGCAATTAAATGATCTTAAAATGAGTAAAAAATTGTCAAGATAATTTCATATTATCAATCGAAAAGTCTTACAGTAACGTTTATTTTAATCTATTGCCATATCGTGAACAAAAGTATGCATTTTGAGTCTAATGTGTGAAGTGGGTCGATTTATTTGTACCCAAGTCTATTATTACAGTCGCGATAATACGGATCAATTAAAATGAGGGCGATGTGAATTATCAAATCATCCGGAATATTGTAATAAACGGGTTGTTTGTAGGAGTTTTTTAAACACTGGTTTTTATTTTTACTGTTTATTTATTTATTTGTGGACACAATTAACTGTCCAGAAATGAAGAACCGAATAACACGAATTACACAAACTTGATGGATTATGAACTGTGGCGTTTTTGTCTATGTACTCTGACGTGTTTTATTATGTACTGTGTCGTGGTTCCTTAGTAACTGATTTTCTACACATCGGTTACAAGTTTCGAACACTCGGTTGTAACTCACTGGAGTAGGGCCAGAACGAACTTTGAACGCATTCAAGAACAAAGAATATTCAAGGTTCGCTCTGATATTGAAATATCTCTGTCTATCTAAATTACATATTTTGCATCTACTTAAAGTGTAAATAACATTAATACACAAAAGCTAGACTGAGCGTCGCGCGGTAGTGACTTTGAACGGCAGTTAATCTAAGAAATTCGGAGATAATATGAAGAGACTGCATATTGTAATTTAAGAATAGAGAGACATATTTATACATTTAGTTAATAATAATGGAAACATTACAATATTGGGATATTAACTTTAATACATATTTTGAAATAATCACTGCATCTAAACAAATTAAACTTTTATTTTATACAGGTTGATAAAAAGTGGTAATCTTAGATTGTGTAGATTTTTGTCAAAAACTGTTTCTTTCAGTTTCTGCAGCGTCATGGTATCCTAATCGTAGCTAGTTTTTTTTTTCTGCCCACTGTAAACAAATGTTTTTAACGGGCTCTTAATTTTTTACACTAATCACTGCATGCCACGAATATGTCGTCAATTCAAGTGCAATTTTTACATTAAATGCAGTTTGTGTTTACGTAAAATATATGAATATGGATTAATCAAGCATCCGGATTACCGAGGTTCCGGGTTATGGTAATTGACGAATCAAATGCTTCAGAAGCACACGAAAATGATTAAATAGATGAGGGATGTGGAATTGGTTGTAGAAGTTTGCTACTATAATTGTTTAATTACTTAATTACGGTCCAAGTTGGACCGCGACATTTTAAATAAACCTTGCATAACACATGCCGCGTCATCTCGGTGATTAAGCGCCAACTAGCCGTGAATTACCGCGATCGGTCGGACGGAAGTACGTCTGTCGCCATCTCACTAATCGTTCGTTCTCCGGCACGCAGACATTTGTGAAGTGTGGAACACGCAGACGCGATTGCTAATCAGTTTCGTAACTGACCGAAGCGTCAGGATTTGAGAAACCGTCCACGCAGGAAACTAGTGTTTTCTTACCCTAAATTGGGGATATTATGTGTTCCGCACGTTCGCAAATTCGGGCGGGGAACTAAAGACATAAACTATACGGCCATATTACACCTAGACGCGAGTATTTAACTCAGTAAACGCACGTGCTAATGACCGGCGTCATTAGTCAATTAGTCAATTGTTCATAGACGCCGTTTTAGTCCTTGGCTAAATCGCCAGTCCGCTCTGAGTTTCCCGGACCAACTATCGGCTCACCACGTGGTGCGTGTGTGACCGAGGGTGGACACGAGTGTAAGCGTAGGGCCGCGAGATAGTCACCGACATCGACGGCACACCGACATCCAGAACGACGGATGGCAGAACCTACACAAGGCCATAACTTTCCATTTTTATTTATTTCTATTTTTAATTTATCCTCATTCCGTTCAAACATATTTTAATTCATACCACATGTTCACTTACTTATCGCCAATCTTATGTTACTTTTTGTATGCGTAATTTGTACACGTCGCTGTTGTCCCGCGGAGGCTGAACGCCCCAGCCCATGCGATGTAACGGGGTTCGCATGGGACCTTCCATCACAGCCGGCCAATGGCGCTGAGGGCATGATAGTTGTACAGTAACTTTATAGACACATTGGCGACAATGCCCAAATCACCGCCATGCTCAGGCAAAATATTGGCGGGACATTCAAATGATATACAACTTGATATGGACGATTGTCATCCTTCAAAATGAATCCATAGTTAGGAGTTGCAGTAACGCAGAATCGACAAATTAGTTGGAGAAATGACTTCTAAAAACTCTATCAATACCAAAAAATACTTGCCGTAGACTACATGCAAAAAATATTCTGTATTTATAATTTTTCATCATTTTCGGATTGATGAAAAATTAGTTGGTAATTATTAATGTCCTAGACCATAACTACTGATAATTTCTAATAGTTTAAAAGGCCAGTTCGTTGATAAAACGGCAAAAAATATTATAGTAGATATCAATATTTCAAATTTATTTTAAAAACTATTCTTACATAATGCATGGTGTTTTATTGTAGAATAAGTATAATTTTAATTGTTGATTATTAATTTCACTTGTTATTTTAAAAAGTAAAACAAATGTTTTAAAGTATTTATTACGTACAGAATTGATGGTATAGAAAAGTTTTATAACAAAAAAAAAAAAAGATTTTTGCCCCACTTTCGCATCGATTTACTACCCTATACATTCATAACACGATCGATCTTCTTTCCTGCAATTTTTAACGGGAACGTTAAAAACCGCGTGATAATTTTGTTTTGTAAATTGTAAATGGTTGTTGGGGACTCATTTGAACTTGTCGAGGAAAAATTGTCTAATATTTGCATTTTGCGTTTCTATTACAACATTATAATATTGTCGGAATATGGTTTCCTTTTGTTTAAACATTGCAAATGTATCATAATTACAATAAAATAATGCATTTTTTATAGGACTTAAGTGTTACTTAACTAATTGTGCATATGTAGCATGTATTGCATGTATGTGATTTAATACATAAATTACAAACTTTTGAACACCGTTGTACACTTGTAATTTAGTAACCACTTATATTGTATAAAGAATTAATTTCACTGTTAAAGACAAAGTTGGATGGTATAACAACAGTAGAAAAAATCTGTGAAATAGGATTGCTACATATTGTATCCAAAAAACCTGATGAAAATTCACGGTCATCCTTCTCATAACTTCCTTTCGACGTGTCTTAAGGATATTGCGAAACGCATATAAGTTTTAAATTGTGTTTAAATTGTAAAGCTGTGGGAATTCTTTGCTGTGCAAACAACAATTTGCCTGAATATGGCGGACCAATCAAAACTGTGACCACATTTGTCGTCACTGTCCCTATAAAGCCACTGTAGATAGTTGGCGAAATGACGATTAAGGCTGTAGCCACTTTTGGACCGTGACACACTGTAAACTACAATACACAAAGTCACAAAGTCAAATCTTTAAAAAGTCATTAAGTGCCCCATTCCGTGCAGCTGGTCTGTTTTAATGACTGAATTAATTTCATTTCTGTTTAGATGAAAACAACAGCACCGGAAAAGTTCAGAGTGAGACCCAGTGCGGGGGTCCTGGGACCCGGCGACAGGGCGACCATCACAGTGACACTTCTGCCAGCTTACCAAATTGGGGGACTCACTAAGGACAAGTTCCTGGTGATGAGCATTCCTGTGGACACCATTCATATTTCACAAGCCGACTTAGCTGATCTTTGGAAGGTAAACATGGGGTGCGTTTAGCAAACGCAACTGTTGAGAATCAGCACTCAACCTGATTACTTTGTGATAACAGTCTACTGTTGCAAGTTCGCTGAACGATCCAGAAGCAACACTGATAAATGTGTCACTCCAGTCATTGAGATTATGATGTTTGTTTTTGATACACGCATATGCATAATAGATCACAATTCTGTGGGGCAGATGCAGATGATATGCATGTGCGAGCTACCAGCAACTTATTCAAAAACACCTCGAATAATCACTCACGTAGATTATGATTCCTGTTGTGTTTACCTCTGGCAATCTTAGCATTATTTAAGATTATTGTGCTATTGCGGTAGTGTGGTGCTTTATTGGGATTATTTTATCATCACACAAAGGCTCTAGTACGAATATCTTAAAGCACGCTTAGAAGTAAACACAGAATGTGGACTCAGCTGTGTGCGGGTATCGCGCATGCGTACTACCTGGCGCACGGAATGCTAGCAACGGTCACGTGGTTAATGTGATCTATACACGCGTATATTTCAGGTTAGAAAACACCATTGATAACTGCCAGCGTACAAAAATTGCGCTTAGTAAATTTAACGGCAGCTGACAGTCAGCGCAAGGTCAGCGAACCGCTGTCAATCAACTTTCTCAACAGTTACGTTCGCTAAACGCGCCCATGAACAAGTCTGAACTTTTCGGCGACTTGCTTATAATTAAAGCTTTGGCAATGATACAATGCACAATTCATGGTTGCCAACACAATAATTGAAATAATTTGAAATCAATTTTGAGGTTACGAATCATAACGTGTACGGAAACACCAAAGGCCCATTCATAGACTTAGAATATGGCCATGAAAATGGTCATAGCGATAGCATTGTAACAGGGTAGTGTTGCGTCGCGAAAGAAATCTATGAGAATCAGCCTTTACTAGGAAGATGAGCACTAGGGTCACAAATCTGACTTTTCAAGGGCTCTTCAGGGTGTCCTAAATACAGTAGGATTGCATGTTTATCTTTCTTATTTTAAAAGGTAGAGATCTGGTTAAATGGGCAATGTCATGCAGTTTTGTATGCTGGTTCAGATCATGTCGAAAATTTTTCAAATGTGCGAATAGTTTAGAGATTATTCTAAAAAAATACAAAAATTATAATTTTCTAAAAACTACGATATTTCTATAATTATTAAAGACGCGGAAATAAGTTTAAAATGAAAGTTACTTGGTTCGATCGCACAAACTTAATAAAAAGAATCGAGTCAAAACACAAGTCAAGATGGCGGTTTCCGAGATATTAATACCAACTTTCTTATTTTAAATGGCCGCCATATTTGATTTTTTACACTTCTAAATCGACTTTTCTCTCTTTTCAACGATGTATAACAACCTATATCAAAATAAAAAAATATGAGATACATCAATTGTTCCAATTTTTATTTTTATTCTATAAATTATTTTTAAAACAGATGTAAAAAAATAAAAAACGTAATACATCTAAGTAGTAAAATAACAGTAAATTATAAAAAATGCTCAAAATGTTTCTTAACGCAATGTGTTGCGATTAACGCCTTTTCTTGCCTCTGTCATTGCTTCACGAAGTTCATCTACATTATTATAATTGAAGTTACTACCATAAATTTTGTTTTTTAAAGTACCCTACAAATAAAAGTCAAGAGGCGTATGCAGATCTGGCTGGCCACTCAACAGATGTATTAGTCGCTACTACTTTGTTATTCAAACGGCCATTTAAATAAGTAATAACATCTCTAGCATTGAGTGGTGGTTCGCCATCTTACTTGTGCTAAATTTGAATATTTCGTGCCAAAGGTAAATCATCCAATAAATCTTATAAGAATCTTTTTAGAATTTCCAACGTTGTGTAGTTATATTATAGCACCAAGTAAATCATTTCCCAATTTGCCACAAAATACATTAAAGCCGAACCGCACTTGGTTTTGCCATAGAATCACTATGTGTGTATTGTCCTGAGCCCAATAGTGTTTGTTATGATGATTAAATCATCCACAGTTAGAAAAGTAGGATGCATCTATCCATAAAATTGTATTTATTAAATCACCATTTTCTGTAATTTAGTGGATTGACCTTCTGCAAAATGTTAATATGATATTATCGTTTGCTTGTAAAGTATGAGAAATATGCAATTTATATATGCTCAAAATTCTGACAATTATTGGCCAAAAATAATTGACAGCGTTAAATGTTCGCCAATCCGAACATTTCATCTCTGCAAATAGAAAATCAAGTTAACGTATCTAAATCTAGAGCATCAACAATTTTAAAAAAGCATAAGTTTTACCCTTATAAATTGCATATTTCTCATACTTTACAAGCAAATGATAACATACGTAGATTAACATTTTGCAGAAGGTTAATCAACAAAATTACGGAAAATGGTGATTTTATAAATACAATTTTATGGATAGATGCATCCTACTTTTCTAATTGTGGTTTATTTAATCATCATAACGAACACTATTGGGCTCAGGACAACCCACACATAGTGATTCCATGGTAAATACAAGTGCGGTTGGGCTTTAATGTATTTTGGGGCATATTGGGAAATAATATACATGGTGCTATATTTCTATCTGCACAACGTCATTTAGAAATTGTTCAAACAACCTTATAAGATTTATTGGATGGTTTACATTTGGCACAAAATATTCAAATATAGTACCTGTAAGATGGCGCTTCTCCACTGAATGCTAGAGATGTTATTACTTATTTAAATGGCCGTTTTAATAATAAAGTAATAGCGACTACACATCTGTTCAGTGACCAGCCAGATCTGCATACTTGACGCCTCTTAACTTTTATTTGTAGGGTACTTTAAAAAACAAAACTTATGGAAGTAACTTCAATTATAATAATGTAGATGAACTTCGTGAAGCAATAACAGAGGCAATAAAAGGCGTTAATCGCAACATATTGCGATAAGTAGTTACTTGCCAGTTGGCAATATTCAAAAACGCTGACAATTGTGTTTAGCTCCTTTTTGGCCATTTAGCCAATAACAGTCAGCATTTTGAGCATTTTTTATAATTTATTGTTATTTTACTACTTAGTTCAATTATGTTTAATTTTTTTTACATTTGTTTTAAAAATAATTTATAGAATAAAAATAAAAATTGGAACAATTGATATATCCCATATTTTTTAGTTTGACATAGGTTGTTATATATCGATGAAAAGAGAAAAAAAATGTCGATTTAGCCGTGTAAAAATCAAATATGGCGGGCCATTTAAAATAAGAAAGTTGCTATTAATATCTCGGAAACCGACTTTTTGACTTTTGTTTTGACTTGATTCTTAAGTTTGTGCGATCGAACCAAGTAACTTTTTAGAAAATCACAATTTTTAGTTTTTTTAGAATAATTTCTAAACTGCTCAGACTTTTGAAACATTTTCAACATAATCTGAACCAGCATACAAAACTGCATGACATTGTCCATTTAACCAGATCTCTAAGCTGTCAAAATAAGAAAGATACCTATGCAATCCTACTCTAATTAGGACACCCTTTATATCGTTGAAAAGAGGAAAGAAAGTCTATTTAGACGTATAAAAATCAAAAACAGATTTAAACTTATTTCCACATCTTTAATAATTATGGAAACATCGGAGTTTTTAGAAAACCGCGATTTTAGTTTTTTTGGAATAACTTGTAAACTGCTCGGACTTTGAAAAATTTTCAACATAATTGGAACCAGCATATAAAACTGCACAACATTGCCCAATTAACCAGATATCTAGCTTTAAGAATAAGAAAGATACCCATGCAGTCCTGCTCTATTTATGACACCCTGTATAGAAGCTAACCTCCAGACTGCTATAAATGTTTTTGTACAAATTCATTTTCTAATCATCTATTTCAAGACTAATTTGTAATAATAAAACTGTTTTTCTGATCACATATATTCTAAGCTACTAGGTTAAGTTTGTCAGTTTTTTAAAATAGCAGTGACAGTTCTGGTATCGTCACGTATGAGAAGGATTTAGGTACGGCTTTTATACCATGTTTGTTATTTGTCCATACCACCTTAATTAGGCCAGTTGTTGAAATGAATCAGGTACTGTTGGATCCCCATGTCGATGAAATGAGCTTCTTGAGTTGATAAAAATGTCTCACATACGAGGTTCTTCTCTATACAGGTTGTCAAAGATATGGATGAACAGCATGGGGATCTCGGAAATTCTAAAAGTTACAAAGGCAGTTAAATTATAAAAAAAAGTTGCACAATTTAATAACATTTTAATAATAACATTTTGGTGTAGTAGGCGTTGAACTTTTTTAATGTGAGTAACCATTAGAAATATTTCATAACTTTGATTAACTATGAGGTACCTAAGAACTGTTACTTGTGACACTGACATTTAAATTATTAACAACATAATCACATTAACATCCCTTTTACAATGCAAAAGTTCCCATTCGTTAAAGTTCATAACACAAGATATAAGCCAATTTCTAGATTTGGCAATTAATTTGGACATTAAAAGCTCCCGCGATATCAAAATGACATTTGATTGTATAACATGAAAATCCCTAAATCAGTTAATAGTAACTTAACATATAATGATGGAAACGATTTAATTTGAAGTCAATCTGTCACTTTGATACATGTGTTAACGGCTCCCGAATGCACGAGAGATGATCATTATCCTTACAAGAGTGTTTACACAAACCCATGCCACAGTGGAAGGCACAAACTGAATAAAACACCGCTCCGCGGCCGTCACACGAGCCGTAGTTTTTAGGATGTATCTCGCCCTTTATCCCTTTATCAAGGGCTAACTTCGCAGCTGGCGGGAATAGTTGTCAACCATGTGAAGTGTTCATAATCGATAACATAGCTATCAGTTTAAATATCGAAGGGTATACATACAACATATCAAATTATATGCTGTTAATTTAGAATACATCGGGAAAGAATGTGACACAGCACCGGCTGCGGTGTGCGCAAGTGGGCACGGACCTGTCACGGAATGGATCGGCCCTGGGATCCGGCCCTTCGGGCACCGAGCACAACCAGATGCTGAAGCTGTCGTCGAGCGTGGCACAGTTGCAGGAGTGTCAGGCGACGCTGCACAAGGCTGTCAGGAACACACAAGTGCTGCAGTTCTTGACGATGAGTCTAGTCGTTCTGATAGCGGTGGTGATGTTCTACATAATGCGGTACGTGCTCAGTGACAACACGTACAAAGCGAGGGACTGCATGAGGGACTCGGAACTATAACAATAGCTGATCCCGGCGGGTCCAAGGAACGCACCGTTGCTGCACGACGTCCTGGAGCATATTTGTTGGGCAATCTTCTACATATTCTGCCTTATAAGGAATCATTTCTTTTGAATAGATGTGCGCTTTGTGGACCCGCTAGTATAGATCCCCCTCCCTTCCCATAATCCTAAGTCATTTACACCCCCCTCTATTTTGTTTTATACGTCTTATACAAGGTATTCGTTTATTTTAAGTGTAAAGAAATGCCAAATTTACACCTTGTATATCTTCTTATATCTAAAAAAACAAAACTAATTTATTGCAATAAAATTATATATTTTTGTACATTGTATAGGTACTTCTAAAGGGAGATTCTTTTTATTGTTAAATTTATTGTATTTTATTATGTCCTCTTTTTATATACATTATGAAATTTGTAGATTAGACAAGTTTTCAATGTACATACACTGAAAACTGTACGTTTGTGAACACCTACTCCTTCATTCTTTAGCATACATCACATAGCTTACAATCCAAAGTCTTGCGGGAGTGCTGTTCTGGACGCATGGATTTTAGTAAACTTTCTTAGATAGAAATTGAAACTAATCAAAAAACAAACAAAAAAAAAACGCTTGTACAATCTTCAAGAACTGAAATATCTATATATATATATATAGTATATGTACTATATTGTGTAAATTAAGTAATGTTAAAATTGAATACTGTTACCTGTTTCTTTGTTTTTATAACGTTTTAAATGATACTACCATATTTTTTAATGCAGCCAATCAAATCGTTGAGTACAAATATATTACCAACTGGGTTTCTAAATATCTATCAGTCGAGGCCTACCTCTTACTAAGATACTTTTTTATGAATGCGCCATTTGTTGATAAAAATGATACACATGATACCATATGATTATTGTTTGGCTTTAATAAATTATGACAATATAGAAGCCGAGGTGTGTATACGTGTAGTGTGTAGACTGAACTCTCCTACGTTTCCCACCATTACTATTCCATCGACGATTTTATTCGTATTATCTCATAGTTTGGTACTGAAGCGATTGTTTATTGAGTATGAAACTTATTTGCTGGTATTTGTGATATTGTTCTGTTTAATAAATCGTTTAGTTCCAGCATTCAATGTTTGATGTGTCATTTGTAACTCCTTGAATTAAGGTGATACCATCCACAATTATATTTCTGAAAGGATTATCTTTGAATCTGAGATTGCAAACAAGTAGTTGACTACACACACGGTTTGGTGAAATAAAAATATTCTTCTTTGACAATGGATAAACTAAGTTTTTAGTGCGCAAAGTGATACTTTTTAGCACAAGTGTGTAAAAAAATCACCTGTGCGTAATAGTTATTTAAGCATTAAGAGAGGTAAGTGTCTGTTACCAGTCGAGGTCGAGTTTGCGCCCGAGCGACAGCGAGGGCTAGCAATAAAGACCGAGACTGGTCAAAACTTACCTCTCGAATTGCTTATAACTGTTTTTCCACTCCTAAAGTTGGTTTAATTGTTTGTGTTTGATTAATTTATTTTCGCAACATGAACAAAATGTCAGTACGGCTTTGGTTGCTAAGACTATTTTTCAAACAAAGTGTGAATGTCAGAAATTGCATTCGTTCAGTTGTAAAATGAATTCCAATGAAAATAAACAAGAAATGGCAATTGAAGAAGCTGCAGATGCTGCCTGTTCCTTCCTACTGCCGGAGAAGTCGAAGGGGTGTTATCAAAGTGTTTTAAAGACTGGCGCCAGAGAAAGAACGCTATTGAAATTATTTTACTTACTTCCCGTTGCTCATAGTAACCACAGTTTTATCGGTAAGTGGAGCTTACTTCCATCAAATCAATGTTACAACAGTGTACTTACCATGCGATTTTTACTGGCGGTACAAGAGAATGACTGAGGAGCCGCAGGCGAGTCTGTCACCTTGTTGAGCCAGTAAAAACCATTACCCGGCGTATAATGTACAATATTTTATTTGTTAAACACGAGTAAATAGCTAAATTAAGATAATTGCATCGTAGTATAACGGTCAAGTGTCAGTGTCCGTGTCAAAATTTTCACAAACACAATATCATAATTTCAATCATAATTGCACTTTTATATTTAAATCGAACAACTGCAAAGTTGAAACAAACATATCAAATAATAATAATTGAAAATTAAGTGAATTAATAGTTATTTATGTAATAAGTGTGTAAAATTGAGCTTATGGCAAGAGTTCAGATGATGTTTCGTGACGAGCCGAAGGATTACATGCACAGTCCATGTAATGGTTACCTTACCAGGTAAGTGTACAGGCAGGTTGGAGTGACATTTACGTGGGTTTTTATAATAGCTGCCGAAGAAAATAGGTATGATGATTTGTATGTATCTATATGATGTATGATTAAGGTGACGCTGTGGGATTCCAATTCATTCGATTCGTTTCGAATCGTCACAATTTCTTTCGATATGTCGATTCGATTCGATTCACGGCATTCAAATCTGCCGTGATAGGGAAACGACAGTCACGAGGTGTAGAACGTTAGGATGAAATCCTTCGACATCTCCGATCATGCCGAACGGAGGTTCGATACTATAGTTATCTCTCTTATACACATACAAAGCCTTGTTCCGTCCAAAGAATATATACCTAAAGAAGCGACATCTCTATGTTAAATTGAGTAGACGAGTTTGTAGCGCCATCTGAATTTCATCTACCTAACTAAACGACAGAAAAATTGCCGCCCATATTTAAATTTAATTTTATTTGCAATATTTATTATGTAAATCAAATACGCCTTATTTTAGAATATATATATATATTATGCATTTAAATACACAATAACAAAAGTATGATAAATACAATTATGTATAAAAGTAAAGATTTAACGGGAGAGAAGTCCAAATACAAATCAGGTTGTTCACGTAGGGAGCATGCATGTTAAAAATTGCTCAAGGTCCAATTTATTGCTGTATTCGCTCTAACATTTCGCACCTCAGTTGGTGCATCTTCAGAGCCTAAAATTGAATTACATTGTCAAATACAAAAGTGTAGTTACAAAATCGATATATGCAAACTTACATTGTTCATTGCCAACATTGTCAGATGACGAAGGCTGCTTCACTTCCGATTGTGTTGTTGATTCAAGCACTGCAATGGATCCTTTCGACATTCACATTAAATTAATTAACAAAGAACGTAAAACGCAAAATATACAGGGTGTCTCCAAAAAAACGCCGTTGGCCAATAACTCCATAACTCCCTAACTATGTATTGCCCGATTTCAATAAACAAAAACAAAATGAAATGTCTCCACATGTTCTACAAAGGGGCCCCAATATTCTTTTTTTTTTGCAGAATCAACTTTCATTTCAGGAATTGCCTGCTAGATTCTGTAAAAATAAAAATTAGCGCTCCTTTGTAGACATGTGGAGCTATTTAGTTTTGTTCTCGTTTTATTGAAATTGGCCAATAAATAAAGGAGTTATCGCTAGCGGCGTTTTTTAGCAGACACCCTGTATAATATTATATTACAATTTTTTTTTAACAACATGAAACATAATGTTAAATTAGCTCTCAGTATTAGATAAGATTACAGAGGTTGTGTATATTTGCTATTGTTAACATTAGAGTAATCTAATGTATAATAAACTAATACACGGTAAAGTTTATTGCCCCATTCATGTGAATCTTTTATAGAGTATATATCATATTGATATTCTCTTATTGATGAAAATCCATCGTTGGTCGAACGAATCAGCATACAAAAGACGCCCTGAAGTGTATTTGTTGAAAAGTATGAGATTAGGCATATCTAGCTTATTATTTACTTAGTTAACAGCTCTTTCTCCAAATGATAATGTACAGTGAAAGAGATTTACTCTGTCAGTGAAATATCTATATTTTTCACATTTTTGGAATCTTTACATTTAAATCTTCTTTCGTAAGAATGTTTTATTATTACGGCAACTCAAATCCGTGTAATATTAACATATAAGCTCAAAGTAAATAGTCTAAGTCTAAGTCATAGTATGCTTCAAGCCATAATTATCAAAAAATCGAATGTTTTAGAGAGTTAACTCTGAAAGTCTTCGTTTCGTCTAAGGATAGAACATTATGGGATTTATCGCGTCTAATTTGCCTGGAGCTTATTAATATTCGATCACTCTTTTCTAATATCATATTCTTTAACCATACAAAGTTTACTTGTTTTTCGGAGCCAGGATTTATCGAGATCCCTTTAACTTTGCATATATAACTAAAATATTTTGCCTTTCTAGAATATATCTTCATGGCGTACATTTTAGGACCCCCTGACTCAAATTCTGTAATATAAATACCTCTACCAAAACCCTCAAGTTCATCTCTGTCATGTCCCCTATAAAACTACCCATCTGAATATCAACTTCTCCTACCCTCGAAATATAAACAACTGAATCGGAATCATAAAACAAAACTCTTTCTTCTAACGGTATGATGTATGTATCTGTGTGATACATTTTCATAAAGTAGTGCTTTTTAGTATGAGCGTAAACTTTGTTGAACGAGGCGCAGCGCGTATGCACTCTAAACAGTGTTGACACTATTGGTACAGTGCAAACTCAGTGCGTAATAGTTATTTATCTACGACTTGAGGTTTTTACAGTATAATCTATATATTATTCCCGTAGGGAATAATGACTAATAATAATTAATAGTCCTTATTCCCTCTTGCACTCCAATTACAAACTTTCGCAAAATTAAATAATACCATGGAAACAAAATACACAAACTCAAAAGTGTCACTGTCAAACGCGTAGTGTTTGTGTATCTGAATTGAGATTGATGAAAATGAAGAGTCTTTTACTTACACACCTCCAAAAATTGTACAACTAGCTTTAACGAATGGCGTCTTCGAAAGAATGCAAACTCATTTTCCGAAAATGTTCTACTAGCCTATTTAGTGGTAGATAAAGTAGAATATATTACTCCCAATAATGGCTATTATTACCTCGAAATGTTACTACCTCGCCGCTTACGCATTTACCTTCGTAAATATTCCTCGGTAATAATAGATATTATTGACACGTGTCAATAATCTACTATTCTACTATTCTACTATTATGCATTAAAGGAATAAACGAGGGTTATATTCCCGAAGCCTAAAGTAATGCCTGAGCGAGGGCATTTTTGGCCGAGGTATTATTAATGTTTATTCCCAAATTGCATACACAATATTTTTTATTTGATAGTAGAAACACTTGTTGAATAACTTGTTTTCATAGTAGAAACACACAGCATAGCCACAGGTGTCATCTTGACAATTTTTAATGTAAAATAAATTCATATCTGTCATATTCAAAAGATGAGTGTCAACGCACAACCACACATACCTCGCAGTTATTACCTGAAGTAACATGAGTAACATCTAACCTGTGCATCCAACCTTCAAGATATCATGATTGTCTGTGTGTAAATATTGTGAATTCATCTAATATTACTGTTACTATTATAAAATAAATAAATAAACTACACGTGATTTACTTTATTACCCAGGGAAAGTTGATATTTTATTCCCTCCGGGAATAAAGTAGTTTGGTATGTGTCAATTGTTAATGTAGGTATACAGTACCTACAGTGTATTCAGTATATACACAGTATATACAGGTGACAGTATATTCTTGGTCGGGAGAAAAGTAAATTTCTTTATGCATTATGGCAATAAACAAAGGTATTAATCCTGAAGCCCTAAGGTATGACTGAGCGACTGGCATTTTCGGTTGAGGGAGTATTGAGGTTTCTCCCCGAATTGCATTAAAAAAAAATCTCCCAGCCGAAGAGTTGAAACCCTCGTTGAAAATTCTCATAGCGACAGCTGTACTGTAATCTTGACAATTTTTTAATGTCAAATATATTCGTAACTGTTCTATTCAAAAGCTGAGTATCAACCTACAACTACACACATCCCATGCCTCGCACCTATTACCTGAAGTAACATCGAACCTCCAAGATATCAGATGACTGTGAGTAAATATTGTGAATTCATCTAATGGTACTGTTAACGCTGGATTACACAGTGCAAGTAGGTGCCTTGCCAGTAGGCAGTTACTGCCAGGCCGATTCACATGGCCAGTTGCTGTCGCAGCTTGGCTGTTTGCAGTTGCCTAAAAATTGTCAGTTGCTGGCATGACAGAACGCTAACAATTAGTTATTTTGCGAGATAAACAAGGTATAATGTGCTGTTGGAAGGCAACTCAATAGTGAAAACAAAATTTGTTGAAGTAGCTCGCACGCCAGCTATTGTCCAACTCGCATAATAAGTTCACACAATGACAGTAGGTTCGCTGCAGCAACTGTCCACTCCAGCTAGCACGCTACCCCGCATCGTGTAAACCAGGCATTACTACTACAAAATAATTAAATAAACTACACGTGGTTCATTTTATTCCCTAGGAAAACTGGATATTTTATTCCCTCCAGGTTTAAAGTAGTGTAGTATTGTCAAATACATAAGGTGTCGGTTTATTTCCAGTCGGAAGAAAAACATTTTTATAATGTTACCTCCTATTAATATATATCTTTAATTTTTTTCTTTCTTAGATGTAAACGAAGCAAATTAAGCTAACTTTGCAGCACATAATTATGTACAATTTAATTCAGTATATATTATTTACAAGGAATGGAGATACCCGGATCGTGCATTGGACCTCTGAATTGTATGTCTTCTAATAATATTTTGGTTTGCAATATTACTGATTTAGCATTAAAATATCTCAGATTATTAAATTAAACAGTAATTACCTTATAAATGTGTAGGTGATATAATGAAATTAGCAATACTAACTTTTAAATTCAACTTTGCAACAATAACAAGTGAACATTATTCTATAATATTATCTGTCTAATTGTCACAACTACCACACAGCTACTCCAATAACATTTTATTGGTATTATCAAATTATTATTATTATTATTGTTTTATTAATAATTAATAAGTAATAAAGCCATACTAGGTAACATCAGAACAATACTGATTGAATGTGAAAGCAAGGCAACATGCGAAGCCCATAATTATTATAACTGAAATGATCACATATCAGAAAATCTTCCCATCATATCATATCTTCCCATCACCCACCCTAATAAATTAATAAAACCCACGATTATAAATTCGCATGTAGACAGATAATAACAGTCAATTCCACAACCTGTTTGCTGCCCATGATCATGCTCATTGATTTTTTTTTCAGTTGTATTGGCCTTTCCTTAATGCTGCCCCGGGGCAAAGGTCAATGATACATACAGCTATAGTGAAAGAATGGCAATCAAGGCTGTTAGCATCTGGTATTCAGGCAGATGATTGCTGAATAGTTAAATGCCACTCTTATGTTCAAAGTAATCTGGTAATCTCATCTATTCACGGCTTGAATGGTAATTGGTACGACATGCGAATCTCTGCAGGGTAACCTTTGGCACACAGGCAGTCAGAAGCTTATATTTATTGTGGACTTCGAATTATTGTTTTATTATAATTGCAGATGTTTCATTTAGGATGTGAAGATTAATTGTGAATGTATTTGCACTTTTGAAAAGTGATCAAATTTTATTTATAGTTAATTTTGTAGGTATAATGTTTCTGCCAAAACTACATTGCTATATGTACCCTGAACAAAATAAAAATGTTAACAAATACTATACTCTCTCATAAAGGAAATTGATAAAAGTAAAATTACAGACTATTAAAATCGCGCAACATATTTTTAAATTATGTGA
Organism: Othius punctulatus; assembly: GCA_951805005.1. Lineage (NCBI taxonomy): Eukaryota > Metazoa > Arthropoda > Insecta > Coleoptera > Staphylinidae > Othius > Othius punctulatus. The sequence continues at coordinate 66,346,249 of OX638138.1, read as the reverse complement.
TTTGTTAATTTTTGTGATTATGTACTGATTGCATAATTTAATAACAATTATCTTTAATGTTTTATTTTAATGAGATAATATGAATTTTAATTGACCACATGGCACATGGAGTCACATAAGTGATAAAAAAATTTAATCTACTAATGAGTTGCATTTCATAAAAGTAACTCACTTTACTCAGATTTTTGAATTTATTTTGGTTAACTTATAGTTTATAGTATCGTCCAGTGGATGAGTGATTAGCAGACTTATCATAAATATATAAATATAATATAAACGTGTAAGCAAAAATTATTTTCATCCAAGAGGGCATTAAGCACCGCTAAGCTGTATGGCCTTAGATACAGAGCAAACGTTCATGATAATAACTTTTGCTCGCACAGCATTATGAATTAATATTTATATTCAGTGTGCAGGAAAAGTATATTTTACGGGCAAAAGTTAATTTGATGTGAAAATTATTTCGAATTTTGTATGATTCTAGATTATAGAAGCATAAAATTTTTGAATGGAAATCGGTACTTTGTTTATACTTAAAGCATACAGTTCATGAAAATAATAATTAAATCCAGCTGTCCAGAGAAAATATTTACAAGGCCAAGACGTTGGTCACCTTACTTGGCGTATCACCTGAATGAACTTTACAACACAATGTAACCTCAATGTAACAAGAGTTGCTGCTGTGTTTATATTTTATTAAAAAAAGTGCCAAGAAAATTAAATTATATTAATAAAAACAAACTTAAAATATATTATATTACGCTTTAAAATATAAGTCAAGTTTACCTCCATTTAGAGATGGCTTAAAAAATATTAATAGAAATAAACGAAACTTTGTTTTAATATTTTATTTAAAAAATAGGCAATTCAATACAAAAATGAACTAGTTAATTACAGCCTTAGAGGAAACTTATTCGGAAGCGTCCTCCTTGGCGACGCCAAACGGTTCTTCGACTGTCAATGCTCCGCAGTCAGCGATGACGACTTCCTCGACCGGCTTGTCCCTGTTGTCGGTCTTCCCGGCCTCGATCTGCTTAACGATGTCCATGCCCTCGATAATCTTGCCGAAGACGACGTGCCTGCCATCGAGCCACGACGTTTGCTTGGTGGTGATGAAGAACTGCGAGCCGTTGGTATCCTTGCCGGCGTTAGCCATCGACAGCCAGCCTGCGCCATAGTGCTTCAGCTTGAAGTTCTCATCCTCGAAACGCTCCCCGTAAATGCTACGGCCTCCCGTGCCATCGCCCTTGGTGAAGTCGCCCCCTTGGATCATGAAGTCTTTGATCACGCGGTGGAACTTGCTGCCCTTGTAGCCTTCGCCGGCGGGCTTCTTGGCCAGCTCGACAAAGTTCTTGGCGGTCTTGGGGACAGTCTTGCCGAAGACGCCGACAACAACGCGGCCGGCGGGCTTACCCCCAATGGTGACGTCGAACCATACCTTGTCCGTGACTTTGGGGCCCTTTTTCGCCTTTTCCTCGTTGGTCTCACCCCGCGCCACTGCCACCAAGGCGAGAAGCATGAAGCCAAGCACCACGCTGTTCCGTTTGCAGATCATCTTCACCAAACAAGAGATTCGTGTAGAATAAAGAGCAGTGATGTGGACCGGCTTTTAATATCTGGCTTGTCGACGTTGCCATCGCGATATCTAGACGTTGGCTAATCATACTTTCACTAATTTCAAATAATTAATTAAGAACATATAACTAACATATCCAAATTTAAGGATAAAATCGCGTTAAATTTTAGTCCATTACATTTTTTACAGCCTATTTGCAATTTTGAAAAATATATGTGGTCAAAACTTGGCAACTACGCTAGAATACATCTGTGTTGTTATGGCATAGTTGTCTTTTTATCTAGACACTTGCTATCATCCAATTGGTTCATTTACATAAGGACACGTTCGCATTGGTGTATTCATACTCATTTCTATAACTGACGTCAATTGACCATTGGCGGATTATTTGAATAACAAAAGATTTATTTATAGTGCAATCCTTTGGTGCAATCCGTAACTCAACAAAAGTTACAACGGTCACAGATGCTTTTTGCATTGAATATTCATTATGTTGGTCTAAAATCTCTAAGATTTTCTTTTAATATTTTAAAATCTGCTTTCTACCAGATTGATCTCCGTTTTAAAACGTGTGTTTTTCATATACTTAATTTAAGAGCCTATAAATTGAAGACTTGAAATGAAAACAGGGATAAGTGCCAACAATTAAAATAAAGTTTTTTTACTTAAAACCGTTCCAAGTTCCATCGACAATAACTTGAAAAGTAGGCTATCTGCTAGCTCGAATTCATTAGTTTATATTGTAATTTTTTGTTTGTTTAACTTGGCCATGTAAAATGTATTAAATTTAAAAAAGCGGATAACTCAAAACTTTTTGGCACTTTTCCCGGTTTTCATTTAAAGTCTTCAATTGTACTTCACTTCCTGTGTTTTTGAAAGTATTCCAGTTTCAATGAAACTTACATGCCACCAGACTGCTATCACATATGCAGAATGCAACCCCTTTGTTCTTATGATAAAGAGATATAAATAATGGTCAGGTATTTTATTTCTAAAAATATAAAGATATTTAAAAACCATTTCTTTATTCACATTTATAATCAATTAACAAAATCTCTATAAAGAAATTTAGGCAGTTAATCTTACACTTCAAGTCTAAACCGCATTATCAATAAAAAAAATCATCGCATTTTCTTCAACTTCACCAGGTGGTTCCTCAACGCGACCTGTTTGTCCTTAAAACTCCTCTTCACCTTCCCCTTCATTTTGTGCTTGATCATCTGGAAGTTCTTTTTCTTCTTCCTCTCACGGTTCGTCCTCGAGCAGTGCTCATTCTGCCTTCCGTCCTTGTAGCCAAATTTCTCCCGGTCCATCTGCCCACGTTTCACCGTCTCGAGTCTCGACTGCTTGTCGTGTTTCCGCTTTTTGAAGATGTTCTCAATATCGCCCAGCTTGACGAGGTCTGTGGGGGCTTTAACCGCCTCATCCAGCTTCCGCTTGGTGCCCCGCTTGTCGGCCTGCACTTGCTTCTTTATGTTTGCCATGTCGATGCGCTTGAAATCCTCATCGGTTAAGAGCCTCTCTATAGAGACTTTTTGCGCTTGCTCACGCTTTGTCTTCTTCGATAGCAGCTTTCTTTCTTTCCCTTTGAGGGAAATCTGCTTATTCACTAAAATAATGAAAAATTTTTAAATTGTTATTTTCAGATTACATCATATTTCATGCATAAAAATAAAAATAACTTACCTTTAGCTGCAGCAATTTTCTTTACTTTTCCATCAGTTTCACAATCTGCTTCTGTATTTTCCTCTGCTGCATCTTCCTCTTCATCATCGCCCTCGCCACATTCCTCATCATCATCACTTCCAGCCAGCTCCTCATCGGAGGAATGTGGCAAATCCACCCACTCATCGTCATCTGAACCGCTGCCCGAATCCACTTCAACCTCGCCGTTTCCCTCCTTCAGCAGCACTTCAGCACCGGGCACAAAGTCCTTGGCGTTAACCTGCCCGTAACCCCTGGCTTCCAGCTCCTCGGAGGCTTCAGTGGGCCGGCCCCTGTCCTTTTTCTGCAGCAGGTCGGGCCGCACCGACCGGAACAGCTGTATAAGCGTCCGGGCAGCCATCATCACTGATCTGTCCCTGTACGTCTTGTACTGAGCCAGGTCGTGCATTAGGTCCTCGTTCATCGCAAGCGGGCAACGAGCGCACACCTCTCTGATGGCATTTATACCAATTGACATCACGTCCGAGGAGTTTCGTTCGGTGACAAAGTTGTTGGCCATCGTCTTCAGCATGGGCTCGAGCACATCCGGGGGCAATAACTCATGGCTTGCCTGAGCAGTGAACTGCAGGATCCTCGTGACTTCTCTCTGGTGTGGCTGCATGAAGCGCTGCAGGTACGGATAGAAGTTGAAGAGGTAGAGATCATGAAGGCCAATCAATCGAGAGATTACGTCGAGCGTCATCAGTTTCACTTCAAACCGCTTGTTCGATGATTCCAGTTGTTTGAAAAGCTTTTCAGCCATCCCTAGAAAAAAAAAAAAAAAAAAAAAAAATTTGCTAAAGACTTTGCTGTTCCATTTTAACTTTTAACCAACAAAACTGATCTGACATTGCAAAAATTATTAAATGTCAGATTTCTAACCGTTGCCTAATTCATATATTAAAATGATTAAATTATTGCTTCAATCATACAAGTGTGCAATTTTTTAGTAAACTTCAAGTAAACCAATCATCAACCATATTTTATATTATAATTTGACCGATATGCTTTTGTAAAATAAAAATAGCCAATAAATTTTGTACTCAATAGAATTTGATGGCAACATTGCCCACATAAAATATTACCTTTTTTTTTAAATATAACCAATTTTTTCTAGTCTAGTGACTTTATCTATAAAAATACTGTCACAACAATACAACAATACCCTAGCAGAGCCAATTTTGTTAAAAATAAAAATGGAACAGAGTTCATGTCGACATAGCATAAAAAAATTAAACCATATATACAGGGTGATTCTGGAGGAAATGCAAATATTTTAAGGAACCAGGAACAAAAAAAGGAAAACAAGCTTATATTATCAAGTCCGATTTACGTGAATTAATGCTACTTGTTTTTTTGTTTTGTTTGCAAGTTCAGTATACTCTGATTTTTCTAAACTGGCGTGCACGTCATCAAACAGCTGTGCGATGAGGTTTTTTCGTACCAACGTGATTGTATTCGAGAATATGCATAACAATAGTTTAAGAATCGAAATTAATCTGAAGATTATTTGTTACATAACACTGATCACCGGTGGTTATAAATAGGTAATCGGTGTATTAACCGCGGACACAATTTTCGCCTGCCAATCATGTAATAAATCATGTTATGTTGGCATCGGCGATATTTTCTCGGCGACGATGCCACATCTTTTTCACTAATGCTTCAAACTTCTTTGACGTCTAACTTGTTACATTTGATCGATTATTACAATGCATATTTTGTCATTGTAGATGGTAAACCATAACCACAAGATTGATATCTGTACGATAAACGGTAGAGAAGTCGATGAATTTGATACGAACCGCGCACTGTCGCACAAGATTGCACGGGCGCAACAGCTGATTGCAGCCATTTTTAAATACCCAGGACAACTGGCAACCTTGTAAAATTGTGCCATCATTATTATGATTATTATTTTGATGACGTGCACGCCAGTTTAGAAAAATCAGAGTATAATACATTTTCCTTTAATTTTATAAATTGTTCAAAATATCTCTGAAACAAATGAAAATCGTACTTGATAATATGAGCTTATTTTGCTTTTTTTGCTTTCTGGACATGTTTTTAAAATATTTCCATTTTCTCCGGGATCAACTAACATTTACTTTTGAGGTGCAAGTTTTTTTCTTATAACATGGCACTAATTACAATGGTGGTGATAAAAATTTTTGCAGACATTTGTTTACTTTATTTAATGGTGTAAAACAGGTTTTCCGCCTACCTGCTCTGAAAGTTCATTTTGCGGTCCTAAATTTTGGGCGGAAAATGATATTTAGAGGCTCTAGGGCCTCAAAAATTCAGTAAATTATATCGTAAATTATGAACAGGATTATAACAATTTCTTTAATACCTTGTGGATCGTGTATTAACTGTAGCGCCGAAAAATTAAACACAGCAGCCTGAGACTTCTTTTTTTTAGCTTTCGTTACCAATTTCTTAACTTTCGTAAGCTGTTTCTCCCTTTTGCGTGTTTTCTTGTTCACCTTGTTCGCCATCAGGACTTCTTTGGGATCAATTTCATTGTCTGAATCAGAATCATCAGAATCCTTTTCATCGGGATCTTTGCCCAGAAAGAATTTTAGAGCTGCGACCATCACCTGAAGAGGAATTTATTAAATTAATATTTTGTGATTGAATTAATTTCATCATTCATTTTAGAAATAATATTTATTTGTTACACACTCGTAAATGTCACTCTAACCATTCTGTACTCTAACCTGATAAGTTGACTTTTACAAGCTACAAGCTTGTCACTGACGGAAAGGTGATATTTTTTGTCGACTCACGTGGGAATTGTCACGCGTGCACAGAAAATTCTAACTTCCAGACTCAAAGAAAAATACGAGCCCTAACAACTGTATATTCGGCCACTTCATAATTACTACCTAAATTGGTTTTTCTTAATGTAATTTTACTTGTAAAATACATTTATAAATGCATTTGTTTTTAATTTTAGAATCATTATGATTCTGGCTACTTTATGATGATAATATGTAACAAGACATTACATTTTTTGTTTGTAAAAAAAATATTTTATTGAAAAAAAAACTGACAATTAAATGTTCGGCCAAAATCAAACTTTATAATAAGAAGTAACAATTTAACAATTTGTTTCGGCATAACATCGCATTTGGTTGCAATTACTGCTCGAAATCTTCTAGGCATGAAATTTACATGAGATTGACACTCTTCTACTGTCACTGAGTTCCAAACTTCTTGAAGTTTAGCACTCAAACTTTCCTGAGTTCTTTGTGGATTGTTTCTCAGTTTTAGTTTCATTTTGTGCCTAAGGGTTTCGATGATGTTTAAGCCTGGGCCACTGGAAGGCGAATCCAATACTGCCATGTAATGGTTTTCCAACCATTTTCGGGTGTATGGCTTGATGCTCCATCTTATTGAAAGATAAATGGCATCGCAGCGTACAATTTTTCAATGCTGGGAATTAAGTTATTTTCGGGTATCTTTTGATATTTTACAGCGTTAACAGTTACTTTGATGAATTGGATATTTTCTATGCTCTTTGCGCACATACAACCGCATATCATAAGCCCCGAAGGAAACTTGAGACAGTTTGTTTTAAGCAATGAATGCCCTTACTAAACGCCTCTTTATTGTTTCTAATTAAACTGTTTCGATTATGTTCCGTACACACATCAAATTTCGATTCATCACTAAAAATAATCGAATTCCACTGTTCATCTGTCTATGGTCGCTGTTCTGTAGATACACCAAACGAAACGGTTTTTTTTTATGACGTTGGGCCAAAAATGGTTTTTCTATAATGTTAGATAGTTTTGTCCCTATCATATTCAAATATATGACATTGATAAAATTACCCAAAAACCGAGGCCACTCTTATGAACCCGCTTTCTGCAAGTTTCCCTGGTAATAGATAATCCTGCAGCATCATTCCACTCGACCGTTATTTCTCTTAAGTACCTCTTCTGTTATTTTTGCAGGCTTTCTTCTTTGTCGATCCAAAACTAAACAGGGAAGTCCTGTTTTCATCATATAATTTTATGATGTAAGTTACCATAGATTTTGATAATTGCAAGTCTCTGGCAATTTGTGTAATTTTTTCTCCCGTCCAAACACGCTCATTATTAAACCTCTCACTTTTTTTGGGAGTTGCTACACCTCGAGCCATTTTTAAGCTGTTCACTGTTCACTTAAAGTTGACAAACACACCAAGGCATGGGTTAAGAAGACGCCTTGTTTGCTTCAACGTGAAAACAGCATCCAATGCTATCTAGATTTTAATTTCGTGATGTATCGTAAATGCATAATATTTTAGCCGAACATTTAATTGTCGGTTTTAGCGCAACAAAAATGTTTTTTGACAAACATAGATTGTTATTCTTATTATATTTTATCACCAAACTGCAGCCAGAATACTGCTGATCAAAAATGTACGAAAAAAATTAAAAACAGTTTACGTTAAAACAATTTTTAGATAGAAATTATGAAATGGCCGAACATATAGTTGTTGGGGCTCGTACTATACCTCTCCAGTGTCAGATTTTCACTTTCAATTAATTTTTGCACGCACAGTATAAAAGTGCAATTATGATTGAAATTATGATAATTGGCCGGTATTCTCCAGTCCGCTACTAATTCCGCTATTAAGCATTTTCAACTGAGAGTGCTCTAATCGTTAGTAGTGGAGTTAGTAGCGGACCTATTCTCCACCTTCATCCCTATTTCTATCTAATAGCGACCTATGTTGAAAATATAACGGCACGCTTTATACACAATTGTATATACGGTTGTATACAGAATTTTCTCCGAATTTTGCTTGATTTTTTCCAAGAGTAGCCCCTTTTGTACCCCTTTTTATCTTTCCGAATGCGTAATGCTATGCAGTTCCTATGCAATTATGCAGCTAAAGGCTGATTCTTAGATTCCTTACGTGACGCAATGCTATCGCTAAGGGGATTTTCAATACGCCTTGAAATGCCCATGGCGATAGCATAGCCCAAGCGTTGCGTCGTGTAGGGAATCTATGAATTAAATCCTTCAACTCAGGAGGTTATATTCTGCCCTTTTAACAATTCGCACTCCAAATCAAGGCGGCAGCGCCATGGTGGCGTACTAACCATAGCAATTTGACGCTTCCAGTCAAATGTGTTCCTATGTGTTTGTTGTGCTAAAGTGTGCGATTCGTATCAAATTCGTCGACTTCTGCCGATTATCGTACAGTTATTAATCTTGTGTTTATAGTTTAACATCAACAATGGCAAAATATAAAAAGGTTCGTACCGTATTCCTCCAACGCTGACAGCAACAAAAATCTTGGCGTCAGTTCGCATCGATTACCGGCTGCAGGCAAAATGAACGTGAAATATGTAACGAAGCTGGCAAACACCGGAGCTGATGGATATACAAAGAGCATGGAAGCTCAAATTAAGAAGGGGCATGAAAAAGCATGTACAGTTGTGTTCATTAAAGTGTTTACATATGTGTTCCAGGCATTTTCTTCCTGAAAATTATTTTCGAATGAGAGAAGGTATGAATTTTCTCTTGAAAATACCAAGTTTTGTATCCATCGTATACATTGTAGTATTCATCGTACAGTTGTAATGCGCGTATCAATCAACGAACTTGATACGAATCGCACAACTTTTACATGCAGCAGGGAATCAGTGGAAACTGGCGGAGAAATTTTTGTTGCCGTCAGCGCTGGAGCCGAATACGATACAAACCCTTTTATATTTTGCCATTGTTGATGTTAAACCATAACCACAAGATTGATAACTGTACGATAAATGGCAGAAGTTGACGAATTTGATACGTATCGCACACTTTAGCACAACAAACACATTTGACTGGAAGTGTCAAATAGCTATGGCTAGTACATAAATGCGCCACCGTGGCACTGCTGCCTGGATGTAAATCGTCTAAAATAAACTGTATTATTTGTCAAACTAAGTTTAGCCATTAGTTAGTAAGCAGTGTCTTAGTAACGCTAATAGCGAGCGGAGAATACAGGCCATTGTGTTTATAAAAAAATTGACACTGGCAGGTTGTTTTTATTTTGTTACAATTACTGTCATTTTATAATCATAATTTAACTGTTTATAAATAAAATATTGTACATTATACCAGGGCTGTGGAGTCGATAAGTAAATCGCCCGACTCAAACTGCGACTCTCTATTTTAAGAATCTCCTAATCCGACTCCGACTCCGACTATCCCCCGATTTACACGGTACTTGTTTTACACGTTTTCGCTTTTACACGGTTTATGCTACTCTGTGATTGAACATGCGCAGTGTACACATCTCACGGGGAATCTCCCGAGCTTATGTGCTGACTTGCTGCACACGCACACTGTCTGTATTTCTTCGCATAAAATTAAGGTTTTATCTACGGAAAATTGTATTTGAGTGAAAGTTTCACAGTTTCTGAAAGATTTAATTTTCCATATTCGTAAATTACAAGTGAGTGCATAATTTAGATTATTATAAATTAACGGCTGTGATTAAAGTAAAATTCAGAGGGGGAAAATGCGGGAAATTTTGGATGGAAATGATGGGAATTTACCAAATAGGTTTAATTAAAATTAAAAAATTAAAACATTTTAATTTGAATAAAAATTAATTATTAAAACTTTTTTAATTTTCCCTCCAAAATTTCCCGCATTTTTTCCCTCTGAATTTTACTTTAATCACAGCCAAATTAACATAAATTAAAAAAATATATAGGCTTATAAATGAAGAAAGAAGTTAAAAGAAAAGTTATTTCTTTAGAAACTAAAATCGAAATTTTGGATCGCTTACGAAAGGGAGATAGAGTAGTAGATGTTGCAAAATCATATAGCATGAACGAAGCTACAATCAGAACTATTAGAACAAATTAAAACACAATTAGAAAGAGTGTTGCAGCTGGCAATACCACGAGTATGGGCACAACATCATACACCAGAAATATCGCAATGGAAAAAATGGAGAAAGCGTTAATGCTTTGGATAGAAGATCAAACACAAAAAAAAGTACCCATTGATACGGGCGCTATAACAAATAAAGCATTACGAATTTACGAAAAATTTGTAGAGCAATTACCATCTTCTTCTTCAACTGAAAAGAAGCCAAATTTTTTGGCAAGTCATGGCTGGTTTGAAAGATTTAAAATAAGACATTCTTTACACAGCTTAAAATTAAAAGGTGAACTGGCTTCTGGCGACGTAGATGCAGCCCAAGAATATCCAGCAAATTTTGCAGAAATTATTAACGACAATTCATACACCCCTGATCAGGTTTTCAATGCTGATGAGTCAGGGTTATTCTGGAAAAAAATGCCTAAAAGGACTTATGTCTCAAAATTGTATAAATCGGCTAGTGGTCATAAAGCAGCAAAAGATCGCATAACAATTCTTTTCTGTAGCAATGCTTCAGGAGATTATATTATGAAACCATTAGTGATTAACAAATCAAAAATGCCCCGTGCCTTTAAAGGAGTAAACATCAATAATCTTCCCGTTTATTGGAGGGCTAATAAGAAAGCGTGGGTTACTGCTGCAATGTTTACTGAATGGTTTCATGAATGTTTTATCCCAGATGCCAAAAAATATTTAAGTTCAAAGGGATTGCCTTTTAAAATGCTTTTGTTAATTGACAATGCGCCGGGTCACCCACAAGATCTAGAATATGAGAACGTTGAAGTAAAATTTTTACCAAAAAATACAACTTCATTATTACAACCATTGGACCAAGGCATAATTTCTACTTTTAAAGCTTTGTGGAGACAAATGGAGAACAATGAATCTTTAACAGTTATTAGTGCTTGGATTTTTTTTACAATATTAGACTGTGTGAAGCATATCGCCTTATCATACACTGCGATTAAGCAAACAACGCTCAATAGCTGTTGGAAAAAATTGTGGCCAAAAGTCATCCGCGAACACGCACATCGCATTCGCATTGGGAAGAAAGCTGGGTAATCATTTTATACAAAATGACACAAACGTTGAAAGGGCTTTACGATTCCAACGTGACATAAATCGCTGCTTGGCTCAATATGAAGAAGTTTACAAAGATCTTACAAAAAATTCAAAGCAATTGTTAATAACCGATTTTATTACCATCCCTCATAATGTAAATATTTCTGCTTCAAACATCGAATCGGCACAAATAACTTCGAGTGATGAAAGTGAATTCGAACCTTCGATTCCGAAAAAAAGAATGAGAGTAATTTTTGACAGTGATGAAGGATAATAAAACATCTTTGGTTTTATTTTTTGTTCTTCTGTTTAATGTATTTATATTACATATTTTAACCTGTCAATGCATTTTATTTTTATTTCTGTGTACACCTAAAAATATTGAAGAAAATCACAACTGTTAAATAGCAAAATTATGCATTTTCTGCAAGCTTTTTGATTTACACGGTTTTGACTTAATTTTCGATTTACACGTTTTTCTCAGGAACGTATCTACCGTGTAAATCGGGGGATAGGTGTATATATTTTTCAACTTGAACAATCATAAAATATTTTTATTGTTTAAGATTTTTTGTTAGAACTACCACGCTACACTAAAATGTAAACATGCATTTCTGTGTGTTTGAGCCTGCACACTGCAACGTGTATAAGTGGTGGAAATTTTCCGACCGCCGAGAGTCGGTATATTTTTGCCGACTCTACGACTCCAACTCCGGCAACTTAAAATTCCTCGACTCCAGCGACTCCGGCTCCACAGCCTTGGATTATACATCTGGTAATGGTTTTCACTGACACTATCAGGTGACCGGTTCGCCAGTAAATACCCTTTTACCCGTCTTATGATATAAAGTATTATAGCCAAACAAAAAACAAATTATTGAGAGAGACTTTCTTACCTTCATTGACTTGTTGCAAAAACAAGCCGTTGCTATAACATTAACTGTCTTTGCATCGTTCCACACATTCTTCTTGTACAACTCAACCATAATATCCAGCGACATCTTTGCAGCCCTAACATTAGGATCCTTCAGCATGGTAAACATAAAATTCTGTAACGTGGTGTTCAACTTGGCGTTCTTGTGTTTCGCATTGATGTTCTTAATGTCGGTAACAATATGGTTTTCCAGGAAGGTACGCAGCGCCTTGTCTTGGCACCGCAACAATTTAAAGAACAGCTCCAAGAGATCGGTGGGTGCCAGCAGATTCTTGTTGCGAAGCAGGATGAGTGCCCGACAAAACGTCATCCGCATGCCATTTTCAAGAACAGTGTTGTGCTTGTCCAGAAGATCTGTAAGGCGCTGCGGGAACGTGGCGAGCTCCTCTGGGTAGCATTGGGCCACCTGCGCCAGAAACATTACCAACTCATCGAGGGTCTTGTTGGGCTGCTCGGGGGCCAGCTCAAAGACTTCGATGGTATTCTCGAAGTGCTGGTGCTGCTGCGTGAACTCCTCATGGTAGGAGGCTGGATCGCGCTTTATTAGGTTTTGGAGCTGCGGCAAGTTCTCCGGCAACTGGTTGTTTTGCCGACGAACCATCTCCTCTAGTTAACCAAAAAAACTTAGAAATCCCAACCATGCGCAATTTTCAGGTTACGTTTTGTCACGGACTATCCGCGGACGAAATGTGGACCAGTGGACCAGTTGTCTGTGAGTGGACCAGTTTCGGATAGTTCCGTTACGCAGGCGCGGGCAAAGAATATACTAAAGAAAGAAAGGGCATGAGTGTGTTTTTCGGATGAACCGTCTCAGCTGCGCCCACTACACTGTCGTCCTTTAACTAATTGGGTTCGGAACTTGGATAGGGGTAAATATCCGTACTACATTTCTGAATTGTGTTGAAATTAATTATCATTATCAAATTAGTAATTTCTTTAAAAAATTAAAAGACTATTTTTTTAAACAATTTACTATTTTCGTAAACCACTTTTTTTGTTTGGGGAGGATATAAAGAGTGCAAGTGTATACACAATTCATTTATTTGCACAGAGTGTACACAATACAATAATAATACAAATTACATCTAATTACAAACAATATACAATACTTGACTACAATATGAATAAACTAATACTAACAATCCTTTTAAAGTAACACATGTTTCGATATTTATATATCATCAGTACGGCTTTACCTTAAAATAAATCTAATCCTAAATCCTTAAAAAATAATCAAATTGAAACCAACACACTGAACATTGAATATGACTGATTTAATAACAATATTATAATGGAAATGGAAGAACTTTATCTATTGCTGCACAACTTAGAGTATTAAAGAAATTACAAATGCATTTAATAATGCAACGGTCATCCGTAGACACATGTTTTGAAAATGACAATTATCATTCATCCTAAACAATAAATAAATAGGGAAACATTTAATTCTAAGATAAAATACTTTTACCATCCCTATATAATATCAAAACACAATTGTACAAATCAGACTAACTAATTGCAATTTCAATACATGTGAATCACATACATTCAATACATTGCCCATCCTACCACTTACAAAATGCTGGTAGTCACGTCAGCTGTATGGTACGAAACAAAATGTTGTGAAAGCAGGGCCGCGCCGCTCATGTGTGCGATGTGTGCGCCGCACACAGGCGCCAGGGCGGCAGGGGCGCCGCGGGACCCCTTTGGCGCCTCACGCGCGGAGCGGAGTCATTAAGAAATTAAAAACTTTTTTTTTTCAACCAAATTTCATTTCTAACTTCTTTATATCTCTGCAACCAAGTTCACGTCTATGGTTTAAGTTTGCATTATTTGAACTTTGCGCTGTAAACATTTAAAGTTGTCTCCTTTATCGTTGTTGCCTATGGACCCGGCGCGCGTGCGTCGATGGCCGAGTCGGCGGGGAATTACAGAATTTTGCCGATAAAGAAAATAAACAAACAGCATTATACAAACACTCTCATTATTATTTGGATTGTATTCAGCCTGCATTAAAAATGAAAAGGACCCAGAGTTGTCTCTACGTTAGCAGCAATCGACCGGCGCGGCGCCGGCGCGAGACTGGGGCGGGGAATTACCGAATTTTATTAATAAATAAAACAAACAAAACGCATTATTGAAAGAAGGAGCACTTCCAGTTATTAGTTTGATTTTGTTCAGTTAAGTCATTCATCTATACCTGCCTTATAAAAATACTTTGTTGTATTCTAAATTGATTTTATTTATTACATTGTCGATTTTATTTAACGGGTTTTCACGATGCGTGATCAAGATAAAAAAAAGAAATTATCGGGTTATCAAAATCTAATGAGAAAGAGAAAACGAGAAGAAGAACGAGATAAAAATACAACGAAAATATGTAATTATTTTGCGCCCATGCCATCCACTTCCAAACAATCATCTGAGAGTTTTGAGACAGATGAACCTATAGATGAAGGTGCTGAAAGAATTGAAAAATTCGATTCGTGCAGTGGTAAGAGTTTTTATAATCTTATAAGTCTTATAATATTAAATTACCCCTTAATAATAAAACAGCACAATTAAATACCGACTCTGTTTATTCAAGTATGATAGTAAAATTGGGAAATTTTGAATATCATAATATTACTATGAGGCGTTTATTTAAGTTTATTTAAGAGGTATTTGCTTTGGTGGTAGTAATGATTCCACGTTGTGGATAATTTTCAGACGTCATGATCGCTGACGGGGGACAAATATTAGATGACGCCGATGAAGTAACTTCGTCACCCCCAATTCAAATACCGCCATCGCCGCTAAAACCATCGTTGCCGCTGACACCAACAATTTGCAAAGATGATCCTGGACTCTGGCCAGAAGTTTTAAATACTACATTGATGCAATATTTGGTTGAGAATCCACCTAAACAAATAAAGCATCATGATTTTCCGCGTGACTCTTCGGGTCGAAGGTTTTCTACATATTATTATAACAGGCAATTATTAAATGGCGAAAAGTATCATAGAGAGTGGCTGCTCTATTCAGTGGCCAAAAATGAAGTTTTTTGTTTCTGTTGCAAGCTATTTGAATTGAAAAATAATAAATTTTGCCAGGGATTTAGTAATTAGCAACATTTAGCTCTGTATTTGAATAGACATGAGAAAAGTTCTGTACATTTTACTAGCTATAAAAAATTTACAGAGCTGTGTCAGTCTTTTAAAAATAAAACGACTATCGATAATATTCAACAAAAGCTTATAGAAGTCGAAAAGCAGCGATGGTATGAAGTCATTAAAAAAATAATATATGTGGTACAATTTTTGAGTACCCAAAATATGGCGTTTCGCGGCCAGAGCAGCAAATTATTCGACCGTAATAATGGCAATTTTTTTAAATGCATTGAAATGTTGGGAAAATTCGATCCTACGATGATGGAACATATACGCCGCACAACCAATGATTCGGAATTTAAGAATATGCCTACTTATCTTGGAGATAAAATTCAAAACGAAATTATAACTATACTCGCTACCCAAATTAAAAATAACATTTTGAATTTATGTAGGGACAATAAATATTTTTCGATCATACTAGATTGTACTCCCGACGTTGCACATGTAGAGCAAATTAGTATAATAATTAGATTTGTTTATTTTAATATAAATTCGAGAGAGTTAGAAATAAGAGAGCACTTTTTAGCTTTTTTCCCAATTATAGACACAACTGGCGCTGGCTTAACGTCATTCATAACGGGAGAATTAGAAAATAATAATTTAGATATAAACAATTTAAGGGGACAAGGTTATGATAATGGCTCTAATATGCGCGGCAAAAACAATGGTCTCCAAAAAATATTGCTAGATATAAACCCCCGTGCATTTTATGTACCCTGCGCTACTCACAGTTTAAATTTAATAGTAAACGACGCAGCTAATTTAAATTATCACACAAACGGTTTTTTCAGTACAGTGCAGGAATTATACAAATATTTTTCAGCCTCCACGAAGAGATGGGATTTATTAAAAAAATACATTGGGAACCTAACTTTAAAACCGCTGTCCGAAACAAGATGGTCCAGTAGAATAGATGCCATAAAACCTTTATTTATTAATTTGCCAGAAATGTATGATGCTTTATGCGAAATGGCAAATGAATCCATAGAACAAAAATCAAAGTATGACGCTAAATGTCTGGCAGAAAAAATATCTTCATTTACGTTTATTTGCTCAATATATGTTTGGCATGACGTACTGAAAAAAATTAATTTTGTAAGTAAAATCCTTCAATCAACAAATATGAATATGCAAGTTGCTTTAGATGCTTTATCTAATTTAAAGACATTTTTAAAAGAATTTCGCAATGATGATAACTTTGATAATATTGTAAATAATGCCAAAAAAACTGCGGAAAAATTAGGTATAGACATTGAATTCGAAATATCAAGACCGCTAAGACGGCGTAAAACTCCAAAACAATTTGATTATGAACACGAAGATCAGCCTGTAATGGATCCGAAAATAGCGTTCAAAGTCAATGTATTTTTTTATATTTTAGATCAGGCTTTATCCTCGGTGGATGAAAGATTTGAATTATTGAATACTCATAATGACGTGTTTTATTTTTTATTTAAACTAAGCGATATACAAGATAAAAACCAGTAAATCACAAACTGCACTCGTTTGCAGGAAAAACTGTCTGCCAATAATTCATCCGATATAGATGCCGACGATTTGTGTGAGGAAGTTCTATCATGTGAGTCCCTTTTTAAATAAATGGACAATGATGTGGTTAAAATACTAGAATTTATATTTTTAAATAATTTGACAGCAGTATGCCCTAATATCACAATAGCTCTACGAATTTTATTAACAATGCCAGTTACGGTAGCGAGCGCAGAAAGATCATTTTCGAAATTGAAGTTAATAAAAAATTACCTGCGCTTAACAATGAGCCAGGAAAGATTGTCACATTTGGCTACAATATCTATAGAAGATAGCATATTAGAGCGCATAGATATACATAATATTATTATGGATTTCGCAACTAGAAAAACGAGAAGAGTAGAAATAATTTAATTTGTTTTTTAATTTGTGTTTTATTATTATGATGACCATTTTGTAAACATGTTTAATAAGAAATTTATGTTATGTTATGTTATACGACTTTTAATTTTGTAATTGCCTCTACCTGGATTTTCTTTCTCTATTTTCAAAAATTATAGAGGCGCTTTATAGGTAGTGCACACAGGCGCCGCCGAAGGGCGGCGCGGCCCTGTGTGAAAGACACCTTAAATGTAAAAGAGATTCTAATAACCAGAAATATAAGTATATACAGTCGGACAATTTTGACTCACCTCAATTAGTACCACAATATATAAAGCTACTTTAAAAAAAATTTGGGCCCAAACTGTTTTAAATATTTGTCGATAGAAGTGTCATGAAGAATTTCCTTTCTCGACATTTTTTCTATTAATCACTGAAACTAATTGTTTAACAATGATTATACTTAAACTATTTTTAAATTCATTGGCATTTTGCACTTCATGTGCCAAACAATAAATACTAAAAGGTGACTTCAATTGTTCAGTAATTAATTTTATAATAAATTTAGTATTGCAATGTGAAATAAAAATTGAAGTTATTTCTTTAATTGAAAACTCTACTCCATGTATTAATATTTCAGTAGGGTAGCACAATTTATTTCCGTAATCTTTCAATGTAATTAACAAATGTTTGGGGCCTGGAGTGTCAGTAATGAAATATTGTTTACAATTTTGACAATTTGGAACTCTTTTAATAATCCGTCTAGCTATAAAACCTGTAATGTATGTACTGACATGTGTACGAATATTTTTTGTAGCTTCACTAAGTTCACTGTAGGAATTTCGGATACTTTGTTCAAGGAGAAGGGCTACAGGAGACGATGAAGAAGTAGACGGAAGTGATGTAGATAATGGGGCTTCAGGATGGGATAAGAGCTCTTGAAGTGGCAACAAAAAATTTCCGTCATCATCCTCACAATTAGATGCTGCGCTATGGGAAACTAAATTATGAATCATGGCAGTTTTCAATGAACCTCCAAATTGAGAAGTGGTAGGACATGAGTTATTACCACACAAACCCCTTACCACACCAAATATATTTTCAATTGGGTCCTGATTAACGAAGCGGGTACAAAAATATGTAAATCCCGCCGCTTTCATTTTGTTCCATAAAAGTTCCATATTTGTAATAGTGACAATGAAGTTGTTAATGGACGGAGGATTGGTACAAGGTTTGGAATCTTTTATAAAAACAATTTTGCTAATTTTAACTTTAGCGTCTTTCCAAAATTCTAAATGGGGTGAACGTTCGCTAAGAGGTTTGTTAAGGGGTTTTGCAGCGCGGCAAGTTGAATTTAATGAATCAAATAATTTATCAAGAAATATGACCAATTTGTAAGTGTTGATGGCATTTTCAACAATTTTATTTAAAGCAGCATTATGTAAACCACGAGCTACTGATGTAGAAAATATATGCACAGCTAACTTAACTTCCATTTTTGCCCGGCCCTCTGGATTTATATGTGCATTTGTTAATCTTTAACAAACCTTAATGCCATCAACACTTTCTTTGTCTGCACGATACATATCAATAATGTCACTAAACTTCGCGATATTCCCATCAAACATAATATCCTTAGTTAAAAAATTATTCCTAAGACATTTTATCAAATGAGTGGGATCAAAAATATGTAAAATTTCCTTACCATCAACATTAAATCGATAATTTTCCCCTAAATTACGAATTGACCCCCTGTTGGTAGAGCCCTGGTCACTGACAGTGGCAAGGATAATTAATTGTGTCTCATCATGAATTGTTTAATAACAGATTTAATGATAACACCCAATTCTGATGCGGGACAAGTTGATTGAACAAAATAATGTGCTACGGGTTGCTTCCATCTGCTATTAATACCTTTGATCATGAAACACAAAGCGTGGTCTGCAATTTTCCTATTCATTCCCTGCCCATAATTAACAAAACCCGAAATAGTTCCTGATGGGGAATGGAATCTAAATGTGGCATTATTGCCATCTCGTCAAAAATAAGAACACAATGTCGTTGTAACGATTTCATTTTATGGCTAATTGTCGACAAATGCTTCATCATAGAATTACTAATACCTACATCAAACTGAAACTGTGCCAACGACCTTGTTAATGTTCGTCGTGAGGGAAGGTCTAGAATATTGCCCAGAAATTTATACGCTTTGGAGGACTTTTTAAACAAAGCCAGAAACAAAGCTTTTTCTCTCAGTGACCAGTGTCTCTTATCTTTTCTAAACTGTGACATTATAAACGTTTGTGCAACTTTTGAAACTGTCATATTTTCTAACCAAGGAATCAGATTATTATCGGTAAGTAGCTTTTTACTAGTGAGCAGGCGTTTTAACCTAGATACCATTCTTTTTTTTAACAGACTCTACATACATAATTTTTTTCCGTGGGCTTAATAGAATTTGTCGATTCACACCAATTCGTTTCAAAATACCAGGCTGCGTTGAACGTCTTATTTTAACTGGGGGAATATCTGCAAAAGATGAAACAATAAAAGCATATACACACTCATATACATTATGCTACAAAATAACCACATATGTTAAACAAGACATTGTTCTTTCCTAGAAGAGGGACAATTGATAACACATTGTTACTATTAAAGTTAAATTTTGCTGAATTCAATACTGGTGTCCGGCGATGAGGCTCAGGTGAGACAATTCCAAGTGGTGGTGTTGTATCGCGCATCGGTGTTGTATCGTGAATCAGGCTGTGGAGCCATGCTAGAAGAATTTTGCGCTTGCATATGGACATTGTGCAGTGGAAGATTAATCTTAGGCATCATATTATGATTCAGAGATTTCCTTTCAAGCGTTGCGTATTGACAGGTCTCAAAGTGAGCATCGCAAAAACGATAATGTGCGAGAGTAGTATAACCTTTTCCAATTAAATGTGGATTTTTGGCTATTTCGGCCCATTTCGACGTTAATTGAAGATTACTCGGGAAGGAATTGTAACGTGCTTGAAGGGATATCAACGCGTTAGGCCGCGGAGCGAGTGGAGGGTCCCTTCGAAGCAGCGACGAGGGCCAGGCTCTCGGTGTCGGAGAGTGGGGGGGTTAAAAAAAGGCTCCACGTAATTTTAGCCTCGCCACTACTTCGTCACAAAGGGGGCTCCACCCTATCTGCGTGGGTTGACGGCAGACAGTCAGCGAGGTTCAGAAATTACGAACTGTCGCATCGGCTGACCATCTGGCGCCCACACCACCAGATTTAAATCTCGCAAGGAGAAAAGGAAGTTAAATTGTAAAGATTGCCCGATTGAGAAAACGTAGGGGAACAAAAAATAACAGATGTGAATTTTGTGGTTTTTACTATCTGCGTTTATTTCACACAAATGCGGGACACCATGTCTGCGCTCCCTGAAAGAAAATGCCTCCGCTCGCAGATCTATCACGGCGCGTCCACCGAATTCGGCCGAATTCCACGTATGCTATCGCGCGATTCGAAGGGCTGTTATCGGAGCCACTTTTTCCTTACAAATACGCAAAACACGTACGGCACGAAACACGCAACGCAAATTTACACAAAAGAAAAACGATATATCAAAGAAAATATAGACAATGAAGGAGAACAAAAAAATTATAGATCTGGCCTGTGGTTCCTCGCGGCGACTTCGCTGGCGGTTCGGGGCTCGGCTCTCGGACCTCTTGCGGCCGGCAATCGTGGGGATGCCGTCGCTAATCTGCGGTCTCAGAAAAACTCTGGCAGGGTGGTCGTCGCCCCTAGCCGAGAACCCGACTGGCTGGGTTGCTTCAGCCCCTACCCAAAAAAACGCCTGTAAAGCACATGGCCTTATTAATAATGGCCGGCACGTGTCCTTACAAAAAAAATGGTGTCGGTTTTAATCACTTACTCTGATGTTCGAGCGTGTATCGTCGATTACTGCAGTACTCTCCCTCGCCTTGTGCCGGTGTCGTCAATCCCTCATAGGGCGGTTAATGGAGGACACGTTTTAAATCCCGGAAACCGGTTGGCGATAAGCTTAAATAAAAACTGTGTACCTCTTGACACTTCTGCACTCCAAGAGAGTCGACTAGCTTCTGCCTTCATCGCAGCGCCTCGCGGCTGAATTACAGTTATACGCATATCGGAAAAGCGTCAACTTAAAAAAAAAAATGTGTGCGTAGCGGTGGCCTACGTTGGCGGTCCGTGAACGCAATTAAAAATTAAAACGTGTTTGTCTTAAACGATCGGAGTCAGAACAGGCCCGTTACAAATTTCCCCCCAACAAAATTAAAAACTCCGGGAAACGGCTGTTTTTTTCAACGCCAGATAACCCCCAAAAACGAAAAACCTAAAAGAAGAGTAGGTTAGTCTCTTCTTACCTAACTTAGAAAAAGTGACAAAAAAGAAAGATGGTAATAGAGGGAGTAACAATGTCTCGACACACTCGATGCGTAACCACAATCATATTCATTAAATCCCCCAAAGGGCTAAGCGAAATAGCTAAACTAGGGAGCCGTTGAAAATTTCCGCATTGCGGTATGTCACACAAGGACAAAACACGAACGATCCCATAGAATATAAAAGTTTACTCACACCGTATGATTCCAGACAAGTGACAGCCACTAAAACCCACCAATTAAAACTAATAAAACTAACACATACTAATGTATGAAATAAAGTTACGAACTTTTTTTTTTAATTTTCAGAATTGTTTTTTATTGTTCACGACAATTGTTTCGCCACACTGTGGCTTCTTCAGGTGCAGAAATGATACATAACCTGGGTACAATTTACTTTAGTAGTGTATTGATGGGGGTGGGGGGTAGCTATTAACAAGTTTTAAAAATACTGAGGAGCGGTGAATGATTGACGTCCGTTTGGTCGTTAAGTAGGAGGCCGCTTAATTTCCTTTTGTTGATTTCCAAGCTTTCCAGGTGGTTAAGTTTCCTTCCCTTTTCTTCTTGATGGAGTATTTGGAATTTGGGGTCGAACGTATGTCCTTCCTCTCGTAGATGGTTCGCGTACGTGGAAGAATTATTATGATTAGTGAAACACCCCCATCAATACACTACTTATGCAAATTGTACCCAGTTTATGTATCATTTCTTCACCTGAAGAAGCCACAGTGTGGCGAAACAATTGTCGTGAACAATAAAAAACCATTTTGAAAATTTAAAAAAAAGTGCGTAACTTTATTTCATACATTAGTAATTATGAATTTTCAACAAATAAAAGCCACATAGATCAATCTATTAAAACTAACACAACTAACCTAATGAGCTTAGAAGTTAACAAGGCCTCATCGGTCTGCTCCTCGACCGACTTAAACCCAGGAATTCATAAAAAAAATGAAGGGTAGTGTACGCGTGGATCCAACGAACTTCCCAGAGCAAGGCTTGCGATTCCGGGGCACCCAAAGCCCAGTAGACGGACGGACCCAACCCGAAGTTGTAGGGAATAGTGGCGCGAACCCCAACTATTCCAAACCCGTCTCATCCCCCCAGTACCCGAGATCCCGAAACCACCTCACTCTGTTCCGATCGCCGGACACGTGAACGCCCGTGAAACAAAGTGATGAATTCCCTCCGTAGAGCATTACGTCCAGACAACCCGACACGAACAACCTCCCGTCCCCCAGGGTGGAGTTGCCCCACCTAAGTCCCTCTCCACCAGTAGTTATTGAAATAACTACTCCTGAGTCGTTGGGAGCTGAGGATCACGCCCGCAATCATCCACTCAGGGGTCTACTACCACAACACGCAAAGAAAACAAGAAGGAAAGAGTTACTCTTGTTTCATAGCTAACTCTAAAAAAGAAAAAAAGTACTAAAACCACACTAAAACAGAAATATCTAACAAACACCTAGTTCGAAAGCTAATGATCATCGTCCAGAGCAGGTTTCAAATCTTTCACATGCCATGTCCCTCCTGGATCACCAAAATCATTAGTTAGATCGTACGTCCACAAAGACCTCTTACGGGCCACTACAAAAGGACCAACAAACTTAGGAGCCAGCTTCGCGTTAAAATATTCTGCGTTTCAAAAAAAATGTACCACCTAGAAGGAGTTGACGTAGAACTCTGAAATTGTGTGGAAATAGTTAGTGTGCGTTGAAAAACAATTGATTAAATTTTGAAGGCGATCTGATACTTCTGAAACAAATTGTCTCGTGAAATCACCTAAGAGTTTCTTTTATTTTAACTTTATTTATCGCATTAGTTTGCAGTACGTTTTTGTTTGACCGAATTGGCAGTGCCCTAAACAATGCCGCGAGTGCGAAGACGTGCAAATTTTCACCAACTTACGCCATTTGAAAGAGGACGAGTAATAGGAATGCATGAAGGTGGTTTGGCATTACGGGAAATTGGCAGACGTGTTAGTCGGCCACATGTCACTGTGTTACGAATCTTGCGAGATTGGCAGGAAGAAGGTTTGGAAGCTCGCCGCAGAGGCAGTGGACGTCGCAGAGCGACACAAGCACGTGAAGAGAGACTGTTAAGAAGAAGTGCAATTCAAGATCCGGCGGAACCAACACGAGCGATTGCGATAAATTGGATAAGAGCAATTGGTCGTAGAATATCTATGAGTACCATTTATCGACGGATACGCTCTTTCGGATTGCGATCATATCGTCCTTATTTTCGCATCCCTCTTACAATAGAGCATAAGGCAACCAGGCTCCAGTGGAGCCAAGAAAGACAAGACTGGATCCACGAATGGGCAGAAATTGTCTTCAGCGACGAATCTAGGTTTTGTTTGTGGCACTCCGATGGGCGTTTAAGGGTTAGACGACCAAGAGGCCAAAGACAAAATTTAGAATTTGCTCAACGTCGTCACACGGCATTAACTCCTGGTGTAATGGTTTGGGGTGCTATATGCTACGGAGGCAGGTCACCGTTGATATTCATTCCAGGCACTTTAAACGCGCGCCGTTACATCGATTCAGTGTTGGAGCCCTTTCTTCTTCCTTTCATCCGACACCATCCAAGAGCAGTTTTTCAGCAAGATAATGCGCGACCCCATACTGCCAACATAACTACAAACTTTCTCCAAGAAAACAATGTCAATTGTTTGCCGTGGCCATCAAGATCACCCGACTTAAACCCCATAGAACATGTGTGGGATATGATGGACAGAAAATTGCGCCGGATGGCGCATCCTCCCAACAATTTAAATGAATTAAGACACCATCTTCAGATTGCCTGGGATGAGCTGCCTCAAGATGCATTGGACCATTTGATTTCCAGCATGCCCAGAAGGGTTGCTGAATGCATAAGAGTGCGCGGAGATGCAACACATTATTAATTATTTTCTTAATAAATATTATTATTTTTCGATGAAAATTTAATCAATTGTTTCTCAACACATACTAACTATTTTCACATAATTTCAGAGTTCTACGTCAACTCCTTCTAGGTGGTACATTTTTTTTGAAACGCAGTGTAGTCTAGAGTATTCGCAAAACATGATTTCTATGCCACACTCGGTCACCAACCTTGTATTGTACATGCCTTCTACGTAAATTATACGATTTCGCATTTTTCTGATACGCTTTCATCAAACCTCCCGCTATCTCTTCTCGTAATGCGTCTAACTTATCAGGATCGCGGGGTTTGTCCCTAATGGGGTCCTCCAACAATTCGTCAACATCCGGAGGTACACCAAAGGTATCGACATACAATACGTGCTCTCGCCAAAAATTGGCGAAGTAAGGCGTATGGCCAATCACCTCGTGTTTTGCCGTCCGAATGGCACAACCAATCTTCGGAAGACTCGCGTCCCACACGCGGTGGTTATCGCTCACATACGATGCGATCATAGTCTTAAGGACCCGATTAATGCGTTCCGCCGGATTGGCCTGCGGATGATACCGAGCAGTATACAATACCCGAGTGCGATAAGAGTCGCACATCTTAGTGAACTCTTTACTGCGAAACTGAACACCGTTGTCCGAAATGATGTATTGAGGGGTTCCAAATACAAAGAAGACTTGTTCTTCTATGACTTTCGTGACAGCTGAAGCTGTAGCTCGTCTCAACGGGAAAAACATACTAAATTTTGTGAAGGTGTCGGCCACAACCAAATTATAACAATTACCCTTGGTTGAACGCGGCATAGGTCCCACCAAATCAGTACACAAAATTTGCCAAGGTCTCGTCGCTCGAGCCCTAGGCGCCAAAAAGCCAGGTGGAGCCTTTTGTTCAACCTTGTGCGCCGAACACACCGCACACTCACGAACATACCGAGCTACATCTGCTTTCATCTTCGGCCAGTAATATCGTGTCTTAAGCCTTTGACAAGTCTTATACACGCCTCCATGACCAGCAGTTGGTAAATCATGGTTTTCCGAAATAATGGCACGTCGACGCGGTTCCCCATTACTATTTTCCACGTGTCTTGTGGTTCCTCAAGTTCCCCAAACCTAGGAGGCAAAAACTTATATACGACACCAGCGTCGACTTTCCAAAGAGGAAACTTTTGCGGTCTCTTCGCGATCGCGTCACGCATCTTAACCAACCACGCGTCGCCTTCAGAAGGATTAACGACGTTTACAGCGTATAAAACCGGTACTGAACGTGATAACGCATCAGGAACCACGTGGTCCTTCCCCTTACGATGATATCAAAATTAAATTGTTGAAGCCGCACACTCCAACGCGCTAAACGACCAGAAGGACTCTGCAAACTGTTAAGCCACAATAAGGAATAGTGATCGGTGATAACGGTAAACTTAGCACCCTCAATGTAAGGTCGAAACTTCTCCACGGCCCATACTACGGCCAAACATTCTTTATCCGTAGCGCTATAACGCCTCTCCGGTACTTTCAACGAACAACTAATATAACTAATTACTTTCTCTCCTTCATCTGTAACTTGCGTCAATACGGCGCCTAGCCCAAAATCGCTAGCGTCAGTCTGAATGACGAAAGGTAGAGTAAAATCAGGACAAGACAAAATAGGAGCGCTAACAAGGCAATCTTTAATAGTATGGCATGCCAACTCACAGTCTTCCGACCACACAAAACGAGTATCATTTCTTACTAATGCTGACATTGGTGCAGTAGAGTAAAATCAGGACAAGACAAAATAGGAGCGCTAACAAGGCAATCTTTAATAGTATGGCATGCCAACTCACAGTCTTCCGACCACACAAAACGAGTATAATTTCTTACTAATGCTGACATTGGTGCAGTGACGGTTGAAAAATTCGGGATAAACCTACGGGACCAACTAGCCATACCGATAACTCTGCGCACACCTGTGACATTAGTGGGTGCTGGCATGTTAAGAATCGCCGAAACCTTTTCTGGATAGACATGTAACCCACCCTTATCAACAACATAACCCAAGTAACGTAACTGTGGCCTACAAAAATGACATTTATCGCGACGCAGCGCTAAACCTGCTTCCGTTAGATGACTCAAAACAGTTTCCAAAACTCTAATGTGCTCCTCGAATGTCGAAGTTACCACCACGATGTCGTCCAAATATGCAAAACATGACGGCTCGAGATCAGCACCTATTACTCTATCAATGAGTCGCTGAAAAGTAGCTGGCGCATTATGAAGGCCAAATGGCATACGTCGAAATTGATATAGACCACGGTTCGGAACGGTAAAAGCTGTTAGTTGCCTCGATTCCTCCTGAACAGGGATTTGCCAGTAAGCCCCTTTTCGCGTCCCTTAACCGATCTAATATGTGGGAAATATAAGGTAGCGGATACGCGTCTCTTTCGGTTACACTATTGACTCGCCTAACATCGACAAAAAACGGTATGTGTCATCCTTCTTTTTCACCATTACAATCGGTGAAGACCACGGCGATTTAGAAGGTTCAACTACTCCTAAACTCAACATTTTATCTAACTCCGTGTCTACATGACGTTGTAGTGTGGGAGACATAGGATAATAGCGCTGCTTAATTGGTGTAGCTTTAGTGCTGATGACATGCTCTACCAAATTGGTACACCCGAGAGTATCACTCATCTTCTCGAAAGCACTCGTTAATGATGACTGAAGTTGAACGTGTTGGTGTGAAGTTAACCCATCACTGGTGCTCAACTCATCTACGGCCATATCTTCCAAACCCGAAAACTCCCAATGACCACTACATAGGTCCGGAATAATTCCTAACCGTTTCCAAAAATCGGTTCCCAAAATCAACGGCCTTGTAATTTCCGGAATTACTAACACATCTAACATTCTCGTCACGCCTTCAACCATCATCGGAAGTGTAGCCACTCCAATTACCTCGCAACTACGTCCATTCGCCACCATACAATATTTCACCGACGAAGGTTTCAATCGTACCGATAAATTTTTAAACATTTGCCACCCTGGACCGCCAAGTACAGTATTTTGCAGGCTTTACTTACATTCTGGGGCGTATTTCAGGAAAATATTTTTGATTGTACACGGTGTCCCAAAAAAGTGTGACGTAATGATGATAAATATTTTTAAATTGCATGGTATATTTTTTGTTGCTTATTTGGATGCCCTTTATGGATGCCTACATACCCATAATTTTGTATTAAAATCGGTTCAATAATTTTAGCACAAAAAAATAAAAACTGAAAAAAACAAAATGAAAATATATATACAGGGTGTCCGGAAAATACGTGTACAACGTTTGACGACAGACTCCTGACGTCAAAATAGGTCGATCTAAGCCGACTTAGTTATATCCAAAATTGTCTCGTTTAGCCGGTAGAGGGCGTCAAAAATTAATATCAATGACGTTTAATAATTTGACAATTAATCAAGTATAATATTTACTCAAGTATACGATCAACATTATTGAATTACAAGTTCATTTTACCATTAAAAATGGAAAATTATACAAACTCTCAGAAAGTTGACATGCTCCTGGTATACGGGTTTTGTCGAGGAAATGGGCGTCAGAGTGTTAGGGTTTACATGGAGAGGTTTCCTAACCGTCGAATACCAAACCACCAAACATTTGCCAATATTGAGCGTCATCTTCGGGAAACGGGCAGTTTTGAGAAAAAGTTTGAAGGCAGGGGTCGTATGCGAACAACTCGAACTGTGGAAACAGAAGAGATGATTCTGGAAAGAGTTGAAGAAGAACCAAGTACCAGTACCCGTCTCTTAGAACGTGAGTTAAATGTTCCTAAAACGATTGTCAATGAGGTTTTAAGAGAACAGTTGTTACATCCTTACCACATACAAAAAGTCCAGGAACTTTTACCGACTGATCCCCCCATGCGGCTTACATTTTGTCAATTTATTAGAAACAAAAGAATCCTTGTTCCAAATTTTTGTAGAAAAATTATGTTTACTGACGAGGCATGCTTTACAAGATCTGGGGTAACCAATCTGCACAACGAACATATTTATTCCGATGAAAATCCACATGCCATTAAAGTTGCACATCATCAGCATCAATTTAAAATTAATATTTGGGCAGGTATTATTGATCACTACCTTATTGGTCCCATTGTTATTCCAGACAGGTTAGATGGAAATATTTATTTAAATTTTTTGCAAGACACATTACCAATTCTTCTGGAGAATTTGCCCATTTTACTTCGGAGGGAAATGTGGTATATGCATGATGGTGCCCCGCCCCATTTTTCCGTTGCCGTTCGGCAATACTTACATCATCAGTATCCCAACCGATGGATTGGAAGAGGCAATGATGCACCAGTAAAATGGCCACCACGTTCTCCTGAGTTAAATATGTGTGACTTCTTTTTGTGGGGCGCTATTAAAACAGAAGTTTACAAGACTCCGGTAAACACACGCGATGATTTATTGCAGCGGATTTTAAATGCAGGCAACCATTTTAATAATCCCGAGACATTAGATAGGGTCCAATATCATTTTTTAAAGAGTGTTAATAAGTGTATTCAGCAAGATGGCGGTCATTTTACACATTTGCTTAAGTAATGTGTTTGTTTTACTTATGGCCACTTGCACCACAGTAAACAAGTAAGGCTTAAACACAACTTAAAATGTGAGCAAGGCTTAAGTCAGAAATTCGCTTGCACCGCATTTTATGCACGTCTCAAGTAAGGCTTAATGTAAGTGGTCAAGAGCGGTCGCTTAAACCAATCTTAAAATTTACGACGTTGAACATAACCTTATAATTATTCCGTTAACTGTCACGGCATATGTTCATCTGAGAAACACATTTTTTGCATTGGCTCTTGAAAATGTAATTAATCGTGATGATGCATGTGAGCTAATGTGGCTATCAGCTCGATTTCGATAAAATATCGACTTGGTGGTTCTACCCCATAGCCCTTCAAATACATCGTAAATACTGTGACAAATATTTAGCACGCATTTTAACTCCAAATCTGAGCTATAGCAGCGGATTTAATTTACCTTTTTGGAATTAACTCCGTGCAGTGCAATAATCACAATATTCGTCTTAAGGCCTCGGCTAACGAAACGAGCGGTGAGCGGCTGCGGCGATCGGCGAGCGACACAATACGTTCTGTTTACGATTCCACCAGTGGTGGTGGACCAGATTTTAATGCAGCTTGCTGGAAAAACTTGACGCTTTGCACTTGCTGCTTACTGCTTCTCCTTGACAATTACATTCGCCGCCCACCGCACACCGGTCACCGCTCAAATAGTGCCCGAGGCCTAATAACGTAACAATTTTGTATATACGCACTGACAGATCGACACTAAAAATCGCAATGTCACCAACATACCAAACGAATATTCTACCAGATTTCGCAACGTTGCCACACAAAGCAAGACTTGGGGCGTGCTTAGTAAAGCAATCTGCGGTGCAAGTCCCTTCCCTTTAAGCATTAGTTAAAATATAAGCCCGGCTTTGTAAAGTAAGGCTTTGCGAAAAAATGGTGCAAATGGCCATTAGTTTCTTACAATAGATACTTTCAACTTTGTTATACTTTTGTTTTTTTTGACGCCCTCTACCGGCTAAACGAGACAATTTTGGATATAACTAAGTCGGCTTAGATCGACCTATTTTGACGTCAGGAGTCTGTCTTCAAACGTTGTACACGTATTTTCCGGACACCCTGTATATACCGGGCTTTTTTTTCGTTATTACACATATGATTGACAATGTATAGCTGGTTGCCTGCATCTACCCGCAAGGAATTTCCTATGTGTAATTCTAAAAAAAAAAAAACAACTCATTAGCGGCGTCGGTGCAGGCAACCTACACTGTCAATTTTGGCATATGCTACACAGAGAGGTTATGTTTTTATTCAAGACAATACACGAGAGTATTCCTAATGTATCAAGATCAGCTGATTTGTCAACAAATGATTATTTTCTTTGGGGTTACCTGAAAAGTAAAATTTATAATGACGTGCAAATACATAACATAGATGAATTGAAAGGCCGTATACGTACTGCATGTAGTGACATAAATCCACAATACATTAGGAATACTCTGCGTATTTTCAAAGACCCCGTCGTGTATTGAATTGAATAAAAACCTAACCTCTCTGTGTAACATATGCCAAAATTGACAGGTTGCTTGCACGGACGCGGCTAATGAGTTGATTTTTTTTTTAAGAATTACACATAGGAAATTCCTTGCGGGTAGATTAAGGTGACCAGATCCTAACGAACCAAAAGCGGGACATCGGAAGGAGGGGGGGGGGGGGTGATTTTTAAATTAATTAACAAAGAACGCTAAACGCAAAGTATACAGGGTGTCTCCCAAAAAACGCCGCGGGCCAATAACTCCATAACTCCCTAACTATTTAACTATTTATTGCCCGATTTCAATAAAACAAAAACAAAATTAAATGTCTCCACATGTTCTACAAAAGGGCCCTAATTTTCTTTTTTTTTGCAAAATCGACTTTCATTACAGCGATAGTCCACTAGATTTTGCAAAAAAAAAAAATAGGGCCCCTTTGTAGACATGTGGAGCCATTTAGTTCTGTTTTCGTTTTATTGACAGCGGCCAATAAACAAAGGAGTTATCGCTAGCGGCGTTTTTTAGCAGACACCCTGTATAATATTATATTACATTTTTTTTAATAACATGAAATATAATGTCATATTTACAAATATAATAAATACGAGGCATGTTTTTAAAGTACTCTTTTGTATTTTGGCCGCTGCAGCGCTGCTACCAAATACAGATATTGGTGAAATATATAATCTGATAACTTCAAAATAGCGAATAAAAGATCACCCCGAAAAAAAACCCAATCTTTCAAAAGTCGGGACATTTTTGAAACGTCGCGGGACGCGGGACAAATTTCTAAAAATCGGGACTGTCCCGCCAAAATCGGGACGTCTGGTCACCTTAGGGTAGATGCAAGCAACCAGTTATACATTGTCAATCATATGTGTAATAACGAAAAAAAAGCCCGGTATATATATATATATACCGGGTATATATATATATATACCGGGTATATATATATATATATATATATATATATATATATATATATATATATATATATATATATATATATATATATATGTAATTATAATATAGTGGGAAATTTTGTCAATTAATTTAATAAGCTAACTTGTATTGGAGCTATAGATTTATTTTATAGTGTTTTTAAATCAATTATCATCGACATTTCGCACTACGATTGAAGGCTTCTTCAAGATGTTTAGATTATATAACACAAATAACTTACTATAATCTTGAATTGTTGTAATAAATAAAAATCTTTATAAATAAATTTTCCAATTCTTTTAAATTTTAGATTATAGTTAGATATTTGTGTTATATAATCTAAACATCCTGAACTACCTTTTGACGACGGACATACAACGGTAACGGTCATTCTTTCATTATCAATGAAATCCCGACGCCCGAACTTTCCCAGTCTTCCACCCTAGCAGTAAGCGGCGAGTATCGTACGTGGCTCTGCATAATGAGGGGAACAGTAAGAATGCACCGTTACTCTTATCCGGGGGAATTCCGCGATTTCGAAGCCCCAACCTACCTACCCTCTTCCGGTACATGGGCACTTGCGGGGGTGGGGTTCTAGCCAATGAGCGGGCAGTCCTGGGTTTTTGGAAACCCATGACGAAGTGATGGACCAGAGACAAGCTCTCTTAGTTTCCAGCCACCAGAGAGTACAGACGTACGCAGTAAGTTATCTTTGGTATCGTATTTTGTTGATCTCTTGTTGCGGAGATCATTACCGGGTTATACCTTAGCTGCGAGGAACCCAGTCCAACGACGTCATTATTTAATTGTACAGCATAACATTAGAGAAGTGTGGATTTCACAAGGTCAAGTTGATTGTTACTGTCTACATTAGTGTTCATTTTTCCCCCAGACCCCTTAACGCACATACACACGACCCTGAGCTAGAGTTGCCGCTGGAGGAGATGTTAAAACTTGTTTTCTAGATGCAAACCGCCTCTGACCGCGAAGACGTTAGTGGACCCGCCGCCTCCGCCATTAAGGCAGGCCCGCACAGCACCGTCCGACGTTAAAACTGCGGTTTTCGTAGCGTGAAACTGGGGAGATGTTTATTAGGAAAACTACATTACTTAGAAACATGAAATTTTCAGGAATCATTAATGATATATTTATTTATAAAGTGACATATTTTGTTTTCCTTTTTTTGCAATATTTATATTTATTAACCTATAAACAACCATAGAGAAAAAATCGAACAAACTGAAAATATTTTTATTTTTTTGTCATTTGCAAAAATAACAGAGATGAACATCACCCCAGATTCATTAATATTTAATTTTTGAGTCCCCACTCTTGACCCGGCCGGTCGATCACATTCAGGCCACCTTTTATACACCACCCCACTACCGGTATTGTCACGGGAGATGCACGCTGGCTAGCGAGTATTTTGCACGTAAAATCCACTCAATGCTGGGAGCTTTTCTTATTTCCCATATACCGTATGTATTACAAAATGCGCCCAAGGCTATACATTGAAAAAATATCACCGATAAAACTGATTATATAATGCTGTAAAGACGAAATAATGAAAAATATTTTAGAAAGTATTAAATGTGCGAACTACTACAGTGTTATATTTGATGAAACTACAGATTTTTCCAACATTTGCCAAATGTCAATCATATTACGCTATATTGATAAAGATTCCAGCATCAGGGAGGATTTTATTGGTTTTGTGGAATTTTACGAAGATAACTATGAAGTTGATTCAGGCAGTTTATAGCCAATCTTGAGTGGAACGGTTATTGGGAACACAGTCACTCATTATTTAAATCATATCGATTTATCACAAATACATTGTATTGGAGTTTGCACCGATGGATGTTCTGTAATGACTTCTGAGCAAAGAGGTGCTGTGAAACAATTTCAGATTTTTTAAAATTTGCTACAAGAACTACATGTTATAACCACGTTCTAAATTTGGGCATATCTAAAGCTTCTAATGTGATCTAATGTGAAGTTCGTAATGCCATGGCTATAATGAAACAACGATAGCATTTTTCTCATTATTTTCCAAAGGAAAGTTGACTCATCTATGCGAAACTAGATGGATTCAAAGGCATAATGCTGTATTACAGTTTAGAGAACCTTTGAACCATATTATTTCTGCTCTTCAATGTATAAATAAGCTATTGGAAAGAATCAGAATCTTCAAGCAAAGCTAAAACTCAATATTTTCTATAACAAGCTGTGAATTTATTGTAACCTGTATTGTCTAAATAGTATATTAGGTGTGAATTTACCACTAAGTGCAATGCTTCAGAATAAAAATATCGATACAAAGCACGCCAATGATATCGTTTTAAATACATTATTATTACTTAGAGAAAAGAGAATCAATGTCGATATAGAGTTCAAACATCAAATAAGTTCGATTCAAACCTGTCTTGAAAAACTAAACGTTGAATTTGAAACACCAAGGATTGTCAAACATATGGCGAAACGATCGAACCCTACAGTACATTCTCCTTCCGACTATTATAAAAATTTAATTTATATTCCAATTTTAGATCACATTATATCTGATTTACAAGAAAGATTTTCATCAGATACTCTGAATATATTCTATCTTAATAATATTATTCCATCTGAAATTATTAGATTGAATAAAAAATATATAAATACTTCTGCTGATATTTGAATCGATAAATATTTTGCAATCATAGGCCAAATTAATGAAAATATAAGCAAGCAACAATTTGTGTCAGAACTAGAAATTTTGAAGAAGAAGTGGGAAAATCAGGATAGCGGGGAAATTCCATCGACTGCACTAATTGCTCTTGAACATTGTCCATGCTATATACATACATATATATATATATATATATATATATATATATATATATATATATATATATATATATATATATATATATTTATATCAATACCTTTTTACGAATTTTGGCCACCTTACCCATTTCTGTTGCTTTATTAGAGAAAAGTTCTTCGGCTTTGCAACGTTTAAAATCTCGGACAAGATCTACAATGTGCGAAGATAGGCTAGTAGTACTGGCATTACTACATTTCCACAGAGACATATATATATATATTTTAATGTAGAAAATATTATAAGTAGATTTGCTACTACGGGAGTCAAACGTAATTTGGAATTTATTGTCTAAAAGTTGGTTATTTACTTTTTATGTGTTTATTGTGTGATAGTAATTGAGATTAAAACATGGTTGAAAAATAATAGTTTTTTATTTCAATTTATTGCCCACTATCACTATCGAATCGAAAATAATAATTAGAGGGAAAATAAGTTTAGAGGGAAAGGTGGTTAGGCAAAAAAATCTGCATTATCAGTAGTTGTACAACGCCGATTCCAACGCACCCCCCGCGAAGTTTTCGATTAATTTAATCCGCGGTTTAATCGAACTTTTGATTCGCGTAAGTAGAGCAATTTGGGGGTAATTAGAACATTAAAGCGGCGGATTCGCGTTTTAATGGGATAATCGCGGTAATTATCCGCGGTATTTGCATACAATTGCTCTAATTACGCGATTATCCGCGGTATTTGCATACAATTGCTCTAATTACGCCAGCTATTCCGCGGTATTTGCATACAATTGCTCTAATTACGCCAGCTATTCCGCGGTATTTGCATACAATTGCTCTAATTACGCCAGCTATTCCGCGGTATTTATACATAATTGCTCTAATTACGCGATTATCCGCGGTATTTGCATACAATTGCTCTAATTACGCCAGCTATTCCGCGGTATTTGCATACAATTGCTCTAATTACGCCAGCTATTCCGCGGTATTTACACATAATTGCTCTAATTACGCGATTATCCGCGGTATTTGCATACAATTGCTCTAATTTACATTACATTATGGTGATTGTATTGGTGGGCAAGGGCCGGCCAACATACCACCCCCACCCCCACCGCGCCGCCCTCGAGTGACATTCCAGACTAGCCGCCGCGCCGCCCCCCGCCGCCACCGCACTGCCACCACGCCGCCCCTTGCCGGCCCGTCGCCTCACTGCGGCCCCCGACGTGGCACGAATCTCCCGCGCACCGGGGGTGCGGAGCGCATCTGAGACGCATATGTTTGGCGGTAAATTACAAAGCACGGTCACGGTAATTTAATGGAGGCGGAATCATCCATCACCTCACACAATAAAAACTGCACCCTTCACCGATGGGAGCGTGGGAAATTAAGCCTTGTATATTAGTACTACACTGCTTATCAAAGGCGCACATCTGCGCAGATGTTTGGTGGTAAAACGCCGCCCAGAGTCCGTCCATCCATCACATGACACAATAAAACTGCACCCTTCGCCGTGTTAAATATCCGACAGACAAATACATTCCTGTCTGGCTACATGTGAACCATCCAGACGAGCCATAAATAACCGGCGGGCGGAGCCTGGGAAATTAAACCAGGCATCATAAATATGTCAATTTCATACCGCTCACAGACATGTTTATGCACGGGTGCAGCTGCCATGCTCTCAGACAAGCCCTTCAGCGCGGCCTGAGACGGTTATCTGAAAGGCGCAGTGTGATTTATAAGCCCCTCCGCTCCTCCACCAACACAACCAGCCCTTCCGCCCCTCCGCTCCTCCCGAAGCCCCTCCGCCACTTCGTCACGAGTATGTAGTTGATATTTTATATGGTAATAAAAAATAATAATACAATGTAAAACTTTATTTTTATTCACCCCTCCATAGTGTATAGAGAGAACAGAACATATTAAATAAAGAAAAATCATGCAAACATATACAATACTATTTTTAATAATAAATCCTGCTGCAGCTCGCTGATTTTGATTAAAGCTTTTACCATCCCAATCTTATTCAGGCTACTTACGAAGTCCATATATGGGAGCAATAAAATATTTATTCATAATTATTTGGCTAGAAGCGGTGTACTTACTTATCTTAATATGCGGAGGACTGCCAGTGTTAGTGCTCTTGGGTGGATGCATGCTTCGTCGTTGCTGCCTGAGAACTACCCTAATGTATGCAGAAATCAAGCTTAAAGATAGCCCCCCGAAACTCATGTGGTGGGGAGGAGCGCCCTGCCAGCTACAAGTTCTGACAGGTGTACAAATCAATGCACCTATGACCTAGCGGGCGATTAGAGTTAATACTGTAATTAAGCAGGCTCGAATTACAGATCCAGTTTCCTAGCTACTCGAGGATATGCATGAGTAATAAATCGTATTATTTCTCTATTTATTGTAGGCTGATAAAACACTTAATTAGAGTCATTTATTTGAAACATTCAAATGTTGACAATACTGCATCACTATACATGTCTAACATTATTTGTACTCGAAGTGCTTGTTTATGCGAATCTATTATCCATCACATCGGGCGTGCTCATTTTTTTTTCACATCATTATAATAGCCCCTGTCTTTACACTGTCGCTAATAGGCTAACGCATTCGATAAATGCAGGACTTATTTTTTAATACTTTTACCGTGTTGTCATGTGTTTTCCTCTTAACCTCCAGCACGTTCTGCTCTACATCGACCGCGCACATTCGACATATCCTATCCACGGACAGCACCTCCAGCACGTTCTGCTCTGCTTCAACCGACTGCAACCAGCATGTCTACACCCATCATACTCCCGCCTTTACAGGCAACACCTGCAACCCCTGTTATACGTTCCACACCGATAGCAGAAGTACAACGCCATATCGCCAAGCTATAAAAGGCTTCGAGGGATCTAAAGTTTTCGGAGTATGGTAGTGAGGCTGACGATGAGCAAGATATGGATACATCGTCTAGAGGGGATGAGCTCTTACATTTACTAGACGGCATGCTGCCTACACCTAGAAAATATTTCACCATGTTAGTTAGGGGTGATGATAAGGACTTAGATAAGACATTCGGTGTAGTCTATAATCATGGTGCTGGGGGATTTCATCTGGGTAACTCACCTATTAACCCAGATGGGGAGGATCTTTTAGTCGGGCGAAGCATCTATGCGGGGACCCCTGGCCTCTATGATCTGATTTTTAGTAAGAAGCCAAAATCATTTAGCGACACAGATGTAACCAATTATGCTGATATCATCAATAAAACCAATATAGCATGTTCCAATTTCGATGATAACAACCGCGTTCGAGTAAATAACTCACATAAATATAAGAAGTTTATCGCGCCTCTATTAAACAGCGTGAGTTCGCCAGCTCTAACTAGATCTCGCGTTAAAACTACTGGAGGTCTAGGGTTCGACTCTGAGATGCAGTGCGACTTAAAAACCCCCGTACAATACCGCTATTGGGATAAAATAGAAGAGCTGGTGGATAGGCTATGTCTGCTACATGCTGCTAGGAATTCTGGGAATAGCAGCGTCGGTAATGAGATTCTGGCTATTGAAGAGGAGCTCCGCGAAGCTGATATAATTGAATAAAACGGACGACATGTGCGCTACCTGCTCAAATATACGATGAGCGTCGACAAGTTCGGACGTTTCTTTAGAGCGGGAGGCACGCGAAAATGCTCTCGAGGACGCGATGGCGTAGGATTTATGCTAACGTCGAGCGGTCATTATGATTTAAATAATAGACGTCTCACACGCATAAAGGAGCCCGCGGATTTGGACGATGCGGCTAGCAGGAGGTTCGTGAAAGATTATTTGAACAAGATGGAGGCTGATATTTTAGAGCGTGCGGCTAGTGCTGCTCGCAATAAACTGGTACTTTATTCGCAGGCTGCTGCGCATAATATGCAAAATCTGCAGAAAAATACCGATGCGAAACTATCTGATCTGAAGAAGCAGCAGGAGGAAAAACTGCAGGCTAATGATGCGTCTAGTGTGCGGGAGTTATCTATCCTGCAAAAGCAGGAGGAAGATAAGCTGCATGCTTATGGCGTTACTATTAATCAGGTATTGGATGCTCTGAAGAAGCAGCAGGAAGAAAGACTACAGATCCATGATGTGATTGCTGTTCGTGAGTTAGCCGATCTGAAGAAGAAGAGTGAGGATAGCGATGTAAAGCTGAAAGAGATGGTGTTCACCAGAGTAGAGCAGCTGCGCGAGTTATTTGTTCAGTTGGCGGCTGAGAGAGAAAAACTTCAGGCTTATGGCACTGCTTTTAAGCAGGAGTTGGATGATGCGAAGAAGCAGCAGGAAGAAAGAATGCAGGCTCACGATGCGCTTGTTATAGGCGAGTTAGCCGACCTGAAGAAAAAGCGCCAGGATGATGATGTACATTTGCTAGAGCTGATACATACCAAAGTACAGCAGACTATAAGAGAGAGCAGACGTACTCCGGGCGTCACTCCTCGCAAGCCCGTAGCCGCACCTAAATAATGAGTGCTATTAAGAGCGGTATCGTTGATGAGCTCCATAGGCCCGCCCGTGTTAACTTTGGGAGAAGGAGGACTGTCATTAAAGGTCTTGATGATCTATGGCAAGCTGACTTGGCAGAATTCTCCTTTTACGCTCGAGATAATAAGGGGCACAGATTCATTCTGGTGGTGATTGACTGCTTCTCCAAGTTCCTATGGACTCGACCACTAAAGGATAAAACTGCTAAATGCGTTAGTACCGCTTTCGCTGATATTTTTCGCGGGCGTCGTACTCCGAAGAATTTGCAGACTGACAATGGTTCTGAATTTTACAACTCTACGATGAAGGCGCTGCTAGCTAAATATAAAGTGAATCATTATTCATCCTACACTAAAATCAAGGCATCCATGGCTGAGCGCGTGATACGTACTATAAAAAATAGTCTTTATCGATCGCTTAGTCTGAAGGGGACATATTCATGGATAGACATTCTCACCGATGCCACCGCCGAATATAATGTCAGGAAACTATTGGCATGAGACCCTGTGACGTCACCAAGAAGCATGAACAACATCTTCTAGATACCGTTTATTTGCACGTTAAAATGTCCGGTGTGCGAAAGTTTAGTGTTAACGATGTAGTTCGAATAAGCAGGCAGAAAGCGTTATTCGAGAAGGGGTACACGCCAAATTGGTCGGCTGAATTATTTAATATTAAGCATGCTCGAATCACAGATCCTGCCTCATATCTGCTCGAGGACATGCATGGGACCCCCCATACCCGGAGCATTCTATAAGGAAGAGCTGCAGCTGACGAAACATCCTGATACCTACCTCGTTGAGAAGGTCTTGAAGCGGAAGGGCAGCAAAGTCTTTGTCAAGTGGCTGGGCCATGATAATGTATTTAATTCCTGGATAGATAGTACAAATGTATTGTAATATATGTAATTCCCTGATAGAGATGTAACATGATGAGCAATAAATCTGTATTATTATTATCCGGTGTTTTTATTTTTCTCTATTTATTGCTGGTGGTTAATAAGACAGATAATTAGATATAGGAGATATTTATTTTAAACTTTCATATGCTGACAATAAAGCATCATTATACATGCATAAATATTCTAACATTATTTGTGCTCGAAACAATTTTTTATGTGGAGCTATTAACATCATAATATTATCCATTAAATCTCCAGTATTCATTTTTGCGCATGTATATAGCAGGCCATTATAATAGTCTTTAAACGCGCACTCTGATAAAATATCCAATTTAGAGTCTACTAGCTTTTTAATGCGCACCAGGGTATGTATAGCCTCTTCGAACAGAGCTATCTTGAACTCCCGCTGTTCGATCCACAGTGAGGCCGCTCTATATATCTCGAACTGGTCCATCGATATAGGTTCTGTCAATCCTCCAATGTCGAGCGTGGTAAACTGCTTCCACTCGTCCGCTGTGAAGAATATCGAGGTGAATGAACCCCATATTTTGACGATGGGTATGAAACCCGCAGTCGGACTTATCCCAATGCTCACGTGCTTTGTTTGGACTTTATTGAGTGGGAATGTAGAGCCGCCCAGAAGCGTCTCCTCCTGCAATGTGAATTCTGGGTCAAACTTCTTCATTAGGATATCGATGCGATCCATCTCTTTGCGCTGTCACTTATCTTTAATGCTGCCATCTGCTTGTTGATTTCGATGTTGCGCTTGCGCGGCTACTCGATCGCTCACTCTCTCTCTTGCATTGTAGGAAAATTTAGTGTTGAATAAGTATATATTATTCTTATTATTTATTTATTTATATATTTATTGTGCTGCTTAGTTAGATATATTACAGAAATATTTTAATCATAAAATTTTAGCTTCGTCATTTGGTTCGTGAGTTCGCGCATCTCGACCATTCTACTGATTTCATCGATCTTATACTTTAGCATCAGCGTCCTATCTCGCAGCTCTCTCTTCATCACTCTCAAACGACAGTCCATTGTCCGATCTCCTGCTGATGTACAGACCGCGTGCGACTGCCTCCCCAAACTCATCGCTACTAATGCTGTTGAAACGCTTCGGTAGGAATAGGATCCCCTGCTCCAGCTCGACCGTTTGTTCTCGCCAAATTTGGTGGTTATTTTCCTGCCTTCGATGATGCGAAAGTGAACGTACTGCTGCAGTTCGCCGATTTTGATGATAGCTTTTACCATCCCAATCTTATTCAAGCTGCTTACAAACTCCATATCTGCGAGCAATAAAATACAAACTATTAATTCATGCTGATTCAAAAGCTACATTAAATTACGATGTGAGGCATCTGCTATATATCCAGGAAAATGCATTTAAATCGATTCAGTTTATACCGCTGCACTAATAATTTTTATTAATTTTTTTATTAGCTTACCTGATTAAAACACGATAACACGATAACACTCACTAGGAGATCTGTGCTGGTACAGGGAGTAACACTAGAAACTTGAAGGGCTAGATGTGAGCTTCGACACTATTCGGAGTAGACTGGTTCTCGTGGCACAAAGCTTTTCGTTTAAATAACCCTCGCTGGAGTGGGGTGCGGCGGCCCATGTGTTCGCGCAGGTAGGAATGGTTGCGGCAAGTTAATTGGTGCACGTGCATATCTGGTTTGCGTCTAATACCTATAAATCACCCTGCGCCTTTTAGATAACCGTCTCAGGCCGCGCTGAAGGGCTTGTCTGAGAGCATGGCAGCTGCACCCGTGCATAAACATGTCTGTGAGCGGTATGAAATTGACATATTTATGATGCCTGGTTTAATTTCCCAGGCTCCGCCCGCCGGTTATTTATGGCTCGTTTGGATGGTGCACATGTAGCCAGACAGGAATGTATTTGTCTGTCGGATATTTAACACGGTGAAGGGTGCAGTTTTTATTGTGTGAGGTGATGGATGATATCCGCCTCCATTAAATTACCGTGACCGTGCTTTGTAATTTACCGCCAAACATATGCGTCTCAGATGCGCTCCGCACCCCCGGTGCGCGGGAGATTCGTGCCACGTCGGGGGCCGCAGTGAGGCGACGGGCCGGCAAGGGGCGGCGTGGTGGCAGTGCGGTGGCGGCGGGGGGCGGCGCGGCGGCTAGTCTGGAATGTCACTCGAGGGCGGCGCGGTGGGGGTGGGGGTGGTATGTTGGCCGGCCCTTGCCCACCAATACAATCACCATAATGTAATGTAAATTAGAGCAATTGTATGCAAATACCGCGGATAATCGCGTAATTAGAGCAATTATGTGTAAATACCGCGGAATAGCTGGCGTAATTAGAGCAATTGTATGCAAATACCGCGGAATAGCTGGCGTAATTAGAGCAATTGTATGCAAATACCGCGGATAATTACCGCGATTATCCCATTAAAACGCGAATCCGCCGCTTTAATGCTCTAATTACCCCCAAATTGCTCTACTTACGAGAATCAAAAGTTCGATTAAACCGCGGATTAAATTAATCGAAAACTTCGCGGGGGGTGCGTTGGAATCGGCGTTGTACAACTACTATTATCTCAAATGAATAACTTTTTTTTTTAAACTGAAAAAAATAAAAATAATAAATTGAATGAATTTTCTTTTAAAATGCTTAATTGTGTTCTAAAATTGTAGATATAATGTACAGTTTCTTATTATTTTCTATGCGTTGTTTTATCTGTCCCTTGTGTGATCTGCATTTCACACTTCTAATAAAATTTATAAATCACGTTATCTGGTTTGCCTGTTTAATTTTTCGTTTTGTAATATGTTTATCATTAGTGTCATTT
Source organism: Othius punctulatus (assembly GCA_951805005.1). Classification (NCBI taxonomy): domain Eukaryota; kingdom Metazoa; phylum Arthropoda; class Insecta; order Coleoptera; family Staphylinidae; genus Othius; species Othius punctulatus. The sequence goes on along the minus strand of OX638138.1, from coordinate 66,303,626 downwards.
GCATTTAACTAACCCAGAAAAGGTTGAAATTGTTCTTATTGTAGGGAATTATTACAGAACATGCAGAGAAGCAGCTAATGAATGTAATGTAAATCATCCTGACAAAATCATCAATCGCAAAACTATTGCGCAAATACTAAGTAAGTTTAAACAATGCTCGTCTATTTTAGATTTATTAAAAAAATATTCAAGTTTTCAGCACAAATAATTTATTCAATTTTTAATTTTAAATTTTTTCAGTTTTTAAATAATGCTATTATTTATTTGAGATAGTGTAGGCTTTTTTGCCTAACATCATTTTCCTTTAAAATGAATACTAACAAAGTTGTCCAGTTCTTACCTAATATTCTAATCACGATGTATATGTTTACTGATAGTTACATAACAATTGAAGTCGCTATAGTTTTGAGCGCTTTTAATAGAATGGACTGTATATTTATTATCTTTCCGGCTCAAACGATTCGGATAATTGCGACAATACGGGTAGAAATAATAAAAATGCTATTAATAAAAATAATAGCAATGGTAAGTAATGGTAAACCAACGGTATTTGTTACCATGGTATTAGTATTATACAAAATACCACAGGACTTTTACTGCAGAAATTTAAATTTACTGTGATGTCGCTTGACAGGTTTCTGCACTAAACGCGATATTCATTGTAAATTATATCCCATAAAACGGAATGGCAGTTGAAGATGAACTAAAAATATGCCCTGACAATAGGCGATACTAATTCCGCAAAAAAATGAAAATCGATAAAAATGTCTGTTGACCAGTTTCTGAAATGAACGATTCAATTCGCCTTGCATCTGAAATTTGTATAATGTAAAAAAAAATATATATTTATATAATACATATTGATTGACAATTGATAGTAATAATTATGATTTCTCTTTAGCCTGATCTTTCCTTCAAATATTTCCAGACAATATTTGTATGTACATTTAATTTCCAGTATGCTATTGCCCTCGTTTATTAATCTTAAAAAATATATTGGTGTAAATATATTTTGAAATAAAAATGATCAATTAGTACCTTTGGGACCAGCACCCAGAAATCCATATTCTATATCAATAAATAATCCGGATTCTTCAATTGTTAGAGATAGTAAGTTTGAAAACTTTGTTTTCGGAACAAATTCGTTAATTTAAAATTTGATCGGTTCAAAATTGATTTAACAATTAATTTGTGGAGATAAAATAATATGTAATTAAATTTATTATTTTATATAGTTCTAGGTCGTAGAAAAAGTGTTTTTTTTCTACAAACACTATTAAAAGTTGAACTTTTAACACGGCATACTTCAATTAAAAATGCAATATTATAGAGAAATGACGCAATCGTGTTAAAAGTGCTCGACTTTTAATGCTAGTGTTAAAAGTAAGCAGCCAATAATCTGTCAAAATGACATTTATTTAATCAAAAATAAGAATTAACAAAACAGAGTTGAGTAGGTGCAACAAATTTAAAGTCGCCCTGGTAGCACCTTCTTCAATTTCTTTCGGTAGTTGACTTTCTTCAATATTAGAATTCATAATGATCATTTCTTGTTTGACAAGTTTGACAACAGACTGACCGAAATGTCAATATTTTTAAAGAACTTTATTGTGCTTTTAAATGCGTGTTTAGATTACATATTGTATATGTGTGTTACAAGCGATTTTAACACTTATATCATAAATAACTATTCTTCTTTTATACCCAATATTACGATACGTATAGCGAACAATAAAATTGTTTAAATTAAATTGTTTAAATTAGAAAAAGTGTTATTTTTCTACAAACACTATTAAAAGTTGAACTTTTAACACGGCATACTTCAATTAAAAATGCAATATTATAGAGAAATGACACAATCGTGTTAAAAGTGCTCGACTTTTAATGCTAGTGTTAAAAGTAAGCAGCCAATAATCTGTCAAAATAACATTTATTTAATCAAAAATAAGAATTAACAAAACAGAGTTGAGTAGGTGCAACAAATTTAAAGTCGCCCTGCTAGCACCTTCTTCAATTTCTTTCGGTAGTTGACTTTCTTCAATATTAGAATTCATAATGATGATTTCTTGTTTGACAAGTTTGACAACAGACTGACCGAAATGTCAATATTTTTAAACAACTTTATTGTGCTTTTAAATGCGTGTTTAGAAAACATATTGTATATGTGTGTTAAAAGCGATTTTAACACTTATATCATAAATAACTATTCTTCTTTTATACCCAATATTACGATACGTACAGCGAACAATAAAATTGTTTAAATTATGTCAAAATATTTTTATATAAAAAAATGTATCTGACTACAATTGTACTCTGACAATACGAGATATTTTATAACTGCGTATTTATAAATTATTATACCCTCATAAAATTTTATAGAAACTATTAACTTGTATTCAATATTTTACAGTAAGAATTTGTTAAATAAATATTTTCGATATTTTATATTTTATTAATGGAAATTATAATAAGATAAGAATAATATTGACATATATTTTCTGTCAAAATACTGTAAAAAAATGAACTACAATTAATATAATAAGTAAAATTGCAATACATCGGCAGCCTCTCGACTTTCCTAGGTAAACCGACACAAATGTACAATATCATTGTATGCCGACTCGAACAAATGTATTCGCTCAGCTGGGCTGGTAGCCGCAAAAAAAACGATGGAAAAAATATGCCGAGTGGGACCGATGATGCATCGTCGCACGCGAGGTCTCTCGGCGGGGAAATATCTGTGTAATATATCTGTGTAGTAGTGTAGGGGTATTAGGAGCAGAATTGTATGGAAGGAGAGCGCGGATTTAGCGCCACATGCGGAATAACATATTATTACAGAAATGGCACGGCAGTCTTAAGTGTCGCCCGTAACGTGGGGCAGAATCGATAATTACAAATCACTGCATTATCGACGAGTAGTCACGGATGTGACAATAATCTAATTTTGTATAATACTGTGCGTTTAGTCTAGTTTAGTTTTAATTATGAATTCATCAAGGCGACCGTCAACGCGACAAGAACATGACGTTTCCACAAGTCACGTGTCACGATCCCCTTCTCATTCACCGGTTTCGATTTTAATGCCTGAAAATCGGTGGTGCCCTATTGATAACGACCCCGCAACCGCGTTGTGCGAGCGGTTGATTAATTTATTACCTACGAAACCTGCTATTAAAACACGCAAACCTAAATTCTCCTGTACGACGCGCGAAGATCCGGAAAGGTTCCTGCGCCGTCTCCGCGATTATTTTGCAGACAATAATATTAGAGAAGAGGATTATGTGGAGTTCGCGGCTGAGTGTTTAGAAGGCTCGGCATCGGAATGGTACGCTCGTTATTCTAATGATTGTTTGTACCGCGAATTTGAGCGTCGTGTTATCAGAAAGTACGATTCGGAGGAGGTCCTCACTAGGATATCCGCCGAATTTTACTCCCGCCGACAGGAAACCCAAAACGTTGCGGACTTTTTATGCCAGAAACGGAATCTTTCGACGCGGCTCGGCAATATTTCGGATAGAGGTCTTATTGTAACTGCGCTGAATCTGTTGAATCCGGAAATTGCCATTCATATGATGAGCCGTCAGTTTGTCGAGTTTGACGAATTGCTAGACGCGTGTGAAGTGACTGAAGCTTTACTTAAAAAATCGGCGCAGCATAATATTCCAAAACCAACGGTACATCCACGGTCTAATTTGCGTCAACTAAGAGACCCACCGCGACTCAATTTACGCAATGCCTCGCGAAATGATAACGACGTAAACAGAAATCTGCCGGCATGTCAAAATTGCCCAGGTTATCATTTTAATCGCAATTGCCCCTTAGTACGAACCCGGCAGCAGGTAGAGGCAGCCTCCCATCAATCATCTCGGCCGGGAAACGAGCAAGCGGCGGGCCCGTCATCGCAATAAATACCAAATGTGACTCTTCGACCGGCTCTCTTCCTCGCGTAAAAGTGAGTCTTAATGGTCAGCCATGCATCGCGTTAATAGATTCAGGTGCGAGCGACAATATCATTCGCGGTGAAATTTCAGGCAACATGGAACCTAACATGACAATTCAACTCGCTGGTAGAGGCCAAAGTATCAATGCTTATGGACCTATGAACGCCACGATAGAAATCGGAGGCCTTACCTACATTGAATCTGTTATTGTCGCTCCCGCTTTGCACGAGGACTTGATACTTGGTTGGACCTGGCTGACCAAACACCAGACCACTATTGATGTTAAGCGCTTCACGCTCCACCATGGCACAAGTCAAAGAGTCACTACACATTTGTTGCGTAGTTCGATACCCGCCGCGAACCAAAAACACAATCCTTCACAGATTGCACGGGATTTTCACAGTTTCCCAGATTTTGAGGGCATTCCCGAAGATTTTCGCGATATTATGGCGAAGTTCGGTGATGTTTTTTAAGACGGACCACTCACACAAACGACGACAACAACTCACGAAATTAGATTGCGTGACCCCACTCCTTTTCGTTTACGGCCCTATCGGACTTCATCCGATACAAAAACCACAATTTCGGAACAAGTAGAAGAAATGCTCGCGAACGGTATAATTGAGCCAAGCGTATCAGATTTTGCGTCGCCAATCGTCGTCGTGCGAAAGAAAGACGGCAAACCGCGTTTTTGCATCGACTTCCGTCAACTTAATTTGCAAACGTATGACGAGATAACGCCTCTTCCTCTAATTCAGGAGACATTAAAGGATCTGGGCACCGCGAATTTTTTGTCAACCTTAGATTTAAAATCCGGCTATTGGCAAATCCCACTAGCTAAGAATTCACGGCATTTGACGGCATTTACCACTCCGGATGGTGCATGTTTGCAATTTCGGACAATGCCTTTTGGGTTAAAAAATGTCCACTTTTCAGCGTATGATGACGCAAGAAGTTTTAGCGGGATTTCTCCGTGAGTGTTTACCTTGACGATATCGTCATATTTTCAAACAATCGGCATGAACATCGACGCCATTTGCAGCTCGTGCTCGAAAGACTGCAATCGCATGGGCTTAAATGCGCTTTGAACAAATGTAAAATAGCCACTAATAGCATCGAATATCTAGGGTATCGTGTCACGGACGAAGGAAATTATCCGTTACAGAGGCATCTCGAACAGCTAAGAGATCTCGCGCCCCCTCAATCGCGTAAATTACTCCGTCAGTTTCTCGGTATAGCTAATTGGGTACGCGAATACGTGAAGGACTTTGCATACCTTGCTGCTCCTCTAACGGATTTATTACAAGTTAGCCGCCCATATAAATGGACAGATACCGCGCAGAAAGCTTTTGACAACATTAAAGAGTGACGGCACCATTATTTTTGCACCGCCCAGATCCAGCCTTAAAATTTATTTTATCAACTGATGCCAGTGGTATCGGAATAGCTGCGGTGCTATATCAAGAGACTGAAAATGGTGATCGTCACATAATTTCACATGCCAGTGCTCGCCTCGGCCCTACTGAACAACGGTACCATATAAATGAGCAGGAATGTCTTGCAATCATATGGTCAGTGCGCCAGTGCTATCGTCCTTGTCTGGAGGATAAGCCATTTCTTTTACGGACCGACAACAGAAGCCTCGTGTGGCTTAATAAATCGAAGGATAACCGTGCTAAACTGACCCGCTGGTCATTACTGCTTCAAGAGTTTAGTTTTCAAGTAGCACATTGTCCGGGTAAAAATAATGAACTACCAGATGCACTATCACGCCATCCTCCAGCTGAAGCAGAGGTGGAACCTGACTGTGATCGCTTATTACCCCCGGTTATTAATCAAGTGATGACTAGAGACCATCTGCGGCAATCCGTGTGTGAGGCTCAACCATTAAACAATCTCATTCGTGGTATCATCGCGAATGTTGAGAGAATCGTAGCGGCAGGACCACACACTCGCGAGGAGCGCAACCTCTTACGAAATTACCGTGTTGTTGATGAACAGCTTATGTGGTTAAGGTGGGGTACAGAAACTTTGGTGGCAGCGCCGGGTGTTAGGGCTCAAATTATCCACACATATCACGATCTACTCGAAGCTGGGCACGCGGGCAGAGATGAGACAATTCGTGCGATTCACGAGTGTTATTTTTGGTATGGAATGGAACGTGACATTGCCCGATATGTCCGTCATGCAGAATTTGTGCCGCTAGCAAACCCGGGCCACGTCAACAGAAGGCTCCTCTACATCCACGTCAACCCCAGAGACCATAGGACACACTAGCAGTTGACATCATAGGACCATATCCAGAGAGCCGGCGGGGAAATCGATTCATAATCGTGGTAACCGATATTTTTAGTCGTTGGACTGAGGCTAAAGCTAGGCCCAAAGCACCAGCAGTGGACATCATCAGATTCCTGGAAGATGATGTTATCGCACGCTTCGGGTATCCGCGAGTTATTTTATCGGATAATGAACCCCAATTTAAACATTCAAAGTGGCGAAGGTTTCTTGTACGGCACTCCATCGAACACTATCGGACCGCAACATATAATCCGCGCGCGAATCCGACTGAACGTCGCAATCAAGAATTAAAAAAGTGTTTACGTGTACACACATATGGACGTAATGAGCGCCTCTGGGACGTACATCTGGGTAAAGCGCTGTACAACCTAAAAACTCGCGTTAATCGTGTCACAGGTATGACACCAAGCGAAGCCTTGTTGGGGTACACCATTCCACATCCTGGAGAACTTCACGACCGTCATCCTCCGGTGGACCAAACTGCAGAAGTCGGGAACAGCGACGCCAGGGAATCATCAATCGCCAGCAGCAGTTCCATCGAGCAACATATGAGGAACCCCCTAACCCTCAGCAACTTCGAGCTGGTCACCAGGTATACGCCAGAAATCGCAACCGTGTTGGTTTCGCTCCTACGTGGACTGGCCCACATACGATTGTCAGCGTCGACGGACGCAACCACTACACCGTCGATCGTGATGGCACCCACTATCGTATTCTTCAGAACGATCTGCGGTCATGCGTTTTGTGGGGCGTGTGTTTCCCGGCTGACGAGATGCGAGGTTTGCAGAGTTCGCATTGCACCACGAATTAGGATTTACCTAAGCGGCACTGCGAACACGCAGAACACGGGGGCTTCATCAACCCCACAACCCGAGCTGCAGGCGGCTCCGCGCCCCGAACCTGCATACAGCGCAGATGAGGGCATCTCCGATGACGACTCCTGGTGAAGCGGATGATGATGACGATGAGCCGGTCCCGCCAATACGGCTATTAATGGGGCGTGAAGTCTCTCCAGATTTTGGACGGTACGGGCTGATGTAGATCAGGGTTGACTATGCCTATGTTTTTTTTTTTTTTGCTATTTACATTAACTAATATAAAGCCATTGCCCATTACTTTATCAGAACATCTATATAAACATAAATAGCTTTTCATACGCAGCCGTCGCCGCACAACTGACGTAATGTGCGGTGGATAATCCGGTGGATAATGTGTACAATATTCCCCGGGTCAATAACAAGGTGCTAGGCATGATGAAAGACGAGAACGCCGGTAAGGTGATGACCGAGTGTGTTGGGCTTCGCGCAAAGATGTATGCCCTGCGGGTAGAGGGGCAGGATAAGGACAAGAAGGCTAAAGGTGTAAAGAGGTATATTGTTAAGAACCGCATCACCTTTGGTGATTACATCAAGTGTTTGCGCGAGGGCACAGAAACATCGGTACAACAGAAGCTGTTTAGGTCTGCAAATCATGAGGTTACAACCATCGAGCAGACTAAAATTACCCTCAGTCCTCATGATAACAAGCGGTTTCTAATTCCCAACTCTGTAGAAACTCTGCCGTGGGGGCATTGTAAAATAATGGAGTAGCTTTATTATATTTGTGTTATTCCCATGTATACAGGGTGTAACAGAAATACGTGTGTTAATTTTAAACATTGGTAGAACTCGTTATATAAAACATTTTTTCTATATGTTTTTTTTCAAAATTTTTCAGGTTTTTTAAATATTTTTTTGCCCCCTAATTTTGACCGAACGAACCGTTCTCAGATACTGTCACTACAATTGTCAAGTGAAGTTTATTTCGAAATGCCAAATTTTTCTAATCAAGAATTAACAGATATTGTGTTGGTATATGGCCGAGCTCTTGGAAATGCCGCAGAGGCCCGTAGATTGTACAGTGCACAATATCCTAAACGTGTTATGCCTAAGAGGCAATGATGTACTTTTATGACACCGTTGCCATCACAACAAATGATTTTATCGCTGCACACCTTTAACCATAGGCGGGTATGCGTTTTAGTAGATAAACTAGAACATATTTTAAATCAGTTTAACGTTGGTTTTTGAAAAAAAAAACATATAGAAAAAATGTTTTATTTAACGAGTTCTACCAATGTTTAAAATTAACACACGTATTTCTGTTACACCCTGTATATATATATTTTTTTGTTAATTTATTTATTTTAATTGTATAGTTTTTATTGTTTATATTATTCTCTTGGACATATTTCTGCTTCATTTTATTGTATTGTATATATACAGTTTTATTATTGTAGTTTTATTGTTAATTTATTTATGTTAATTATTTTGTTGTAAGTATTTTTTATTTTATTTTTGTTATGTATATTCGTTTACAATAATAATTGTGAATATCGTTTAATGTAATAATAGTTATTTAAGCATTAAGAGAGGTAAGTATCGTTTACCAGTCGAGGTCGAGTTTGCGCCCGAGCGACAGCGAGGGCTAGCAATATAGACCGAGACTGGTCAAAACTTACCTCTCGAATTGCTTATAACTGTTTTTCCACTCCTGAAGTTGGTTTAATTGTTTGTGTTTGATTGATTTATTTTCGCAACATGAATAAAATGTCAGTACGGCTTTGGTTGCTAAGACTATTTTTCAAACAAAGTGTGAATGTCAGAAATTGCATTCGTTCAGTTGCAAAATGAATCCCAATGAAAATAGACAAGAAATGGCAATTGAAGAAGCTGCCTGTTCCTTCCTACTGCCGGAGAAGTCGAAGGGGTGTTATCAAAATGCGTGTAAGTGTTTTAAAGACTGGTGCTAGAGAAAGAACGCTATTGAAATTATTTTACTTACTTCCCTGAGGGAAGTAAGTGATTACTTACTTCCCGTTGCTCATAGTAACCAAAGCTTTATCGTTAAGTGGGGCTTACTTCCACCAAATCAATGTTACAACAGTGTACTTACCATGCAGGGAGTGAAAAAATGTATTATATCACATAATTGTTACCATCCATATAAATAGTATTATACCCCGTATGCGTAAAATATATATGATTTATAACACTGTTATTTATAAATAAATATTTTACACCTTAAACATGTTTTATTATCTAGTATCGTGTGCCACATCATTGTAAATTCTAGGCCTTATACACCGTGTACTTATTGATAAGAATGTAGTCATAGGAATGTTGTAGTACTGTACAACTATGTAATGGATATTTTATATAGCAATAAAAATAATAATACGATGTAAATAAGAGTTTTGTAAAGAAAGATATAGGAATAGACCCAACGATTGCCAAGGCATACGTGATAAACAAAGGTACGAAAGCAGAGATGATAATAATGGAAACAGAGTCATGGGAGAAAAAAGAAGAAATCATGAAAGCAAAAAGTAACAAACTACGAAACTCAAAAATATACATGGACAATGATTTAACACTAGCGGAAAGAGGCATACAGATAAAAATCAGAAACATTGCTAGAGAAGAAACCAACAAAGGCAATAGAGTAAAAGTGGGGTATAAGAAATTAGTGTTAAATGGAACTGAATACAGATGGAACCCTCAAACAGATAGACTAACAGAGGTCGGAAATAGGGACAGTGCAAAAAACTAAAAACAACAAAGAAGAAACAAAGGAGAGAGACCCTGGCAACGAAAAAGAACTGGAACATTAGAGGATTGCAAGGGAAACAAGAGTTCATAAGAGAAATGCTAAAAGTAAAACCTAGCAATGACAGGAAATTGTCAAAGGAAATGGGCAAGGAAGAGGAAGGGAGTAGAAACAGGAAGGGGGAAAATATAAAAATTGGAACGTGGAGCGTGAGAGAAACTTATGGAGAGGGGAGGCTAAAGCATTTGGCAAGGGAGTTGGAAAGGAACCAATTTGATATCACAGCACTACAAGAAACGAAACAAATCGGACAAGAAGCAATAGAGGTTGAAAACATGGTGTTTCTTAAAAGTGGAGGAAGTAACAGGAGGTTGGGCACAGGATTTTTAGTAAATAAAAAGATGAAGCCACTAATTATAGGCTTTGAGGCAATATCAGACAGGATATGCATGCTGAGAATAAGGGGGAGGTACCAGAAAATTACTTTTGTCAACTTCCATGCACTCTCAGAGGAAAAAGATATAGAAATGAAAGAAGACTTCTATAATCAGATAGAGGAAGTGTACGAAAAAATTCCTAAGTACGACATGAAAATAATTATGGGTGATGCAAATGCCAAAATAGGTAGGGAAGTGGGTTATAGGCCAATAATAGGGCAGTATAGTAAGCATGAGACAACAAATGAAAATGGAACATTGCTAATAGATTTCGCAACAGAAAGAAATTTGAGTATTATAAGTACATTTTATGAAAGGAAGGAAATCCACAAGGGAACGTGGCGATCACCAGACGGGAAAACGGTGAACCAGATTGATCATATCCTAATAGAGAAACCAGAAGAAAAGGCTATAAGGAAGGTTAGATCGTATAGGGGTCTGGATGCTGACAGCGATCATTATATGGTAGGGGCAAAAATGATACAAGTAATACCGGATATCCGAAATAAAAGGAAAAGGGAGAGAACGAACAACAGAGCAATGAGATTGAATTCTAAGGAAGAGCAGGAAAAATACGAGAAACTCATTTCCGAAGAAATGAAAAATGTGGTACGAAATCATAATATAGACGAAGATTGGATGCTGATGAAAAGAAAGTTAAAAGAAGCCGCTGAAAAGTGTAATAAGGGCAAAAATCAGAGGAAAAACAATTGGTTCGATGAGGAATGCAAGAGAGAGTTGGATAGTAGAAAAAAATTGCGATCAATAATGATAAAACAAGGAAATGAAAGTGCAAAAAAGTTATACGAACAACAAAGGAGGAAAACAAAGAAACTATTAAGAGCTAAGAAAAGAAAGCACTTTGAAAACGCAATGGACGAAATAGAGGAAAGTTACAGAAGTAAGCAAGTCAGAAATCTGTATCAAAAGGTACGGAATGAAAGGAAAGGATTTCAACCCAAGGCAGTATTTTATGTGGGGAAGAGTGGTGAAATGATTGCGGGAGAAGAGGAACAATTAAACAGATGGAGGGAGGTGAGGTACGGAATGAAATGAAAGGATTTCAACCCAAGGCAGTATTTTATGTGGGGAAGAGTGGTGAAATGATTGCGGGAGAAGAGGAACAATTAAACAGATGGAGGGAATATTTTGATGAGTTGTTGAACGGAGAAAGCGAAGAATTTGAGAGAGAGAGACAACACAAGAGGGTAGGTAATAAACAGCAGAATATAGAGAGGGCACCAAGTAAGGAGGAGATCGAGGAAATAATATTGAAAATGAAAAATAATAAGAGCCCAGGCAGTGATGGAGTAACAACAGAATTATTGAAATATGGAGGATCAAGTGTGGTTGAGCATATGCACAGGCTACTAGAGGAAATGTGGAAAAGAGAATCGATACCGAGGGAGTGGAAGGAAGCTATAATATGTCCAGTGCACAGGAAGGGGAACAAAAGTGACTGTCAGAACTATAGGGGTATTTCGCTACTAAATATAGGATACAAAGTAATGGCAACACACATAAAGAATAAGCTGGTGGAAGAAATAGAGGATAAAATAGGAGAATATCAATGTGGCTTTAGACGGGGAAGAAGTACTACTGATGCAATATTTACAATGAGAGAAATCCAAGCTGAAAGTTTCGAGTTTAAAAAATCAACAATGATGATGTTCATAGATTTTAAGCAAGCATATGACAGAGTAAAACGGGTAGCGATTTACACAGCTCTGCAAGAGATTGGAGCCAGCAGTAAGTTAATAAGTATGGTAGAAATGACACTACAAGAAACGGCAAGTATGGTAAAAATAAATAATAATACAACGGAAAAGTTCATAATCAAAGAAGGACTAAGACAAGGAGATCCGTTATCGTCCATTCTGTTTAGTGTTGTACTAGAAAAAGCAATGAGGGAGGCCAACGTCAACAGAAGTGGTCTGGTATATCGAAAAAGACACCAACTTATAGCATTTGCGGACGATGTGGTGATACTAGCGAGAAGCAAGGAAGAAGTAATGAATACAACTAGTAGGCTGGAAGAAACGGCAAGAAAAATGGGATTAATAATGAATCAGGACAAATCAAAGTATATGGAGTGGACTAGTAAGGAATTCAAAAAAGGAAATTATGTAACAATAAAACCAAATAACGAAGAACTAAAATTTGAAGAAGTGGACAGATACATATATCTAGGCACACTATTTACAAGAGAGCCTAGCATCGATAAGGAGATCGATGCAAGGATAATGTCAGGGAACAGGTGTTTGGGGGGGCTGAACAGACTGATGAGAAATAAGAACATCTCCAGGAACGCGAAAGTGAAGCTATACAAAACGGTAATAAGACCTACTGTAACGTATTCCTGCGAAACATGGATCCTAAATAAGAGGGATCAGACAAGGTTGAAAATATGGGAAAGAAAGGTACTGAGAAAGATTTTTGGAGGAAAAAAAGTAGGAGATATGTGGCTAAGGAGAACTAATAGTGAAGTGAGGGAACTGTTTAACGAAACAAATATAATTGGGGTAATCCAAGTCCAAAGGTTACGGTGGTTGGGTCACGTGCATAGAATGGAGGAAATGAGAATTCCCAGGATGGTATTGAACAGCACAATAGGAGGACAGCGGGGGAAGAGAAGACCAAGAACCAGATGGAAGGAGGACGTGTCGAAGGATTTGAAGAAACGAAACATCATAGGATGGGAACAGAAAGCGTTGAATAAGAGGATATGGAAGGAAATAACCAAACAAGCCATGGGCCAGCGAGGCTCGCCGTGCTAAACTATATAAAAATGCTTTGGTTAATAACAACAATTAATTCTAATAAAGTCGCGCGCATTTCAAATTGAAATTAATTAAACGTTTACAGATTTATTGCCCCAAAACTCCCCAGGGCTGTCGACCCGCACTGCTAATCGAGAAATCATTCGCTCGTACCCCCGACGACGTACCCCGAACTCGCGCGCCTCCATATTCAAATAAATTCATTCGCGCCAACCGCTGGGCGGGGGCCTGGGGACATAGGGGCCTTGCGAAGGGGGCCTTACGACTTGGGGATATGGAGGGCCCTACGATCTGGGGACGGGGCTTACGACCTGGGAGCCTTGCGGCGGGGGCCTTGTGCAGGGCGGGGGCTGCAACATGGGGGCTTTGCGGCAGCGATAGGCGCCTGCGACGGGGGCAGGCAACCCATTGCACATCCCGCTCAATTCGAGGGCGGTCGCCCTTCTTATATAGGCAACCCGTTCTCTTCCATCTCTTCCGACTCTTCCATCTCGACGACCGAAAAATCGGCTGAAATGTGAAATTAGACCCCCTTGTTAATCCTTATGGGAAAATGAGGCCGAACTGTCCTAGCTATACTACTGGTATCTCAGGATAATTGCACTGAAATTAAATCTACTATTGCTACCTGCGTATACTATTGCTACCTGCGTATCATTGACCTATTTAAACACTTTCTAGTGTTGATTGTTGAATACATTTTCTTGAAATGATCAAGTTTCACGTGTTTGTAATTTTGAATGCGTAACCATTACATTTTAGCAATGTAATTGATCCTGTCGTTCTGAACATAGCCTGTGTTCATTTGGCCAAGACTATCATTATTTTTGTCATTTGGGTTGCCTATATAGCGCTCTTCATTAATCGCGACTAACTTCAGGCCATGAATATTGACCTCGTACCAAAAATTGAACACGTCTCCAGCCTGTGTGCAATTGAGTTGACGTCTGTCGTTCCCCCGATTTTAATCATACATTTAAATAACAACAATCAATTAAGATGCACGCGTTTTTATAACGACCCTAGAACGGCTAGTGTCACCCATTAGATGTAATAGCTGCAATTATAATAGTTAATTTATTCCACAATGGCCAGTCCGCGAACCAGACGAGCCCTGCAGGAGCTTAAGCCCAGCAACGAGAACGATGTAAGTGAGCGGCGCTGCGTACAGAGCCTCCGAAAAAGTAGACCACGAATAATCTTCTTCCCCACAGAAATGCTTCGAGTGCCAGACCCACAACCCGCAGTGGGCCTCGGTAACATATGGAATATGGATCTGTCTCGAGTGCTCGGGCAAGCACCGGGGGCTCGGCGTGCACCTCTCCTTCGTGCGCTCCATCACGATGGACAAGTGGAAGGATGTCGAGCTCGAAAAGATGAAGATCGGGGGCAACCGGAATGCCCGGGTGTTCTTCGAGGCGCAGGATGAGTACGATGACTCCATGAGCATCCAACAGAAGTACAATACAAAGTCTGCCGCATTATACAGGGACAAGGTCGGTTGCTTTATGGGCTGTCAAGCTAATCCTATCATACTTTCACTTACTTTCACCAATGACTCTAACAAGTTAATCGAATTGCAGTTATGCCTTTATTTATTAGCCATTGCCTTGAAATGTGTTAATTACACAATTATATTTTTCCACGATATTTTTGGTTTCTTCTCTTGACCTGCTAAATTTCTATTAAGCTAATGTGCCATAGTGCCTTAGTGTTTAATGTGCCTTAATTTACCAAGTAGTACATTACGAAAGTTTGACAGAAGATCCTGAGTTATTAGAATCAAGCTATTCGTTGTTAAAGATGAAATTGAAGAAGAATTGGACCAGAATATAAAGATGAAAATTACAATACAAAGCTTTGAATAGGTCATATGAAAATTATTGTTTTTTTTATGAATGTAGCACTAAGGCAAAACTACTCATGTCATAATTTAAGTCAAAATTTTATTGGATATTGCCACTGACAAATCGCAAGGAAACGTACATACCTTTCTTTAGGTTCTACTTAATTCTGGGAGCATGAGAACAATATGGGGTTTTACCTATTGAAAACTTCGCTAACGTATCGGCAAAAAATTTAAACAATACAATAATTTTTTAAGGTTGTTATATTTAGCACTTACTGTAAGGCGACCAGATTCTAACAATAGAAAAGCGGGACGGGGAGGTAGAGTGTTCATTTTTAAATTAATTAACAAAGAACGTAAAACGCAAAATATATAATATAATATTACTTTTTTTTAACAACATGATACAATGTTTTGAAAGTAAGTACCGTTTTGTATTTCGGCCTGGAGCGCTGAGGTCGGCTTCCCACTGTAGTCGCCGCTTGCTACCAAATTCACAAATACAGCTATTGGTGAAATATATAAGCTCATAACTTGAAAATATCGAATAAAAGACCACAAAAAAAAAACAGGCTTTCAAAAGTCGGGACTTTTTAAATGTTGCAGGACGTGGGACAAATTTCTAATAATCGGGACTGTCCCACCAAAATCGAGACGTCTAGTCACCTTAACTTACTGGTAAGTAATATTTATTTTTATTGTATTTTATTATTTATTTTTTTCGCCCGACTAGTTTCGGTTATGAAAAACCGTGCAACAGTGTGTCGGGCTTTCCTAGCGCCTTTTCCGTGAGATAGAAAAAAATGTTTCGTACAAAAAGTTATTTGTTTAAAAATCTCTATGCCGTAAAATTATTTTCAAACATACAGGGTGTCCCAATTTTGCGGTATAATAAAAACAAACATGTCTTAAATGGAACTTTTCTATCTCTCACGGAAAAGGTCTACGAAAGCCCGACGCCTCTGATGATGGTTTTTCATAACCAAAACTAGACCGGCGAAAGAAATAAATCATAAAATAAAATAAAAATAAATATTTCTTACCAGTAAATACTAAATATATATAATATATTGAATATTATTAAATTTAATAATATTAAATATATATAACTGGTAATTTATGGATAAAACCTTAAACTTAACAAATGATTTTATTGGAGTTATCGGGTTTTGCCTTAGTATCACAAAATTTAGATAAATTATTAATGCTTTCTAAAGACGTTGCCAGCAGGGTGAGAGCAGAATAAGTTTCACTGAAATTCTTGCTCGATACACGCTCAGAGTGTGACTTATTGGAATCACGGTATAGCTGCTTTGCATCACGGAGCAAGTTGATATAAAAATATAAATTAAAATCATCACAGAATAAGAGTTTTCTGTGGCATAATTTTTTATAAATGTTACGCTGTGTTTACCACTAAGTAAGTCGAGATCACCAGTCTCGCCTTTCTTATTTGTTGTGAAATGTTGATTTCTTAGCGGTACATGTTACTTACATAGGTGTAAATGCTCCATTACTTTAAAATAGTTGTTGTTTATTTTATTTAGATATGCAGTGCAGCACTTTTCTCAGTATAAAATGTCTGTATGAATCTTGTGAGCAGCAACATGATTCAAATTCAGTACATTTACACTGTCAAATGTCGATCTGGAATAAAGTTGTCACACTTTCAACGTTCAAATAAAATGTGATCACCCTGACCTTCGATTCATATGTCACCATTTCTCGATCTTTTAAACACATTTTGTGCTACTGAAGCACATTGGCATGAAATAAATAATCATCACCAGACCAAAAGTAAAAATATTTAATTTCCAGATATCAACATTAGCACAAGGAAAGACTTGGGATGAGAAGAAATCTCCAGCTCAGAACTACTCGGGCAGCCTCCTAGGTTCCTCGAGCAACTACAACTCAAACAACACATCCTCCTATCAGTACGATAGTTATCATAACGTATCAACGGCGGCTATCAGAACTGCAATACCTCTGAGTTCAAAAACGAGAAGGAAGCATTCTTCACGAGGGTCCAAAGCGACAACGCCAACCGGAGAGAGTAAGCTACCCGGGGGACCGCATGAAATATTATAAGAGCAGTTTGTATTGCAGCGATGTGCCCCCCAGCCAGGGAGGCAAGTACAGTGGTTTCGGGTACACGCGGGAGCCCCCACCCAGGAGCCAGTCACAGGAGTTCTTCGACACCACTTTGACATCATTGGCGAGCGTAAGTTGCGCTACTATTGCAGTTAACCAATCGCAAATGTCAATACTTTGTTTACATCATTCAATTCACATCGTACTTAAACATGGAATCAGATAATAGTCGAAAGAATGGGTGGTTGTAGGTCGTGTCTTTGGCAATTGTAACACGTCCGAGATGAATAAATATAGATAAATTATTTTTTTTGTTTTAAATATAGGTCCGAGTGGTTTCCTAGGCATGGCTAAAAGCAAGCACGCGTGTGTCAAAACAAATTACATTGAGTTGAAATGGCTTCAAAAATGGCCTTTGAATTCAGAACGCCCTCTGAATGTAGATTGCTACATTATATAGGATGGGTTTTCGAATTTATCTTGCATATTTTAATGGTTTTTTTCTTGTGTATATCAATTAATATACGTCTTTTTGAAATGCCTGAGAGAAGCTGAAATTAATAGTGTAATTACTACTGGTGTGTGTGTGTGTGTGCTTGTAGGGATGGTCGTTCCTGTCGTCATCTGCGACGAAAATAGCCAGCAAAGCGTCCGAAAGTGCCCTTAAGTATGGCGGAATGGCATCACAAAAGGTAGTTGACGTTAGCTCGCATGTTGGTGACAAGGTAGACGTTGTTTTCTTTTAGTTTTTTTATCATTTTATTTGGTTGTTATTTTTTTTGTTCGTCCATTTCTGTAGGTTAGGGAGGGTACTTTGTTAGAAGACGTGGGGTGTCAGGTGTCAAGTATAGCCAACAAGGTGAGATTAGAGTTGTTCGGCTGCATGGGATTGGGATGGGTGTTTCTCACGGCTCGACTGTTTTGCAGATGGGTGACCTCGGCAGAAAGGGCTGGAGCCAGGTAGCCGGTGCCAATGGATCTAACGCAGGGGAGTACCACTCGGGTGGGTACGGGCAGGTTGGTGGAGACAACTATCAGTCGCCCGGGGAGAGATCTTCACTCGTGGGAGGTGGGAATGGCTGCCCCCCGGGTGATGATTGGAGTTACAGTAGTCAACAGGGTTCTAAGTATGTCACGTCATTTTTAAACCAATACAAATCCAAGCATCAACTTTTCTCTTCTAAATAACGAAAATATTTCTCATTGAAAGTGATACTCTCTGCACGTCTCCTTCCTTCAAAGGCCAAAATAAGATAGACGAACCTTACACATAGTATATTCATATACACAGTGTATAATATTGTGTACACAATATTGCAAAAATTAACATTAAAAAAAGAAAATAATCTGAAAACACTTAATATTTCCGAAACAGTTGAAGATAGGTATAGGACATTGTACATGAAATATGTCTAGAATTTTCTGAAAAATCCAAAAATTGAATAATATACCAGGTGTTGCATTTAAAATAAGAAAGTTGGTATTGGCCACGGTCACATGACACACCCTGTATAAAAAGTTTTTGTTGAAAAAAATGCGCAACTAAAAATAACAATCGACGTGTCCGAGTGTTTTTTCGAACACGCCCCCATTTATTTATTATTGAATTTATTCCATTTGGCTGATACACCCTGTATAAGCGGCACACACACCCTTTGCCTCTATTATCACATCATTTCTGTT
Organism: Othius punctulatus; assembly: GCA_951805005.1. Taxonomy (NCBI): domain Eukaryota; kingdom Metazoa; phylum Arthropoda; class Insecta; order Coleoptera; family Staphylinidae; genus Othius; species Othius punctulatus. The sequence continues at coordinate 66,284,953 of OX638138.1, read as the reverse complement.
TACGTGGAACACCGTGTTTTTAGAGCTTCAAGTCCGAAAAGTCCAACTTCGACCTGGGGCTATCAAAACGAAGGGCAGGGTTACCAGACTGATTCGCGCGATCTGTCGTTCGACTCAAAAGCGCCATCGCCAACGTCCCCTACGGAAAAGCGTGGTGGAAAGAAGAAGTCCAAGGAGCCTGAGAAGAAGTGGGAGAACAAGTGGGGGGACGACGAACTGTGGGAAAGTCTGAATAACTGAAGCGTCCTAAATGTTGTTTCTAATCCATTATGAATGTCCAAAAAAAAAATAATATACCGTTTCGGGTATTAATCGTTGTAAAGGCCGGACATAATTGTTACATGTTTCCAGATGAGTACTAATTTAGAATCTTTACAATTGTTTAAATGAAGATATATGGTTGATTGTTTTTCCTGTACATACTTTTAAATTACTGTATTATTTGAGATTATGCCAAAAACTTTGGAAGAATCGTGCATTTATTTTTATATTTATATATATATATATATGTATACATAGATTACGCCATTATAATTTTGAAATACACTTTATATATATATTGTCAATTATTTAATTATTTAATTCAAGATTGTATTAAAATATATATGTAAAGCATATTAACGGACAATGTAACTTATATTGTAATTAAAAAATGACAACACCTATTATGTAATGCTAAATAAATATTTTACGAACCTACCGTCGGTCTTTGCCTCTTAACACCGCAACTTTAGCAGGGGAATGAATCGCAGCTGTATATTGCAGTAATTTTATTAACACAATGACAGCTTAATTATAAAAAATTTAACAGAAATAGAATCTAATCGTCAATACAACACATTTGTCAATATAATTCTGTATTTACATAAATAATCCTCAATATTTAGAGCTTAACAACATACTAAAAATAGGAAAATCTTAAGACCTACACTACACACTACTAAAGACATGTATCACATAATAAGTTTGTTTACATCTATTAAAATTTGATAAGATTTATCCTTAGTATCGGTGAAGTTGGTGTAGTAAGTACTCTTTACACTGTATTTTGTAAGGTATCAAATATTTAAAAGGTTTCAAATAGGTTTACTCGTCTGCTCTACATTTGATAAATGCTTGCTTATTTATTACTCCAAATTACTTCGAGCAAACAAACAAATAAATCTAACAAATTGAAAGCAGGCAAGTTATATGTTAATAGTGGCGCTGTTTACATCTTTAAGCGTGGGACTAAAAGTGACAGAAAGTCATGGCACACGAACGTTTTCAGGTCATTCTCACTTCCTACACGGTAACACAAACTTGAGAGAAGCTACCGAATTCATAACTTCAAATCTTCACTCTTTAGGCTTATACATTATGACTAGTGCTTAAAATCAGAATGGGACTTTTAATTCCATTATAAAGTAACCAGCCAAATTAGAATACACCCCAAAATATCAAATTTTACAAAAATGGGAATGCAAGACCCATATCATCACGTACAAAATGCGGCATCAACACCGCGACGAACAGGTCTGGAATCCTCTATCTCTGGAATGTACTGCACAAGCTTTTAATTTCACTAAATGCAATGAGCAAGTGATTTCATATTTGGAAACTCCTAGATGCGATTCGAAATTATACTGGAATATATAAAACTATCTCTCCACATTTCACTCGATATATATTTTGTTTAGTTAATACTTTCAATCATCGATTATACACACTAACTCTACTACCTGACGATCCTAGCTCGCCATTCCTCTTTTAATCAAGTGTTTGTTTCAATAAAGCTGTACATAAATTAATCAACAATCAGACAACAGAACTGCTTTAGAATTAACAAAGACCCTCGTCCTCCTCGTCTTCCTCTGTTGCCACAGCTGGTGGTTGAGCGTCACCACCATCCTAAAATAAAACAATTATAATAATAATGTAATAATATTCAAAATAGTGTAAATATTCAAAAGTAGTGTAAATATATGATTAACCGGCGGCAAACGCTGACAGTCGATGTCTGTCGAGGCCCAGACAATTTAGATAAGCAAAATCAAACCCCAATCATAGTTTAAGAGGGGCAGGAGAAACCTCTATCGGCCAGTCCCGAACTAAAATCTGTTGTATAAATGGTTGTCTCTAGGATCAATTGCTTACTGTTACGTCACACCCCCGCATAATAAACGATTATTTATATGAACTCTAACTAAACTTATACAAGTATCGTCTTTGATTTGTAGGGGACTGATAAGGCTATGAATATGCTCTAAGCGGCAATAATTCAACTGTAACAATTGCGCTTTTTCTCCGAACTCGTGACTGCTTCTCATGGGATAGGCTTCAGCATCTGCCGCAACCAGTGGCACGTTATGGCTTCATGAAGCCCTGGGCAAATTTGAATTTGGGGCCCCCATGTGCAGTGTTATATTTTTGCATTAAATAATATACAATATCAATTAAAGTAACAATATTTTTCAATATTGTAATATTTAATCATAAAGCACCTATTTTATTAAAATAATAAACAAAACATTTTCATCAAAACTACAAGTTGATTGGTGTCTTGATAGGTTTTTTGTATATTTGGATTGGAATAAGCTTATTGGACTTTACACAGATGGCGCCAAAATCTTAGCACAAAAGCTGAAGGAAAAGAATCCCACTCTGGCCAGCACTCATTGTGTCATTCTTCGCCAGGCTGTGGCCTCAAAAACGTTGCCCCAGAATATACGCCAGACTCTAGACTTGAACTACAGAACTACATCAAAAGCAGCGCTTTGAACAGTCGATTATTTACATTACTTTGCGAGTATCTCGATTCTGGCCACAAAGTTCTTCTGTTCACACAGAAGTACGCTGGTTGTCGAAGGGCAACAAGTTGGCATGTTGCACGAAGTTGGTAAGTGATATATTTGTAGCCATGTACCAACTAAATTTAAAGCTAGATGGCAAAAACAGGACCAAATTCAGGGATTTATAATCAAAGCTTCAACTTTGGTCTCAAAGAGTTGCTGGAAATTCCCAATTGCTGGAAATGTACTATCTTTTTCTCGACTACAAGAAATAATAATTCAAATTCAGGGATTTATATCAAAGCTTCAACTTTGGTCTCAAAGAGTAATTGCTGGAAATGTACTATCTTTTTCTCGACTACAAGAAATAATAAAAAAAGACTGGAAGAAGATATGAAAATTGATATAGCAGCTCATTTGCAAGCGTTACGAACAGAATTTCACCGATATTACAGAGACATTAACTTAGAATGGCCAATATGGCACATGACCAGAAATCCATTTGTGGCCGATGTTCTGCAATTATCAGAGGATATTCAAGAAGAATTTCTGGAAATAAAGGCAGATTCTACTGTGAAAGATGACTTCCACATCTTTACACTGGAATTTTTTTGGATAAAACGCTTCCTCCTTAATTCAAACCGTGTCGCTCTTGCTTTGCGAATAATTCTGTCATTTTGCTCGAGTTACTTATGTAAACCCGGATTTTCAGCATTAGTGCAAATTAAGACTAAGCAACGAAATCGTCTTGCTGTCGATAACGATTTGATGATAGCTCTGTCAAAAACTGAACCTGATATCGACCAACTGGTACAGAAGATGCAGGCGCATACATTTTAATTAGTAAGTCACCCAACTGCAAAAACTGTTTTTTTTTACCTCCCGGGTTTAGATTATACTCCCCATTACAAAACGGTTAGGTTAAGCTATTTTTAAGAATGTTGTACATTTGTAAGATCATTATTCATCTGCCCGATGAAGACACGTTGTGGCGAAACATGTCGCAGACAATACAATATTTTTACAAATTATTAATAACACAAAATATATCGATAAATATGTAATAAAAACATACTCGGCGGAAGGCTAACTGTTTGTACAATGTTATGAAACATTCAAATAGGAACAAACTACGTGGTCTTCCCCGAAAAATAATGCATAATTCTACAGTGGCGCCATCTTCATTTTAATGCGAATCTTCTGGCTCTCTTAAGACTGCGGTTTTCGTAGCGTGAAACTGGGGAGATGTTCATTAGGAAAACTACATTACTTAGAAACATGAAATTTTCAGGAATCATTAATGATATATTTATTTATAAAGTGACATATTTTGTGTTCCTTTTTTTGCAATATTTATATTTATTAACCTATAAACAACATTTAAAATATTTTTTTTTCGCTATGAAATTTATATCACTGTATAGAGAAAAAATCGAACAAACTGAAAATATTTTTATTTTTTGTCATTTGCAAAAATAACAGAGATGAACATCTCCCCAGATTCATTAATATTTAATTTTTGAGTCCCCACTCTTGACCCGGCCGGTCGATCACATTCATGCCACCTTTTATACACCACCCCACTACCGGTATTGTCACGGGAAACGCACGCTGGCTAGTAGGGCTGTCAATACCCGAAGTTTCAGGAACCAGGTACCCGGTTCTTGAAATACCCGAAACCCGGATACCCCGGTTCCGGGTACCCGGAACCGGGTTTCATTACCCGGGTACCCGGAACCGGGTTTCAAAACCCGGGTACCCGGATCCGGGTTTCATAACCCGGGTACCCGGAACTGGGTTTCATAAGTCGCAAAAAATATTTGTGTATTCCTGGAACGTCTACATCATCAGAACGAGTTTTTTTCGGTGGCAGGGAATCTAATATCTGCCAAACGAAATCGCTTGCTACCCAAAAATGTAGAAAAATTAATGTTTTTGTATCAAAACCAACATTTGTAATTTGTAACCATTCACTTTATTTGCGTTATTATATCTTTTTTTTTTATATAAATGAATAAAATTATAAATATGCATTATAATTATTACATTATATTATTTTCTTATGGTTGTGAATGTTGCTAAACTTAACTGGCAAACTTTGTTAGTATATAAACGGGTCCAGTTCAACATATCCGCAGATAAGCCGCTGTGGCACCAACATTTTTTTTAAATCAATTTGCTTGTTTCCTTCTGATAAAATTAACAAAAATTGCTCTTGGAGCGCCTTAGTTTACTAAGTCACACACAGTTAAGACACACTGTTTTCACTAAATAATAAAATCTGTATTGCATCCATTAAATATTGATAATAACAATAAACTTAAATGAAATACTTTTAAAATTTGCTCGTGAATATTTTTATTTATATTATGTATATAACTTTGTGAAGACAGTGAATATAATTTTCCAAATTAAATATTGAAATGCACAAAAATATTTAGTGTTGAACAAAAAAATTCATGAATTTGTTCTATTCGTGAAGTATGAGATCAGAAATCATATTCATCATTTACATTATTTAGCCATTAATAAATAGTTACCGTAGCTCACCTGATCACGTAATATAATGTAAGTATAGTTCTGTGCAAATAAATATTGCTCCGTCTTTGCTACAAATTTTGGTACTTTACTAACTATAAACTACCCGTCCATATCTAAACAATTTATCACACAGTATGCCAATATTTAACTGTACATAAATTACAGAACACCGCCTATGTTCGTCAAAAAAACTTTTTATTTCACTAGTATTACTTTTTAATTTATTAGTTACCTGTCTAATTTTAGTTTTTATTCCCAATCATTTTGCTATGCTTATTATATCAACAAGTGCTATTTACATTAATTCGGAAGGTTTGGCAAATATCAAAAAGCAACTTAAAAACCTATTGACGCATATTGAAAAAAATCTGCAATATTGTTCATTCTAAATATGTACGCTATAATGAAGGAAGATTCATAAAATATATGTCTATGTGCGTAAACAATTGCTGCTCTACACTTGGATTAATATTGTGACTATAAATTAATTATTAAGAGTATTGTAATAAATTTACCGGGGTATAACCGGGTTTTGAAACCCGGTTCCAGCTACCCGGGTTTTGATACAGGGTTCCGGGTATCCGGGTTTTGAAACCCGGTTCCGGGTACCCGGGTTTTAAAACCCGGTTCCGGGTACCCGGGTTTTAAAATCCGGGTAAAACCCGGCTCCCAGAACCGGGTACCCGGTTCTTTCTGACAGCACTACTGGCTAGCGAGTATTTTGCACGTAAAATTCACTTAATTCTGGGAGCTTTTCTTATTTCCCATATACCGTATGTATTACAAAATGCGCCCAAGGCTATACATTGAAAAAATATCACCGATAAAACTGATTATATAATGCTGTAAAGACGAAATAATGAAAAATATTTTAGAAAGTATTAAATGTGCGAACTACTACAGTGTTATATTTGATGAAACTACAGATTTTTCCAACATTTGCCAAATGTCAATCATATTACGCTATATTGATAAAGATTCCAGCATCAGGGAGGATTTTATTGGTTTTGTGGATTTTTACGAAGATAACTATGAAGTTGATTCAGGCAGTTTATAGCCAATCTTGAGTGGAACGGTTATTGGGAACACAGTCACTCATTATTTAAATCATATCGATTTATCACAAATACATTGTATTGGAGTTTGCACCGATGGATGTTCTGTAATGACTTCTGAGCAAAGAGGTGCTGTGAAACAATTTCAGATTTTTTAAAATTTGCTACAAGAACTACATGTTATAACCACGTTCTAAATTTGGGCATATCTAAAGCTTCTAATGTGATGCAAGTTCGTAATGCCATGGCTATAATGAAACAAACGATAGCATTTTTCTCATTATTTTCCAAAGGAAAGTTGACTCATCTATGCGAAACTAGATGGATTCAAAGGCATAATGCTGTATTACAGTTTAGAGAACCTTTGAACCATATTATTTCTGCTCTTCAATGTATAAATAAGCTATTGGAAAGAATCAGAATCTTCAAGCAAAGCTAAAACTCAATATTTTCTATAACAAGTTGTGAATTTATTGTAACCTTGTATTGTCTAAATAGTATATTAGGTGTGAATTTACCACTAAGTGCAATGCTTCAGAATAAAAATATCGATACAAAGCACGCCAATGATATCGTTTTAAATACATTATTATTACTTAGAGAAAAGAGAATCAATGTCGATATAGAGTTCAAACATCAAATAAGTTCGATTTTAACCTGTCTTGAAAAACTAAACGTTGAATTTGAAACACCAAGGATTGTCAAACATATGACGAAACGATCGAACCCTACAGTACATTCTCCTTCCGACTATTATAAAATTTTAATTTATATTCCAATTTTAGATCACATTATATCTGATTTACAAGAAAGATTTTCATCAGATACTCTGAATATATTCTATCTTAATAATATTATTCCATCTGAAATTATTAGATTGAATAAAAAATATATAAATACTTCTGCTGATATTTGAATCGATAAATATTTTGCAATCATAGGCCAAATTAATGAAAATATAAGCAAGCAACAATTTGTGTCAGAACTAGAAATTTTGAAGAAGAAGTGGGAAAATCAGGATAGCGGGGAAATTCCATCGACTGCACTAATTGCTCTTGAACATTGTCCATGCTATATATATACACATATATATATATATATATATATATATATATATATATATATATATATATATATTTATATCAATACCTTTTTACGAATTTTGGCCACCTTACCCATTTCTGTTGCTTTATTAGAGAAAAGTTCTTCGGCTTTGCAACGTTTAAAATCTCGGACAAGATCTACAATGTGCGAAGATAGGCTAGTAGTACTGGCATTACTACATTTCCACAGAGACATATATATATATATATATATATATATATATATATATATATATATATTAATGTAGAAAATATTATAAGTAGATTTGCTACTACGGGAGTCAAACGTAATTTGGAATTTATTGTCTAAAAGTTGGTTATTTACTTTTTATGTGTTTATTGTGTGATAGTAATTGAGATTAAAACATGGTTGAAAAATAATAGTTTTTTTATTTCAATTTATTGCCCACTATCACTATCGAATCGAAAATAATAATTAGAGGGAAAATAAGTTTAGAGGGAAAGGTGGTTAGGCAAAAAAATCTGCATTATATCAAATGAATAACTTTTTTTTTAAACTGAAAAAAATAAAAATAATAAATTGAATGAATTTTCTTTTAAAGGGCTTAATTGTGTTCTAAAATTGTAGATATAATGTACAGTTTCTTATTATTTTCTATGCGTTGTTTTATCTGTCCCTTGTGTGATCTGCATTTCACACTTCTAATAAAATTTATAAATCACGTTATCTGGTTTGCCTGTTTAATTTTTCGTTTTGTAATATGTTTGTCATTAGTGTCATTTGCATTTAACTAACCCAGAAAAGGTTGAAATTGTTCTTATTCTAGGGAATTATTACAGAACATGCAGAGAAGCAGCTAATGAATGTAATGTAAATCATCCTGACAAAATCATCAATCGCAAAACTATTGCGCAAATACTAAGTAAGTTTAAACAATGCTCGTCTATTTTAGATTTATTAAAAAAATATTCAATTTTTCAGCACAAATAATTTATTCAATTTTTAATTTTTAATTTTTTCAGTTTTTAAATAATGCTATTATTTATTTGAGATAGTGTAGGCTTTTTTGCCTAACATCATTTTCCTTTAAAATGAATACTAACAAAGTTGTCCAGTTCTTACCTATTATTCTAATCACGATGTATATGTTTACTGATAGTTACATAACAATTGAAGTCGCTATAGTTTTGAGCGCTTTTAATAGAATGGACTGTATATTTATTATCTTTCCGGCTCAAACTATTCGGATAATTGTGACAATACGGGTAGAAATAATAAAAATGCTATTAATAAAAATAATAGCAATGGTAAGTAATGGTAAACCAACGGTATTTGTTACCATGGTATTAGTATTATACAAAATACCACAGGACTTTTACTGCAGAAATTTAAATTTATTGTGATGTCGCTTGACAGGTTTCTGCACTAAACTCGATATTCATTGTAAATTATATCCCATAAAACGGAATGGCAGTTGAAGATGAACTAAAAATATGCCCTGACAATAGGCGATACTAATTCCGCAAAAAAATGAAAATCCATAAAAATGTCTGTTGACCAGTTTCTGAAATGAACGATTCAATTGCCCTTGCATCTGAAATTTGTATAATGTAATAATGAAATTTGATAGTAATAATTATGATTTCTCTTTAGCCTGATCTTTCCTTCAAATATTTCCAGACAATATTTGTATGTACATTTAATTTCCAGTATGCTATTGCCCTCGTTTATTAATCTTAAAAAATATATTGGTGTAAATATATTTTGAAATAAAAATGATCAATTAGTACCTTTGGGACCAGCACCCAGAAATCCATATTCTATATCAATAAATAATCCGGATTCTTTAATTGTTAGAGATAGTAAGTTTGAAAACTTTGTTTTCGCAACAAATTCGTTAATTCAAAATTTGATCGGTTCAAAATTGATTTAACAATTAATTTGTGGAGATAAAATAATATGTAATTAAATTTATTATTTTATATAGTTCTAGGTCGTAGAAAAAGTGTTTTTTTTCTACAAACACTATTAAAAGTTGAACTTTTAACACGGCATACTTCAATTAAAAATGCAATATTATAGAGAAATGACACAATCGTGTTAAAAGTGCTCGACTTTTAATGCTAGTGTTAAAAGTAAGCAGCCAATAATCTGTCAAAATGGCATTTATTTAATCAAAAATAAGAATTAACAAAACAGAGTTGAGTAGGTGCAACAAATTTAAAGTGGCCCTGGTAGCACCTTCTTCAATTTCTTTCGGTAGTTGACTTTCTTCAATATTAGAATTCATAATGATGATTTCTTGTTTGACAAGTTTGACAACAGACTGACCGAAATGTCAATATTTTTAAAGAACTTTATTGTGCTTTTAAATGTGTGTTTAGAAAACATATTGATATGTGTGTTAAAAGCGATTTTAACACTTATATCATAAATAACTATTCTTCTTTTATACCCAATATTACGATACGTATAGCGAACAATAAAATTGTTTAAATTATGTCAAAATATTTTTATATAAAAAATGTATCTGACTACAATTGTACTCTGACAATACGAGATATTTTATAACTGCGTATTTATAAATTATTATACCCTCATAAAATTTTATAGAAACTATTAAATTGTATTCAATATTTTACAGTAAGAATTTGTTAAATAAATATTTTCGATATTTTATATTTTATTAATGGAAATTATAATAAGATAAGAATAATATTGACATATATTTTCTGTTAAAATACTGCAAAAAAAATGAACTACAATTAATATAATAAGTAAAATTGCAATACATCGGCAGCCTCTCGACTTTCCTAGGTAAACCGACACAAATGTACAATATCATTGTATGCCGACTCGAATAAATGTATTCGCTCAGCTGGGCTGGTAGCCGCAAAAAAAAACGATGGAAAAAATATGCCGAGTGGGACCGATGATGCATCGTCGCACACGAGGTCTGTCGGCGGGGAAATATCTGTGTAATATATCTGTGTAGTAGTGTGGGGGTATTAGGAGCAGAATTGTATGGAAGGAGAGCGCGGATTTAGTGCCACATGCGGAATAACATATTATTACAGAAATGGGACGGCAGTCTTAAGCCACGGATTAAACAGCGTCATCGAAAAGAAACGGCGTCTCGGAACAAAACGGCCTTCAACAATTTCGCCTAGCGTTAGCACGTGCGATTACGGATTTAAAAAAAAGTACTCCCGCTGGATGAAGTATGGCCGTTCAGTTTTTCGCCTCCGGTTCTCCGCCGGTATTTACGTACGTGTGGAACACTTAAATATCTATAAGCTAGGGTAGGAAACCATTAATTTCCATAGTTTCCCTCGTAAACAGTTCCTCAAATATTGAGCATCAGGTAGTTACGAACACTCGTTAGGAATCGCGTCCGAACGTTCACAAATCACGATCTGTCCCAGATGAAGAATGGGTGGTTTGTGTCAATACCACATCCTGGACCGTGACAAAGAGCCTATGGCTGGTACAATGCCTTTCGGTTCGGGGGGCGGGCCGGCGTTTAACGTGTCTTATTTCTGCATTTTGTGGCCAAGTTGGAAAAGCAATAAATCAAGTGATGATTTGCTATTTGAGGAACTAATGCCATTCATAAAAATTGTAATTTATAGCATCCAATAAAGTACCGAGCGAGCATTGCTCGGCACTTTATTGAATACCAGTGGACAACAAGCCGCTGGACCTCGGTCACCGGTAATGGATAGCCGTAAATATAATTATTATAATTATTAATAAATATAATTATTATCGTATTTTATGTTGCGATGGATGGTGCGACCATTACTAAACTGGCCGAAGTCTGTCAGAGATATGACGAACATACACGCGCGTTTGGATTAAAAAAAATGGCAGTGTATTTTTAAAACATATTTTAGAATGTAAACATTCATTTTCTAAAATTGAAATGTTATAAAATTTACATAACTGTACCAAAGGCACGCAGCTTAACCTTTTATAAGCCGTCGAAATTCACAAACAGAAAAATAACCCGTTCGTTAATCTGCCGAACGACTAAATCCTTTTGGTACCATTTACAATTAGCCTATACAGGGTGTCCAAGAAAAAAGTAGCAATGAGAACTGCCGTTTGTTTTTTTATACCGTTTCAAATAACTTCTGGAAAACATAAAAAAAACGATATCGCAAGATTTCCACTAAATTGCGCAACTTTTTCTAATGTAACCGCTTTTGTAACTTTTACGGTTTCCGAGATCCCCATGCTGTTGATCCTTATCTAGGACACCCTGTATTATCAAAACTCTGTATTACCTTTTCTAAGTAATCTGTAAGATTACCGCTAATGCGAACTATAAGTAGTATACAAGTACTTTATTTTTTTCTTTCTTTTCTTTTTCTTGTCTTTAAAGTTTTATAAAACATTTTTGACTAAATGAGTAACTAATCGTTAGTGCCCTTGCCCTAAAAAAAACACAATTAGACCGTTTTGCAATATTTCCGATAACATCACACAGTAATGTTTTTTGCCCTCAGAGTTTCATAATATATTTTTGTTAGTACGTGCAGAACATCGTTTCTGACATTTACTACCATTTCGAAAAAAAGAGGAAATTATCTCTAAAAATAGAAGAAGAAAAAACACTGCAATTACTTACTTTTACTGAAGTTTGTGAAGTTAGTTTGTTATTGAACTTGGAAGCAGTAACGATAAGGCAGATTAGGTTTAGCTCTACCGTGATTACTGCCGATAAAAAATTCAGCGTTTTAAAAAAAATCCGCTAAAGTTACTCCATGGGTATTATTTTGATAACATTTGAGATCTGCATAATCTTTTTCCATAGAAGTTTGACATATCGTTAGTATCATTTATTGCCTTAAAAACAATGTTTTTTAATAAAAAGTTGGGTCCGCTTCAAATAAAAAACAGCGATTTGAAAATATCACTAATATTTTAAATCACTTTGAAATATATGAAAATATATCACTTTCCGCATTTGTTAGGTAATATATTGTTAGATGCATGTACCTAGATACAATATTTGATCAACTTACAGGCATTTATTTTAATTGCAAATTTCGATTCCTTTTAAAACTTCTGATAAAATGTGACATATTCTATTACATGAGGACATCATTGAAACTTGAAAATTAATTAACTGAATATAAACAACTGATTTTTATTGAACTAGAAAATCTCGTTTTTTAAAATGATGATGAAGTCATGCCAGATATCGATGAGATTTATTGCGGGATGGTTTCAAATTACTGAATCATTTAAAGGTCAAAAGTTTGATTTGTTTTCTGTAATTTTTGGAAAAATTAGATTTTTAAAGTTGTTTTCATATTTTTAAGATTTTACTTACCAAAACTAAATTTTAAATTTCCTTTTCGGGTTGGATAAAAACTTTAAAGGTGTTACGTATTAGAAGGAAAAAAAAACAATACGGATTATTAAATATTTCTGTAGAATTTTTATTATTTAGCTCAGTGCATACTTTTTACGTTTTTGATGCAAGGTGCTTGGAGAAATATTTGCCAATACTAATTAATATTTAATTAAATAGCTTCTAAAAACACGAATCTACTCCTGTTAATATTTTAGTTTTAAATAAACACTATAGGTGTACCTTTACAGTGGCCTAAATAAGGAGAGAGGCAAAAATAATAGGAGTAATAATTAATATTTAAATATCGAGTTATTTTGGAAAATCGAACTCTGGTGATCAGGAGTGGACCTTTAAATTATTTAGTAATCTAAAACTAACACATAAGAACTAAAATCTCATTGATATCTGGCATTATTTCAGAAAATTTAGCCCTATTTCGATTTTCATCATTTTGAAAATCGAGATTTTCAAGGTAAATAAAAATCACTTGGTACATCTGATAGGGGCTAATAAGGTTTTTAATCAAGCACAAATTAATGCCGTAAATGAGTATTTAGAAAAATGAAAAATAAAAAAGAATCCCATACGATGCAGACTTTTATACATATCACTGTAATTCTTAATAAAGGTTTTTATTGTTTATGGTTATCTACTTCTTTTATTTCCATGTTAGCAACTAATAATATCGCCCAAATCACCACCTCCAGTACTGTGATGTGTGTGCTCTATTTATTCAAATCAATCAAAAACGTAAAGAGCAAACCAATAACAGTTATATGTTAATTTCATGTCACTCTTAAGTGATATATTGCAGGGTTTCGAATCTAAGAACATTTGGACCAATTTGGAAGTTTCTACCAAATATATTTTTTTAAATAAATTTCAATAAACCGACTGAATTTAAAAAAATACATAAGATAATGGTTCCAGCTGTCATTAATAGTTCAATATTCATCATTTTTAACCATCACCTTGCCAATACTATCATTCTGATATCATCAAAATAGAAGTCTGTTTCCCCCATAAATACCCGGGAAATACTGCATTAATCAATTTTCTTTATTATAACTAACATCAAAATTATTTATACAAATATGTGATTCTCATGCATAAATGACCTATACAGTGTGAAAATTAAGTAGCGGATAAATTCGGTAACTGCGTTAATGTGTATAAGAGAGAAAAAATCTAAAACGCAGATAGCGATATAAATTACTGTGCATATGAAAATATTTTTATCAGATTTAAAAATGCAAAATTTTAAAAGTTGTGACGTCATTAATGTTTTTTTTTAATGACAACCTATATTTTTTTATTTATATTTCGGTAGTTTTTCAATCTGTTTTCAACCATATAACATTTTGAATATGTTACATAAGAAAAAGTTAAAGAAAAACAGTCTTAAAGTTAAAAAAGTAAAGATGGATGAAGTGTTCCCAGGGAGACGGATAGGAAGAAGGGGTCCAGTGGAATGGCTGGCCAGGTCCCCTGATCGAACACCATTACCTACTAAACTACTACTAAATACCGACCTAATAATTTAGAGGACTTTAAAAAAAGAATTCGGCATGAGTGTAGGTTATGCGGTATGTATGCGCAGTAATAACGCCTCGTAAACAAGCCTCTTGCTAAAAGAGATATACCCATCAGTTGCGAAACCAGAAAAGAAACCTTTTATATGCTTAACATATTTTGGTAACATCAGTGAAAATAGCGTTTAAAACTGATAACAAATTGTCTTCTATTATGTATAACGCAAAGGATAAAATTGGTACCTTCGATAAATCTGGGGTGTATAAATTACCATGTGAAATCTGCGAAGGATTTTATATTGGTCAGACTGGTCGTAATTTGAATGTTACATACAAAGAACACCAGCGGACATTCCAGCTCAGAAAAGGTGATTCAACTTTTGCAGAACACCTCATTGATTCGGGACACGAACCTGCTAATGATCCCATTAAGATCTTACACCTAGCCGACAAGGGACTTAGGCTCAATTTGCTGGAATCATTAGAAATTTTCAAAGCTTCATCATCAAAAGACGGCAATTTGCTAAACGACCAGACTGAACTTATATTCTCCCCTCTCTTTAATTGTTACAAAATTTAATGTATATACAGGGTGTTAATAGTAAGTTGTAAAACCCGAAAATGGCAGTTAGAACTTAGAACAAGTTTTCTTAGTTCAAATTTTTCAATTGGAGCCCAAGTTCATAGTTATTGGCGTTTTTTCCATTTTAGAAAAATCGTCATTACTCCCTTATTTTAACGAATATTTAAAAAATACAAAGACTTTCAGCTTTCATATGCTGTCGGTTCTCTAAAACAAAATTTACAATTATTTTCTATAAAAAAATTGCGACCGATCAATAATTTCAAAACAAGATATTTTGAAAACCACAAATTATAATTATTTATAAACAATATTGTTATTTGATAAAATAGAAAATAATTGTAAATACAAATGTTTTAGAGAACCGAGAGCAAATGCTAAAAGTTTTTGTATTTTTTAACTATTCCTTAAAATAAGAGAGTAGTGACGATTTTTCGAAAAACAAAAAAACGTCAATAACTATGAACTTGGGCTCCAATTCGAAAATTTGAACTACGAAAAGTTGTTCGTTTCAATGAGTTCTAACTGCCACTTTCGGGTATTACAACTTAGTATTAATGTAGTTAGTATGATAATGACTAGACCTTAGTCGAAACTGCAGTCACTAAATATTTTTCAAAAATAAAAGTGTGAGTGGAAATAACAACGTTTTCGGGTAAGGTTTTTTTGATGGATCACTTGGTATGGAATCACCGAAACACATTTATCTAAGAGTCATAAATAATGCATTCATTATGTACAGGGTGGTCCAATTTGGATGTTTCTATAGGGGATCTCGGTAACTAGAAGAGGTAGAGAAAATCGTATGGCATATCCTCGATCTTTTGTTTTCAAGACCAACTCTATGGTGAAAACAAAAATTGGCTATCGTCTTTCGGTTTGAAGTTATGGCCAAAAACTCATTATTTTCCATTTTCGATTTTTAGCAATATTTCATTTATTTCTCATTTTATTAAAATATGAGTTACACGTTCTTCAAGAACTTTTTTACGGTGAATTGAATAATCAGAATTTTGATATATTTGTTAATAAACAAGATACAATACAAAGTTGTTTTTTTTTTAAATACAAGCCGTAGTTGGCTTTGGCCTTATAACCTACCTATGACCTTAATAAATAGGTTTTTTTTTCTCATTTCAAAGATGTATGACATGTGGATGTTATAATTGCATTTTTGTTGAAATCAATTAAAATTGTATCAATACGTCATATGTTCTCTTATTGGGCGTAATAGACTGGTATTGTATTGGTATGACTAGTACTCTAGGCTTGTATTGTTTAGAGTCCAATTATTTATTGACAAATACATACATTTGCCACCTGTAAGTTATAAAATGCCACATGAATACAATATTATACCGGGCTTTTTTTTCGTTTTTACACATATGATTGACAATTATACTTGGTTGCCTGCATCTACCCCCAAGGAATTTCCTATGTGCAATTCTAAAAAAAAAAAAATCAACTCATTAACTGCGTCGGTGCAGGCAACCTGTCAATTTTGGCATATATTACACAGAGAGGTTATGTTTTTATTCAAGACAATACATGAAAGTATTCGTAATGTATCAAGATCAGCTGATATGTCAACAAATGATTATTTTCTTTGGGGTTACCTGAAAAGTAAAATTTTTAATGACGTACAAATACATAACGTAGATGAATTGAAAGGCCGTATACGTACTGCATGTAATGGCATAAATCCACAATACATTACGAATACTCTGTGTGTCTTCAAAAACCCTGTCGTGTATTGCCTTGAATAAAAACATAACCTCTATGTGTAACATATGCCAAAATTGACAGGTTGCTTGCACCGACGCCGCTAATGAGTTGTTTTTTTTTTTTAGAATTACACATAGGAAATTCCTTGCGGGTAGATGCAGGCAACCAGTTATACATTTAGTCTATCATATGTGTAATAAGGAAAAAAAAGCCTGGTATATGCTAGAATGGTTTATTAAATAAATAACAATTATCATATTGCCTTGGAAATATATCTTTGATGTTTCAGGAAAAACAGTATAAGTCGAAAATTTGGAAAAATGAGTTTAAGTGAAACCCTGCAGATGCAGCTCAAAGTTGCGGAAGGCAATGAAGAGAAAGAAAGTATACAAAAGGCAATAGATGAGCACCACCTTGAAGCAGATCATTCTTATTTGAAGAAAGATGCGGATAAAAATATAGCAAAAGAAAAAAATGCTTAAAAGTTTACATCTTTGATCTCCAACAATGCCTCCCAACTCCGTACGTGAATTCCTCTGTTGCGTTTTCAAGAGGGATCTTTAACCTAACTTTGCACGAATTGGGAAGTGGAAGTGTGACATGTTTTATGTGGCATGAAGCTGGAGGTGGACGAGTAGGTAATCAGATTGCTACATGCCTTCTCCAGTAGTTGGCTGATTTATCTCCGGAAGTTAAAAACGTTGTTTTGTATTCAGATACATGTGGAGGTCAGAACAAAAATTATCACGTAGCTGCTATGTTTTTAACTGCTATGCAACGGAATACACATCTGGATACTCTGGACCACAAGTTTATAGTGAGTGGCCACAGCCACATGGAATGCGATGTGGACCATGCTTTAATCGAGAAGCAAAAGAAGAAACTTGCTATTGAAATATCTCATCTTCATGACTAGTATCAGCTCGTCAGAGGTATTGGAAAAAACAAAAATTTTTAGTAAAAGAACTCACAAACAATATGTTCCTAAAATTTTCTGATCTTTATAAGAATTTCTTGGTATTGACGAAAAAGGACTCCGAGGGCAATCCCTTTAAATGGCACTACGCTAAGTGGTTTCGCTACACAAAGCAGTCTGCTGGAACGGTATATTTTAAGAACTCTCTTAATGAAAACGAACCGTTCACAATAATATATTTAGCACGACGTGGAAAGGGTTTGACACGTACCCCTAACAGGTGTTATTTTGACACGGTCCCAACATCTGTGGAGAAAAAGGATAATTTAATAGAACTTCGTCCACTAATATCACCCCCTTTTCGAGATTTTTATCGCAATTTAAAAACATCTGCTGACGTTGAAGATACATTACCAGACATCGATGAATTTGATGAAAACCAAGCATAGGGTATATCAATCATTATAATTTTTTCTTATTATTACCTAATTTAGAATTTTCAAAGCAGACATTAAAATGTACACTTCAGTTGAATCAAAGTAAACCTAAACAACGTTTTTTAATAACTTATCTACTTGGTTCTTTTAATATGTCAGGGCACTAAGAGCACTAGTATAAGTCAATCTTTTTTGTTGTAAAAATTGCTTTTTCATAATTTTTTTACAATCACATTTTGAAAGTGATACAAACAAAAAACTATTACCAATTAATAAAATTGTAGAACTATTTTCACAGCCTGGGTGTGTGTTTAAAACTAGTCAAAATCTTCAAGCGGCATTTTCTTAAAATGCTAATTCTTGACTTATCCTGTTTTTCCCACCCATCACAGATATTACAATCTGTATCTAAAAGGAAGACAACCCAATAAATCAATTTTTCATAGAGTAAAAGAAAAGCCCATCAATGGATCATTGACAGGCGATTTACATCAAGGCGGCAGCGCCACGGTGGCGCATTTACATACTAGCCATGGGGGGTATGTGACGCTTCCAGTTAAATGTGTTCCTATGTGTTTGTTGTGCTCAAGTGTGCGATTCGTATCAAATTCATCGACAAGTTTTTTTTTTTTCAAAAAGTTGTCCAGACACAGTCTATATATATTGAAATACAGTACAGAAAAAAATATTCAAAAATATTAATTATCTTCAGAGATCAACTGTCTACAGTCCGAGGCGGCCCGATTCCCCGGCCTTAAGACTAGCCATGGGGGGTATTTGACGCTTCCAGTGATGTGTTCCTATGTGTTTCTTGTGCTAAAGTGTGCGATTTGTATCAAATTCGTTGACTTCTGCCGTTTATCGTACAGTTATCAATCTGGTGGTTATGGTTTAACATCAACAATGGCAAAATATAAAAAGGTTTGCACCGTATTCCTCCAACGCTGACAGCAACAAAAATCTTTACGTCAGTTCACATCGATTCCCGCCTGCAGGCAAAATGAACGTGAAATATGTAACGAAGCTGGCAAACACCGAGATGATGGATATACAAAGAGCATGGAAGCTCAAATTAAGAATGGGCATGAAAAAGCATGTACACTTGTGTTCATCAAAGTGTTTACGTATGTATTCCAAGCATTTTCTTCCTGAAAACTATTTTCGAATGAGATGTTTGAATTTTCTGTTGAAAATACCAAGTTGCGTATAGATCGTATACATTGCAGTATTCATCGTACAGTTATAATGCGCGTATCCATCGACGAACTGGATATGAATCGCACACCATTTACCAGCCGCCGGGAATCGGTGGAAACTAGCGTAGAATATGGTACAAACCCTTTTATATTTTGCCATTGTTGATGTTAAACCATAACCACCAGATTGATAACTGTACGATAAACGGCAGAAGTCAACGAATTTGATACAAATCGCACACTTTAGCACAAGAAACACATAGGAACACATCACTGGAAGCGTCAAATACCCCCCATGGCTAGTCTTAAGGCCGGGGAATCGGGCCGCCTCGGACTGTAGACAGTTGATCTCTGAAGATAATTAATATTTTTGAATATTTTTTTCTGTACTGTATTTCAATATATATAGACTGTGTCTGGACAACTTTTTGAAAAAAAAAAAACTTTTGAACTTAAAGTTTTAATTTTGATAAGTATATGACGTATTTAATATAAATCAACTAAAATCTATCCAGACACCCTTTACATAAGGTACTTCAAGAATCCGTCAAATATGTTTTTATAATCTTTTTGGATTTTGAGATCAAGTGTCCCGCGTGCTCCGTTAATTTGGTGCAACCTCAGACGATTTGAGTACGGCGCGAGAACAAAACAGTTCAGGCATTACCGGTTAGATGGCGCGGCGGAATTTACTTTCGTTAATATCATTCTTTTGGGTTAATTTATTAACTGTAGATATGTAAATAAAGGATGTACTTCATAATTTGCTTTTACTTGCTGAATAAAACAGTTTTTACATAGTTTGTTAATGAACGGCGGGAAAAAAGTCCTCCTTCGAGCGAAGCCGCAATTTCCGCTTAGTTCATGTTTCAAGTGAGCGGCAAACAGTGAAAATAAAGCGGTCAAAGATGATTTGCTATGATTATTTTTATACTGGAAATTTGTAAAGCTACGCATACGTATGTTGGGATTAATTAAAATCAATTGAATTTAATCATTAATAAATATTAAATTGAAATTATTATATAAATCAAATTTTAAATAAATTATTGATTTAAATAGCAAAGGGAGGCCAAAGAAACCATAATGAAGGTCAGAAGTTGGAGGGAGGTTGAGAAGGACAGAGTGTTCTGAAAGGAGGACGCCAAGATCGACATAGGGTTGTAGTGCCAGAGGATGAATGAACATATTCAAGAACAATAAATTATAAAAAAAAAATTATAGATAGCAAGCGTCTTTCTCCATATATTTATTAATATGGACATATGGACCTGAAAATAGTAATCATGATGCCTTTTCAGGCTTAACTGATTACTGATGCAGTGCTGCTTCTTTTAAAGATATGTTTAAATCTTTTAATTTTGGGATACATTTTATCTGTACTAAAGTATCGTCTCCTACTAATCCTACAATTCAAAATCATTTATTATCGAATTAACATCAACTAATAAATTTCTAAATTTAATGTCGAATATATTGTATACCGTCTGGCGAAGCAGCAAGAAATGGATGAATGAGGTCCACATATAGACCACTTGGTTGGACTTTAATATTTAATTTATCTTCCAATGTTTTTACAGCCACTTCTTCATTAATTTTTCCATACTCCATGGCTTCAGTTAAAAAGTTTGTTGGTGCTAAAATTGATTTGACTAATGAATGACAGGGCGTCCAATCTTTTCTTTTCACTGTAGCACCAAATTTTGAGGCAGTGAGACGAAAAGATCTCTCACGCCTGTATATAGCATTTTCAAACTGCCCTATAGTACATTTTAAAATTTCGCCCTGCCTTTCTTTGCTCATCTAAAAATAAAATGTAAGTAACTGCATTTGGTTATAGTAACAATAAATTAAGTGCCTCAAGGTCTAATGTTTCCACAAATCGACTACACTCCAGCTCTATATCTTGTTGACATAATGCTGGTTCATCAGCATTTTTGCCATAACTTAAGTTACATAGGAGGTACACTTTTTTTCAGCCTTTTTAGGAGAAGAAAATACCATTTTTTTTGTATTTTTATGGCTAGTCATGAGTTTTTTTTTTTAAATACATTCAGTTATTGTTGTGGGTTTTAGTTTGTTGTATCCTGTCATTGTTTTCTTTATCTTGTTTTTAATCTTCTTCATAATTTCATCCATTGCTATTATGAACAAAATGGGGCTTAGTCCACCCCCTTGTCTCAATCCTTTTGTGGTTTTAAATTTCGTTGTGATTATGTCTCCGGTACTGATACAATTTTCTGTGTTGTTACATATGTTTTTGATTGCCATCCTCAGTTTAGGTTTTGTCTATCATTTAGTGTCTACCACACAAGTGAAACAGTGGAACATTTTATTTTGAGATTAGTTTCTATAAGATACGAAAGATAACGAAAAATACTGTGTAGGTATAGAAGACCATTTGTCTCTGAACATAATTCCTCCCTTAATATTGATGAAGTTTCTCTTGTTAATCTGAAATGTGGTTCAACGTTTCTTCTCATGTAGATGACTTGCTATTCAATACTAATATATTGTACAATGACTGAGCAGTCAGCACTCATCTTTTTGAGAAATGTTCCGAGTAGTTTCCATTTTTTAAATATATATGATTGCAATATTTATTTCTCACAATATAGTGTTTCTAATTAAATTCCTTGTAGACAGAATTATTTGAGAGATGGTAGATTATAAGAGCATTTGAAAACCAGAGAGGTGTAAGTAAGTTTCATAATAATAATAATAAGTAATTCAGACACTCCAGAAATATACTAGAGATGTTTTTCCTTGCATATTTCTGGACTTATCTGAATTTAGAAAAAAAAGACTTACACCACTGTGGTGTCCAACGGCTCATATATTAGTATTATTAAATTGCATCTTTCTAAAGATATTGCCTCTATCTATAACATCTTTTAGGTTTTTACTGGCAAAGGTCACTTTTGATAAATACCATTTTAGTAACAGATCGAATTTAGGTAAAAGTAAAATTATTTCTAAAAAAATACCGTGATCCAAGTCTTCGTTCTCAAATAACAATGTATTCACAGATTTATAGTGATGAAAGTAATGACGAAATGCTAGCCCCTCTAGTCCCTCTAGTAGTAGTCTGTGCAAGTAATTTAACTAAATATATCTATTATTCACTGTAATACTTGTTTGACCTCATGGGCATTTTTTTGTCGGGCACTTTCTGCATTTGAAAACAACAAGTGTACTCGTAGTATATTTATACATTTAATTTTAGGCATGTAGCTTTCAACATATTTTTCTTTTCTCGTATCCTTGAATGTGCTGACAAGTATTTTTCATATTGTTCATTCCATCCTTCACAAAAGAACTATACTTATTATCATCTATACACCATTCAAACATTACAAAAATGCATTTTTTAAACACTATGAAAGCCATCCCCTATTTTCATTATCTTCTCGACAAAAAAAACCACATTTATTATACAGTTGCGCCTAAAGTATGGAATAAATTCATTAAAAGGGAAATTAAAAAATTAGGAAAAAATCCTCGAACACGTCGATTTTCTATGATAAAAATACACATTTTTGCATGACAGTCGATCTTCAACCATCATTTGTTTTTGAGTTATGACGTCATCTATTGTTTTTTAAATGACAACCCCCTATTTTAGTTCTTGATTTTGAGAGATCTTTTAATTGTCAAAGTGACAGTATAAAAATGTTGCCATGTTACATAAGGAATTTTTCGAGTAAATGACAATTAAAAGTGAAAAACGGCAAATCATGAAAAATGAAGCAAAAACGTCATCAGATTTAGTTTTTCCAAGTGCTTGAGGTTGAATCAAACAATAACCCCGCGCGCTATTACAAGCCGTCTGCTATTAGCCTAAGCTGTACACAACTATTCTTGCAATTTAAGCATAATAGCACATTTAACTGTCACACAAAAAAAATGAAATTTTAATCATTCTCATCAGATGTAGGGATAAGAACTTTAGTGCTGGCGGAGCGATACGTCTGCAAGTCCCTAATGAAACGGGGATTTCCTAAAAAAAACAATACGGAATTATGCCGACGCGAGCGGCATAAGGCAATGCACGTGTTCATACAACTGCGAGCCCGATCTAGCCGAGTTCTAACGAAGTACCTCTCGGTACAAATCAAACTCGCACAAACTATCAGAGCCGCCTGGGCGGCCACTCACGGCGTACAAATGATATCCTACCCCCTTAAATGCACCACCGTTGCGCTGCCGCCTTGATGTAAAACGCCTATATTATTTAAATTACAAAAAATATTGAAATTGATGTCAATTATTCAAAATGCATGTGTTGCATCTGTTAATAATACTGTAACATTATGAATGTAAAAATTTGAAATTGAATTTATACAATCATTGAAATTTTGTTCTCATTTTATATAATTTGTCCCTTATATGTCCCCAAAAAAAAGAAACCTAACGGCGTCAAGTCGAGTTATCGTGGTGGCCATATCACGGGTCCATTGTTCTTAACTAATTTGCCCCAAAATTTAGATTTAATAATCGAAATTTATGTGGAGGTGCACCATCGTGTTGGAAATATAGAATTTTTATTGCTTTGAATAAAGCATTTTAACATATAAAATTTTTCATAATTTTCGTACGCTATTGTTAAACACTTCGAAGTAAAATGATCATGTCAAATATGTTAGTTTGACAATCAAAAAATTTAAACAAAACAAGTCTACTACGCCCAATAAGAGAACGTATGACGTTTTGATAGAATTTTAATAGATTTCAACAAAAATGCAATTATAACATCCACATGTGATACATCATTGAAAAGAGCAACAAAGAACATATTTATCAAGGTCAAAGCCAACCATGACTTCAATTTAAAAAACACAACTTTGTACTGTATCTTGTTTATTAATGAAGATATCAAAATTCTATACAACTCATTCAATTTTTCCGTAAAAAAGTGCCTGAAGAACATGCAACTCTTATCTTAATAAAATGATAAATAAATGAAATATTAATCAAAATCGAAAATGGAAAATAATGAGTTTTTGCCATAACTCGAAAACAATAGACGATAGCCAATTTTTATTTTCACCATTTAGTTTGTCTTGAAAAAAGAGATCGAGGATACGCCATCCGAGTTTCTCTATCTCTTCTAGTTACAGAGATCCCCTATAGAAACATCCAAATTGGGCCACCCTGTACAGTTGACGCAGAAAAAAAATTAGGACCACACTTAGACCGACTTTTTAAGAAAATTTAGTGGTGTAAATCACAATTATGTAAATGTCAGAATCAAATTTCTAAACCTATATCAAAACACCACAACTAAACCATATTATAAAAGCTTAACCCCAACCTACAATCTTATTATAAAAACTCCAATCAAGCAAGGCTAAACAGTGTGTGATACATTTTTCTGCGTCAACTGTAGATACAGCTGAATTTAAAAAAAAGGGAAATTAAATTTTCGCTGACGTAAATTTGGTTTTAAGTATTTGTCAATTAATTGTCTACTTGACAGTACCTATCATTTTTTTAAAATAAAAATCCACTTTAATTACATACAGGGATAATAAATTATAAACGAAATAATTATTAATATCACCCATTAATGTATTATGTAGGTCCTACTGTTTCTGCATTGATTTGTGACAGAGTGTTAAAAAATATAATTTGTTCAGACTGACATACGTCAAACAATTCTAACCTATGTAGGGGTAGATTTTGTATTGCCCGTGAAGCCGCGCCATCTAACGTGTTATTGTAAACCTACGTTAAGGTTCGTACTTATGTAGACGACTGGGGGAAAAAGGAAGTTATCCAAGAAAGAAAGGACGCTTATTAAAAAGAGGTTATGTGAACAGCTTATGTATGTGAAGGAGTATATAGTTTTTACGTTTATTGGGTCTTTATTTAAACCCACCGACATCCTCGAGGGACACAGATCATGTCACATCCCCACACGTATTTCTAAAAAAATTTTTTAAAGTAGAATAGTGCAAATAATGTTGTCACTTTTATTGACATTACCCGTTTTTTTTTTAATTCAGCTGTGTGGTAAGCTGGTAGTGGTAAGTATGGTAATACAGAGAGTATTTTTAAACGTGCAACATAAGGTTAATCATTTCAATAGTTATACACTTCTGCCACAATGACAGTAATGTATCAAAGTGTCTTTTTTTAAATGCAACATGCAAGTAATTCTTTACGAGGCAAATATTAGAGTTTACGAAGTGAACAATGTATACAACTGAATACAGAGCTCAGTTATTCAAATGGATAATGCTGCAAACCTCAGCTTAACATTGTTCACATGAACATTGTTCAGATGAACTTCATTTAGCCAATAACGGTCAGTATTTTGAGCATTTTTGATGATTTATTGTTATATTACTACTTAGTTGTATAACGTTTTTTAAACAAAATTTACGATGTTTTAAAAATAGTTTAAAAAATAGAATAGAATAGAAAAATGGATTTTTTTTATTTTGACAGGTTGACATACATATAGTATATAGTATATACATAGTTGAAAAGAGAAAAATAGTCTATTTAAACGTGTAAAAATCAAATATGGCGGTCATTTAAAATAAGAAAGTTGCTATTAATATCTTGGAAATCACCATCTTGACTTTTGTTTTGACTCGATTCTTAAGTTTGTGCGATCGAACCAAGTAACTTTCATTTTAAACTTTTTTCCGCACCTTTAATAATTATGGAAATATTGGAGTTTTTAGTAAACTAACCTGCTCGGACTTTTGAATCAACATAATCTGAACTAGCATACTAAACTGCACGACATTGCCCATTTAACCAGATCTCTAGCTTTAAGAATAAAAAAGATACCCATGCAATCCTGCTCTATTTAGGACACTGCATTGGCTCAATAGATATAAACCAAACCAAAATTTGGGAGCGCAGGCAATCAAGACTGGATAAAAATAAATTCCTTCAAGAACAGTCTGTGGAGGAAACTTTATGCCCCTCAGAGGATACTAAATTGACTACAATTTTATTGATAGTCAGTTCAGTTCAGATGATAGTGTAAGTTTATCAGGCATCAACCAAGTTTCACATTTTCATACTACATGTTCATTGGAAGCATCCCTGACTTCCAAGCAAAAAAATTAAAACCAAGCAGATGAGGCATCGACTAGAAAATCTTGCCACTGCTTGTGACAGAACTGGTGTCTCAGTTAGATCAGCATCAATAATTGCCAGTGCAGTTCTTCAAGATGTTGGCTTGATTTCTAAGCAAGATTCCCAAAGGTAATAGATTGAAGCAAATTCTGACATGAGCGCTGGAAAGTCCGAGAAGAGTTGTAGCTTGGTGAGTTCTGACAATAAAATAAGCGGCTTAGAATTTGATGGATGGAAAGATAAGACCATCGTTCAAGAAAAACATGGTAATAAATATGAGAAAAACAATTACTGAAGGACACATTTCTGAGACAGATTCTCAATATGTTGGCCAAGTCACACCTTCTTTCGGAACCACTATTTCTCCAACAAATAGCATTATGCTATTTTTAGATTTGCACTTCGAAGTTATATCTACTATTGTTGCCATTGGATGTGATGGAACTGCTGTCAACAGTGCTCTGAGAATGGGGCAATTGCATAAATTTTATTTTAAATACAATTCTAATTAAAACACTTAAATTACATGTATTACATCACATTACATGTATTACAGCACGGTGAAGACTTAGCTCTGGTGGATCTTGAGAATATTGAGGCTGTGTGAGACCTGAGATTGACGGGAAAATTCTACGCACTAATCAAAAATATTTCTTCAAAATTTGTCTAGCTATTACAGGAGGCAGACTGACAACTGATTTGGACGATAAGCAGCCAGAAACCGTGGCAAAGTCTCGTTAGCTAACCTGCACAAATAGAAATTTGAGACTATATGTGGCAACCAAGTTCCCATCACAAAGTCTGATTGAGCTTGCTACGTTCATGATAAAAGTGTATGTGCCAACATGGTTCAGTATAAAAACAAAATCTTTATATAAACACGGTCCGGATCATATCCTAAGCATGATTAAAAGATTTTCCTATTTAAAGGATAAGCTAAAAACAATTGTGTTCTGTACAATACAGCAGAACTCTTATTTCGCCCATACAGAAAATATTCTATTAACGATGCTACAAGACGAAAGGCAATATAAAAGGGGGAAAGTACAAAGGGGAAGAAAGTAAGAGATTTTTTGATTCAGAAATCAAACTTTGGAGTGAACTATTACGATTTGATAGATTGGACAACAGAACAAATATTCGATCCTCCATTCACTCCAAAATATAGTGACACTAAATTTTCCCTGTCACACACAGCAGAGAGGCGTTAAACTGGTCATTGAAGCTAGTTTAGCAGTTTGCGGTAATACATTACATCATGAATGCATTCGAGCAAGAATAAAATCAAGAAAAGAAATGCCAATGTTTGACACAAAATCTCAGTTTTCCCTCAATTTCAACTACCAACCCCGAATGCAGACGATAAGACCGAAGACTGGAATAATAAAAACATGTTCCATTCTTGTAATTCATTGTATTTTTATTTCAGATAATAAAGTTATAGCGGCTAATGCAAAATTTTATAATTTTAAATCTTCTTTAAATCAATCTTTCAAATCAAAATTAAAAGTATTCTGCGCCACCTGAAGATCACAAGTAAAAGAAAAATAAAAAAATATAAAAAAAGAAGTTCGGGCATTTTTGCTGGCTCTGTACGTAATTTAATAGAATTCATTATCAATAAAAGTTATTCTTGATTTTTCCACAATATTATTTTTTTGAGATGTGCCACCATTGCCGCCAGTGAGCGATATGTATACTATGTTTCTGTTCAATCCATAAATCATACACTTGATAAATTGTCATAAACCCAACATATTCACAAATTTTACCTCAATTGTGGCAGTCGTATGTGAATTCGGCGACACATATGAAGGTGCCGCGTTCTCCCTAATCCCGCCGGCCTTGACGGGTTCTACGATGCCTTCAGGCAGGGGCATGTCGCGGGCAAGGATGGCGTACTCGACGTCCATGTGCTTGATAAACGGATTGTTCAGAGCACGTCGGGCAGCCTCGGGATCCTCATCGTCGTAAGCCGTCAAGAGACTCTCGAGGTTTTGAACCTCAGGGCCCTCGCAGCAGTTGCCCCACTCTTTGAAGGCCTTCTCGGCGGCCACCACGTCCCCCCTAGCAAGCTGGACGAGCACGAGGGCTACGGCAAGCCTGCCCATTGCTTGGAAGGCATCGTTCTGCTGGTACAGTCCCATCTCACGGCGAATCGCATCTGCCGCCAAGTCATACCTGAAAATAAATGCAAGCTTTAAAAGTTTTGTTTAAGAAAATTGTATTTTAAAGTTAAATTAAATTTTATTTATAGCACATGTATGCTCTAAAATTCCTGTGGAGTGGGCCCCCATCCCAGGCACGTCTCCAGGAAGTGGATAGGAGAACGGCCGGTAGGCTACATGGCTAACCGGCTAGCAGGGCGATATGAGGGGAGTCTCTCATGTTTCAAACTATGCAGTGGACTGCCCAAAACCCTGCCTCGAACCAGGCCCCTGTATACTGTAAAAAGGGACCCAAAAAGGAACCTTTAAAGCCTCCCATCCCACCTCGTCTTCTGACATCTGACGAAGGAAGAGGCAGCAGGACAGCAATGAGTTTGAAATTGCTACAAATCAATCTACACCACTGCAAGGTGGCGAGCTCGCTCTTGTAGAAATATGTAAGTAAAAATGATATTGATAGGACACCTTATCGTTGTAATAACCATGGGTATATAGTAGAAATCACGATAGGTGGCTCATGATTCATTGTAAAGGAATGTTTTTCGAAAAACTAAATGCAATGGTGGGAATTTCACAGCCCTCCAATTGTGGACCCAAGGTCATCATGTGACATTCTTGCAAAATACAGTCTAAATCTCTTACCACGTGGGAACTGTGAAATAGCAACCTAATGGTCAGCAAATGCTCAATCATGATGGAAGGGAGCGAGAGGGATGTAATCATCGGATCTGCCTACCTCCCATATGAAATATGAAGAATTAGATCCCACTAGAGGGATAGAAAGTCAGGGCGTACTGCGACAGAAGCAACGCCCAGATGCTGCTCGGATGTGACTCCAATGCTCACCACACTGTTTTCGGGAGTACAGGAGAAAACAAAAGAGGTGAGTTACTTCTAGATTGAGGCTCAATGGGGGTAGAGACGCGCAACACAGAGGCGCACCTGCTTGCACCCCTTTCCTGCTCAATTCTGACCCTCACCTCTACGTAGTGAAACCCAATAACCTAACCCTGTGGAAAACTCTCAGTTGGAAGCAGCAATAGGGCTTACAAGGGCGGAAGAAAAAACCCACCCAGCAATAGTGCCATGGCTTAGGGCTTGCACAACGATGCCAGAGCTTCCGGGGCCTTGTAATATCGAACCTGCACTGCAGTGGTCATGACTTGGGAGTGCTAGGTTTAGAGGGTCTTCGCTTAACCGCGTGAATCAATGTGGAAAGGAAACCACAGAAAAATAAATACCTCAATCCAAAGTGAAACAGCATAAGCCGAAGGATGCATGGCTGAGGAATAGCTCAGTCACTACCGGGTACCAGACGACCCCCGGTTTTATTACCCTTATTATGGCAGGGCTCTGGCGCAATTGACCCTATTATTATGGAACTGAGTAGAACAAACAAAGGAGTGGATGAGTCCCTAAGAACGTCCACTAGGGATGCTATTAGCGATCCAAAAGGCGATAATCCTATGGATACCACCAGCATCGCCAGTGAAAGAGCAGGAATCTTAGGGGCCTCAGGCCCCGGTTAAATAATTGGGAAGGCAGGCCTGCGCTGCCTCCAACTTAACCTCCACCACAGTAAAACGGCATCTAGTGCCCTTCAGTGGAGGGTCAAAAAAACAAATTTTAAAGTGGGGTTCTTACAGGAGCCCTTGGTCAACAATGGCCAGGTAAGGGGCCTACCGAAAGACTTCTGTAAGTTGGTCTACAAAACTGACTGCATTAAACCAAGAGGAGTCCTTATGCTCAGCAAATATATTAACTTCCATCAATATTCCAGAATTCACCACAGGGGATCGCGTTCCCACCACCAGACAATCCACCACCAGAGGAAGTAGTTATGGCTCGTGGAGTGGTGCAACAGAGGAAACAGGCGGATCCTCTTGTGCTGTGATGCCAACACACATAACCCATATGGGGCAGCCCCAACAGTAGAGGTATGGACATCACTCTGGCTGATGCATTCACAGCGGAATCAATTAAAAATTGGGGAGATCTTAAAGAACCCTTTATGTCAGATCATCAACAGATAGAATTCTACATAGAGGCTAAAAAAGGTTGTATAATAAAGTGTAGAAATCCCAAGAAAACAGACTGGGGCCTCTTCACAGAGTGCGTAAGTGTGGAAACTGACGACCTATACCTCAACATTCTAAGAACTGAAGGGCTGGAAGCTGCCTCGATTCTTCTCAAGGAAACTAATACAAAGGCGCATGAATCCAGCTGTCCGCTAAAGAGGAGATCCCTATCCAGATATGTACCCTGGTGGAACAAGGAATTAAGTCGCCTTAAAGCACAAGCCAGAAAGATTTTCAACAGTGCGAGGAATACTGGCAACTGGGATGTCTACAGACTCACACTGAATGAATACAATAAAGAATTGCCTAGGTCAAAAAGGAAATGATGGAGATAGTACCTTCTGTGAAGGTGTCAATGAGACAGCCTAACCAGCTAGATTCCGCTAGACAGGACGGAAAGTCCTGTCCAAAGACCACTCTAATGGCTGGTCAAAAGGCCCAATGGGACCCACACAGAGAGTCTGAAGGAAAGTGTTCTTTTAAAGACGCACTTCCCCGACTCCAAACCCACTGACTCACAGAGGGCGGCTACCTCCTCTCTGAAATGGAACACCTTCCTTCGTACCAGAGATAGTAAGATAATGTCAAGCATAATATTTACCAGACAAAAGATTGTATGGGTAGTCAACAGCTTCAAACCCTACAAAACGCCGAACAGATGATATCTTCCCGGCATTGCTGCGACAAGGGCTAGGCATTATTGCCCCGTACCTGCAAGCAATTTACAAATCCAGCTTCGGGCTGGGCTATATACCAACGGAATGGAAAGAGGCCAAGGCGATCTTCATCTCCAAAGCAGGGCACAGACCACCCGATGAGGCGAAATTTTACCGCATCTTTCAGCCTCACTTAATTCCTCGTAAAGACTGTGGAAAAATATGTGGAAAACCCCATCAGGAGCGGTGCTCTTGACACATTCACTGCCCCCAACGCGCCAGGTGAGTTGACGTCTCCCTCCGTCGAGTGCCGACCGCGCCAGGGGCGTTTACGGTATGGAATGTTTCAATGTTTAATCATTTCGTCAGATATATCGGATACGCTTTTATATTTAGGTGGGCACAAAGAATACACATTATAGGAATAGAAATTAGTGTCGGTTTCAGGTTCGACATTTTTGAAAATATGAGGGCACTTACAGCCCAAAAGTATTATTATGGCAAATATTACTGTAATCACAGTATAATTTGAACAATAATAAATTGTATAACTAATTTTACCGATTCAGTGTATTTATACTTTATTGCAACTCAGGCGTACTTTGTATTTGAATTTTTTTATACCCTTATCAAAAGGCATTGCCTCTCGCAAATACAGATGTGTTGGATAATAAATTCATGCAAAATTCCATATGTTTATTACTTACTGCAGATGTTTTATTATGATTAGTACGAGCTGTACTATTCTCGGCTTGCTACCCCCATAAAATGGAAAATAACAAACAATATAAATTATTTATATCCTATAAATTCATTTTAGAAGCAAATAGTTTTTAGTTTAGAACAGAGTTTCGCATTGAAGTGCAACATACATTACTTTATAATAAATAAATAATTTTTGATTATTTATTGTTTTTGTTATTGGTTATTATTTTTTTTATATTTTTACTTTTTATAATTGTTTATAAATAAATAACATTTTTACCGCAATAAGACATATTGAAATATAGTTAGTAAAACCAAAACGCGCGGGGTGCGATGTGGGCATATAATATATTTTCGTGCAGTGTGCCACTAACCCGCTAGGCGCGTTTTTGCAGAAATAACTTTTTTAATTTTTACATGTCAATTATGAGCCTTAAAAACAATTTCTGGAAAATAATATTTCGAAAAATAAAAACGAAAGGGTGGCACAGCGTAATGTCCCAAACATTCAATGGGCAGTGAAAGTGTTAAAGCGCACACACTGCACAAGCGGCAATTTACCTACCAACCCGGCAAATCCACTGTAAATGTCTTACACAGTCTCACAAAGTGCATAGAGGCGTCGCTATTATACAGGGTGAGATACAACAAACTGCAATACATAGCACCATGCGCTAGAGGACCAACAAATAATTTTAAAACATCCTATACACTAATGTCCGATCGCTTTTGGTTTTTCAAGTTACACGCTGTTCAAGTTGAGCTTTGGAAGTATTTGAAGAAGCTGCGCCGTAACACATAATCATGACCTGACCTGTTCATCTATAAAGGAAAAAACCAATTTGAGTTTAATATTTTAGAAAACCGACTTTCACAGACACTACAATCCATAATTCGTCCAGACATCCATTTCAACAAAAACTTGCCGCTTTTAACTCTATGGTGCATAGAGCCCTAAGTATCCCACTCACTAATAAAGCACTTAGGGAAGAAATTAATACAATTAAGAACATTGCTGTTAGTAATGGCCATGCAGTTAATCTGATCGATAATATTGTTTCTAAAAAGCGATATCGCCTTTTAATAAAAGAAATATACCCAATACCGCCGAAAACTGAAAACAAACCCTTCGTTTGCCTAACCTATTTTGGCAATGTTAGTGACAAAATTGCACATATTCTTAAAAACAAAGTGAAAATTGCATTTAAAACAGACACTAAATTATCCTCAATTATGTTTAACGCCAAGGATAAAATAGAACCCTTAAACAAATCGGGTGTGTATAAACTTGTGTGTAAAAACTGTGACGGATATTATATTGGTCAGTCAGGGTGGAATTTTAACATCAGGTACAAGGAACATTTGCGATCGTTTTATCTCAGAAAAGAAGACTCAACATTCGCAGAACACCTTCTTAATAAGGGACACGAGCCAGTTGATGACCCCATCAAGATCCTACATTTGGCCGACAAAGGGCTTAAACTGAATTTATTGGAATCGTTGGAAATCTACAAATCCACACTTTCAAAGGACGGTCATTTGCTTCATGATCAGACAGATCTTATATTCTCTTCCCTCTTTAATTGTTGTAAAATTTAGGGTATATATTGTGTTTCATCCTCAATTTTTGTACTTAGTTTGACAATGACTATAAAGTAGTCGAAACTGCAGTCACTAAATTATTTTTATAAAATAAATGTGTTAGTGGAAATAACAAAGTAACATTGTTTTATTTAATTCATTTATCATGTTCTACAAAGTAACGGCTACCAGTATACAGTATTTAAAACATAATCATGTGCCTGTATTCTGCAAAAGTATAACGAACCATTTTTTAAAGCAACTCTTAAAAACGACAAATAAGTGAACTAAATACGTAGGAAATCAGGAACACGACGACAAATTGTTGTAATATTAGTTTGACATTTACAAACGTTTTGTTTCATGAAATCATGGGCTTCTTAATTTATTAAAATTATTTTCAAAAAAGACTTAACAGCCTGTAACTTGAAAACAAAAAGTGATCGGACATTAGTGTATAGGATTTTTTAAATTATTTGTTCGTCCTCTATTGCGTGTTGCTATGCATTGCAGTTTGTTCTATGTCACCCTGTAGAAGGAGATTGCACTGGGCATTTATGTGGATATTGAGGAGCGTTTGACAATGCTACCTTCAAATCCATGGATAATAAGGAGCCATCAAAAAAGGAATTGACACGCCTACTATTAGATGGATTAGATCCGTATTGGAAAACCGGAGTATTACTGAAAGTATAGGGTGTGAATCGGGGGCCGCGACCACAGCCAGGGGGTGCCCGCAAGGCGGAGTATTCCCCCTGCTCTGGTGCATTGTCGTTGATTACCTCGTAACTGCTTTAGCAGATAAGGGGTACAACACTCAAGGCTATGCCGATGACATAGCCGTTGTCATGACAACATCGTATCATCCCTGGCACATAATGCCTTAAATATTATAGTTAATTGGTGTTTGAGAGAAGGCTTCAATGTCAACCCAGACAAAACCATTGTGGTGCCCTTTACAAATCGAAGGAAGATGAATATCACAACTCGTAGAGTTAAACGGCAGACTGCTGTGATATCCGAGCAGGTTAAATATCTAGGTATTATACCAGATACGAAACTAACCTTGAATGCACATCTGGAGCAAACCCTCTCCAGGGCTACAGTGACACTATAGCCATGCCGCAGGCTCGTTGGTAAAACGTGGGGGCTAAAGCCTGAAATGATAAACTGGCTGTACATC
Organism: Othius punctulatus; assembly: GCA_951805005.1. NCBI lineage: Eukaryota > Metazoa > Arthropoda > Insecta > Coleoptera > Staphylinidae > Othius > Othius punctulatus. Next base: position 66,250,298 of record OX638138.1, on the reverse strand, counting down.
ATGATAGTCAGACCAATCGTCACATATGGCTCGCTGGTATGGTGGATCAAAACAAACCAAATAATGGCACAAAAGAAGCTCCAGAGGCTTCAAAGGTTGGCCTGCCTTGGAATCACGGGAGCTCTACGCACCACCCCCTCTGCAGCAATGGAAACCCTATTGGACCTGCTCCCACTGCATGAACAAATTAAAAAAGGTCTGATAAATGCGCTGAGAATGGGAAGGGTCCACCCCTGCCAAAAACCAAGGCACTCAGAAATCCTGGGCATGGTAAAAACAGAGATTACCCAAATAGCGACGGACTCTATTCCAATAGAATTCGACTTTTGGACACCGTTTGTAGTGACTATAGATTGCCACCAAAACAGTATAGAAACAATCTCTAAACTAAGGGGGTACCCCTCCATATGGTATATGGATGCATCTAAAACAGACAAGGGCCTAAATACAAGGAATCTATTCCTCTCGGGCAAGGCCCCTCAGTCTTACAGGCTGACACAATAGTAATAGAAAGATATGCCCAGGTGTGCTCGGAAAAGGGCTACAAAGGTGCACAAATCTATTTCATCACGGACAGCCAGGCTGCCCTGAAACACCTCAAAGTCCATAGCTTAGTTTCCAAAATTACTTGGAACTGCAAGCAAGCTCTAAAGCAAGGGAAATAAGCTCACCCTAATGTAGGCTCCCTGCCACACCGGTATAGAAGGAAATGAACAAGCTGATGAGACCTCGCTAAGCAAAGGGGGTCAGCTCCCATAACGGGAACCGGGACCTCTGGGCTGTCAAAGGCCCACTTTTCCACTTTCCCAAGAATGGGAAAAAAGTGCAAAAAGGTGCACAAAGGCAATCAAAATTGTTCATTAACCTCTCGGCATGTAGAGCTAAGCAGCTCCTACGTCTCTCAAAGCCCGAGATAACATTAGTCACCGGTCTCCTAGCAGGATACTGCCCTGTGAGATATCATCTTCACAAGAAGGGCATAGTGGATGACACCACCTGTAGATGGTAACTGGCTGAAGAAGCAGCCCAACACATAACTATGTGAATGCGTAGCACTAGCTACCACCAGACAGACTTTCATTGGAGATATGGTGGCAACACCATCTCAGGTCAGAATACTATCTCCCAGGACACTGCTCGACATCGCTAAAGAGGTAGACTTCCTGGGAAGTTACTAGCAGTAGGAAATTAGTACAAAAGATCTACATAGGTCGCAGTGCTGAAAAGCTATAAGTAGCCATTACGACCCCGACTAATCTAATCTAATCAACTTCTAGATTACATTAATACCAGTAACCTGGAGATCTTAAACCGAAATAATACACATATCGTATGTGTATACTCGTAACCACGAGTAGGATGGTAGTTATTGATATAACGATATTAACTCGGTTTATAAGTTTGTAACGATTGCATCTCCATGCCTTAGTGGTGTTCAATCCGCACCGAACAGGAAAGGTTTTTTGCTAAGCAGAATGTTTACTTAATGGAGCAACGGGTTCATGGGGCCCTCTTGCTCAGCTCTCCGTGCGCCGATTAATATCGTCAATTAGCAGTTTTTCCTCGTGTGTAAGAGATTCATAACGGATCGTGTCGGAGTGTAATAATTGCATTCAAGTTTATTTGAGACATCGGGAGGCTGAAAGAGCTGTATAGTTTGTGGTGAAAGATCAATTTTGCGCTTTATCCCCCATACACTGTGAATCATCTGGACTCATCCATCACCGTTTTTTATGAATATATGTATTAAACCCCATCGATTCCCCGTGCAATTTATCATCTTACTTTAGCCCATTAGCCGATTTAGTCACTTGGATCTATGAACTTCATATGCCGCAACCACAACTGAGAAAAGCTGCCGTAGCACGAAGTAACAGGGTGTTCTTACGTTGGATAACACCATCCTCACCAACGGAGAAAATATTGTTATAAATTCTAAACATAGAGGGTGCATTAGACAACACCACCTTCATATCTAAAAAATCTGCTGCAAGAAGGCACGGAATAGAATCGTGATTATGTAAGTGGATCGACAATATGCTCCCAAGTAGCCTCCTTATACAGTGTCACCCATTGGTAGCCAAGGGATGCCCGCAGGTATGTTCTATCACCTGTCTAGTTCAAGATAAATGTATAAACTTTCTAAATCTGGTCTCCGATTGTAATTATGTTACCCATTCATGAATTATCTTGGCTGTCGCTTACTAATAATGCCCTATACTAGCTGGGGCATAGAGACCTGTTAAGGGGTATTAAGAAGGCTGGCTGTAACAAACAAGGGAGGTGTTTGAAGCGCGACAAAAGCGCTTTTAATGCTCCCACGGTTGTTATAGCTCGTAACAGAATGTGGTACGTACAACTATTTTCAACGTATAAAATTACTTTAAAAATTATATTAAATTACTGCTAAAATTATATTTAAAATTCTGGAAATAATGTATTCAAACGTAAAAATCGAAACAAAACTATATGGTTGTGGGAGTTTGAGCTTCCATAACTGTAAAATTAATAATATTGTTTGTGTGAAGTTGGCGTCGCAGTTTGTGGAAACTCAAGATCTATTAAGAGTTCTCGCTTCCTTTTGAAGAGTTCTAGTCATTGATTATAATAGCCTTATAGATAACCAACCCAATGTAAATTTTGTACGCGCCTGTGGACGTTGAAAAGGAGACAGAATTCATTTAGTAGGGAGACGGCCCACGCCAGAGCGGAGCGCTTGCATCGAAATTTCAAAAACTTAACGCGCGTTTCATTCACGGATACACCGGCACCGTGAGCGGCCGCGGAGCCGGAGGGGGGACCGCTGGTATTTCCAATATTCTCAATGATGGATTTGGGTGGTTGAGGGTTGATGAGGATTAAGAGATAATAAGGCGCTGGTGGGCGTCCCTCAGCGCCCCGTGTACCGATCGGGCACGTAATGAGGGTTGTAAATGTTTATAACTAAGAAAATGCATTCAAATAGCCTGTGGTCTACATCTGTAGAAAGACGTTTTTAGTTATTCGCTTCACGTTGTCTGTGAACATTACGTCTATTTCAAGCTGCAAATTATAGAATTTAAACAACCATTTTATTTTGTTGTCATATAAATTAATTTGTTTCCGTGAAACAAAAGTGTTAATATGTCGACAACTAAAAGCGGAAATAAATGTCGCTACTTAAATTGCGGCTTTACTCCAAGGACTCATCAAAGTTTAAAAATGTTTCGTTTTCCATCAGCTAACATGGAAAGGTGTAGAAAATGGATTATTCACTCAGGTAAGATACAACAAAACATAAAAAAAAGTTAATAATACATAATGGAATTAATCCTGGATGTGAATTAGAAAACTACTAATATTTTTATAACAAAACACAAGACATTATTCATATTTTTAAAGGTTCGTAATATAAATAAATAACAGAAAATTCAGAGTATCTCCAATATTGTAATTCTAAACAAAATTTTAGACCAGATATTTTTGTCAATAAATTAATAATCAGCCATTAAAAATTGGAAATATTTTTTTTAAATTAAAACTTCTTATATGTATCTTATTGTTTACAAAATAAGTTAAGTTCAGTTTACTTTGTTTTCTCTATTCAACCTGTATTCATATTTTTAAATTTAAACTGTTTCACATCAAGTCAACTAAAATAATTAGAAATAAATAAGTAAGACTGTAGACTATAGAAACAAAAAATTAAGGATTATAGAAACATTTATTATATGTGAAGTCTTTACTGTGCTGCGAATCTCTGCTGCTGAATATTTAAACATACAAGAAGTAAATCAAGGATCAAGGAATGCACTATAATTTAAATATTGAAAGAAAAATTAACAAATGTTCAAACTCGAGACCTTTAGCAATCTGACAATATCCTAATTGATGAACGATGGTCTTTAGGAGTGCTATTATATCTTAATGCTATCATCAGGGTTGGAATAAATCGTGATTTAAAAAAAAACACAAATCAATGATTAAAAAAAATCAAAAATCAAAGATTAAAAAAAAAACAAATAAATCATGTTTCATTTGATTTACTTGATATTTCTGATCATTTTTTGCCAGTTTAGATATGATTTAAATCAACTGATTTACATCACGATTTAAATCATATGATTTTTTTATATATTCTTAAATTAAGTTAGCAAAGCATGCTAACTCTATAGTTACATTATATTTTTATTTCTACATCTATTGGAATGCACAGTGCAAAAAAAATGATTAATTAAAAAAAAAATAGTTGATTTAAATCATGATTTAAATCACACCAACCCTGCCCATAATTTAATAATATTATTTCATACGGAAACTATCTAGTGTAACTAGTGTATTTGAAAATGTAAAAATATACAGTGTCTACCATTAAAAATACTGCCAATGACGTCATATCTCGAAAAGTAGGTTAGCTATTGGAAAACAAAATACGCCACTGAATAGAGAAAAAAAGTACTAATTGTTTTAAGTAATAATAATAATAAAGTTTATACGAAAATCAAAAATTCCGACACATTTGTCCAACCCTGTATAAAAGTCCTCTTAGATCCGGCTTTGAAGTTTGCTTATTTCATTTCAATTGTTCCTATACAGGGTGTCCCGGGGGAAAGGAAACACCCATAGTTCGCCAAACCATGACTTAAAAAAATGTCCAATTTTTAGTTTAAATTATTTCTTGAAATTGTTTTTTAACATATGCAAATTTTTATAATTAAATTTATTGTCATATTTTACTCTCAAAGTTAAAATTTGTTATTATTATTTATTATTTTCAAAATTATATTATACATATTATACACGATTATGACTGCTGGGGATATTATATTTCCCTAGTTACCGTAGAGTGCTATGGGAACATATTAACATTGTGGACATTGTGGAAAATTGTGGATCTTATTGAAATTGAATGATATTCATAAATACTCATATTTCATATTTAGACCAACTGTGTACCTTAAATATCTCGCAATCGCAATGATTGTGAATGTGATTTTTTCTCAAATTTTTACTACATCAGAAAACTCATAAACTTTTAACCAACGACTTGCGTGAGACACCCTCTATTGCTGGAGTATTTAAGCAATTTAAACTAGTCTACAAGTTGCAACTTAGATATTTAGTTTAAAATTTAAACAATGACAAAGAATCTCATTATGAGCATTAATTAATAGCAGAATTTTATTTATCTTCTTTTAGGAAATGTGGAACTTGCAACTTTATCACCCAATCCATTGAGGAAAAAGTTTTTGTGCGAAGTTCATTTTGGTAGCGATGATTTTAAAAATAATGGAAGACTCAACTCGAATGCAGTACCGAAACATTATCAACAACAGACGTCTCCCTTATATTTAATCCAGCATCACCACCATCACCACCACATCACCACCACATATATATATATATATATATATATATATATATATATATATATATATATATTTAATCCTTCATACTAATATCTATTTGTTTGTAAGCGAAGACTAAAATTCCGTTCAAAATTAGTTAAAACAGCTTAAAAATCTGCAGATCTTGAAAAAAACCTGAAAGAATTGAAAGCTGGCAACACATTTTCCCCTTCATATAAAAAAATTAAAACTTTTGATCAGTCTCAGAATTGCAGTTTTTCAAATAAAAAAATCGTAACGTTTCATTTGGAGCTGTATATAAATATTAGAACAGTTATAGATGGAAATTAGAGATTTGACATTGGTTTTAACATTTTTGTGAATTACTGGTTTGGTATCAATGGAACGAAACTAGTATTGCTCATCTAATGATAAAAATAATAATTTTCGTCGTTTATTAGTTAAAAAATATTAATTTAAAACTCTCTTTTCGTTTAAGTACTTCATTATTTATTTTTTAAATAAAAAATCGCAACCCGGCTCAGAATGTTAACACATAATAAATTGTTTAAAATCATAGCAACTTAAAAACATTAAAGAAATTCAATATATGTTTTATGTACAATTTTTTTGACGTTTATTATTTTGTCAAAATTGACAGTCGCTTGTTCACAACCTAGGAGACTCATTGCAGCGTGCATCAATTACACGAAAAACGTTGTGTACACCTCGGCCGCGAAATCTTTTAGCGACCTCGAGATTGTATTGCCTCGGCCGCAAGCGGCCTCGGCGACAATCTTTCTCTCGGTCCCTAAAATGAGATTTCTCGGCCTTGATATACAAATAACTATTTCGGGCTCGGGCCCGAGTTGTAATGTTTAGATAGAAAATGCGCTCTCTTACAAAAGTGAGAGCGCGCATTGTCTCCATCTCCTTCCCAGCCTCCCACCATCACAAATAATATGATAGTGGGAAATATCTACATTTAACCCCGGAATTCAACCTCTGAACACGTGTGAGTTAGGCAAATTCGTAGCAATTGGTGCCACCATATACATCGGGTATCTATAAGGCTATTATAATCAATGGTTCTAGTGTTCCTTATAGTTTATATTAAGAGTTCCGGCCGTTTAGACAGGAGTTTTTAATTTAAAAAAAGTGAGACGCTAACTTCACGCAGCGTCTCACTTTCACCCAAACGAGTTCTTAGACACATATCTTATAGGATTTTGCAACAGGAATAGTTCTATAACAGTTTTATAAAGAGTTCTGCAATAGAAATACGAAACAAAGCAATTTTAATAACAAAGAGTGATGACGCGCCATAGTTAGAGGAATGGAAATGGGGAGTTCTGGCAAACCTAAATGCGCTTTCTTGAAGTATTTAACGTAAACAATTATAATCCGAAGAGTTCCGGGCAATGGCATTACCGTGGAATGTTTAAATAAATAAATTCTACCGAAAAATAATTTGGCAAGATGGAAAGGTATGAGACGGTGTGTGATAACGTAGAGTTCTGGCAAACTTAAATGCGTTTTCTTGCAGTATTTAGCATAAACAAATATAATCTGAAGAGTTCCGAGCAGTGACGTTACCCTGGAATGTTTAAATAAATAAATACTGCCGAGAAACAATTTGACCAGATGGAAAGGTTTGAGACGCTGTGTGATACCGACGAGTTCTGGAAAACTTAAATGCGTTTTCTTGTAGTATTTAACGTAAACAATTATAATCCGAAGAGTTCCGGGCGGTGACATTACCGTGAAATGTTTAAATAAATAAATTCTGCCGAGAAACAATTTACCAAGTTGGAAAGGTATGAGACGCTGTGTGATAACGTGGAGTTCTGGCACACTTAAATGCGTATTCTAGTAGTATTTAACATAAACAATTACAATCCGAAGAGTTCTGGGCCGTGACATTACCGTGGAATGTTTAAATAAATAAATTCTGCCGAGAAACAATTTGGCAAGATGGAAAGGTATGAGATGCTGTCTGATAACGAGTTCTGACAGACCCTCTAATAATCAGACCGGGGTCCAGTGATTCTGTTAAAAATGTTTAAGTTTTTAAACGGAGTTGGGGGCTGGGTGGTTTCCAAAGCAGGTAGGGAATTTGATAACGTAGGGACACATGGTACGCGTAACGCCAAGGGAATCTCTACTCTGCCAATGGCGTGCGCCTGAAAATCTAGTACCATGCATAATAGTTAATAAATCACTCATTTATTGGATATTGAAAACAAATTTAATTTAGCTGGTACTAGAATTAAATGGGGTTATTCACTATGTTAAAAGTAATTCAATTACGGAAAAGTAGAAAACATATCAACATATCACAAAGAAATTAATGCTCATATGGGATGTAGGAAAAAGGTTAACTAGCAGACGAAAAATGCGTATAAAAGGAGAACACATACGAGCCTCGTGACAGACGATTCCAGAGAAAAACAGTATCGCCACGCGGCTAGGGGGCCTCAGAGTCGAAAGATTAACTTGGTGTCCAGTTGTGTGTGGGTGATTTGAGTAAAATAACAAGTGATGAAATTTAAAATACTAAATGTTTAACAAAATTCAACATTTCGCATCAAATAAAACAAATTTGAATGGAACCTTCGGTCGTGACTTCGGGCTGAATTGGGAAAGTTCATATTTGAGAAATAGTATTGGAACCTTCGGTCGTGACTTCCGGCTGAATTGGGAAAGATACCATATTGTTATTAAAAAGATATAAAAATATATATATATATAAAAAGAAAATAAATTGAAAAAAAGAAAGAATATAAAAATATATATATATACAAATTGAAAATAAATTGAGAAAAATATTATTAAAGTTCAAAACAAATTTGAATGGAACCTTCGGTCTTGGTCGTGACTTCCGGCTGAATTGGGAAAGATACCATATTGTTATTAAAAAGATATATATATATGTATATGTATGTCCCCGGATTGAGTTTACAAGAGGGAAAACTATTTTTTCTTTTATTTTACGCCAAAACTGCAAAGGAATAAGATTTTTTGCTTGTCCTGAAACCATCAAATCTCTAATTAAAACTTAATTATTCCGACTCAGTGGAAATAAAAGTTAATTTTTCTTTTGATTTCGGACTTTCTCTGCTTTTTAAATCCCATCACATTGGCCGTTTTATTTTTTTGACGATGTCACTTAATACAATGTCTACAACTTGTCTAATGTGACAAATAAGTTTACGCAAGTTAAATAACAAAAATGTTTGTGAAAACATAATTTTAATAAACAGCAACTCAAAGAAACAGCTTTAAGATAAAAAAGTCATTTTTAACAAGAACAATCTTTAGTCAATTAACCCCCCACCCAATTCTGCGCACAATTCTACTCTAAAATGAAGCTCCTTGAAACTTCTTTGAATTTCTTCGATGGACAATGATGCTACGGCATCTCTTATTCGATTTTTTAATTCTTCGGAATTATTAGGTAGGTTCTCCATATACACAATTTGCTTTAAATGGCCCCACAAATAAAAATCAAAAATTGTTAAATCGGGACTTCTGGCAGGCCACAATACTGCACAATTTCTTCCAATTCACAGATCTCCAAATTTAACATTTAACCAATTAGTAACAATGCGAGAATAATGTGCAGGCCAACATCCTGCTGAAAAAACATTGCACGTCTGTAATTAATTTCTAAAGTATGAAGCCCATCGCTAAGCAAATTTTCTAACATATCTAAATATGTGTGCTGATTAACGTTGTTATAATAAAAGTATGGACCTATTATCCCGTGATAACCAACGGCACACCACACGGTCAATTGAATAATGATTGTTCTTGTTAAAAATGACTTTTTTATCTTAAAGCTGTTTCTTTGAGTTTCTGTTTATTAAAATTATGTGTTTCACAAACAGTTTTGTTATTTAACTTGCGTAAACTCATTTGTCAAAGTGATATCGTCAAAAAAATAAAACGGCCAATGTGATGGTATTTAAATAGCAGAGAAAGTCACAATAATTAAGTTTTATTTAGAGATTTGCTGGTTTCAGGACAAGCAAAAAATCTATTCCTTTGAAGTTTTGGCGTAAAATAAAAGAAAAAAAAGTTTTTCCTCTTGTAAACTCAATCCGGGGACATACTGTATAAATTGAAAATAAATTGAGTAAATATTAGTAAAGTTTAAAACAAATTTGAATGGAACCTTCGGTCGTGACTTCCGGCTGAATTGGGAAAGTTCATATTTGTGAAATGGTATTGGAACCTTCGGTCGTGACTTCCGGCTGAATTGGGAAAGATACCATATTGTTATTAAAAAAAATATATTTCATTAAAAATAATTATTTTAATAAAGAAATGAGAATAAAGATAAAAGAATGAAAACTTAATTAAATGGTTTTCCTTCTGTCAAAATTATCAGTAATAATATAACAACAGAGTGAGAATAAATTGAAAATAATTTGACAGATTGTCGAAAACTTGTTGCCAGGCAATAGTCACGAGAGCCCGAAGGGCTCGAGTGACTATTGCCAAATGGCAACAAGTTTGAGACATAATCTGTCAAATTATTTTCTAAATTATCGAACTCTCGAGTTATATTTGATTAGATTATTTTTTGACGTTTTTTGCTTTCTAGTATTTCTTTATCAATTTCAGTATGCGAAACGCAGCTAAAGCGACTTTTATTCATTTTGTATGACACTTTAATATGATTGATAAATTAATAATTTGACAAATATTTTGATTGACAAGAGTGAACCTAGCTACCGAGATTATTCCCACTATAATAATCTCTAGAGAATATTCCCAGTATAATAATGACGGGATTGGTCCAGAAGTATCAATATGACAAAAATCGAAATATATCATTGGTTTTGAGAAACGTCAAAAAATAATCAGTAGAATTAGTTTCCTTATATTAAAGAAATAGTAAAATAAACCATCAAAGATACATATATTTTCAATTGATTGAAAATTTATCATCCATTATTATAAATTTATTAATATTGAATTATATAGTTGTTTGTTCTGTATTGATTGGTATTAAAATTTTAACATATCATATACATTTATTTGCATTTCTTTTGATGAATAAAAACAAAATCTCTCTCTAACTCTCAATACATGTTTTATTTACCTAATATCGTTTTCAGGTATAAATATATTCACCAGGTGACCTGGGTTACACAACAGTGAAGTAAACATATAAAATTATATTTCAGCTTTCTGCAACTAATCTAGAGCAGTGGGTTCGAGATACTACAACCCAATTACATTTTCTTGTGGTATTTAACATAAACATTTATAATCCGAAGAGTTCCGGGCATCCGTTCCGTGACATGACAGTGGAATGTTTAAATAAATAAATACTGCCGAGAAACAATTTGACCAGATGGAAAGGTAGTGACGCTGTGTGATAACGAGGAGTTCTAGAAAACTTAAATGCGTTTTCTTGTAGTATTTAACGTAAACAATTATAATCTGAAGAGTTCCGGGCAGTGGAAATACCGTGGAATGTTTAAATAAATAAATTCTACGCTGTCTGATAAAGAGGAGTTCTGACAAACCCAATTGAATTTTCTTGTAGTATTTAACATTAACATTTATAATCCGAAGAGTTCCGGGCGGTAACATTACCGTGGAATGCTTAAATAAATAAATTCTGCCAAGAAACAATTTTAAAAATTGAAGGAACTCTTCAAAAGGAAGCGAGAACTCTTAATAAATCTTGAGTTTCCGCGAAGTGCGACGCCAGCTTCACACACACACAATAATATTCATGGGAGCAAATAGTTATAGGAGTATACTCTGATCTGAAAAATGTAGAAGTGACTCATCCACCGTGACAGGGCCGTGGCGGGAGGTGAGCGGGTCGGACACAAATTCCATAAGCGTCCGTTCGGTGTGTAACTATTTCGTTTGATGGTATTTTTTATTAAAAAAAAATCGTACAATTTAAAAATAATATATGAAATCATCGTTGGCAACAAATATTTAAAAGAAAAAGCTCTGAATCGCTCCTGTTTTTGACGCATCTATAAATGGTCGCCTCCGAAACTTTAGTGAAGAAGCTGCGTAAAGTTACAGCGTCACTTGTTGATATAGTGGCATCTCGAACTCAGAGCCCCTCATAAACATTGCAAACCATTGCAATTTCTTCCTCAGTTAAATTTTTTCTTCAGCGCTTGACATCTGGTTCCGCCATTTCATAAAATATCTACGGGGTATAAATGGTAAATAAATGTAAGGAAATAATACTTACCAATTAATAGTATTTCACTTTGCGAAATTTTGTCTTCAAAAAGACAACTTTCCATAAATTTGGAACTCACGAATTATAATTCCTGTTCTATACCACGAATATGGATGTCGTCGAAGAAATGTGGAGTGCGACCTTTATGTTACGCGACGATGAATATAACTATCGGGTATTTTTGGGCGGCATAGAAGGTTAGCAATCGGTTTAACTCGGGGCTGCACAGTCTCCGCATGCACTGAATAATAGTAAGGATGCCTGTATCTGAAACGGCAAATCATTTTTGCATTTAAAATCAACAGGACCCGGACGTATCTTGCTACCTGCCGCATAAGGAGTGTGTACCGATACTACTGATGCATCACTTCTACAATTTTCAGACACGGGTATAGATGTTTATTGTTTTTGACTTGTAATTGTTCTTTACAATAAAATTTTGAAATAACCAACCGGGTCGTTATAAACTGCAGGTTGTTAAATTTTCTTAAAGGCATCGTATGTTGCCAGGGTTTTATTGATAGCTTAACGGGTGTCAGATGAACGTTATTTATTCCATAACAACATAGTACGACGAAAAGTATCTGGGGGGTAACCCTAGATAGCAAACTGTCAAACTTTACAAATTTCAAAGTGGTATAACCCATTTTTTTTTAATAGAATGCCCCCTATTTTATGTCAATATTCGATAGGTCTTTTTCTTCTCCTCAATTTGATGGTACATATCTTATGTCTGAACCCCATAGTTGTTGAGATATTCAATATTTTTCACAAAAGTCACCATTTAATTACATTTCTATGCGCTGAAATAGGTCATGCTGAGACAAAACAACTGTCAAAATGTAAGTAAGAATCAATGTGAGATGTTGTGTGAATATGGAGAAAAAATAATTTCGAGTGTTGATTAAACATTAAACCATTAAAGAAACCGAGGAAAAGTTACGTAAATATTATCCAGAATCTGCTCCGTCCCATGGAATGATTTGTAAGTGGTGTCTGCTTTTAAAAGTAGCCATATGAGCACGGTTGATGCAGATCGTCCGAAACCATCATTTACTGTAACTACTCCAGAAATGGTTAATAAACTCTATGGCCTTGTAATTGGCAATCGAATAAAAGTTCGTAAGATGAACATTTCAATAAGAAAAAGCTATCCGCGAGATGGTTGCCGCGTTTGCTTAATGTTGATGAAATGAGCACCCGCATTAAGAATTCAGAAGAATGTTTGGCCGTCTTCAACATAATTCAAACGATTTTTTTCTTCGATATGTCACAGTAGATGAAACTTGGATACATCATTATACTCCAGAAACAAGAATACAGTCTAAATAATGGATTTCTCCATGCGAACATGCTCCCAAAAAGGCAAAAACACTTTTTTCGACCAATAAGGTCATGGCCACAGTTTTTTTGGGATTCTAAAGGTGTAATCTTTATTAATTGTTTACAAAAAGAAAAAACGATAACTGGCCAGTATTATGCTGATTATCCAGACACGTTTTGATGCCGAACTTGAAAAACAGCGACTGCATTTGATGAAGAAAAAAGTGTTGTTCCATCACGATAATGCACATTCATCTGCAATTGTTACAACTAAATTGGCTGAATTGCATTACGAATTACTGCTTTATCCACCATACTCGCCAGATCTGGCTCCCAGTGATTTCTTCTTATTTCCAAATTTTAAAAAATGGCTGGTTGGAAACAGATTTTAGGCAAATAAAGAGGTGATAACCGAGACATGCATATTTTGAAAACTTTCCGAAAGATTACTTTTTCGAAGGTTTAAAAAAACTGTAAACTCGCTGGGCTAAGTGTGTACAGTTAAAAGGGTGTTATGTTGAAAAATAAAATATTTTTTTAACAGAAAAATAACGTTTTCATTAAAAAGTCACTCTTCCGTCAAACAGCCCTGGTATTTCACCTTTCACAACGAACCTAATTCTTGATTCCAATAGAGATTCTGTATTTGTCTCGTGCTAGACTGTATCGAAAGCTTTCTCGTAGTTGACAAAGCACAAGAATGCGTCCTTTCGTTGGTCTATGAGGTTCTGCATGAGACTATTAAGACAGAACACGGCTTCTTTCCCCATGTCCTCAATCCATTTTTTAAACCGAACTGAGTTTCTCTGCTAAGTGCTTCTAACTTCTTGAATAGAAGTAGGTAGGGGCCTACAGGTTGGGAATATATGGCCACAGGAGACTGCGAGGACTCCAAAGGGGCCCTCCTGGTCCATCCAAAATCCTGGATAACATTGAACAGTGGAACACCGTAATGATGCCGTCCGGTAGAATTACACCCACCTGGGATGAATCTACGAAGTTACACAAGACCATGGGTCTCACATAAGCCTTGGTACCCCACAGTATTCCAAGCCGAAATACTCGCAATCACGAGCTGTGTATACATTATGCTTATGCCAGGTCTGCCTCAGTTCGCGGAAAGGCAACTCACGACCAAAAGGAAAAAAATAAGAAAATATAATTCTATCTCACGTTCTTTGGCTTTGATCAGGTTGGGAGTGAACAGGCACCGGAAGGGCAATGCGTTAACTGTCATAAAATTGTTGCTAATGCCGGCTTGGTTCCATCCAAACTAAATAGACATCTGGAATGCAATCATTATGATTTAGTACATAAAGGTGAAGCAATCCTCAAACGCCACGCCTTATCTCTTCAGGTAGGGTCATCTATGATGGAGATAATTTATAAAAATGAAAATATTTACGCAACTGAAGCTTCATTTATTGTTAGTTCACACATTGCAAAAGCTGGGAAGCCCCATACTATTGCCGAGACACTGATTAAACCTTGCGTGAAGGATGTTGTAAGTTGCATGTTAGGTCCAGACATGGCAAAGAAGATTTATACTGTGTAGCTGTCAAATAGCACTATAAGCAAGCGCATTCACATAATTTCAGAGTCTGTGGAGAACGAGCTGATAAGAAGATTGAAAACTTTCGAATTTTTTGGTTTATAGCTTGATGAAAGTACAGACGTTGCGGAACTTGCTGTTCTTCTTGTGTTTGTGAGGTATCTATTCGAAATGCAAATAGATGAAGAACTTTTGATGAGTGCAGTGCTTGAAGCTTAGACCACTGGCGTCGAAATTTTCAAAGCTATCGAAAAATGACTTGGAATAGATCAAGTGTATCGATATTTGCAGCGATGGCGCAGCTGCAATGGTTGGAAATATGAAGGGAGCCGCTTCTAGGATGAAGCAAGCGGCAGGAAATGCCACTAGCAGCCACTATATCATCCATCGACATTTTCTGGCAACTAGAATAATGCAGCAAGATTTAAAAGTCATATAGGATGGTGGTGAGTAGATAGGGCGGCACCTGGGCCCGTTTTTTTCCCATAAGAAATAGCATGGGGCCTTCCCCCTCCACTTTCCCTTTTAGGCCACGCCCCTTTGTCGACGTGCAGCCAATGGGAGCGCCCCATTTAGTCACGTGGTGTTGGGTGGGAGACATGAGTTGATAAGGTTTGAGGTTATGCTTAAGGTTTGAGGTTATGTCGCCTTCGGTCTCCAGTCCCCAGACTTGAGGTTATATCTATGGTTTGAGGTTATGATTTGTACAACGGCGTGCCCCAGGGGTGTGGGGTTCGTATGTGGGACCCTGCTATCGCCAAGCACGGGGCACGCCCCCCGCAAGGCCTACATCCATACGATGCATCCCGCGAACGCCGACTTGAGGTCGCGCACTGGAGGGGGTGGGGGGGGGGGGGCTTCCTCTGTGGCATGCCGCGTCGTCGCAAGGAAGGAACCCATCTAACGAGCGATAACCGATGATAACCGAGAATACCAACTGTCATACCAACTTAAATCTTTCATAATCCCTGTGATTTGATAATATACGGGTACCGATTGTGAAATAAATTTCGTGTCAATATACGAGGCCGTAAAATATTGAATCGTATGCGAGTGTAAATTCAAGATGGAGTCCGGCGTAACATGTACAGGAGGATCGGGGTAACAACGTGTACCGAGAGTTCAAAAATAAATTAAATATTATATTAAGGTAAACGGGTAAAACGTACATAGTCTAATTGTATTTCTCGATAAGTATGGAATAGATGTCGGGGGTGTGTAAGATAATAAAATAATATTAACTCTAGGTGACACTAGAATGTTTAAAAATCCATTTAGTTATTAATTCATTTGTTAATGCCTGGCGAAAAGGTGTAGGCGTTTTTATCAGCTAAAAATTGTAAGTCTGGCGATAAAACTTCTGCGGTCTTATTTAAACAAGGATGTGTATATTTTCACACACATAGGTAAATATCAGCATTAATTAACTACGAGCGATCACCGGCAGATGCCCAGTATGCATGACACACCCGACAAACAAGCCATGATGAACCAAATAAGAAGAGGAAAGTGGAGGAACACCTAGCACCTATTTTAAAAACACATATTTGGCTTGGTACAGAAACTTAGAGTAGATGTGACGATGATCTAAAGATACCTGTAATTTCCGTATCAGTCGTGTGTCACAAAGGCTACAACAGATGGCGCTCCAAACGTCAAATTAAAACTTACGAGCCGTGAACCAAGGTGTGCACTCACGTCGCTGCATCCCTAACAAAAGCCTCCGCAAGGTTTGGCTCCTCCTATCTCCGCAATCCCCCCTTCCCCCTCCCCCAACCGGCTAACCATTCTTATTAGTATGGCACGAATTAATTTTAATTACGAAATGTGGCAATTTAGCGCTAATTAATTTGAATTATCTGAATCATCGTATGTTGTCGGTGGTTGTCGTCATCGGTGTCGCGCGAGTTTTGAATTATTTGATTATTATATATTAATTACATTAAATATTTTTACTGAATTAGAGTCCATTCATTTTCGGTGTGTTTACAAAGCGAGAGATTAGCGCAGTGCGTCAACTGATAAGAACCGTTTTAAACGTTTGTATTAAATATATATTCTTACAACGGAAGAGTGGAAGAGCAACGAATGGCACACAAATGTGCGTTTTTTATCAACTAAAAATTGTCCTTTTTCAAACAAACAAAAATAATAAGAGGGAAAAATTTGATAACAGGTTCTACAAACGCAACAATTGGTCGCATCATAAATGACGATTGAGTAACCATACTTTTGATTGACATTTGAAGTAACATAACCTCAATATCATTTTACATTAGTTTTCAACCAAATCATTTTCAGTGTTGCCATGTGTAAATTACGCTGTTGGCGATTTGTTGTTTTATTAATTAACTGAGCATAAATTAAATTGATTGAAATTGAAACGCACATGCCCAACAACAAGGACATTATCATACAACTGATAAACAACAACTTCACTCTTAAAACAAACAATAAACAATCTAAAAATAGACTCCAGGAACTGATGGGCAAACATCTCATCAAAACACCCCGAACCCAACAACAGCTAACTACCACACCGAACACACAACGCACATACACCGAATCACACTACATAATCCTCTGAAGTTGAAAAGGAAACCCCAGACGACGAAGATATTGGCAAACAACTCACTAACAAGAAATACACTTATAGATACTGCAAACGCATCATAGCAAGAGCAACAGACATACCAACATCGATGATAAGAATTATAACTGGAGACATCGACTCGTTCGAAAGAATGACACATGACGGGGGACTGTATTACCTAAATAGGTTCTACAGGTTCATACCAAGCCCCCCACCCAAACCAATACCACAAGCATGCAGCAAGTGCTCCGCATACGATCACACAACCGAGGAATGCAGGAAAGGAAAAACATTCACCAAGTGTCAAGGACTACATGACGCAACTAAATGCGATTCGCCACAGCCACCGAAATAAAAGGCCTGCAACGCAGAGAACCACGCAGCGTGGTCACCCAGATGCCCAAAGAGACCGACAACACTCATAGAAGGCACCCCCAACATAATTATCAAAAACATAAATAAAAAAATCTACAGAATTGCCAAAGTCAACCACTCATAACAATAGAATCCATAACCCACTGACTATACACGACCATATCATTATCACATACAAGCATGACATAAATAACACACAGAACACTAACAGAGAAGAGATTCTCAAAAAGCTCCGCAAACGCTTTATAATTGACTATGACATTGACACACAGGCTGTATTTCCCGGATACAGAATGTATACAACCATGTTCGACAAACAAGCACCAGATAGCGTACCCCCGACAGAACCCTCAAATCATACCACACAAGCCATTATGCATGCACAGAACGACCGACTGACCTTCATATACGCAAACATCAACTGCTACAGTAACAAACGGACACTAATAAATAACTACATAGAGAATAACAACATTCAAGGTTGCCTTTTCGCAGAAACAAAGACCAAAACTGGGAAATCATACAAAAATAAGGACACATCAACATCAATGCACGCGGAGGACCCCTGGTACAGGTATCCTCCACACCACACGTAGAGCCAACCCGCCAGTACTGAACAACCCCACAAAATGATTGCCTCTACTTTGCGATCCCATTTGACAATGACAAACTTCACATCTTTCTGATATACATTTAACCACACTCACCGAGTGTGGTCCATGATCGAACAGAACATCGCCATAAAAGCACCCCATGAATAGATATTCGATTATCATTGGTGACTTTAATCTAAACCCCTAGAAGAGACGTCAACTATAAACGTTCATAAATAACTCTGACTTCAGAAGACAATACACACACACAACCAACACTCATCATGCCCAACAATAATGACACAACCCCAGGTATACTACATGCATACTGACAATCTAACAAATAATATAACATACATCAAAGTAACACCAGACCGTTGCTCAGATAACTTGGCTATTAAATTTACATTTCAACTAGACCGACCACGAACTGCCGAAACAATCAAGACAAAATTCATTCTCAAACTCACAAATACAAAAGCAGTAAATACATTCATGCTAACATACCTGAACGAAATCGAAAGAGAAGACATTGAACTACATCACCTAACGGAATTTTAGACAAAACTCACTAGCTCTATAATAAAACATAGCCCCTAAACAAAACAAAACATTTTACAAACACAAAGTACCTAAGTACATACTTACACTAATCAAGTACGAGTGACAAACGTGCCGAAAATACACTCTGACAAGGGGGCAGAAACACAAAAACCATATTGAATAGACTAAACAAAACCATACAGACAATGACACGGCAATAAAAGGCACACTCATGGTTCGAAGTATGCAAATAAATTGAGAGAGACCGAGGAACAACCTATTGGACTAAAATTAAACGACAGACAAAATACAAAAAGACGTCACGTACAGCTACACTCCAACAAGATATTAAAAAAAACATACGACAGACGAACATAAGGCATACGCCTTCGCAAACCACCTCACATCTGCTTTCACCCCCATCGACGACCCTATATAACAACGATAACCCCACAAACGTGAACGACTGGTACGATAGACATTGTAACCAAAACACAGTGGGATAGGTATCCTCCATACCGCACGTAGAGCCACCCCGCCAGTACCGAACAACCCACAAAATGATTGCCTCTACTTTACGATCCCATTTGACAATGACAAACTTCACATCTTTCTGATATACATTTCAACCACACACACCAATCGAACAGAACATCGCCATAAAAGCACCCAATGAATAGATATTCGATTATCATTGGTGACTTTAACCTACACCCCTAGAAGAGACGTCAACTACAAACATTCATAAATAACTCTGACTTCAGAAGACAATACACACACAACCAACACTCATCATGCCCAACAATAATGACACCACCCCGGATATACTACATACATACTGACAATCCAACAAATAATATAAGAGACATCGAAGTAACACCATACCTTTGCTCAGATCACTTGGCTGTTAAATTTACATTTAAACTAGACCGAACACCAACTGCCGAAACAATCAAGACAAAAATCAATCTCAAACTCACAAATACAAAGGCAGCAAATACATTCATGCCGACATACTTGAACGAAATCGAAAGAGAAGACATAGAACTACATCGCCTAACGGAATTTCAGACAAAACTCACCAGCTCTATAATAAAACATAGCCCCCAAACAAACGGAACATTTTACAAACACAGACTACCTAAGTACATACTTACACTAATCAAGTACAAGTGACAAACGTGCAGAGAATACACTCTGACAGGAGGCAGAAACACAAAAACAATAATGAATAGACTAAACAAAACCATACAGACAATGACACGGCAATAAAAGTCACATAAATGGCTCAAGTATACAAAGAAATTGAGAGAGGCCGAGGAACAACCTATTGGACTAACATTAAACGACAGACAAAATACAAAAAGACATCACGTACACCTACACTCCTACAAGATATTAAAAAGAGATACGACAGACGAACATACGGCATACGCCTTCGCAAACCACTCCACATCTGCTTTCACTCCCATCGGCGCCCCTACATATATCAACGATAACTCCACAAACGTGAACGACTGGTACGACAGACATTTTAACCAAAACACAGACAATAAGGAACCGCCAAACATAACAGAAGACGAATACTATGACATACTAGATACAGGTAAAACACCGCCCCGGACAAGATCTTACCACAAAACAACTTCTTCGAAGCCTATCATACGAAATACATAAACACATAATATCTATTATTTCATGATAAAATAACTTAATATTTAAACAGACTTAAATCATACTAGTTGCTGATTAAAATATTCTTAAAATGTAGTAACGTATGAGACGCTGTGTTACACATGTGAGACGCTGTGAGACAGCTATAAGACACCTCTGAGACAGCTGTGAGACACCTGTGAGACAGCTGTGAGACACCTGTGAGATACCCGTGAGACACCTGTTGGTGGTGGTGGTGCTGTTGCTGGTGTGGAGGTGGTGTTGGTGCTGTTGCTGGTGTGGAGGTGGTGGCGGTGCTGTTGTTGGTGTGGAGGTGGTGCTGGTGATGGTGCTGATGCTGGTGATGGTGGTGATGGTGGTGCTGGTGTGGAGGTGTTTTTATTTATTATCTTGTACTTTTGACATATTGTATGTATATTTAAATATTATTGTACATATTTTTAATGATTTTTCTTTATTTAATATGTTGTCCTCTCTATGCACTATGGAGGGGGTGAATAAAATAAAGTTTTTTACATTGTATTATTATTTTTATTACCATATAAAATATTCATTACATAGTTGTACAGTACTTTAACATTTCTATATTACAAGCTACATTCTGATAGTATAACGGATATTACCATATAAAATATCCATTACATACTCGTGACGGAGGGGCAGAGGGGGTGGTGGTGTTGGTGATGGCAGCGGGGCGGAGGGGCTGGTATATGTTGGGGGTAGCAGAGGGGCGGCGGGGCGGTGTGGCTTCGGGAGGGGCGGAGGGGCTGGTTGGGCTTCGGGAGGGGCGGGGGATGTTGGTGGTAGCGGAGGGGCTTCAGGAGGGGCTGGTGATGTTGATGGTGGTGAAAGGGCGGTGGGGCTTCGGGTGGGTACTGCGGTGCTTCGGGAGGGTACGGAGGGGCTTCGGGAGGGTCCACATACTAGCGCCCAATTGTAAGCTAAAAATTAGGCCTAATTTACCACCAACATCCCCCGCTACCACCAACATCCCCCGAACAGCACCACCACCACCTCCACACCAGCAACAGCACCACCACCACCAACAGGTGTCTCACGGGTATCTCACAGGTGTCTCACAGCTGTCTCAGAGGTGTCTTATAGCTGTCTCACAGCGTCTCACATGTGTAACACAGCGTCTCATACGTTACTACATTTTAAGAATATTTTAATCAGCAACTAGTATGATTTAAGTCTGTTTAAATATTAAGTTATTTTATCATGAAATAATAGATATTATGTGTTTATGTATTTCGTATGATAGGCTTCGATGAAGTTGTTTTGTGGTAAGATCTTGTCCGGGGCGGTGTTTTACCTGTATCTAGTATGTCATAGTATTCGTCTTCTGTTATGTTTGGCGGTTCCTTATTGTCTGTGTTTTGGTTAAAATGTCTGTCGTACCAGTCGTTCACGTTTGTGGAGTTATCGTTGATATATGTAGGGGCGCCGATGGGAGTGAAAGCAGATGTGGAGTGGTTTGCGAAGGCGTATGCCGTATGTTCGTCTGTCGTATCTCTTTTTAATATCTTGTAGGAGTGTAGGTGTACGTGATGTCTTTTTGTATTTTGTCTGTCGTTTAATGTTAGTCCAATAGGTTGTTCCTCGGCCTCTCTCAATTTCTTTGTATACTTGAGCCATTTATGTGACTTTTATTGCCGTGTCATTGTCTGTATGGTTTTGTTTAGTCTATTCATTATTGTTTTTGTGTTTCTGCCTCCTGTCAGAGTGTATTCTCTGCACGTTTGTCACTTGTACTTGATTAGTGTAAGTATGTACTTAGGTAGTCTGTGTTTGTAAAATGTTCCGTTTGTTTGGGGGCTATGTTTTATTATAGAGCTGGTGAGTTTTGTCTGAAATTCCGTTAGGCGATGTAGTTCTATGTCTTCTCTTTCGATTTCGTTCAAGTATGTCGGCATGAATGTATTTGCTGCCTTTGTATTTGTGAGTTTGAGATTGATTTTTGTCTTGATTGTTTCGGCAGTTGGTGTTCGGTCTAGTTTAAATGTAAATTTAACAGCCAAGTGATCTGAGCAAAGGTATGGTGTTACTTCGATGTCTCTTATATTATTTGTTGGATTGTCAGTATGTATGTAGTATATCCGGGGTGGTGTCATTATTGTTGGGCATGATGAGTGTTGGTTGTGTGTGTATTGTCTTCTGAAGTCAGAGTTATTTATGAATGTTTGTAGTTGACGTCTCTTCTAGGGGTGTAGGTTAAAGTCACCAATGATAATCGAATATCTATTCATTGGGTGCTTTTATGGCGATGTTCTGTTCGATTGGTGTGTGTGGTTGAAATGTATATCAGAAAGATGTGAAGTTTGTCATTGTCAAATGGGATCGTAAAGTAGAGGCAATCATTTTGTGGGTTGTTCGGTACTGGCGGGGTGGCTCTACGTGCGGTATGGAGGATACCTATCCCACTGTGTTTTGGTTACAATGTCTATCGTACCAGTCGTTCACGTTTGTGGGGTTATCGTTGTTATATAGGGTCGTCGATGGGGGTGAAAGCAGATGTGAGGTGGTTTGCGAAGGCGTATGCCTTATGTTCGTCTGTCGTATGTTTTTTTTAATATCTTGTTGGAGTGTAGCTGTACGTGACGTCTTTTTGTATTTTGTCTGTCGTTTAATTTTAGTCCAATAGGTTGTTCCTCGGTCTCTCTCAATTTATTTGCATACTTCGAACCATGAGTGTGCCTTTTATTGCCGTGTCATTGTCTGTATGGTTTTGTTTAGTCTATTCAATATGGTTTTTGTGTTTCTGCCCCCTTGTCAGAGTGTATTTTCGGCACGTTTGTCACTCGTACTTGATTAGTGTAAGTATGTACTTAGGTACTTTGTGTTTGTAAAATGTTTTGTTTTGTTTAGGGGCTATGTTTTATTATAGAGCTAGTGAGTTTTGTCTAAAATTCCGTTAGGTGATGTAGTTCAATGTCTTCTCTTTCGATTTCGTTCAGGTATGTTAGCATGAATGTATTTACTGCTTTTGTATTTGTGAGTTTGAGAATGAATTTTGTCTTGATTGTTTCGGCAGTTCGTGGTCGGTCTAGTTGAAATGTAAATTTAATAGCCAAGTTATCTGAGCAACGGTCTGGTGTTACTTTGATGTATGTTATATTATTTGTTAGATTGTCAGTATGCATGTAGTATACCTGGGGTTGTGTCATTATTGTTGGGCATGATGAGTGTTGGTTGTGTGTGTGTATTGTCTTCTGAAGTCAGAGTTATTTATGAACGTTTATAGTTGACGTCTCTTCTAGGGGTTTAGATTAAAGTCACCAATGATAATCGAATATCTATTCATGGGGTGCTTTTATGGCGATGTTCTGTTCGATCATGGACCACACTCGGTGAGTGTGGTTAAATGTATATCAGAAAGATGTGAAGTTTGTCATTGTCAAATGGGATCGCAAAGTAGAGGCAATCATTTTGTGGGGTTGTTCAGTACTGGCGGGTTGGCTCTACGTGTGGTGTGGAGGATACCTGTACCAGGGGTCCTCCGCGTGCATTGATGTTGATGTGTCCTTATATTTGTATGATTTCCCAGTTTTGGTCTTTGTTTCTGCGAAAAGGCAACCTTGAATGTTGTTATTCTCTATGTAGTTATTTATTAGTGTCCGTTTGTTACTGTAGCAGTTGATGTTTGCGTATATGAAGGTCAGTCGGTCGTTCTGTGCATGCATAATGGCTTGTGTGGTATGATTTGAGGGTTCTGTCGGGGGTACGCTATCTGGTGCTTGTTTGTCGAACATGGTTGTATACATTCTGTATCCGGGAAATACAGCCTGTGTGTCAATGTCATAGTCAATTATAAAGCGTTTGCGGAGCTTTTTGAGAATCTCTTCTCTGTTAGTGTTCTGTGTGTTATTTATGTCATGCTTGTATGTGATAATGATATGGTCGTGTATAGTCAGTGGGTTATGGATTCTATTGTTATGAGTGGTTGACTTTGGCAATTCTGTAGATTTTTTTATTTATGTTTTTGATAATTATGTTGGGGGTGCCTTCTATGAGTGTTGTCGGTCTCTTTGGGCATCTGGGTGACCACGCTGCGTGGTTCTCTGCGTTGCAGGCCTTTTATTTCGGTGGCTGTGGCGAATCGCATTTAGTTGCGTCATGTAGTCCTTGACACTTGGTGAATGTTTTTCCTTTCCTGCATTCCTCGGTTGTGTGATCGTATGCGGAGCACTTGCTGCATGCTTGTGGTATTGGTTTGGGTGGGGGGCTTGGTATGAACCTGTAGAACCTATTTAGGTAATACAGTCCCCCGTCATGTGTCATTCTTTCGAACGAGTCGATGTCTCCAGTTATAATTCTTATCATCGATGTTGGTATGTCTGTTGCTCTTGCTATGATGCGTTTGCAGTATCTATAAGTGTATTTCTTGTTAGTGAGTTGTTTGCCAATATCTTCGTCGTCTGGGGTTTCCTTTTCAACTTCAGAGGATTATGTAGTGTGATTCGGTGTATGTGCGTTGTGTGTTCGGTGTGGTAGTTAGCTGTTGTTGGGTTCGGGGTGTTTTGATGAGATGTTTGCCCATCAGTTCCTGGAGTCTATTTTTAGATTGTTTATTGTTTGTTTTAAGAGTGAAGTTGTTGTTTATCAGTTGTATGATAATGTCCTTGTTGTTGGGCATGTGCGTTTCAATTTCAATCAATTTAATTTATGCTCAGTTAATTAATAAAACAACAAATCGCCAACAGCGTAATTTACACATGGCAACACTGAAAATGATTTGGTTGAAAACTAATGTAAAATGATATTGAGGTTATGTTACTTCAAATGTCAATCAAAAGTATGGTTACTCAATCGTCATTTATGATGCGACCAATTGTTGCGTTTGTAGAACCTGTTATCAAATTTTTCCCTCTTATTATTTTTGTTTGTTTGAAAAAGGACAATTTTTAGTTGATAAAAAACGCACATTTGTGTGCCATTCGTTGCTCTTCCACTCTTCCGTTGTAAGAATATATATTTAATACAAACGTTTAAAACGGTTCTTATCAGTTGACGCACTGCGCTAATCTCTCGCTTTGTAAACACACCGAAAATGAATGGACTCTAATTCAGTAAAAATATTTAATGTAATTAATATATAATAATCAAATAATTCAAAACTCGCGCGACACCGATGACGACAACCACCGACAACATACGATGATTCAGATAATTCAAATTAATTAGCGCTAAATTGCCACATTTCGTAATTAAAATTAATTCGTGCCATACTAATAAGAATGGTTAGCCGGTTGGGGGAGGGGGAAGGGGGGATTGCGGAGATAGGAGGAGCCAAACCTTGCGGAGGCTTTTGTTAGGGATGCAGCGACGTGAGTGCACACCTTGGTTCACGGCTCGTAAGTTTTAATTTGACGTTTGGAGCGCCATCTGTTGTAGCCTTTGTGACACACGACTGATACGGAAATTACAGGTATCTTTAGATCATCGTCACATCTACTCTAAGTTTCTGTACCAAGCCAAATATGTGTTTTTAAAATAGGTGCTAGGTGTTCCTCCACTTTCCTCTTCTTATTTGGTTCATCATGGCTTGTTTGTCGGGTGTGTCATGCATACTGGGCATCTGCCGGTGATCGCTCGTAGTTAATTAATGCTGATATTTACCTATGTGTGTGAAAATATACACATCCTTGTTTAAATAAAACCGCAGAAGTTTTATCGCCAGACTTACAATTTTTAGCTGATAAAAACGCCTACACCTTTTCGCCAGGCATTAACAAATGAATTAATAACTAAATGGATTTTTAAACATTCTAGTGTCACCTAGAGTTAATATTATTTTATTATCTTACACACCCCCGACATCTATTCCATACTTATCGAGAAATACAATTAGACTATGTACGTTTTACCCGTTTACCTTAATATAATATTTAATTTATTTTTGAACTCTCGGTACACGTTGTTACCCCGATCCTCCTGTACATGTTACGCCGGACTCCATCTTGAATTTACACTCGCATACGATTCAATATTTTACGGCCTCGTATATTGACACGAAATTTATTTCACAATCGGTACCCGTATATTATCAAATCACAGGGATTATGAAAGATTTAAGTTGGTATGACAGTTGGTATTCTCGGTTATCATCGGTTATCTCTCGGTTATCGCTCGTTAGATGGGTTCCTTCCTTGCGACGACGCGGCATGCCACAGAGGAAGCCCCCCCCCCCCCCACCCCCTCCAGTGCGCGACCTCAAGTCGGCGTTCGCGGGATGCATCGTATGGATGTAGGCCTTGCGGGGGGCGTGCCCCGTGCTTGGCGATAGCAGGGTCCCACATACGAACCCCACACCCCTGGGGCACGCCGTTGTACAAATCATAACCTCAAACCATAGATATAACCTCAAGTCTGGGGACTGGAGACCGAAGGCGACATAACCTCAAACCTTAAGCATAACCTCAAACCTTATCAACTCATGTCTCCCACCCAACACCACGTGACTAAATGGGGCGCTCCCATTGGCTGCACGTCGACAAAGGGGCGTGGCCTAAAAGGGAAAGTGGAGGGGGAAGGCCCCATGCTATTTCTTATGGGAAAAAAACGGGCCCAGGTGCCGCCCTATCTACTGTGGTGTGAAAATCATCAATCATGTTAAGGGCCGGCCACTTCAAGCGCGCATTTTAAACCTTTCAGCCGAAGATCTGGGTATGGATCACTCCTACCTCTTGGTGCACACAGAAGTGCGGTGGCTATCATGGGGAAAATTTTAGCCAGATGGTTTGAACTAAAAGATGCACTGGTGGTCACATTTACAAAACTGGTTACTATTTATCCAACAAGTAACTGATGTCCATTGGCTGCTTAAATTGGGATACCTTTCCGACATATTTGAAAAACTAAATGATACTGCCACTTCAAGGGAAAGAAGGAGCACAATTGGAGAAAATTAAAGCGTTGCAGAAAATAATTACATCTTTTAAAGTGTGTTTTGAGAGCAGAGACATTGAGGAAAGACAACTTTCCTCGGATGCAAGAATTTTCAAAACAAATCAGATCAACCTTCAAACTAACTTCCTCGAAATTGTTATTGCCCACTTGCAAGGTTTGGAAAGAAGCATATTTGATTATTTTCCCGACATTGACTCTGATGACATCTGCAGCTGGATGATGAACCTGTTTTCCTGCGGCCCGAAACATAAACCTGCTGGAATGACAAATTAAATTTTTCAAACACTGCTTGAGAACAGCGAAGACAGCGGTTTAAAACAGAAATACCGTGAAGGAAACCAAGAAGCGTTCTGCATGCAGCTATATACAGAAAACAATGGTGTTGGTGAGGCTGCAGTAAAAAGATGTCATTTCACGTCAACTTATTTTTGTGAGTCTACATGCTCAACATATGCTTACATAAAAAACAGACACAGGAATAAACTTTCTGGGTCAAAGGTGATTTGAGGGTTAAATTAACTAACTTCCGATAAACATAAACAAAATAATGGAAAATTCTTCAAAACAGTTTTATTCGTCACATTAAAGACAACTGAGCATTAAATTTGCACTGTTTTTTTTTATTCCTTTCCAAAATATTCAAACCGCTTTAAGGGTAGGTGTGCCGCGATTTCTTTTAGCCCGACAAGGGTGCCGCGGCGAAATAAGTTTGAGAACCGCTGCCATACAGCAACTCAATGGGTATAATAAAAGAAAAACTCAAGGCAGCAACTATCCAACATTGGAGAGAAGCTGCCGGTATGAGACAATCTAAACTCTTCATAAGACAACCCTCAGAAAGGTTGGCCAGAGAGTTATTAAAACTCCCCAAAAGATAACTTTGGACCTAGCTAGTTGGGCCCCTAATAGGACCCAGCAGACTAGGAAAACACCTACACAAGATAGGCATTGCTCAAAATGAACAATGCAGGATGTGTGAAGCGGACAAAGACTAGGCCTTTCACGTCTTATGCGAATGCAGAGCGATAAACGCTATGAGGCAGCGGCACTTTGAGAACCCTGCATAGCAACAAAGATGGCTAGTTACTCCACACCCAATTTTTTTTTTTTTAATACTAGACTTTTGCAAAGAAACGGGACTCATGGGTGACTGTTAAGTCTACAGGGGATAGTACAGAAGTACTATAGAGGCCAAAGTGCTGAAGGGCGTGAACCCACGCAAGAAAAAAAAAACAAGATCTAAAATTAATGGGACACAGAGTGGCGACGTATAGTGTTCTATAGTTACGCATGTATTAATAACTGATAATGCTGAAAATACAACGCTTGAATTTTCACAAAAATACCACGAACAAATGCTCGGTGTAAGAATTTCAAATCCCAAACAGATCGCAGCGATGACCGTTGCGATGGTGGTATTTATCGGTTGCTTGCACAAACAATCTAGTCGGCCGCTAATAAAAACATAACCCGAAATATCAGGGTGTCCCAAGTACAACTACGTACATAAATGTGGTTTGCTGTTTGAAAGATACAGTGATCTAAATAAATATAGGTATTTAAACTGTATATAGTCGAAATCAGGAGAGATGTCTCATGACTCATTCTAAACGAATGTTTAATGCAGGAATAAATGCAAAATCGGTGTCGCTATATTACCCTAAACCGCTGAAGTAAAGTGAGAGAGTAAATGTCCGATATGTCTGCTGTACGTTTTAAATGAAACCCGTGAAAACGTATGTCTTCGTTAATTCATTGAATCTGTCAGTGTCGCCCTTAACCTAACATTCACGCGTTTGCAGAATGTCTCAGTTAAAGAACAAATCGTTAAAAAGCCAATCGCAAATCATATTAATGAATGTGCTTAATTATTTTAACATGGAACGTGATCAAAATGGACCAGTTTTACCTCTTACATCGATAATTAAGGTAAATATAAAATGCTATTGATTTATGTATGCAAGCCATATAATTATAACCATTAGAGAACTGCAGAAGCATGTGGTGTTACTGAAAAGACAGTAACACGTACAAAAGCTCGTTTTGCTGCTGCTCAAGCAGTCGGCCAATCCACTCCGCAGTCTCCGCAGAAAAATAGGCGACGTCTCAGGTCAAAATCTGTGGATGTCGACGATCACATCAAGGATTTAGTAAGACGTAAAATTTATGAATTGCACTCAAAAAGTATGTTAATTAACGCCATTATAAATAATTAAAAGTGTAATAAGTAAATATATATTATTTTAGTGACGCCCATCACAGTATCTTCATTACAGCAGGCTTTACAAGCAGATGTGTTTAAATTTAGTGTCTCAAGCTTAACAAGGTTGTTACATTCGCTCGAGTTTCAATATAAGATCGATAATGGCCGAAGAAGACTTCTTGAAGAGGAATATGTAGCAGCAAGTCGTGCAAGATTTCTAAGGGAATATTTTCCTAATAAAAATAGCACACAGTATGATCCAGTGTTTCTTGACGTCACGTGGATATTTAGTCGCGGGTCATCACATCGAATGTGGCATGATCAAGATAAAAAAAATACGAGAAAGAAACAAATTGGTGAAGGAATACGGTAAGCTAACTTACTTCATTATGTTTGTTAATAAATGAAATAATTATTCTCCATTTTAGGTTTATTGTTCTGAGTGCTGGCAATAAAGATGGATTTATTCCCAATTCATCGCTGATATTCTCGTCAAAATGTAAAACTGCAGATTTAAATATGAACACAGAATTGTTCCAAAAATGGTTTGTGGACCAACTTTTGCGCAATTTAAGCGAGCCAAGTGTCATCATTCTTGACAATATTGCCTCATATCATTCCACGGTTGTGGAAAAATTGCCAACAGCTTCATGGAACAAAGAGGATTTGTGTAGTTTCTTAACAAAACATAGTATCATACATTCGACTGAAATGCTAAAAGTAGAACTGTTACAGTTAGCAAAACCAGTAAATGTACAAAAACGCTACCAAATCGATGAATTGGCTAACAAATGGGGACATACCGTACTGCGCCTTCCACCATATCATTGTCAATTCAACCCCATAGAACTTGTATGGGAAAATTGCAAAACATTTTATAACAAAAATATTGGCAGTGAAGGATAAGGTGATGAGCAAGTGCTTGCAATGTGGGAACGGGCCTTGCAACAAGTGACTGGCGAAAATTGGAGCAACTGCATTCAACATGCGGAGAAAGAAATGTGTGTATGGTGGGATATTCAAAAACGATATGACCAGGTGCAAGAACCAATTATTATTAATATAGGAGATAATAATGAAAGTACTGGCAGTAGTAATGAGGATAGTGACACTGATAGTAACAAAGAGAATACAAACATTTGAACATAGTCTAGCAACAATTAATTATAACCACTGTATTTTATATTCCTGCAGGAATTCGCCTGATTAGTTTCGGTTAAAAAAAATTATAAAAATTATATTCAGTTCAGTGAACTGTAAGTAGATCTATCTACAAAAATCAAATTTTGCGATTTGTTTATTAAAATTGAATGTACAATTATTTATTATTTCGTCTTTACGTACTTAAACACACATAACCTACACAGCGAAATTATAGCATTGGAGATTTGACATTAACGCGATACAAATGAACTAATTCGTAGGCCTAATTGGCCGGGTGCATTTTTGCGCAACCAAACATCTGGCCGACCGCGTGCGTATAAGTGTAGATACACGTTCAAGAAAATTTGAACCATACTCATATTCCAAATGTATGAGTCATGAGATACCTCTCGTGATTACGAGTATATTTAGCTTCTTGTTTATTCAGCTTTACTAGATGACTCAATCAATTCATTATATTCCCTTCCAAAATATAATTCGTGGTGTTCTCAAAAATTGATAATGAGAACACCACTTGTTATATTACCCCTGGAAATTCTACGTTGCCATGATATTATTACACCAGAAACGTCAAAGTCAAGAAAACCCTTTTTTTTTACGTCAACAATGGATTTGGAGATATCACTCAACGAGAAATTGACGAAAATATCATTAGAAGTGTACCCAAAAACATGGAGAAGAGCAAGAATAGTGTCTGGAGACAGTTTATGTCATTTTGTACCATATTGTGTAATATCCGAACTTTTATTTCAGCATTTATTTCATTTTCATTTGATAAATATTCCCAAAATAGCACTTCTGCTTAAAAATTAACCGGAAAATTTCCATTCAAGCTTGTTGTCTAATTATTAACAAGCTTTCATGAAAATTATCGGTAATATTTAAGCACTCGTGGTATTACCCCCAAAAATTTAAGCTGATCAACATAGAGAGAGGAAATAAACTCATTGAAGCATGTCCCTTTGATTTCATTTTAACACTTTAAACTACATACTTATTGGTAACTATGCAGCAACATTCTTTTCGTTTGATTAATTTGCCAGTATAGTATCACCTTACCTATGCGAGTGGCTCACTGGGAGTGTGTGGGATTTGAGTGGAAGGTCCCTAGTTCAAACCCGGGAATCAAAAACTGGCATTTAGATCTTCTCTTTCTCATCATAAGGTATGATATCTGCTCCGGAATACTTCTCTACACCAGAGATTTGCAGCTGTCATTAATCAGTAAATGCCACGCATGACGTGAAACACATAACACTAATGCATGTGAGTAAGAAGAATAATGCAACACAACATGTTGGATTAATAGCAACTCTCATCTCTTAAAACATTAGCTTAATGTCTGTATTGATACTATGGTAACTAGTTAATGAAATGAAAATAAATGAAGTGTAATTATCATTACTTACTCTTGGAGTTTGACATGGATCCTGGCGACTTTGCTGGTGTACTCTGCCGCCTGCCTGGAGCTGTCTTGAATGATGGAGATCTCAGCAGCCTGATGGAAGAGCTGGAGGGCATCTCTGGGGTGCTGCGCCTCCAGGATTTTGGCAGCCTTGTCAAGTGACGAAGCAGCAGACTCGGCACTGCCGTTCGTCTGGTAAAGGCTGGCAGCCCTTTGTGCCATGTCCATGACTTCGCGCAGGTCCCCAAGCTCTTTGCAGACTAGGACGGCCTGGTCAATTGCCTTTGCAGCATAGAAGCCACTGAAAATGATTGCAAAAATTAAATGAGACAATAAACTGACAGATAATAATAATCAATACAGTAGAGTAGAGTGTCGGTAATACATACTAATCGAACCGAAGGTGGTTCGGATAATCAAATATTGCTGCTAAATAGTTGAAAATACGAGTAATTCATACTGAAAATAAGACACCTGCATACCAAAACTCAAAACCAATAGATTTCAATATACTCAATATTAAAATTCTTAATAAAATATACTACTATACAAATACGCTCCGAATATAATTTATTTTTTCATGAAATTTCTGAAACGTGTCAATTTTGAATTAAAGGGGGGCAACTTTTGGTAGGCAATTGATCACCAATTGTTAACCCCCTTGCCACAGGGTAGGTAAGTCTATTTTTATAAATTGGAGTAGGGGTTAAATAAGCTCATTTGAAAGCTTATTTAATTTGCAATACATCGGTATATTCCTTTTTAAAATCTGTCAATTAGTTTCCAAGAAATAATTTATTTAGGTGAGCAAAGTCGAAAATAAACAGACATTCTACCAACAAAAATGTATCCAGCAACAAAAGTACAAAGTAAGAAACATTGAAGAGCGTTTTGATATTTTTATAGGGATTATTTTGATTGAAAACGAGAGCTGCAGCTATGGAGAAATCATTGTTTTTAAATTAAAGCTTGGTACTGTCAAATGGACAGTTTCGTAAGGACAATTGTTTCTCACAAGGTATATTGTCAAACTTTATAATGTTCAGTTTAACATTATAATGCCGTACCTTGGCGCACTATTTTAGGTTATATCATTTGTTGAATTTATTGTACCTCTGCCTTGATTTGACTAGCACCAGTGTTGCAAAAGCAGCATCTGCTGCTGTTTCTGCATCAGAATCAATGTTTTCTTCGTCACTCATTTTATACAAAAAGTACTGACAGAACTCAAAGTGACTTCAAAACCTACTGATTTTGTTTTGGAAAATATTATTTACATTAAAAATAGCTAATAATTGATAGTAGATAAGTATTGTACAATATACATATCGTAACATCATATTACAACACTCAATGGCTTATAACAATGGCGATACTCGTCATTTTGCCATATCGTATCATAATATGATATGGTACAATAATAACATCGTATATAACTATTAATTCACTAGTGCATTCCCTACTGCTAATAGGTGTATAACGACAGATTAAAACGTCAGAATTGAATATGAATAAATAAAATTGAAAATATAAGGGTGATTTTCACCAAACGCTATTTTTAACGTCCTATATGTTTTACCATGTCCAAGTGTACAGTTAGCTTGTAAAATAGCTTAAAATATTTAGAATGACTTTTCTGCTAAGGTTTCTTCTGCGTAATTCTTGTGAATTATCTTGAAAATATTATCGAAGGCAAGAAATTTCATCTCCGTAAGGCGTACCCAAGCCGTTTTAATTATGAAATGTTAAATTTTACAGGTAAATATAATCATATGTTTTGTGAATATAAAGGCACTACAAGTAATGTACTATTAATAAGGCTGTTATACCATTCATTGCATCAGAGGTATGTTCAAGATTTTATCGGTTTCAGAAAATAAAGACATATTTAATTATTATTCTAATTGCATAATTATTATCATCACGATTTCACTTTCGAATTTACTAATTGATGTGACACCAT
Source organism: Othius punctulatus (assembly GCA_951805005.1). Classification (NCBI taxonomy): domain Eukaryota; kingdom Metazoa; phylum Arthropoda; class Insecta; order Coleoptera; family Staphylinidae; genus Othius; species Othius punctulatus. The sequence goes on along the minus strand of OX638138.1, from coordinate 66,216,448 downwards.
GGTTACAACTGCTTTTTGTCGCTGTCAAAATAAACATTAGTAATGCAATCTTTCAAACCTGAAATTGCAATTCCTCGCAAATTCAAATTAGAAACTGATGAAGACTCCACGTGTGAAGATGTATTTGGCTGCACAACTGTCAGAAATAGAGACAACAACTAATCTCACGCCAACTCACGGCACAACACAGCAACACAAAACAACACCAAGAACAATCGCCACGGATGTACATACGAAAGAAAAACGTAATTCAGATTTATACAGTTTCATGAAGTTTCGATAAAAACGAAATAGTTGTCACTTTTCATTCTGTACGTTGTAACTTATATTAAATAAACCGTTCTATCCATCACCCGTTTCCCACATTACTTACAGCTCTGTCTAACAACAAATTCTTTGGTAAGTTCATTGTAATTAATTTCAGCTGAAAATTGGTTTTCAATGTCTCGACAAGTGTTGACAAGGACATATCATACTTATTATATACATATACATATGATTTTACATACAGGATACAGTTATGGCTTACCTACTAGCCAACTTTTATGAATGTAAACAAATGTTTAATAGCCTGAAACCGGTAAAATATTTTAATTACTTTTCAATTCACATATTTTAACATGTACCTGGATTTTGTCTCAAGTGCGTGATTATCTATAAAAATATAGCGAAATAAACAACAAATACTGCTCTCCGTGAAACACTGTAAAGGTACAACCATAAAGACCCAAATTTGGTACTCTGGTGTCTACTCAAGCAGCAGCTACAGCAGTGTTGGAGATGTTTCCGATAAAGAAGACGCTGAAGTAGAAAGTACCGATGAAAACTAACCTTTTAAAGCTCAGGTTAATGATTTCGTTGTAGTACAAATGTAAAGGAAAAGTCAGTAGAATATTTTGTTGCTCTAATAGAAGTATTAGATGATTATGGCATAATAAAATATATGAAACGAGTATTTGGACAAAAAATGTTTATATTTCCAGAAAATAATTTTATCATATAAACAACTGACATACTCAAACTTGACGTTTATTGTGTTTAAGATTTATATTTTCTTTTAAATCTTAAAGACTGAATGTCTTTTTTTTTAAAGACTAAAAGAAGAAGTTGTTGATGAATGTTTTGATTAAAACCTTCATAGTTTTTGTCATAGAATCGAGTCTGCAATAAAAAATAGGGGTTCCCATTTAATATTTCATAATTTTCTAATTTGGTCTAATTTTAGTATCAGTAAATGGGCCCCCTCAATTATATTAACTTTCACTTGGAACATTTCTTCTTACGATGCTTATTTTTTGAGATATTTCCATGTCTTTATTTAAATGGACCACCTGGTATATTAATATGAACCGTTGGTGATAATCACCCATAAAACACACGAGTTAACGATTTAAGGATGTTTATCACTGAAATAAATTAGCCCAATAAATTACTCTAAAAAACATCCACTTGACTAACTTGATACATAAATATCTATTAAAACGCGTTAATACAATTTGATATTTGGCTGTTAATGCCATTTCTCTATTCTTATTGTCACATATTATACTATATAAGAACATCATTTAATAAAGTAGAAACTTTACCTTCTATTTTGTTTGTGGCAATCGGCAGCTTTCATCAAACAGTCCCTGCACTGCTCGAATGATTTTGCATTCCGGAAGCATGTTGCTGAAAATTATAACATTAGGTAAAAATATTTTTTTAAACGAATGGCTGAAGTAATAAAAAGGCAATCTTCTATGTTTGCACCACAATCTACAACATTCTACAAGCAGCAGAAATAGTTTTTCTTATAAGCCTGTATCTGGCTGAGGAGCGGTAGGGATTATTATTATTATTTCCAGATGCGATGGATTTTGATAACAGAATATAAAATAGAAGCATTTTACTGATATGTTAATGGACACAATTATCTTGTTTTCATTTTTATACAGAACATAGCCCAGCGCTTTGGTGGGTGGGGCCACAACGGCTCGAGTATATTATTAGGAGTTACATTTTAGCTAAATGCAAAACTAATTACATGTAATGCAAATATCTTAGTTTATTGTTAAATATGCCCAAGTTATTGTATTCTTAACTCTCCGTCTAGTGCAATTGACCTCGCAGATTATTGTTGTTTAATTCTCAACATATTTCTCGTTCCAGTAAAGTGCGACTAGTTCTTTGAACTCGTGGAATTATTAACAAGAAGCTTTCATGAAAATTATCAGAAATTTTTAAGCAATCATGATATTACCCCCTATTCACCCAACCAGCCTTCTATTAGTGATCATTTTTGTTACTAGCAAAAGTATAATATAAACAATAATGTCAATCATTTTCCATTCTACACAATGAAGTAAGAAAGAATTATATTCATAAATCCTATTTGTAATACCAAAAGCATGAAGTGCATTTCCGATATTTTGCTATGGCGCCAAAGCAAGAATTCAATCGTTTATTTCAGAAACCAGTCAACAGACATTTTTATGATTTTTTGTTTTACGGAATCATTATCTCATACTGCGAACCCATATTTTTCTGCATTATCCATTCAACTGTTATTCCAATTTATGGCATATTATTTACAGTGAATATTGCGTTTAGTGTTGGAATATTTGACGTGTGCATCCTCAGGAACATTCTCTGCTCCATTGGTAATTTCATTCAATACATTCCTTCGTTTATGCACTTTTATCATAGCGACTGCTTGTGTCAATTTTTGGTTCTGGAGTACTCAGACGTAAGTATTTCAGTATTCACGCTCCATATCGCAGTCGATCAAAAATTTTAAATATACCACTTTACCTCAGTTTCATTTCACATTCATTCAAGTTATGTCAATGTCTGCTTCAAAGGTGCTAATGACCCGAACGGATTAGACACAATTGCTCAAATGACACTAATCTACCGTTCTGAGATTAAGTAATTTAGTTAGGTTTATAGATGTAATCCTTATTATGTACTTTATTTATTCTTTATCTATAGTAAGAACCAGGCAATTTTGTATTCTATATGAAAATATAATCCAAGTAAATTAGAACAATATCGCTAACATAATGGCAGAAGGTTGTATGTAACATTTCCTTTAAATTTTGTACCTATTTACATAGGAATATTCTTGTAACTCCAATTTATAATATGACAGAATGTCGTATGTATTATTTGAAACGTAATGCAGGGTGAATCAATAATTTAATAAGTATGCGGATAAGTAACATTATTAACGTTTCCAAATTATCTCATTGCCTCATCATCTCATATCAATGAAAAATTCACGTCCGACCTTCTGCCAATATGGTAGCTATATGAAGGTATACCTGTTATGCCATGGTAATTGTAGTTACAGTATATGATCGTTCGTTCTTTCAGGCGGATTTGTGAATAATTGACCTGCACACAATAAACATTTTTATTGGGTGCAATATTTTTCTGGTGCTTACATCATTTATGGTCTAGCGGACTCTATCGTCCGAGCATTACAAAATTGATTACAAAATCGCATGTTGCGCCTCCTAGGCGAAAATTCTTAAAAGCTTAGGGGGTCACGTACCGTTAAGGAATTAGAAGACTACAAAGTTTTTCATTTTGTCAATGGTTACTAGAGCAACATCAACAAGATAACAACTATATTTTGAAAATTCTGTGGTTGGATGAATCATGTTTCACAAGAGACGGTATAATTAATTTTCACAATGAATATTTGGTCCATACAACATCTGAATTCTACGGAACATTGAATTTTCAACAAAGATTTAGTATTAATTTTTTGGTGGAACTTGCATGTACTGTATGTTTGAATATAGATAGTTACTCATTGTTTTTGCAAAATATACTGTTATGTTTGTTTACATGACGATATACCACTTAATCCGATTCAAAATATGTGGTACCAGCACGATGGTGCTTTGCTGCATCGAGGAAGAATAGTAACCAAATGGTTATACCATTTTGGAAACAACAGGTTTGGTAATCGCGGTCCAGTTCTACGGCCACCGCGGTCTCCAGATTATAATATAATGAATTTCTATGTCTGGGGACATATAAAACAACTAGTGTATCAAAAGGAAATAACCAATAACGACAACAATTGTTGGTAGGATACATGACTCTTCTACTGAAATCAGAGAACGCAGAGCCTTATTATTATACGAGTTAAAAACTCTGTGGGGGAGGGGGGCATTTTGAGCAATTATGGCAATTATTTAGGTTGTTTTATTAATCAATAAAATATATTTTTAATTTATTAAAGCAAAAAGGTTAAAGTTGTCTAAGTTCTAAACTTGTTTATATTGGATGTACAAATAAAAACATAGAAGTCTTCTAAATCCGAAACTAATTGATATAGGATGTTTTTATTATTTTATATTTTATCGATATAGGACATAGGAAACTATTTTTCTTAAAAATACCCAACTTTTTATCTCTCAAAGTTTGTCAGTGAGCTGAAAAATCACCCTGTGTAACAAGTGACTTGAACATTGTCTTTATTATACTTGAACTTGAATTTACTCGTCAAATGCAACGAGTTGCATTTCCTGGGATCAACGAGCAACAGCTAAATTCATGAGAAATATATCTGGTACTGTTCATCCTCAGAGGTGTATTTATTTGGAGAATTCAACAAACAAGTCACTAATGAAGAATCAATTTATTGAATAAATAACTACTGAAAATTAAACCGTTGTATATTAAACATACACTGAACGAATTCATTTTTTTAAGGAACTGACAGAATTAGCATTGATATTGTCACATATTACTTAGGTGACATTAATCTATTGGTTGGTTACAGAGAGTTGTAGTAAAAAATAATCGCCTTTTTATTTTGAACCTCGTCAAGACTATCACGAAACGATAGGAACGAAAACACGTTCCTATCATCATGATAGGACACGATGCTTCCTATCGTGATTGGACATTTTTAGGCGAAATCTTTGTTTTGATTCGATCTAAATGAGTGTGTTGAATTCTCATAACAATACCAATCGAGGTAAATATTTTATTTAGAAACCACCTTGACTTTTCTATAGAAACCTCTTGCAAAATTCCACTCCACAAAATTGCGCTTTAAAAATACACCCCGCGCAAGTGCTCGTAGTTTCAGTGTCACATAAAACTTCAAGACATATAAAGGTTATTGGTTATAATAGGTATATAAAGGTTACAATAGCTTTATCGGACATTGGTGAATACGGTCATCGGTATTAATTGCAGTAATGCAATATCCCTTATTTACACTCACTAAAAATAATCAGGCTATACGGTAAATCTTTAGTTGGATTATTTCCACAGAGACAATGTACCCTTTCTTTACTATGTTGTCTTTTTGGGTTCGTAAGTTAAGGTTTGATTTGGTTGGATTTATTTAAGCATGTCTAACAGGCCGAAGGTGCTTTTTGTAGATGCAGGTTCGATAATCCGTACATATTGTACCCCAAGCAGAGAAAAGTAGACAAATGAATATATCAATTATTATTATCGCTTATGCTTTATCAGATTATTATTTAATAATTTAATCATATAACATAAAATTCATCAATGTTTTGCAATTTCCAGTTAATTTAAGAGTGCCGTTCGGGGAAATCAATTACCGATGAAAGTTAAATGGAGATTAGAGTTGCCGACAGTGTTGATCTTGATTTGTTGCTTAACCGTTAATGCCATCGCTGCATTCTTTGTATACATGTAGAGCAGATGAATGCTAGTTATTGGAAATGATGTCTTATCAACAAACAAAGCAATAAACAATAGGCGACGTTTTCGTTAGTTGTCATTTAAACCCTAAAGCAAAAAATGTGCCCCCCATCTTTTTGAAACCCAACAAGTGAATCGACGTGATTACATAAATCCGGGCCCGTTATTACACAGCATTCGAGGAAATTCAATTGCTAGACCTTTCACACAAGTCTCACCCGCTTTATTGTATTCATCGGCCGCTTCATCGTAGTCAGGTCGCCATTTCAGGAAGGAAGTTTTCAAACTGAAACATGTCGACAGAACACTTTAAAACCTCCGGGGGCACAGCACGGATACTTAAACTTACCATTTCTCGGCTGCCTTTATATGCTCGAGAGCTTCTTCTATTTTTTTGCTGCCGGACATTTCCAAACGGTGTCAATTTACAGGTGTTTTGAGACTGCTGACTGACGCTGCTGACTACCTGCAACGGTGGGCGGGCCTCCGGTCAGTGGTACCACACGTGGAAAGGTGAAGTTACTACACGCCAAGGGGATGGATCAGACTATAAATGGGGTTCAAGCCATTTGGGATACATCTTTAGTATATTCTCTGGGATACATGTCAAGGATTAGGTTTTAAATACTTACGCCCGAATTTGTTAAATCAGGATCCTTTGGAAAATTTATTTGGAGTTCAAATGTAACACGAATGTAACATTTGAACTGGGAAAGAATGAATTGCATGATTTTCAGTTAACGTTTGTAACATAATCACAAATTTCCGATGCCAATTTTGATACACAGGCTACTGCCCATTTTGTAAGTATGTCATTTGTAAGTAAGTCGCTGACGCAGCCCCGCACATTGCATGTTACGTTTAATCCCTGAATTATAAATAGTTATAGTATACAAGTGTAAATTAGGTTGCCTATGTTAAAACCCTACAAGTGTTTTAATTAATATTTAACTGTTAATAACTTTATTGTGGAATGAAATCCAAACGCATGAATAACAAGAGATGATAATTTAAATACAGGCAATTCATTAGTGTTAGTTAGTTTGTAATCGCATGAAGGTAACAGGTGGAAAACCAAATAAGTATATTGAATTAAAATCGCACAAATGCTGCGAATAGATAAGCTGTTTACAGCTCGCAGTGTGTTAACTAGGTAATTAAAGGCGTATTAGGCGACCTTTTAAGTACAACATTATATCAAGTAAGCACAGGTGTATAGGCGTTAATAGTATATACTATATATCCTATTGAGCAGGAGCAAGTGAATTTGATCCTAAAATAGTCTAAATCTTGAATTAATATAAGTGTTAAACGTTTTTATGAGTCTCGTCATTTTCCCGCTTACTCGTTTTCAGCAGTGCCTTCGAGATGAACAGTGGAACGGGACATCAGGGTTTAAAAGGTAAGTGAGATTTAAAGTTTAGTTCATAAATGTATCAGTACGCAACTCTCAGACTACGTCGAACCCCACATATCGCTGACAATATGAACAAACACATGTCATTACCGCTCGGCCAGTGTTTGCTCATTAGGAAGCTGGCTAGTATACGGATTAATGTACTGATTAATTTCAGTACATTATCCTTCGATACCAATCCCATCAATCCCGTTCAATCAATAATCATCAACCGTTAATCCCGAAATAGTAACTCATTTGCGAAATGGAAGATATTGGTTCTTCTTTGCATAACATAATATATTTAATTTGATTTATTCAGCTGAAACATGGCATCTCCTAGTCCTTTTATGATGACCAATAGTGACGCATAATGTGCCTACTATTAAATTTTGCGATTATATTAGAAATTGTTTCGATTGATTCGTCTGTCAGGATAATGCACTCAAAATATATCTCTGAAAATCCGTATACTATTGCCAGCTCGGTACCATTTGAATTTGAATATTTGAGGCATTTCTTGCGTTGAATAAATTTTCTCAAAACTCTTCTCAAAACAGTGTTAACATTTCAAATTGTTCATTTACACGCGCTAGTAATGATGGTTGCATAACCGTTGCATTTTTGCAATGCATTTGATACTGTCGTTTTAAAACTGAACATAGTCTATGTTCAGAGATTAAAAAAACGCGCGGTATAATACCTTGCAACATGAAAGAGAAGAAAACTCCAAAATTATTGAGGACTTGAAGCAACAAATCGCTGCTATTCAAGAAAATATGAACAATTACTACAACAATTACTAAACACGCAGAACCAACAAACTACAGCAGTAGCAGCAGCAGCAGCAGCAGCAGCAGCGGTGGCACCAGCAAGAACCGACATAAGAATACCACACCGATGAAGAAGAATTAGCTCGAGAGACAGGGTGGAATCGTGCGAAAAATACTAAGAAAAGAAAAATGAATACCTCACCGACACCACCAAAACAAAGCTTTAACTGGGATGGGATAATGTCGAAAAACTTTAAAAAAATACTTGCACTTCCACCTATTATACATCGATAATAATTTCAATGAACTGCATGTTATGGTAAGTCAAATTCCTTACGCTCAGATTAAAATCATTAATGCTAAACACATTAAAATTAATGTCCAAAATGTGATAGACTTTAAAAAACTCTCAGCAACATTGAACGAAAAGGCGCATCTTTAGCATTCTTATGAGAATTAGCCAAATAGGCCAATTAAAGTTATGGGCAACAAACTGTAAGTAGTGCGGCTAGGAGAGTTCTGGGACAATGTCTCCATAAGAAATACATGGGCCAATTTTTCGCTACTTACTTGCGTGTATGTTTGGTTGCCTACCCGCGCGGTCCGGCCCCACGTCCGTATTTGTTTCGTCAGGTCGCCAAGTTGGAGGCCGACAATATCATATTTCAGTGGAGGGTGCGCATTCGGTCCAAGCGTCAAGAGAAGATTTACCACATTAACTTGAAACTAATGATTTTAAACATACCTTTTATGAAACCTGATACGATAGATAATATCAACTCTCATAATCATGAAATAAATTTAGAAAAATATATATCTCATTAAATACAGATTAATAGGTTTATTTGTGATACAAGGTTAAATCAATTTACATTTAAAATTACATATATTTACAGTATACACAATACAATAAAATATATACTAAAAAAAAACACACACAAATCGACAAGAATAATCTAACAAGAATCGAAGAAAATATAAATCTACAATATAAAAAAAACTTCTCAAAGAAAACTAAATAAGTACCGACCCAATCAAAATAAAAACAATCATAAAACCACAAACACTACATTACAAACATACACTCCCTAAATAACTCTAACAACTTAATGGCAACGAATCTAACTACATCTAAATTATATGGATAACCTAAACTACATAAAAAGAAATACCAATCAGACCAATTGCATAAATTAACTCGCCAACACATAAAATAGCTACAATCATAAAAAACATCATTAATAACATCATTCAATACAAAACCTAAACACACAATTTAAAAAACAGAATAGAACTTATAGGCCACATAAACAATCCAAAATTACCAACATATTACTCTCTAGCTTCTTTTGACATAATAAATTTATATACAGATATACCAATAACAAAATCACTTACTTGCTAATTTAATTAAAAAATATATACAAAAACAATACACACACACACATACACACATATTGAACCTAATTAAATTAACTTTAGAATAAAACTTTTTTTGTATTCAACAACAACTTCTATAAAATGAACGATGGATTGCCTATCACTAAGCGAAACATCTCCCAGTTACATAATCTACTATTATGGATGAAATAACAAGGAAAGCAGAAAAAAAAAAACAAAACCAAGAGACAAAAAACTAAAAAGATCACAAATACGTGAGTGTGAGTTGGCCGATGATGTACTACTAGTAGCATCTGTGAGGTGTCTCACAGCTGTCTCACATATGTCACATATGTCTCACAGCGTCTAACATGTGTCTCACCCAATAAATAATCCGTGCTTGTACGGGGCATGTGAGACTCCCTGCATATAGGCAGCCCTTTGTATAAATACCTGTTCGCCGTAGGCAGTACCGTGCCCTGATACCCTCCCTGATACCACCACCACCAATACCACCACCACCACCAATACCACCACCACCACCAATACCACCACCACCACCATAATCTTCATGCACTTAATGATAAGAATGTAGCTTGTAGCAAGTAGGGTAAATGAGCGGATTCTAGAACCTCCTCAGGAATCAAGGTCGTAACGTGATCCTTCGAATCGGCTTGTGACCTTGAAAAGTCTCAAGGTCAGGAATGATAAGGTTAGAGTGAAGGTCAAGGTCAAGGTTAAGTTTCAAGGTCAGGAAAAGTTAGTAGTTAGAGTGAAGGTCAACGACTCTACTAGAGCACAGGACGATGTTGTCGCTGTGATGGTCTGGAAGTAACTGAAGTATTTTCAAGTGCGTACAGCATTATAGACAAATGCAGGACTATTGGTCAAGGTCAAGCTGCAGGTCAACGACCCTACTTGAGCGCAGGAAAATGTTGTCGCTGTGATGGTCTGGAAGTAACTGAAGTATTTTCAAGTGCGTATAGTATTATAGACAAATATAGTACTGGGCATTTAATCTCCATCAGGTCTCGATGATGATGTGATGATGTGATATCGGTAATCTCCTGATCTTCACCAGGTTAAGGAGAAGGTCTCGATATTTTCAAGGATTCAATAATGTGATTGAGTGTCTGAAATTTCTTACTCCTCACAATTGTAGTGATGTCCTTGAAATTGCCTCTTAATCGCTCAAGTGAGGTTCCTGAAACTCCCTCTCTTCAATAATATTAACCGTGAGGTTATTAACATTCCCCTTCTCCGTTTAATAAAGTGTATATAAGCGGAATAAATGGAATATACTTGACCACATAGTTTGACATCGCAGCACAAAAGCAGTAAGTAGTAATATTATTTAAACTAATTGTGTTTTACTTATAAACTTATATATTTTCTTAGTGCATCGTCAACAACCATATGATACTACCTATTCAAAAGTAGCTAGAGGAAATAGTAATTTTAAAGACAGTGGGAACAAGCAGTGCGTCAATGATCAAGATCTTGATCTAGGATTCATGGATATTCCACTTCCCGAAGATTTGGATTTTTCAAAACTAAACAAAGGAGCTAGTATCCATAGAACCGAGAGGTGTGAAGATATGCAGAAAAAACGTTAAAAGCCTCTTCTGTCACCAAATACTTATTTTCTAAACAAAAGTAAAGCAAAATGGATTTCCGTTGGTTTAGATATCTATGCGAATTTTGAACCAGTGATTGTAATAATGGGTTCCAAAGGGCAAGGCATAAGCATGAATGTAGCAACATGGAATGCCTTTAATGCCAACAATAACGATATAAATCAACTAATCGGAGGACCTGATTCAAATGGCATTATCCATGTGAATGAAATGAAAATATCATGCGTTTTCACGGATAATTGGCGGAAGGTAATGAAGGCGGAACTAGAAAACGAATCCGTATATTTGTCGTATGAGGGTCTTCGCGAGGTATGGAAGTTAAACGACATAATCACATGTCGAGCGGAGGTATTAAAAACTTTAAATTTCGCCCAATATTATCACGTCTGCATTGGCATGCTATCTCAATTCGAAGGTGATTTGAGAAAGCGTTTTGATTGTGTCTTTAATGCGACAGCTACCGAATACGTTTGCATGACAAAGGAAATGATTTTATATGGATTAGATAAAGTGTATTACGATATGGATTTACATGCAATTTCAGAAACACATTTTAATGACCAGTAAGAAGAAGATCAGAATTTGCGAAGGCAAGAATATATATCATCATATGTACGTCTGGAGGTCTGCGTATAGAGAAGCTAGAAGAGGGGTCTGGAGCTTGTGCGCTGTAGATAGGATAAGATTTCAAAATAGGATTAGAAATGTGGACAAGGAAATTTCAAAATGTTTAAATTGTATCCACAGAGAAAACATATTCAATGAAAGATTCGAGTTAGCGTAATTGCATGATATCTTTATGAATTTTCCTTTATGAATAAAAATATATGCAATAATATTAACAATATAAATAAAATATATGTATTAATATTAGTAGTATTAAAAAGCATCTTGTAAGCTAACGTTGTATTTGTGTTTTATGTAATTTGTTTATATTGTTTAAAAATAAAATATTATTTTTTGTAAATCTTATACATTTAAATAAGGGGTTTAATTTAGAACAATGTACGTCCATAATCCCATCAGTTCCAATCGATCAGTCAAGCGAAGAGGTGGTGGTATTTTAAATAAGTTGATAAATAAACTTCCATTTGAAGTTCACTTGCCTGGTTATAACTTTTGCGGACCAGGTACCAAGTTGGAACAAAGGTTGGAGAGAGGTGATCGAGAAATAAACGAATTAGACGAGGCCTGCAGAGAGCACGACATTGCATACAGTGTAACGAACAAGTTAAGTAAAAGACACGAGGCCGATCGTAAATTATACAGAGCTGCAAAAAAAATAAATGGTAGTAAGGCAAAACTTGGTGAAAAGAAAGCGTCAGCAACGGTCGCTGGTCTAATGAAGGTGAAAACAAACATTGGTTTGGGATTAATGAATCAAAATCGTAGCAAAAGGCGTACAAAGCGAAGGAGTAAAGGTAAACGACGTGGTGGCGCATTATCATTTGCCCAGGCAATTCGCCTTGCGAAGACAGCAGTCGGTAGAAGTCCAAACAAAGATCTACTTGCGTCCACTAAAGCAGCTTACCGTGCTTTGAAAAAGAATAGAAAGGGCATTCGTCATCCGAGACATAGGGTAATACCTTTACCAAAGAGAGGAGGTTTTCTTCCCTTAATACCGTTATTTGCGGCTTTAGGAGCATTAGGTTCACTGGGTGGTGGTGCGGCAGCAATTGCAAAGGCTGTTAATGAAGCAAAGGCCGCTAAAGAGCAACAGAAAGAAGCAGAGAGGCACAACAAGGCAATGGAACCCAGAGCCGTTGGTTCAGGTTTTTACATAAAACCTTATAATAAGGGTTGCGGTTTATATCTTCCAGATGATTAAAAAAACTAAATATGAAGTTTCTTCGCCATCCCTTAACTAACATTGATATAGAACGTTACTCCAAACGACTAAAAATGCCTATTTTAGAGGAGTTTTTATGAGAAATGCACTGCCTAAAAAAGTTCACAAGAATGAACGCTGGGTCGTGAACTTGGATGATAAGAATGGCGAAGGAACTCACTGGGTTGCGTACAGGAAGTACGGTAAAGTGATAACGTATTTTGATAGTTTTGGGGATCTAAAACCGCCAATTGAAGTAGAAATGTATTTAAAATCAGATCAGAAAACCAGAAGAAGACTATGAGATGGCATTACTGAATTTTTTAATCTTTTAATTCAATACCCAACGTTGATGAAACAAATAATCTTTTCCATTATAAGACGACGATGGGTGATTGGAAACATTTGGAACTGCCAGTGGGAATATATGACGTTGAAGACATAGCTCACTATATAGAAGACAAACTGAGTGATATTTCCATAGGTAAGCAGCCACATATCCGTGTACATATTCGAGGAAATAATATCACACAAAGAGTTAGCGTAAAAACTGCATTCGACCTCGACTTCACGAAAGAGAGAAGTATCGGGTCATTATTGGGTTTTAATAAGAAAGTGTTGTCTGCTGGATCTCACGAATCAGATAATATCGTGGACATCAACACGGTGAACGCAATACAAATTTATTGTAATTTGATCACAGGATCTTATAATAACGGAGAACAAGTACACGTATTGTATCATTTTTTCCCAAAAGTTCCCGGTGGATTTAAAATAATCGAGTCGCCGCATGACCCTATATATTTACCGGTATCCGGAAAAATAATCAGTTTCATGGTAGCGCGGGTCCTGGATCAATCTGGGAGGCTAGTAAACTTTCGAGGCGAGGAAATAACACTCATTGTACATCTTAGAAAGCGGACTTAAAACAATGAATGTATATAAAAAAATTCTTGCAAATGGGCGACCGTCTTACAGAGATGGATATAAACGGAGCGGTAATGTCAAGATGTCGAACAGTCGGTGAGGGATAGTGAGAGCGTTAACACGTCGCAATCGAAAATATTTAAATACTTAGGGTGATACCGTTTTGAAATGATGGATATCTTGAACGTTACCGAGAAACTGAAAACAAATAATTCTATTACAAGCTATGAATATCACATGCATCAACCTTTTGGGTCTGCAAGTTTTGAGAATAACGATCAAATAAGGATAAGTGTTCCGGAAATTGATAATTACACCTTACCTTGTGAAAGTTACCTGCACGTGGAAGGAAGCTTACGGAAAATAGGAGCAGACGGAGTTGTAACTAAAGTAGCGAGCACATCTGCACAATTAGTGAATAATCCGATCGCATTTATGTTCAGTGACATCAGATATTTATTGAATGGAGTGCAAATAGATTCTACAAGAAATGTAGGTCTAGCGTCTTGTATGAAGGGATATTTTTCATTTACCAAAAATGAAGCCGAGAAATTAGAAAACGCAGGATGGCATCCTTTTTCTGGGGTATGTGATAAAGCACTTGACACAAGTGGAAACTTTGGATTAAGTGTACCTCTACGAATAATATTGGGATTTGCAGAAGATTTTCCGAGAGTAGTATTAAATACTAGACAAGAAATAGTATTGATAAGAAATAATGATGATTCTGATATCATAGTGCAAACTGAAGCCGCCAAAGACGAAAAACTTAAACTGGTTATTGATAAAATCAGTTGGAGAATTCCACACGTCTCAGTGGGTTTACGAGAACAATTGGTTTTAACGAAGATAATTGATAAAAATGTAAACTTACATGTACCCTTCAGAAGTTGGGAAATGCACGAATATCCTTCATTACCGACGACGACAAAACACATGTGGGCTGTTAAAACGGCCCCACACGTAGAAACTCCGAGATTCATAATTGTTGGTTTTCAAAAAAGTCGGAAAGGATTCATAACTGAAAACATGTCACGTTTTGATAATATTGATCTAACCAATATGAGTGTTTATTTAAATGGAGTTCGTTTTCCATATGATAATTTAAATGTTGACTTTGATAACAATCATTTTGCTGTTCTGTACGACATGTACGGAAAGTTTCAACAATCATATTACAATCATGAAAGTGAACCTTTATTTTCACCAAGTCAGTATAAAGAAGTGGCACCACTAATTGGAATTGATTGTACATACCAGACTGATACTATACAAAAGAGTGCCGTAGAGATTAAAATAGAATTTACGACAAAAGTTCCAATCCCAGCCAATACTTCAGCCTACTGTCTGATTTTACACGACAAGGCATATTATTATTCGCCCTTGACAAAGATAGTAAAAGAATTACTGTAAACAGTATCAAGGTCATATAAAAGATCAAAAGGGACATGACGTTCTCCACATCGTCAGTATAAAAGCCACACCGATACACATACCAAGTGTACAAATATACGCAGACAGAAGAAATGAAGATGTTGTTACATTCAAAATACGCGGGGAATGGGTTGATGGATTGTGCCGCCTCGGTGCATTAGCGGTACTGGACACTTTCCGATCAGAGTTGAATTGACGCGGACGAGAAGTTGTATCTTCACGATAATCGCTTGATAGCGACCGCGTGTTGGCGGGATTTAGTGAGTACAACTATAGGGATTGCCCCAGTGAGGGAACGCCCAAAACGGCAGTGCCGGATATTCGTTTCGTGAGCTCTAAAGGGTAAGCCTAATCAATTCCTCGTCGTTCGAATGCTTATCTTCGATTCGTAGGTTCTATTCTATTCTATTATCTACTGTCTTGTGCTTCGTCTCCTTCCTGTTGTTCGTCTGGGTTCATCTGTCCGTAATTCGAGGACAACCCTCGACCGAAACCCTACAGCCCCGACGGCGTGACCAGCTCGACGGTGTACTTCCGCCGCCCGGAAATCCTGGACCATTCGGATTCATCATCAGATAAGCTCCACCCAGTATATAAGTACTAACATACTTATCTCGGGATAGTACGCCTCGTGGCCGCAACGCACTTCCGGCTTAAGTTAAGCCGGTACGCGCGCCATCACGTGTAGCGTGACGTCGGCGGTCTTAGGATCTTGTCGGTTTAGGCCATTGTGCCTATCACTGTTAATCACCCCATCCATTTAATCATCTAGCATTTAAGAGTTAAGCGTAATAGCGTTCGCGTGGCCACCGGACGACGTAATCCTGTAATTCCGCTTAGGAGCGTATCAATAAACGCTGTTTTGTGTACCCCTTGTTTTCTTGTTTTGTCGAGTAGCGACACCAGCTGTCATCGCAGCGACAGTCTATTCACCAGGGGAGGAGATATCTGCGTGGCGCCCTTAACCCCCCCCTCTCCACTGGACTAGCCAGGTCCGCCCTTGGTGAAGGTGTTGGCGAGCCAGTTCGCTCGCCCTGTCAGGATAGAGGCCCATCTGGCCCTGTCCTCATTTAACTGCCCTGCCCACCGTGCAGGTGAATTATTGGTGTGGCAGATTTGGAGCCCAACGTGGGGCCCTCCTTTTTTTAAATAAGCCCTCCTTTTTTTTTAAATAAGCCCTTTTTGAAATAAGCCCTTCAAGTACATATTATGTTTTATGGCCTATATCAAGGTAACTCGTTTTTTTGTGTGTATACCGGCGTTCAGCGTAAAACCCTTCAGGCATATTAAAATTGTGATGTGTAATTGTATAAATTGTATGTATTGCCTATGCGCTACTTTATTGTAAAGTTAGTACGGATGTTGCTGACGCGAGTCGACTATCATAAGATAAGAACCCTTTAGAGTGGAGGTCGCACTTCGGAGTTTATTAATGAATTAGGAATACAATTCATTCAGTAAATGTTTTGTTACTGCCGAGAGTGCAGGAATTTGGTTTAAAACTCGTGCGAGATTAGTTAAATTCTAGAGATTTTTTAAATTCCGTGGATTTCATTATACTTCCTTCTATTATACTTAGTGCAAATTGTGTTGAGGAATTCCACGCAAGTGCATTCAGTTTGTCGCGTTGTACTGCGGAACGCTTAAAAACCGCAACGCGTAATTGTTATTGTTGTGTATCGCAACGTTGTTGGAACGCGGATGGTCCTGCTGGTCACATTCGGTCCAAGTTTTCTTTTCTCTTATTGTTATTATTGTGGTCGTTGATATCCAAAACGTAGTCGTATTGGCATTAAGTAATTATTCTTGGTAATTATATTGTTTTGTGTTGCGAAAGCGACACTACAGTCATGTCGACGCCTCGTATCGAAGTGGGTCGTCTTAGCAAGGACGAACTGACCTATGAATTGTTGTGTTGGGGTATTAAGGTAGATGCTCCAGTGGAGCGATTGCGACAGTCCCTTCGTGGATATGTTCGCGCTGAGCGCGAGGGTCACGCAATCTCTCGCCCGACCTACACTGTAGAGTTCGCGACCGACGCGACTGCGCTGATTGATAAAATTAAAGAGTTGCGTAAGGCGGTGGGCGAATTTTCAGATAGCACGAGTAGTCCTGACTACCGGAGACTTATCGCAAAATTGACGTGCGCCGTGAATCGCGCCAACAGATGTTTACCGACAAAAAGCGAGGAGACCGCGCGACGCGCCATGTTTTTGTCGGACTTGATGGCTTTATCGACTGAACTCCGCTCCAAGGCTCGATCGTTCGTGCGCCAGTCCACAAGAATTGACGCCGGTGTTTTAGACCTATCGGCGCTGAATGTCGACAATGACTCGGACGGTAGCTCGAGTTCTGATGATGACGCAAGCGGCTTAAGTACCGACCGATCACACGCCGTGGTTGCTGAACGTCCTCGTCAGGAACGACCCGCGATTCAATCTCTACCTGGGGCGAGTTATGTCAGGCTCTCCGACAGGAATACCTCCCACACGACTACGACGATAGTCTGTTCGAGGAGATTAAGCGTCGTACACAGGGTCCTGGCGAGACAATAGGGACCTATCTGGCGTGTATGGCAAACTTATTTCGACGCCTTAATCAGCAACTACCAGCGGCGACGCGTCTAAAAATCTTAATGCGTAATATTGCGCCCTACTATCAGCAGCAGCTAGCACTGATAGACGTTACAAGTGAGACTCATCTACGCACTATGTGTCGAACATTAGAAGCACGACGTGCGACACTGGAGGCATTTGAGCCACCTCCGAGACGTGGAAAGTTGTTGGAGCCTGATTTGGCTTATGTAAGCACATCGGCGAGTTGCAGTTTAGCGGCAACGACCGACATTATTTGTTGGCAGTGTCGTTCGCCTGGGCATATGGCCGCGAACTGTCGAGAGCGCTCATCTAGTAAACGTTGCTATAAATGTGGAAAGCAAAACGTGACTTTGAGAACCTGCCCCCGCTGTAATTCGGGAAACGCTACCGCGAGGCGATAACTGATTGCGCATTGCCCGCGCGATTTCCGAACGCAATCGTACAGAACCATAAGGTTCTCCTGGACTATGTTCTCGCCCACGCACAAGGTGATGAACGGCCTTTTCTGGAAGTATCAATTTTTAATCGTAAACTCCTGGGTCTTTTGGATTCTGGCGCTTCACGTACGATTATAGGTGGCCCAGGATGGGATATGATTCGTAGCCCAGACTTAGCCCTTCAGGAAAATTCGATTCGGTGTACAGTGGCCAATGGTCAAGCGTGTATGAGTCTAGGGACGGTAGCCCTACCTGTGACATTAAGGGATAGGACTGTGGTTGTAGAAATATTGATAGTCCCGGACATTCCACACGCGCTGATATTGGGGATCGATTTCTGGACAGCCATGGGGGTTGTTCCCGATCTGCGGGCCGGTGAATGGCGTTTTGCGGGAGCAAATGTAAACGTGAGTGCAATAGTGCACGTATGTGCTCAATCGGATTTGTCGAAGGAGCAGCAGCATGAGCTGAATGCTCTAGTGGGCCGCGCCTTTTGTCAAATTGGGGAGACGTTAGGGTGTACTAGCCTCGTCGAACACGTTATCTCTACGGAAGCGGAAGCTGTTAAACAGCGGTACTATCCAGTGTCCCCAATTATGCAACGACACATCGATACAGAGCTTCAGACTATGCTGAAAAATGGCATCGTCGAGCGTTCTAGTAGCGACTGGTCGTCTCCAGTCGTAATGTTGAAGAAAAAAGATGGCACTTATAGATTTTGTGTGGACTACCGCCAATTGAATAAGGTTACCCGCCGCGATGCGTACCCACTACCTTACGTAACCCACACGCTCGATAAATTGCGTGACGCTCGTTTCCTTTCGTCACTTGATATTAAATCTGCATATTGGCAAGTTCCGGTGGCAGAGGCATCTCGCCCTTTTACGGCTTTTACGGTACCCAATAGAGGCCTTTTTCAGTTCCGACGTATGCCTTTCGGACTTCACAACGCACCAGCTACCTGGCAACGTCTCATTGATCGAGTGTTAGGACCTGAGTTGGATCCACACGTATTCGTTTACCTGGATGATATATTGGTTGTTACGCAAACGTTTGACGAGCATGTTCGCGTACTAGGGATAGTATTTGAGCGGTTGGTAAATGCAGGACTCACGCTTAATCGGGAAAAATGCCAGTTCTGTCGTCCCGAGTTACGATACTTAGGCTACGTGGTTAACAGGCATGGCCTGCAAGTAGACCCCGATAAGGTGGCAGCTATTCTCAATATGCCAACACCGAAGGGAGTAGCGGACATGAGACGTATTATAGGAATGGCGTCATGGTATAGACGCTTTGTTCCCAATTTTTCTTCATTGGTATCGCCGCTGACCGGGTTACTAAAGAAGCACCGGCCATTCGTGTGGTCCGCCGAGTGCGAGGAAGCCTTTGTGAAGGTAAAAGAGTGTTTGATTACTGCGCCGGTACTAACCTGCCCGAATTACGAGTTGCCGTTCGTAGTTCAATGTGACGCCTCACAGTTTGGGGTTGGAGCTGTGCTCACCCAGGATCACCCTGAGGGTGAGAAAGTTGTTTGTTACTTGAGTCGCTCACTTAATCGGGCAGAGCAGAACTACAGCACCACCGAGCGGGAATGTTTGGCCGTATTGTGGGCTGTGGAGAAGCTGCGTCCGTACCTGGAGGGTGCACATTTTAGGATCATCACCGACCACTACTCCCTCGTGTGGTTAAACAACCTCAAGGATCCCACAGGACGGCTAGCTCGTTGGTCGCTTCGCTTACAACAGTATAGCTTCACGATAGAGCACCGCAAGGGTAAAGATCACGTGATCCCTGACGGACTCTCTCGTGCCGTACCAGTATTGGCAAGCGTAACGGTGACTAGCTTAGGGGATGGGTCCGTTCGTGATAGCTGGTACCTACGTATGTGTAAGGGGGTGGTGAAGTCGCCTTTCCGATATCCGCAGTGGCGGGTTGACGAGGGACGTCTATACAGGCACGTGAAACATAGGTACTCTGCCTTAGCACCTGATGTAGACCAGTGGAAGCGTGTTGTGCCTAAGGACGAACGCGAGGGTATCCTTCAACAGTGTCACGATACCCCAACGTCGGGTCACACGGGAGCTTATAAAACCTACCATAGGGTGAGTGAAAAATATTACTGGCCGATGATGAGGTCGGATGTGGCGAGGTATGTTAGACAATGTCGGATTTGCGTGGCAACCAAACCTGTCCAAAAACGACCCACCGGTTTTATGGTCAGTCGGCCACACGTGACGCGACCATGGGAGGTTATTTGCACCGATATCATGGGTCCATTGCCGCGTTCATCGCGTGGTTACCGGTTTATCTTAGTAGTATGTGACGTATTCAGCAAATTTTGTGTCACTTTTCCCTTACGTGCTGCGACTGCAAATGCCGTGGTAACATGCATCGAAGAACATGTCATCTTGATGTTTGGCGCGCCGACCCAGATCATATGCGATAATGGAGTCCAATTCCGGAGCAGGGAGTTCCGAAGGCTGGCTGAGTCGTATACCTGCCAGATAGCGTTTACGGCAAATTACCATCCACAAGCAAATCCCACGGAAAGGGTGAATCGAGTCCTCAAGACTATGTTGTCCTCGTTTGTGTCGGACAATCATAGGGATTGGGACAAGTTGTTACCAAAGGTCACGTGCTGCATCCGGACTTCAAAACATGAGGTAACCGGGTTGACCCCATACTTTATCAATTTCGGCCGAGATATAGCATTAGTCGGCACACCGCGGCGAAACCCAGTGATTTGGATGCCGTGTCTGAACCGTCGGAAGACCCAACGCACAGATCCCGGGAGCTGGCGAAAATGTTCGCGGATGTACGCGCTCGGCTGCGGAAAGCCGGCCAGCGAAGTAAACACTTTTACGATTTACGTCGTAGACCCGCCGAGTATTTTCCGAATCAGCCTGTATGGCGGAAGAATTTCGCGTTGTCGGACGCGTCCCGTTATTTCGCCGCCAAACTTGCTCCGAAATATATCGGACCATTTATTATTCATAAGCGGATGTCGCCGTGGGTGTACCAACTGAAGCATCCTGATGATGGTCGGCTGCTAGGATGCTGGCATACTAAAGATTTGAAACCCGATCCTTCAGACGCCAATGACCAGCGCTAAATTTTGAATTAGATTTTTGTTACTTGGATATCAACGCACGATCACTTGTTCTTTAACTGCCTTTTTTTTTTTATCTTCTTCGTGTATTCGTTCCTAGTTCTTCTGTCCCCCTTCTGCATGTTTACCTTCCTATACCTCTGCTCGGAAATTTTCTTCGAAAATTTCCTCGGGGAGGAAAGGGTGGAATCTGTTACATTCAAAATACGCGGGGAATGGGTTGATGGATTGTGCCGCCTCGGTGCATTAGCGGTACTGGACACTTTCCGATCAGAGTTGAATTGACGCGGACGAGAAGTTGTATCTTCACGATAATCGCTTGATAGCGACCGCGTGTTGGCGGGATTTAGTGAGTACAACTATAGGGATTGCCCCAGTGAGGGAACGCCCAAAACGGCAGTGCCGGATATTCGTTTCGTGAGCTCTAAAGGGTAAGCCTAATCAATTCCTCGTCGTTCGAATGCTTATCTTCGATTCGTAGGTTCTATTCTATTCTATTATCTACTGTCTTGTGCTTCGTCTCCTTCCTGTTGTTCGTCTGGGTTCATCTGTCCGTAATTCGAGGACAACCCTCGACCGAAACCCTACAGCCCCGACGGCGTGACCAGCTCGACGGTGTACTTCCGCCGCCCGGAAATCCTGGACCATTCGGATTCATCATCAGATAAGCTCCACCCAGTATATACGTACTAACATACTTATCTCGGAATAGTACGCCTCGTGGCCGCAACGCACTTCCGGCTTAAGTTAAGCCGGTACGCGCGCCATCACGTGTAGCGTGACGTCGGCGGTCTTAGGATCTCGTCGGTTTAGGCCATTGTGCCTATCACTGTTAATCACCCCATCCATTTAATCATCTAGCATTTAAGAGTTAAGCGTAATCGCGTTCGCGTGGCCACCGGACGACGTAATCCTGTAATTCCGCTTAGGAGCGTATCAATAAACGCTGTTTTGTGTACCCCTTGTTTTCTTGTTTTGTCGAGTAGCGACACCAGCTGTCATCGCAGCGACAGTCTATTCACCAGGGGAGGAGATATCTGCGTGGCGCCCTTAACCCCCCCCTCTCCACTCGACTAGCCAGGTCCGCCCTTGGTGAAGGTGTTGGCGAGCCAGTTCGCTCGCCCTGTCAGGATAGAGGCCCATCTGGCCCTGTCCTCATTTAACTGCCCTGCCCACCGTGCAGGTGAATTATTGGTGTGGCAATGTTACCATTAGTTGATATAAATAAAGCGATCAGTGCGTACATGAATGGTGAAAATATGAGTGAAGAACATCTCAAATACTTACCAGACCTATACCTAAACAAGACTGAGGGAATGGAACTTCAAGAGATTTGGCATCTGTTACCACCTATCAAGATGAACGACATCAGTTTCCAACGGAGACTGCCCTGCTATAATCATTATAACATAGGTAGAACTCATGTGGACGGATCTCCTACTCTAATATACCTCTGCAGACAGTGCAACAAAAAATTAAAAAATCATAATATTAATAAGAAGTCATTAATCATTTCAATGTATAACAATGTATTTTTTTTATTATGTCAATAAATAAATATATATAGAATATTTTTTATTTTATTTTTAATAATCCAACTAATATAAGACCAGTGAGCAATATTGTGAAGCTAAATTGTAATATGAATTACATATACAGGGTGTCTCTAAATTGTGTGGAAATGGCTTAACCACAGATTACTGGGATCAAAAAAAGACGATTTAACAAAACATATCTATATACAAGTGCGTTTGGTTTAGCGAGAATTCAGCTTCAAAGTCAATTTAAAAAAAACAAAATTTGCTTATAAAAAGAGAACGTTTACATTGATTGGGATGTTGTTTGGTATGACACTTTATACGGGTATAACTCATATTTTGACATATTATTGTTATTATCAGTAGACCGGTTGTGTATAAAACAAGTGAAGCCAACATTAAAATATTCATATTTTTTAATTACAAAAGCAAATAAATTAAAAAAAAAACAAATCGGACGAAGGCATTCATTATTAAGTTTATTTGTATCTTTATAGTTTTTGATATCTGTTACAGTTTCGACACAAAAAATAAAATATGAGTGATTGCGCACAACACAATCAAATCAACCCTTTTTACAACAAACAAAAAAAAATATATATATAAGAGCGAAAAATTCGATAACAGATTCCACAAACGCAGCACCTGATCAAAACACAAATGAGTATTGAGCAACCATAAACCACGACGGTATGTTCCGACTTTTGATTGACATTTGTCGTAACATAACCTCAAAATCGTTTTACATTAGTTTTCAACCAAATAATTTTCAGTGTTGCCATGTGTAAATTACAGTGTTGGCGATTTGTTATTTTATTAATCAACCGGGTATAAATTAAATTGATTACGCCTGCTCATATCTAATAAATTATACTATCGTAACATAACATTATTTTAAATTAATTAACCCTGAGCCGTGCATCAAGTGTGAGTGCGATGGACACCCAGCCAATGTCAGCATCAAACGAGGACAGCACACCTATAAACAGCAAGAAACCTAAAAAACGCCCCAGACGCTGACCGCGGATAAACATCGAAACGAGTGGGAAATTAAAAACCGCGCCAAATCTAACAGAGACACTGGCAACTGAAATACCCACATACAAAACCGCACTCACGCACGCACACACACAGCCCTCTAAAGCACACACACACAAGCGCACACAGAACACAGGCGAGATCACAGCCACCAAATGAATTCAACTCCTACAAACACAACTATGAAATAAGAACGAATGCCACCATCACACCCATACAACTCGCACGCTTATGGGAAACACACATGGCCAACAACAAGGACATTATCATACAACAACAACAACCGCAATAATGTCTTATAGCTGTCCCACAGCGTCTCACATGTGTAACACAGCGTCTCACACGTTACTACATTTTAGGAATATTTTAATCAGCAACTAGTATGATTTAAGTCTGTTTAAATATTACGCTATTTTATCATGAAATAATAGATATTATGTGTTTATGTATTTCGTATGATAGGCTTCGAAGAAGTTGTTTCGTGGTAAGATCTTGTCCGGGGCGGTGTTTTACCTGTATCTAGTATGTCATAGTATTCGTCTTCTGTTATGTTTGGTGGTTCCTTATTGTCTGTGTTTTGGTTAAGATGTCTGTCGTGCCAGTCGTTCACGTTTGTGGAGTTATCGTTGTTATATGTAGGGTCGCCGATGGGGGTGAAAGCAGATGTGGAGTGGTTTGCGTATGCCTTATGTTCGTCTGTCGTATGTCTTTTTAATATCTTGTAGGAGTGTAGGTGTACGTGATGTATTTTTTGTATTTTGTCCGTCGTTTAATGCTAGTCCAATAGGTTGTTCCTCGGTCTCTCTCAATTTCTTTGTATACTTCGAGCCATTTATGTGGCTTTTATTGCCGTGTCATTGTCTGTATGGTTTTGTTTAGTCTATTCATTATTGTTTTTGTGGTTCTGCCTCCTGCCAGAGTGTATTTTCAGCACGTTTGTCACTTGTACTTGATTAGTGTAAGTATGTACTTAGGTAGCCTGTGTTTGTAAAATGTTTCGTTTTGTTTAGGGGCTATGTTTTATTATAGAGCTAGTGAGTTTTGTCTAAAATTCCGTTAGGTGATGTAGTTCTATGTCTTTTCTTTCGATTTCGTTCAGGTATGTCGGCATGAATGTATTTACTGCTTTTGTATTTGTGAGTTTGAGAATGAATTTTGTCTTGATTGTTTCGGCAGTTCGTGGTCGGTCTAGTTGAAATGTAAATTTAATAGCCAAGTTATCTGAGCAACGGTCTTGTGCTACTTCGATGTATGTTATATTATTTGTTAGATTGTCAGTATGCATGTAGTATACCTGGGATTGTGTCATTATTGTTGGGCATGATGAGTGTTGGTTGTGCGTGTATTGTCTTCTGAAGTCAGAGTTATTTATGAACGTTTGTACTTGACGTCTCTTCTTGGGGTTTAGATTAAAGTCACAAATGATAATCGAATATCTATTCATGTGGTGCTTTTATGGCGATGTTCTGTTCGATTGGTGTGTGTGTGGTTGAATGTATATCAGAAAGATGTATAGTTTGTCATTGTCAAATGGGGTCGTAAAGTAGAGGCGATCATTTTGTGGGTTGTTCGGTACTGGCGGGTTGGGTCTACGTGCGGTGTGGAGGATACCTATCCCTCCTCGTGCGTTGATGTTGATGTGTCCTTGTTTTTGTGTGATTTCCCAGTTCTTGTATGTCTCGTTTGTGTCGGTTTTGGTCTTTGTTTCTACGAAAAGAAGGCACCCTTGAATGTTGTTATTCTCTATATAATTATTTATTGGCGTCCGTTTGTTACTGGGGCAGCTGATGTTTGCGTATATGATGGTTGGTCGATCGTTCTGTACATGCATGGTGGCTTGTGTGGTATGAGGGTTCTGTCGGTGGTATGCTATCTGATGCTTGTTTGTCGAACATGATTATATACATTCTGTTGCCGGAAAGTACAGCCTGTGTGTCAATGGCATAGTCAATTATAAAGCGCTTGCGGAGCTTTTTGAGAATCTCTTCTCTGTTAGTGTTCTGTGTTGTTTATGTCGTGTGTGTGTGTGTGTGTGTGTGTGTGTGTGTGTGTGTGTGTGTGTGTGTGTGTGTGTGTGTGTGTGTGTGTGTGTGTGTGTGTGTGTGTGTGTGTGTGTGTGTGTGTGTGTGTGTGTGTGTGTGTGTGTGTGTGTGTGTGTGTGTGTGTGTGTGTGTGTGTGTGTGTGTGTGTGTGTGTGTGTGTGTGTGTGTGTGTGTGTGTGTGTGTGTGTGTGTGTGTGTGTGTGTGTGTGTGTGTGTGTGTGTGTGTGTGTGTGTGTGTGTGTGTGTGTGTGTGTGTGTGTGTGTGTGTGTGTGTGTGTGTGTGTGTGTGTGTGTGTGTGTGTGTGTGTGTGTGTGTGTGTGTGTGTGTGTGTGTGTGTGTGTGTGTGTGTGTGTGTGTGTGTGTGTGTGTGTGTGTGTGTGTGTGTGTGTGTGTGTGTGTGTGTGTGTGTGTGTGTGTGTGTGTGTGTGTGTGTGTGTGTGTGTGTGTGTGTGTGTGTGTGTGTGTGTGTGTGTGTGTGTGTGTGTGTGTGTGTGTGTGTGTGTGTGTGTGATAATGATATGGTCGGGTATAGTCAGTGGGTTAGGGATTCTATTGTTATGAGTGGTTGAGTTTGGTATATCTGTAGATTTTTTATTTATGTTTTTGTTTTTTTATCCTTATGCTGGGGTTGCCTTCTATGAGTGTTGTGACCGCCCTGCATGGGCCTCGGCGTTGCAGGCATCATATTTCGGTGGCTGTGGCGAACCGCATTTAGTTGCGTTATGCGCCCTCTTGACACTTGGTGCATGTTTTTCCTTTCCTGCATTCCTCGGTTGTGTGATCGTATGCGGAGCACTTGCTGTATGCTTGTGCTATTGGTTTGGGTGGGGACCTTGGTATGAGCCTGTAGAACCTATTTAGGTAATACAGTCCTCCGTCATATGTCATTCTTTCGAATGATTCGATGTCTCCAGTTATAATTCTTATCATCGATGTTGGTATGTCTGTTGCTCTTGCTATGATGCGTTTGCAGTATCTATAAGTGTATTTATTGTTAGTGAGGTATTTGCCAATATCTTCGTCTGAGATTTCCTTTTCAACTCCAGAGGATTATGGTGTATGATTCGGCATATGTGCGTTGTGTGTTCGGTGTGGTAGCTAGTTGTTGTTGGGTTCGGGGTGTTCTGATGAGCTGCTTGTCCATCAGTTCCTGGAGTTTATTTTTGGATTCTCTTTTGTTTGTTTGAAGAGTGCGGTTGTTGCTTATCAGTTGTATGATAATGTCCTTGTTGTTGGCCATGTGTGTTTCCCATAAGCGTGCGAGTTGTATGGGTGTGATGGTGGCATTCGTTCTTATTTCATAGTTGTGTTTGTAGGAGTTGAATTCATTTGGTGGCTGTGATCTCGCCTGTGTTCTGTGTGCGCTTGTGTGTGTGTGCTTTAGAGGGCTGTGTGTGTGCGTGCGTGAGTGCGGTTTTGTATGTGGGTATTTCAGTTGCCTGTGTCTCTGTTAGATTTGGCGCGGTTTTTAATTTCCCACTCGTTTCGATGTTTATCCGCGGTCAGCGTCTGGGGCGTATTTTAGGTTTCTTGCTGTTTATAGGTGTGCTGTCCTCGTTTGATGCTGACATTGGCTGGGTGTCCATCGCACTCACACTTGATGCACGGCTCAGGGTTAATTAATTTAAAATAATGTTATGTTACGATAGTATAATTTATTAGATATGAGCAGGCGTAATCAATTTAATTTATACCCGGTTGATTAATAAAATAACAAATCGCCATCACTGTAATTTACACATGGCAACACTGAAAATTATTTGGTTGAAAACTAATGTAAAACGATTTTGAGGTTATGTTACGACAAATGTCAATCAAAAGTCGGAACATACCGTCGTGGTTTATGGTTGCTCAATACTCATTTGTGTTTTGATCAGGTGCTGCGTTTGTGGAATCTGTTATCGAATTTTTCGCTCTTATATATATATTTTTTTTTTTTTGTTTTAAAAAGGGTTGATTTGATTGTGTTGTGCTTAATTTAAAATAAGAGATATTTAACATGTGATAACAATACCAGAGTTCAATAAATAATTAACTACTTGTATAATTTACAGAGTATGTTGTAACCGCTTACAAACTTATCAATAGAAATTAGACGATGTTTAATCTATCGGTATTTATTTGTTATCAGCACGTTAGCACGCCTCCATTTTTATGTTGGTACGATTGTTTGTATATTTATGTTGGTAAGAGGGACGTTGTTGTTGGGTGTTTAAAATTCATTTCTCTCGCTTGGAGTGGCCTACGCCCTGATGCTGACGACTGTCGAGGCTGTTCTGTGCTCAATTCCTTCCTTATATTTTTGTTTCTAATCATGCCTCTTCTTGTTATCCCTTTCACCTTGTCGCGATCTCCAGGGTTTTATTTTTTTATCTTTGGTTGAATACCCGTGTCTCACATCCATATGTCAGAGTGAGCCGATATATGGTTTTATATATCTTGATTTTTTTTTTCTATTGACACCTCCTTTCCGCCAAGTGTATTGCGTGATGTAGGTTGCCTGCCTTCTCCTTTCTGTGGTTTATTTCCTGTCTTCCTTATTCTTCAAAAGTTGGTCCTAAATAATGTAAGTATTAAATCTGTTGTATATTTGCTCTTTCTATGTATATATTTATCATTTCTTCTTCATTTGACATGCCCACAATGTAAGTTTTTGCTTGTTTATTTTTATGCCTGCTTCATGCATCATTTCATTCCATATTTTTAAATTCTCAAGTAAATATGTTTCACTACCTGCTACCCGTAGTACATCATCGGCGAACGCACGTTCGTGTATTTGTACTCTTTTTAGTTTTCTGTGTCCAAATACTGCTGGTTTTGTTTTTCTTTCTGCTTTTCTTATTATTTTATCCATAACAGTAGATAATGTAATTGGAGGATGTTCCGCTTAGTGATGAGCCCATAGGCGTTCATTTTATAGAAGTTGTTGTGAATACACAAAAAAAGTTTTATTCTAAGTTAATTTAATTAGGTTGAATATGCGTGTGTATTGTTGTTTTTTTTTTGTGTATAATTTTTTTTTTATTCAGTTGGCAAATCGGTAATTCTGTTATTGGTATATTTGTATATACATGTATTATGTCAAAAGAAGCTAGAGCGTAATATGTTGATAATTTTCTTTGCTTGTGTGGCTTATAAGTTCTATTCTGTTTTTAATTGTGTGTTTAGGTTTTGTATTGAATGATGCTATTAATGATGCTGTTTAAGATTTTAGCTATTTTATGTGTTTGTGAGTTAATTTATGTAGTAATAGGTCTGATTGGTATTTCTTCTTTCTCTATTATTTGGAATTGGGTTTTGATTATTGATTTTATTCTGTACTTTTCCTATTCATTTGTCCTATTCTCCTTTCATTTTTTTTTTCGCCTCTTTGTTGGCGGCCCTTAAAGTAATTTTAATTATTCAGTATTAAACGATTATTTATATTAGATAATAACACAAGCAACAAGAGATTCCGGGAACAGGGAAAGATGGAGGGATATTGTACGAAGAGCGACAGCAAAAGAGTAAACCACAATCACGACCTCTCTGAAAAGAGAGAAAACGAAGAAGAAGAAGAAGAAACGATTATTTGAGAGCCATTTTAGTAACTTGTAGCTTGGCGCATTTGGTAACGTTCTTGTCTGTCACGCGGCTGACCTGGGTTCGATTCTTGGCAGACTTGTAAATTTTTATTAGGTAAAAATGCTTTGATTAATAATAATAACAATAATAATAATTAATAATAAATAATAATAATTATTAAAAATTGTAATAAATAATAATTAATAAATAAAACTCGCGCGCCTCCATATTCAAATAAATTCATTCGCGCCAACCGCTGGGCGAGGGCTTGGGGGGCCTTGCGAAGGGGGTCTTACGACTTGGGGACCTGGGGGCCCTACGATCTGGGGACGGGGCTTACAACCTGGAAGCCTTGTGGAGGGGGCCTTGTTGGAGAGATCACATTGACGGATTCCCTGGGTGGTCAACTAAGGAATTCCGATTTAAAAGAGAAATAAAACAAAAACTATCAAGTCAATT
Source organism: Othius punctulatus (assembly GCA_951805005.1). Taxonomy (NCBI): domain Eukaryota; kingdom Metazoa; phylum Arthropoda; class Insecta; order Coleoptera; family Staphylinidae; genus Othius; species Othius punctulatus. Next base: position 66,186,606 of record OX638138.1, on the reverse strand, counting down.
ATAATTTTTTTTTTACAAATAATGTTCAGCTCTTTGGAAATTCATTTCTTAAAAATTACGCTGTCCAAATGTCCACCGTTTTTCTGCTGGCACTCTTCGAGTCGAACCCCGACATTTAGAAAAACACGTCGCAAAGTTTCTGGACCGATGGCTTGAATTTCCTGGCGGATATTTTCCTTCAACGCAATTAGAGTGCGGGGATTGTTGCGGTAGACTACACTTTTGAGGTATCCCCATAAGTAAAAGTCGCAAGGTGTCAAGTCCGGGCTTCTGGGGGGCCATGGAAGGTCTCCACGCCGAGAAATCAATTTTTCAGGAAAAAGCGCCTGAATAACAGGTAAAGACCGATTTGAAGTGTGACAAGTGGCCCCGTCTTGCTGAAACCAAGTGTCCCGATTGTATCCATCAAAGTCTTGAAGGGCTGGTTCAAAACAATTGTTCAACATGTCCACATAATGATCAGAATCCACTGTTACTGCTCGGCCGCGTCCGTCTTCGAAAAAGTACGGGCCAATAATGCCTTGTGCGTGTATTGCACACCAAACTGTGACCTTCAGACTATGCAATTGAGTTTCATGTTGCTGTTTGGGGTTTTCTGAAGACCAATACCGGCAATTCTGTTTGTTTACATAGCCGTTCAGATGAAAATGGGCTTCATCAGAGAAAAAAATGTTGTCGTACGCTTGAAATCGGTTCACCATTTCATTGACGTAATCAAGGCGTTGTTGATGGTCCCCTGGCTTTAATTCCTGCACTAATTGGATCTTGTAGGGGTGCATGTGTAAATCTTTATGAAGAATGTTTATCAATGACGATCTCTTCACATTTAGAGTGGCCGCGCGCCGGCGTGTCGAGAGGCCCGGTTGGTTGCGAACAGATGCTCTCACTCGCTCTACGTTTGCATCGTTTCTCACAGACCGTCGACGGTTATCACTCGCTGGGGCAATGTCGAACCAGTTTCTTCGAATGTTCTGACCCATTTCCGAATGAGTTGAGCACTCGGACATTGGTTAAGATTGTGCAAAGCATAATGTGCACGAAAACGACGACGCACAATAATGCAAGAATTTTGATTTTGGTAATAAGCGCGCACACAGAACGAACGCTCCTCACCCGTCCAGCGAACCATGGCGACTGAATTTCCATGAGCCCCTCCTTCGTTTAAGACCAACCCCACTTCTCTATTCCTATTCAAAACAATTTTAGAGCGCTTGTAAATCGAAATTCCTTAGTTGACCACCCTGTATAATGTGTAAAGTTGAAAAAATAAAGAATAATCGTACATAATAATTGTTATTATTTCTTTGAAATTTATGTCTACCTATACATAACAAGTCATCTTAAGTGAAGACCAGCTAAACTAACCTAACATAACTTAACACAAACGACCTTAAAACGATCTTGAAAATGAGCTTGGCCTTGAAAACGATCTTAAAACGACCTTAAAAATAACCCTGAATAGGGTCTTCCTGAAAAAAAAATAATATAACCTTTTTGTGTCTTAATGTAAAGTTTATAACCTGTAATTAAACATCCCACAGAGAAAACGTTTAGTTTTCATTGTAACTTATCGACAAACAACATACAATATCGTAAAACTTACACATTTTGTCACGTGACCGACGAAACGCTGTTATTGGCCGAGCGGCACTGTGACGTCTTTGCGCATGTTGGCGATCGGGACTAGTGCATAAGGGATAGGAATCGTAGATTAATTCGACTTAGAATCCAGTCTGACATAAAATATGTTATGATGGGTTAGTAAAGGGACAGCCTGATAATCTGATAGAAGTTCACATGTTAATGGTTCCCGACTTTTTCTCAAAAAGTGAATTTTTCAACGTAGCCGAAACGCGTGGAGTCGCATATAATTTTCCAAATCCACTTTCAGCTGTAAGAACAAATAAAATACTGTATAAACTTTGCAATACCTACATCTCAGGCCTTCATCTCATACGAATTGGTAATGCTGATTTCAAAATTTGTAATTATTAATCATCTAATCAAATTTCTAAAATCAACAGTTTGCTACAAATATTGTTTCAACATGTTTTTTTAGTTTTAACTAAACGTTTGTGTAAGAACATATTGTACAAAATCTCACAGTACTTTTAAACAGTAATAATGATATGGAAGGTATTGTTTTAGAATGGAACCCACAAAACTATTTTGAGGTTATGTTATTACTAATGTATATATATAATCGGAAATCCCCTTGAATACCCATTACTAATGATGATAGTTAATTATATATATTTATCGAATTTCGTCGATAATTTATTGAAAATTATGTACTTACATTAAAATGGTCTTCACAAAAATAGTGAGACGTCAAAGTGACACTCGCGGAATCACTTCGGACTTGTTGTAACCCCTTTTTCCGTATATCCCCTGTTGGGACGTTTATAAACAACTTATCTGGTTCGCATTTACTGCTGCTATCACATCCAGGCACAATGCAATACTTATTCGTCCCTTTTTTCGTAAAACCGACGTTATCTTTCTCTTGCTCCATTGTAAGCAATGCTACAGCTGAGCGCACCGTGCGTTGTGACGTCACAGCAACATGGCGGGATTTCGGGACCTTTTCAAACGCCGTTAATTTTAAAATCGTGTTTGCTAATTACAACGATTTGCCTCAACACTAAAATTAGTGCCAAGGATGTTTTTAATGTGTCTAGAGTTCAGTTTCAAGGTTTTTGAAACGTCGCGGAAGACCCTATTGAAAAAGGTGCCCTTTAAAATGACCTTGACCCTAAAAAAATGACATTGACCTTGAAATGTTGACCTTGAAAACAACCTTAAAAGACCCTGAAAAATTCTTGAATAAAAAATTGGCCTTGAAAATGTTAACCTTGAAAAACTTGAAAACGACTTTGAGAAAAAAAAACCTGAAAAATATTGACCTTGAAAAAAAAATCCAACTTACTTGGCCGGCTGACCATGATTCTGAGTCGCCAAGGATGTGAAAGTTACACTAAAGGAAAACAAGAAAGGAAAAAAGAAGAAAAGGTACCTAGTTACCCCCTCCAGAAACGCCCATGGGGCGGGGCGGGGCGCCGCCCCAAGAGGGGGGACAAGGAACGAAACCCGCCACTTCTCACATCTGGCATTTAGAAACTTGTTTACCTTTCAATTCTTCACCTTCACTTTCCACCTGGGTAAAAAATAAGCTAATTTGCATTTCACAGACTTGTTGACCTTTCAATTCCTCACCTTCACTTTCCAACGTGAGCTAATTTGAATTTCACATTCTCTTTTTTGTGTATAAATACATTCCGAACTCCAAGAGATCACATACAACACAACAAGATAGTAAACATATATAGTGAGTACGTGAACGAAGATATCATGGGTAATTCTTTTGTTTATAGTGTGTATTTTATATATAGTAATATTTATGTCTCTTCTACAGATAATCAAGACGATTTTGACACATTTTTCAATGATACTGCTTTTGATTCAATAGTTTTAACGGCACCTGGATTTGATCTCACAGTGACTTGTGAACCTACTGTATCGGGGAATAATACCTCCCCCAGTTTGCAAGGCACGGAGATTCTAGATAATCTATATAATCCTTCACTGACACCTAACGTGGTAGAGAGTGAATTGTTAAGGCATATTCTAAATCAATCACTACCTCTACCAGTCCGTTCAAAACCTAGCACCATTACTTCTCCTGTGCCAGGTCCCTCTTCCACCCATCCTCATAAACTTGGCAGATATTAGCGCTACCTGTCTAAGGAAGTTTATAAGAACAAACGCAGAGAGGAGAAGCAAACTAAACTTTCCTTAAGGTCGAATAAACATGTTAGGCGGAATTTGTTGACCGACGATAACTTCCTCTCTTCGGTCAGTGATAATATTTTAACAACGAATGTGTCCACTGAATTAATTACAATATCATCGCAAGAATCCGTTACCTTATCCCAAGAATCCGTTACCTTATCCCAGAATGTCACCACTGACCGAGGGGAAGTTACGAACAAAGTTCAAATTCTTCAGAACACGAGAATTCTTCCGAGTATATCTACAACTGTTCCCACTAACAAACCGGAATTATTACCTGAGCATGTATCAATCCTTAATCATAATTTGAATGTTCCTTCTGCTGTCCCCACTAACAAACCGCTTGCTCCTTCTGCTGTTCCCACTAACAAACCGCTATTACTTACCGACTGTGACTATCTTGACACAATTCCCAATTACGTCACATCAGCCATAACTTCTGCATGGTTGATTCAGGATAATGCCAGATTAGAAACAGCTGAGAGTAACCTGCGTGCGTGTAATGATAATATCTTAGCATTGATAACAGAAATCCGTAGCCGTAACATTTATCGACCTACTTTTATGAAAAATCCAGATGCATTAAAATACCTGGATAACTCTTTATTAAATTTAAATAAAATTTTAGGAATGGAAAAGCAATTTTTAGAATTGCTAAAAGTTAAGATATCGGCATTACGCGAATGTTTGTCAAGTGATTGTAATAAAATTAATTGAATTAAACAGTGTCTGAATGTGTGAAGAAAGTGTCTGAATGTGTGAAGAAAGTCTGATGGAAATAATATATTTAAATATAATAGATTTAAATATGTTGTACTCTGGAGCTGAATTAGGGAAGAGTTGCTATAGAATTAGCAGTAGCGGGGACGAGAATGAAGTAGTGAATTGCCACCACATGCATCGAACTCGACGAACCTACACTGAAGAGTCTCTCCGTCTCATCGAGAAGGAAAATGGAGTTTTCTGAGGATTTGTTAGATGTTGGATCGTATTTCCTGTATTTTTTTGGAAACCTGATGAAAACTTGTGAATTATAATAAATAAATTCTAATTCTAATATAAATAATATGTAACGTTTTAATTATTTTTTAAATTTATGAAATAACTGTTTTCACCGTTTACATGAGTCCCAGTGATAATATAATAAAAACATAATAAATTGTAATTTTCTACCAGTAACATTTAATTCGTCGTTGAAGAAGTTGTCAGAAATGAGTTCTCTTGCATTCCGAACACAAAGTGTATCCTTGCCGGTTCAAAATTTTGATGGTTCATTAAATAAAAATGTATTTAATAGACACAGGTCACTTTTCGGCGGAGATTGTAAAAGAGGATTAATTATAGGACCATCGGGTTCTGGAAAAACCAACGTTATGTTGTCTCTACTGCTTTCACCGAAAGGTTTACGATACCTTCATATATATCTTTGCTCAAATTCATTATATCAGAAAAAATATGAATTTCTCAGAGAATTAATGAAAATAGTGCCAGAATGTGGATATTTTGAATTTCCAGATGTAGAATCTCTTGTCCTTACGAATGATGTTAAGGAATATTCAATTGTAATCTTTGATGATGTGCCGCCTACAGGCCTTTATTCAATTAAAGATTATTTTTCACACGGTCGTCATAAAAACGTAGACTGTTTCTATCTGTGTCAGAGTTACAGCGCAGTACCTAAATAATTGATTCGAGATAATTGTAATTTCTTGGTAATGTTCAGACAGGATGCCACTCATTTGAAACATATTTATGATGATCAACTCGTAAGCGATATGACATTTGAAGAATTTAAGGAAATATGTCGAAAATGTTGGATTGCTCCACACGATATTTTAGTGGTGGACTTAGATTGTCAGAGAACAGAAGGTCGTTACCGTCAAGGTTTTGACAAATACATTATCATATAAACGTGTAACTATTTATTTATTTAATCAGTATTGTGACACATTTCATGATGGCACGTACACATCAATATGTGGAGCAACTTGCAGATGCACGTGAAGCACTCCAAAATAAAATTCGTGCACTGAAGTGCGATATTTCAGAATCAAAAGAACATTTTGCAACTGCATTCTCACCTTTAACTGAACAACTTAAAGAAGTGATAAGCAAATTAGATGTGCCTCGGGTCGATCCTATAATCTATAAAGCTGACCCTAATCAATTTGACGATGAGCTGCCTTCGAGTGAAACCCACACCCCTTTTCGCTTAAAACGTAAAATATCTAAATTACGCAGGTCATCAAAGCTACCTGCACCAATGCGAGTACAAGAGGTGAAAGGTTTTCCCATCAAGGAACGTTTAGAAACTTCAGGTAACATTACTTCAGATGACCCGCAAGATTTTGATGAAACAATAGAGAGTTCTCCGTTAGTTGAAGAAGCAGCAAGTCCTACCGATTTTGAACGAGACGAAGAAGAAGAAAATGTTGATACAGACGAAGATCTTGCATTGTCATATGCCAAGCAAAAATTTGTCGAACAGATAGATTCTCCAGAAATGCAATCGGTCCTAGAACAATTTCATGTATTACCTCGTACATACCTTGTCGAATTTAAAACGGAGCAAGAGGGCAGATTTGACCACAAGTACGGTGTACATGAAGTTGATGGAAATTTGTTCATTGGCGACAGTGAAATTATATTTGATGGTCCAGACGTTCAAATAGGTGATTTTAAATATAAGGGTACAACTGGTCTTCTTGAATTGCTTTTTAAGAGAGAGCCAGGAAAATTCTTCCGTCAGGATGCTCGCAATTATAAAGATATACTGCTTCGAACTAAAGCCGCACGGGTTCGATATGATGAAAAACTTAAAATTTCGGCTAATCGGGGACACAAGTATGTGAACATTATTAAACCAATATTAACTGGTCAGCCACCGAAAGTTTGGTGGCCAAAAAAATTGGAAGGTTGGAGGATCATTCGAAACAACCATTCCAAAGACAAGTAGTTCAAGGATCTTTCCCAGAATATCGGTATTGGGACGATCCCAATGAACTTGTTGACAGGTTACGTTTATTAACTTCCTCTCAATGGGCCGGTCATCCATCACACAATAACGAAGTAATTTCCATTATCGAGGAATTAAAGGAGGCAGGTATTTTACGTTAATATATCTGTAGAAATGCGATCAATCTCATTTACCACTCAACTGTTGTGCCAAACGCACGTTATGCCTCGTGATAAATTCGGACGACATATTTACAGCGATATGACTCTAGACAAATTCGGCAAACACCTTCATGGTCACATCATATCAAAACATATGCAAAAACCATTGTTGGAAAAGACGTGGAAAGCGCTGCAGAGTACAGCAAAGAAACATTTTATTTTAACACTAAATGGTATGGGTATAGTACGATCATCTCGAGACTATAATAGCATCGAGAATAAAGGAGGAGTTCACACGTACACTAATTCCTTATACACTGGAAAAATTTTGAAGGTTTTTACTCTGGGCAATGCGTCATTACTTATTAATGGTATTGCTGCCGCGGAGCACATAAGACCACTGGACAAAATTCGAGTTAAGCAAGTCGGACCAGCTACAAGTTATATCATAGAAGTCCTGATCGAATCCGATCATGACGTATATTAAACAAGATATTGTTAACGAGATACACGCTCCAGCACGAAGGAATTTTCAAAGACGTCGTGTCATTCTTAAAGGTTTGCAAGATTTGTATCAAGCAGACTTAGTAGAAATGATACCATATTCTAAGCAAAACAAGGGTTACAAATATACCGGGCTTTTTTTTCCTTATTACACATATGATGGACAATGTATAACTGGTTGCCTGCATCTACCCGCAAGGAATTTCCTATGTATTATTCTAAAAAAAAAAAACAACTCATTAGCGGGTCGGTGCAAGCAACCTGTCAATTTTGGCATATGTTACACATAGAGGTTATGTTTTTATTCAAGGTAATACACGACAGGGTTTTTGAAGACACGCAGAGTATTAGTAATGTATTGTGGATTTATGCCATTACATGCAGTACGTATACGGCCTTTCAATTCATCTACGTTATGTATTTGTACGTCATTAAAAATTTTACTTTTCAGGTAACCCCAAAGAAAATAATCATTTGCTGACATATCAGCTGATCTTGATACATTACGAATACTCTCGTGTATTGTCTTGAATAAAAACATAACCTCTCTGTGTAACATATGCCAAAATTGACAGGTTGCTTGCACCGACGCCGCTAATGAGTTGACTATTTTTTTTTTAGAATTACCCATAGGAAATTCCTTGCGGGCAGATGCAGGCAACCAGTTATACATTGTCAATCATATGTGTAAAAACGAAAAAAAAGCCCGGTATATTGGTGGTAATAAATGCGTTTTCGAAATTCGGCTGGGCACTGCCATTAAAAAATAAAACTGGTAAAGAAGTTACTCGTGCAATGGAAAAAGTTTTACTGGAAAAAATAAGTCAGATCCCTAAAAACTTGCAAATCGACAATGGCAAGGAATTTTATAACACCGACTTCAAAAAACTACTTCTTCAACATGGGATAAATCATTACAGCACTTACTCAACTTTAAAGAGCTCCATCGTCGAACGATTCAACCGAACTATTAAGGAAAATATGTGGAAAGAATTTAGCATGCAAGGAAATTATCGTTGGATTGAATTACTTCCGACGATTATTAATACCTACAACAACACGGTTCACAGAACCATTGGTATGAAACCAAAGCAGGTTAATCAGAGGAATGCCGCCGATCTTCTTAAGACCGTCTACAGTTCCTTGAAAATGTATGACAAATGTGTCCAACGTTTTAAAATTGGCGATCATGTGATCTTGATCATTGTCGCACCAATTTAAATTGCTCCTCGTCGCCAAAATATTTTCTGATTTCATTGCACTGGTCGTCCTCCAAATACGATCTCAATTTTTCAAGGGAGCACGATAAAAAACGAAAAGAATCGATAAACCTAAGTGTTAAAAATACTTTCCTTTTTTTGCCTTTGTGATCCACCGTTTCACCTACGTGCACTTTTTTGCTAAATGAAATGTACTTCCCTTTGTTCTGTGCAATCACGTCCACATCTTCTCCACTTAAAGCAATATTTTTGACGAACATATGAGCATCATAATTAGAGAGATTGTGAAAGAAAACTGGTATAAACTTGGGTACTTTATAATTAATATTGCATACAGAATGTGCTGCACCTCGAAATAGACCGGTCAAATGATCATGATCATATACTTTGTCTCCAATATTTATTATCGGTTCATCACAAATGTGACAAATATTTGTTTCCCATTCTCGTTCCTGGTCTATTGTTAGGGGTTCCATGGATTTATTTTTAACTAAATGTTCTGTATAGATATTTTTAATGTCGATCTCCAACTCTTTAACAAATTCAACTGCAGCATCTTCGCCTGTGTATATTTGAAACTTGGAAAATCTATCGTCATAACAACATTTTATATAATACGAAAAGGCATACGGTTCATGCTGATAGCACTTAACTGTGTAAGGCTTTTCCGAATCATATTCGACGTTTTCCCCAACAGGTTGCAATAATGCCTCGAAATCTGCATACACAACGAAAGGAACTTTAATTTGTTTTTCGAACTGTTCAAATTGCAACACGTTCTCCATCACTTCCTCGCCCAGCTTATTTATACGTGGTTTTTCTTCAGGTAATACAGCTTTTACTTTTCCACAATCTTCTTGACGGTGACGAGTTAGGTTTTCCTCTGTGGTGAAGTACACGAGACATCTATGACATATCCATTTTTCATGTCCATTGCGAGAATAATGCGACGACATTAGCCGCGACAAAGTTTTTATCCAACAGTAATGAGTGTTACCGTCATCATCCGAAATCAATAATAAATTTACGAATACAGAACATACCTTGCTCGATATTCTCAGTGGCACTATGTCAAATATTGTTTTTGCTCCTGTAAATTCCCTATTCATGCCATACACGTTCACGCAAATGTTATTCCTCGCTTCAAATTTTTTGATATCTTGAATTTTCACTGGAAACTCCAATCCTGAAAAGTCACATACTGTCGAATAATGGGGGTACGAAGATGTCCTCTGTGATTATCCGTTCGGTTCTCTTAATGCATAAGCAAGTGCCCAACCAAAGCAGGCTTGATCGTTAATTTGCACATTTATAACGGCTTTCTTTGCTTTTATTACATCTGGTAGTTCTATAAAACTCGATGCCCTCGTCGGATTATATTTACGTTTCCAAACGTAAAATGTCCACTAAAGTCCACCCTGTAAAATAAATTAAGTTTTAATTGTCGAATGTGAAACAATAAATATTGTATTACCTGAATCACGTTCCTGAAACTCTGACATTTTAGCCATGATCTCCTCAATAAATTGTTTATAAATTTCGTAAAGGTTTTTCTCACCAGTAATTATCTTATTTTTCGTATTGAATGATTTTACTTCAGCATTTTCTTTAACATCTTGAAAGTACAGTGCGAAACATTCTAGATTCAATTTCATACTGGAAAACACAGCTAGCTTTGACTCAATAAGCGTCAAAAAAATTTCTCTTACTAAATAAGCGAATTGCAACATATCTACAGGGTCCGTCATTTCACCTCCCGTCTTCAATAGCTCAGTTACTAATTGAGTTAGGATTTTGATATTTTGCAGACTTCAGTTGCTTTCTAGGGTGTATTTCAGGAAAATATTTTTGATTATACATAGTGTCCCATAAAAGTGTGACGTCATCATGATGTATATTTTTAGATTGCATGGTATATTTTTTGTTACATATTTGAGTGCTTCTTATAGATGCCTACATACCCATAAAATTTGATTGAAATCGGTTTAGTGACATTAGCGCAAAAAAATAAAAACTCAAAAAAATCAGTTTTGCACCATTGGTTATGAAAATTAATAAGGGATAAAAATAGTGCCTCGTTAATAAAACCATACAAGGTACTTATCAAATAGGGTATGACAGTTGCGTTAACCAAGTTTAATTGATATGCATTATACAGAGTGTCCAAAATTTAGTGTCAAACTTTTCAAACTTTAAAGCACTTTATTTTTCTTATTTTAAATTGGAGCCCCTATATATTTTTATGTCATTCCATGCGGAATTAAAAGACAAACATTTTTCCTAGTTACAACCCTATCTTAATTCCTAACACATTCACAGATATTTGCAGAAAACTCGTTTTATCAACAATTTCAATGTCCATTTTAATTAATCAAAATCGAAGGTGGGTTTGAAACACAATTTATTGACATTAAAATTTAACAAAGTGACAAGAGCCATTGTTGACTGTAGTAATATAAAAGTTTAAAACTTTTTTAGCTAAGGTCTTTATATATCTTTAGCCAAGATACCAAAATTACTTTTTGTCATGGAAAATATAATTTTCATAATATGACAAATATTATGACCTATATTGACAAATGTGGATATGACTTTCATATTCGCATTTCAAAATATTACATTCAACCTGTTACGGAGAGTGGCAATATTATTTCATACTCGTCTTCGTTTGTGCCTTCAAGAGGGCGGAAGACATATAGATCATAAGTTCTAGCAATTAATTAATTTTAGAAATGCACAGTTATGTTATGGTTTTATGAAATTTTATTACTAAAACTATTTTATACAAAACTTAATACTTTTACGATTTGTAATAGGTTTAGACGAAGATCTGTGAAACCTTTAATACTTTCGAGATATTAATTGTAACTACAACACATGTTATGTCAGTAAATTGTTTTTCAAAGTCACCTTCGAGTTTTATTCATTAAAATGGCTATTGGAATAGTTGATAAATCAAGTTTTCTGCACATAACTTTCAATGTGTTAGGAATTGCTGTAGAGTTGTAATTAGGAAAAATGTTTGTCTTTTAATTCCACATGGAATGACATAAAAATATACAGGGGCTCTAATTTAAAATAAGAAAAATAAAGTGCTTTAAAGTTTGAAAAGTTTGACACTAAATTGTGGACACTCTGTATAATGCATATCAATAAAACTTGGTTAACGCAACTATCAGACCTTATTTAATGAGTACCTTGTATGGTTTTATTAACAACGCATACTTTTATCTCTTATTAATTTTCTTAACCAATAGTGCAAAACTGATTTTTTTCAGTTTTTATTTTGTTGTGCTAAAATCACTGAACCGATTTTAATAAAATTTCATGGGTATGTAGGCATCAATAAAGGGCACCCAAATAAACAACAAAAAATATACCATGCAATTTAAAAATACATATCATCATAACGTCACACTTTTTTGGGACACCCTGTATATTCAAAAATATTTTCCTAAAATACGCCACAGAATGCAAGTAAAGTCTGCAAAATATCAAAATAGTAATTAAATTAGTAACTGAGCTACAGAAGACGGGAGGTGAAATGACGGACCCTGTATATGAAATCCAGGTTCCAACACACTGTATTGAACAATATTGTCTCCAAATGCAGTTGATAATTGCTCTACACCATCATCTATTACAACAAAAGCGTTCTTCTTATGTGCATTGCTTCTAAGATGACCCGCCAAACATGATCTTTCAACGTTTATATCACACATATCACATCTAATAATATTTACTACATCACCGTGGCCATTCGAAGTCGTTGGGGTTTTGCTCCAATTTTCTCCTTTTGCATTTGCAAGAATTCCTTTGATGACGCGTCAGGTTATCTTTTCTCGTAAAACTTTTTCCACAGTGTTCGCAACTATACATTTTGCGTTCTGCTTACTAGATGTTCACCCTTGATGTTCACTCCTCTCTATAAGAAGGTTATCGTTTGATGGATACCATTATATATCGAGAGTTGACATTCACCACCATCGCCACCTATAACAAACTTGATTGTGCATACTATAGATATGTTATGTTGTAGGATTAGTATGAAACGCACTTTGATATATACAGGGTGTAACAGAAATACGTGTGTTAATTTTAAACATTGGTAGAACTAGTTATATAAAACATTTTTTCTATGTTTTTTTTCAAAATTTGCAGGTTTTTTTAATATAATTTTGCCCCCTAATTTTGACCGAACGAGCCGTTCTCAGGTACTGTCACTATAATTGTCAAGTGAAGTTTATTTCAAAATGCCAAATTTTTCTAATCAAGAATTAACAGATATTGTGTTGGTATATGGCCGAGCTTTAGGAAATGCCGCAGAAGCCCGAAGATTGTACAGTGCACAATATCTTAAACGTGTTTTGATTAACAAGCAATGAAGTACCTTTACGACACCGTTGCCATCACAACAAAATATTTTATCGCTGCACACCTTTAACCATAGGCGGGTACGCGTTTTAGTAGATACACTAGAACATATTTTAAATCAGTTTAACGTTGCTTTTTGAAAAAAAAAAACATATAGAAAAAATGTTTTATTTAACGAGTTCTACCAATGTTTAAAATTAACACACGTATTTCTGTTACACCCTGTATATAGTACTTTATTCAGAGGTGGATATAAACTGACTGACGCTGCCGTTCTGCACAATTCATCTGCAAGCGTCTTATACAAAAACTCTCTACAAATATAGTTCAATAGCGAACATGTGGCGGGACACCTGTTCGCCGGACATATATACACTGTGTATCGGCCAAATGGAATAAATTCGATAATAAATAAATGGGGGCGTGTTCGAAAAAACGCTCGGACACGTCGATTGTTATTTTTAGTTGCGCATTTTTTTCAACAAAAACTTTTTATACAGGGTGTGTCATGTGACCGTGGCCAATACCAACTTTCTTATTTTAAATACAACACCTGGTATATTATTCAATTTTTGGATTCTTCAGAAAATTCTAGACATATTTCATGTACAATGTCCTATACCTATCTTCAACTGTTTCGGAAATATTAAGTGTTTTCAGATTTATTGCAAAAATTAACATTAAAAAAAGAAAATTATTTGATTACAGAAATTCGTTACAACACACTCAAAATCTAATAAGTAATACTGTTTATTTCTTGATAATGTAAAAAAACAAAAAAAAAAACAATAAATTTCAATGGAGATGTTCAAAATGCTCGCCGTGAACGTCTTGGCAACATCCTAATCTTAAATAGAAATTTCTTCTAACGTTACTCAACATCTCAGGCGTGACCGATCTAATCGCAAGCATTATTCGTCTTCTTAAGTCAGCTAAGTCTAACTTAATATTTCCGAAACAGTTGAAGATAGGTATAGGACATTATACATGAAATATGTCTAGAATTTTCTGAAGAATCCAAAAATTGAATAATATACCAGGTATTGCATTTAAAATAAGAAAGTTGGTATTGGCCACGGTCACATGACACACCCTGTATAAAAAGTTTTTATTGAAAAAAATGCGCAACTAAAAATAACAATCGACGTGTCCGAGCGTTTTTTCGAACACGCCCCCATTTATTTATTATTGAATTTATTCCATTTGGCTGATACACCCTGTGTATATATATATATTAATTTCGTAGTACTCGTTTACACGTTATCCACTAACAGTGGAACTATGATAAAAGAATTACTACTGTTTTTTTTTTACAAAAGAAAATTATTCTCAAAAGGGTTATGTACATTCATGAATTCATAATTGAATTGCTACTGTACAAAAGAAAAAAATATATAAACCTTTCTCACACTAAGTCAACTAAACACTCAAATAATGAACATTTGTCCGAAAGACAACATACAAACTGTTTGTTGTATCATTGCCCTCAGCTTAAAATATCATGAACATATTGTCTATATTACCCTTTAAAACTTACTACAATTTTTTGGTTAAACTAAATACGAAATAATATGTTTTACCTCATCAATATTTGTAACCATGACTGTTCAACCCTTGTGTTGATGCAATTTTTACCCCTTCCACTATTCCAGTCGTCGCAAGTTTGAAAAAGGTGCACTGTTAAGCACTGAAACGTCACTATATAATATTATTTTTTTATTTAATCAAATTTTCTGCTTTTTTTTATACTATCATTAAATATACATAATATGTACCTAGTACATTAAACTTAACCAGGAAATTGTTTCAAACTCACCTGACCTACCTAATCCCCAAAAAAAAAAAACAAAATATTAAAGAAAAACATAAGTTTTCTAACAACTATAGAAAACAACACCATATTCTATATATATATATATATATATATATATATATATATATATATATATATTCGATACATTACAATATCCTTCCCTTTAAAAATAACGAGACTAACTAAACTAATATGCTAATCGCTCAGGAGCCTTCAATAAATTTCTGGGTCTAAGCGTTCTTTCATTTTGATCGTTATTATTGACAGTTTCTACATTATCCGAACTATTTGCTATTTCAGAACTTTCATTCAAATCTCCTGAGTCCTCCTTACTACTAATAATCGTTTCTCTTGGGACGCAAACTGAATTTCGCTCCCTTCGATTATCAACCTCGTAACTTGTTGAATTAATTTGGTTCACATGTCTTTTCAGAGAACGGTTATCACTTGTTTTTACTAAATATGTTCTCTCGCCATATTTTGTAATTATCTCTGCCGCGCACCAACTCACTTTGTTATTACCGTAGTCTTTTACACTAACTTTGTCTCCTACTTTAAATGTCTTCTTCCTATTACCTAGATAATTTTCACATTGTTTGCGCTGATTGTCTTCCACTATATTTTCTGCGAAGGGTGATAACAAATTAAATCTGTTCCTTAAGCTCCGCCCTAACAATAACTTTGCTGGTGATTGGCCCGTTGTTATATGTTCGGTATTTCTGTATTGAAATAGAAATCGATCAATTATAGTTTTTGGCGCTCCCATTAAGTGACAAACTCCATTCATCTTAAGGAAGGTTTGGAAATTTTCAGAAGTGAACTGTGTGCCGTTATCACTTACAAGGTACTTAGGTATACCAAACCTTGCGAAAACTTCGCGCAGAATTTTAATAGTAACTTCCGAAGTTATACTTGTCATTTCAAAGCATTCAATCCATTTGGTTGTTGAATCCATCAAAACTAAAAAAGTATTTGTCAAATACCGGGCCCATAAAATCTATATGTAGCCGTTTCCAGGGCTCCTTATCATAATGCCACGGAATTAACTCAGCCTTACTTGGTGTCTGAGCGAATTTAATACAAGGTTCGCATGACCCTATCAACTGCTCAATATCTTTATTCATGTTTGGCCACCACACGTAAGAACGAGCAAACGATTTTGTTTTAACCATGCCCAAATGAACAGTGTGCAGTTCGGCCATGATGTTTTCCCTAAATTTTGTAGGTATCACTGTTTGATATCCTCTCATTAAACATCCAAGCTCCACAGACAATTCATTTTTACATCTAAACAATGGTTGAAATCTATCGTCTAATTTTCCATTAGGCCACCCATGCAAAACAAAATATATCACCTTACTTATCACATTGTCTTTCTTACTTTCGCGCCCAATATCCTTATAATTTAGAGGGAAACTTTGATATGTGAAATTCATGTACGATACCTCGTTTTCTATATTTATGCTGCTATCTTCGCACGGAAACCTTGAAAGTCCGTCCGCCATGTTTTCTTTTGACTTTACATATTTACATATTTCATTGAAAAATCGTATCCACTTAATATAAATGCCCATCTTTGAAGCCTATTTGCCGCGATTATTGGGATACCCTTTTTATCACCAAATATTGTGATTAGCGGCTTGTGGTCAGAGTAAATCACAAAATGTTTCCCATACAAATATTGATGGAATTTTAACACTCCAAACACAATTGATAGAGCTTCTTTTTGGATCAGTGAATATGCCTTTTCTGATTTGTTTAGGACTCCAGATGCGAAAGCAATCGGTCGGAGCGTCCTTGAATTGTCATCGGCCGAGTGGCAGATTACTGCCCCCATACCATATGAGCTAGCATCAACTATTAAAATGACTTGTCTAGTCTAAAATGACACAGCACTACGTTTGAAGTTAATAGTTGTTTTACTTTATCAAAAGATTTCCTGCATAATTCGTCAAAATTAAATTTTACCTCCTTTTTCAATAGCTGGTACAGGGGACACAGAGTTGTCGAACAGTTTGGGATAAATTTAGCATAAAAATTTACCATGCCTAAGAGAGATTACAGTTTTTTTACATTATTTGGTTCTTTAATTTCTAAAATTGCTTTGACATTGTTTACATCTGTGTGAAGTCCGTGTTTATCTATCGCGTGACCCAAATAAACTATTTTATTTTGGAAAAATACGCATTTAGACCTTTTACCTCGAAGTCCACTCTCTTCCAACTTCCTAAAGACCAAATCTAAATTATTACAATGCTCGACATCATTCCTTCCCGTAACCACTATGTCATCCATATATACTACCACATTGGGGATCTTAATTAGCAATTTCTCCATGAGGGTCTGAAATATGGCTGGGCAAGTTTTAATACCATATGGCAAACGCGTGTACGAAAACATGCCTTTATGATTTAAAATTGTCAATAATTTCCTTGAATCACTATCTACAAGAACTTGTTGGTACGCCTGACTTAAATCAATCTTCGAGAATTTCTCCCCATTATTTAACTCGGTGAAAAAATATTCAATTCTAGGTAAGGGGAGTTGCCTATCTCTATACCCCTCTCACCGATCCTCTTCAGGTGAAACAGTTCGTCGTGGCACTTGCCGCCTTAAGGATTGGAACTACGGGCGTCGCCCATTCCGAATACTCTACCGGCTCCAGAATACCACAATTAACCAAGCGGTTTATTTCATCCTCAACTTTTGCTTTTAGTGTGAATGGCAGAGGTCGTGGCTTAAAGAACTTAGGGGTGGTCCCCCTTTCAACCCGCAGTTTAATTGTTTCCTTTGTGAACGTCCCTAACTCATCTCGAAATATATTTTGATATTTTTTGTATAAGTTGTCAAGGTTATTTATGTTAAGAAAATGACTAGAAATCGTAAGGTGCATCATTTTGATCGCATGACGTCCTAATAACGGTGGTCCACCGTTTTCTATGACATAAATTTCCAAATCATACATTTTATTATTATATTCTCCTTTAACAAGTATTTTCCCTACAGGTGCAAATGTGTGACCCACTTAATCCTTCAAGAATATATCATTTTTTTGCAATTTACAATTTTTAAAATGCTTCTCATAGTAGCTTAGGGAAATAGCCGTGTATGCGAAACCGGTGTCTACTTGAAATTCCATGATAACCTTATTAATTCTAACGCACACTGAAAATTCATCTGAATTTTTTTTATTTTCGCTATAAAACATGCTTACTCTTTCTAATTGTTCCGACATATAATTAGAGTCCTTAACTTTAGCCTTATTTCTACAAATAGGAGCTAAATGTCCTTTCCTGCCACATTTATGGCAATTATAATCACGATACCTGCATTCTGATGATTTATGGTTTTTTCTACCGCACACCTGGCACGCTGAAATGCTCGCACTCTGATGCCCTCTTTTTCCCTGGCTCGAGCGGACATCAACGTCTGGACGGCCAGCTTTGCCTCCTTGAGCGCCGCTGAATCGACGCTGCTCTCCGTCACTTCTTCTTTGATTTCCATAATGACTCATTTTATGGATGACCCTTGGTTCCAATTTGACTCGTGATGATTTTACCATATGTTTTTCTCGATCCGCCGCTTCCCTGGCTTGCGATAATTTAACCATTTTGGCCAAATTATTTCCAGCTCTGGTTGCGTCTTCTTCCAGGAGTCTGTCCATAATTCTTCCAGGCCCCATGCCCATGACAAATATATCTCACATGACGATTGTAAGTTCTCCTCCAAAACCGCATTTTGCGGCTAACGATTTTACTCTGGCCCCCATTCGACCATGCTTTGATCGCCGCCTCTTCGCGCCGAATAGAATTCGTGCCTAGACGCGAAGTGTGATTGCACTGGACTAAAATGTGTGTCAATGATGGTCACTAATTCATTATATGCAATCTCCTCTGGTTCCTCCGGCACGCATAAGTTATGCACTAGCCTATAAGTTTCCTCACTTAAGGAACTGAGCAATATTGCATGTTTAACTTCATCATTTTTTACACCGTCGCACAGTGGTTCAAAAACGCTAAAAGGTGGTCAAAATACGAAGATCTGATTCTATGTCTACAAAATTTTGTCATAAAGGATTATTTTAGTCGCTGATTACAAATCTGAAATTGAATTTTCCAAAAAACAAAATGGCGTATCTAATATGGCGGACATATTTGTGAAAATTGGTTCGATTCGGAAAAATTTCATAATATAAGGGTTTATCGGGTCGCTGATTATGAAAATGGAATCGAATTTTCCAAAAACAAAATGGTGAATACAATATGGCGGACATGTTTGTGAAAAACGGTTCGATTCGGAAAAATTTCATAATATAAGGGTGTTTTGTGTCGCTGATTATGAATCTGGAATCGAATTTTCCAAAAAACAAAATGACGTATCCAATATGGCGGACATGTTTGTGAAAATTGGTTCGATTCGGAAAAATTTCATAATATAGGGGTTTTTTGGATCGCTGATTACGAACATGGAATTGAATTTTCAAAAAACAAAATGGAGGAACAAATATGGAGGTTTATTTTTTAAAGTTATTTTTTTACGAAAAATTTCAATATTCAGGGATTACAAATGTGGAATCTAATTGAGAAAAAAAGGAATCGCAAAAATCGTAGAAACTTCACAGAAAATCACTAACATTAGGTTTTTTATGATTAAATGAGGTGAACTGCAAATCCTTAAAAAAATACATATAAATTACAAAATCGTTATTTGAAAATATTTGTTTTATTAATACAATTTTATTTCTGCGTTATTATAACAAGAACCTATATATACCTATATATTTTATTAATATATGGGTTTCATACTAAAAAATACACATCAAATAGAGATAATTCGAGTAATCAAATATTTGGGAGCCTGTGAATTAATTGTAATCAGAATAAAAAAGCACCTTTTTCACATTAACATTTACTACACTAAATGCACATTTCGCCAGCAAAGCGATCATCTTTAGTAATCAAATAATACTGGAGGAAAAATGTTGAGCGCCTTCTTAAATACTAAATAGATTTATAACAATTTACAATATTTACAATAAAGATAATATTTGTATGACACATGTCACCGGCATGGCCTACCCTAATTACCTTTCCCTGGTTTTTCTGCCGATTTCAGGGAAAACCCATCGTCGGCACTCGTCGTAATCCCGGCTGTTACGTTTGGAATACCCGGCCCCCTAATGCGCTTTGTCGGCGAAGTACCGCCGACAATGGCACCCCCAATTTAGCACGATCAGGGAAAACCGTATTTCATGCCTGTGACTTAATAAGACCTATCGTTTCATTCACTCGCCGCATTTAATCACATAGTTAACCATTACTTAATTAACATAATCCGAATCTCATTTAAACTCGCGTCTATTCATTTATTTTTCCAAAATAAGTTAATCCCCGTCGACATGCGCCTTCATCCAAAATGTTAGCCCGCCTCCCTTTCTTACATCGCAACACACAACACACAAAATACGCATGCGCTGCCTCTAAGTTGAAGGTGCGCGAGGGGGGAAACATCCCCCAAATAGACAGTCAGTCCATTCCCGATCGCGGGACAAGTCGGTTCTCATCCACGACACGAGTCGGATCTCGACCACACAAGTCACGTCTTGATCGCCGTACGTGCCGATTCTCGACCGCCACACTCACCGCTCCAGCGACAACCACTAGGAGTTCGTCAGCACGTCTTCTGACCAACACACACACCCACACATCAACACACACGCAATCCACTCCGCACCTCACTCCTCACCTTATTTGACTTCATTTCCATATTATTTTTTCATTATCATTCTCTCATTTATTCATTTGGTTTTTTTTTTTTTTGTCATTAACGATATATTAAACCCTTAACGTGCAACCCCGACTTTATTTGCTCACCCCCCCCACCCCGCAATCCAAAGTGCTAGATAGTGTTGCCGACGTCGTGCCGCTCCCGGAGGCCCCATTGCCGTCTCCTCCTGCAGAAGGTCCCAGCGGCTAACAGATAAGTAAACCGTGCGCTCTCCGGAAAAAAAACTGAGCTAGTTATGTTCCGGGCCAATCTCGGGGGTAATTAACACTTCGCGTCGCAAAGCGCGAGGTCGCGCCCCCCTTCGAAGACCCCCCCCGATGATACACATTATACTTAAATCTAAACTATAATAGAGAGATATCAAAAATTACTGGAATTATTTATTCGTAAATTATCTATTCGCCTCTGACGATGATAGTAAATTGAAATTAGTCAGGCAATATTATAAAAAATAATAAATATAATTTAACGGTAAGTACAATTGAAGTAATTGAAATATATTTTATTATTATGTACACAACACATCATTCGCTATCATTAGAGTCAGTTTCAGGATCAAGTTCTGCTTCAAGTTTTTGTACTTTATTCGGCAAATTTAACATCTGAATAGCTTCCGCTGACAACGACTTGATTTTTTTCGTTGGAATTTTGTGAAAAGTTGAAATGCGACTTTTAGTAATGTCTGACCCTTTAGACATTACTAAAAGCCGCAAAAATACATCTTCCATCGTTTGTTTTCTATTACTTTTACGTGAAAAATCAGTTCGGAACTTTTTTATTAATTTGTTACACGACTCCTGTGCCTCTTCAGACATAAGTCCAATCGGAAGAAGTGAATGCCGTATTATTTCAGGGCCATGAATGACAATTTTGTCGACTGTTGTTGGCATATAATACCAGGGGAACAATGCCACAAATTTGCGCGCTGTAGCTATTGCATACTCATGAAATTTCTCAATATCTATTTCGCAACCACTCGAAATTGTTTGTAAAATTACATGAAAACGTTTAATTATGTCTTCGTCTATCCCAGTTATTGAAGCAGATATTTTTGAATCTTGAAAAAAACGTCTGGCAGTGTTTCCGTCGTTTGAACTCCCATAGCCTTGTTTTGGTTGGTCTACTAAGAGCCCCATTTGCATACGAAAAGCAGTTTGTATTGTCTTTTTGCGTTTTTCAACATTGTTTTTGTCGTCCTTTTCTCGAACCTGCCACTTTCGTAAATTAATTTTTTAAGACACGTGTAAAAGGCACTCAAAAAAACGAATCCATGCATGTAAGATCGACATACCAAACTGCAAATGATCTTCATTGATTTGTTTTTTTAAAATATCGTCTATTTGATTACATTGACTGGAAGTACAAAGACAAAGGTGGCATCGTTGAGCAGAGGAAATGTCGGTTAGCGCATTGCAAATTTTTCCATCAATCATAGTTAAACCTAATGAAAACGAAATTTGAATTTCCTTCCCATTTGTTGTGGTTTCGAAATTTTGAAGATGTTTTTCCTGTTGCCTAATATTGTCAACTACTTTTTTTTGTGTTCTACCGTTTCATGCTCAAATTCAATTCTGAGTGGTCGGCAAAATCTAGGTGACGAGGGACGGGGATTTTGCCAAAAAAATATTTTTTCATCACTTTTACAATTAGATACAATTTGCAGAGGCACTAAAGATGTAAAAAAAAGTATTCATCAGTTTTGCACCCATCATCATTTTGAAATTTTTGTTTAAATTTGCTTTGGCCTGAAGTCCCATCACAGCCCCATTTACAAATTAGAATGACTTCATTAACTTTATCACGAGCGAAGCTTTCAATAATGTGTGGCTGTTTCAAGAAAATACGTTCAACAGTGTGATTTAATAGAGCTTGCAAATTCACCTCGGCACTAGTTTCTGATATTTTCATTTCTGATTTTGTCGGATAACAATTTGTTTTGGCAGCAAGAACTTCGTGATAGGAGGGAAACAATTTAGAATTATTTGCAATGCTAGCAGAACGTATTCCTGAATATTGGCTTTTTGATAAGTTATTATAAATTAATAATGCAAGAGCTGCTTCACCTGTGAAAGGCACTTCGTGTGATTGCTCGAGGGATCGTCTGTATTTCGAAGCTTTTGAAGGACTTCCTAGAACAACGTCCTCGATGACTTTAGCTGCGTCTAATTTTCCTTGAGCGCGCAGGTTCATTTGTGTAGCGTATCCCAATTCTTCCGTACTGTGGTCGTGGCGTATTTTTTCTGTTTTTCGTCGTTTCGTCCTGCTACTTGATTCTGAAAACATTGCAGATGGTCGACCTTTATCTCCTGAATCCACGGTCTCCTGTTGCTGTATGTTGGCCGATGCAGTATCAATAAATATCTCATCAAGCCAGTCGACGATTTTTTCGAAGAATTTTACTTCAATTCGATTAGATTCCTGCCATTTTTATTTTCATTTTCGAAAGTAATGTTTGCTTTTTTGCTTTTATGGTATCTGGCAATTTGAAATCATGTCCTCGACGAATTGACAGATTATTTTCAATTATTGTTAAAATCTCGTTGAGATTTTTTGATGATATATGAGTCTTAACCATTTCAAATATTTCTCTTCGAGTTAATTTGAACTCTCGTATACCGAATACACTGTCTGATATGATTAGAACTATGAATATACCACTTGTCAACGTCAACACTTGCAACGCGTTGCAAGGCGATGTTTAAGGTTTTACCCAGCTTCTCGCGACCCGCGTTGTAAAAAATTGTATAAAATCTAAAGTTGCAATTAGTAGCAGCTATTTTTTTAATATGGGTTCGCGAAGGTTTATACCAACTTGGAAAAAAAATATCACGGTGGTAACTGGTGGTAAAAATTAGTTCTGCACTTTCAAAAAAATAATTTCCGTCTGCTACGTGTAAAAATTCGATCATAGATGATAACAATTATAAATATAAACAGGATGTGTGTTGAATTTTCAGTTCATGGATTCTATAGTACTTACCATCAGGAGGGGATTGCATTTTAAAACGTAAAAATCGGTTCACTTTCAAGGGAATGACGCACATTTTTAATAAACAGTTTATTCCAGCTTACAGCGAGCAGAATGTAGGGTCCGTGAAGCGCTAGTTGCGAGCGAGCTCAAGGGCGCTGATAGGAATATATGAACCCCCCTTATTGTTTTTCCGAGGTTTATAACTATCAGCAAGACTACACCAATAGTCAATAAAGATTTGATTAATACAAAATATTCGACTTTTGGCCACCTTTTAAGGTTTTTGAACCACTGTGCGTCGGCCAGAAATCACTGTTGCAGCCGTTTCTTATAAATTAATAATAATTTCTTATAAAGATAAGAAATCTCCTCGGGGGGGCCGCTGCTGTCGCTATCGCCTCTTCCATAATCCCATCCTCGTCGCCACTGTTATGTTGTAGGTTTAGTATAAAACGCACTTTGATATATATATAGTACTTTATTCTGAGGTGGATGTAAAATGACTGACGCTGCCGTTCTGCACAATTCATCTGCAAGCGTCTTATACAAAAACTCACTCTCTACAAATATAGTATAATAGCGAACATGTGGCGGGACACCTGTTCGCCGGACATCTATATATATATATATATATATATATATATATATATATATATATATATATATATATATATATATATATATATATATATATATATATATATATATATATATATATATATATATATATATATGTATATGTATATATATATATATATATATATATATATATATATATATATACATATTCGATACATTACAAGATATTTATTCAAATATTACCTTGAAGCTAACCGGATCCAAATACGATGTAGGCGTAACCTTGAAGATTAATCTTCATCGTCTACATCAGTGGCCGTGTCGAAGTCCGACGGGTATGCAGATACCTCCATCCACGTGTCAGTTTCAGAAGGTTCGCGGAAAAGGTTTACACCATCCATTTTAAAAAGTGGCATAGCAAAACAAAATGCACAAAATCGTTTACTTTGGTCCAACCATTGCAGGATTTCATTCATATATATATATACATACGCTTGAAATACCGTACTCTGAATTAAGAAATAAATGAATTATTAATTATTCACTAAATAAATTATTCAGTATATTAATATTATAAAATATTAATATTTATAAAAAAAATTATATTATACAAAAATTAATGCTCACCTGAATAATTTGGTATTCCCATTTCTTTCATATGCCAATTTCCTGCAATGGGAACAATACCGTTCGCCATTCGTACCAATCCAAAATTTTCTCGATAGCGATATCAATTTTCTTCCGATGGCTCCCGGATTCCTGATAAGGATATCGGATAAAACTTCTTTGCCTTGATAGAATGACCAGGCTACCTCCGGCACCATCCGAATACTACACCGGAAAGGTAAACCTATCCAGAGCAGAAAACGGTATTGTTCCAATGGTCTCTCATCCACATAGACCCAGTTAATGTAAGACCACTTTTCCCACATTAATTTGGCAATCGTACGTGGAATTAAGCCCTGTTCTTCCAATTCCGCAATTTGAAATCGATTTTGTAAAAATTTCCCACAAACCACTTTCAACGTAATGTTTTTTAAAGACATTGGAGTGGAGGCATCCATACTGCGATAGACTGCTGGTGATTGATACATGTTTACTAAACTAAATTTATATCAGAGTGCAATTCTATTTATACTATTATCATATAACTTTCGAATCTTTGGACTACATGGCGATTCAGAATCATGGTCAGCCGGGCAAACAACAATCTCGAATATTTTCAAGTTGAATTTTTTCAAATCATTTTTTCATGGTCATTTTTTTCAAGTTCATTTGAAGGTAATTTTTTTTCAAGGTAATTTTTTTCAAGGTCATTTTCCAAGGTCTTTTTTGCAAGGTCATTTTTCAAGGTTATTTTTCGAGGTTAATTTTTTCGATTCAGGATCATTTCAAGGTCAACATTACAAGTTCAAGGTCAATTTCAAGGTCAACTTTTCAATTCAAGGATATTTTAAGGTCGTTTTCAAAGTCAACATTTTCAAGGTCAGCTATTCAAGGTCAATATTTGACCTCAAATTTTCAAGGTAAGCGACCTTGGCCATTTCAAGGTCAAGGCAAGTCGATTCGGCTTGCCTCCCCGATTAGAATCGGCTTGCTCCCACTACTTGTAGCTATAGAAATGTTGGCATTCTGTACAAGTATGTAATAGTTATATTATATGGTAATAAAAAAAAAAATTATATATATATGGTCTAAAAACTTTATTTTATTCATCCCCCCCCCCCAGTGCATAGATAGAACAGAACATGTTAAATAAAGAAAATTCACCCAAATATATACAATACTATATTTAAATATATACATACAATTTGTCAAATATACAAGATAATAAATAAAAAATAAACAAACAAAAACCAAATATATGCAAGATAATAAATAAACACAGACAACTATATAAATAAATAAATATATACAAATATATACATATAAACACGCACACACATACATCTTAAAACTATGAACTGCACTAACTGTCCATGACCGCTAGCGAATAATGTCCCCAGGGTAGCGTCTCGTGGGATCCTTTCAGAAGATGGCGCTTATCATCGCGTGGACTGAGGCTGATTTTCTTCTGCCGGATGGTGAATGCCTGGTGGTTGAAGGACCGGATGGAGCTCTGCTCGTGCACCATCTCGACACCATTGTTGAGGCAGGCCAGGTAGTCACCAAAGGATATGTGCTTCTTGACAACATATCCTTTGATACCCTTGGCCTTCTTGTTGTCCGCAGCTGATGCCACTTGGCACGCATACATCTTTGCCCGGAGTCCTACAAACTCCTCCATGATGCGGCCTCTAATAGAAAAAAATTAATTAGCTTCATACATACGGATCTTGGCGCCCAATTAACTTACCGCAATTCTCATCCTTCATCAGACCCGGGATCTTTTTATTCGCTAGCCGTATGCCATAGGGATTATCGGGGTCGTATTCGGAAGTATCGAATTTGCTGATGTCCATCCTGATATCTTGATAGATGTCAGCAGTCCTGATGTCGTAAATCAGAGAATCGGTGTCCGTGTAGCAGAGGGTACAGTCCCTACCGTATTTGTTCTTCATATACGAGTAGTGAAACTCGTACAGAGCGGTTTTGGAGATGTCTAAAATAGCCATCCCCACGTAAATAGGCTTATCGAAGAAGACCTTCGCCTTCAATAGCACTAGTAGCACCAGGTCATCCTCGATGATACTGGTGCTGTGGAAATTCGGCTTTGATATTAGCTACTCTGCCGCATACCTCTAATGCCACTTGTGTACGAGCTTCATTACTCGTCGGTTCCGGACATTCTCCATGATCTTCCCGAATACGGCGTTGCTCATGAGTTTAAAGAAATTCTTTTCAAACTCATTTCGAGAGTTTCGCCGGAGCTCTGCATTCAGGTCGATGTACTTCCCCTACCATGGAGACTGCTTAAACTGTATCACTCTAAGTATTTTCGATACAATCAGGCCCTCTGCTACATACTGTTTGAGATTCCTGTAGTGTATTATATAATTACGCTTGCCCTCTAGCGTGGCGAGCATCTTCTCCTGCTTAGAACCGGGAGTCCTGCCTTTCGATGGTGCAATGGGGAGGTCCCTATGGCGATCATGAATATGCACCGGGTAGTCCAGATCGACCTCTAAGACATATCCTGTAGGGGTATCGTCTGGGAGGTTAAAGTTAAAAGAGGAGACATCACCCCCTACCCACTTCAGCTCTCCTGCAGGCAGGTGCTGCGACATTGCCCAAGCATTCATAGCATTAATATCATAGTACATGAGGTAGTTAGTCGATGCAGCCGGATCACGACCACTCATGTACTGAATGTTTGCTCGGGCATGCCGTTTCGAGCATTGGGTGAGTCCTCCTCGAATACCTCGCTCAAAGAACATCAACATATCCACGTCGCCAATCATGTCAAGCTGGACCCTCGTGTTCTTCAGCATAGCGTCCCAGCTCAACGACGGTGCGGTCATGTAGTGGGCCGGATCGAGGTGGTAATTTTTTAGGCAATATCAACATTTAGGCAACATCCCTAAATGCCTCGAAGACATCTGCCAAGAGTAGCACATCAGTCTTCAAGTATAGATCGCTATTCTCGCCTAGCGTGGTGACGTTGAATTCCCGCCATACTTTCTGAGCATGCGCATAATCCTGACTCGATCAAGTCTGATCGAGATTGGCCCAATTCTGCACATGATCGTAGGGGAATACTCCCTTACGGGTGAGCAGGTCAATCTTCTCGACGTTGTACAGCGGGAATTGACTGTGCACTATCTTCTTGACTTCGAGGTAGGAGCTCAACTTATCCAGGGATGATGCCATGAATCTACAGGAATCTATAAACTTGAATTGAATGTCTGTATATTCTTTGATGTCTGTCCGTGCCATTGTTTTGAAAAACGAGATGAATTTCTCCGTGTTGTTGGGGACCAGCGTCACCCTGCCTTCTAATCCTCTCGCGACATCCGGGATTAGGAAATGCGAATCATAGCCGCCGAAGTTGTGGAAAACGATGGGCACTGTGCGAGAGTCCTGAAACTCCAGGTTGCAGGCATTGTGGGCTGCTCATCTAAATTCTCCCGTAAGATGGGAGTGATATCGCACACGGTTCTGTCCCAGCGGCTTTTCGCATATGTGGCAGGATGACGCTTGCCGAAACTTGCACCCTTGTTCGGCAGTCAGCATGTTCATCGGCAGGGGACATTTGGACACCGTCTAATCTGTGCACCGTCTCGACATTATCTGCGAAATCTTGTAGTTCAGCGGTGAACCAGGCAGCACAGTTTTCGCCCCTATAGCTCCGATAGCAAGAAAGAGCATCATCGTAGAAGCACTTGACATAATACCCAACGCTATATGCCTCGTGCTTCTGATACTTTTCCCCTGAAGACAAGATTATTATTAGTATTTTGTATTATTAGCACGATTGGAATATTTCTTACCTGTGCTGCCAAATTTGATTGCGGTGGACTGCAGGAGGCTTTCAAAATTCGCATAAATTATGAAAGGACACCTCTCCTTAAATTTAAACGCCTTAAAGGCGATCATCCCTCCCGGAGAAAGATTCACCTTGAAGGCGTTTATTTTTTCGCAGTCCTTGATATGGGCCTCCAGCTTCGAGTGATAAAGTAGTGCAGGCATCGGTCGCAGAAGAAGATTGCCATCTTGTACTTGCTCATCTGTGATGAGAGCAGCCTGGAGAGGTTTTTCACCTATACACAGTATTATCTGACAGGAGCGTTGTTCGCCGCATCGTCTTCATCATCGGCTTCATCAACGTATATATCCTGAATAAGTAGGAGATTCACATGTCTATCGCGCTTATCCCGGGTGAGGCGCGACGGACTAACTGTAAACTTGCCTCTATTCTTATTCAAGATGTACACGTTTATGAATAGAGAATTCTGCCGCTTGAATTTCTCTATCTGAGGCCTTTGTATGGGCATCGTGATCCCCTCCAGGTTCAGGACGGTCTCATACAGCGGATAGAACGACATCCCCTCGGTATTTTTCTCGACTGGATGTAGCGATGAGGTGACCGCCCAAGCAAAGCACCCCTCATCGCTGTTTCGTACATTGACGCAGGCATGTGTTAATTTTATCTGCGGCGGCAGCTCAATGTACGAGGATCCCAGCCGCGGTGTGTATTTATTTGTATTCACGCTGAGGCTTACTACGCTCGCAAGGGCCCGTCCAGAGTCACGTTCCTGTAATAAACACATAGATTTATTAGAAAATATTAAATTAAATTTAGCGGGGTGTACATACCTGAAATTCTTCCAGCTGCTCCACTAGCGGCACCATGACGTGGAGCATGAACCACTCGGCGAAGTCCGTATCCAGATTAACCACCACATTCTTGGTGTTGAAATCTTTGTATTCCAACACCTCCCCACCGCTCGACATCTTAACAAATTCCCCACAGAATGTGGTGTTAATTTTTAGGAACGGTTCCTTGGCCAGAGCGTTCTTGGTCCTCGTTGCAACCCTGGTGGCGCAATGCTCC
Organism: Othius punctulatus; assembly: GCA_951805005.1. Taxonomy (NCBI): domain Eukaryota; kingdom Metazoa; phylum Arthropoda; class Insecta; order Coleoptera; family Staphylinidae; genus Othius; species Othius punctulatus. The sequence continues at coordinate 66,156,955 of OX638138.1, read as the reverse complement.
AGGAAGTTGAGGGGGTCTTTGTAGGTCCGGTTGAGGCACGCCCCCGTGCGGATCCGCCCAACGAAGGCTGACTTGAGGTCCACGTATTCTACATCGACGGGTCGTCTCGCTTGTCCACCTCCTCGTACGAGCCTCGCCTTGAGCTGCGACGTCCTGCCCTGCATCTGGGTGATAGCGCTAGTCAAGCCGTTGAGGAGGCCGACAGTTCCGTTGGAGGTCCCTTTCAGATGGGTGACGGCTAAATTAAGCACCTTCAGATTCCTACGGATTGTCTCCAGCCAGCTCTCGGTGATGCTAGGATCTCGAACATCCTGTTTGCAGAAGTTATCCTCATCTCTGAGAAGGGTGTTTGCTGTTTCCATAATAGACATTTCATAAAATAATAATAATAATTTTATCGCGTGCATACATTTAACTTTGATTTTACATACTTGGATTAGCTGCTTTGTGCGTGAAAATTAGCAGCGTGATATAGATATAGCAGATATATCTGTAAATAGGATAAATTAATATTTACGGATCTCCTATATTTATAAATATTGCAGGTATTTGTCTCTGTATTTAATGTTGTAAAATTGCAGACTCGCCGATTTAATTATGAGAAGCGTTACGAGCGGGCTGATCTGCGCTGCTTTCAATCTAGGATATAGATATATTGATAATTCCATGATTCATATATTTATGGCTCGCACAAATAATTTTTATTTAATTTTTTTATTAGTTAACCTGATCAAAACTCGATAACAAAAAACACCAAAAACACTCACTAGGAGATTTGTAATGGCACAGAGGGTAATTCACAAGAAACTTGTAGAGCTAGCTGTGAACTTCGACGCTGCTCTGAGTAAACTGGATTCCCGGGCCGAAACAATTCGTTTATATAGCCGAGTGCGGCGGGGTGGCAAATTTTTAATCGGGCCTCTAATTTGACAATTTGACCTCTAATTATCCCCGCGGGGATTAGACTGCCTATTAAAATCGCGGATCGCCAATTACCCTGTAATTGCAATTAATGTATCTATAATTGTAGAATTGCACCTGCAATTGTTGTAATTATCCCAATGTTATCCTGCAATTGTGATTAAATTACTCGCGATTTCCGCAATCAACCCATTGTTACTGCTCGCGGCGATTTATTAAAACCTCGAATCAAACCGCGAATTATTTTAATATAAATCTCTGCTGGGGGTGAAGCACAACTCTCACAGCTTAACTACTCTTATTCCTTTCTTTAGTCTTTACTGAATTTATTGTGGAAAATATTCAGTTTTATATCCCGAGTGCATGCCAAATACGCGAATATTTTTCGAGTGCACGAAGTGTGCGAGAGTGAAAATATTATGGATGGCATGCGAGAGGGATATTCCTATTCGAGGACTATTTCCCGACAAAAATTTCATGCGAAGTAGGAATTTCACGATATAAATAATGAAAGTCGATGGAAGTTATCACGAGAAGTTAAATGCAAAGCTGCGAGGAGAATCCAAAAATGACGTTGATAAAACCAACGTTGGTGTCAGTGGAGAATTGTAATTTAAATCATAATTAATAGCCCGAATGTTTTTAAAATCTCAAAAATATTCACTTAATGAACCATGAAAATACCCGGGTATTTTCATGGTGCATCAAATATTCGGTGGTATTCGTTCGTTGCTAGCTAATTTCTGGAATACGCATTAATATGATTGGTTGTGATCTCGTTGAAATTTTTGGAGGTAAATAGTTTATCAACATTGACACTTAAGTGAGTATACGTTAGGGGAGTGGGAGGCATGGCTAACCGGGCCCTACCGTACGCACGCCTATGCGGATTGTCGGGGCTATATTCAGAAGTATCAAATCTGACCCCGCAGATTATATATACTGTGACATTTTTTTAACTCTGAACATATTCAGTACAACGTCCGTATGTTTATTTAAAAAAAAACACAGGTAAAAAACACCCAACGTCACGCACATTTCTTATGCTTTGATTTACATGGTATAAATGCATTATTTATTTCTTTTCTTCTGTTAAATACATGTCTTTAATGTATTTTAGCACAATTCAATCAACTTGACAATTCCATTTATTTTGATAACCCATCAAATAGTTATTTTGACGTTACCTTGGTAACTTGATAACAACCACGCATTCACCTGTGTTTTTTAAAATTGAACCAAATAATATATACCTATAATAATCCGCATAAATTATGAAAGGGCATCGCTCTTTATTCTTAAACGTCTTAAAGACGATCTTCCCTCCCGGGGATAGATTGACCTTGAAGGCGTTCATCTTCTCACAGTCCTGAATGTGAGCCGACAGCTTGCCCTGAGTTCTAAAGTAATGCAGATATCTATCGCAGAATAATTTCTCCCCATTCTCTTTACTCAGCTGGGATGAGAGCAGTCTGGAGAGGTTTCTCACCCACATGTAATGATATCTAACGGGGGCGACGTTTGCATCATCGTCTTCATCATCGGCCTCATCAACATATACATCCCGAATAAGCAGGAGATTTACGTGTCTATCGCGCTTATCCCGGATGAGGCGCGACGGACTAACTGTAAATTTGCCTCTATTCTTATTCAGGATGTATTCGTTTATTGATAGAGAATTCTGCCGCTCGAATTTCTCTATCTGAGGCCTTTGCATGGGCATCGTGATCCCTTCCAGGTTCAGGACGCTCTCATACCTCGAATAGGACGATGCTCGATGATTATTATCGGCGGTTGGATGTAGCGCTGAGGTGACCGCCCAAGCGAAGCAAGCCTCATCGCTGTTTCGTACATTGACGCAGGCATTTTTCAATTTTATCTGCGGCGGCAGCTCAATGTACGAGGATCCCAGCAGGGGCGTATATTTGTTGGTATTCACATTGAGGCTTACCACGCTTGCAAGGGCCCAGCCAGACTCACGCTCCTGTAATAAACATGGATATATTAGAGAAAATTAACCTGAAATTCTTCCAGCTGCTTCAATAGCGGCACCATGACCTGGAGCATGAACCACTCGGCCAAGTCCGTATCCAAATCAATCACCACATTCTTTGTGTTGAAGTGTTTATACTCCCAGATCTCCTCACCATCCGCCAGCTTGGTGAACTCTCCGCAGAATGTGGTGTTGATTTTTAAGAACGGTTCCTTGGCCAGAGCGTTCCGGGTCCTCGTCGCAACCCTGGGGCCGCAATCCTCCCGGAAGTTGATGGGGTCTTTGTGGGTCCGGTTGAGGTACGCCCCCGTACGGATCCGCCCAGCGAACGCCGACTTGAGATCCACATATTCTATTGCAGCGGGGAGTCTCGCTCCTCCACCTCCTCGGATGAGCCTCACCTGTTCCCTTCAGCTGTGTGACGGCTAAATTAAGCACTGCCAGGTTCCTACGAATTGTCCCCAGCCAGCTCTCGATGATGCGGGGGTCCCGAACATCCTGCCTCGTCGAGAAGTCGTCCACACGTCTGACAAGGGTGTTGGCCATCTCCATAATAGACATTTCTTAAAATAATAATAATAATATTATCGCGTGCATATATATATATATATATATATATATATATATATATATATATAACTTTGATATAACATACTTGGATTAGCTGCGGCGTGCATGAAAATTGGCAGCGTGTAATATAGAGATATCAAATATATCTGGAACTAGGATAAATTAATATTTACGGAAGTCCGATATTTATAAATATTGTTCGTATTTGTTTCTGGATTTAATGCTGCAGACTCACCTATTTAATTATGATAAGCTTTGCGAGCGGGCTAATCTGTGCTGCTTTCAATCTAGGATAGAGATATATTTGATAATTCCATGATGTATTTATCCTTATTTATTTATTTATTGCCCGCAGTAATAATTGTTAGTTAATAGCTTACCTGATCAAAATACGATAACAGTCACTAGGAGATGTGTGCTGGCACAGAGGGTAATTCACAAGAAACTTAAAGGGCTAGATGTGAGCTTCGACATTGCTCGGAGGAAACTGGTTCTCGTGGCACAAAGCTTTTCGTTTAAATAACCCTCGCTGGAGTAGGGTGTAGCGGCCAATGTGTTCACGTAGACAGGAATGATCCTGGCTCGCCTTGTGGCGGCAACAAGTTAATTGGTGCACATGCATATTTCGTTAGATATCTAATTTTAATTACCGGCTGCGTCTGTCGCCCATAAATCACCCTGCGCTTTTTACCGCCAGACATATGTGCACCAGATGTGTTACAGCACATGTCCATCTTCCCCCATCTCATCTGTGTATTTTTATTGCTCATATGTGCCAGGTGATGGATGGTTTCCGCCCCCGATTAAATTGCATCTGCTACCCATAAATCACTCTGCGCCGTTTACAGCCAGACATCTGTGCACCAGATGTGTTACAGCACATGTGCACCCCACCCCCCTCATCTGTGAATTTTTATTGCTCATATGTGCCAGGTGATAGATGGTTTCCGCCAACGATTAAATTGCATCTGCCACCCATAAATCACTCTGCGCCCTTTACCGCCAGACATCTGCGCACCAGATGTGTTATAGCATCCGCCCCTTATCTTTGCTTTTTATCTTAATATTGATATATTTATTATGTCTGGGAATTTGAGTAATGATTTCCGCCCCCTCTCATTGCGCCGATTGCTCTCTTATCTTAACATTGACTTATTTATTATGTCTGGGAATTTGAGTAATGACTTTCGCCCCTAATGAAGAACAGATTACACACTGCCTGCGGTAATTGGTTAAATTCGCGAATTAAAAGCGTCTATTTGCCAAATGTTTTTGCGAGAGGTGAAGTGGAACTCTTGTTGTTTTATCAACTAATGACTATGTTCAGAGTTAAAAAATGTCACGGTATACAGATAGGCCACTCCCTGTAAACAAAAACATTTGTCGTATTTGCGCCCTGTCATTTTGCGCCCCCCCACCCCCTGTCATTTTTGAGTCGGTATCTATCTTAACAAAAGAACACATGAGATGGCGCCACTACAGCTTTTAATGTAGCCACAATCCACGAGATGGCGCTATGTCATTAAAAAAGACGGGATTTATCAATAAATATACCGGGCTTTTTTTTCGTTTTACACATATCATTGACAATGTATAACTGGTTGCCTGCATCTACCCGCAAGGAATATCCTATGTGTAATTCGAAAAAAAAACAACTCATTAGCGGCGTCGGTGCAGGTAACCTGTCAATTCTGGCATATGTTCACAAGAGGTTATGTTTTTATTCAAGGCAATACACGAGGGGATCTTTGAAGATACGCAGAGTATTCCTTATGTATTGTAGATATATGCCATTACATGTAGTACGTATACGGCCTATATATAATAAACAGAGAAACAACTTGCTATGTTTTTACCACAAAATGTTTATTGATATATCCACATATACAATAAATAACAACTTCAAGTGAAACTAGAAAATTACTGTAAGAAGTCGAAAACTTATCAAGTTGTTTCTCTGTTTTTTAATATGGACTACCACGAAGTAAATGTCGAAACCATCCTGATGATTAATATATATATATATATATATATATATATATATATATATATATATATATATCCATATAATTATGGTATGATGGGAAATTAAGTCAATTAATTTAATAAGCTAAGTTGTATTGGAACTATAGATTTATTTAATAGTGTTTTTTTAATCATTTATCATCGACGTTTCGCTCTTCGATTGTAGGCTTACAATTTCCCTAATACTTTATAAATGCACCATCAGATGACGTGTCCTTCTGACGTTTCAACATGGGGGGCGCCTCTTTCGGGGTGACAAATTTTTGTTCTGCGTCTCTTGTATACGATGGAGAGTGCCTTTCTTGAATCTCTTTACCGCGCCGTTTTTTGGTCGGTAAATATCTGCAAATAAAAACAAATCAGTACACATGCTCAAGTAATACGTATGCAGACTTACATTGTGCATTGTCAGATAATGAAGGCTGATTCACTTCCGCTTGTGTTGGTGATTCAAGCACTGAAGTATTGAAGGAATTGCATTTCGATTTAACTTTAAACGCTCGGGTGTGCAGTATTGCGAACTTTCAAAGAGAGAATCGCATAGACGACAATTTTGTATTGTGGATATACATTTTACTAATAATTCACATAAGCCTAGTAATTTTAGCCATTGCTTCTGACGTTTTACTTCTTTCGGAATATTATGCAGCCTGACCGAAAGGTCCTTAAAAATATTCCTTCCACGCCCAGGCACAGCACACAGGAATCTGGTACACAGCATTTATATAAGACACAAGAATAAATAGACTACAAATTGTTTTAAATGCTTATCGTACTTACTATTTTATTAGAGGTTAAACTTTTCACTGGGCGCCTTGAAAAAGATTAGAGATTAAATTTTTGAACTCACCGCCTCGAAAGTGACATTTGACGCACTCTATTGACAACCGGAAATCCGTATTTCCCGGTCTAGTAGACCGGGAAAACGGCAAAAAAACACTGTCATAAATAAATCAATACATAATTATTTATTGTGAACGATCTACATCGACTTAAGCAGGGTTATTATTGTACACATTTATCGTACAATTAGTACAATTTGAAATGCAAATTCCCGAACTTTCCACCGCATCGGGTTTAGATATAGTGTGCGACACATTAAGAGTTTCAGAGATTGTATAGTTTTCAACTTGAGATGAAGGTCCCGGAGCTGGTTGCATCAATCTTTCAGCTACGTTAATTTTACTCTGCACAGAGTCATCGACGTAACCTTCGGCCACGCTTGAAGATCTCCAACCGCCAAATTTTTTAAGAGTCAGTAAATCGCCACCGTTGTTTGCAAGTAAAGTAGCTGAACTTCTTCGAAAGCAATGACCAGTGTAGGCCTGTGGAGCCTCTAGCTGAAGGTACTGTGCCACAGAGCAAGGTATTTTGCCAATTGTATTAAGACCAATAGGTGAATTAATACATTTCCCATTTCTGTAGGTCAAAAAGAAACGTTTATTTGTCCCTACTCTTAATTTTTTGTATTTTAACAATAAATTTATCCATTCTGGATTGATCACCACAAAACGTCGAGAAATATTAGTTTTGGTCTCTGGTACATTAACAAGTACCATTTCATGTTTAAACTCGATATGATCAATTAACATTTTACATAATTCATCGCGGCGACAAGCGCCAGAAATGCCCAATATTACTACTGCCTGTAAAACATATTATAGAATAATAGAATAATATCGATTAATGAAACATATTGTGTACGTACCTTCATTAACAGAAATGAGTTATCAGGGGCTTCATGAATAAATTTGTCAATTTCATGACTTTCTAATACCTTGGATTTTTTCGGTTTCAGGTTATACGTTTCTTTTTTGAGAAATGCGTAAAATTTCGTAAATTTGGAAATATCTACGTTATTGTGTATTAGTAGACAGGACTTTAGCATAGAGTAAGTGGACCATAGCGACTTTTTGCTTGAAAAGGTTTGAAAATATGCCAGCAAACAATTTTCTGAATAAGTCCGTATTTTGTTTAACCTACACCAATCCATAAATTTCGAGTATACCAACTCGTACCTTCGTTTGGATTTATCCGGCAATAAATTTTTAATTGCCGTATTAGCGGCATTGCGGATTTCCGGAGGTGTACAACTACTTATATCCGAATCGGAAGACATTTTATTAGAAACTGAGACTTTAAACGACAGGCTTTAAAAAATCAACTGTCACAGTAACAATCATTGTTTTGCTATACAGCCATGGCTTGCTTTATTTCATATTTTGAAACGGAATGAAAATTATTTGAGTTTATGCTGATCGTTCTGTTCGTTTCAAAAAAAAATGTACAAACCACTTGCGGGAATCATTTTCCCGCATTCACGCAGATGAAGCATTCGCTCCCTTCGGTCGCTCATGCTTCAAAATTGCGTTCATGCGGGAAAATTGTGTTCCCGCACTTGGTTTGTAAATAACTATTTCACAACACAAATGTAGGGAGACACAATAGGTACAAGGTGTACCTAATTGATTGCAGTTACGTAATCACTTCAATTCAATTATGCCGCCTTTCAAATATGTATACCGTACTATTTGAGAACTGTCACTGTCAACCATACATATCAACTGCCAGACAACATAATAACAGAAGTTTGTTAAAATGTACGCTGATCAGAAGAACACTTTTATTGTTGAGGCTTACTTTCGCAATGGACGATTTGAAAATGGAGAATGGATTTATTCAAATCCAGAGTGCGTTCGGGATTTTCAACACAAGTTCCCTGACCACCAATTTGAATACTCGGTTTTGTCAACACATATTTCAGGAATAGTGCACCGTTTTAGGGAAACTGGTAGTGTTCAGAAAGGGAAATCCTCAGGCAGATCGTCAGTATCGGGAGAGGTTGTTGGAGATATTCGTGAACGACTCGAAGTAAGCCCTCAAAAGTCAATTCGTAAATTGGCTATGCAAGCTGGAATTCCCTCGAGCACCTGCCATAAAATTGTGAGAAAGAGGTTGAATTTACACCCTTATAGGGTCTCAGTGGTGCAACAATTGTTGCCAGTAGATCCTCAACGTCGATTGAGTTATTGCCGATGGTTTATGGAAAATTTAAATGACGATCGATTGCTCGATTTAACATTCTTCAGTGATGAGGCTTGGTTCCACCTATCAGGATATGTTAATTCACAAAACTATAGGTGCTGGCATGCTGAAAACCCTCATCTTTTTGTGGAAGCACCACTACATCCTCAGAAGGTTGGAATTTGGTTGGCTGTGTCTCGCCGTAGAATAATTGGGCCTATATTCTTTCATGACACAATAAACGGTGAGAGATATCGGCAACAAATTATCCAGCCTTTCATAGAACAATTAGATGATGAAGAATTGCAGAACGGATATTTCCAACAAGATGATGCAACAGCTCATACAGCTCCGAGCAACGTTAGCCTATCTGCAAAATTTTTTTGATAATAGTCTAATTAGTCAAGGACTATGGCCACCACGCTCTCCAGATCTAACTCCACTGGACTACTCAATTTTTGGATTTCTAAAAGATAGGGTTTTTCGATAGAAGACTGCATACGTTGGAAGAGTTAATGGCAGAAATCATAAAGGTTTGCCAAACCATAACTCCTGAAATGTTAATCAACATTTTTAACAATGAAAGAAGACGAGTGCAAATATGTTTACAAGCAAATGGTACACATTTTCAACATCTGCTTTGATTATATATTTTATTTATTAATTATGTTTTGTAAATCTTAACTTCGTATGATTCCGTTTATTAAATAAATTATTTTGATTACTTTAATAACTACATGTGATTGTTTTATTGTCTGCTACTCCTCAATTTGCAATAGTAAAACGTTTTGTCTGCTAGTCCTCAATTTGCAATAGTAAAACATTTTGTAACATTGTCAGATTTATAGCAATTATTAGCTGCGTCGCAGCTCGTTCATTTAATTAATTCCTGCATTATTTTCAGTTTACAGCTTGTTTGTGCAGTGGAGTAATCTGCCACACTTGGGGATGTTGCCTGTGAGGACTTAATTTTCATGTATATCTGGTTATTTTTATGTACACACAATTTAAGAATAACCTCGACTTTAAAGTAAGGTTATGTAGACAATGTACATTCAAATTCGTTGGCCCTAAGTAATTCTTCCTTGTAATCTTTTCATGTGCCTGGAAGCCACAAATATTGCTGAAACTAATAATAATTTAGTATTTGAGTAGTGAAATATCGACTGACACATTGAGATTTCAATTGCATGAAGATAGCTTTTAATGCCATCTTTATGAGTAATGAGTAAGATGTCTCTTTAAATAATTCTTTATTGTTGTCTTTTCATGTGTTTGGAAGCCACAAATATTGCTGACGACTAATTTCGTATTTGAGCAGTTAAATATGAAATTCCACAATAAAAATTAGAATAGCATGAAGGTAACTTTTATTGCCATATTCATGTCTAATAAGTGTAAATGAAGTTGCCTATGCCCAAAATAGAACTATTTGGACTAGAGCGGAACAAATATAATTTACATGGTAACGTAACTGCAATCATTTAGGTACACCTTGTATATATTCTTTACACAAAGCAACGAACACATATATTATACTATCAGGCGCATTCATAACCAATGGAAATTATGATCTGTACCCCAGATTATATATACTAATAACTACTAATAACTACTAATATATCAATAAACATTTTGTGGTAAAAACATAGCAAGTTGTTTCTCCTTTTTATATATATAAATTACGTTTTGTAAGACACGGGTTTTGTTAAAAAAAAAGATTTATTTTATTTAAAACACAATTTAGAGGAAATAATGAATTTTACACATCAAGATTCAAATGAAGACTGACTAGGTTATACAAGAACACTGATTATATAATATTATAATATAATAGACACTAACAGATATCATAATAATAGACAGTGGAGTATGATTCACATCCGTCCGTTTTACGGCGCACTTCACTGTATGCATACAAAGACAAAGATCGTCTTTGTGGCGTGTTGCTTGGTTGATGCGTTGTGGACGACAGGTAACTCCTCCCCTCCTAGATTTTGGCATCTCCTGGCAGGTGAAGATTCTGGTTTGTTGTAATTTCTTCAGTCTGGAGTTTCCGTTTCTTGGCCCATTTGGTGACAAGGTAGATCAGGATGCCAATAAGTACTACATATAGTATAGTAGTCCACATACTGGGAACGTACATGTCAGGAAATTTGGTGTAGGCCGACATCAACCGTGTAGCTGGGATGTCTTGAAGATTTAATCTCCTCAGATTAATTTTAAACTCTGTGAAGTTGGTTTCTTGCAGATGTAATTCTTTCTTGTTGATGACGACAGGGCTGCCGAATGTAGAGTCCTGGTATGCCATCCTCTGGTTTCTGTAGAAAAGTTCACAGTTTCCCTCTTTGATAAGATAGATTCCTATCAGATTCTTGGTTTCTGTTTCCTTTTTGCACTTCAATTGTATTGTACCTTGTTGTGCAAATACCGCTAAGTATTGGTTGATTAATGGCAGGATTTCTAAGTGATTATCGTGGATATTGACCATCATGTATTTGTGAGGTAAACTCACTGACGCAGCCCCGCACATTGCATGTTACGTTTAATCTTTTAATTATAAATAGTTATAGTATACAAGTGTAAATTAGGTCGCCTATGTTAAAACCCTACAAGTGTTTTAATTAATATTTAATTGTTAATAACTTTATTGTGGAATGACATCCAAACGTATGAATAAGAAAAGATGATAATTTAAATACAGGCAATTTATTAGTGTTAGTTAGTTTGTAATCGCATGAAGGTAACAGGTAGAAAACCTGTTAAGTAAATAAGTATATTGTATTAAAATCGCACAAATGCTGCGAATAGATAAGCTGTTTACAGCTCGCAGTGTTTAAACTAGGTAATTAAAGGAGTATTAGGCGACCTTTTAAGTACAACATTATATCAAGTAAGCACAGGTGTATAAGCATTAATAGTATATATCCTATTGAGCAGGAGCAAGTGAATTAGAGCCTAAAATAATCTAAATAAACATTGTTACTCTAAATATACGGATGTGTAAGTTACAACGTGGTCGAGCCCTGGTTTGGACTTTTGACACTCTTTTGTTCTTCGGAAACATTATATAATGGCGAATCAATGTTCACTCGCTCTCATTATTCGGCGCTCTCATTTGTCCGCGCTCTTCGGCGCGCTCATTTTGTCGGCTCTCATTTTCTCGCGTTCATAATCCGCGTTCATACTCTGCGCTCATTATTTTCATTACGTTGCTCAATTTACTCGCGGTCATTATTGTATGTTAAATCTTAAATTAATATAAGTGTTAAACGTTTTTATGAGTCTCGTCATTTTCCCGCTTAACTCGTTTTCAGCAGTGCCTTCGAAATGAACAGTGGAATGGGACATCAGGGTTTAAAAGGTAAGTGAGATTTAAAGTTCAGTTCATAAATGTATCAGTACATAACTCTTAGGCTTACGTCGAACCCCACAAATAGCCGACCATATGAACAAACACATGTCATTACCGCTCGGCCAGTGTTTGCTCATTAGGAAGGTAACTTTTGCTTGTGATAAGTAATCCCGCGGCTAACCCACATGGCCTGCGGGCATCACATACTAAATTTGGTGTCAGGTGTGGGGTTGATTAAATTGTGGATTATTAAAATTGAGGATTTAAATTAACTTATACCAAGCTGAGTATAAGTATGATGTATTTTTTCAGATATTTATGATCAATTTGTAGTATGTGTAATTATTGGTAAATTGTGAAAATGTTAAAGCCCTCCAACATTGCTTGCTGTGCAGGTCAGATTCCGACAGTGTCCTATTTAATTGTGAAAATGAATAAGTCCTCCCAACTTTGTTTGCTGTGCAGGTCAGATTCCGACAGTGTCCTAATTAATTGTGAATTTAAAGTATGAGTGAGTGAATTTTTTTTTCAGGAATTTCGTATTTAATTGTATTGTAATTTTTTTCTTAGTAGCATATTATAATCGTAAGCCTGAGACATATTTATGGAGAGTACTGATACATATTATAGAGTAATTTGCTATAATTTGAAAAAAAATTAATTGATTCTGTAATCTATATTTTACGTATATCCTTCACAAATTTTATTAGTTAAGCGATCGTTATAATTTAGTCTAGGTCTGATGTAAAATATTCAGTGAAGTGTTTAGTGAAAGTGTTAAGAAAAATTTAATTAATAGATAAAAATAAATCTAAGAAAATGGAGGAAAATAACGCGGAAAACGTTGAAACACGACGCGTAGAAAGCGCATTGTCTTCCGCAAGTGCAGTACCTACATTTAATGGATCAACAAATGTAAAACGTTACTTTGAATTGTTTGAAGATACAGCATTATTGGCGGGATGGAGGAATAATGAACGTGCTGCATTAATAAGAATTAAATTAAGAGATACAGCAGCTGATTTATTAGCAGCGGAACCTAACTTAAAAACAGCCAATTATCAGAATTTAAAGGAGGCATTAAAAAGGCAGTTCCAGACAGAGGATACCCTTGGAGAAAAGCAACATAAATTGTCTTGCTGTGTACAATACACTGATGAAAATGTAAAAAAATTTGGTGTTAGATTAAAACAACTGGCATATCAAGCAAACTCCGATCACGCGAATTATGTGGATAAATTTAATGAAGATCTTTTACTCCGTTTTCAATTGGGACTTCTAAAGAAGTATCAGAGGAGCCTGATGTTAGCAAATCCAGATCATTTAGATCAGTGGTTCCCAAACTTAATATGCCCATGGACCCCTTCTGATAGTAAAAACCTGACCATGAACCCCCAAGTGAAATAACTCTAAATATTTAACTTTGATGCAACTGGATGTAAAAATAAAATACAAATAAAATACAAACAAAACATTTTGATATATAAAGTAGAATTTATTGAAATTATAATTCTTGTTTTAAAATACAAAAACATACATTTTTTTAGTGAGACGGGTGAACTTGATGAGAACATATGAGTTTATTTATGTCCGGCTCTATATTTGTGAGTAACATACGTAAGTCTCCACGAGCACTAATTTCTAATCGTTTTTTTTTTTTCGTGATGAGGTTTATAACTACACTAAATCCACGTTCTACTAAATAGGAAGATGGGAAAGCAATCAACAGCTTCTTTAGAGTGACCCATAATGCAGGATATAAAATAGGCATCTGTTTTTGTAGCCAAAATTTGTGGTATCCTTGTTGAAACATTGGTTTCAGCTCTTCATTTGTGGATAATTCGATAAGTTGCTCCTGTAGTAATATAGATTCATCTGAGTTTATGGATCTGCCTGCAAAAGGGTCTAACACCCAATCGGGGATGACCAAGTGAAGAATGTCTTCAAATCTTTGGTTGAAGTCAGAATGAAGAGCCGTTAAATGTTGACAATAAGCGAGCAAATCGTCATCTTGTTTTTGCAATTTTGAAAGATTTGAAAACTGAGAACATTCTCCTCTCCCCAAGTTTAGTTTGTATTGAAAAAGTTTTGCAACCAAGGCAGATTTTATACTTTTAGTTTTGATTAAATTTAATTGATCACCTTGCAGTTTCAAATCGGTTTCGTTAAATTTGGCAAATAAATCAGTCATATAAGCTATGTCATTTTTTGAATTAATTAAATTGAGCCGCAAATCATTATCTTTACCTTCCAGGAATTCCAAAACTGAATCAAAAAGTGCATAAAATCGATCCAAACATGCACTTTTTGATAACCAACGTACATCCGTGTTAAGTAGTAAGCGATAATATTCTTCATCATTTTTCAAACAAAGTTGAGCAAATAATCTCTGATTTAAGGCATTTCTTTTGATTTTATTAACTGCTTTAATCACATAATGTAGTGATCCATGCAGACGTTCACTAAGATTTTTGGCGACTAGGTGTTGTCGATGAATGACACAATGTACAGATAATATATTTGGTATAGCTTGTTTTAAGTATGCTAGAAAGCCTCGGTGTCGTCCTACCATTGCCGGCGCACCGTCAGTAGCAACGGAGATGATATTACTCAAAGGTATATCTTTTTCATAAAAAAATCTTTTTAAGTCATTAAATATTGTTTCACCCCTCGTATCAGTTTCCAAAAATTTTGCAAATAACATTTCTTGTGAAATTTTTTCTTCTTTTACAAATCTCACATAAGCTAAAAGTAAAGCTTCGTTTCCTGGCAACGTAGACTCGTCAAGTTGTATCGAGAATTCAGTTGTTTTTAGGTACTCACATAAAGAATTTTCTACGCACTGAGCCATTTCGTCAATCCTTCTTTGTACTGTATTATTGCTCAGAGGAATTCTTCGTATAATATCGAAAGTAGGTTTATCTAGCATGGTGCTTATTACCTCACTTACAGCAGGTAGAATCAGTTCTTCGCCAATGGTGTGCGGTTTTCCGGACTTTGCAATCAGTAAAGAAATGTTATAAGAAGCACGCAATCCATCGTCATCTCGCTCAGATGTTGTCGCTAATAGTTGTCGCAATGACGGTGTTTTCAAATATTTTTCTTTGACAGTTTTAAAGAAAGTCACATCTTTATCTTTTTTGTCGCTATGGACTTTTATCAAATGTTCCTTAAGCTTAGAAGGTTTCATTGATTCGTTTGATAAAGTTTTATTGCACAGAAGGCACATAGGCAATGTACTATTTCCTGGTAACGGGATGAAGCCATATTTTAAATATTCAACGCTATATTGTCTGCATTTTTTCTTCGGCTGACTCATCTTGTCCTCTGTAAAACATGACCCAAATTTAAGATATTAGAAAATAAAACAAATTATTTGCTTAAGGGTGGGATTGTATCACGATTTCTATATTATTTATTTTATATAGAAAATGAAAAACGAACATTGACCAGGCAGGTGGCGGTCTCTTATAACTAGTATACACGTGAACATGTAAGTATTGTGAACATGTAAGCAAAACTAATAACCGACACAAATTAAATATGGCCATCAAAATTTTATTTGCAACAGTTATTGCCTTCACATCCAGCAAGCACATCTGAATGTAAATTAGGTTCAAATGACAATCATACCTCTGCATAACCCTTATTAATAATATTCTTTATTTCGCCTTATATGTAAAGACAGATAGATACAAATTAATCTTAAACGTTCAAGAACTGTATGTATATAAGTTATAACTCATTTGTGTGTCTAGTTTTTTGGCAAAAAATTTCACGTTATTTATGTCCGACATAATTTCTAAATGTTGCAGGTTAGCACTTCGGGTTATAAGAAACGAATTTATTGGAGTTTTACATGGACCAGATTCGACGGGGGGGGGGGGGGGGGGGCTTCTTCAACATGTCCAAATATTTTGTTGTTTTGAGTTTGGAGTATTTGTGACGGTCAAGTTGATGTGATCACATGTAGGTCGCAAATAGAAGAAATACGATATACATGTGATCACATCAACTTGACCGTCACAAATACTCCAAACTCAAACAACAACATGCGAATGTCACCCACTCACTTTGTGCATGTACAATTGACTGTAAGTTTTATAATTATAAGCTCCAATATTCATACTAATTCATATTTTCTCTGTTACTTTCCATAACCATTGTTATAACTTGATATGTGAACAATAAAAAGATTTAGACATGCTGACGAAGGCGCCCCGGCCGAAACTGGTCCATGTAAAACTCCAATAAATTCGTTTATTATAACCTGAAGTGCTAACCTGCAACATTTAGAAATTATGTCGGACAAAAATAACGTTTTTTTAACGATTTTCAGAAATTTTTTGCCAAAAAACTAGACACACAAATGAGTTATAACTTATATACATACAGTTCTTGAACGTTTAAGATTAATTTGATGTATAATATAATTATAATGTATTAATTGATATACAAATGCCACCTTCAATAAATGTAATACACAAGAAGATATTAATTATTATCAATTGTATTCAAAAATACTTACCTAATATATGCTATCTTCGTAACAAAAAAATCTATTGCCTTTTATTCAAAACTAGGAAAGTTTGTTGCATGCACTTCACATCACGCACAATACAGAATTAAATTGCTGACCAGGTTCACTGATGATTCACGCTAATACCGACCGAGTACTATCCGAACCCCTGCATGCCTCGCGCGAATTCGCGAGCCATCACTGGTACCTATCTATACTTATATAAGTACGTAAAAACGGACGTAAAAATCGCTACCTATTTATTTATTGCTAATATGATTTTATTTTTGAACGTTCATAAAATGAAAATGGGTCACAAGTATTTTGCATTGTATTAAACCTTTCGCCGACCCCCCGACGTGCTTCACGCACCCCCAAATTCATTTTAATTTGCTACAGACCCCCTCGGAGGTTACAGGGACCCCAGGGGGTCTGTAGGAACCACTTTGGGAACCACTGATTTAGATGAAGCAATTCACATGGCGATTCAACAAGAAAAAGTAAACCGTCTACTGAAACAAGACTACGTGGAACAGGGAGAAAGAAATTTTGAAAGAAGTGTTCATCAAAACAGGATTAGACCTAACAACAATAGTTATAATAATAATCAATGAATGAATTCCGGATAGAGACAAAACAGATATAACTTTGATGGGGCTAGAGAATTCCCTAATACAAACTTGCATTATAATCCAGTTTTACCTTTGGTAGACATCATAGATTTAATCAGCAACACGAAGAAACATTTGAAAGAAATGTTAATCAAAATAGAAAAACAAATCAAATGGATAATAATGGTTTCCAACGGCAGAGTTCCAGCGGAAATTTTTACGGCAGAAAAAATTGCGAGAGCACACAGCAACCAAACCAAACATATCAGCAGTCACCGTCAGGTTTTCAACAGTTCAATGCAAGAAATAACTATCAGGACAACAATACTCAACAAGTTTGGTCGACACCAATCCAACAACAATTAAAATGCTTTAATTGTGGAATGCCAGGTCACTTTTCAAGAAATTGTAGACAACATTTAAACGGGCAGCGAGTCGCGGACAGGCGTCCTCCCGCAACTTTCAACAATTAGAAGAAAATAATCAAGTGACGCAATCAAACAACATAAACAAGACTGAGATCTCCAGCAGCAATAGTTTTAAAATTAAAATAAATGATAATAATTATAGAGCCATAATAGATTCAGGAGCAGTAACTTCTCTAATTCGTTCAGGTATTGTAAAAGAAATAAGGAAAAATAATAAACCAAATATTATCAGCATAAATGGAGATGAAATTGAAATCAAAGGAGTAGCAACAATAAACATAGAATTAAAGCCAAATGAAATTATAGAACATAAAGTTTTTGTGACAAAAAATATCAACTTTCAAGCAGATTTATTATTAGGATTAGATTTTTTAACAAAAAATGAAGTATGGGTTTATTTGAAGACAGGACGAATGTGTATTAACGGAATAGATATGCAATTGGAAGATTCAACAGAGGGAGATAAACCATTTTTAGCAAGAAACATACAAGCTCGTGAAATAAATTCGGAAAGACTGTGAAAGAAGTTGTTAATGATTTATCAAAATACCTAGAGTAGAAGCCAAGGGCCCCGGCAACTGCATCTGTGCGGAAAAATATATTTCAGATGAATCGAGACACTCTTACAGAAGGAATAATGCCAACACAGAATCTCAAATTCTTGAAAAATTCGACAAAATGAATTTAAGCGAAATACTACAGAGATTAGAAGAAAATTTGAACAATCAGAGCAAAAGAATTAATAAACTAGAGGATTTCACCAGTTTTCTATCACACCGTGTACCTAGTATGGAAGTTAAGTCGACAAACGACCTTATCTGTGCGGAAAAGTGTGTAACAGTAGAAACAACAGAAATTCGGGACGAAGACATTCAAAGCGAACGTAATCCAGAGATGGAAAAGGTTCAACAATCTCTCATAGCTAAATATAGGAAACAAAGAAGACAAGGAAAACACAACAAATTCCCTCGTAACAAAACACCGAATGAAGTTGAGAAAAATGAAAATCTCGCTAATAAAGTTAGTATACCTAATTAAGGAAAGTGCAATAAAAGAAAACTCAAACATGGAAAACAAAAGGTGCTACATAACAGAAATAAATGAGAATTTATTTGGTGATCCAAGTGATTACTCACTGGCGCATTGCGTAGCTGAAGATTTTTCTATGGGTAAAGGTATTGCAGTCGAATTTAAGAAAAGATTTGGTAAAATAGATGGACTAAAGAAATTAAACATAAATGTAGGAGGAGTTGCATTTCTAAAGGAAAATGGAAGATTTATTTATTACTTAGTGACGGAAGAGAAGTCATGCGATAAACCAACGAAGCACTCCCTAACACAAGCGTGAATATCGTTAAGAGATTTAATGTTACACCAAGGTGTAAATAAATTAGCGATACCACGGCTGGGCTGTGGATTAGATAAGTTAAATTGGAGCGATGTAAAATCTCGCATTGGATTCGTATTTGAAAGTACAAGTGTAGAAATAAGAGTGTGCAATTTGGAAACGCCCGAGGATGAAGAAACTTTAACAAGAAACAAGAAGAGCATAATTGACATTTGCGAGTGTGATGAAGAAACAGTACAGAATGAACAAATAAATAGAATATTGATGATACACGGAACTATAATAGTGGTGATAGCTGTCCTCATAATAAAGAACTTAATCCGGTAATGATTAAAACCGATATAGAGATACCTCCATATACGGAAATTTTTACTCAAGGAATACTAAAATGTAAACCGCCAGAAGGCGTTAATTTACTCGTGGAACCGTGTTCTAATATACCTAAAGGATTGTTAATGGCAAAAGTTTATTGCAAGGCAGAGAAAAATGTCCCGATCAGGTTAATTAATGGTACCGGAGAGCCAATTAAATTAACAAGAAATTCACAGATAGGAAATAGTTACCACGGAACTATACCGGAAGCAAGAAATTACGAGGAAATCCTTTCAAGGAAAGAGAGAGAAGAAATTGCAGACGAAATTTTAAAATTAAACAAAACAACAGAAGGAAAACAGGAATTACGGAACTTATTAATTGATTATGCAGACATTTTCAGTAATTCAAAAAGAAAATTAACACATACATCACAGGTAAAACATCGGATAATCATAGAAGAAAACGTACACCCAATAACAAAAAGACCATATCGAGTACCTTTTTCAAAAAGAAAAGAATTAGATAAACAAATTTAAAAAATGCTAGAGGAACACATTATCGTGGAATCGCAAAGCCCTTGGTCGGCACCTGTGATACTCTTGGAAAATAAGGTTCACGAGGGGGAGGTACCAGAATTAAGAGTATGCATTGATTATCGAGGTTTAAATGCAGTTACAAAAACGGATTTCTTTCCACTACCACATATCCAGGACACATTGGATCAACTTTCAGGCTCTAAATTATTTTCAACAATGGATTTAACCAGCGGTTATCACCAAATCGAAATTGACGAAAGAGATCAAGAAAAAACGGGATTTTCTACACCAACGGGACATTATCATTTTACAAGAATGCCATTCGGATTAGTAAATGCACCTGCCACTTGGCAAAGAATGATGTATAATGTTTTGCGAGGTTTAACAGGTATACTTTGTTTAGTATATCTGGACGACATTATTGTATTCTCAAGCGAAGAAACAGGAGAACACATAAATCGATTAAAATAAGTGTTTAAACGACTCAGAGAAAACAGATTACAATTAAAACCAACAAAGTGTAAATTCCTACAAAAAGAAGTCAAATATCGAGGACCCATAATATCACAGGAAGGATATCAAACGGACCCTGATAAAACCAAAATAATAAGAAATTTTCCCGTACCAAAAACAGTAAAAGAAATAAGAGCATTTTTAGGATTGGCAGGATTTTATAGAAAATTTATTCCAAGGTTTTCACATATAGAAAAACCATTAACGCAACTAATTAAGAAAGATAAAAAATATTGCGACTGGAATTCACAGGCTCAAAAAGCATTTGAACAATTAAAACAATTGTTAATATCTCCACCAATCTTAAAATATCCAGATCAGAGTAAACAATTCATATTAGTTACCGACGCGAGTAACGTCGCAATTAGTGGTATTTTGTGCCAAACATACGAGAACAAAGAACACCCGATAAGTTATGCAAGCAGGACATTAAATAAACCAGAACAGAATTACTCAACAATAGAAAAAGAGGCGTTAGCTATAATTTGGTCAATTAAGCATTATGGAGAATACGTAACAGGGGTGGACTTCAAGATTTACACAGACCATCGGAGCTTGAGATACTTATTTGCACTTAAAGACCAAAGTAGCCGTTTGTCCCGCTGGGCGCTGAGCTTAATGGAATACTGCTTTTCAATTGAATACCGCCCTGGTAAGCTGAATGGAAATGTCGACGCATTAACAAGATTAAGGGACGTGCCAAATGTGTATGACATACCAACGGAATTTCAAAACACATTACCGATGAGACAGATAACGGACACTAATAATGAAATGGCACTAATATTTACTTCTATATACAATAAAGATGACTTAATTCGAGCTCAGCGTAACGACGTGAACACACAATAGATTCTATGCAAGGCTGAAAATAGTAATCACTATTATTTCAACAATGATGGATTGCTATTCAAAAGAAAAACTAATAATGAAAGAATTGATCAATTAGTATTACCACATATCTTCACCAAACAAGTAATGAATTTTTTTCATGACTCACCGTTTTCGTGTCACCCGGGAGAAAAACATATGATAAATAATATTAAACAAAAATTTTACTGGAAAAATATGACCAACGAAATTAAGGAATATTGTAAAAAAGCCATTCTTGCGGAATTAGAAAAAAATAATTACATACCACCTGCAGAATTACAAGAAATGAACGTGCAATCTGGAGTTTGGGATAGAATTTCACTAGATCTGGTCGGACCATTAAATGAAACAAGAAACGGTAACAAATATATCCTCACATGTATGGATTTCCTTACAAGATATCCAGAACTAATCGCAATTCCGGATATAAAAAGCGAAACTGTAGCGAAAGCGTTCGTAACGAATGTCATTTGTCGCCACGGAATATCTAAACAAATTTTAACTGATTGCGGCAATCAATTTGTTTCCAAATTATTCAAAGAAATTTGTAATTTACTAAACATTGAAAAAATTCAAAGTAGTGCATGGCACCCACAATCAAATGGAGTGATCGAAAGAATGCACGGAACAATGAAATCTATGATCTCACATTATGTGAACACCCAAGAAAATTCGTGGGATGAAACACTACCATTCGTGGCGTTAGCAATTAGGAATAACAAAAATTCGTCAACACAGGAATCACCATTTTTTCTTATGCACATGAGAGACATGAATCTACCAAGTAATACTTTAGCATACCAGTCAAGAATAAAATATGATTTAGATAAAAATTATGCAACAGAAATGATGGCACGAATGGGAGACGCATATAGAAAAGCGGAGGAAAATTTAAAACAGGCGGCAGAAAACAGAAATAGGAAATTTAATCAAAAAGCAAATACTCGCGCTTATATTCCCGGAGATTTAGTATATTTAAGAAATGAGGCACCAAGAAATGCCAATTTAGGAATGAAATTCCAACCAAAATGGACAGGACCCTGGGAAATAATTCAAATAAATGCTCCAGTAAATTATGAAGTTAAAGAATTAAACGGTAGAAAAAGTCGTTTAGTTCATATAAATAGATTAAAACCATGCTACGAGATAAAAGAACAAATTGGAGTCCAAGAAGAAATACAACACCTTAAACTAGAAAAACCCTGAGAAGAACTCCCGGACACATTCATAATTGATGATGATATGTTATTTAAATTAATTAAAGAAAAAAATATAAAGAACACATAATTAATGAAAGAAATCAATTATTAAGGGAACGGGCTGTCGAGACAGATCGAACACAGACCGAAATACCACAAAGACGAAATGAAGATCAAGAAATTATTAACAGCCCCGAAGAAATTTCAGAAAGTAGAAGTAATTCAAGTTATATAAGCAATCAAAACGAAGTTTTATGGGAAGAAAGTGAAAAACAAGTAGAAATAATAGATTATGTAGAAAATGTAGAAAACCAGGAAACCGACAGTAATATTATTGAGATGGAAAACCAAAATCCTAACAAAAAAACTAACGAAGTAGATAAAAACTCATGCTATCAAGATGAAGAGAATTTTGACACATGTCACAAACCACACGATCACACTGAGGTAAATGAAAAAGGTGAAAGAGTCAAGGTAATTATAGACAAAAATACAGTATATGATTGTAATGTACCCAGCCACCATTTGAATTACGAGGAACAAAAAAAGAGCAAAATACAATCTAATATTCAAACTCCCACATCATCTAAAAATCAAACCCCGAAAAATATTCCTCAACAAAATTATTCCACCCGTTTTAAAGATAAACCTGTTCGGACGTCCACCCTGTATATTGTAATTGTGAGCGACCGGTACGCGACTTAAGTGCGCGTGCGATAATTGTATTTCGCGCGACACCCGGGCTCACGGGAGAAGAGTCTCGAATAGTACGTCGAAGAGGACACACAGAAAATATAGTGAGAGAAGAGAACAATGTCTAGCACGTGTCCGGCAATAGTGTCAAATCCAATAGTCAAGTGACGCCGCCCTTCTGGTCGATCAAAGGTAGGTGGTAGCAACTATAAGCTAACCCCGCGGCTCGCTCACAAAATATTACAATACAGTTCACTTTTTTGTTGCAAAGTTGCGTGTCGTGGTCATTGGGCTCAAGTATCGCCTCCAAAGGGCTTGTCCTCGATCCACGGGCGTACAAAACCAAAAAGTCACTTTTCATGGTTAAGAAAATTTTTTTTAATGTAATCACCAGCCCATTATAACGTAACATTTGAAATAAAATAATAATAATATACTAAACCATTACAAGTTTTTTTTTCGCGACTGAGGATAAAATTAAAAAAATTCTATATAAATTAAATTTCCGAACTATTTAAATTATTAAACTCAAAAGTAATCAAAAAAATTTAAAGCCTTTTTCTTCCGGGCTTAAAATACGGAAAAAATAAAATAACTGTCTGGCATATATATTAGCAGCATGCACATATTTTTGTACATATTATAGGGTAATGATTATAGAAAATATGCGTAAATGAATATATGTATTGTATGTTGTATGATATTAGTATGAGAATATTAATTTTTGTTATAAATAGATGTAATTTAAACTGTAAAATGATTTAGTTTGTAAGACATTTTAATGTAAAGGAATTTAGCGAATTATGTAATTAAACAATGAAATATGTTGTGCGGTAATTTAAAAGGGAAGTGAAACTACAGTGTTTCGAATATTAAATGCAAAAATCAGACAATTAATACAGACATTTTAAAAATGCACAAAGTTATTTTTTTTGCATTCATAACAATGGATGGGTCACCCAATCGACAATAGTCTTCAGCATGGAACCCCTTAATTGGTCTGCAAACATTGATAACGACCACGATCCTTTAAATAGTCGAAACCCATGGCTAATCCTCCCAGTATTTTATCATAGTACAAGAGACGATGAACCCATCAACAAGCCAAGCCGCAGCAATTCAAACCCCCCAGGAAGTCATGGACCCCCTGGTGGAGGATGTCCTGCCGGAGGATCTGGACTGGGATCTTCCGTTCTCTCCGTTATTCCAAGAACGGGACAGAAGGAGGACAGCGGAACGAAGAGTCTTCGAACTCGAGCTGGCCAGTGAGCTAGCCGTACAAAACCTACAGGATGCAGACAAGCAGATGAACAAGTTAGAGGAGCAGCTAAAGCTCGTCACCCGTAAGTGGACCGCAGCCAAGTCGCGCCTAGTTAACTTACGTTCCACGCCTTCGAGCCCAGCAGAAGAGAATGTACAGTCCTTCCGCTGCACAATATGCTTAGAAGGGCTGACGACGGTGACGTATGAATGTTACCACGTCGCGACGTGCGAGGGTTGCCATCAAATGGGACAAATCACAAGTTGCCCCGTGTGTCGACACGAAGGACCGGCCCGCCACATGTATCTAGCTTTTTAAAGTTAATTTTTTTTTTTTTGAAATTTTATATTTTTATTATACTTTTATATCTATGTTCTGTTGTTATTATAATTGTTAAATCTGTAAAGTAATTAATAATAATACCCTTGCGAGTAACTTATAAACTCGCCTACCTCAAGTAAGCTAAGTGATATTCACGTAGCGTACTTTTATAAGGTGAGATGTGATGTGAGGTAAACTCACTGACGTAGCCCCGCACATGGCATGTTACATTTAATCCCTTAATTATAAATAGTTATGGTATACAAGTGTAAATTAGGTCGCCTATGTTAAAACCCTACAAGTGTTTTAATTAATATTTAACTGTTAATAACTTTATTGTGGAATGACATCCAAACGTATGAATAACAAGAGATGATAATTTAAATACAGGCAATTCATTAGTGTTAGTTAGTTTGTAATCGCATGAAGGTAACAGGTAGAAAACCTGTTAAGTAAATTAGTATATTGTATTAAAATCGCACAAATGCTGCGAATAGATAAGCTGTTTACAGCTCGCAGTGTTTAAACTAGGTAATTAAAGGAGTATTAGGCGACCTTTTAAGTACAACATTATATCAAGTAAGCACAGGTGTATAAGCGTTAATAGTATATATCCTATTGAGCAGGAGCAAGTGAATTAGAGCCTAAAATAATCTAAATAAACATTGTTACTCTAAATATACGGATGTGTAAGTCACAACGTGGTCGAGCCCTTGGTGTAATACTCCGAGTTTACAAAATGTTCGATAGTTGTTCGAATGAATTTTCGATAGTTTCAAGTATATCTAAAATAGTGTTATATAAAATAACTAGTTGATTAAATAGGTCCTTAGCGAATAGTACATGTTGGTCGTCTATTTCGTCTTTTAATATTGCAGAGAGTTGTAAAATTCTCGATTTTAGATTTGATTCATTATGTTCAATGTTTTGTAAAGTATCGTTAAAATTCTTAATCAGTTGGGCATTTACAGTATAACCATATTTTAATTGATTTGTGATAAATTTCTCGTTTGTTTGCAAATGATTTATTATTTTATTTATTCCTTCGACATCTCTGGAATCTAAATTCCCGGTGACTGTTTTTATAATAGTTCCTAATCCGTCAATAAGTCCTCTTCTATTTCTCAACTTAGTTGCATCATGACTGCTAATGTAATTAATTTTGTCATTAATTGTTCTACGAATAAATATCAACGTTTTATTATAGTTTATAAAATCACGTTCGTATTTCGACCCATTTTTAATTGTGAAGTCTGTGACGTGCCTGAAGGGCTATCAGCGCGTTAGGCCGCGGAGCGAGTGGAGGGTCCCTTCGAAGCAGCGACGTGGGCCAGGCTCTCGGTGTCGGAGAGTGGGGGGGTTAAATAAAGGCTCCACGTAATTTTAACCTCGCCACTACTTCGTTACAAAGCGGGGCTCCACCCTATCTGCGTGGGTAGACGGCAGACAGTCAGCGAAGTTCAGAAATTACGAACTGTCGCATCGGCTGACCATCTGGCGCCCACACCACCAGATTTAAATCTCGCAATGAGAATAGGAAGTTAATTGCGTTTATTCACACAAAAGACAGGACACCGTGCCTACGCTTCCTGAAAGAAATACCTCCGTCCGCAACTCTATCACGCTGCGTCCACTAGACTCGGCCGAATCCCGCGAACACGTAACGCGCGATGCGAAGGGCCGTCGGAGCCACCTTTTCCTTACAAAAACGCAAACCACGTACGGCACGAAACACGCAACGCAAATTTACACAAAAGAAAAAAACGATATATCAAAGGAAATTAAAACAATAAATGAGAACAAAAAAAATATATAGATCTGGCCGGTGTTCTTCGCGGCGACTCCACTGGCAATTCTGGGCTCGATGCTTAGGACGGGCGGCGGCCGGCAATCGTTGGGGACGCCGTCGCTAAATTCCAGTCCTCAGAGCAACTCTGGCAGGATGGTCGTTGCCCCTAGCCAAGAACCTGGCTGGCTGGGTTACTTCAGCCCTTACCCAAAAAAACGCCTGTAAAGCACATGGCCTTATTAACAATGGCCGGACACGTGTCTTTACGAAAAAAAGATGTCTGGTTTAATCACTTACTCTGATGTTTTGAGAGTGTAGAGTTGAGTAGTACAGTACCCTCCCTTGCCTTGTGCCTGGTGCCGTCAATCCCTCTTAGGGCGGTTAAAGGAGGACACGTTTTAAATCCCGGAAACCGGTTGTCGATAGACGAAAGAAAAACTGTGACCTCGTGACACTTCTGCACTCCAGGGAAGTTGACTAGCTTCTACCTCATGGCGGCGCCTCGCCGACGATTTAAAAATCACACGCATATCGGAAACACGTCACGTTTAAAAAAACGTGTGCGTAGCGGTTGCCTACGTTGGCGATCCAGGCGCGCAATTAAAAATCAAAACAGTTTCCGTCGAAGGCAAAACC
This sequence comes from Othius punctulatus, assembly GCA_951805005.1. Classification (NCBI taxonomy): domain Eukaryota; kingdom Metazoa; phylum Arthropoda; class Insecta; order Coleoptera; family Staphylinidae; genus Othius; species Othius punctulatus. Next base: position 66,130,025 of record OX638138.1, on the reverse strand, counting down.
GGCCCGTTACAAATTTCCCCCCAACAAAATTAAAAACTCCGGGAAGCGGATGTTCAAGCGGAAGTAATTCATACTGGGTTTTTAGTTTCTCGATTTCTCGATAGAGTGGGTTTAAATCGTAGTACTGTACAAAAGTATGATCCGATTTTTCTAGTTTTGCGGATCCTAAATTAATTGGGAGTATACCAAGATTTTTGGTAATATTTCTTATTTCCTTGGCCTGCGTTAGCATAACGAGGAACAACCTGCAATAGAATTATCAATTTTAGGTGCGTCAAGATAAATTTGAATGAATATATTTGATTGCCTGAATCATTAATCTGATTCTTTCGTATTTTAGTTTATCTAGGCCACATCCTATTTTGGGAATGGCTAATTGAGTAATATTTTTTGATTCACAAAACTTATCTACTCATACTCATATTTATCAAGGTTTTAAATAAATTCTCGTAGGTTGACTTATTATAGTATTTGTTTTTTGTTATTAGATAAATAATGTATCTATCGTCATCCTTTAAATAACATAATGATGTTAATTTGGCGTTTTGTGCCTTAAGCGTGTCTACGGTTCCAAATCTGGATTTAAACTCCAGGGCAATTCCGGCATTCATGTGTAAATCTGCGCTTACACAGTGTGCTAGAGAAAATTCTTTGGGTGCAAAGAATAGGTCATCTTGTATTTCGGTTATATTTTTATCAGATTCAATATCCGCTTCAATTAAATAATTTTTTAAACCTTCGTAAGTACATACGTCTAGTTTTTTATTGTTACTACCTTTAATTTTAACTCTGGGCCTTTTTATATTAGATAGGTGAATTTTTGACACAGTATTATGGTGTTTAACTTTTAATTGACCTGTTTTCAGGAGTGGATCATTTTTTTCTACTGTTTCTAGTTTAAACTTATTTTTAGCTTTGGATTGTTTTTGCTTGTTCATTCCGTATACCTTTTCGGGTATTTCTGGTAATTCTTCTCTTGTTTTATTATGTTTATCAATCATCTTTTCTTTATTAATTTGAATGGTTTCATTAATATTTTTATAGAGTAATTTAATTTTATCTCTATGGTTTGTTACATAGTTGTTGACAAGTTGGGTTTCGAGATTGATATTAAAGGGGCATTCGGTGAGATGTGTCCTGAAATTATTTCACATGGTTTTAATTTTGTTACCGAATGAATGGAATTATTATATGCGAGTAATTTCTTTTTTTAATTATTTTATTTTTTTATTAATTTCCTTTTTAAATATTTCTTGGTTATTTAATAATCTAACATGTTAAATTATGGTAGAGTGGATTCGTTCAATCATACCATTAGATTCCGGGTGCTGTGAGCTGATAAAGTGTAATTTAATTTTGTGTAACGCTAGTAATTCTTTTATTACGTTATTTTTAAATTCTAGATGGTTATCTGTAATGACTTGATTGGTATTCCGTGGTGGGTGAAGAATTTAATTAAATTATTAGCTACTTCGATTGCTTGATGAGAGCTTAATCTATACATTTCGACGTATTTCGAAAATGAATCGATAATAGTCAGAAATATGCCTCCTTCTAAAGAGAAGCTATCTATATGAATTATATCGAACGGTTTGTCCGGTGTAGGAGTTAGATTATATTTTAATTTTAACGGTTTTCTCTCATACTTACAGGTTAAACAAATTTCACATTCATTAATAAAGTTTTGGATATCACGTCTCATATTAGGCCAATAAAAACGTCGTTTTATTTGCGCTTCTACTTCATCTACGAGGGCTGTTTGACGGAAGAGTGACTTTTTAATGAAAACGTTATTTTTCTGTTTAAAAAATATTTTATTTTTCAACATAACACCCTTTTAACTGTACACACTTAGCCCAGCGAGGTTACAGTTTTTTTAAACCTTCCAAAAAGTAATCTTTCGGAAAGTCTTCAAAATATGCATTTGACTCGGTTATCACCTCTTCAGTTGCCTAAAATCTTTTTCCACCCAGCCATTTTTTTAAATTTGGGAATAAGAAGAAATCACTGGGAGCCAGATCTGGCAAATATGGCGGATAAAGCAGTAATTCGTAATGCAATTCAGCCAATTTAGTTGTAGCAATTGCAGACGAATGTGAGGGCGCATTATCGTGATGTAACAACACTTTTTTCTTCATCAAATGCGGTCGTTGTTTTTCAAGTTCGGCATCAAAACGTGTCTGCATAATCAGCATATAACTGGCCAGTTATCGTTTTTCCTTTTTTTAAACAATTAATAAAGATTACACCTTTAGAATCCCAAAAAACTGTGGCCATGACCTTATTGGTCGAAAAAAGTGTTTTTGCCTTTTTGGAGGCATATTCGCATGGAGAAATCCATTATTTAGACTGTATTCTTGTTTCTGGAGTATAATGATGTATCTAAGTTTCATCTACTTTGACATATCGACGAAAAAAATTCTTTGAATTACGTAGAAGACGGCCAAACATTCTTCTGAATTCTTAATGCGAGCGCGCATTTGTTCACCATTAAGAAAACGCGGCAACCATTTCGCGGAATGGCTTTTTCTTATTGAAATATTCATGCAAAATATTGTATACCCGTTTGGTTGAGATGTTTACTTCATTAGCTATCTCACGAACTTTTTTTCGACGATTGTCAATTACAAGGCCATAGAGTTTATTAACCATTTCTGGAGTAGTTACAGTAAATGATGGTAATGGACGATCTGCATCAACCGTGCTCATATGGCCACTTTTAAAAGCAGAAACCACTTACAAATCATTCCATGGGACGGAGCAGATTCTGGATAATATTTACGTAACTTTTCCTCGGTTTCTTTAATTGTTTTTTCACGTACAAAATAATGTTTAATCAACACTCGAAATTATTTTTTCTCCATATTTACACAACAACGAAAACAGTTTTCTTCAAATAAGTATAAAACATAATCTATCTGTCAGATTGGTGCCAAATTTTGACAGTAGACCTCCGAAAGGCCTTAGGAGCTAGCAACATAATCATTATAGCGAAAGTGTTACCAACCTTTGAAAAGTCACTCTTCCGTCAAACAGCCCTCGTATTATACGATTATTGGTTTTTCCCTCGTGATAGTTTTTTATAGTATCTATCACCTTATTTTCTCCTTCGACGTCTTTTACCATTGTTGTACACTTGATAAATTTAGAATCAGAATTTTTTAAATATTTTTGAAGTGTGGTACACAGTTTTTCATATACAGGGCATTCGAAAAACAAGTGGTAATTTACTTTGGGTACTATAAATGGCTTTAAAAATTTAATAGCATCGCTTTCGAATTCTGATTTGGAGAATTGTACAATCAATCGCATCTTTTTATTATTGAACAGATAAAAAAATTTAGTTTCAAAGGGGCATAATTGACCTCTGTAATTATTATTTGATTACTTCCAATATTTACTGGTTTGTCAATGATTGGAATATTGAATATTGGATCTTGGATATTTGAATGCATGGTTGCATCATCATTATCGTCATCTAGATCGATATTATTTGACTCATCTAAATCTCTAGTTTCAACTACAAGAGATTCGTGGCTGTCATGAATTTCATCGTTATTAGATGATCCATCAAAGTTTTTTATATATAAATCATGTACATCATCAAAATCATCGTGAACATTGAGTTTGATTCGTGATAATGCATCGGCGTTTTTGTTTTAAGTTCCCTTTTTATAAACGATTGTGTAATCGTATTCGGAAAGCTTTAAGCGCCATCTAACTAGCTTTGAGTTAGGCTTCTTAATGGACATGAGCCATTGAAGAGGCTTGTGATCCGTCACAATTTGGAAAGTGCGTCCGAATAAGTAGGGTCTGAAATAATTAGTTGCCCAAATGATTGCAAGAAGTTCTTTCTCAATCGTTGAGTAATTATTTTCGGATTCGTTCAGCGTTCTACTTGCATACGCGATAGGCAAGTCAGAACCGATTTTTCCTTGTGATAAAACCGCGCCAATCGCAAAATTACTGGCTTCGGTTGTGAGAATAAATGATTTATTAAAATCTGGATATTGTAACAAGGGTTCATTAATTAGCACTTTTTTGCATGTATTAAAACAATTTTGATACTCAGGGTTATTAACATTTATTAGAGCATCTTTCTTTAGACATTTTGTCAAAAGTTTTGTTCAGCCTGCGAAATTTCTTACATTTTTTTTATAATGCCCCAAAAGACCTAAAAAGCCTTTTATTTGCTTAGTAGTTTTTGGTATAGGGAAATTTTGGATTGCTTTGATTTTGTCGGGATTTGGTTTTACATCCTCTGGGGTCACAATATGTCCCAGATAAGCAACCTTTTTCAGGAATTCGGATTTATCAATCTGTATTTTGAAATTAGACTCTCTCAATCGAGTAAAAACTTCTCTTAACCGATTGATATGTTCTTGTAGGCTAGTGCTGAATATAATAATGTCATCCATATAAACGAGACATTTTTCGTTTTGAATACCGCGTAAGATATTATCCATTACGCGTTGGAATGTCGCTGGGGCATTTTTAAGCCCGAATGGCATTCTAAGAAATTCGTAATGACCATTCTGAGTGTTGAACGCGGTTTTTGCAATATCCTTATCTTCGATTTCTATTTGGTGGAAACCTGACGCTAAGTCTAATGTAGTGAAATATTGGCAACGACCAAGTTTGTCCAATAATTCAGTAATATTTGGCAACGGGTACCGATCGCCAATAGTTTTTTTCATTTAGCTTACGATAGTCAATGACTATTCGCCATTTGCGTTTCCCGGACGCATCCATTTTTTTAGGGAGGACATGAGTATTTTCAGCTTATGAATAGGCTCTATTATATATGGCAACGTGCAGACGTTATTCATAAGGGAATTCAATTGTATGAGATTATTTACTGGCTTTCCGAGGCATTCATCTCTAAAAAATGCTAGGGTGCCTCTTCGTCAACATTTAACAACCGGCCAAAATTTTGATTTTGGGGCCTTGCCGTATTATTAGTTGAAATTGACATTGGAATAGGCCTTGAACTATTTTGTGGTGTATTTGGTGTATTTCGATTGTTATTAAATCGTGAAAAATTATTGCCACCAAAATTATTATTATTCGTGCGATAGTTGGGATTTGTATAGTTTCTATTCGCATTAAATTGAGGTCGTGTAAATTTAGGCACCTAAGCCCGTTGCGAGTTCGTTGTATTTTTATTGATATGGTTTGAAGCGATTTCTACTTGGAAATCGTTTGTTAACATATGGAGAGCTGTGTTTAAATCAGCAGGATTTTTGACTCGCATTTAAGAGCCAATTGGGTCTCTCAAGCCGCGCAAAAGTGTACGTAATGCGTTAACTCTAAAAAATTTGTATAAGTCATGTCGTTCAACTTGGTCTGGGACGTGATTTGCTAAATATGCTATTTGCAAATTCAACAGATGTTGCATTTTATTGTAAAAATCAAAAGGGGACCCATTTTGATTCTGTTTAAGATTGGTTATTTCATTATTTAAATTAAAGTAATCGCATTTATCGCTATACGAATTAAGTAATGCGTTTTTTAAATCTGCCCAACATGTTACGATACTTGACGAAATATTCTTGGCTGCCTCGCCCGTTATTTTGGCGAGAATGCTCGACATTAAATAGTCGTTTTGGAAGTCTGTTGGGTCAGCAACATTGTAACATTTGTTAACGAGTTTTTCACAAATCTCCACAAATCGTTGGATTAATTCGATCTCACCATGAAACTCGGGGATCATTTGAAGGTACTCTGATTTTTAAACGGCCATTTATTTACTTTAATTTTTAGGATTGGGGATCTTGAACGACGACGATTATGGGATTGGGGTTCGGTTGAATCTAGATCTGAATCTGAGCTGTGCGATACAACGTCTGTGTTACTCATTAATTATTTTACGGGAACCTCTAAAATACTTGCGTACTTAAAGTAGCAATAATTTATCAATCCGTAGTATCGTTGACTTCAGGAACGTGCAGCGGGTACTCGATGTCTGGAGGTCGCTGGCGGGCCTGTCGTAAAGTTGGTGGACGGGTGTGGGCTTCGGTGATGCTTGGGGAGCGAACAGCGTCCTCGATCGTGAAATCCACAGGTTCTGTTTCGGTCAATCAGTAAAACCGGAACAACGGTAATTTTTGATATGCTCTCAAAAATTAGGCTGCTGAAAATCCGTCGCCGACTGCGCCAATTACGTTTTGTAAGACACGGGTTATGTTTTAAAAAAATATTTATTTTAGTTAAAACACAATTTAGAGGAAATAATGAATTTTACACATCAAGATTCAAATGAAGACTGACAAGGTTATACAAGAACAATGATTATATAATATTATAATATAATAGACAATAACAGATATCATAATAATAGACAGTGGAGTATGATTCTATCGTACGAGACAAAGATCGTCTTTGTGGGTGGTTGCTTGGTTGATGCGTTGTGGACGACAGGTAACTATATATACGAGGGCTGTTTGACGGAAGAGTGACTTTTCAAAGGTTGGTAACACTTTCGTTATAATGATTATGTTGCTAGCTCCTGAGGTCTTTCGGAAGTCTACAGTCAAAATTTGGCACCAATCTGACAGATACATTATGTTTTATACTTATTTGAAGGAAACTGTTTTCGTTGTTTTGTAAATATGAAAAAAAAAAAATTCGAGTGTTGATTAAACATTATTTTCTACGTGAAAAAACAATTAAAGAAACCGAGGAAAAGTTACGTAAATATTATCCAGAATCTGCTCCGTCCCATGGAATGATTTGTAAGTGGTTTCTGCTTTTAAAAGTGGCCATATGAGCACGGTTGATGCAGATCGTCCGAAACCATCATTTACTGTGACTACTCCAGAAATGGTTAATAAACTCTATGGCCTTGTAATTGGCAATCGTCGAATAAAAGTTTGTGAGATAGCTAATGAAGTAAACATCTCAACCGAACGGGTATACAATATTTTGCATGAACATTTCAATAAGAAAAAGCTATCCGCGAGATGGTTGCCGCGTTTGCTTAATGGTGATCAAATGCGCGCTCGCTTAAGAATTCAGAAGAATGTTTGGCCGTTTTCAACGTAACTCAAAGGATTTTTTTCGTCGATATGTCGCAGTAGATGAAACTTGGATACATCATTATACTCCAGAAACAAGAATACAGTCTAAATACTGGATTTCTCCATGCGAATATGCTCCCAAAAAGGCAAACACACTTTTTTCGACCAATAAGGTCATGGCCACAGTTTTTTGGGATTCTAAAGGTGTAATCTTTATTAATTGTTTACAAAAAGGAAAAACCATAACTGGCCAGTATTATGCTGATTATGCAGACATGTATTGATGCCGAACTTGAAAAACAACGACCGCATTTGATGAAGAAAAAAAGTGTTGTTCCATCACGATAATGCGCCCTCTCATTCGTCTGCAATTGCTACAACTAAATTGACTGAATTGCATTACGAATTACTGCTTTATCCGCCATATTCGCCAGATCTGGCTCCCAGTGATTTCTTCTTATTTCCAAATTTAAAAAAATGGCTGTGTGGAAAAAGATTTCTGGCAAATGAAGAGGAGATAACCGACACAAATGCATATTTTGAAGACTTTCCGAAAGATTACTTATTGGAAGGTTTAAAAAAAATTGTAAACTCGCCGGGCTAAGTGTGTACACTTGAAAGGGTGTTATGTTGACAAATAAAATATATTTTGAACAGAAAAATAACGTTTTCATTAAAAAGTCACTCTTCTGTCAAACAGCCCTCGTATATATATATATATATATATATATACACTCAGATGCAAAGAAACCGGGTCATTGGGTTATTGCTTGCAAAAGAACCATTTTTTTTTTAAATTTTGATGTTGGTATAGTTCTTAGAATAATTTTTTTTGTGTTTTACAATCAAAGAGACCGTCAGGATGTAAAAAGAAGCAACATATGGTACTTATTATTTATTTAATGAACATTACTAAGCGAAAACGATAATGTACGTATACACGAATAAAATGCATGTCTGCAAAATAAACTTAACAGAGAATAATAAATGAAAATGATAGTTAATCGAAAACAAACAAATCAAAACCCAGTAGCCACCTTGATCCTCTATGCATAACGCCGATTGAGCAATAGGTAGTGAAGAACGCATAGCTCTAAATGTTATTTTCCCTTATTAAATAAACTGGTAAGTATCATATGTTGTTTGCTATATCCTGATGGTCTCTTTGATTGTAAAACACAAAAAGTTTCATTCTAAGGACTTACCAACATCAAAATTTAAAAAATGGGTTTTGTGCAAACAACGACCTAATGACCCGTTTTTTTTGCATCTGAGTGTAACAGAAATACGTGTTTTAATTTTAAACATTGGTAGAACTCGTTATATAAAACATTTTTTCTATATGTTTTTTTTTCAAAATTTTGCAGGTTTTTTGGATATGTTTTTGCCCCCTAATTTTGACCGAACGAGCCGTTCACAGGTACTGTCACTATAATTGTCAAGTGAAGTTTATTTCAAAATGCCAAATTTTTCCAATCAAGAATTAACAGATATTGTGTTGGTATATGGCCGAGCTTTTGGAAATGTCGCAGAAGAGTGACTACAGTGATATTGTACAGTGCACAATATCCTGAACGTGTTTTGCCTAACAGGCAATGATGAACCTTTATGACACCGTTGCCATCACAACAAAATATTTTATAGCTGCACACCTTTAACCATAGGCGGGTACGCGTTTTAGTAGATAAACTAGAACATATTTTAAATCAGTTTAAGTTGGTTTTTGAAAAAAAAAACATATAGAAAAAATGTTTCATTTAACGAGTTCTACCAATGTTTTAAATTAACACACGTATTTCTGTTACACCCTGTATATACCGGGCTTTTTTTCGTTTTTACACATATCATTGACAATGTATAACTGGTTGCCTACATCTACCCGCAAGGAATTTCCTATGTGTAATTCTAAAAAAAAAAAACAACTCATTAGCGGCGTCGGTGCAGGCAACCTGTCAATTTTGGCATATGTTACACAGAGAGGTTATGTTTTTATTCAAGGCAATACACGAGGGGGTCTTTGAAGCTACGCAGAGTATTCCTAATGTATTCTGGATTTATGCCATTACATACAGTACGTATACGGCTTTTCAATTCATCGACATTCAATATTCGGACACTAAAGTGTACTCTTTCAAAACTATAAGTAACATTCCAACACTACACCAGATATATTGTATCATCCAGTTCATACTGTAACGGGTCGGTTTTGACTTCGATGAAATCTGCCTTAATTTTTAATTGCGTTCACGGACCGTCAACATAGGCAACCGCTAAGCACACGTTTTTTTAAGCGTATACGATTTCCGGGCTGCGTATAATTATGATCCGGCCACGAGACAAGTGGGATGCGGCAGAACGCAGCTGACTCTCTTTGAGTGTAAAAGTGTCGGGTGATACACGTTTTTCTTTGGGCTTATCGCCAACCGGTTTCCGGGATCTCAAATGTGTTCTCCAATAACCGCCCTATGAGGGATTAAGCGACATCGGCACAAGGCAAGGGAAAGCAGCGATAATCGGCTATACACGCTCAAACACCAGAGTAAGTAATTAGAACCAACATCATTTTTGTAAAGACACGTGTCCGGCCATTATTAATAGGGCTATGTGCTTAACAGACGTTTTTTTTTGTGTAGGGGCTGAAACAACCCAGCCAGTCAGTTTCTCGGCTAGGGGCGACGACCACCCTGCCAGAGTTTTTTTTTAAAGACCGCAGCTAGCGGCGGTATCCAGTTCCTGAGAGCGGGCCACAATCACCAAGCGAAGACGCCGCGTGGATGAGCAGGCCAGATCCGTACATTCTTCTTTATCGTTCTGTAATTTTCTTGTAATATAGTTTTCTTTTGTGTGAACTTGCGTTGCGTGTTTCGTGGCGTACGTGTTTTGCGTTTTTGTAAAAAGAGGTAGCTCCGAGAGCAGTTCGCATCGCTCGATAAGCGTTAAGCGGAATTCGGCCGAATCCGGTGAACGCGGCGCGATAAAGCTACGAGCGGAGGTATTTTCTTTCAGGGAGCCGGAGCCCGGTATCCCGTCTTTTTGTGTATAATAAACGCAGATATTTTACAACCACAAAATTCACATCTGTTATTTTTTTGTTCCCCCACGTTTTCTCAATCGGGCATTCTTTTCAATTTAACTTCCTTTTTCTCATTGCGAGATATAAATCTGGTGGTGTGGGCGTCAGATGGTCAGCCGTTGCGACAGTTCGTAATTTCTGAACTTCGCTGACTGTCTCCCGTCAACCCACGCAGATAGGGTGGAGCGCCGTTTGTCACGAAGTAGTAGCGAGGTTTAAATTACGTGGAGCCTTTTTTTAACCGCCCCACTCTCCGACATCGAGAGCCTGGCCCTCATCGCTGCTTCGAAGGGAACCTCCACTCGCTCCGCGGCCTAACGCGCTGGTAGCCCTTCAGGCACGTCACAATACTTCAATAAATAACTATTAAAATATCAACTGAGTAATTTAATTTATGTTCTAACAACCGTCTTTGACGAGAAAACACTCGGAAAGTTTGAGTCACGAACCATTAATGCAACTGAGAGAAATGCCAGGGGTGCACTGCAGTATGTAATTAAAATTGGTACACAAAATTGGCAATTTGGCTTCATTTGACCATTGGCGTTATGAACAACTTTGTATTTCCTAATAATACTAATAATAATATTAATTGAGTGGTAGTAAATGTATTATGGCATACATATTTTAAAAAATAACTTGTGATCTAAAATGTTTGTCAGATGAATTCGCAATTCCCACTTAACAAAAAATGTGCGATTCTTGGTTGTGGATGAAACATTTCTGATCCAAACATACGTTTGAATTCTTTCCAGAGTAATCTTCAATTAATGTCGAAATAGCCAAGAAGCCACAATTAATTGGAAAAGGTCATACTACTCTCATACATTATCGTATTTGCGATGCTCACTTTGAGACCTGTCAATACGCAACGCCCCAGAGAAAATCTCTGAATTGAAATATGGTTAATAAAATCAATCTTCACTGCACAATGTGCATATGCCAGCGGAAAATTCTTCTAGCATAGCTCCACAGCCTGTTTCACTACTGCGAGATACAACACCACCACTTGGAATTATCTCACGTCAGCCTCATCGCCAAACACCAGGTATTGAATTCAGCAAAATTTAACTGTAATAGTAACAATGTTATTAATTGTCCCTCTTCTAGGAAAGAACAATGTCTTGTTTAACATATGTAGTTATTTTGTATACTCTGATTTTTCTAAACTGGCGTGCACGTCATCAATCAGCTGTGCGATGAGGTTTTTTCGTACCAACGTGATTGATTTCGAGAATATGCATAACAATAGTTTAAGAATCGAAATTAATCTGAGGATCATTTGTTACATAACACTGATCACCTGGGTTATAAATAGGTAATCGGTTTATTAACCGCGGACACAATTTTCGCCTACCAATCATGTAATAAATCATGTTATGTTGGCCGACGTGATATTTTTTCGGCGACGATGCCAGATCTTTTTCACTAACACATGCTCATACATGTGTGCATAACCCAACTTCTTTGACGTTTAACATGTTACATTTGACTTCATTACATATTTCACGTTTCTTTTGCCTGCAGCCGGGAATCGAATCTAACCTCAAGATTTTTGTCGCTGTCAGTGTTGGACCCGAATACGGTGCAAACTCTTTTATATTTTGCCATTGTAGATGTTAAACCATAACCACAAGATTGATATCTGTACGAGAAACGGGAGAGAAGTCGACGAATTTGATACGAACCGCGCACTGTCGCACAAGATTGCATGGGCGCAACAGCTGATTGCAGCCATTTTTAAATACCCAGGACAGCTGGCAACCTTGTAAAATTGTGTCGTCATTATTATGATTATTATTTTGATGACGTGCACGCCAGTTTAGAAAAATCAGAGTATAGCATAATGTATTTGAGTGTGTATATACTTTTATTGTTTCATCTTTTGCAGATATTCCCACAGTTAATATAAGACGTTCAATGCAGCCTGGTATTTTGAAACGAATTGGTGTGAATCGACAAATTCTATTAGGCCCACGAAAATAAATTATGTATGTAGTCTCTTAAAAAGTTAACTAACCTATTGTGAGGTGACACATGTATTGAAATTGCAATTAGTTGATTTGTACAATAGTGTTTTGATATTATGTAGGTATGGTAAAAGTAATTTATTTTAGAATTGAATGTTTTCCCTATTTGTTTATTGTTTAGGATGAATGATAATTGTCATTTTCAATACATGTGTCTACGGATGACCGTTGCATTATTAAATACATTTGTAATTACTTCAATAATCTAAGTTGTGCAGCAATAGATAAAGTTCTTCCATTTCCATTATAATATTGTTATTAAATTAGTCATATTCAATGTTCAGTGTGTTGGTTTACATTTGATTTTTTTTTAAATTTATTGTGTCAACTTAGTTTTATTTTAAGGTAAAGTACTTATGAGATATAAATATCGAAACATGTGTAACTTTAAAAGGATTGTTGGTATTAGTTTATTCATTGTAGTCAAGTATTGTCAAGTATGTTTATGATTTGTAATTAGATGCAATTTGTATTATTATTGTATTGGTTACACTCTGTGCAAATAAATTAATTGTGTATACACTTGCACGCTGTCTATCCTCCCCAAACAAAAAAAAAGTGGTTTACGAAATTAGTAAATTGTTATCACACACTGACCTTTTCTATTAGGGATGGATTAAATAAGACACGATTTACATTCGGTGCGTTTAACTGCTATCCGCCATCTCTCCATATTGTTTCTCGTCCACCTCTCACTTCACTTCCCTCATCATTGCTACCAACCTATTTATATGGCGGGGTTTTCAATACATTGATAATGCTATTACAGCTCGGCCATACCTGATACATTGGCGTCCCGACAATAGATAACATTGATTTCACTTATATACCTAATTTAACACAAACTCTTAAATTCTAACCTTAATTGCTATCTGAATATAAATTACTGAACTATCTTAAGCCTATCGTGCGACACTACTCCATGGTATTTCCGCGCACTCTGTTGCTCTCCTTCAATATCAGCCACTATATACCTGTCATTTTCAACACTTTAATTACTTCATATGGCCCTCGGAATTTAGGTTCCAATTTCCTGCTTTGACTGGTTGATGGCGCCTCTTGCCTCACCAGTACCAAATTGCCCTTGTCGAACTTTCGTATAGTACCGCCCTTGTCCTCAATCTTATTCTTTTGGTTTTGAGCATTCTCCTTGAGCCTTCCCGCAACATCTGCAGTGATATCTTTGTCCGCAGGCATCCTCGCATTTATTCTTTTGATCTCCAGAGTTAATGGATTATCACTTAGTCCAACTCCTTCATACTTAAAGATCAGGTCGAACGGCCCAGTCCCAGTCGGTACTGTCTTCCTTTTCGGTTGTCATAGCTAGACACGTTTTTATTACTTTATTTGCCCGTTCTACTTGTCCATTCCCACGGGGCGTTCCAGCAGCTACCTTCACGTGCTGTACGTTGTTCTCTCGGCAAAACCTCTAGAACAGGCTAGATGTGAACGCAGTTCCTCGGTCACTAATTAACCTTCCAGGTCTTCCATAGTGTGCCACAAAGCCTCGAACGGCGAGAACAGTTTCCTCTGCTGATACGTCCGGGACCGCTTTTAGAACGGTATACTTGCTGAATCCATCGATAAATACTAACACATGCTTATTGTCTCTTGTGGTGGTCACAAATGGGCCCTGGTGGTCCAAATGCACCGTTTGGAAGGGAACACTTCCCTTGTCCAAAGGATGTAAGTAAACTACTCCCTTCATATGTGTCTTATAGTAGAGGCAGTTGATACACTTCGCAATGTAGTTATGCACATACTCTTTCATCTTTGGAAAGTAATACGTCTCCTTTAGTCTGGCCAAAGTTTTGTCCACCCCTAGATGTGACAATGATTTATGAGCCTCGCTCACTAGATCATTTCTGAGGCAACCGGGACATATAGAAACAACCTCCCCTTCGTTGTTCTATACACCCTGCCATCATCTAGTGTAAACTTCGCACATGCCTTCCCATCTCCGCTCTCTAGTTTTATGCGTAGAGCACATATCTCACCACTGGTCCGCTGCAGAGCCGCTATCCAGTCAGTGTTTAGTGCAATTCCGAGATTGGGATACCACCAATTTCTACTTCTGTCGCTTCTTCTACAGGACTTCTACTCAGACCATCGGCAGCCTTATTATTCTCTCCTTTTATGTGTTCTATGCGATAGTTAAATTCGGCTAATTTAACAAACCATCTGCCGATCCGTGGGGAAAGGTCCCTTTTGCCAGCCAGCAGTTTCAAACTGTTGCAGTCAGTCTTAATCACGAATTCTATCCCCCATAGATATATCCGAAATCTCTCAAGACAATTGACTATTGCCAAAGCCTCCAATTCGTACGAGTGGTATTTCTCTTCGTCCTTTGTTGTCTTTTTGCTGAAGTAGCTAATGGGATGCATCTTACCATCTGCCTGCTTCTGCTGCAATACACCTCCAAATCCTTGGGAGCATGCATCCGTCCATAATTCTGTCTCTGCCTCTGGATTGTAAATGGCGAGAACTGGCCCTTCGGGTACATCCTGAGCAGGTATAATAATATCGTCAAGATATGCCATTGCAACCTCGGACCTTAATTTGCCCAACACAGTGTTTGTCAGCCTTTGAATAATCGCTGGGGCATTGCACAGCCCAAAAGGTAGGCGCTTAAATTGAAAATGGCCATCCGGGGTTACAAAAGCAGTTTTTTGTCGTGAACTCTTATCAACTATTGGTACTTGGTAACATCCACTAATTAAGTCTAAACTAATAAAATACTTGTGTCCATACATGCAGTCTATTTGATCATCTATAAGTGGCAACGAGTACCTCTCCTTTATCGTTTTCTTATTTAGCGCTCTACAGTCCACACATAGGCGCACCTCACCATTTCGTTTCTTCACCAACAAAACTGGGCTTGCAAACGGTGACTCGCTGTCCTCCACGATGTCAGCTTCTTTCAGTCCGTCAACAAGGTCCTTGGTGGTGTTTCGTTGCTGACAGGATAGGCGATACGGTCTGTATACTACAGGTCAGTCGTCCTCCAGTTCAATCTTCACATCGGCAAGGTTGGTACATCCAACTTGACACAGATTTCGAGCTACCAGATCCCTGAATTCATTGACCAGTTCCAGAACTTGCTCGGCCTCATCAGCATCCAAATCGATGTCCAGCTCTTCGATGGCGACTGCTACTTCATTCACTTCCTTCCTTGGAATGTCATTTGTTACTTCTTTCACCGTCTCACCTCTGCTCACAGGTTTTCCTGCGGCATAGTGTATGTCTTCCTCAGTCACATTAAGTATGGGAAAATATGTACCTCCTTTCTCATCGGTATTTATGATGCAGCGAGGGATCAGCTCACCTGACTGCCTCATTCCTCCTTCGACTACCAGATCATGACCGTTCATTTCACTGTGTACCGCAATATGACCCAGAAAATTGCTAGGTATGACTGTTACTTCTTTAGCCCATAGTGTAGTTTTCTCGTACATCTTCGTAGCTTCTCTTGTAACGTCTCGTATAACTAGCTCACCTTGCTTGCTGACAATCTCAACATGAGAAAGCTCAGTAAATGGGTGACCCACAATTAAAGGAATTTGCTGTACTTCACTCGGCACCACATGAATTACAACCTTCGCGACTACTCCGTCGATTGTCAATCTTGCTGTCAATAATCCAAGAGGTGTCACTTTTCCTTGCCCATATCCTATTAGGGAGCAATTCCTCCTTCCAAGTTTGTTAGTCCCATCTCGGTGGCAACATCTTCTCGTAGCGCCACGCAGCTACTCCCAAGGTCAATGTAACAGCGAACAGGCTTACCGTTGATTTCCGCATCTTTGAAATATTTTTCGTGGCTTAATCCTACATGCATTACCGTTGAGTCAGCTGATTGTACCTTGCATAATGCCCTGGTTGAGAGCATTTAAAGCATGTAACACCCTTTCTTTTTGCCGTGCAATTTTTAGCTAAATGCCCTGTCTCCTTGCATGAAAAGCATTTGATGTTTGGTTTGGTGCCATTACTATCCGTTACCTTTATAAATTGTTTCACCGGTGGCTGATTGATATAGTTGGCCGCAGATTTGAGATCAGATAGGAGTTCACTTGGTTGCCTATATCTGGACAACGGTCCCAGGTGATCTCGGAAACGGGAATTCCTTAATCCGTGGACTATCTACTCCACAGTCTCTTTCGGTTGCATATTTGCCTTATTGCACCTTGACAGTTTTTCATAATAATATTCCATTATGTTTTGGCTAGCGCGGCGATAATAATTCTGCGCTTCTAACCTAACACTCACGAAATCAGCGTCGCTTGTAAAATTGTTCTTCAGGAGCTTAACCCACTCGTTCCACGTACGCGTTTCTCTCGGTAGACTGTCTCTCCACGTCTTAGCAACCCCCACGAGCTTCGATAGCGCATAGTGTCTTATAGTGACCTCATCCCAGTCATATATTTACTTCCGCCGTTTATTCCAATTTGTCCAGCCAGCACTCGACACTTATATTACCTTTCACGGGGTCAAATTCAGGAAGCACCTCTGCTATGTTACTGAAGTGTCGGGGCATCCTCAGCTCGAGTCCCCCTTCAGAACCAGCTGCACACGCTTCCTCTTCCACGTGGTTAATACTGTCGCTCGACATACCGGGTAATTTTACAAAATCTCACTTCGGACGTATCTTTGGTATAATCCCACTTCTGATTCTGTCACACACTGGCCTTTTCTATTAGGGATGGATTAAATAAGACACGATTTACATAGGGTGCGTTTAACTGCTATCCGCCATCTCTCCATATTGTTTTTCGTCCACCTCTCACTTCACTTCCCTCATCATTGCTACCAACCTATTTATATGACGGGCTTTTCAATACAATGATAATGCTATTACATTGTTTAAAAAAATAATCTTTGAACTTTTTAAACAAATTACTAATTTGATAATGAATATTAATTTCAACACAATTCAGAACTGTGGTACAGATATCTACCCCTATCCAAGTTTCGAACCCAATTAGTTAACGGTCGGCACTGTAGTGGGCGCAGCTGAGACGGTTCATGCGATAAAAATACTCATGTACCCTTTCTTTCTTTAGTAAAGGGTTTTCCAATAAGAGGTGTTATTTTGATATTCAAAGAAAAATGCCATTTTTTATTATAAATCATCAGATGTTTATTTCATTACAAAGAGGAAGGTATGCCGTTAATAGTGGAAAATAACATCAAGCAAATGACCACCACGGCCACGCTTACAGGACAAAATCCTTTTCATGAAATTTTCCATAACTAAATCGCAAAGTGGCTGCTGTATGTCCTCGATAGCCTCACGAATTCCATCTTTGAGGTCTTGAATCGATACTGGGCTGTTGGCGTAGACCTTCTCCTTCACGTGGCCCCAAAGAAAGAAGTCGCAAGGTGTTAAATCACAAGATCTCGGTGGCCAATTGTGATCACCTCTTCGAGAGATAACACGGTCCGGAAACTTTTCCCTTAAAAGATCAATGGTTTCGTTGCTTGTGTGGCACGTAGCGCCGTCTTGTTGAAAGTGAACGTTGTCCAGATCAATACCATCCAATTCCGGCCATAAAAAATCGTTAATCATCTCTTGATAGCGCAATCCATTCACCGTAACTGTTGCGCCAGCCTCATTTTCGAAAAAGTAAGGTCCAATGACTCCGCCGGACCATAAACCGCACCAAACAGTCACACGTTGAGGATAGAGAGGCTTTTCAACAATAACTCTTGGGTTTTCTGAGCCCCAGATGCGACAATTTTGCTTGTTGACGAAGCCACCGAGGTGGAAATGGGCCTCATCACTGAAGATGATTTTTCGATGGAATTCCGGATCATTTTCATGCATTTCAACGACCCAATCAGCAAAGTCACGACGTTGTTGATGATCGGCCGGCTTGAGTTCTTGTGTTAACTGGACTTTATAAGCCTTAAGACCCAAATCTTTATGCAAAATACGGTGTAATGACGTTTGTGGAATACCTAATTCCAAAGAACGACGAGGAATGGACAAACCTGGGTTTTCTTCAACACTTTCGGCTACAGCAGCAATATTCTCGGCTGTTCTTGAGCGACGTGCACGGGTTTTATTCTTCTCATCACTAACTTGTCCCAACAGCTCGAATTTTTCCACCAATTTCTGTATTGCGGTCCGACAAGGTGCTTCACGACGACCCAAAAATGTTCGAGTTTTACGAACCGTCTCTGCCAAATTTTCACCATTTTTATAGTGAATTTTAATAATTTCAATGCGTTGTTGAAGCGTGTATCGTACCATTTTTATTAATGGCGTAGTTTCTACTTGTCAAATGCCAAGAAATGACAGCTTCAAAAGTGACATCTACCGAAATAGCGGGCTATTCAAAATAACAGCTCTTATTGGAAAACCCGTTATATTCTTTGACAAGCACAACGAGGAAGCGTGGGACTCCATTGCGTCCAAATTTAATGCCCACGCAATACGTGGAGGGAGAAAGAATCACTAAAGAATATGTGGATTAATATGAAACATTCAGTGAGGAAAAATAGTTTCTTCGAACATATTATTGCAGTATATTTTGTATTAATGTAGTTACACATACTCGCCGATTGTGAAAGTATTCTAAACTGGCTTCAATTTGTTTAAGGATATTCAACTTTTTCTTTAGTTAGCCTAAATCTACTGTTTGCAATTATATTTTTCACAATAATTATCTCGTTGATAAATATGAGGAGGTATTGCCCCCATATGATAATCATCTGCAATATCTGCTGCATGTACATCAAATGCATTTATAGTCACGATTGCTAACAAGGCATTAGCCATATTTCGCATTAGTTGCAATTATACACGGCAGTACAAATTACAATTAAATTTTGGTTGAAATCCGAATCTTAAGACGCCATTTTTCACGTCTTCAAATGTGACACATTCTTACGATTTTATGATGCGATTAATGGTTGGTGCAACACTTTAAGAACGTTTTATTTATAAGATTGATTTTAACTAGTTAAGTATCGTTGGAGAAACCGGGCGTTATTGTATTTTAAAATGCATTTAACCAAGAATAAACCAGAGACCAGGGTGGGCCAAAGGGTGGGTCACGCAAGTTTTAGGTGGGGCCAGGCCCACACGGCCCACCCCCTAGCGACGCCACTGGTACTTACCATGTAGAGAGTGGAAAAACAATATTTTCATCTCTTGTTGCAAAATATACTATTTCATCTTTTGTTGCAAAATATACTATTTTTCAATTCGCATTTTTAAAATGCTCATTATGTATATTGAATCTCATCGTTAAAACGACACTTTAATCGAATGGATGAATGAAATGTTTTCATTTTCACTTTATTCACTATAACCATTGACAACGTGAATAAAGTAAAAAAATAGCTTAATTCGCACTATCCTTGAAAATTTCGTTGTCACCTGACAATGTGACACTTCACGCAAATTCTTCAATTCTGATAACGAATTGGAAAAAAATCCTGTATGACACGTGAATAAAGCAATGTTTTGACTTTGTTTTGACGTTTGTCAAAATTCCCTGCATCAAACACAATTAAAAAATATCATGGCCTACTTTGCTAAATGTTGATCGTGAATGGATATTTTGTGGGTTGGCCTTTGGTTGGCCGGTAACGCTGCCGCCAGGGTTGCCACTCGCCAGTAGCAAAAGTCGCAAAGCCAGTGCGCACGAGTGCAATAACCGGAAATAACTGACGTTAGACATTTTATAGGTTCTAGCTGAATTTTTGAAGATATATAATCTAAAAGCAGTAAATATTTTGCAATGGAAGTGGAAACTAGCATTGACGAAACGCATAAAAAGGGCCGTCAACGCAAAAAGCAACTATATAATTCCATTCTACAACAAATGGAATTTTATTTCAGCGACTCAAATCTCACCAAAGATAGGTTTTTATCACAGTTGATAGACGAATCTGAATGTACGTATAATATTATTACAACCTAATACGGTTGTTTTTAGTTGAAGGGTCGGCCGGAACAGCGATCTAAGTAACATTTTTGTGGAACGTGATTTTGAAATATTGTTATGAAACAATTTTGTATAAACTTATAGAAACACTTCAGCAATACATATCTCATCATTGCGTATAATAGTGCTTATTTGATATTGTGTATAACCATGACGGTGTAGTTTTTGCCTGCGCAAAATTTTGTCAATTTACCTTGTTCAATATTTTTGTTACATACAATGTTGTTACGGCCGACCCTTCAATTGTTTTGCTTACACAGATTGATTCAATTTACAAGTGTACCCATTGAGTTTCACATATCACTTTTTTTCTGTTATAGATGTGGATGTTGAATTGTTTTTGAAATTCAACAAACTTCGTAAAATTACTTCATCGGTGAGTGACATCATAAAATCTATTCAAAAATCTGATTTACTAGAGTTATCTACAGACTTGACAAAAGTGAAACGAATAAATCCTATTCAGATTAAGACGAACATAGAAGATTGTACGATATATGTTCAACACATTAAATCGGACACTACTCATGAATGGCTAAAAAGTATATTTTCAGACTTTGGAAATGTGGTTTATATTTCTATGCCGAAATATAAAAAAAACAACCTGAATAAAGGTTTTGCTTTTATTGAGTTTGAGAATGAGTCTGAGGCACAGAATGCTGTTGAATATTTTAAGACCATCGATTGCAAAATTTCTCCTCTAATGGAACCTGGGGAATTATGCAGTATTGTTACATTCCAAAAAGAGGATGAAAGTGACACTAAAAATGCCAAAGAAACCAACGATAAAAAGAGAAAGCTGGATAATTTGGATAGTGAATCGGCCAACAAGAAAATTAAGCGAGATGAGGATAAAGATGAAAGTAGTGAACAGGAAAATGATGAGGTTAAGAAGAAGAAAAAGAAATCCAACAAGAAAAAATCACTAATAAAGGAGCTGGGATTGCAAGTTTTAACAAAGTTAGTAATTGTATTCAAAAATTTCCTTGAAACTATGTTAGTAATGAGTCGTTAATAATTCGATTAAAACTCTATTTAAGTGTCATAGATAAACACACCATCATCTGAAATTATAATATTTATCATCTACAAGTGATACAACTTTAAGACTTAATGTAGATTATACTACACAAAACGCTGTGTACCTTTAACTCACAAGTTCTAGCATGACTATTTTATTTTTAAAAGACATACAGCTGAATTAAACAAACTGGAAATGTCAAAAACAATTACACAGTTTATTTTCACTTTTATCATGGTTTGAAACTGTTTTTTTTTTTTAGAAATAGGTTAGAATTATTTGACGGTATGTCAGTTCACAATTGCATAATTGCACTGCGACATTCATACTTGTCCTACCATTTTTTAGGTGGGAAACTATTCAACCTTTATCTATCTCGTTTAAATGAAGCATTGTAAAAGTTGGTGTAAATTCGTAGAAATTTATTTGATAGGTACTCTGGTAGACAGTTAGCTGATAAACGCTTAATACCAAATTTACGTTACAAAAAATGTCATTTCCCGTTTTTTTTTTATTCAGTTGTATTTCATTACAAAGTATGATCTTGTGGAAAGTAGTGAACAAGCATAAATTAATTTTGAACTTATAATTATTAGGGTCCAAGTTGATTTTTCACTTTTAATAAATTCATTTTAGGAAAGAATGGAGATCAATGAGAAACCGATATCTCAATATGCAGAGAGACAAAATGAAGGAACTTAAACGTCATCTCAATAAAAAACGTTTTGGAAACAAATTCGAGGATAAACAAAAACATGAACCTAATGAACAGGAAAATATTAATGGTGAAAAACCGAAAATGGATTACATCCCCGGAGTTATAGTTCAATTAAAATTAAGTAAACCATATTCGGATTCCAAGAAATTAAAGGTAGTGCAAAATATAAATTAAATCCATTCTGTTGTTATTATGCAGATAATCAGGGTGTTCCTGATTATCCAGATTATCCGGAATCCGGATTTCATTGATAAATTTCCTAACCTAACCAAACCAAACCAATCTGTGTTTGGGGACCGATTCTAGAATTTTTGCAATATGACCCAGGCTTTGGCTCACTCCCCGGATGAGGACGTTGTTCATTCTGTCGCTATCTGACTATTTCAACCAGCTAACAAAATATAAACCGAATGATTTTCACGAATGGTAATCCAAATGATGTTACTGAATGATAATCTAAATGATTTATTTCACAAATTATAATCCGAACCGATTATTATAATTCGAATTAGCCCATCATTAGCAATTATTTTAACCCTGATTTGTGCAAAAAAAAAGACTATTGGGTTATTAAGATTTGTAGAGATATTGCAAGCAGAGTACATTTATGGTAGTATCACTATGCTCAGTTTGAAAATTTTCAGTAGTAATAACCCTAGGGCATTAATAAATACGAAATAATTTTATCACAGTTTCCGAAAGCACATTGCTTGGCAACAGCTGTTGCCCTAAAGCAATGTGCTTGAGGAAGTTGTCAAAGATTATAAGTTATTTATCAATGCTGGAGGGTTATTTGAATAGATATTTTTTTGCGATTGAAGCTTCATCTGACAATGTCAACATGACATTTATATAATTTTATTTAAATATTAGCACTGTGAAACTTTTCGCAACCTAGCAACGTCAACATGGAAGTGACAACTATCCATGGGTAGTTATCAGTAGTAATAACCCTAGGACATTTATAACTACAAAATATTTTTATCACGGTTTTCGAAAGCACATGGATACAACTTGACTGTTTCCTTAAAGCAATGTGCTTGAGGAAGTTGTGATAAAATTGTAAATTATTTATCAATGCCCGAGGGTTATTTGGTTGGATTTTTTTTTTTTATGATTGAAGCCTCATCTGACAATGTCAACATGACTTTTTAATAATCCCATTCAAATATTCTAATTGAAATAATTAACTGTGAAACTTTTTGGAACCTAGCAACGTCAACATGGAAGTGAAAACAGCAAAAAAAAATCAGTCTAATATTATTTTGATTGGATATTGTCGCACACGTAACTACAGATACAAGAATTTGATTGGATTTCTAATTCAGCAAAAAAAAAGCAATAGAATGTTTATTAGCATGAATAAATGGTGCTTTGTCATTGTATTTGACAGTTGATTCTGAAAGATTTAACCTAATTTACATTGACACTGTTTTGTGATGTTGCCATATTACTCGTGTTCTTTTATCGAATGGCTCACCTCTTTAGATAGCTGAGCAGCTCTGATCTGAGTGAGCAATAAAAGAACAACCAATGAAGGAGCTATGTTTTGCAGGTTAGACGTATTTGTTTATTAACATTTGTTTATAATGGTAACCATTGAAACACACGTTTGACTGCTGTGAGCAGAGCAAAATAAAAGAACGCTTACATTTTGAAACTGATCTGAGATTAACTGAGGTTAGCTAAGCAAATTCAATTAAAGGGACACAATTAATAAGTTTTCATCTCTCAAAGTTTGTTGCCAAGCTACAAAATCACCCTGTATATCAAAAATATTTTATGTCAACAGTTCCATCTCTTGGCACTGATAGAAAAAGTTGACACCATTTTCTTGGAAGGCTTTGTAGAATAGAAAATAGTCAAAGTTGGCTGTGTTTTGTTGATATGAATGACAAAAAAATATATTTTCACTTTGTGGTTATAATTATTGAGATTAATGCAGTCAATTTCACTTAATTCGGGAACATCAGGACCAGACTATTTTTAAAGTAAAATATGTTTAAAGAATCTATATGCAAATTAAATCTTCAAAAAATCGTCTTCATTTGTCTTTTAAATTTTTGCACTTGTACAAAATCAGCACATTTATTCAGTGCGGATGTATTTCATTGCCTATTTCATATTTACATCATCATCATCGTCTTCGTGATTTTTTCGATTGAATGACAAACAATTGCGTCGTAGCGGTCTTCATTGTCATCGTAACATGGTAAATTATTATTTATTGTCGAAAATTCTTGATAATTAACAATATGAACTTGTATGTCTTCATTGCTTAAAATGTAGGGAACTTAAGGTTTGAAGCCGCAAACAGTCACGCAATTGTGAATAGTGTTGTTTTTATAACTATTTACACTAATCTCTCAGGTTGTTGTGGAACATTAAATTTTCATCAATGGATTCTAGTATTAACCTTTTTTTTAATTATTACTGTGCCAATTAAACAATGTAATTTACTGTTAGTTCCTCAGTTTGCTTTCCGTTCCTTGAGATTTGGCCCAAATAGGCGGCGGCTGCCCCGATAACCACTGGGCCAATTAAACGGAATCGACTGTATAAGATAGGTTAGATTGACTAATTTAAAAATGTATTCAGCAACACTGTCTGTAGAACCGTCATAAAATTGAACCCTACAACAATCTAAACAATTGTTTTATTTTTCAGAATGAAATTAAAACCTCATGTTCCGATGCCCAATATGTTGAGACGCCAGTGACTGTGGGCAATGATGAGGTTTATATACGTTTTTCTACTAATGAAAGTGCAAAACTGTTTGCAAAATCAAATGAGAATGGTATATGCTCAGTTCTAGAAGGTGAAGAGGAAAAAAATTATTGGGATAAAATAAGAAATAGCAGGGAAACAAAGTTAAATAAGGAACATAAAAAACAACGGGGTAGAGATAAATTATTAAAAAAGGCTGAACGAGAATTAGGAAAACACATAAGGTTCGATAATGATGATTAAAATAATTCGTTTATTCAAAACAAACTCAATTAATTGCTCTGTATTTTTTATTTAAAAATACATTATATTTATAAATCGTATAAATAGTATTATTAATCCTATCTGACACTGACAACTACACATATGAAACTTAATACATGACAAATATTCTTTTACTTAATATGACAAAAATATATACTATTACCATTTTCTACCTCCTCCTCCTCCTCCGCCGCTACTAAATCGTCCTCCACCACCTCGTCCGCCGCTGCCGAATCCACCACCTCCTCGTCCACCACCTCCTCGGCCACCACCATATCCACCACCTCCTCGTCCACCTCCGCCTCCTCTTCCTCCGCCAAAACCACCTCTACTAAATCCTCTGCCACCACCACGTCCACCTCCTCCGCCTCGTCCACCACCAGGACCACCACGTCCTCTGCCTCCACGTTTCGACACACTACCAGGTGCTTTCGGCAGGAATCTTTGAAGAGGGAGTAATTTTGCAGGATCGATGTATAGCTGAAAAAGTGAATACAAGTATGTTTTATTAATAAGAAATAAGTGAAATTAACATTGGCGCCTGCAATCTGAACTATGCTTCACGAACGAGACGGTCGGCAACACGGTGTCTGATTTCGCTTAATTTTCATCAACTCATTTGTACAAGAATCGAAAACTATGCAATACTAAATTCTCTGTGATGCTTTATATTATGTAGGCAACCCGATTTATATAAAACCACGCAATAAATTTTACTTTAGTGCTGATTTTTAGTGATGTTTTAAGAAAAATCATGGACTAATACAAACTAGCATATCGTAGAAAAAACTGTATGCAATTGCAATTCTCATGTAATGTAATTGCACCCGCCTCTGCGCTCAAGGTGTAATTTTGACATTTCTATTGCAGCAATAATTATATTAGTTATTTATGCAACGAACATATAATATAGCTATTAAGACACGAGTAAGACAATTCTCTTAAGAGTGTCTTAATAGCCATTAAATGCAAGTCGCATTCGTTATTTCCTCTACGACCAGTCGCAATAATGAAAAATAAGCACTTCATTCTCAAACCTCGCAAAGGAATACATGTAGAAATGTACATACTTGGTGAACAGTAACTATAAACTGTCAAAATTCATACATTTTTGTTCTGCTAGAGGCTCCCGGCAATATTTGATATTGACTGTAGTATGATGAAATGATGAAACTCGTATTCTGATTTTTCAAACGGTTCGTTGCATTATGAAAATTTGTTTCATTATGATAGTCATAATGCAATGGGTTTCGGAACTATTATCATTAAATTATGACGTGGGAGTAGATAATAGATTTTATGTCCTCTTGATAATGTAAAAGCTCGTATACTGTCATCTAAACTGTCTTGGTAACTAACCAGGCACTTCTACCAGGCAAATAAATCAATTTTGATTTCAATCCATAAAGGCTAACTACTAGGTTTACCACGTAAATATGTATTATCATGCTCAGCCGTTTAAATAATGTCTAGTGCATAGTTTCTCAACCGGGTGGTCGTGACCAGATATACGGGGGTCGCAATGTGCCAGAAAAAATGTACGAAAAAAAACCTTAAATTAATTAATAAATTATAATTTAGTTTGATTAGATGCGACACTTAGGTTTGTGTTTCCACATGAATTTTGTGCTGGGAGATACCGTTCAGATTTCTAGATGCCTAGATCAATCAATTTAGGTGCTCTTTTGATTTTGTGCTGGGAGATACTCTTCAGATTTTCAGAACAGACCGTTTTCATGGGACACCCTGTATAATTAGCCCTTAATTATTAAGGGGTTCATTTGTGGTTATTTACTTAATTTTTGGGATTTTTAGGGGTCACCTAACTTAGAAGATTGGAAAATGATGGTCTAGTGAAATGATTATTTTACTTTACCTTTTGATGTTTTTTGAAACTAGCAGCTTTCATATCATCGCCCAACCTAATGGAGACATAATAATCCCGGAGATTCCCAAAGATTTCGTCAATTTTTCCTATTTGTTCTTTATTTTCCAGATAAATCGGTGCATTGAAAAATGGTACGTCCTCTATTTCCACTTTGCATATTAAGTCATCTTGTGCCGTGTAATCGAAAAAACCCAAAGGTATTACTTGTTCTGGTGGGCCCTGGTCATGATATCGATTGCCCCCTCCGCCCCTTCCACCGCCTCCTCCGAAACCACCTCTTCCGCCCCTACCACCTCGGCCTCCACCTCCACGTCCACGAAAAGACATCTGAAATAGAAATGTTTTTTTATGAATACAAAGTTCAGGACAACATTGATAGGTTAAATAGTTTTAAATTTTCATTTAAAGTTTAGTTTAGTTTTAAAATTTAGTTTTAATAAATAGTTTAGATACATTTTAAATATATTCAAACTTCAATGATTCACTTCCATATTTCACAAAAAATTGTGACAATTATAAAATTTGTAGTTTCAAATTACGAATAATAGAAATGTTACAACAAAACTAGCTTGGTGCAAATTTCAGTGAGTACTGAACTTCGTACTAGCACCAAAGGCACTTTGTATCAATATTAATTTACTCCGATATTATAGATTTTTGGCACACAAGAATATGAACAAATACAAAACTGCGTTTGGTTAATATTTTGCAATTTTGTGTTATCAAGCGCACGTGGATAACCTAAATTCACAAGATTCATTTCAATTTATTTTGTTCTAAATGAAATAGTACTTACTTGGATTTTTTGCAATTTACGACGAAAACGATTCGAGTCTTACAACGATCATCAATATATTATTCTAATAAACATTAGTAAGTATAACCCGATAAATATATAAAACACGACTGTTTACAAATTACGAGTTTAAATATTTGTTATGTTGGTAACGAGTCAGTGTTATAGAGCAGGGCTGTACAACAGCAAGTGCCCCACGGCCGCTTTAAAAAAAATGCGGTTTGGAGGGCCGCATTATAAAATACTTCGTATGCAACTTTATCATTGAGATTTAATAGGTATGGTATACCGTATACAAAGAAAAAAGCGTTTGTATTATTATTTTAATTTATTAAAAAAAAAATCAAATTACAAAAAAAATGTGGGAAATTTGAGGACGTTGGTTTTCACTAACTAATGCATCAATATTAACTTTAATATTTGTTGTTGATAAACGAAGCAACTGAGTCAGTGACTTATCAGAGAGGGAACATCTATAGTTTGACTTTATAAATGTCATGTTGGAAAGGTTGCTTTCGCAAAGATACGTGCTGCCCAGCATTGAGCCCAGTGTAAGCCCTAAGTTTCGCAAGTTCGGGTAACGTTCTTCTGGCAGCAACATGAAAGAGTCCAATCCCGTTTCAGTTCTTCTTTGATAAAAAGGATCTGATTGCAAATCACACAATTCCAGTTGAAGGTCTGCTCTGCCTACATTCTCAACTGAAATTGTAAGGGGTTGAGTAAAAATTGAAATCTCTCTTTTGAATTTTTTAAAGTCGTTAAATCGATTTTCGAATTCTTCTGCAATTGTGTCAATGTATTTTATGTGAGGTAAATTTGAAACTTCCTCAAAATCCCCAATTTCTTTAATGTGCTCTTTACAACTTGGAAAAAATGAAAAATCTTTTTTTTCTAGTGAAAACTTGAAAAGCTTAATTTTATTCTTAAATCCGTTTTGTGTCCAAATAAGTTGGCAATATTCTACTGTTTTCCTTGTAGCTTCAAATTCAATTTGTTAAGGTGAGATGTCAGATCTGTTAAAAATGCAAGGTCTGCAAAAAGTGTACATCTACCATTTAATTTCCCAGTTCCGTAGAGTTGGACTTGACTTCATGTTTAAGGAAAATCGGAATCTCCTTGCGTACAGCTAAAAATCGTTGTAAACAGTTTCCAGCGCTTAAGAGGGGCACGAAAAACCCCTATCGATAAGTCCCTAACTATAATATGTGTATAAAGAGTCGCATTCTCCAGGAGCAATTGGTTGCTGTAACCTTACACCCCCACGCAAAAAACGACTATTGATTTGAACTGTAACTAAACTTATACAAGTGCCGTATTTTGTTTGTAGGGGGCTCTGATGAGGCTATATACAATATATGAGGCCGTTAGCGCAAGAGTGACGTAACCAGTGCCGTACTTATGAATAGGCGCTGGCAGGGGGGCTTGGAAATCGGGGGGCATCAGAATGAAGATTTGTATGTATTTAAGCGGCAACAAGATTCCGCGTGACCAGCACACGTAAGTCGTCCCGACGACCAGTGTCGTCTCGCCGACACCTCACAATAGATTTGCTATTTGTCATGTTTAATAGGAAAGGTATAAGGGGCTCTTCCCGTGTTAAATATGCGGTGGGGCCCACAATCTGAAATTTCGCTTCAGCCGACTACTTATCTTTACTCGTCGTAAGAATTGCGTTCTCGATACATATTTGTGTTTGTTCGATCTGTCGAGTTTATTGTTATAGGAACTTGAAATGAAACAAAACAAATAATTACATAATATGTACATATTGATTGCGTGCGTCAGTGTGGATACATGTGCAAGGTAAATGTAAGAGAATGAAAAGAAATAAAAGACGTATGTCGATGTGTAAATTATCGATGACTGTTTCCCATAAGTTTAAATCCGAAACGATTATTGTGTTTTATTGTGTACGATTATTGCGTCCGGCCCCTTTGTTACTAAACTAAAGGCATCATTATCAGTATCATATAAATATTGAGTGTCTGTGCGGTGCACCTTAAATTTAAATGTAAGAAATTGTATATTTTTGATGCGCGCTGAAAACTGATTAATTGTAACATATATTTTACGCGCAACCGGGCGCGAAACGAGCATTTCGCATACGCAATACAGGCCCCGAATTTCTTGATTTTTTTATTTTGATTTTATAGCTTTGAAAATAATAGTTTTTCTATAATCATCTGACATTTGTACAATTATTTACTAAATTGTTATTAATGTAATTATGTAATTGAAATGAAACCCGGCTTTCTAGTTATTCACAATAAATGAAAATGTACTTGTTTTAATATATTGTAACTATTGAAGTATTATTTTGTCTAGGGATATGATATATAATCAACTTAACATGCAAAAGAGATTTGAGTCAGGTGCATCTAAAAGGACGAAACAACACAGAAGGGAGAGAGATAAATAATCACAAAACAATGCGCACATTTCGTAATATCGTATTAAAAATATTTTGAACAATACCTATGACGAATGCTAGGGGAGAACGTTCATTCTCTGTATTAAAGAGAATAAAAAATTATTTAAGAAATAGTTTGAAACAAAATAAATTGTCTCATTTGGCAGTATTATTTATAGAGTAACTCCGCCATTGCCGGTCCCAAGCCCGGATGAGAAAGGAGGAGGGGGAGGAGTACCAACCTCGTTAAAAAAACCTGGGTTTAGCTGGCTCCGACTAATAGCACCCAGCAAGGGCCCCGTGTCCAGGGTACGGACGAAGACCACAACGGTGAGGAAGGTGAAGAGGAAGACCTCAAGTCGGCGGAATCGGCGGAAGTGGCAACCTTGCTTTTAGGGTTAGTTAAAAGATAAGGGAGATAACCCTGACATAAAATTCTGGTCCTCCAGGATGGGGGTTGAGGCGTCGGGCCAGCTCCTCGGCACTCGGAAAAACTCGAAATTTGCTAAAAATCCTAATATCAAGCCTCGGAATACGGACAGACACACGGACACACGACTTAAGCAAAGGAAACGGACAATGATTGTTGGCACATGGAATGTGCAGGGACTGGCGAACAAACTGGGAGAAGTAGTACAGGAGTCCATAAAACAAAACCTGGACATTGTATGCCTTACAGAAACGAAGAAAAAAGGCAGTGGTAACCAAATAGTACAAGAGTATTTACACATTTGGTCAGGAGTAGATAAAGACCAAAGGGCTAAAGCAGGGGTGTCCATACTCATTCGGAAAAAACTCATTAACACCATTAAAGATGTTCAATATGTCAGTGAGAGATGCTTAAAAGTAACTCTAAAGGTAATGGGACGGGAACTCGTAGTTATAGCGGCGTATTCACCTACAGAGGATGCGGTAGCACAGATTAAGGATGATTTCTATATTTCCTTAAGTCAACAAATAGAGTCAGTCAAACCATCACAAGAAATCATACTAGCTGGGGATCTGAATGCCAAAATTGGCTCGCGTGTTAAGGATACAAACTAAGGATTACAAACACCTTTTTTAACCACAAGAACATTCATCGATATACCTGGGAGCGGCCGTCCATGAACCAAAAATCTATCTTAGACTACATTATTATTAAACAGGAATCAAGCACAAAAATAATGGATGCAAGAGTTAAGCGCGGTGCAAACTGCGGATCAGACCACTATCTGGTAGTAGCTGAATTATATTACTTGTATAGATTAAACCAGAAAAAAACAAATGATATTATTGAAATAAACGAAGATCTAAAGGCGAAGGAGTGGCCTAAATACAAACTGGAACTCCTACAACAAGAAAGTATAAGAAAGTTATATCAGAATAGACTTGAATCTCACTTAACTAGAGAAAATGTCAGAGAAGATGCTAATGAGGAAAATACCCGGATCAAGAACGCAATTCATCAAGCAGCAGGAGAAGCTCTAGGAAATGTTACCAGGAGTAAAAGAGACCAGATCTGGTGGAGCCAGAGAATCAAGCAAGCGGTCGAAAAGAAAAAGGAAGCCTATAACAACTGGCTTATGCAAAGATCAGACGTATCCAGACAAGAATATAAAAGCTATAATAGAGAAGTAAAACGAATTATTGCCCAAGAGAAAAGCAGAACTTGGGAAAGAAAGTGCTCAGAGATAGACAGCTATTTGGGTGGATCACAATCCACAGAGGTATGGCGAGAAAACACCCATATCAATGATCGATGACGTAACTTGGAGGCAACACTACATCAATCTCTTAACCGAAAATCGTCAACAATACAAGGGCAGCTACATAAATACGGAACCAGAGCAGGGAGAGATACTGCAAATTAATATAGAACATGTACAAAAGGCAGTCAAGACGCTTAAGAATGGAAGATCACCTGGCCCGGGCGGGATTCCTGCAGAACTTATTAAATATGGAACCGATACTCTATGGATGCAACTGACTAACCTTATAAACTACTGCTTACGTGAAAAGATCTTACCAGATGAGTGGAAAACCTCTAATATTGTATCAATACATAAAAAGGGTAGTAAGAAAGACCCCAACAACTATCGAGGTTTGAGTATTACTAGCTCACTAAGTAGACTATTAGGAAGAATAATCAAGGATATCCTACAAACTGCAATCAATAATAAAATTAGTGAAGATCAGAGTGGTTTCACTCCCGGACGATCATGCGTTGATAACCTGTTTATACTACAACAATTAGTTGAAAAGCGAACATCAGTGGGAGAGGAAACTTTTATGGCGTTTATTGATTTAGAAAAGGCGTACGACTCAATCCCAAGAAACAGACTCTGGATGGCATTAGAAGTTCAGGATGTTAAAAAGAGCATTATTGAGGCAATAAAACTTATATATTGGGATAATGAAGCCACTATTAAAAACGGAAAAACAATGTCTCTACCCATCAGACCGGACAAAGGACTAAGACAGGGTTTGCTGCCTCTCGCCTATGCTTTTCAATCTATACTTGGAGACAGTGCTGAAGGGATGGAGGAGAAGATGCAGTGGCATGGGGGTGCCGATTGGGAATGACTGTCTCTTTAACCTGAACTTTGCTGATGACCAAGTGGTCATAGCTCAGGACGCGTTTGATCTAGAGTTTATGCTGGAACGCCTGAATAATGAATATAAGGAATGGGGAATGAAAATAAACTTCAATAAAACGGAATTCATAGCAGCTAACTGTCAGGCAAACTTCCTTATCATGTTGGAAAACAGCATCCAAATTCGACAAGTCCAACAGTTCAAATATCTAGGAGCTATGATTACCCAGGATGGATTAGGCTCTCATGAAATTAAGCGGAGAATAGAGAGCAGCCGCAGAGTTTTGGGATGTCTAAACTCTGTGTTCTGGGACCAGCACATCTCAAGAAAGACCAAGAAACATATTGGAAAGTCTATGGTGGAGTCCGTGCTCTGCTACGGTAGTGAGGTATGGGTAATGAATGCGGAAATGGAACGTCGGGTGAATGCAGTAGAGATGGACTACTTGCGGCGAAGTGCTAGAGTGTCCAGACTCCAGAGAATTCGAAACGATCAGATAAGAGATTGCATGGGGGCGGAGGAAACTATCAACCAACGAATTCAAAAGCGAGGTCTGAAATGGTTTGGACACCTCATGCGCATGGAAGAGGAACGATGGCCCAAGCGAATATTCCAGTGGGTTCCCCCCGGAAAACGTAAGAGGGGACGTCCGAGAAGATCTTGGAATGAAGGCATGAGGAAGGCCATGACAGCCCGAGGATTAGACGAAGAAGACGCTAGGGATAGAAGAGGATGGAGATTAGGAGTGGGAAGGCAGCCTGGGGCTGTATAACAACCCTTAAAAAAAATAAAAAATTATAGAGTCTGAAGCAATTCAAGCAATTTATTTTGATGACATAATTGATACATATGCCCGCACAAAGGTGTGAGGTAAACTCACTGACGCAGCCCCGCACATTGCATGTTACGTTTAATCCCATAATTATAAATAGTTATAGTATACAAGTGTAAATTAGGTTGTCTATGTTAAAACCCTACAAGTGTTTTAATTAATATTTAACTGTTAATAACTTTATTGTGGAATGAAATCCAAACGTATGAATAACAAGAGATGATAATCTAAATACAGGCAAATCATTAGTGTTAGTTAGTTTGTAATCGCATGAAGGTAACAGGTAGAAAACCTGTTAAGTAAATAAGTATATTGTATTAAAATCGCACAAATTCTGCGAATAGATAAGCTGTTTACAGCTCGCAATGTTTAAACTAAGTAATTACAGGCGTATTAGGCGACCTTTTAAGTACAACATTATATCAAGTAAGCACAGGTGTATAAGCGTTAATAGTATATATCCTATAGAGCAGGAGCAAGTGAATTAAAGCCTAAAATAATTTAAATAAACATTGTTACTATAAATATACGGATGTGTAAGTCACAACGTGGCCGAACCCTGGTTTGGACCTTTGACACTCTTTTGTCCTTCGGAAACATTACATAAAGGCGAGTCAATGTTTACTCGCTCTCATTCGGCGCTCATTCTTATTATTATTCTGATTCTTATTTCCTTACTCCGCGCTCATTATTCTCTTTATGCTGTTCAATTTACTCGCGGTCATTATTGTATGTTAAATCTTAAATTAATATAAGTGTTAAACGTTTTTATGAGTCTCGTCATTTCCCCGCTTAACTCGTTTTCAGCAGTGTCTTCGAGATGAACAGTGGAACGGGACATCAGGGTTTAAAAGGTAAGTGAGAAGTAGTGGGGCAACACCGATACGGGGTCAATTTCCCCATAAGAAATACATGTACCGATTTCTCGCTACTTTCCGCCATTTTGTTTTTGTACAACGGGCTGCCTATGGGCCAAGAGGACTTGTTTTCGTGTATGTGAGCTTGCCTATGTGTAGTTTTGGCAGCGCACCAATTTTGAATTATGCCGAGTTGAGTGTGTACGTTGGGCAACCTACATGTGAGCGAATTAATCATAGATATATTAACACTATTCTTCATTTGATATTGAAATAATCAGAGTGTTTTGAAGAGCCATGGGAGACAAGCGTACTGTTGATACGAAGAAATTACAGCGGGCACCTGACCAGATACCAAGCGAGAAAAAGGTGAATCCCCTCCACTATCCCTAGCTCGAGAGCCGACCAACGCCAGACAGGACCGTGGTAGAGAAGAGTCCGCAAGGGTACAGCCTCAGTCCCTGCAAGATCCAGCAAGGTCCCTGACCATCTTGTCATGCTGAATTTCGCGCTAGATTTGAATTAAGCCATCATCATTCAATCTGCTATCATCTGTTGACTCTATGCGTTTTAACACCAGACGACATTTTGTAATGAAGGCTTCACCTATAAAGATATCGGTTTTCCTGTAATTGATTAAAATGGGGTAATTAAAGAAGAAGTTACATGTCCAAAGTATTTATTTATAACAATACATAATTATACAATACATTACATAATAAAAAAAAGTATAATCAAAGTTATTTATATAAATTTGATTAAAATCCTATACATTCTAATAGATACTTATAATTTTAGGTTTACAAAATATGTTACATATACAGGGTCCTGCAACAGTGCGCCGGGCTTTCCTAGCGCGTTTCCCGTGTAAGAGATAGAAAAAAAAGTTTCGTACAAAAAGTTATTGGTTTTAAAATCTTTATACCGTAAAATTATTTTCAATTATACAGGGTGTCCCATTTTTGCGGAATAACAAAAACAAACATTTTTTTAAATGGGACACCCTGTATTTATTCAAGGTTTCTGATGATATTTTTCAACCTCTACATTGCTGTCTATTTAGTTTTGGATTATGTTACAGTGTTGCCAATTTACAATTTTTTGCTCCAAATATCATGCATAAGCAAACTCAACTTTAAAAAATCGTAGCGACCTCGTTTTTTGAAGGTAAGAATAAGTTTTAGCAATATTCTCAGTGTGGTTAATAAGCAACGTGTTGGTAATGAGCAATTTAAATTTAGTAATACAGGGTGTTCAGAAAAAAATGCCAAACTTTACAAATTTCAAAGCGGTATAACCATTTTTTTTTTAATTGAATACCCCAACGAGTAATGTCTTGTTCTTGAAATTCTTCCAGCATTTCCATAAGTTTTATTAAAACGTACTCGGCATACCATTCTGATAAATAGTATCTCATCTATTAACAACTGCAAACTTGGTGTTGAGGTACTTGATCTCTTCGATTTGTTCATCGACTCCCGACTTGATAAATTTTCCACAAAACACGACGTTGGTTTTCAGAAAATGTTCCGTCTTTAATGCCTTTGATATACGACGCGTAAATAACGGACCGCAATCTTCTAGAAATTCCATCGGATCCTTGTGGACCAAGTTAGTAATAACACCCGTGCGTATTTTTCCACCAAAAATCTTTTTTGGATTTGGAAGTTGTTTAAATATAAAATTATAAGTATCTATTAGAATGTATAGGATTTTAATCAAATTTATATAAAGAACTTTGATTATATAAAATGTATAGTTTTCACTTTTTTTTATTATGTAATGTATTGTATTGTATAATTATGTATTGTTATAAATAAATACTTTAGACATGTAACTTCTTCTTTAATTACCCCATTTTAGCGTTATATGTGATCCTTGATCCGCTTAACAGCCGCACGAGCGCGTAAAATCAAGTCTGAACAAGTCTGTACACGCGTGTGGGCCAATCGTATATAAACAACCCTCAGCCACCGCCTAAATCATTCTGTTCTACAAAGTTGACGAGGGTTTATAGTGCTATATTTCTATTCAGTGTGTACAATCACCACCAGAGGAAATATTAAGGTAATTTTCCACTATTTAAATCAAATCGTTTTTACCGTGCTCGCGGTTTAACATAACGTCGACTGTTTTCAAAAAATCGAAAATTCATCGGTTTTTCACCGTTTTTGATTTTATTGGGAGAAAATAACGAATAATATACTTGTTTGTTTACAACATTATCTGCTTGTAAACGTATGTCAAGATGGTTGAGCATATACCATCCACAGAAGCCATTCTTCAGATTTTATATTTATTAACAACAATAAGCTCAAGCTTCTTGTCCATCAAATGACATCAATGACTATAACTAATTGAATTTAATAATAACGATGCAAAACTCTCTGCCTCCGTCTGGGCTGTTAACATTTAACAGGATATTGCACCAAGTTTAAATAAAATTATCATGGCATATTTTATATTATTGTATAATAAGATTTTCAAACAAGAGATGGCGTTCATACGTTTCCCTCATGATTTACAAGTATTCTCCGAATTTAAAAATAATATGATTTACGGGTAGTTTCAGGACGAAAGTCGCCGCTGCAAACGCTATTAAGGCCGAAAATAAGTCAGCACGGGAAGAAACTCCCATGTCAGATGTGTGTGCCACTGAGCCAAAACTCAGAAAGCAGGCGAACGCAGCAAAAGCCCACAAAGCCGATAATAAGTCTGCAAAGAGGAAGCTAACTCCTCAAACAAAGATTGCGGCCACTGAGACATCAGTCGGCAAAAATATTGTAGTTGGCTCTACTGCAAAGGCTCCAAAAGCTGACAATAAGTCAGTAAAGAAAGCTGCAAAAATAATAGCTGCAAATGCCATGCAAATGGCAAATAATCAGACGGCACGGGAGACTTCTGGCAAAAAGCCTCCCACCACAGAAGTTACGTTTGCGATACCTGATAATGCAAATGGGTCAGCCGAACCCAAAGCTGCAAAAGCCATATTGGCCGAAAATAAGACAGCAGGTGACACTTGCACGGCTGCTAGTGATCCAAGTCAACTTCTAGAGTGTTTGTTCAAAAGCAGAGTGGATCCCAAAGACATGCGTCAATGGGCATCAAAATTCCTCCCTCTCTTGCGTGCAGCCAAGCAAGAGGAGAATTCACTCGAGATAATAATTGTGGTCACACAAGCAGTACTGGAGTGCCCGGGATACCCGGACAATGGATTTTAAATCTATTGTTAGCATTTTTCAATGTCGCGATATAAACACATGGTCGCAATGTTTAGTAACAAGAAAGGAATTAGTTCCTCAGACGGTGAAACGCTAAATGGTCTGGCTAGCAATACAGCTTGTAGTTGTACAAGTTCAAGTCGTGTGCGACCTCAAACCCCATATGCTGGCAGACCAGTCAATATTATTTACTGGAATGCAAATGGTGTGAAAGGGCAGGAAGCACAACTGCGATACACAGCAGAACGACATAAAGCGGATGTTATATTGCTATGCGAAACACACCTGCGCGAAGGACGGTCACTGAAGCTGCCAAACTACATCACGTATCGTGACGACAGGTCAGTCGGTAGGATGGGTGGAACCGCCATTCTTATAAAGAAGGGCATCCCCCATTACCACGTGGATACTCCACAACTGAACACTGTTGAAGCGACTACTATTGTTGCTAGTATTGGTGGTAAGGAGACCCTCCTCGTTGCAGCGTATAACAGTCCAAGTCTGCACCTAGATGTAAACGACATCACCGCCTTGCTTAAGCTACATTCACCCGCTATAATAGCGGGAGATGTCAATGCTAAACACGCCGCATGGAACTCTAGATCTGAAAACTCTAGAGGTAGAACCCTGCACAATTACGCGACGGCTAATCACCTGGCTGTAATTGCGCCATCAGAACCCACCCACTTGCACCATTGTGGAAGTGCGGACGTCTTAGATGTAGCGATCCTCGAGGGTATCATTAGCGCTCACAGCGTGTGGTCGCTGTCGGAGCTCGACTCTGATCACAACCCAGTGTTGTAGACGCTTAATGACCTCGAGATCAACCGGTCCCGCCCAGGCGGCACGCAGGTATACACAAAGGTCAACTGGGAATTGTTTGGCGAGAGGGTCAATGCTCGCATTGTACTCCCTATCAGTGGTGATTCATGCGATGCTGTGGAGCAAGAGGTAGTCAAACTCACAGAAATAATACAGGCAAGTCTCGAGGATTCCTCCACTGAGATGCGCAGGAAACTGCCATCTCATGAGCTTCCCGCAGACATCAGGGATCTAATCCTGGAGAAAAATCGATTACGGAAGCTTTGGCAGAAGTATCGAAGCCCAATTGACCGTAGACGACTCAATTCTTTGACTGCTGAGGTCAAGGAGAGAGTCCGAGATCACAAGGACCAGCGCTGGCGTGATGCCACCGTTGATATGACGACACAGGGTGGCTCCCTGTGGAGGTGTACCCGGCGGTTAACAAAAGCGAGGGCTCGAATTGCGGCTCTCCTCGATGGAAACGTCATGGTCACCGAGCCAAAAGCAAAATCTGAACTGTTTGCAACGTCTCTGGCGGGACAGTTTACACCTAACCCGTCGAAGAACAATGCTCATGGTTACGTAACAGATTTTGTGGAAGAGTACCTAGCGAGACCCGTCTCTAAGGACTTCCGGACGGTTTCGCCAAAGGAAGTTCGTGAGATAATCAAATACTTGATAAACCGCAAGGCTCCCGGCGCAGACGGCATTAGTAATATTGCACTGAAGCATCTACCGGGGCGTGCACACGTTCTCATTGCATCACTATTTAACAGAATATATGCACTGAGATACTTTCCATCTCAATGGAAAACGGCAAAGGTTATCGCAATCCCGAAGCCTAAAAAGCCGCTGAAGCTTACTTCCAGCTACCGACCCATTAGCCTGCTCTCGGGCCTGAGTAAGATGTTCGAGAGAACACTTCTCAACCGCCTAACGGAGACGATATCACAGCGTGATATTCTGATTCCCGAGCAGTTTGGGTTTCGGCAGGAACACAGCACTACTCAGCAGCTAACCAGGTTATCGGAAAGCATAACGCGCTGCTTCAATGATAACCAGCATACAGGTGCAGTGTTTTTGGACATTGAAAAAGCATTCGACAAAGTATGGCATGAGGGTCTCATATACAAACTGATCTACATGGGATTTCCGGATGTTTACATCCACATCATTTACTCGTATCTGATGGACAGGAAGTTCTATGTTTACTCGGAGTGTGAGTCCTCCTCTACCAGAAATATCGAAGCCGGTGTGCCACAAAGCAGCGTGATCGGCCCAACGCTCTTCTCACTGTACATCAATGATGTACCGAGAGAGCAGAAGGTTGCACTCTACGCTGACGACACAGCCTACTTCGTAACTTTCCGGTCTGTACCAATCATTCTGAGGAAGTTGCAAGCGCAACTGCACGAACTTGCGAGCTACTATGACATGTGGCGTATCAAAGTGAATGTAAAAAAGTCCGAAGCGGCTCTGTTTGCCAGGAGAAGGCCTGCCCAGCCAGGCACTTTAATGCTTCATAACGATGTCATACCCTGGAAAACTGAGGTCAAGTATTTGGGGGTCATCCTTGATCGGCGACTCAATTTCAGAAGCCACACTTCTCGGGTCATAGGAAAGGCATGGGGTCAATTCTCCAAGCTGTATCCCCTGATCAATGAGAATTCGAGGCTCTCGTACAACAGTGAGCGATTGCTGTATACGAGCTTCATGTGGCCTATACTGACATATGCCTGTCCAGCATGGGCATATAATGAAGTACAGATGGCGCGTCTGCATGTGTTCCAGAACAAGTGACTGAGAGCCTTTACCGGTTGTCACTGCTTGGTAAGGAACAGTATATTGCATGACGACTTCAATTTGCCTCAGATATAAGAGTTTGTTTTCCAGCAGACTCTCGGTTTCTACAGCAAAGCAGAAGCTAGCGTGAACGGACTTATCCAGGGTCTGGGTAAATATGACACAGATTACCCATGGATAAAGAACCGCACGCCGAAGCACATACTTGAGTCCTGCTGACTGCCAGTTAGCATTTTCAAAAGACCAGTAAGGGGTTATTAACTTAATCCGGAGCTACGCTGGCTGAACCTAAAAGATTCAAACCTTCGGGTTTCATTTAAATGCTCATATCTGAATGCTGAACATATCTGATGATCAATATGATACGGCAGGTCATGGTGAACAACCGGTGCCTCATTATTGATTCATGGACGCCTTCTGGTGTCCTAAGTACGGAGAGGTTTTAGTCGGTAGGAATCCGACACTACCCCTGTAAGGGGTGTCTTTCAGAAGATTTCCTCTCCTCAACAAAAAAAAAAAAGGTAGTTACAATTGTGTCAATTACAACATAACAAAATCAGGTACCAGTTTTCAATTGTGATTCATGAAATTATATAATGAGCAATTTCTACAAATAATGAAATTTTCATGACTAATATTTGAATTTCAAATGAGTTCTCATATTTTAAATGTATTCTTCGAATTTTAAAATAATGAATGCAAAACCTTATATCATAGGTTGGATGCCATATCTAAATAATTTAACAATTTCACACTTTCAGAAACGCTAATACATCGAAGTTTGCACCACCGATGGTATAAAAGACGAGCCTCTCAACAAATCATCATTCAATGCGCTTATCTTGCCCAGTGTACATCACTCCTCGTAGTATTCACCAACTTCTTCTTCCTGCAGCGAAAATTATCGAGAATGTCTGTGAAAAGCGCAGAAACTTTCGCAAATACTATCGCGGTGTTTATAAAGACAGGAGTTCGTGATCCTATAGAGCTTAATAATTGGATCAAGTTGTGCTCCAAGAACATAAAGATTTTAAATGATGCCTGCAAGAACGCTGCAAGTTCTGGAGTAAAGCATCGCCTGCTTGCTACTGTTGTCAGATTGATGGGGAGCAGAACGATGCTAAAAGCAATAGCGGTACGCGGAGGTGCATACAAGATGAGTCATCCTAACAATAAATCTTGGTCGAAGAACCGTGTAAGGTGGGAGGACGCAAAGTCGATTTTTGGTGGAAGAATACGCACCGGTGTTATTACTAACTTGGTCCATAAGGATCCGATGGAATTTCTAGAAGATTGCGGTCCGTTATTTACGCGTCATATCAAAGGCATTAAAGACGGAACATTTTCTGAAAACCAACGCCGTGTTTTGTGGAATATTTATCAAGTCGGGAGTCGATGAACAAATCGAAGAGATCAAGTACCTCAACACCAAATTTGGAGTTGTTAACAGAGATACTAATTTATCAGAATGGTATGCCGAGAACGTTTTAATAAAACTTATGGAAATGCTGGAAGAATTTCAAGAACGAGACTCTGGATGGGCATTACATTGTGTTGTGAATTTGACCGTGGCCATAAATAAATACACACCGCAACTTGGATCATCTTACGTCAAACTCCCCGAGATAATTGCACGTAAACAAGCCTGCGTCAATGTGCAGAACGATGATGAGGCCTGCTTCGCATGGGCAGTTACATCAGCCCTAGACCCAAGAGGACGCGGTGAAAATCCAACGAGGACGTCTTCGTACCCGCATTACTCAGAGATCTTAAAACTAGACGGCATGACATTTCCCGTTACTCGCGAGCAGATCGCAAAATTTGAACAAATGAATGATATATCCGTGAATGTTTACATTCTCACTAAGAAGTAGACAAAGTTTTCAGTCTCTTCCTCCCGCCTAACCCCCATGAAAAGAAACCGTCATGTAAATTTGTTGTTGATTCAAAACCAATACATAGAGGTCGGTGAAGAGAAAATACTAGAACATCCAATAATATTCCATTACGTATGGATTAAAAACCTCTCTAGGCTGCTCTCAACACAGTTGAACAAGGAGGGTAAGAAGAAGTTCTTCTGTGATCGCTGCCTGCACTATTTCAGATCCGAAGTAAAACTAAACCTGCACATGGAGGAATGTCAAAAACAAAACGAGTATAAGGTAGTATTGCCGGGCGGAAAGATATCGTTCACAAACTATAAAAACAAAGAGAGAGATGTCCTTTCGTCATATACGGAGACATTGAATCTCTATTAAAACCCATCAACACCAAATTTGGAGTGAAAAAAGCGACCGGGTCACAAAGTTCAAAAACCCAAGAGCACGAAGCCTGTGCAATCGGCTACTATTTTAAGTGTTCATACGACGACAATCTCAGCTTTTACCGGAATACCGAGGACCTGAATGTGCAAAGTGGTTTGTTAATGAATTACAGCAGTTGGCGGAAGAGATGGAAACAGTATATT
Source organism: Othius punctulatus (assembly GCA_951805005.1). Classification (NCBI taxonomy): domain Eukaryota; kingdom Metazoa; phylum Arthropoda; class Insecta; order Coleoptera; family Staphylinidae; genus Othius; species Othius punctulatus. The sequence continues at coordinate 66,087,566 of OX638138.1, read as the reverse complement.
TGTGTCCTATTCCCATAAATGAACTAAATAAGGAAGAAGAAATAATATTCAGGCATGCTTCTGTATGTCATATCTGCGAGAAACTGCTGGGAGAGCATCGAGTTAGGGATCATTGCCACTTGACAGGCAAATTTAGAGGAGCTGCACATGAAAAATGCAACCTGAATTACCAGGACAGCAAAACTATCCCTGTAATCTTCCATAACCTAAGCGGTTATGATTTACATTTTATATTAAAAGACATTGCATTGAAAACAGATGGAACTCTTAAGCTGATTCCTAATAACCAAGAGAATTTTATCTCTATGATAAAGACTGCTCCCCAAAGCGGCTTAAAATTCAAGTTTATAGATTCAATTAGATTTATGCCGGAATCTTTGGAGAAGTTAAGCTCTTATTTGAACCAGCATCCTATAATCAAGAATGAATTTACCGAATGCAGCGAAGAACAAATACAATTACTAAAAAGAAAAGGTGTATACCCCTACGATTACATGAAGAGCTGGGCGTGCATGGAAGAAACTCGATTACCTTCTCACAAGGAGTTCTATTCAAAGTTATGCCACAGCGACATTTCCGATAAAGAATACAAACATGCGCAAAGAGTGTGGGAAGAATTCGGAATCAAAACAATGGGAGAATATACTGATCTATACCTCAAAGTCGATATATTATTGCTTGCTGAAGTCTTTGAGGCCTTCAGAGATATATGTCTAAATGCTTACAAACTTGACCCCGCCCATTATTATACCGCTCCGGGACTGAGCTGGGATGCAATGTTACATATGACACAAATTGAACTGGATCTTATAGAGGATGTAGACATTTTGATGTTCTTAGAAAAGGGAGTTCGTGGAGGGTTAACACAATGTTCGAAGAGACACGCCAAGGCCAACAACAAGTATATTAAAAATTACGACTCGAGCAAAATATCTTAATTTCTTACGTATTACGACATTAACGCGATGTATGCATGGACAATGTCTCAATATCTCCCAATCGGCGATTTGAAATGGGTGGAGGGTGATATCTCCAACTTTAACTATAGTCGGACGACAGCCCAATAGAATGTATCCACATTCTAGAGGTGGACCAATGGCTCCTAATAAAGGAATTCCTCCGGGCTCTAAGCAGCAAAAGATGCTCGCCACACTTTTCGATAAAGAAAAATACGTTGTTCATTATCGTAACCTGAAGCAATACGTGGCCGAAGGACTCATAGTTACCAAAATACATAGGGTTCTCCAATTTTCCCAACATCCATGGCTACGTAAATACATTGATTTAAACACAACGCTCCGGCAGGCAGCAAATAATGAATTTGAAAAGGTATTTTTTAAATTGATGAATAATGCAGTTTTCGGCAAGACGATGGAGAATGTTCGCAATCGGCGTAATATATGGCTGGTAACAAAATGGGATGGTCGTTATGGAGCCGAAGCACTGATATCTAAACCAAATTTCCATTCTCAGAAGATAATTAACGAAGAGCTTGTTCTGATTGAGCTACTTAAAACCGAAGCTGTTTTCAATAAACCTATATAGGTTGGTATGGCCATCTTAGATATATCTAAAACACTGTTGTATGACTTCCACTATAGCTATATGAAAGATAAATATGGGTCTAAGTGCACTATTTGCTATACGGATACAGATTCGCTGATATATGATATAGAGACTGAAGATGTATACGCAGACATTAAGAAGGACTTGCATAAATTTGATACTTCTGAATATGCTCCAAATAATGCATATGGTATTCCACTAATGAATAAGAAGATCCCAGGTAAAATGAAAGATGAAAACAATGGTGCTATTATGGAAGAATTCGTGGGTCTCCGGGCCAAAATGTATGCATGCAGAGTGGCCGGAGAAAAAGATACGAAAAAGGCGAAAGGTGTTAAGAGCTATGTTGTTAAAAATCACATTTCATTTGAGGATTATCTAGACTGCCTCTTTAATAACATGGAGATGGAACACACACAAAATTCTATTAGATCATTTAACCATCAAGTCTACAGTATCAGACAGCCTAAAACATCTTTAAGTGCTTATGATGATAAACGTCGAATCTGCGCTATTAATATGGACACATTACCGTGGGGATACTATGGAATTATGGATGATGATGATAATGCATTCCACGCGAGCATCTAAATGTTGTGAGATTGGATACATTAATATCTTTGTTTTATTAAATGTAAAATAGTAAATATTTATTAGCATATGTATAGCATAGGATTTTAAGCAAATTTATGTGGATAGCTTTAGTTTTATAAAATAAAGTGTTTTTACATTGTATTATTATAATTATGTATTTTTTTAAATAAATACTTTATATATGTAACATATTTTGTAGACCTAAAATTATAAGTATCTATTAGAATGTATAGGATTTTAATCAAATTTATATAAAGAACTTTGATTATACTTTTTTTTATTATGTAATGTATTGTATAATTATGTATTGTTATAAATAAATACTTTGGACATGTAACTTCTTCTTTAATTACCCCATTTTAATCAATTACAGGAAAACCGATATCTTTATAGGTGAAGCCTTCATTACAAAATGTCGTCTGGTGTTAAAACGCATAGAGTCAACAGATGATAGCAGATTGAATGATGATGGCTTAATTCTAATCTAGCGCGAAATTCAGCATGACAAGATGGTCAGGGACCTTGCTGGATCTTGCAGGGACTGAGGCTGTACCCTTGCGGGCTCTTCTCTACCACGGTCCTGTCTGGCGTTGGTCGGCTCCCGAGCTAGGGATAGTGGAGGGGATTCACCTTTTTCTCGCTTGGTATCTGGTCAGGTGCCCGCTGTAATTTCTTCGTATCAACAGTACGCTTGTCTCCCATGGCTCTTCAAAACACTCTGATTATTTCAATATCAAATGAAGAATAGTGTTAATATATCTATGATTAATTCGCTCACATGTAGGTTGCCCAACGTACACACTCAACTCAGCATAATTCAAAATTGGTGCGCTGCCAAAACTACACATAGGCAAGCCCACATACACGAAAACAAGTCCTCTTGGCCCATAGGCAGCCCGTTGTACAAAAACAAAATGGCGGAAAGTAGCGAGAAATTGGTCCATGAATTTCTTATAGGGAAATTGGCCCCGTATCGGTGTTGCCCCACTACTGTGAGATTTAAAGTTTTGTTCATAAATGTATCAGTACGCAACTCTTAGGCTACGTCGAACCGCACATATTGCCGACAATATGAACAAACACATGTCATTACCGCTCGCCCAGTGTTTACTCATTAGGAAGGTAACTTTTGCTTGTGATAAGTAATCCCGCGGCTAACCCTCATGGCCTGCGGGCATCACATAGTAAATTTGGTGTCAGAAGTGGGATTGATTAAATTGTGGGTTATTAAAATTGAGGATTTAAATTAACTTGTACCAAGTTGAGTATAAGTATGATGTATTTTTTTCAGATATTTATGCTCAATTTGTAGTATGTATAATTATTGGTAAAAAGTGAAAATGTTAAAGCCCTCAAAAGCCATAATAGATTCAGGAGCAGTAACTTCTCTAAATCGTTCAGGTATTGTAAAAGAAATAAGGAAAAATAATAAACAAAATCTTATCAGCATAAATGGAGATGAAATTTAAATCAAAGGAGTAGCAACAATGAACATAGAATTAAAGTCAAATGAAATTATAGAACATATAAAGTGTTTGTGACAAAAAATATCAACTTTCAAGCAGATTTATTATTAGGATTAGATTTTTTAACAAAAAGAAAAGAAGACAGGAATAATGTGTATTAACGGAATAAATAGGCAATTGGAAGATTGGAAGATTCAACAGAGGGAGATACACCATTTTTAGCAAGAAACATACAAGCTCGTGAAATAAATTCGGAAAGACTGTGAAAGAAGTTGTTAATGATTTATCAAAATACCAAAAACCTAGAGTAGAAGTCAAGGGCCCCGGCAACTGCATCTGTGCGGAAAAATATATTTCAGATGAATCGAGACACTCTTACAGAAGGAATAATGCTAACACAGAATCTCAAACTCTTGAAAAATTCGACAAAATTAATTTAAGCGAAAGACTACAAAGATTAGAAGAAAATTTGGACAATCAGAGCAAAAGAATTAATGAACTAGAGAATTTCACCAATTTTCTATCACACAGTATACCTTGTATGGAAGTTAAGTCGACAAACGACCTTATCTGTGCGGAAAAGTGTGTAACAGTAGAAACAACAGAAATTCGGGACGAAGATATTCAAAGCTAAGGTAATCCAGAGATGGAAAAGGTTCAACAATCTCTTATAGCTAAAGATAGGAAACAAAGAAGACAAGGAAAACACAACAAATCCCCTCGTAACAAAACACCGAATGAAGTTGAGAAAAATGAAAATCTCGCCAATAAAGTTAGTAAAATTAAGGAAAGTGCAATAAAAGAAAACTCAAGCAAGGAAAACAAAAGGTGCTACATAACAGAAATAAATGAGAATTTACTTGGTGCTCCAAGTGATTACTCACTGGCGCATTGCGTAGCAGAAGATTTTTCTATGGGTAAAGGTATTCCACTCGAATTTAAGAAAATATTTGATAAAATAGATGAACTAAAGAAATTTAACATAAAGGTTGGAGGAGTTGCATTTCTAAAGGAAAATGGAAGATTTATTTATTACTTAGTGACGAAAGAGAAGTCATGCGATAAACCAACGAAGCACTCCCTAACACAAGCGTTAATATCGTTAAGAAATTTAATGTTACACCAAGGTGTAAATATATTAGCGATACTACGGCTGGGCTGCGGATTAGATAAGTTAAATTGGAGCGATGTAAAATCTCGCATTGGATTCGTATTTGAAAATACAAGTGTAAAAATAAGAGTGTGCAATTTGGAAACTCCCGAGGATGAAGAAACTTCAACAAGAAACAAGAAAAGCATAATTGACATTTGCGAGTGTGATGAAGAAACAATACAGAATGAACAAATAAATAGAATATTTGTTGATAATACACGGAACTATAATAGTGATGATAGCTGTCCTCATAATAAAGAACTTAATCCGGTAATGATTAAAACCGATATAGAGATACCTCCATATTCGTAAATTTTTACTCAAGGGATACTAAAATGTAAACCGCCAGAAGCCGTTAATTTACTCGTGGAACCGTGTTCTGATATACCTGAAGGATTGTTAATGGCAAAAGTTTATTGCAAGGCAGAGAAAAATGTTCCGATCAGGTAAATTAATGGTACCGGAGAGCCAATTAAATTAACAAGAAATTCACAGATAGGAAAGAGTTACCACGGAACCATACCGGAAGCAAGAAATTACGAGAAAAACCTTTCAAGGAAAGAGAGAGAAGAAACTGCAGACAAATTTGAAAATTAAACAAAACAACAGAAGGAAAACAGGATTTACGGAACTTGTTAATTGATTATGCAGACATTTTCAGTAATTCAAAAAGAAAATTAACACATACATGTTATGCCACCCAATTTATTAAAATGGTAAATCATAATATTTTTGTTCGGGCGTATGAGATCGGGCTGATAACGCAGTTCTGTTTATAAATTCAAGGCCAAGTTACCACTCGAAGACCCTTTCGAAGGGAACAGACGCGTTTTGAGCGCATTAAGTGAGTGTCACCAAGCGAAGCCGGCCGTGACGAATTAATAGAATAGTTTCAATAAGGTTTTATTGTTTAGTGTCCGTATGGATAAATTAAGGGTGAGTCATTGTATGGTTGTGGAGAGTTGAGGTTGACCCTTCGGTGTCCCATTGTCCCAGATGATAACAATAGAACCAAGGATAATTGTTTCATCGTAATTGACCAAAAGCAATTTACCAAGGATAATTGTTTCACCGTAGTTGACCAAAAACAATAGAACCAAGGATAATTGTTTCATCGTAGTTGACCAAAAACAATAGAACCAAGGGTAATTGTTTCATCGTAATTGACCAAAAGCAATTGACCAAGGATAATTGTTTCACCATAATTAACCATGGATATTGGGTTGACCAATTATTACTCGGGTCAACAAATACAATTGTCTCACTGAGTTGTAAACTCACGATCATTTTCTAATTGTTACAGAATGACGGTCGTTGGAAGGAGCAAAAGAAGGGAGCGATTGTCATATATTATTATACGATTATATAACCTTTTATATTTTTGTATCATTACAATACAGACAATATCAGACAATACAAATAATTACCTATCATAAGAATAAGACAACAGAATTAGTATTGAAACTGTTTTTTATGGATTAAAAATAGTCAGTATTAAGCTAAAGGTAATTCGCCGGCCTAAAAATATCTGAATTGGGTTAACAATATCAAAAGTGCCAAAAGTTGAGCCAACAATATCAGAAGTGGGATTGTTCCCAAGTGCTGTACCTAATAAACAATGGGAAGATTGTTCTAAATAAAAAAATTATGAAAACAAAACATATCAAGATTAATGGCATTCGTTCTCTCTTCGTCTCTATGCGATCACTCATTAGTTTTGTTTGTGTTGGAATATAACATAATATTTGAATGGGTGTTGAATTGATAATACTTATTTTACAATTTGTTTAATTCTTTCAAAGTTAATGAAATAACGTTGTGATATAAATGCAAAGTATTCACTCGACTGTTGGGTCGAGGAGTAAATATGTATTACTTACATTTTGATACTAGTACATAGTACATGTAAATGATTGATACCAAATGATAATTGTGGTGGTATATTTACATTCAGCGAACAAATATGATACAGTAATACCATAAAATGGTTTTGTGTCTGGTTATAAAGTGTTACAGTTATTATTTATTGTGAACGGTCATAATAAAATAAATAAAGTAATGAACAACAAGACCCATACAATTAAATATTGCCTGTGATAAGAGAAATTATAGGCATTACTAACACAGCCAAATGTTTAAGAAAATAGGGCTATTTTAAAAAGGGTGTTGTTACGTTGACTGTGGTGCAAGAGTTTATAATCAGTTAGACAAATAATTCAAGTAATTTAATTTGTCGAAAGACGGCGAAAATTCTACAGGAGAATTTCTATAAATAAGTGAAATCTATAAATATGTGTAATATTAAGAACAAGTGCTTTTGGACATATTTAATTTATTTAGTTTGATCCAGTATTGATTAACACAGTGTTAAATAAATAAATGCTTCGACTAGTTTATTGATTTCGGTTCACAAACTTCAGAACTGGAAATCGAAATAGATCAGTGCGTTGCTCACCAGTCATTTATAATAACTGCTACTAAGTTAACGTTTTTAAAACATCAGGTTCCATGATGTGCTCTCCGCATCGATAATACTTTGAAGTGCAGAGTTCTGAAGTGTGCGCAATATTTCCAAGCATGACCTCCTCATTAAAGGTGGAAAGATAGTCGCCAGAGGTCACACTTGCTTGGAGTGTGAAGAAAATTGCAATCTTTTAGAGGAAAATCAGACGCCGTTGAAAGAAGTTAATTAAATACTAGATGTCAGTCTTGCTCCTAATGAAAATAAACAACGACTAGAATGAATTAATAAATATAGAAAATTCTTCGCTACATTCTTTGCAGAGATATTTTGCGAAGGAAATACTAAAATGCCAATTACTTTGAGTGAAAATAAGTCAATATTTTATCGTCCATACAAGATGGCTCACGTGGAAAGAGAATTGGTAAGAGGTATGATCTCTGAAATTTAAGAAGCTGGAATCATTCGAGATTCAAATTCTCCCTACTCATCTTCAGTGATCTTAGTTAATAAACCAAACGGGGAAAAGCGTTTATGTATACATTATAGAAAACTTAATGATATATTATTGACGATCAAATCGATCAATTAAAAGGTTATAAATACTTCACAAGTTTGGATTTATTTTCTGGGTATTACCAGGTAGAAGTGGAAATGGAGGCAAAAAAAGAAAACTACTTTTGTAAAAATTTGTAATGGCAAATGCGAGTTTAATCGTATGCCATTTGGCTTTTGTAATGCGCCAAGCGTATTTCAAAGATTAGTTAATGGAGTGTTGGGACCACTTCGGGGCACAGTCGCAATTACTTGCCTCGACAACATTTTATGTCCTGGCAAGACAATTGAACAAGGATTGGAAAACCTGGAACAAGTGTTTAAAACATTGCTTGAAAATAAGTTAACCTTAAATCCCCGAAAATGCCATTTTATGCAAACTTCTGTAACGTACCTAGGATATGAAATATCCTTCAGGTCCTGAGGAAGGTGTAAGACCAGTTACAAATAAGACAAATGTTATAAGAATGTTTGCAACACCGACAACAATTCACAATGTACGACAATTTCTGAGATTTACTAGATTTTTCAGACGGTTTGTGCGAATCCTTGAAAAATTATTCAAGGATTGCCAAACATCTTAAGATGTTGCTGCACAAATCACAAGCATGGCAATGGGGTGCAGAACAAATACAGGAATGGAAGGCATGATCAGAAAGAACGTTAACAATAGAACTAAAAGACGAACTTACAAAACAAATCAGGACGATAATAGCAATATACGGTCCAAATGAAGGTGAAAAGGAAGAAATTAAGGAGACATTCTGGGAAGAACTAACAATAGCTAACATATACAAATACAAATACATTCTTTCAACATAAGGAAATACACCGTTACACTAGATAAATGCCGAGTAGAAACGAGAAATCGATAATAGATTATATTTGAGTGGAAGAAAACAATATGAGCAAAATAACGGATGCAAGAGTAAGAAGAGGACCAGAAATAGGATCAGACCACTACCTGGTGATAGCAACTATAAGAGAGGACCCGTTAGGAAAAGAGGTAAACCGGACGCAAAGGAAAAATAACATCGAATTCGAAGCCGTACATATAAACTACAGGAAGATGAAGTAATTCATCGTCCTGGGAAAATGTAGCACATGTAGATAGGCTAAGTAGAAACTCTGTTGCCGAACAAAGTGTTTGTGAAGAACACCAAATAGAAGTCGCCAATTGGATGTTAGCTTGTAAGTTAACCGACTGAAAACTACAAGTAATAACAAAAGTTTTAAAAATGATTACGAAAGAAAAATCCACAAGGAATATAAGATGACAGACGATCGTCTTTATAAAGTTGTGGATGGTAAACAACTTTGGGTTGTGCTGAGAAGTATGCGAAGGGAAATTGTAAGATGTAATCACGATGATTTCGGACATTTTTCTACGGAGAAAAGTTTGCTGAAAATGCTTGAAGTGTACTGGTTTCCAGAAACGTGAAAGTGTGTTGAGAAGTACATAGCATCGTGTGCGGTTGTCTGTATTTTAAAATACCTAAAGGAAAGCAGGAAGGTATGTTGCATCATATAGATAAAGTTTCCGTTCCTTTCCACACCATACATATGGGTCACTTGGGCCCATTCAACCCAAGCAGTGGAAAGAAATATATTCTGGCAGTGGTGGACGATTTCACCAAATACTTAATTTTGTTTGCTACCAGAGACACAAGCACCAAACATGTATTGAGATGTTTCAATCAATTGATCAGTGTTATGGGGTGCCCACAAGGGTGATTACTGATCAAGGGACAAGTTTCACGTCAAACGCGTTTGAAAACTTCTGCAGTGATAAAGGAGTACAACACATTAAGAACGCGGTAGCAACTCCACGAGCAAACGGTCAAGTGGAGAGGTTTAACTTCACTATTCTTTCATCGTTAAGTACCTCTGTGGAGCGAGAAAAAGAATGGGAACGGAAATTACCGGAAATTGAGTTCGCAATTAACAATGTTGCACATGCTACAACTAAGAAAACGTCTTCTGAATTACTTATGGGATATAAGCCAAGGTCACCGGCAGATTCATTTTTATCTATTGCAGTACAAGACGAGAGGGCTGTGACCAAAAATTTTCAACAAGACTGAGATGAAGCGAGTGATAGAATAAAGGGCTCGCAACTCAAGTCTCAAGAACGATATAATAAAACAGAAAGGCAGCGACACAATATCACGAAGGTGCAACATTGATGGTGCGAAGGCACAAAGTAGGAGAAGGTAGTAAAAAGCTATTAGCAAACTACAAGGGAACTTTTGTGGTGTGGAGAAGGTTAACTAACGATAAGTACTTGCTCGAGGAGGTACATAATTCGGGAAGGTGAAAATGTAAGGTGTACAAAATGATTCGAGTGCTGGACAGACTAAAGAAGTTTGTGCCGGGTGATGGTGTTTCAAGCACCAGTGAAAATGAAGAAGTTTAGCTTTGTCACCAGTGAAGATGAATAAGTTTTACTGTGTCTGAACGAGGACGTTCTGAAAGGTCAGGAAGGCAGAATGTAAAGCCACCCAAGTTGTGACGAACCTGAATGGCAATCAGCGCGTTAGGCCGTGGAGCGAGTGGAGGGTCCCTTCAATAACTAATTGCAATTTCAATACATGTGTCACCTCATAATAGATTTAATGATAACACCCAATTCTGATGCGGGATAAGTTGATTGAACAAAATAATATGCTACGGGTTGCTTCCATCTGCTATTAACGCCTTTGATCATGAAACACAAAGCGTGGTCTGCAATTTTCCTATTCATTCCCTGCCCATAATTACAAAACCCGAAATAGTTTGTGACGTACCTGAAGGGCAATCAGCGCGTTAGGCCGTGGAGCGAGTGGAGGGTCCCTTCGAAGCAGTGACGAGGGCCTGGCTCTCGGTGTCAGAGAGTGGGGGGGGGGGGGGGGGGGGTTAAAAAAAGGCTCCACCCTACCCTACCAATTTATCCTCGTCCCTACTTCGTCGCAAAGGGAGGCTCCACCCTACCTGCGTGGGTGGGCGGCAGACAGTCAGCGAAGTTCAGAAATCACGAACTGTCACAACGGCTGACCATATGGCGCCAACACCACCATATTTAAATCTCGCAGTGAGAATAAACTGAAAACTGAAAAGAATGCCCGATCGAGAAAACGTGGGGGGAACAAAAAATAACAGGTGTGAATTTTGTAGTGTAAAATATCGGCGTTTATTCACACAAACGACAGGACACCGTGCCTACGTTTCCTGAAATAAATACCTCCGTCCGCAACCCTATCACGCAGGGTTCACCATATTCGGCCGAATATCGCAAACTTCTTATCGCGCGATTCAAAGGGCCGTCGGAGCGACCTTTCTCTTACACAATCGCAAAACACGTACGGCACGAAACACGTAACGCATATTTTACACAAAAGAAATAAACGACATATCAAATGGAATTAAATTGAATTGAGCACAAAAAATAAACATAAAGGTCTGGCCTGTGTTCCTGGTCTGTCTTCGCTGGCGGGCTGAGTTCGGCTCCTGGACGGGCGGCGATATGCGTCGGGGACGCCGATCACTCGATTCCAGGCCTCAGAGCAGGATGATCGCTGCCTCCAGCGATCATCCTAAGCCAAGAACTGGCTGGCTGAGCTACTTAGCCCTTACCCCGTAAAAAAAACGCCTGCAAAGCACATGGCCTTAGTAACAATGGCCGGACACGTGGCTTTACGAAAAGGAAAAAAAATGTCGGGTTTAAGTACTTACTCGGATGTTGTGAGCGTATGGATAGTACCTTGCCTTGTACTCGGTGCCTCAATCCCCTCAAGGGTGGTTAAATGAGTCCCCGTTTATTATCCCGGAAACCGGATGGTGGTATACCAACTAAAACGGTTCCTCTGGCACGTCTGTACTACACGAAAGGCAACTGGTTTCTCGCCATGGTGGCGCCTCGCCAACGATTTTAAAACTCACACAAATATAGGGGACACGTCATCACAACAAAACAGTGTGATTACGGTCGCCTACCGTGGAGGTCTGTGCGCCAATTAATTATTAAAAGGCAGTTTCTGTCGAAGGCGTTTCCGGACCGTTACAAAGTTACCACTCGAAGACCCTTTCGAAGGGAACAGACGCGTTTTGAGCGCATTAAGTGAGTGTCACCAAGCGAAGCCGGCTGTAACGAATTAATAGAATAGTTTCAATAAGGTTTTATTGTTTAGTGTCCGTATGGATAAATTAAGGGTGAGTCATTGTATGGTTGTGGAGAGTTAAGGTTGAACCATCGGTGTCCCATTGTCCCAGATGATAACACTAGAACCTAGGATAATTGTTTTATCGTAATTGACCAAAAGCAATTGACCAAGGATAATTGTTTCACCGTAGTTGACCAAAAGCAATAGAACCAAGGATAATTGTTTCATCGTAGTTGACCAAAAACAATAGAACCAAGGATAATTGTTTCATCGTAATTGACCAAAAGCAATTGATCAAGGATAATTGTTTCACCGGAATTAACCAAGGATATTGGGTTGACCAATTATTACTCGGGTCAACAAATTCAATTGTCTCACTGAGTTGTAAACTCACGATCATTTTCTAATTGTTACAGAATGACGGTCGATGGAAGGAGCAAAAGAAGAGAGCGATTATCATATATTATTATACGATTATATAACCTTTTATATGTTTGTATCATTAGTTTGTATTAAATAAATAAGTTTAATTAATGCAAATCCCATTGTTTATTAATCGACGTCTTGACAATACAAATAATTACCTATCATAAGAATAAGACAACAGAATTAGTATTGAAACTGTTTTTTATGGATTAAAAATAGTCAGTATTAAGCTAAAGGTAATACGCCGGCCTAAAAATATCTGAATTGGGTTAACAATATCAGAAGTGCCAAAAGTTGAGCCTACATACATCACAGGTAAAACATCGGATAATCATAGAAGAAAACGTACACCCAATAACAAAAAGACCTTATCGAGTACCGTTTTCAAAAAGAAAAGAATTAGATAAACAAATTAATAAAATGCTAGATGAACACATTGTCGTGGAATCGCAAAGCCCTTGGTCGGCACCTGTTGTACTCGTAGAAAAGAAGGTTCACGAGGGGGAGGTACCAGAATTAAGAGTATGCATTGACTATCGAGGTTTAAATGCAGTTACAAGCACGGATTTCTTTCCACTACCACATATCCATGACACATTGGATCAACTTTCAGGCTCTAAATTATTTTCAACAATGGATTTAACCAGCGGTTATTACCAAATCGAAATTGACGAAAGAGTTCAAGAAAAAAAAGGGGTTTTCTACACCAACGGGACATTATCATTTTACAAGAATGCCATTCGGATTAGTAAATGCACCTGCCACTTGGCAAAAAATGATGTATAATGTTTTGCGAGGTTTAACAGGTATACTTTGTTTAGTATATCTGGACAGTAGTGTAGCAACACCGATACGGGGCCAATTTCCCCATAAGAAATACATGGGCCGATTTCTCGCTAATTTCCGCCATTTTGTTTTTTCAAGTCATCGAGATGGAAGAGCCGTATTTGTACAATGGGTTGCGCAAAGGCCTAGAGGACTTGTTCACGTGTATGTTGGGTTGCCTATGTGTAGTTTTGGCAGCGCACCAATTTGAATTATACTGAGTTGGTTGTGTACGTTGGGCAACCTACATGTAAGCGAATTAATCGTAGATATACACTCAGATGCAAAAAAACTGGGTCATTGGTAAGGTGACCAGACGTACCGATTTTGGCGGGACAGTCCCGATTTTTCGAAATTTGTCCCGCGTCTCGCGACGTATGAAAAAAGTCCCGACTTTAGAAAGATTATTTTTTTTCGGGGTGATCTTTATTCGCTATTTTGAAGTTATCATCTTATATCTTTCGCCAACATCTGTATTTGGTAGCGGCGCTGCAGCGGCCAAAATACAAATCGGTACTTTAAAAACATGCCTCGTATTTATTATATTTGTAAATTTGAGATTATGTTTCATGTTGATAAGAAAAATTGTAATATAATATTATACAGGGTGTCTCCTAAAAAACGCCGCAAGCGATAACTTCTTTATTTATTAGCCGATTTCAATAAAATGAAAACAAAACTAAATGGTTCAACATGTCTACAAAGGGGCCCTATTTTTTTGCAAAATCTACAGACTATCGCTGCAATGAAAGTTGATTCTGCAAAAAAAAAAGAAAATTAGGGCCCCTTTGTAGAACATGTGGAGACATTTAATTTTGTTTTTGTTTTATTGAAATCGGGCAATAAATACTTAGGGAGTTATGGAGTTATTGGCCAGCGGCGTTTATATTTTGCGTTCTTTGTTAATTAATTTAAAAATCAACCCCTCCCCCCGACCCGCTGTCCCGCTTTTCTATCGTTAGGATCTGGTCACCTTAGTCATTGGGTCGTTGTTTGCAAAAAACCCATTTTTATAAATTTTGATGTTGGTATAGTCCTTAGAATGAAAGTTTTAGTGTTTTACAATCATGGAGACCATCAGGATGTTGAAAAATATAACATATGATACTTATCTTTTTATTTAATAAGCGAAAGTAACATTTAAAGCTATGTGTTCTTCACTACCTATTGCGCATTCGGCGTTAGGCATAGAGGATCAAAGTTACTACTGGGTTTTAATTTGTTTGTTTTCGATTGACTGTCACTTTCATTTATTATTCTGTTAGGTTTATTATGCAGAATTGCATTTTTTCGTGTATTCGTACTTTATCGTTTTCGCTTATTAATATTCATTAAATAAATAATAAGTACCATATGTTGCTTCTTTTTACATCCTGACGATCTCTTTGATTGTAAAACACTAAAAAAATTATTCTAAGGACTATACCAACATCAAAATTTAAAATAAAGATGGTTCTTTTGCAAACAATAACCCAATGACCCGGTTTCTTTGCATCTGAGTGTATTAACACTATTCTTCATTTGATATTGAAATAATCAGAGTGTATTGACGAGCCATGGGAGACAAGCGTACTGTTGATACGAAGAAATTACAGCGGGCACCTGACCAGATACCAAGCGAGAAAAAGGTGAATCCCCTCCACTCTCCCTAGGTCGGGAGACGACCAACGCCAGACAGGACCGTGGTTGAGTAGAGCCCAAAGAATATACTAAAGAAAGAAAGGGCATGAGTGTGTTTATCGGATGAACCGTCTCAGCTGCGCCCACTACACTTTCGTCCATAAACTAATTGGGTTCAGAACTTGGATAGGGGTAAATATTTGTACTACAGTTCTGAATTGTGTTGAAATTAATATTCTTGATCAAATTAGTAATTTGTTTAAAAAATTAAAAGACTATTTTTTTAAACAATTTACTAATTACGTAAACCACTTTTTTTGTTTGGGTAGGATAGAAAGAGTGCAAGTGTATACACAGTTAATTTATTTGCACAGAGTATACACAATAGAATAATAATACAAATTACATCTATTTACAAATCATAAACAATACTTCACTACAATATGAATAAACTAATACCAATAATCCTTTTAAAGTAACACATGTTCCGATATTTATATCTCATCACTACGGCTTTACCTCAATATAAATATAAGTTGACACAATAAATTAAAAAATAATAATCAAATGAAAACAAACACACTGAACGTTGAATATGGCTAATTTAATAACAATATTATAATGGAAATGGAAGAACTTTATCTATTGCTGCACAATTTAGATTATTAAAGAAATTATAAATGCATTTAATAATGTAACGGTCATCCGTAGACACATGTTTTGAAAATGACAATTATCATTCATCCTAAACAATAAACAAATATGAAAAACATTTAATTCTAAGATAAATTTAGTTTACCATCCCTATATAATATCAATACACAATTGTACAAATCAGACTAACTAATTGCAATTTCAATACATGTGTCACCTCATAATAGATTTAATGATAACACCCAATTCTGATGCGGGACAAGTTGATTGAACAAAATAATATGCTACGGGTTGCTTCCATCTGCTATTAATGCGTTTGATCATGAAACACAAAGCGTGGTCTGCAATTTTCCTATTCATTCCCTGCCCATAATTACAAAACCCGAAATAGTTTGTGACGTACCTGAAGGGCAATCAGCGCGTTAGGCCGTGGAGCGAGTGGAGGGTCCCTTCGAAGCAGTGACGAGGGCCAGGCTCTCGGTGTCAGAGAGTGGGGGGGTTAAAAAAAGGCTCCACGTAATTTTAACCTCGTCTCCACTTCGTCGCAAAGGGTGGCTCCACCCTACCTGCGTGGGTGGACGGCAGACAGTCAGCGAAGTTCAGAAATCACGAACTGTCACAACGGCTGACCATATGGCGCCAACACCACCAGATTTAAATCTCGCAGTGAGAATAAGAACTGAAAACTGAAAAAGATGCCCGATCGAGAAAACGTGGGGGGAACAAAAAATACACGCAAGGCAACTGATTTCTGTCTCTATGGTGGCGTCTCGCCAGCGATTTTAAAAATCGCACACATATGGGAAACACGTCACCACAACAAAAAAAGGTGCGAGTACGGTCGTCTACAGTGCAGGTCTATGCGCCAATTAATTATTAAAATGCAGTTTCTGCCGAAGACGTTTCCGGACCGTTACAAATTCCCCCCCAACAAAATTAAAAACTCCGGGAAGCGGATGTTTTTTTTCAAACTCAAAAAAAAAGAAAAATAAACTTATAAAAATGACAAAAGGAAGATAGTAATAGTGGGAGTAACAATGTCCCGACACACTCGATGCGTAACTCCAATCATATTCATTAAATCCCCCAAAGGGCTAAGCTAAATAGCTAAACTAGGGAGCCGTCGAAAAATTCCGCAATGCGGCATGTCACTTAAGTACAAAACGCGAACGATCCCATAGAATATAAAAGTTTACTCACACCGTATGATTTCAGACAAGTGACAGCCACTAATTACCACAAATCAAAACTAACAAAACTAACACAACTAACCTAATGAGCTTAAAAGTTAACAAGGCATCATCGGTCCGCTTCTCGACCGACTTAAACCCAGGAATTCATAAAAAAAAAAATGTAGGGTAGTGTACGCGTGGATCCAACGAACTTCCCAGAGCAAGACTTGCGATTCCGGGGCTCCCAAAGCCCAGTAGATGGACGGACCCAACCCGAAGTTGTAGGGAATAGTGGCGCGAACCCCAACTATTCCAAACCCGTCTCATCCCCCCAGTACCCGAGATCCCGAAACCACCTCACTCTGTTCCGATCGCCGGACGCGTAAACGCCCGTGAAACAAGGTGATGAATTCCCTCCGTAGAGCATTGTGTCCAGACAACCCGACACGAACAACCTCCCGTCCCCCAGGGTGGAGTTGCCCCACCTTAGTGCCTCTCCACCAGTAGTTACCGAAATAACTACTCCGGAGTCGTTGGGAGCTGAGGATCACGCCCGCAATTATCCACTCAGGGGTCAGGTCACCGACCCGCATCGCCCGTCAAAACACAACCTCTACTACCACAACACACAAGGAAAACAAGAAGATAAGAGTTACTCTTGTTTCCTAGATAACTCTAAAAAGAAAAAGTACTAAACTACACTTAAACAGAAAAATCTAACAAACACCTAGTTCGAAAGCGAATGATCATCGTCCAGAGCAGGTTTCAAATCTTTCACATGCCATGTCCCTCCTGGATCACCAAAATCATTGGTTAGATCATACGTCCACAAAGACCTCTTATGGGCCACTACAAAAGGACCAACAAACTTAGGAGCTAGCTTTGCGTTAAAATAGTTTACAGCATTCGACAAAACATGATTTCTACGCCACACTCGATCACCAACCTTGTACTGTACATGCCTTCTACGCAAATTATACGATTTCACATTTTTCTGATACGCTTTCACCAAACGTCCCGCTATCTCTTCTCGTAATGCGTCGAACTTATCAGGATCGCGTGGTTTGTCCCTGATGGGGTCCTCCAACAATTCGTCAACATCCGGAGGTCCACCAAAGGTATTGCCATACAATACGTGCTCTCGCCCAAAATTGGCGAAGTAAGGCGTATGGCCAATCACCTCGTGTTTTGCCGTCCGAATGGCACAACCAATCTTTGGAATACTCGCGTCGCACACGCGGTGGTTATTGCTCACATACGATGCGATCATAGTCTTAAGGACCCGATTAATGCGTTCCGCCGGATTAGCCTGCGGATGATACCGAGCAGTATACAATACCCGAGTGCGATAGGAGTCGCACATCTTAGTGAACTCTTTACTATGAAATTGAACACCGTTGTCTGAAATGATGTATTGAGGGGTTCGAAATACAAGGAACACTTGTTCTTCTATGGCTTTCGTGACAGCTGAAGCAGTAGCTCGTCTCAACGGGAAAAACATACTAAACTTTGTGAAGGTGTCGGCCACCACCAAAATATAACAATTACCCTTGGTTGAACGCGGCAAAGGTCCCACCAAATCAGTACACAAAATTTGCCAGGGTCTCGTCGCTCGAGCCCTAAGCGCCAAAAAGCCAGGTGGAGCCTTTTGTTCAACCTTGTGTGCCGAATACACCTCACACTCACGAACATACCGAGCTATATCTGCTTTCATCTTCGGCCAGTAATATCGTGTCTTAAGCCTTTGACAGGTCTTATACACGCCTCCATGACCAGCAGTTGGTAAATCATGGTTTTCCGAAATAAGGGCATGCCGACGCGGTTTCGCTACTACTATCTTCCACGAGTCTTGGGGTTCCTCAAGGTTCCCAAACCTGGGAGGAAAAAACTTATATACGACCCCAGCGTCGACTTTCCAAAGAGGATACTTCCGCGGTCTCTTCGCGATCGCGTCACGCATCTTAACTAACCACGCGTCGCCTTCAGAATGATTAACGACGTTTACAGCGTGTAAAACCGGTACTGAACGTGATAACGCATCAGGAACCACGTGGTCCTTCCCCTTACGATGAATGATATCGAAGTTAAATTGTTGGAGCCGTACACTCCAACGCGCTATACGACCAGAAGGACTCTGCAAACGGTTAAGCCACAGCAAGGAATAGTGATCGGTGATCACGGTGAACTTAGCACCCTCAATGTAAGGTCGAAATTTCTCTACGGCCCATACTACGGCCAAACATTCTTTCTCCGTAGCACTATAACGCCTCGTCGGTCCTTTCAATGAACAACTATTGTAACTTATTACCTTCTCTCCCTCATCAGTAACTTGCGTCAATACGGCGCCTAGCCCAAAATCGCCTGCGTCGGTCTGAATGACGACAGGTAGAGTAAAATCAGGACAAGACAAAATAGGAGCGCTAACAAGTCAATCTTTAATAGTATTGAATGCCGATTCACATTCTTCCGACCACATAAATTTAGTATCTTTTCTGACCAATGCTGACATTGGTGCAGTGACTGTGGAAAAATTCGGAATAAACCCACGGTACCAACTAGCCATACCGATAACTCTACGTACACCTGTGACATTAGTGGGTGCTGGCATGTTAACAATCGCTGAAACCTTTTCTGGATCGACATGTAACCCTTCCTGATCAACAACATAACCCAAGTAGCGTAACTGTGGCCTACAGAAATGACATTTATCGCGACGCAGCGTTAAACCTGCTTCCGTCAGACGACTCAAAACAGTTTCCAAAACTCTAATGTGCTCCTCGAACGTCGAAGTTACGACCACGATGTCGTCTAAATACGCAAAACATGACGGCTCGAGATCAGCACCTATCACTCTATCAATGAGTCGCTGAAAAGTGGCTGGCGCATTATGAAGGCCAAATGACATGCGTCGGAATTGATATAGACCACGGTTCGGAACGGTAAAAGCTGTTAGCTGCCTCGATTCTTGCTGAACAGGGATCTGCCAGTAAGCCGATCGAATGTCCAAACTCGACAAATATTTCGCGTCCCTTAACCGATCTAATATATGAGAAATATACGGCAGAGGATACGCGTCTCTTTCGGTTACACTATTGACTCGCCTAAAATCGACACAAAAACGGTATGTGTCATCCTTCTTTTTCACCATCACAATCGGTGAATACCACGGCGATTTAGAAGGTTCAACTACCCCTAAACTTAACATTGTATCTAACTCCGCGTTTACGTGACGTTGTAGTGTGGGAGACATCGGATAGTAGCGCTGCTTAATTGGTGTAGCTTTAGTGCTGATGACATGCTCTACCAAATTGGTACACCCGAGAGTATCACTCATCTTCTCGAAAGCACTTGTTAATGATGACTGAAGTTGAACGTGTTGGTGTGAAGTTAACCCATCACTGGTGTTTAACTCATCTACAGCCATATCTTCCAAACCCGAAAACTCCCAATGACCACTACGTAGGTCTGGAATAATTCCTAACCGTTTCCAAAAACCGGTTCCCAAAATCAACGGCCTCGTAATTTCCGGAATTACTAATACATCTAACGTTCTCGCCACGCCTTCAACCATCATCGGAAGTGTAGCCATTCCAATTACCTCGCAACTACGTCCATTCGCCACTGTACAATATTTCGCCGACGAAGGTTTCAACCGTACCGCTATCTAACGCTATCTAACCGTACCGTAACATCTGCCACCCTGGACCGCCAAGTATGGTCTGGTTTGCTCCTGAATCTAATAACCCTAACAAAGACACCCCATAAACTACTACATTTAAATATGGACGCTCATCGCCCCGCGAACTAGACAACACAAAATCTAAACAAATACGCGTACGTTCACTAAGTCCCTTAAAATTATCTGCCGAAATTCCCAAACCCTCGGAGCAACACGTTCGGCTCAAGTTCTCCTCGACCGGTTTAAAGAATTAGATGGAGTGCAATTTGGGCACCTTGGTTTTGTTACCCCCACTTTCCCACAGCCAAAACAATATAAGCGTCTCGGCGCACGACAATCCTGACTTGAATGTCCCGGTCGTTGACAATTATAACAACGCGACTGAGAGGGCGGACGAATATTTGTAGGAGGAGTGACTTCGTGACAAGACACACTCGGCACAGCCTCCACATACGCCAAGTCTGGCTCTAACACACGACCTTTCCCTGGTGGGGGTGTGTACGATTCGTTCGCGACCGTACTAGCCTCCAGCCTACGTCCTAATCTAAGTAGGTCAGCAAAAGTAACAATGTCTAGTGACCACAAAGCCATTCTGTATCTTGGATGTAGATTTTTGGTTACGGTTCTGAGCTGAATATCTTCGGGGAGAGGATTAGGCAATCGCATGGACAGATTTTTCATCACAGAAACATAGAGACTGATGGTCTCATTAGGTCCCTGTGTGCGAGATTTGATCTCTTCGAAGAGACGTTCTTCGTAATCAGGAGATTGGAAGGCCTCTCTCAACCCTAGGACTAACTCATCCCAGTTCCCAAAAGATCTACGGTTCGCTCGATACCAAATAAGGGCGTTCCCCGTGAACAAATCTAACGCTGACGCAAACAATAATGCCGAAGATACGTTACGCGCAACGCGTAGTTCTTCTACTCGCTCCAAAAATGAGGATAACGAAACTTTGCCCTGCTCTCCTCCAAAAGTGAGATTCCAAAACCTAACCGCGACAGGTTTTACATCTGTAGAAGCCAGATGATCTTGTTCATTTTCTGAATCAGAATCTGAACTTGAACTATTCGATTCAGCAACTACTCGCGATGAATGAGCGACAGCTTGAATTACGGACAAATTAAGCAACGAACTCTGAGTTGCAGTGGTTTTGCGCTTAGCTAATTTAGCTCCGGAACGCATAGTACCGGCGCACGTTGCTAATCGTACTAAAAGTCTGGAGACCATAACTCGTTCTTCGTCAGTCGTAACGACACAACGATTAATTCGCCCGTGTGCGTGTCCACACTTAGTGGCGAGCTTCAAGTAGGTCGAAGAGGTAGTAGGCTCCTCGAAGTCCTTTACTAACCCCTCGATCTCCGCCAACTTCAATTCTAGTGCCGCAAGGTCGTCAGTTATCTCAAAGGGATTAGGCACCGGCACATAGGAGGCAGAAGACTCCAAACTAATTAGAGTTCGTAAGGTGCTACGCTGCGCATCAGCAGTAGTTACCCCTGTAACTCCTCGACGTTCAAGCTCATACACCCGCTCATCGGCTGATAGCCTATTAACTTCTACTTTGAAATCCATCACAACTATTAGTAGTTAAACAACAAGAGTTCCAACGCAGGTCAGGTTAGTTTTCGATTAATTTAATCCGCGGTTTTTATTGGCGGATTAATCAATTACCGCGGGCAGTAACAATGGGTTGATTGCGGATATCGCGAGTTATTTAATCACAATTGCAGGATAACAATGGAATAATTGCAGATGCATTACATTAATTACAGGTGCATTACTGCAATTACAGGTTCTTTAATTGCAGGTTAATTGACGATCCGCAAATTTAATTGGCAGTCTAATCACCGCGAGCAGTAACAATAGATTGATTGCGAGTATTTTAATCACAATTGCAGGATAACAATGAAATAATTACATCAATTGTAGGTACTTTAACTACAGGTTAATTGACGATCCGCGCATTTAATTGACAGTCTAATCACCGCGGATCAAATTGATATCATAGTTCGCAGGACTGAGGATCGCCACACAGGCGCCGCCCCCGACACCGCCGCCCCCGCGCCACCCCCAGACCACCCACGAGGCCAGACGCCGCCGCCCCCCACGCCGCCACCGCGCCACCCCACGCCGCCCCTCGGGCCCCGTGGTCCACTGTCACACCACCCCCGATGCGGCCGTGCGGCGCGCGAGTTGAACCAGCCATCTGATAATGCCCGGCGTGTAATGCGATACACGATTCGGCAGGAAGTGATCAATCCATTCTCCAGCCACCATAAGTATGATAAACTTAAGTTAATGAGCGTCAAAGGTCAAACATCTTCGCGCTAGACTGGCCATAAAAACATTTCCCCCGATTTTAAGGGTCGATAGAAAAAAGTCGTATTTAATATAGGCGAGATTAGATATTTAACTGCGGAGATCAACAGATGTCAATTATATCAATAGCGTAATTAGACAGGATGTATTTACCTTAAATTAATTAACTACAAAAAGCTACAGGTACACAAACAGCTTTTCTCTGCTGGGAGGTAAAAAACACCATATTTATCCGACAATAATTAGGTTTTATACGTATGCAATATAGATAAGGAATATGCAAGACAGGGGACAGACACATTGTAGGATTTATGTGTATACACTAGTAGTTAACACAGACCTGAGGCTTGCAGAACGTAACTCCACGGTTGCCACCACGTAACTCGCGCACTGCAATAAAGTTACAATTGCAAGAAATTACCCCGAGTCTAAGTAAATGCATATACACTTTAAATAAACGCCGATACAATCAAATCCACTTCGAACTACTTAGCAATTCGCTGTTTTCAGCCGAGCATAAACTAAATTGATTACACCTGTTCATAGACAATAAATTATACTATCGCAACATAAATTTATTTACAATTAATTAAAACGAATTAAAAGGACAGCGATGGCAACATACTAATAGACAAAAACGCAATAAAGAACACATGGAAGCCGTATATCGAACAACTATTCCAAGACGAAAGACCAGAAATTTAGCATATACAGCCAGAAACAGGCCCAAGCATTCTGAAAGACGAAGTACGAAATGCCATAAAACAAGTTAAAGACGGTAAAAGTCCAGGACCAGACGGATTCCACGCGGAATTTTTAAAACTACTAGACGACGAAGGAATTAAATGGCTAACCGACATCCTTAATAATATCTATAACGCAGGTGTTATAGACCACAACCACAACAGTGGTTGGAATCAGAATTCGTAACACTCCGAAAAAGGCAGCGGCAAAAAGATGCGATGAATATAGAACAATAAGCCTAATGAGCCACCTATTGAAAGTGTTTCTAAAAATAATACATAAAAGAATATACAATAAAGTGGAAGGACAACTGGGACCCACACAATTTGGATTTAGAGCCGCATTCGGGACAAGGGAAGCTCTCTTTAGTGTTCAAGTATTGGTACAGAGATGCAGAGGCATGAATTGTGATGTATACGCGTGTTTCGTTGATTACAAAAGGTCTTTGACAGAGTCCAACACCAAAAACTGATACAAATTCTGGAAAATACAGGAATAGACGACAAAGACCTCAGAATAATTACAAATCTATACTGGAACCAAACGGCAAGCGTAAGAATCGGAGACGATAGCACAGAAAGAATAAAAATTTTACGCGGTGGGAGGCAGGGATGTGTACTGTCTCCTCTGCTATTTAACATCTATTCTGAAGTCATATTTCGGGAAGCCCTAGTAAATACACAAGAAGGAATTTGTTTAAACGGGAAACGTATAAACAACATCAGATACGCAGATGATACCATGATCATGGCCGACAACATAGAAGACTTACAACTAATAATGAATAGCTTAATAAACACTAGCCACTGACGAGGGCCAGATATCAACATAGACAAGACCAAATTCATGATTATAAGTAAGAACAACCCACAACACCACCAACAGCAACTGGAGCTGGAGCAGGGGAACATCGAAAGAGTTAAAAAATATGTATATCTAGGCACCGTTATTAATGAGCAATGGGACCAGACACAGGAAATAAAAAAGCAGGATTGAAAACAGCAAAAATATATTCATTAAAATGACCACAGCCTTTAAAAGTCGTGAT
Organism: Othius punctulatus; assembly: GCA_951805005.1. Taxonomy (NCBI): domain Eukaryota; kingdom Metazoa; phylum Arthropoda; class Insecta; order Coleoptera; family Staphylinidae; genus Othius; species Othius punctulatus. The sequence continues at coordinate 66,063,145 of OX638138.1, read as the reverse complement.
GTAACTATTAATACCAAAATGAGACTCTTACGCTGCTCCGTATTCTCTGTGTTATTTTATGGAATGGAAGCTTGGACGCTCACGGTTGCTAACACAAAATGCTAACGATACCCCTCAGCCAACAGAGCAAAAGAATAGAAATAAACTCAATAAAATTCAAATAAAAATATTAAATTCAATATAAACACAATAAACAATCCTACTTCTTCACCAAAAATACAATTAAATCACAATTACCTAGCGCTAAAGATAGACTGCAGCGTCTATGCAAAACGGACTAACTGCAAATATTGTGAAGCAAAATATTGTGGGATAGAAATATATATATAGAAGAAACCTGCCGAGCCATAAAAATTAGAATAAAAGAACACCTATGTTTCTAAAACAGCTCAAATTTTGGTCGCCACTTACCACAACCACATTTTCGACCACAACGCAGATATAAAACTCTTACATAACATACACTATTAGAAGCGTGCACAAAATTGATAAAATGCTAAATATTGATCTTAATGGCTAAACGAACAAACATAATTAAATTCCAGCTGATAACGCGGGAGTAATATGATACGCGTTGTGAGCGCAAACTATAAACATGACAATTTTCATCATTATGAATATAAGAAACTAGTCAGCTCATCAGATGTCAGATGTGCCTTAAAAAATAGTCGGTAAGCCTGGAAATTAAGCCAGACATGATAAATATGTCAATTTTATCATTGCGAGGGTCATAAATTCAATACTAATAGGCAGATGCAGCCGGAAATTAAGGATTAGGTATCGGGCAAATATGTCTGGCGGTAAACCTAGCAGAGCGATTTATGGATGGCAGATGCTAACCGGACATGGCCGCGGTAATTTAATTGGAGTGGAAACCATCCATCACCTGACACATATGGGCAATAAAAACTGTACCCTTCACCGATAATTTAATCAGCCCAGGAAGATATAAATACGGCAAAAAGCCATTAACATGTCATTTGCCCATAGTGTAATTCGAGCAGCCATAACGACGCATAAAAACTATACCCTTAGCCCGAAGCCCTTCCGCCCCTCCGCTCCTCCGGAAGCCCCTCTGCCACTCCGCCACTCCGTCACGAGTATGTAGTTGATATTTTATATGGTAATAAAAAATAATAATACAATGTAAAACTTTATTTTTATTCACCCCTCCATAGTGTATAGAGAGAACAGAACATATTAAATAAAGAAAAATCATGCAAACATATACAATACTATTTTTAATAATAAATCCTGCTGCAGCTCGCTGATTTTGATTAAAGCTTTTACCATCCCAATCTTATTCAGGCTACTTACGAAGTCCATATCTGGGAGCAATAAAATATATGATTTATTCATAATTATTTGGCTAGAAGCGGTGTACTTACTTCTCTTAATATGCGGAGGACTGCGAGTGTTAGTGCTCTTGGGTGGATGCATGCTTCGTCGTTGCTGCCTGAGAACTACCCTAATGTATGCAGAAATCAAGCTTAAAGATAGCCCCCCGAAACTCATGTGGTGGGGAGGAGCGCCCTGCCAGCTACAAGTTCTGACAGGTGTACAAATCAATGCACCTATGACCTAGCGGGCGATTAGAGTTAATACTGTAATTAAGCAGGCTCGAATTACAGATCCAGTTTCCTAGCTACTCGAGGATATGCATGAGTAATAAATCGTATTATTTCTCTATTTATTGTAGGTTGATAAAACACTCCATTAGAGTCATATGTTTGAAACATTCAAATGTTGACAATACAGCATCACTATACATGTAAATGCCCTCTAACATTATTTGTACTCGAAGTGCTTGTTTATGCGAACCTATTATCCATCACATCGGGCGTGCTCATTTTTTCACATCATTATAATAGCCCCTGTCTTTACACTGCCGCTAATAGGCTAACGCATTCGATAAATGCAGGACTTATTTTTTAATACTTTTACTGTGTTTTCATGTGTTTTCCTCTTAACCTCCTAGCTCTCTCGCGCTCTCTCTCTCTCTCTCTCTCTCTCTCTCTCTTGCAATATAGGATAGATAATTTAGTGTTGAAATAAGTATATATTATTCTTATTATTTCTTTATTTATTGTGTTGGTTAGTTAGATATATACAGAAATATTTTATTTTAATCACAAAATTTTAGCGTTGCTATTTGTTTCGTGAGTTCGCGCATCTCGACCATCCTTTTAACCTCCTCGATTTTATGCTTTAGCAACAGCGTCCTAGCTCGAAGATCTCTCTTCATCACTCTCAAACGACAGTCCATTGTTCGATCCCCTGCTGATGTAGAGGCCTCGTGCGACCGCCTCCCCAAACTCATCGCTGCTGATGTTGTTGAAGCGCTTCGGTAGGAATAGTATTCCCTGTTCAAGGTCGACCGTTTGCTTCTCGCCAAATTTGGTGGTTATTTTCCTGCCTTCGATGATGCGATAGCGAGCGTCCTGTTGCAGCTCACCGATTTTGATGAAAGCTTTTGGCTCTTTGGCCCCAATCTTATTCAGCTTACTTACGAAGTCCATATCTGTGAGCAATAAAATACAATCTATTAATTCATGCTGATTCAAAAGCTGCATTAAATTACGATGTGAGGCATCTGCTATATATCCAGGATAATGCATTCAAATTGATTAAGTTTACACAGCTACACGAATAATTTTATTTAAACGGGGGTCCGCGTATATTTAATTTAATATAAATGATCACTTACCTATTCGAAACTGGGCGGGCGCTGGATTATAGCTGGACGGTATGTGGACGCTAAGCTTAAATTAAGGAACACTTTGTTGTAGCACACTCGCAGATTGTGAGATAACTCTACTCGCGGAAACTGTGTTGTTGGAAATGGAGCTATGTCTAGAATCCTCGCGTTTAAATAAGCTTCGGTGGTGGTGGTGGGGGTAAACACGTCTCGACTTGCTGGGCCTGTCTGGGAGCTTCTTAGGTGCCCACATATAACGGACATAAATATGTCAGTGAACGAGGTGGAATTCATATTTTTACGATGTCTTATCTAAATTATAGCTTCCTGGGCCGATTATTTTACCGGCTAAGGGTATAGTTTTTATGCGTCGTTATGGCTGCTCGAATTATACTATGGGCAAATGACATGTTAATGGCTTTTTGCCGTATTTATATCTTCCTGGGCTGATTAAATTATCGGTGAAGGGTACAGTTTTTATTGCCCATATGTGTCAGGTGATGGATGGTTTCAAGTTATGTAAGAGTTTTATATCTGCGTTGTGGTCGAAAATGTGGTTGTGGTAAGTGGCGACCAAAATTTGAGCTGTTTTAGAAGCATAGGTGTTCTTTTATTCTAATTTTTATGGCTCGGCAGGTTTCTTCTATATATATATTTCTATCCCACAATATTTTGCTTCACAATATTTGCAGTTAGTCCGTTTTGCATAGACGCTGCAGTCTATCTTTAGCGCTAGGTAATTGTGATTTAATTGTATTTTTGGTGAAGAAGTAGGATTGTTTATTGTGTTTATATTGAATTTAATATTTTTATTTGAATTTTATTGAGTTTATTTCTATTCTTTTGCTCTGTTGGCTGAGGGGTATCGTTAGCATTTTGTGTTAGCAACCGTGAGCGTCCAAGCTTCCATTCCATAAAATAACACAGAGAATACGGAGCAGCGTAAGAGTCTCATTTTGGTATCAATAGTTACATCACGACTTTTAAAGGCTGTGGTCATTTTAATGAATATATTTTTGCTGTTTTCAATCCTGCTTTTTTATTTCCTGTGTCTGGTCCCATTGCTCATTAATAACGGTGCCTAGATATACATATTTTTTAACTCTTTCGATGTTCCCCTGCTCCAGCTCCAGTTGCTGTTGGTGGTGTTGTGGGTTGTTCTTACTTATAATCATGAATTTGGTCTTGTCTATGTTGATATCTGGCCCTCGTCAGTGGCTAGTGTTTATTAAGCTATTCATTATTAGTTGTAAGTCTTCTATGTTGTCGGCCATGATCATGGTATCATCTGCGTATCTGATGTTGTTTATACGTTTCCCGTTTAAACAAATTCCTTCTTGTGTATTTACTAGGGCTTCCCGAAATATGACTTCAGAATAGATGTTAAATAGCAGAGGAGACAGTACACATCCCTGCCTCCCACCGCGTAAAATTTTTATTCTTTCTGTGCTATCGTCTCCGATTCTTACGCTTGCCGTTTGGTTCCAGTATAGATTTGTAATTATTCTGAGGTCTTTGTCGTCTATTCCTGTATTTTCCAGAATTTGTATCAGTTTTTGGTGTTGGACTCTGTCAAAGACCTTTTGTAATCAACGAAACACGCGTATACATCACAATTCATGCCTCTGCATCTCTGTACCAATACTTGAACACTAAAGAGAGCTTCCCTTGTCCCGAATGCGGCTCTAAATCCAAATTGTGTGGGTCCCAGTTGTCCTTCCACTTTATTGTATATTCTTTTATGTATTATTTTTAGAAACACTTTCAATAGGTGGCTCATTAGGCTTATTGTTCTATATTCATCGCATCTTTTTGCCGCTGCCTTTTTCGGAGTGTTACGAATTCTGATTCCAACCACTGTTGTGGTTGTGGTCTATAACACCTGTGTTATAGATATTATTAAGGATGTCGGTTAGCCATTTAATTCCTTCGTCGTCTAGTAGTTTTAAAAATTCCGCGTGGAATCCGTCTGGTCCTGGACTTTTACCGTCTTTAACTTGTTTTATGGCATTTCGTACTTCGTCTTTCAGAATGCTTGGGCCTGTTTCTGGCTGTATATGCTAAATTTCTGGTCTTTCGTCTTGGAATAGTTGTTCGATATACGGCTTCCATGTGTTCTTTATTGCGTTTTTGTCTATTAGTATGTTGCCATCGCTGTCCTTTTAATTCGTTTTAATTAATTGTAAATAAATTTATGTTGCGATAGTATAATTTATTGTCTGTGAACAGTTGTAATCAATTTAGTTTATGCTCGGCTGATTAATAAAACAGCGAATTGCTAAGTAGTTCGAAGTGGATTTGATTGTATCGGCGTTTATTTAAAGTGTATGTGCATTTACTTAGACTCTGGGTAATTTCTTGCAATTGTAACTTTATTGCAGTGCGCGAGTTACGTGGTGGCAACCGTGGAGTTACGTTCTGCAAGCCTCAGGTCTGTGTTAACTACTAGTGTATACACATAAATCCTACAATGTGTCTGTCCCCTGTCTTGCATATTCCTTATCTATATTGCATACGTATAAAACCTAATTATTGGCGGATAAATATGGTGTTTTTTACCTCCCAGCACAGAAAGGCTGTTTGTGTACCTGTAGCTTTTTGTAGTTAATTAATTTAAGGTAAATACATCCTGTCTAATTACGCTATTGATATAATTGACATCCGTTGATCTCCGCAGTTAAATATCTAATCTCGCCTATATTAAATACGACTTTTTTCTATCGACCCTTAAAATCGGGGGAAATGTTTTTATGGCCAGTCTAGCGCGAAGATGTTTGACCTTTGACGCTCATTAACTTAAGTTTATCATACTTATGGTGGCTGGAGAATTGATTGATCACTTCCTGCCGAATCGTGTATCGCATTACACGCCGGGCATTATCAGATGGCTGGTTCAACTCGCGCGCCGCACGGCCGCATCGGGGGTGGTGTGACAGTGGACCACGGGGCCCGAGGGGCGGCGTGGGGTGGCGCGGTGGCGGCGTGGGGGGCGGCGGCGTCTGGCCTCGTGGGTGGTCTGGGGGTGGCGCGGGGGCGGCGGTGTCGGGGGCGGCGCCTGTGTGGCGATCCTCAGTCCTGCGAACTATGATATCAATTTGATCCGCGGTGATTAGACTGTCAATTAAATGCGCGGATCGTCAATTAACCTGTAGTTAAAGTACCTACAATTGATGTAATTATTTCATTGTTATCCTGCAATTGTGATTAAATTACTCGCAATCAATCTATTGTTACTGCTCGCGGTGATTAGACTGCCAATTAAATATGCGGATCGTCAATTAACCTGCAATTAAAGAACCTGTAATTGCAGTAATGCACCTGTAATTAATGTAATGCATCTGCAATTATTCCATTGTTATCCTGCAATTGTGATTAAATAACTCGCGATATCCGCAATCAACCCATTGTTACTGCCCGCGGTAATTGATTAATCCGCCAATAAAAACCGCGGATTAAATTAATCGAAAACTAACCTGACCTGCGTTGGAACTCTTGTTGTTTAACTACTACTATTGGACTAGTGAACAAAAGAAAATATTCAAATTTCAATTCAAATTGAAAGAAAAATATACGGTATACGTGTACCGAGAAAGAACAAAAATTTAAACTAACTTATCGTAATTATTACGATTACTATAAAAATCCAAAAAAATTCAACCTAGTCGTAGTGAGCTCGAACCCACAAAATCATACGCCAAAAATCAAAATATAAATCAACCAATCAACCAAATATGTATGATTCGTGGTCGCCCGTTCACTATCTCGCCAAGTTTCTACAAAAACCAACAATAAATTTATAACCAGCGAATAATAAACTAATTTCTACACTATAGTAGAAATTATACCAACAAACACTGAAAACAGGCCAGAAAATTCTCTAAATTAAAAATATTTAAATTTAAAGTTTACGTTAAAGTCAAAATATTTTCTTGTGTGTATACTATATTACCCACAAAACTCACAAAAATTCTCAACAACTCACAAAACAACCACCCCAAATTTTCTCAATATACTAAATGCTGAAGGCTGATTAAAAATTTGAAATACTGTCAAATTTTCCAACTCCCAGTTCGGTTTCCTTGGCGTAAACTTAAGGCCTACCACAAAAATATATTCCCTATCAAAAAGGGCACAAAAATAAACCAAAGGGCCAAAAAGTTTTCGCGAAGGGCTGAAGGGTCAAAATGAAAATTAGTGCCAAAACTACTAAAACGCATAAAATTGAAAAAGGATACTAAAATTTTCTAAAGGGCAAAAAGGGCCAAAACTAAAATTGAAAAAGGGCTGCAAAATTAATTATATGAGGTCTATTTAAAATGAAAAATAAAATCCTGAAGGGCTAGAAAAATTTACAAAGGGCTGACAAAACCCTTAAGCCTCAAAAGATGTTAATGAGCTAAATAAATAAAGATAACAACGATAGCTATTGTTGCTATTGCCCCATACGTCGGGCTCCAAAAACGTGTGACGTACCTGAAGGGCAATCAGCGCGTTAGGCCGTGGAGCGAGTGGAGGGTCCCTTCGAAGCAGTGACGAGGGCCAGGCTCTCGGTGTCAGAGAGTGGGGGGGTTGAAAAAAGGCTCCACGTAATTTTAACCTCGTCTCTACTTCGTCGCAAAGGGTGGCTCCACCCTACCTGCGTGGGTGGACGGCAGACAGTCAGCGAAGTTCAGAAATCACGAACTGTCACAACGCTGACCATGTGGCGCCAACACCACCAGATTTAAATCTCGCAGTGAGAGTAAGAACTGAAAACTGAAATAAATACCCGATCGAGAAAACGTGGGGGGAACAAAAAATAACAGGTGTGAATTTTGTAGTGTAAAATATCGGCGTTTATTTACACAAACGACAGGACACCGTGCCTACGCTTCCTGAAATAAATACCTCCGTACGCAACCCTTTCACGCAGGGTTCACTATATTCGGCCGAATATCGCGAGCTCCTTATCGCGCGATTCAAAGGGCCGACGGAGCGACCTTTCTCTTACACAAGCGCAAAACACGTACGGCACGAAACACGTAACGCAAAATTTACACAAAAGAAATAAACGATATGTCAATATGGAATTAAATTCAATTGAGACCAAAAGTCAAACATAAAGGTCTGGCTCAATTGAGAACACAAAAAAAATAGGTATCAATATCTGTATCTGGCCTGTGTTTCCTCGTCTGCGTGACTTCGCTGGCGGACTCTGGTTCTTAGGACGAGCGGCGGCCGCGATCGTCGAGGACGCCGTCGCTGGATTCCAAACCTCAGAGCAACTCTGGCAGGATGATCGCTGCCCCTAGCCAAGACCTGGCTGGCTGAGCTACTTAGCCCTTCCCCGAAAAAACGCCTGCAAAGCACATGGCCTTAGTAACAATGGCCGGACACGTGGCTTTACGAAAAGGAAAAAAATATCGGGCTTAATTACTTACTCGGATGTTATGAGCGTATGGATAGTTCCTTGCCCTGTACCTGGTGCCTCAATCCCCTCAAGGGTGGTTAACTGAGTCCCCGTTTATTATCCCGGAAACCGCATGGTGGTACGCCAATTAAAACGGTTCTTCTGGCACGTCCGTACGACACGCAAGGCAACTAATTTCTGTCTCTATGGTGGCGTCTCGCCGGCGATTTTAAAAATCGCACACATATGGGAAACACGTCACCACAACAAAAAAAGGTGCGAGTACGGTCGTCTACAGTGCAGGTCTATGCGCCAATTAATTATTAAAATGCAGTTTCTGCCGAAGACGTTTCCGGACCGTTACAAGTTCCTGATGAGGAATGGAAGTCTAAATGTGGCATTATTGCCATCTCGTTAAAAATAAGAACATAATGTCGTTGTAACGATTTCATTTTATGGCTAATTTTCGACAAATGCTTCATCAAAGAATTACTAATACCTACATCAAACTGAAACTGTGCCAACGACCTTGTTAATGTTCATCGTGAGGGAAGGTCTAGAATATTGCCCAGAAATTTATACGCTTTGGAGGAGTTTTTAAACAAAGCTTTTTCTCTCAGTGACCAGTGTCTCTTATCATTTCTAAACTGTGACATTATAAATGTTTGTGCAACTTTTGAAACTGTCATATTTTCTAACAAAGGAATCAGATTATTATCGGTAAGTAGCTTTTTATTAGTGAGCAGGCGTTTTAACCTAGATACCATTCTAGTTTTTTTAACAGACTCTATATACTTTTTTTTCCGTGGGCTTAATAGAATTTGCCGATTCACACCAATTCGTTTCAAAATACCAGGCTGCGTTGAACGTCTTATTTTAACTGGGGGAATATCTGCAAAAGATGAAACAATAAAAGCATATACAGACTCATATACATTATGCTACAAAATAACTACATATGTTAAACAAGACATTGTTCTTTCCTAGAAGAGGGACAATTGACAACACATTGTTACTATTAAGAGCGGGGTTTTGGCGCGAAATCTGGGCTCTGGTTGTTGATAAATCCGCCAGGATTCGATTTAAAAGCGCTCTGTAATATGTTTTACACTCCTTACTAAAGAAATTTGCGTGCACATTAGCAAAAAAAACAGAAAGATGTTGCCATGTGTATAAGAGCGGGGTTTTGGCGCGAAAACTGGGCTCTGGTTGTTGATAAATCCGCCAGGATTCGATTTAAAACCGCTCTGTAATATGTTTTGCACTCCTTACTAAAGAAATTTGCGTGCACATTAGCAAAAAAAACAGTAAGATGTTGCCATGTGTTTAACTTGTATTGCTTGCGGGAACTGATATGGTTTTTTGCGGCGCCGGCGGGCGCGAGACTTTTTTATCGATGCCTGCAAATTTAAGAGTCATCACTTTAGTTCCGATACATTATATTATGTAATTGGGTCAGAATTCTCTTTCAAACAATGACAGTAACCAATTGCGCCATAGGTGGAGGAGTAGTAGGGATTATTATTATTATTATTATTATTATTATTATTATTATATTATATTATATATTTTATGAATCCTCTTTACCCACAGGCGGTATAGGAAATTGCATGTAAACGACAGCCAAGATAATTCATGAACGGGTCAACATAATTACAATACAATTGTGCCGAGTAGTTTTTAAGAAACAATGTATTTATTTAATTAAGACAGGGTACATATAATGAAAATTCCACCAGGGATTTGGAACTAATGTTGTTGCGAACCACCTTCTTTTCTTTGTTACAATATAATAAATTATAATGGAGTATTCTTGTCTGCACATAAATCCGATTAGGTCATCAGAAATAAGTCACCTTTGATTTATTTCTTAAAACTATTTTGTCTAATTGTAGATAAATGTCTAAACTTTCTATATCAGTTCTCCGATTACTTAATATTCATTGTTTTTGTTACTATTGGAATAATGAAGGAATAATTAACAGTGGAAAAACACCCTTCGGACTCAATTTCAGGCAATAGAATTGTAAATTTAAAAAAATTACAAAACATAATTTTTATTGCGGAAAACCATGCAAGAAATTGTACAGCAGGAAACCTTATTATGGAGAAAGAATCGCGAGAAGGTCTCATAAGTAAAATAAATTTAAAATGCAACACTTGCAGTAAGATATACCAATGTTCTACATCAGAATCTGACAGCACCAATATTGCTGCAGTTTGGGGTACCTGTTGAAGGACTTTGATATGTATCCCCACAAAATACAGATCTATCATGAAATGACTGTGTATGACTAATTCCTCACTATGACAATTATTATAGCATTTTTTATAATTAGTTATACTATTTTATCTTCCTGTGACAATTTACTTGTGCACTGTGTATTTCTTTTGCGTATTGCGAGATTTGTGTGTATGGGAAGGATGTCACAAAAATTGACTGTGCTGACCATACCATAAAAAAATATGACAAAAAATGTTTCCTTAGCTGGTAGAAAAATATTAAATAACAAACGAATTTCCTTATTACAGAAAAGAGCACAAAACACCCATTTACGATAATGCCCATGGTGATGGGGCAACAATTATTGATGATTTAATTAATGGGCCTTATCACTGTTTTAATCATCTTTCGCGTTGCAAAGATTTAGAATGTGCTGCATTAAAAATTATAAGAATTACGATATTTTGCGGTTTAAATGCGAAGTCCGCAAAATAAAGACGGCGTTCGTTCAAACGGCAGAGCCACCGAGAGAGTTGAAAAAACAACGGTGAAAAATGACCTAGGCACTTGATTCGCATATTTCAAACTTCTGTTAGGAATTGTTGGCAACATGGCATTGCAATTATGTCATTGCTCCATCTCGTAGCGAACACATGAACTCCTTGGTGCTAATTTTTAACTATTTTCACTGCGGGAAATTCAATATAGGTACATTTTAAATAATTAATAAAACCATAAAAACATCTGTTAATTAATAAGTAGTATATCTTATTAGATATAGTATTTTACAATGTTTCAGGATATATTTTTGGAATGGATAAATTTAATTTCTCTAAATCAAATTATTTAAATAATATGGTAAACAATTGGTAATTTCAATTATAAATTATACAGTGACACGTAGAATAGGTCTATATTCAAATTACAGGTACCGAAAGGTGACTGGACTTTTTAAAAACAATTTATTTAAGCTGCCGAGTACCGGCGTTACATACAGAACGGTTAATAACTATAGACTAATGCGTAATCCTAATATTAGTGGTATATATAACTTTTAATAATAATGAACAATAGGAAATGTCGAGATAAGACATTTCCGTTAACTCAGCGTCTAGATGTATAATAGAATAATTAAACTTATTAATTAATCACAAAGAGTGTCTTTATTGTTACGTCAGTTAACTCCTCCCCCCTTAGATTCTGGCGTCTCTAGGAAGACAGAAGTTGGTTCTGGTGGTGTCCTCTTGCTGTCTGTTGACCTTGAAGTCTTATTTTCTTGAGCTTCTTGGTGATGATGTGTCCGATGACGGCGATGACGATGATGTAGAGTACAACGCTCCACATACTTGGTATTAGCATGTTGGGTGTCTCTTCGATATCTGGAAGTTGTTGGATGGTGGGTGCTTCTGGTAGGTCCAACTTCTACAGGTCGATGGTGATCCCGGTGAAATTCACATGTGATAACTCGATCTGTGGATTATCGATTAGGACGGGGTTTCCCAGAGTATACTCCATAAATTTAATTTGTCGGTTACGGAATATTATTTTGCAGCCATTTTCTTTTATTAAGTAAATCCCAGATAACATTTTTGTTTGCGTTTCTTGTTGGCAGATAAATTTAATTTCTTCCCGCATTGGGAATACTGCTAAGTACTGGTTTATATCCGGTATCATTTCAAGATGGTTATTGGTTATATTTAATTTCGTATATTGACATTCCTTGTTGTTTTCATGTAAAATAATTTCTTTTTCGCATTTCGCATGATAACTCATCGTCATGTAATCGGGACATTGGTAATATTTACTACCTTGGGTACATAAGTGACTTAAGCCTCTGATCTGATCGTCAGATTTTTATTTTAATAGATATTTAATATCAGGCAAGATAGTCATAAATTCAGATTCATGTTTGGTTGGAATAGGGTTTAGGTGAAACAATTCAAATTCGTTTTCGTAGTTAATTGGGATGGAGAGGAAGTAATTAATTTTTGTTGGTTCTACCTTACAGGTAACTCTTATGATAGAGTCAAAATCAAATATGTTTTCTTCTTTTATTTCAAAAGGAAATTGTTCGTTGTAATACATGGCGATCTTTTGAATTTCTAAAAATAGTTCATGTGATTTTATTATGCTAGGGTGTAATGTTCCAAATTTACAGAACAGGAGTGAACTCTCGACATCCTTCAGTATATTCAATATAATATTATAAAGAATAATCAATTGGTGAAATTAGTATTTGGCGAACAGTATATTCTCGTGTTCCACGTCATTCTTTAGGATCACTGATAGCTTCATGATTTTATTTTTAAGTGTCATTTATTTTTGTGAGGTTTGTTACGCTTTTTATTGTTGATAATAGGTCTCGGTATTGAGAATTGATTTTTCCAAATTCTTTATATAGTGGATTTAGGTCATAATAATGGACGAATGTATGCTCTGTTTTCTGGAGTTTTGCAAGTCCGAGGTTAATAGTGTAACACTTCGGTTTTCCCAATATTTAATAATTAGGTATATTTTACTTGTAATCATAAATTCTTATAATTTATGATATTTGTTTTGGCTCGTAATTTATCTATTTTACTTTTATTTTGTGTGATCGTATAATGGCAGTACTTCTTTACGTTATGTTTGATATTAAATCATTGTCGTGACAACTCAAACTTCTTTTAGAGGTAATGCGTGTGTTAGTAACAATAATATTAATAAAATAAAGACATAGAATTATAGATTAAGTGTAATTTATTCATTTTAAAGGATTTTGCACCAATAATTAAACGTCAACTTGAATTTAATGACTTTCTTTATTGACTCAAAAAGTGTTAGTTAGTTTTGGATAAAAGATGTACTTAACGTCAATGACTTTCACATATTGCTCAGTTCTACGTGCCCGCAAAACGGCTCAATGCATGTCATCACTTCATGAAATATGTCACTGTTTGTGCCTTCCAATGTCATTTTTCATCTATTACTTCAGGATTTACTAACTAGGTTTTGATAGATACAATGTTGTTAAATACGTCCTGTAAATTGTTTGTATGACTGATATTAATGAATTTGCAAGAAGATTGAATAATGTTTTTACTCATTACACAAAACAACCAATAATTGGCCACAGTATTGCCCAGTTATTATGTAAATTATACCTTAATATTTCATAATTATTCCCTGGAGAACATTATCGTTTTTAGATTTCATCTTGAAATTTAGAATGAAACTCGTTAAATAAGCAATTCTAATAATTTTATGGATTTCATTTACTTAATCCTTTTTTAGTTAAAATTTTGTAATATTTCCGATTTAAACTAAATCTTAATTTGATTCAAATCCATATGATTAATGATTCATAATAAAATAATGTTTTGCCGCTTTAACGAAGAGATATTATTTAGGTTATATTTTAACAATTTATACTTATCCCCTGAAGAGTATTATCCTTTCCATTCTTCATTTTAAATTTATAATGACAGTATTTTATTAAATAAGAAATTCAAATGATATTACTTATTTCGTTTTAATTGATATTTTTAGACGAATTGTTAATCATGTCTACTAAGGTAAACACAATTGGAGATGGTAGCATTTTCCTCTCTGAACGCGAATGACACCGGAAAGATTACCTCATTAAAATCCACGACATCGCTCATAGCGTATGCCAGAAATTAATAAAGCTTTCGAACAACCCACGTATGTGTAACCGAAACGATTACCTCATTAACTTCCACGACATCGCTCATAGCGTATGCCAGAAATTAACAAAGCTTTCGAGCAACCCACGGATGTGTAACCGGAACGATTACCTCATTAACTTCAACGACATCGCTCATAGCGTATGCCAGAAATTAACAAAGCTTTCGAGCAACCCACGGATGTGTAACCGGAACGATTACCTCATTAACTTCCACGACATCGCTCATAGCGTATGCCAGAAATTAACAAAGCTTTCGAACAACCCACGTATGTGTAACCGGAACGATTTTAACTATACTTCACGGGTATTTGTTTTTGGTACTTTGGTAGGAATGTACCGATTATTGCTACTCAATTTCGAAATAATCAATACCATCCCGAACAGTCACTTTCAAAATAAATCGGATAATACTCTTTGTAATGATATTCGCGGATACTATTAACGAAGATAATAGCGGACTGACTCCACGCTAATCTGGAACCAACTAACTTTTCGTATGCAAAGCGATGCTATTTATATTAAAATTTTGCCCACTCAGCGATGTGGGATTCCCCGTAACCTTATTTCTAATTTTGGTGATCTCACATGGGCCCTATAGCAAGGTTATTGACCTAAAAATACTAAATTGTTATGATTTGTCATCGGTCGGCTCGGGCGCGAGTGTTTTGTTTATAAAATTGCGTCACCACGCATCGAACGCGTCTTAATACGTGATTATAAAAGTTCTCGTAATTTCGTTTGCAATCTATTCAAATTGAATTCATATTTAATCAAATTACTTATAAAATCCCCCAAAGGATCACCCCCTTCCTATTCTAACACAATACTTGGCTTTTACGTGTGTTTTTCAATGTTTATACCTGAGTATGAAATTGTTATAATTTTATTTCGAACCGTTTCAATTAATATCAGTCATTTTTCGTAATAATATATATAAATTAATTCATACAAAATATGTGCATTTCGATCCCTTACAATAGGAATTATCCCTAAGTTTTGAGTTATGTTCTTAATTTGTGCGCTTTGCGTCATTGTGATGACGATGGACCTGCAACGGAATCGTCAATTGTAGTTTCATTTAAGAAAACATGTACAATAATATTTGAGTTTTGAAATATGTATTGTAACATTAGCTTGACCTTTTTATAATCAAGTTTGTCTAGACCGCATCCTATTTTAGGGATTGCTAGATTCGTTATTTTGTTAGTTACACAAAATGTTTTTAGATTAGTTAGGGTAGCGTATAGATCTCTATACAATGGTTTATTAAAATGTCGTAATTTAGTGATTAAATAAATTACATATCTGTTTTTGTCTCTCAAATGACAAATCGAATGTAACCTTGGACGTTGGCGTTTTAGTGTTTCAATTTGTCCAAATCTTTTCTTAAAATCCAGGGCTATTCCTGCGTTCATGTTTAAATCTGCGCTTACGCAATGTGCTAAGGAGAATGTTTTAGGAGCCCAAAATAAACTCTCAATATTTTCTGTTAAGTTTTCAGTTTTTATTATGCCTCCTTTTGATAAAATATTTATATAATTGCTATAGCTTAATTCGCTATTAGTTTTTGGTAATTTTCGAGGTCTTTTAACATTTGATATATGGATTTTTTCAACGACATTATCATGTTTAGGTTTAATTTTGGCTGTTTTCAGATCTGTATTGATTTCATTAAGGGTTTCTTGTTTATACTTATTTTTAGTCTTAGACTGTTTCTGTCTATTTCTTATAAACACTTCATCCGATAATTCGGGTAATTCTTCACGAGTTTCATTGCGTTTGTTTATAATTTTATTCTTATTTGATAGACTACGTTCATTGATCGTTTGATATAATAATTTTACTTTATCTCTATGATTTATAATATAATTACTTACAAATCTAGTTTCGATGTCTATATTAAAAGGATTATTAATGTCTAAATGTCCTGAAATTATTTCCGACGGTTTAAATTTTGTCGCAGAGTGAATTGAATTATTATAAGCAAGAAGTGCATAACTTACTTTAAATTCAATAGAATCCCTTTTTGATTTCTCTTGATTATTTAGTAATCTAATATGTTCGATTATAGTGGAATGTACTCGTTCTACTATACCATTGGATTCTGGGTGTTGAGAACTAATAAAGTGCAATTTTATGCCATGTAGTTCTAACAACTCTTTAATTACAGTATTTTTAAATTCAAGATGGTTATCAGATATTACTTGTTCTGGTATCCCATGATGTGTGAAATATTTAATTAATTTATTCGCAATTTCTATTGCCTGTTGAGAATCTAGCTTGTATAACTGAGTATATTTTGAGAAAGAATCGATAATTGTGAGGAATTTGGTACCTTCTAAAGAAATCGTGTCCATATGCATGATTTCAAACGGCTTTGTAGCAGTTGGAGTGATATTATATTTTAAATGTAATGGTTTTCTATCATATTTGCTGACTCGGCAAATTTCGCATTGGTTTATGTAGTTCAATATTATACGCCTTTGATCGGGCCAATAACATCTTCTTTTAATTTGTGCCTCCGTTTCGTCATTACCTCTGTGGTTAGATTTACCTTCGTGATGTGATTTAATAACTTCATTAACGTCTTCTTCGGCTTCTACATCTTCGAGCATTTGCGTGCATTTAATTAAATCAGTTGCATAATTTTTAAAGTATTTTTGAATAGTTGCACAGAATTTTTCATACACTTGGTCTTCAAAATAGAGGTGATATTTTATATGTGGGACCAAGAATTCTTTTACGAAAGTTATAACATCAAATTCGAAATCGGATTTTGAAAACTGTACGAATATTCGTTGCTTTTTATTATTGTACAATCTTCTAACTACAGGTGCTGACGGGGCATAATTAACTTCAGAAATAATAATTTGGTTATTACCATAATTAACGGGTTTTTCTGAAATAGGGATATTAATAATAGGGTTTTCTATATTTGAATGTACAGTGGCAAGGTCAGTGCCAAGAATTTCGTCTACATCAAAATCGTTTCGGGGTTCGCCTAATTGTGCGACAATAGATTCGATTTCATCTCCTACATCTATAGGTTCTAATGGTACATTATCATTTACATTAACTTCAATTCGCGATAAGAAGTCTGCGTTTTTGTTCATTACTCCTTTTTTATACACAATTGTATAATCGTACTCGGATAACTTGAGTCGCCATCTTACTAATTTAGAATTTGGCTCTTTAATTGACATAAGCCACTGTAGTGGTTTATGGTCAGAAACTATTTGGAAGGTTCTACCGAACAAATATGGTCGGAAGTATTTAACGGCCCATATGATGGCAAGAAGTTCTTTTTCGATAGTCGAATAATTTGTCTCAGAGTTATTTAATGTTCGGCTCGCATAAGCTATTGGTAAATCTGATCCGATTTTTCCTTGAGATAGAACGGCACCTATTGCAAAATTACTAGCATCGGTAGTTAATACGAATGGTTTTTCGAAGTTTGGGTATTGGAGAAGAGGTTCATTTGTTAACACGTTTTTGCATAATTCGAAACAATTTTGATAATCAGAATCTTTTATATTAATAACTGCATCCTTTTTTAATCGTTTTGTCAAGGGCTTGGTTAACTTGGCAAAATCTTTTATAAATTTCCTATAATAACCTAACAGTCCTAAAAATCCTTTAATTTGTTTAACTGTTTTAGGGATAGTGAAATTTTGAATAGCTTTTATTTTATCAGGATTTGGTTTAACTCCGGCAGGGGTGACAATATGACCTAAATATGCTACTTCTTTACGTAGAAATTCTGATTTATCTAATTGTATTTTTAAATTTGATTCTCTCAGACGATTGAATACCTCTTTTAGCCGGTCTACGTGTTCCTGTAGGCTCGTGCTAAATATGATGATGTCATCCATGTATACCAAACATTTTTCATTTTGAATGCCTCTCAATACGTTATCCATTACCCTCTGAAATGTAGCAGGGGCATTTTTAAGGCCAAATGGCATTCTTAAAAATTCGTAGTGTCCGTTCTCAGTATTAAATGCTGTCTTAGGTATGTCATCTTCTGAAATTTCTTGGTGAAAACTTGGTGAAATCCAGAAGCCAAGTCTAAGGTTGTGAAGTATTGCGAGCGACCTAACTTGTCTGACAAATCATTTATATTCGGCAGGGGATATCGATCTCCTATAGTTTTTTCATTAAGCTTGCGATAATCAATTACAACACGCCATTTGCGTTTGCCCGAGGCGTCCAATTTTTTGGGGACCACCCAAATTGGTGATGACCAGGGACTGTATGAAGGTCTTATTATTTTTTGGTCAAGCATATCCTTGATTTGCCGTTCAACTTCTATTTTATGGATATGTGGATATCGATATGATTTATTATATATCGGCATTTCGTCCGATGTTTTTATAACATGTTTTATTTTGTTTGTGAATGTTAAATTTCCATTTTCCATATGGAAAATGTCTGCGAATTCTTTTATTAGATTATGAATAACATGTTTTTCTTCCTCGTTCATGTGCTCTGAACGGATTTTTGAAATGTCAAACTTAATTTTTTCACAATTAAATGTATTAATATTGGATTCATTTGGTAGCTGCCAGTCGTATTCATCGATTGGGTCTACTACAAATGGTTTCTTTGCCCGTACTCTTATATCCGTTTCCGTGGGATTGAGTATTGTACATAACGCTTTTCCGTTCCTAACGCGCGTTGCACATTCTGGTATTTCTAATTTATTTTCCTTTATATGTGGAATTATCACATCGCCATTTCTTACGTTTTGTATATTTACTTCGATTACTTGCTCGGACCTTCCGGGTACTACTATACAATTCATATCCGGGGTTTCACGAACCGTACCGTATTTAAGCGGTATATTACAATTTGGGGTACTTAGTGTGTTACCCTCAATATTGATAATGGCATTGATGTGACGTAGGTTATCTATACCTAGTAAAACATCAAAATTTGAATGAAAGTTGAAAAGATAAAATTTAATATTATTATCTTGTAATTTAAACAATCTGTTCAAAGGTATGGTTGTGCTGCATTTTCCGTAAGTGGTGCCATGAGCACTAGTCACTTGGAAAGGGTCGACCTTAATATTTTTCTTAAATAAATGATTAGCGATCTTTGGATTTACAAAGGATCGTGAGCTACCCGTATCTACTAGAATTTTTAAGTTATTGTATGGGTCGATAATATGGGGTAGCTGACTTTCGTTGTTTATTAAGCTCATTAAGTCGATCGATCCGTTGACCGATCGTCCATCTCTAAAAAATTGGTTTGTTCTTGCGGCAAGTTATCGTCAATATTAAATAATTCTTCCGCAATGTAGTTTTGGTCAGCCTGGCGATTTTCATATGGTCTCGCTGCCGTATTTCTCGTTGAAACAGACATTGGTGTTGGTCTTGGTTGACCTTGTGGGTAATTTGGTGAATTGCGGTTATTAGGGTTTGGCAATTTATGATTATTAAAATTTGGCTTGTAAGAATTATTATTTCTATTCTGATAAGAGTTAGTGCGATTCCACGTTGTATTATAATTAGGTCGTGGAGCATAAGAGGTTTCGTTATTACGCGGTGTATAACGCGGGCTATTGTTATAGTTATGATAGCGAGGCTGGTTCTTGCCAGCGTCGTATTTATGTTGGCTGATCTTGACCTTCTCAAATTTATTAATTGTTGCTTCTAATTGAAAATCGTTTGTAAGCATATTTAATGCTGTATTTAAATCGTTTGGGTTCTTGACCCTCATTTGCGAACCAATGGGTTCTTTTAAACCACGCAACAATACTCTTAGGGCGTTTGCCCTGAAGAAATTTGACAATACATGTCTTTCATTTACATGTTGAATATGCGTGGTGACGTAAGTTACTTGGAGATTAAGTAAATTCTGTATTTTATTGTAAAAATCAAACGGACTTTCACTTCCACTTTGTTTAAGTAGAACTATTTCATGATTTAAACTAAAGTGATCACGCTTGTCACCATACGTATTCAATAATGCATTTTTCAAATCAGCCCAGTTAGATATTACGCATGAGGATATACTGATGGCCGCATTATCTTTTATTTTTCCTAAAATGGTGGACATCAGATATTCATTCTGAAAGTCCTGCACATTTAGAACATTATAAAATTTATTCACCACCTTTTCTGCAATTTCCAGAAATCTAGGCAGTAATTCGACTTCCCCTCTGAAGTCGGGAATCATGTTTAAGTATTCCGGTTTTAATGCTAACGCCATGTTGTTGGTATATAAATTTATCGGGGAACTTGGTCTAACTGGTGAGTCTAAGTTAAAGTCGGAATCGGGATCGGGATCGGAATTTGAATCTGATCTTGATCTGTAGCTCATTGATTGAATTAAACAGTCACTTAAGTACTTACAGTAATAATATTTGTTTGTTGTCCATTGGATGCGGATCGATGCGGATCGATGTGCCTTCTTTGTGGACGATACGGGCTTCGGGTGATGCTCAGGAGACGGGCGACGTTTCTCGATGGCTGGAGAGCGTACTGCGGGGTCCTGGGCGTGAAGTCCTTGGTTGTTTTCGGTTGATTCGTTGAAACGAAACAGCGGGAACTTTTGATATTCGTTCAAAATTTACCGTTGCCGAAAATCCGCCGCGACTGCGCCAATTACAGGTACCGAATGGTGACTGGACTTTTTAAAAACAATTTATTTAAGCTGCCGAGTACCGGCGTTATATACAGAACGGTTAATAACTATAGACTAATGCGTAATCCTAATATTAGTGGTATGTATAACTTTTAATAATAATGAACAATAGGAAATGTCGAGATAAGACATTTCCGTTAACTCAGCGTCTAGATGTATAATAGAATAATTAAACTTATTAATTAATCACAAAGAGTGTCTTTATTGTTACGTCAGTTAACTTTCATGTAAAGCTTTAAAATAGTGCAAATATTTGCAAATACAATCAATTAAGATGAAAAACGGCAAAAATCGAAGATTTAATGAAATTTCATAGAAAATGTAAATAATCGAAAAACTAACTATACAGCGACACGTAGTATTTATTTTGATAATTTATGGTACAGAAAATATAACGTGAAAGTGATTATTACCAGCGTTTAAGTTGAAAAACACTTTTACGCCCGAAAAACCGCGCTCTTAACTTGTATTGCTTGCGGTAAATGATGTGGTTTTTTGCGGCGCCAACGGGCGCGAGACTTTTTTATCGATGCCTGCAAATTTAAGAGTCATCACTTTATTTCCGATACATTATATTATGTAATTGGGTCAGAATTCTCTTTCAAACAATGATAGTAACCAATTACGCCATAGGTGGAGGAGTAGTAGGGATTATTATTATTATTATTATATTATATATTTTAAGAATCCTCTTTACCCAAAGGCGGTATAGGAAATTGCATGTAAACGACAGCCAAGATAATTTATGAACGGGTCAACATAATTACAATCGGAGACCTGATTTAGAAAGTTTAGACATTTATCTACAATTGTGCCGAGTAGTTTTTAAGAAACAATGTATTTATTTAATTAAGACAGGGTACATATAATGAAAATTCCACCAGGGACTTGGAACTAATGTTGTTGCGAACCACCTTCTTTTCTTTGTTACAATATAATAAATTATAATGGAGTATTCTTGTCTGCACATAAATCCGATTAGGTCATCAGAAATAAGTCACCTTTGATTTATTTCTTAAAACTATTTTGTCTAATTGTAGATAAATGTCTAAACTTTCTACAGGGTGAGTCGAGAGGAACGGACCAAACTCCAGGAGTGTATTGTACACGTGAAAATAATTTTAAAAAAATCATATGTTGTTATCCGATCTTCGATTGTTTTCAAGTTATAAATTCAAATCTTGAATATGCAAATGCGGTGTTTGTCTATGGTTTTTGTAATGGGAGTGCTACAGCTGCTGTTGAAAGATATCGTCAACGGTTTCCACATCAAATTTATATAAAGAACTTTGATCATATAAAATGTATAGTTTTCACTTTTGTTTATTATGTAATGTATTGTATTGTATAATTATGTATTGTTATAAATAAATACTTTAGACATGTAACTTCTTCTTTAATTACCCCATTTTAATCAATTACAGGAAAACCGATATCTTTATAGGTGAAGCCTTCATTACAAAATATCGTCTAGTGTTAAAACGCATAGAGTCAACAGATGACAGCAGATTGCATGATGATGGCTTAATTCAAATCTAGCGCGTAATTCAGCATGACAAGATGGTCAGGGACCGAGGCTGTCCCCTTGCAGGCTCTACTCAACCACGGTCCTGTCTGGCGTTGGTCGTCTCCCGACCTAGGGAGAGTGGAGGGGATTCACCTTTTTCTCGCTTGGTATCTGGTCAGGTGCCCGCTGTAATTTCTTCGTATCAACAGTACGCTTGTCTCCCATGGCTCGTCAATACACTCTGATTATTTCAATATCAAATGAAGAATAGTGTTAATATATCTACGATTAATTCGCTCACATGTAGGTTGCCCAACGTACACAACCAACTCAGTATAATTCAAATTGGTGCGCTGCCAAAACTACACATAGGCAACCCAACATACACGTGAACAAGTCCTATTGGCCTATGCGCAACCCATTGTACAAATACGGCTCTTCCATATCGATGACTTGAAAAAACAAAATGGCGGAAAGAAGCGAGAAATCGGCCAATGTATTTCTTATGGGGAAATTGGCCCCGTATGGGTGTTGCTGCACTACTCTGGACGACATTATTGTATTCTCAAGCAAAGAAACAGGAGAACACATAAATCGATTAAAAGAAGTGTTTAAACGACTCAGAGAAAACAGATTACAATTAAAACCAACAAAGTGTAAATTCCTACAAAAAGAAGTCAAATATCTAGGACACATAATATCACAGGAAGGATGTCAAACGGACCCTGATAAAACCAAAATAATAAGAAATTTTCCCGTACCAAAAACAGTAAAAGATATAAGAGCATTTTTAGGATTGGCAGGATTTTATATAGAATTAGAATTGAATAGAATTCTTTATTGCGTGCTATTATACAAAGTATTTACACAGGTCAAGATACATATAATATACATAAAAACTATAAATAATTTTCAATGGATACATTATTTTGTGGAAATGTAATTACAGTAAATCCGCTTGGGTAATCTTATAGATTAAATATTCATTTATAGTGTAGAAACATTTATCTATCAAAAACTTTTTTATTTTCCTTTTAAAAAGTGGGGTGGCGAGATTCCGTACGTCTAAAGGGATATTATTATAAAACTTGTATGCCCAATAGTTTGTTCCATTCATTGATTTGCTTAACCTAAAATTACGAATATCCACATCATGTTTATTTCTCGTACAATATGAATGAATATCGCAATGTTTATTTATTTTTAATATTCTTGAATGGGCATACATTATACAGTAAAATATGTACATGGATGGTAACGTTTGTATTTTTAGTTTAATATAAGACTCCCTACAATCTTCTCTGTATTTACAGTTATCTAATATTCTGATTGCTCGCCTCTGTAGAGCAAAAATTCTCTTTGATCCATATGAGTGTCCCCATAGGATTAAACCATATGTTATTTTGCTATGGCATAAAGCAAAGTACGCTGTTCTCAGAATCGAGCTAGAAATTTCATTGGAGAGCATTCGCAATATAAATACGTTTGAGCTAATTTGTTTAGCTAAGAAATTGATATGTATGTCCCAGGTTAATTTGGTATTTATGTGTAATCCCAAGAATTTTATTGATCTGGTAACCATGTCATCTCTCTTTTTTAAGGAGAAGGCAAGTTGTTTTGTTTTTTCTGGGTTTAATGACAGTTTATTTAATTTGAACCACGTTTTCGCTTTTATCTCAGTTTCTTCGGTTTTTCTTACTGCCTCCTCTAATGCACTATCATTACATGAGAATGAGGTATCGTCTGCAAAGATTATCTCTAAATTGCTTTTTATAGTAGACGGTAAGTCGTTTATATATATAATAAACAACAGTGGTCCCAATATTGACCCCTGTGGGACACCAGTTTTTGTATTTAGGATTGATGACCTTTTCCCCATATATTCCACGATTTGTGATCTATTTTCAAAATATGATAAAATTTATCCCAAGGTTTTCACATGTAGCAAAACCATTAACGCAACTAATTAAGAAGAATAAAAAAGTATTGCGACTGGAATTCACAGGCTCAAAAAGCATTTGAACAATTAAAACAATTGTTAATATCTCCACCAATCTTAAAATATCCAGATCAGGGTAATCAATTCATATTAGGATAAGTTAGGCAAGCAGGATATTAAATAAACCAGAACAGAATTACTCAACAATAGAAAAAGAGGCGTTAGCTATAATTTGGTCAATTAAGCATTCCACCACCTAACAGGGGTGGACTTCAAGATTTACACAGACCATCGGAGCTTGAGATACTTATTTGCACTTAAAGACCAAAGTAGCTGTTTGTCCCGCTGGGCGCTGAGTTTAATGGAATACTGCTTTTCAATTGAATACCGCCCTGGTAAGCCGGATGGAAATGTTGACGCATTAACAAGATTAAGGGACGAGCCTAATGTGTATGACACACCAACGGAATTTGAAAACACATTACCGATGAGACAGATAACGTACACTAATAATTAAATGGCACTAATATTTACTTCTATATACAATACAGGTGACTTAATTCGAGCTCAGCGTAACGACGTGAACACACAACAGATTCTAGGCAAGGCTGAAAATAGTAATTACTATTATTTCAACAATGATGGATTGCTATTCAAAAGAAAAACTAATAATCAAAGAATTGATCAATTAGTGTTACCACATATCTTCACCAAACAAGTAATGAATTTGTTTCATGACTCACCGTTTTCGTGTCACCCTGGAGAAAAACTATTGATAAATAATATTAAACAAAAATTTTACTGGAAAAATATGACCAACGAAATTAAGGAATATTGTAAAAAAATCCATTCTTGCGGAATTATAAAAAATAATTACATAGCACCTGCAGAATTACAAGAAATGAACGTGCAATCTGGAGCTTGGGGTAGAATTTCACTAGATCTGGTCGGACCATTAAATAAAACAAGAAACGGTAACAAATATATCCTCACATGTATGGATTTCCTTACAAGATATCCGGAACTAATCGCAATTCCGGATATAAAAAGTGAAACTGTAGCGAAAGTCATTTGTCGCCACGGAATACCTAAACAAATTTTTACTGATAGCGGCAGTCAATTTATTTCCAAATTATTCAAAGAAATTTGTAATTTACTAAACATTGAAAAAAATGAAACTAGTGCATGGCACCCACAATCAAATGGATTTATCGAAAGAATGCACGGAACAATGAAATCTATGATCTCACATTATGTGAACACCCAAGAAAATTCATGGGATGAAATACTACCATTCATGGCGTTAGCAATTAGGAATAACAAAAATTCGTCAACACAGGAATCACCATTTTTTCTTATGCACATGAGAGACATGAATCTACCAAGTAATACTTTAGCATACCGGTCAAGAAGAAAATATGATTTAGATGAAAATTATGCAACAGAAATGATAACACGAATGGGAGACGCATATAGAAAAGTGAAGGAAAATTTAAAACAGGCGGCAGAAAACAGAAATAGAAAATTTAATCAATAAGCAAAAACTCGCACTTATATTCCCGGAGATTTAGTATATTTAAGAAATGAGGCACCAAGAAATGCCAATTTAGCAATAAAATTCCAACCAAAATAGACAGGACCCTGGGAAATAATTCAAATAAATGGTCTAGTAAATTATGAAGTTAAAGAATTAAACGGTAGAAAAAGTCGTTTAATTCATATAAATAGATTAAAACCATGCTACGAGATAAAAGAACATATAGGAGTCCAAGAAGAAATACAACACCCTAAACTAGAAAAACCCCGAGAAGAATTCCCGGACACATTCATAATTGATGATGATGATGATGGTTATTTAAATTAATTCAAAGAAAAAAAACTAAAGAACAAATATTTAATGAAAGAAATCAATTATTAAGGGAACGGGCTGCCGAGACAACACAGACCGAAATACCACAAAGACGAAATGAAGATCAAGAAATTATTAACAGCCCCGAAGGAATTTCAGAAAGTAGGAGTAATTCAAGTTATATAAGTAATCAAAACGAAAGTTTATTGGAAGAAAGTGAAAAACAAGTAGAAATAAAAGATTATGTAGAAAATGTAGAAAACCAGGAAACCAACAGTAATACTATTGAGATGGAAAACCAAAATCCTAACAAAAAAACTAACGAAGTAGATAAAAACTTATGCTATCAAGATGAAGAAAATTTTGACACATGTCACAAACCACACGATCCCTCTGAGGTAAATGAAAAAGGTGAAAGAGTCAAGGTAATTGTAGACAAAAATACAGTATATGATTGTAATGTACCCAGCCACCATTTGAATTACGAGGAACAAAAAAAGAGCAAAATACAATCTAATATTCAAACTCCCACATCATCTAAAAATCAAACCCCGAATAATATTCCTCAACATACTTATTCCACCCGTTTTAAAGATAAACCAAAAGGTCCCTTTTCATGGTTAAGAATTTTTTTTAAATATAACCAACAGCCCATAAGTAGAGTAGCTAGGACAGTTCTGCCGCAATTTCCCATGTAAATTCTTCTTCTTCTTCTTCTCAGTCCAGCTACCCTAAGAAGGGTTTGGTGGCATTATGTTGTGGCCCTTTGCACGGTATGCCTCCATGTCTCCCGATCCTGTGCCATTGACGTGGCCCCATGTAGACCTTGTCCAACAAGCGGCTGCATTTGGTCAATCCATCGTGATGGTGACCTTCCTCTTGATCTTTTTCCGTTAACCTTTCCCTGCACCATGAGCTTCTCCATTCCGTCAGTTCGTCTTGATATGTGGCCGAAGTATTGTAGGTATTTTTGGTTCAAATGCCAACCATTTTAACCAAATGGTTTTTGGTTAAATTCTTATGGAGCTTCAATTTCACATTTCAGCCATTTTGTTTTTTCGGTCGTCCAGTTCGAGGACCGATATTTGTACAACGGCTTGCCTATGGGTCTATGTTGTGTTGCACGAGGGATATGACGACAGCGCGTGAGTTTTATTTATTTATTATAATTTTTAATAATTTAATTTTTATTATTATTAATTTAATAATGATTATTTATTAATAATTATTATTATTGTTATTATTATTAACCAAGACATTTTTGCCTGAATAAAAATCACATGCCTGCCCAGAATCGAACCCCGGCCTCCCACGTGAACCGCGGCAACTGTACCAAATACACCAACCTTCCAGTTATTAAAACCGCCCTCAAATAATCGTTTAATACTGAAGAATTAAAATTACGTTAACGACCGCCAACAAAGAGGCGAAAAAAAAAATGAAAGGAGAATAGGACAAATGAATAGGAAAAGTACAGAATAAAATCAATAATCAAAACCCAATTCCAAATAATAAAGGAAGAAGAAATACCAATCAGACCGATTACTACATAAATTAACTCACCAACACATAAAATAGCTAAAATCATAAACAGCCACATTATAAGCCACATAAGCAATGAAAATTATCAACATATTACTCTCTAGCTTCTTTTGACATAATATATGTATATACAAATATAACAATAACAGAATCACCTACTTGCCAACTGAATTAAAAAAATTATACACAAAAACAACAATACCCACACATATTCAACTAAATTAAATTAACTTTAGAATAAAACTTTTTTTGTGTATTCAACAACAACTTCTATAAAATGAACGCCTATGGGCTCATCACTACGTGGAACATCTCCCAATTACATTATCTACTGTTATGGATAAAATAATAAGAAAATGGGGGGGGGGGGGGGGGGAAGGAGGTGTCAATAGAAACAAATAAAATCATATATCGGCTCACTCTGACATATTGATGTGAGACACGGATATTCAACCAAAGATAAAAAAAAGTGAAGCCCAGGAGATCGCGGCAAGGTGAAAGGGATAACAAGAAGAGGCATGATTAGAAACGAAAATATAAGAACGGAATTGAGCACAGAACAGCCTCGACAGTCGTCAGCATCAGGGCGTACGCCACTCCAAGCGAGAGAAAAGAATTTTAAACACCCAACAACAACGTCTCTCTTACCAACATAAATATACAAACATTCTTACCAACATAAAAATGAAGGCGTGCCAATGTGCCGATAACAAGTAAATACCGATAGATTAAACATCGTCTAATTTCTATTGATAAGTTTGTAAGCGGTTACAATATACTCTGCAATTTATAGAAGTAGTTAATTATTTATTGAACTCTGGTATTGTTATCACATGTTAAATATCTCTTATTATAAATTAAGCACAACACAATCAAATCAACCCTTTTTAAAACAAACAAAAAAAATATATAAGAGCGAAAAATTCGATAACAGATTCCACAAACGCAGCACCTGATCAAAACACAAATGAGTATTGAGTAACCATAAACACACGACGGTATGTTCCGACTTTTGATTGACATTTGCCGTAACATAACCTCAAAATCGTTTTACATTAGTTTTCAACCAAATGATTTTCAGTGTTGCCATGTGTAAATTACAGTGTTGGCGATTTGTTATTTTATTAATCAACCGAGTATAAATTAAATTGATTACGCCTGTTCATATCTAATAAATTATACTATCGTAACATAACTTTATTTTAAATTAATTAACCCTGAGCCGTGCATCAAGTGTGAGTGCGATGGACACCCAGCCAATGTCAGCATCAAACGAGGATAGCGCACCTATAAACAGCAAGGAACCTAAAAAAAAAAACGACCCAGACGCCGACCGCGGAAAAACATCGAAACGAGTAAGAAATTAAAAACCACAACAAATCTAACAGACACAGGCATCTGAAATACCCACATACAAAACCGCACTCACGCACGCACACACACACAGCCCTCTAAAGCACACACACAAGCGCACACAGAACACAGGCGAGATCGCAGCCACCAAATGAATTCAACTCCTACAAACACAACTATGAAATAAGAACGAATACCACCATCACACGCATACAGCTTGCACGCTTATGGGAAACACACATGCCCAACAACAAGGACATTATCATACAACTGATAAACAACAACCCCACTCTTAAAACAAACAAAAGAGAATCCAAAAATAAACTCCAGGAACTGATGGACAAGCATCTCATCAAAACATCCCGAACCCAACAACAACTAACAACCACACCGAACACACAACTCACATACACCGAATCATACACCATAATCCTCTGGAGTTGAAAAGGAAATCCCAGACGAAGATATTGGCAAATAACTCAGTAACAATAAATACCCTTATAGATACTGCAAACGCATCATAGCAAGAGCAACAGACATACCAACATCGATGATAAGAATTATAACTGGAGACATCGACCCATTCGAAAGAATGACATATGACGGAGGACCGTATTACCTAAATAGGTTCTACAGGTTCATACCAAGCTCCCCACTCAAACTAATACCACAAGCATGCAGCAAGTGCTCCGCTTACGATCACACAACCGAGGAATGCAGGAAAGGAAAAACATGCACCAAGTGTCAAGGGGTACATGACGCAACTAAATGCGGTTCGCCACAGCCACCGAAATATGATGCCTGCAACGCCGAGGCCCACGCAGGGTGGTCACCCAGATGCCCAAAGAGACCGACAACACTCATAGAAGGCAACCCCAGCATAAGGATAAAAAAAAACATAAATAAAAAATCTACAGATATACCAAACTCAACCACTCATAACAATAGAATCCCTAACCCACTGACTATACCCGACTATATCATTATCACATACACACACACACACACACACATGACATAAACAACACACAGAACACTAACAGAGAAGAGATTCTCAAAAAGCTCCGCAAACGCATAATAATTGACTATGTCATTGACACACAGGCTGTACTTTCCGGTAACAGAATGTATATAATCATGTTCGACAAACAAGCATCAGATAGCATACCACCGACAGAACCCTCAAATCATACCACACAAGCCACCATGCATGTACAGAACGATCGACCGACCAACATATACGCAAACATCAACTGCCACAGTAACAAACGGACGCCAATAAATAATTATATAGAGAATAACAACATTCAAGGTTGCCTTTTCGTAGAAACAAAGACCAAAACCGACACAAACGTGACATTCTAGAACTGGGAAATCATACAAAAACAAAAACACATCAACATCAACGCACGAGGAGGATCCCTGGGATAGGTATCCTCCACACCGCACGTAGAGCCAACCCGCCAGTACTGAACAACCCACAAAATGATTGCCTCTACTTTACGATCCCATTTGACAATGTCAAACTTCACATCTTTCTGATATACATTTCAACCACACTCACCAATCGAATAGAACAGCGCCATAAAAGCACCCCATGAATAGATATTCGATTATCATTGGTGACTTTAACCTACACCCCTAGAAGAGACGTCAACTACAAACGTTCATAAATAACTCTGACTTCAGAAGACAATGCACACACAACCAACACTCATCATGCCCAACAATAATGACACAACCCCAGATATACTACATACATACTGACAATCTAACAAATAATATAAGAGACATCGAAGTAACACCTGACCTTTGCTCAGATCACTTGGCTGTTAAATTTACATTTCAACTAGACCGACCACGAACTGCCGAAACAATCAAGACAAAATTCATTCTCAAACTCACAAATACAAAAGCAGTAAATACATTCATGCTGACATACCTGAACGAAATCGAAAGAGAAGACATAGAACTACATCACCTAACGGAATTTTAGACAAAACTCACTAGCTCTATAATAAAACATAGCCCCTAAACAAAACGAAACATTTTACAAACACAAAGTACCTAAGTACATACTTACACTAATCAAGTACAAGTGACAAACGTGCTGAAAATACACTCTGACAGGAGGCAGAAACACAAAAACAATAATGAATAGACTAAACAAAACCATACAGACAATGACACGGCAATAAAAGTCACATAAATGGCTCGAAGTATACAAAGAAATTGAGAGACACCGAGGAACAACCTATTGGACTAACATTAAACGACAGACAAAATACAAAAAAGACATCACGTACACCTACACTCCTACAAGATATTAAAAAGACATACGACAGACGAACATACGGCATACGCCTTCGTAAACCACTCCACATCTCTTTCACCCATCGGCGACCCTACATATAACAACGATAACTCCACAAACGTGAACGACTGGTACGACAGACATTTTAACCAAAACACAGACAATAAGGAACCGCCAAACATAACAGAAGACGAATACTATGACATACAAGATACAGGTAAAACACCGCCCCGGACAAGATCTTACCGCAAAACAACTTCTTCGAAGCCTATCATACGAAATACATAAACACATAATATCTATTATTTCATGATAAAATAGCGTAATATTTAAACAGACTTAAATCATACTAGTTGCTGATTAAAATATTCTTAAAATGTAGTAACGTGTGAGACGCTGTGTTACACATGTGAGACGCTGTGAGACAGCTATAAGACACCTCTGAGACAGCTGTAAGACACCTCAGAGACAGCTGTGAGACACCTGTGAGATACCCGTGAGACACCTATTGGTGGTGGTGGTGCTGTTGCCGGTGTGGAGGTGGTGGTGGTGCTGTTGCTGGTGTGGAGGTGGTGGTGGTGCTGTTGCTGGTGCGGAGGTGGTGCTGGTGATGGTGCTGGTGTGGAGGTGTTTTTATTTATTGTCTTGTACTTTTGACATATTGTATGTATATTTAAATACTATTGTACATATTTTTAACGATTTTTCTTTATTTAATATGTTGTCCTCTCTATGCACTATGGAGGGGGTGAATAAAATAAAGTTTTTTACATTGTATTATTATTTTTTATTACCATATAAAATATTCATTACATAGTTGTACAGTACTTTAACATTTCTATATTACAAGTTACATTCTGATAGTATAACGGATATTACCATATAAAATATCCATTACATACTCGTGACGGAGGGGCAGAGGGGCTGGTGGTGTTGCTGATAGCGGAGGGGCTTCGGGAGGGGCGTAGGGGCTGGTATATGTTGGTGGGGGCGGCGGGCGGTGGGTCCACATACTAGCGCCCTAATTGTAAGCTTACACCTACGCCCCTCCCGAAGCCCCTCCGCCATCAGCAACACCACCAGCCCCTCTGCCCCTCCGTCACGAGTACGTAATGGATATTTTATATGGTAATATCCGTTATACTATCAGAATGTAGCTTGTAATATAGAAATGTTAAAGTACTGTACAACTATGTAATGAATATTTTATATGGTAATAAAAACTAATAATACAATGTAAAAAACTTTATTTTATTCACCCCCTCCATAGTGCATAGAGACGACAACATATTAAATAAAGAAAAATCGTTAAAAATATGTACAATAGTATTTAAATATACATACAATATGTCAAAAGTACAAGATAATAAATAAAAACACCTCCACACCAGCACCACCATCACCACCATCGTCAGCACCAGCACCATCACCAGCACCACCTCCGCACCAGCAACAGAACCACCACTACCTCCACACCAGCAACAGCACCACCACCACCTCCACACCGGCAACAGCACCACCACCACCAATAGGTGTCTCACGGGTATCTCACAGGTGTCTCACAGCTGTCTCTGAGGTGTCTTACAGCTGTCTCAGAGGTGTCTTATAGCTGTCTCACAGCGTCTCACATGTGTAACACAGCGTCTCACACGTTACTACATTTTAAGAATATTTTAATCAGCAACTAGTATGATTTAAGTCTGTTTAAATATTACGCTATTTTATCATGAAATAATAGATATTATGTGTTTATGTATTTCGTATGATAGGCTTCGAAGAAGTTGTTTTGCGGTAAGATCTTGTTCGGGGCGGTGTTTTACCTGTATCTAGTATGTCATAGTATTCGTCTTCTGTTATGTTTGGCGGTTCCTTATTGTCTGTGTTTTGGTTAAAATGTCTGTCGTACCAGTCGTTCACGTTTGTGGAGTTATCGTTGTTATATGTAGGGTCGCCGATGGGGGTGAAAGAGATGTGGAGTGGTTTGCGAAGGCGTATGCCGTATGTTCGTCTGTCGTATGTTTTTTTTTAATATCTTGTTGGAGTGTAGCTGTACGTGACGTCTTTTTGTATTTTGTCTGTCGTTTAATTTTAGTCCAATAGGTTGTTCCTCGGTCTCTCTCAATTTCTTTGCATACTTCGAACCATGTATGAGCCTTTTATTGCCATGTCATTGTCTGTATGGTTTTGTTTAGTCTATTCATTATTGTTTTTGTGTTTCTGCCCCCCTGTCAGAGTGTATTTTCAGCACGTTTGTCACTCGTACTTGATTAGTGTAAGTATGTACTTAGGTATTTTGTGTTTGTAAAATGTTTCGTTTTGTTTAGGGGCTCTGTTTTATTATAGAGCTAGTGAGTTTTGTCTAAAATTCCGTTAGGTGATGTAGTTCTATGTCTTTTCTTTCGATTTCGTTCAGGTATGTCAGCATGAATGTATTTACTGCTTTTGTATTTGTGAGTTTGAGAATGAATTTTGTCTTGATTGTTTCGGCAGTTCGTGGTCGGTCTAGTTGAAATGTAAATTTAATAGCCAAGTTATCTGAGCAACGGTCTGGTGTTACTTCGATGTATGTTATATTATTTGTTAGATTGTCAGTATGCATGTAGTATACCTGGGGTTGTGTCATTATTGTTGGGCATGATGAGTGTTGGTTGTGTGTGTATTGTCTTCTGAAGTCAGAGTTATTTATGAACGTTTGTAGTTGACGTCTCTTCTAGGGGTTTAGATTAAAGTCACCAATGATAATCGAATATCTATTCATGGGGTGCTTTTATGGCGATGTTCTGTTCGATCGGTGAGTGTGATTGAATGTATATCAGAAAGATGTGAAGTTTGTCATTGTCAAATGGGATCGTAAAGTAGAGGCAATCATTTTGTGGGTTGTTCGGTACTGGCGGGTTGGCTCTACGTGCGGTGTGGAGGATACCTATCCCAGGGATCCTCCTCGTGCGTTGATGTTGATGTGTCCTTGTTTTTGTATGATTTCCCAGTTCTTGAATGTCACGTTTGTGTCGGTTTTCGTCTTTGTTTCTACGAAAAGGCAACCTTGAATGTTGTTATTCTCTATATAATTATTTATTGGCGTCCGTTTGTTACTGTGGCAGTTGATGTTTGCGTATATGTTGGTCGGTCGATCGTTATGTACATGCACGGTGGCTTGTGTGGTATGATTTGAGGGTTCTGTCGGTGGTATGCTATCTGATGCTTGTTTTTCGAACATGATTATATACATTCTGTTACCGGAAAGTACAGCCTGTGTGTCAATGACATAGTCAATTATAAAGCGTTTGCGGAACTTTTTGAGAATCTCTTCTCTGTTAGTGTTCTGTGTGTTGTTTATGTCATGTGTGTGTGTGTGTGTATGTGATAATGATATGGTCGGGTATAGTCAGTGGGTTAGGGATTCCATTGTTATGAGTGGTTGAGTTATGTATATCTGTAGATTTTTTATTTATGTTTTTTTTATCCTTATGCTGGGGTTGCCTTCTATGAGTGTTGTCGGTCTCTTTGGGCATCTGGGTGACCACCCTGCGTGAGCCTCGGCGTTGCAGGCATCATATTTCGGTGGCTGTGGCGAACCGCATTTAGTTGCGTCATGTACCCCTTGACACTTGGTGCATGTTTTTCCTTTCCTGCATTCCTCGGTTGTGTGGTCGTATGCGGAGCACTTGCTGCATGCTTGTGGTATTGGTTTGAGTGGGGAGCTTGGTATGAATCTGTAGAACCTATTTAGGTAATACAGTCCTCCGTGATATGTCATTCTTTCGAATGGGTCGATGTCTCCAGTTATAATTCTTATCAACGATGTTGGTATGTCTGTTGCTCTTGCTATGATGCGTTTGCAGTATCTATAAGGGTATTTATTGTTACTGAGTTATTTGCCAATATCTTCGTCTGGGATTTCCTTTTCAACTCCAGAGGATTATGGTGAATGATTCGGTGTATGTGAGTTGTGTGTTCGGTGTGGTTGTTAGTTGTTGTTGGGTTCGGGATGTTTTGATGAGATGTTTGTCCATCAGTTCCTGGAGTTTATTTTTGGATTCTCTTTTGTTTGTTTTAAGAGTGGGGTTGTTGTTTATCAGTTGTATGATAATGTCCTTGTTGTTGGGCATGTGTGTTTCCCATAAGCGTGCAAGTTGTATGCGTGTGATGGTGGCATTCGTTCTTATTTCATAGTTGTGTTTGTAGGAGTTGAATTCATTTGGTGGCTGCGATCTCGCCTGTGTTCTGTGTGCGCTTGTGTGTGTGCTTTAGAGGGCTGTGTGTGTGTGCGTGCGTGAGTGCGGTTTTGTATGTGGGTATTTCAGATGCCTGTGTCTCTGTTAGATTTGTTGTGGTTTTTAATTTCGTACTCGTTTCGATGTTTTTCCGCGTTCGGCGTCTGGGGCGTTTTTTTTTAGGTTCCTTGCTGTTTATAGGTGCGCTGTCCTCGTTTGATGCTGACATTGGCTGGGTGTCCATCGCACTCACATTTGATGCACGGCTCAGGGTTAATTAATTTAAAATAAAGTTATGTTACGATAGTATAATTTATTAGATATGAACAGGCGTAATCAATTTAATTTATACTCGGCTGATTAATAAAATAACAAATCGCCAACACTCTAATTTACACATGGCAACACTGAAAATCATTTGGATGAAAACTAATGTAAAACGATTTTGAGGTTATGTTACGGCAAATGTCAATCAAAAGTCGGAACATACCGTCGTGTGTTTATGGTTACTCAATACTCATTTGTGTTTTGATCAGGTGCTGCGTTTGTGGAATCTTTTATCGAATTTTTCGCTCTTATATATTTTTTTTGTTTGGTTTAAAAAGGGTTGATTTGATTGTGTTGTGCTTAATTTAAAATAAGAGATATTTAACATGTGATAACAATACCAGAGTTCAATAAATAATTAACTACTTCTATAATTTGCAGAGTATGTTGTAACCGCTTACAAACTTATCAATAGAAATTAGACGATGTTTAATCTATCGGTATTTATTTGTTATCAGCACGTTAGCACGCCTCCATTTTTATGTTGGTACGATTGTTTGTATATTTATGTTGGTAAGAGGGACGTTGTTGTTGGGTGTTTAAAATTCATTTCTCTCGCTTGGAGTGGCGTACGCCCTGATGCTGACGACTGTCGAGGCTGTTCTGTGCTCAATTCCGTTCTTATATTTTCGTTTCTAATCATGCCTCTTCTTGTTATCCCTTTCACCTTGCCGCGATCTCCTGGGCTTCACTTTTTTTATCTTTGGTTGAATATCCGTGTCTCACATCAATATGTCAGAGTGAGCCGATATATGATTTTATTTGTTTCTATTGACACCTCCCACCTCCTCGCCCCCCCCCCCCTCCCAGTGTATTGCGTAATGTAGGATGCCTGCCTTCTCCTTTCTGTGGTTTATGTTTATTTCCTATCTTCCTTATTCTTCAAAAGTTGGTCCTAAATAATGAAAGTATTAAATCTGTTCTATATTTGCTCTTTCTATGTATATATTTATCATTTCTTCTTCATTTGATATGCCCACAATTTTTGTTTTTGCTTGTTCATTTTTATGCCTGCTTCATGCATCATTTCATTCCATATTTTTAAATTCTCAAGTAAATATTTTTCACTCTTTTCTACTTATCACAAATACTAGTGGTTTTGTTTTTCTCTCTGATTTTCTTATTATTTTATCCATAACAGTAGATAATGTAATTGGGAGATGTTCCACGTAGTGATGAGCCTATAGGCGTTCATTTTATAGAAGTTGTTGTTGAATACACAAAAAAAGTTTTATTCTAAAGTTAATTTAATTAGGTTGAATATGTGTGGGTATTGTTGTTTTTGTGTATAATTTTTTTAATTCAGTTGGCAAGTAGGTGATTCTGTTATTGTTATATTTGTATATACATGTATTATGTCAAAAGAAGCTAGAGAGTAATATGTTGATAATTTTCATTGCTTATGTGGCTTATAAGTCCTGTTCTGTTTTTAATTGTGTGTTTAGGTTTTGTATTGAATGATGCTATTAATGATGCTGTTTATGATTTTAGCTATGTTATGTGTTGGTGAGTTAATTTATGTAGTAATAGGTCTGATTGGTATTTCTTCTTCCTTTATTATTTGGAATTGGGTTTTGATTATTGATTTTATTCTGTACTTTTCCTATTCATTTGTCCTATTCTCCTTTCATTTTTTTTTCGCCTCTTTGTTGGCGGTCGTTAACGTAATTTTAATTCTTCAGTATTAAACGATTATTTGAGCGCGGTTTTAATAACTGGAAGGTTGGTGTATTTGGTACAGTTGCCGCGGTTCACGTGGGAGGCCGGGGTTCGATTCTGGGCAGGCATGTGATTTTTATTCAGGCAAAAATGTCTTGGTTAATAATAATAACAATAATAATAATTATTAATAAATAATCATTATTAAATTAATAATAATAAAAATTAAATTATTAAAAATTATAATAAATAAATATAACTCACGCGCTGTCGTCATATCCCTCGTGCAACACAACATAGACCCATAGGCAACCCGTTGTACAAATATCGGTCCTCGAACTGGACGACCGAAAAAACAAAATGGCTGAAATGTGAAATTGAAGCTCCATAAGAATTTACATGGGAAATTGCGGCAGAACTGTCCTAGCTACTCTACTCCCATACTAACGTAACATTTCAAATAAAATAATAATAATATACTAAACCACTACAAGTTTTTTTCGGCGATTGAGGATAAAATTTAAAAAATCCTATATAAATTAAATTTCCGAACTATTTAAATTATTAAACTCAAAATTAATCAAAATAAATTTAAAGCCTTTTTCTTCCGGGCTTAAAATACGGAAAATATAAAATAACTGTCTGGCATATATATTAACAGCATGCGCATATTTTTGTACATATTATAGGGTAATGATTATAGAAAACATGCGTAAATGTATATATGTATTGTATGTTGTATGATATTAATATGGGAATATTATTTTTCGTTATAAATAGATGTAATTAAAACTGTAAAATGATTTAGTTTGTAAGAAATATTAATGTAAAGGAATTCAGTGACTTATGTAATTAAACAATGAAAAATGTGCACTAATTAGAAAGTGAAGCGAAACTACAGTGTTTCGAAAATTAAATGCAAAAACCAAACAATTAATACAGACATTTTGAAAAGGCACAAAGTTATTTTTTTCATTCATAACAATGGATATGTCACCCAATCGACGATATTCCTTAGCATGGAACCCCTTACATTGATAACGACCAAGATCCCTTAAATAGTCGAAATACATTGCTAATCCTCCCAGTATTTCATCATAGTACAAGAGACGATGAACCCATCAACAAGCCGAACCGCAGCAATACAAACCCTCCAGGAAGTCATGGACCGCCTGGTGGAGGATGTCCTGCCGGAGGATCTGGACTGGGACCTGCCTCCTACAGCCTTCCAGCTGGAGAGGAACCGCAGACTGCTAGCCGAGAGGGAAGCCAGCGACCAAACCTTTTACAGGGAGTTTGGTAATAAAAGAACTCAAGGAAGAAACTATGCTAGTAATGCGTCACGGCCGGCTTCGCTTGGTGACACGCACTTAATGCGCTCCAAACGCGTCTGTTCCCTTAAAAAGGGTCTAAGAGAGGTAAGTTGGCCTTGAATTTATAAACAAAACTGCGTCACCCGCCGGATCGCATACGTCCGAACCAAAATATTATGATTTACCATTTTAATAAATTGGGTGGTATAACATTTGACACTCTTTTGTTCTTCGGAAACATTATATAAAGGCGAGTCAATGTTCACTTGCTCTCATTCGGCGCTCATTCTTATTATTATTCTGATTATTATTTCCTTACTCCGCGCTTACTCCGCGCTCATTAATCTCATTATGTTGCTCAATTTACTGGCGGTCATTATTGTATGTTAAATCTTAAATTAATATAAGTGTTAAACGTTTTTATTAGTCTCGTCATTTTCCCGCTTAACTCGTTTTCAGCAGTGCCTTCGAGATGAATTGTGGAACGGGACATCAGGGTTTAAATGGTAAGTGAGATTTAAAGATTAGTTCATAAATGTATCAGTACGCAACTGTAGGCTACGTCGAACCCCACATATTGCTGACCATATGAACAAACACATGTCATTACCGCTCGGCCAGTGTTTGCTCATTAGGAAGGTAACTTTTGCTTGTGATAAGTAATCCCGCGGCTAACCTACATGGCCTGCGGGCATCACAAAGGCAAGAAATAATATATTATAATTACTTTATAATTAATAATATTATAATATTTTATTTTTATAATATAATAATATTAATTAATATTATAATTTTTGATAATATTATATTTTATAATATTAATTATATTAATATTATAATATTATTATATTTTTTCTTCTTTCAATATCGAGATAGCATATTCTGTTCTTCACAACCATTTGAAATTTTTCCTAGTCAGATATTTAATATTATGCAAATACTTATTACGTTCTTTTGTGTGTTTTGTTTCATTATTATATATTTTATTAGATAAGAACTACATTTTTGTTAAATTTTAAATATTTGTAATGTTTTATATTTTTGGTATTTTTTACTTTTTTGTTTTAAACATATAAAGCATTGACGTTTTTTCTTAAGATAAATTTTTGGGTTTTTTTTTGTAGTTTTTTTGGGGGGGGGGGACTTAAAATATATTTGCGCCTAGGGCTTCCAAAGAGGTAAGTAAGGTTACCAACCCACATATCTTGTGATGTAGTTAAGCATGTAGAATATAAAAATATCTATATTTTCAAATGTAAAGTGGCCTAAACATAATGTCTTATTGTATCAACATGTGGCAATACTAGTTGTTTCACTAACAAAATTGAATACATGTTAGGTGCAAAAGTGGCCTGAGTGGCCTAAGCCACATTAAAGTTGCCGTTCTGTGCCAACACCAACACATTGTATCTAGGCCTAATTACGTAGTAGAAGAAATAGATCACAATTTTTTTGTCAGTGGTAACATTTATCTACCTTGCGATCAAGACTTTGAACTTGTACAGAAACAGAAACAATATTTTTGTGCCACAAAATTATGAACACTTTTTTTTAGCAGCTAGAAAAAGAAATGCGTTTAAATTGATAAGAAACACTAAAGAGGTTATGTATTCAACAAAAACATTAAACGTAATATCACTAATGGAAAAATATTGACTGATACACAGTCAAAAGTTGAATGACTGAAGATGCAATGTATTTTTTTACAAATACTCAAATAATACTAATTTTCATTTCTATGAAGTAAGTGTGCAAAAAAGAAACTCTATTTTAATCAATGATTTGGATATTTTAAATTATAATGGCAATCCGGTAAGTGAAAAACAAGAAAAAAGATCTCTTCAGCTAATTGAATACTCCCACCCGTACACCATGTATTTTACAAAAGAATAAAGACGTGAGAATTATTACAAGATGGCCAAATTTACATACCTAAGGAGTTACATAATGATGAATAAATTCTTCATTTCGTTTACTTTTCTTTAATATTATGATATAGAAATTTATCTTTTACATTAATTTACATTAATTTTGTTTTTCTTATTTTTAAGTTTAATGTTCTGTATATTATAATAGATAATTGTTAATAAAACTGTAAGTTAATGAAATTAATTTTATTTCAATGAGGCTTAATCTTGCTTGATTTATTTAAAATAATTTACAATATCAATGCAAAATTGGCCTAAGCCACATTCAAAAATTTAAAATTACATTTTATAAGTTCAAATTTTATACTTCAATTTCATGGTTGATTTGAAAATATAGAAGAATTATGTAAAGTTATAAAGTATTTCATGTAGAAAGGAATGTAAATAATTGAAATCCTATTATCTCCGTACCAGTCTTCCAAGGATTAGTCCACTATTGCGCTGACGTCCTCATATATATATATAGCTATATATATATATATATATATATACAGGGTCCGTCATTTCACCTCCCGTCTTCTATAGCTCAGTTACTAATTGAGTTAGGAATTTGATATTTTGCAGACTTTACTTGCATTCTGGGGTGTATATCAGGAAAATATTTTTTATTATACAGGGTGTCCCAAAAAGGATGACGTCATCATGATGTATATTTTTAGATTGCATGGTATATTTTTTGTTGTTTATTTGGGTGCCTTTTATGGGTGCCTGCATACCCCTAAAATTTTATTGAAATCAATTTAGTGATATTAACACAAAAAAATAAAAACTGAAAAAAACAGTTTTGCACCATTGGTTTAGAAAATTAATAACGGATAAAAATAGTGCCTCGTTATTAAAACCATACAAAATACTCATTAAATAAGGTCTGACAGTTGCGATAAGTAAGTTTTATTGATATGCATTATACAGAGTGTCCAAAAATTAGTGTTAAACTTTTCAAACTTTAAAGCACTTTATTTTTCTTATTTTAAATTGGAGCCCCTGTATATTTTTATGTCATTCTATGTGGAATAAAAAGACAAACATTTTTCCTAATTACAACTCTATCGTAATTCCAAACACATTAAAAGTTATGTGCAGAAAACTCGATTTATCAACAATTCCAATGGCCATTTTAATTAATCAAAATCGAAGGTGGGTTATTTGAAAGAACAAGTTTACCACGAATCTGTTCTGAATCCTGAAGATGTGGTAGCTCGGTTTCACGCTGGTGTGGCGTTAATAGATGAAAATATGCTACAGTCAGTTCGTGCTTCCATGATAACTCGTGTGAATATTTGCCTTGAAGTAGGAGGTGGCCTATTTGAACATATTTTGTGAAAAGAGATGTGGACAATATATTGTTTTTTAATATTATTAGCATTTAATAAAGTAAAAAGTTGAAAAGTTTTTTTTTTGTGTTTTATCAATAACTCTATAACAGTGGGCAAACGGAAAATTTTCCACTCTTAATTTTCAATTTCTATAAGCCCCCTGGATCGAATCCCAAGAGGGCTTATAGAAATTGAAAATTAAGAGTGAAAAATTTTCCGTTTGCCCTTTGTTAAAGAGTTATTGATAAAAACAAAAAAAAAAACCTTTTCAACTTTAAACTTAATTAAATGCGAATAATAAAAAACAAGATATTGTCGACATCTTTTTTCACAAAATGTGTTCAAATAGGCCGCCTCCTACGTCAAGGCAAACATTCACACGATTTATCATGAAGCACGAAGTAACTGTAGCATATTTTCATCTATTAACGCCACAAGAGCATGAAACCGAGTTACCACATCTTCAGGATTCAGGAAAGGTTCGCGGTAAACTGTTCTTTCAAATAGCCCCAGAAAAAGAAATCCAGCGGATTCAGATCTGGCGATCTAGGAGGCCATGGTATGGGCCCACCTCTTCCAATCCACCTCCCCAGGAATTTTATATTCAGATTATTTCTCACTTCTATTCCTTATTCTATTCTTATTAGAATTTTCTGTTATTAATCGATGCTTAGCTTAGATCGACGTCCTGCCTGATTTTGTCTAGGATTCAAATTACCTGTGTCCAGTAATCTTTGTTCTGCCGTCTAATAGTTTTTGCATTAGGGTGCCGACGATTTGGAAACTTCTGTGCATATGCCCTAGCCGTAGCAGTGGCATTGTCATTGCATGCACCTAACGCTTTCAACATATCGACATAATGTCGATTATATAGTATCGTTCCATAATACACAAAATACGAGACATAAAAGCAAAATACTTATCAATTCACCCTAATTGAATTATGTTACACAACTAATTGTCATACCTGACAGTTTTGTCTCTAGATTTGATAAAATTAATCAATCAAAATCATGTTTTGAGTAGTGGCCGTAGAAAAAAGTTATTGTTTACATTTTTATCATTAACTCTATAACAAAGGACAAACGGAAAATTTTACACTCTTAATTTTCATTTTCTATAAGCCCCCTGGATCAAATCCCAAGAGGACGGGCGTCAATTTTGAGACACCCTGTATATCCCGCCTCTATTATT
This sequence comes from Othius punctulatus, assembly GCA_951805005.1. Taxonomy (NCBI): domain Eukaryota; kingdom Metazoa; phylum Arthropoda; class Insecta; order Coleoptera; family Staphylinidae; genus Othius; species Othius punctulatus. The sequence continues at coordinate 66,020,040 of OX638138.1, read as the reverse complement.
AATAATCAATTATTAGCCAATAATACAATTTGATACCTAACATACGTAATTATGTGCTTAATAACACAGTCTAACCGATTATTTTATTTAAGCTATAATTTTTGAGTTATAACACAAAGTTGAGTTTTTTCTAATGGAAACCATAGTTGGCCATGACTTTATAAAAAATACAATTTTTCAACTATTCTAATGATTCTAATGTGTGTCTAATTTTTATAAATAATTAAATTATGGTAATTTTTTAGTTTTCATTTTCGAACTATTCAAGAAGTACTTTATGGAAACAATTGATAGATGCGCAACGCGTTAAATAATAAAATTCAAGTTAGTAATTAAAATTTTTCTTTTCATTTCGAAATTATAAACATTATTATTTTGGTGTAAAATGTTTATAGAACTGCAATTCTTTCCCCATTTAATCGTCCCTCTATCTCCGCTAGTTTCCAAGATCCCCATACTAAACATCCGAAAAAACTCACCCTGTATATATATATATATATATATATATATATACCGGGCTATTTTTTTCTTTGTAACACATAACATTCCTATGTGTAACTTAAAAAAAATAATCAACATATATAGCGGCGTAGGCGCAGGCAACCAGTTATACACGTATAAAAAGCTCGTTTTTTTTGCATATACAATTGTATTTTAGCAATGCAATTGATACTATCGTTTCAAAACTGAACAAAGCCTATGTTCAGAGATAAAAAAACGCGCGGTATATACAGTATATACGCAGTACATTTTAATATCTCTAATAAATTAAAAGGCAAACGAACTAGTTTTCTTTTATGCATGGTTTATTAAATTATTCTTTAATACTATCTATGGTAAATGATTCCTCACATATGGCCCAAAGAATATACTATATGGCCGCTTTTAGTTGCGAAACAATGTTGTATTGTCGGTTAGCGATTTATTCTCATAAAGGGTTTCTATATAAATATAGCTCACTATTTAGTGCTAGCTATTAGCGCTAGATGTCTGCTTCGACTGATAGATCAATGCGCTATTTGATCTAGTAGGCTATTCAATCCTATATTCTCCGGAATAAACAATTCGTGCTCATAATAATACATCAAATAAAGACCACAAACATCTGTTCGTGAAATTGGACAGAGTTTTGAACACGTACTTCAAAGTTGAGGCACGTGTTTTCTAGTTTGTACGTTCAAATTTAAATACTTTTTGATCTTGTTCTTCAGAAATGTCTGCTTCATCTTGAAAAGTTTCTGTCGCGTTTATCAACTTCTAGACATGCTTTTGGAGAGGCACGCCGTAATGCCAAGAAGCTTGTAGTTGCCGCATTTATAGAAGAATGTGTAGACGTTTGTCAGAGACTGGAAGTGTTCACCCAACAATTGGTGGGAATTCCAATAGATTACGTCGAACCCATGCATTTGAAGAAGCTGTTCTTGATATCATTGAAGATGAGCCATCGAGCACAAGAGTTATAGCAAATAGATCACGTGACAGTTTGTTAAGTTCTGAAGGAACAAGGTCTCCATCCATTTTCTAGGCAAAAAGTGCAAACTTTGGGACCTGAACACTTCCAGCCAAGATTCTTGTTTTGCCGTTGGTTTATTGAACGTTGCAATCTTCAGAGGCGTTTTGAAAAGTGTATTTTATTTACAGACGAAGCTTGTTTCACAAGGGACAGTGTACTTAATTCTCGCAATAATCACCTGTGGTGTGATGAAAATCCCCACGTAACATTTATTCGTGTGCATCAACGGCGTTTTTCGGTAAATGTATGGGCTGGAATCGTAAGGGAGTACGTTATTGGACCCTACATTCTCCCAAACCGATTGCATGGTGAACATTATTTTGTTTTCTTAAATAACGTTCTGCCACAGCTTCTTGATGACTTACCGCTTAACATCAGACGAAGACTTTGGTTTCAACATGATGGAGCACCGGCTCACACAACCCGATAAGTCATAGCACTACTAAATAGAGAATATCCGAATAAGTGGATTGGGAGACGAGGTCCTGTTGCATGGCCAGCCCGGTGCCCAAAACAAACTCCACTAGATTTCTTTTTCTGGGGTCAGATGAAGACCTCTGTATATGAGACACCAGCAAACACCGAATTAGAACAGGTGGCTAGAAGCTAGAATAGTAGCTGCAGCAGAAGATATAAAGACAAGCAGGCAGCTCTTACAAGTGTCTCTTCTAATATTAAAACACGCTGCCGGGCTTGCGTTGCGTTGCTGCGAACGGTGGCATTTTGAAAATCTAATTTAGTCCCTGCCTTGTTGTTTCATTGTTTATTGTTTTATTTTTCTTGTTTGTTTGTTTGTTTCTAGTTTTTCTTGTTTAATGGCCTACCCTGTTTTAAATGATTGTTGCAGTTTGTTAAAATTTATCTTGTAATTTAATTTGAATAAAAACTGTTTTAGGACAGATCGAAAAAATGTTTCAGACAAATATTATAAGATAGTTTAAGGAGTTTATAAATGTTTTCGGTTTTCGGTGGTTTTCAAAATATCTTGTTTTAAAATTTTTGATCGGTCGCCATTTTGTTATTTGATGAAAATAAGATAATTTATTTTTACATTTGTTTTAAAAATAATTTAAAAAATAAAATTAATATTTCCCATATTTTTCAATTTGCCATAGATTATTATACATTGTTGAAAAGAAGAAAAGAAAGTCTATTTAGACGCATAAAAATCAAATATGGCGCCATTTAAATAAGAAAGTTGCTATTAGGTGCGTTCAGTAAAGCGTTCTGCTTCAAGCGGCCAAGACTTAGCCCTGCAATCAAACCTCTTGTCGCATGTCTGATACAGCGCCGACCGGTAGACGTCGCCATGTTTTTTTAGCAAAGAAATATAACACTGCGGCTCAACGATCTACTCGATGTGTGTTGGGGTATGAGCGGGCGAAGTTCATTTATTTTATTTAATAATTTTCTAGGATTATTCCCATATATTTTTACTAGATCAAGACATTTAATTATAACTTTAGGAATAGCAAAAACGTGACGAAAATTATGAAAAATTAGTACTTCAATTCTATTTGACATAGATGGAACATTATACAGGGTCCTGCAACAGTGCGTCGGGCTTTCCTAGCGCGTTTCCCGTAAAAGATAGAAAAAAATGTTTCGTATAAAAAGTTATTGGTTTAAAAATATTTATGCCGTAAAATTATTTTCAATTATACAGGGTGTCCCAATTTTGCGGAATAACAAAAACTTTTTTTTTTAAATAGAACACCCTGTATTTATTCAAGGTTTCTGATGACATTTTTCAACCTCTACATTGCTGTCTATTTAGTTTTGCATTATGTTACAGTGTTGCCAATTTACAATTTTTTTCTCCAAATATCATGCATAAGCAAACTCAACTTTAAAAAATCGTAGCGACCTCGTTTTTTGAAGGTAAGAAAAAGTTTTAGCAATATTCTCAGTGTGGTTAATAAGCAACATGTTGGTAATGAGCTATTTGAATTTAGTAATACAGGGTGTTCAGAAAAAAATGCCAAACTTTACAAATTTCAAAAAGACATAACAAAATTATTATTAAAAAAGAGAAACGATACTACATTAATGTTCAAAATGTATTTGTTCATCTCACATTGATTCTTATTGACAGTTTGACAGTTGTTTTGTCTCAGCATGGCCTACTTCGGTGCATAGAAATGTAATACATGCTTACTTTGGTGAAAAATATTGAATATCTCCACAACTATGGGGTTCAGACATAAGATGTGTACCATCAAATTGAAGGGAAGAAAAAGACCTTTCGAATAATGACATAAAATGGTTTGCATTCTATTTAAAAAAAATGGGTTATACCGCTTTGAAATTTGCAAAGTTTGGCATTTTTTTCTGGACACCCTGTATTACTAAATTCAAATTTCTAATAACAGAAAGGTTGCTTATTAACCACACTAAGATTATTGATAAAACTTATTCTTACCTTCAAAAAATGAGGTTGTTACGACTTTTTAAAGTTGAGCTTGCTTATGCATGATATTTTGAAAAAAAAAAAATTGTGAAATTGTAACACTGCAACATAATCCAAAACTAAATAGACATCATTGAAGAGGTTGAAAAATGTCAGCAGAAAACCTGAATAAATACAGGGTGTTCTATTAAAAAAAGTTTTTGTTATTCCGCAAAATTGGGACACCCTGTATGTTTGAAAATAATTTTACAGCATAAAGATTTTTAAACCCATAACTTTATATATAAAACATGTTTTTCTATCTCTCACGGGAAGGGCACTAGGAAAGCCCGACGCACTGTTGCAGGACCGTTCTCTAATTAATTTTATTTTTTTTAATTCCATTAAATGTTGTTGATGCATTTAACGATGGTAATACAAGGTAATAAGTAATAACAAATACATATAAATATACTTTTAAAGACACACCAATATATTTTTAATGATCTTAAATAATTTAAATGTATTTTATCTGCATGTTTGATAGAGTTCTAAGTACTCACTTGTTTAAACAAATCAATGAGATAATATAAAACATTTCATTCAATACACAACTCGGCTTTGCTTCGTTTAATAATTCTTCACACTTATTCAATACCTCTATGGTCTCAGATAAAACGTAAAACCAAAAGAATAACAATAACAATGAAGTGTACCACACAGTATAGTCATTACGTCACCTACAAGACTATTCGGTACAGCGCTGATTCATAGATTTCATACGCGACGCAACGCTACGCTCTGACAATGTATCGATATGGGCATTTTCAACAGCGTCAATACGCTGTTGAATTGTCATCAAATTGATGAGAGTCATCTTTCTTAACTTTCAGCGAATTTTAGTATCTAGCCAATTTGGTGCGATAATGGTGGCTTTAAGCAAAAACTGGCTAAATGTATGTTGGACGCAGCCAAATATCACGGAAACCGCCAACTTGACTTTTGTTTTCACTAGATTCTTAAGTTTGTGCGATCAAACGAAGATAATTTCATTTGAAACCTGTTTCCGCATCTTTAATAATTATGGAAATATCGGATTTTTTTTAGAAAATCTCGATTTTTACTTTTTTATAATAATTTCTAAAGTGCTCGAACTTTTGAACATTTTTCAACATAATCAATCATTATAACCAGCATACCAAACTACACAATATTGCCCATCTAAACAAATCTCTAGCTTTGAAAATAAGAAAGATAACCATGGTAGCCTACTCAATTTGGGACACCCTGTATACCACTCGCATGCAACATTTTAGTCAGCTAATCCCAACACGAGCTAGTTTGTTGCATTTGAATGTTAAAAACATGTAAAATTGTAAAATATTTTCATATAGGAGTTTCTGACAGAACAAAAATATATCAATTTGTGCTTATTTTTCTTTATTACGTTTGGAGTAGAAAACATAGCGTACACAACTTGAGTTGTAAGTTTATTACGCACTCGAAAAATTACGCAGCACGCCGCTACGCGACTTATTGCGTAAACTTTCTCTTCGTGCGTATGCTTCTTACAACTCGCGTTATGTAATATACTAATCTATAGCCAACATCTGTAATAACGTCATGATTGAGTTGGTGCGGTAGGCTGCGGTAGGCTGCAGTCAAAAGTTTTATTTCATCGATCATTTGTCAAAATTCATGTCCTAAAATGTCTAGCGACTCGTTGGAAGAAATTGCTGAAGGTTACAGAATTAAAAGAAATCATAAGACGACAGACATATTTTCCTTGGAAGGTAAATGACAAATATCTCACGTAGAACAAATCTCTAGCCTAAGCAATTACATATAGGTACTTACATAAACGTATCAGCATGAATTGCATTTTTCTTTATAAAACTCAGATAAATATGTTTTATCTGGTTTATACTAAACAAATGTGTAAACGTGTGATGATAAAGCAAATTTAATTTCCTCTGTAATCATAAAGTAAAGAAGTAAATATTTATGCAAACCCAAAATTATCAACTTAATAAACATTATCAAGTGATTTTATTGCGTTATGTTCAAGTGGTTGACATCAGCTCCAAAAATAATTACAACTCATTAAATCAGAGTATATTATCTACTCATAAATCTTGAAGAATAAATAATTAATTTCAGAAGCAAATGGAATAGTACCAGTGTATAAATTAACATACTTTCCTGTAAAGGCATTAGCAGAGCCGTCGAAGTTTTTGATGAAATACGGCGGTATTGATTTTGAAGACGATAATTGCGACGGTGATCCCAGTAAGTTGCACAATTCACGCAATGATCCAAACTAACATGTGTGTAATTAATCAGATTCGCAATTTGGACAGGAACTTAGGTCGTGTAGCAACAAAGAGTACAATCAGAGCGTGGCTGTCGCTCGTTTTTTTGCCAAACAAGTAAATCTTGTGGGGAACGACGATTTGGAAGATTTTGAAATTGATACTATAGTCGACACAATCAACGATTTAAGATTGAGTAACTTAGTTTACAGATATTTAACACTCATAATGATTCGAATGTTTTGTAGCGATTTCTTTGTATTATTACGAAAACGATACTCTTATAAAATACTCCAAAAGAAACAAAATGATCGAAGAGAAGATTCCATTTTACTTGGAACGTTTGGACAACATATCTGAAAATAATGGTGGTTATTTGGCGTGCAAAAGAGTTAGCTTGATTTGAATTATTAAATGTCTATATATTTAATTAATTGAGTTTTAGTTAACCTGGGCGGATATGTACTTCGTGTCCTTACTAGACTACATGAACTTGATGTCTGGTTTGAACTTGATCAGTGAATATCCGAATCTAACGACAGTCCAAAGAAATGTATTGACTATACCAGCGATAAAGGAGTGGACTAAAACGCGACCGAAAATGATAATTTGAATAAATGCAATTATAAATAACTTGGTTATAATCATATACAGATACAGTCTGTTTTTCCCTTTTTGATAATCATGTTTCATAATTTCTCAAATGACTTTCCAGCTTATCAAATATCATGAGTTATATCTCAAATTACATTATTGTTTTGTAAAATCTCTTTTATTTGATATAAAATGCTTTTCCCATATTTATATGTGCTGCAGAAGAACTCTGATCATGTGTTGCGCGGAGTACAAAGTATTTCCAAACTGCTGCATATGTTAAAATTTGAAAGAGTTTGTTCCCTCAACCTGATAGGCTGATTACCAATGTTATCTAGAAAAATTATTTATTGCTCGATTTCCATGACAGCATACGGCGTGAAATCATTTTATCTTTTATCCTCTTCCATAACCAGATACAACCATCTTTGGGAGCGCCGTGTACGTGTATCTTTGACGTGAATGCTCCATTTCACTAGCAACTCAAACATCGAACAGGAGTACCTTCAATTAGTTGATGTAGAAGTCGTTCCAACTTGCGTTGCAGAAGTGGGCTCCTGGTATACACATATCGATACCATCATTCTAATACTCATAATATTTTTTCAATATAGATTTATATTAGTATATTGGACAACGAGCGTATAATGATGGCCATTAATCACGAGAACGACGTTTACGGAGCGAGCCGCCAGGCGAGTGCAGTAAATCATCCGAGTGATTGATAGCCATTATACGCGAGTAGTATACTATACTTTGTTCATTCGACGTTTCAATGTAATTGATGACACATTGCGCATTACATGATAAAATTAAAACAAAAACAACCCACACGGGCGTTTTCTCGTAGATGGCGGCATACTTTTCACATACAAATGTAGTTTTGACTGATACGGTGACAGATATATTGTACCTACTCTCTAATTAAAAAGTGTATTAAGTGCAATGGATGTTAGCAGCGATGATGGCTTATACCACTCGATATCAGGAAGTTGCTACAGCCGCTTCCGCTAACCCAATTAACCAATAAAATCTTAGACTCGGTATGTTCTCCAATATAATAAGTTTTGTAGATGGAAAATGGCAAAAAAGTCAAAAAACATTGCAGAAAATACATTACTGGCGTATATAGCAGAATTATGCAAATAGTGTAATGCTGAAGTCGGTTCTTAAAATAAAACACAATATTGACATAAAAAACTAATCAAAATCCAGCCGTACCTGAAACGAAATTCAGTTAATTATAGAGCAAAAAAGTTAGATATTGTAGGTAGGCGGAAATAGCGTGTGTCCCGCAGGCGTAAAGGCTTTAGCAGCCCTTCGTTTCTTGGCGTCCTCGCTCGCTCCGCTCGCTCATGCGTCAAGCACCGCGGGCCGCTAAAGCCTATTTACCACCCTTGGTGCATAATATACTATTTGTTTTATCGGGAGCCTTTTGTCTGGAAATATTTTTTTGATAAATAACTAATTCAAATTAAATTTATTTTTATAAATTTTTTCAGATTTATAATGCCATTAAAAAAGATACTCAGATATGATACACAGATATGTTTCATATTTGAAATATGATTTTACTGTAATAAAGTCGAACGGGAAGAGAAACCACGGTGTGTTTTGTGTAGTGATGTGCTGGCATCCACTTATTTTAAACCCAGCAAGTTAAAGAGACACTTCCAAACGAAGCATCCCAGCTCACAAACCAAAGATCGACTTCTTTAAACGCCAAGCCGAACGACTGCACAACGCCAGGATTGATGACACAGGAATAAGGTTGCAGAGCATTAAGGCTGGCCTGAGAGAGCCGAGGTTTCAAGGAAAATACCTGCAGGCAAAAAAACCACAATATAGGAGAACAGTTGACATTACCATGCTGCAAAGATATCCTATCAAATGTGTTGGGAAGTTATGAACTTCAAAAGGTAAAGCAAGTTTCTCTGTCAAACGATACTGTAAGGAGGCGAATAGCAGAGATGTCAGATAATATACTGTCGCAGGTGGTGTCAAAGATTAATAATTCAATGTTCACCTTCTTTGAAATCCTGTGAACTTAGCACAAATTTGCGTCTACGTACGATATGTATATGACAAACACCTGGAAGATGAATTTTTGTTCTGCGAAACTCTCAGTACCAGAACAACTGCAAAAGAAATATTTCATAAAGTGGACATATTCTTTGAGGCGCATGGTATTAAATGGGAACATGTAATTGGCGTGTACTGACGGCGCTCCAGCAATGCTTGGTTGCTGTTTTGGGTTTATAACTTTTGGTTAAACAAAAATCCCCAAATATTATTGGTACCCACTGTACTATTCATCGCCAAGCTTTAATGGTGAAAACCATGCCTGACGAGTTGAAAAATGTTCTCAATCATGTGATTACAGCAGTAAACTTCTTTAAATCAAACGAGTTATGCAAAGAAAGCGATTCCAAATCACACGTGAGGTGGCTTTCCAAAGGAAAAGTTTTTAAGAGAGTTTTCGTACTACATAAAGAAATTCGGCACTTTTTGAAAGATACCAAACCAGACACACGCGCAAAATTCTCCGATGTCCGTTTTCTTATTTTCCTATTATTTTTGATAGACATATTTGAATCTGTGAATTCTATCACCATGGTGCTGTAAGACAAAGATATCAAAGTGTTCCATTGTCACGAAAAATTGTTAGCTTACAAAATGAAGCTCGAACTATGGATAAGGTTAGAGAGGAAGAATCAAAGAATACCCTAAAGAAGAAATGGCGCCAGTATGTTAATCGGATGAACCGTCTCAGTTGCGCAAACTACAATGGTAATTTTGAACTAATTGGGTTCGGAACTTGGGTAGGGGTAAATATCTATACTACAGTTCTGAATTGTGTTGAAATTAATGTTTATTAACAAATTAGTAATTTGTTAAAAAAAAGACTAATTTTCTAAACAAATTACTAATTTCGTAAACCTTTTTTTGTTTGGGGAGGATATGAAAGAGTGCAAGGGTAAACACATTTAATATATTTGCACAGAGTGTACACAATACAACAATAATACAAATTACATCTAATTGCAAATCATAAACAATACATAACAATGAATAAAATTATAACAACAATCCTTTAAAACTGGTTCGAAAAAAACGCTTTGTAAGCGGTGCCGCGGATTTTAATAGAGTATTCTTTCCGCTTTCATTCTCGTTCAGATAGGAGAATGTTACCATCTCCAATTGTGATTACCTCAGTAGACATGATTAAAGAATCCATTCAAAATATACCAAAAACAAATACCCCGTAAATTATTTATAATTTGCATTACCAAAATCATGTTCCTTCTCAATATATTGTTGGCATCAAAGCAAAAAAAGCGTGGCCGTAACAGTATATGCAGTTCTTAGAGTTCTTTCTTAGAGAGAGATGTGTGAAGTCATTGACGTTAAGTACATCTTTTATCCAAAACTAACTTTTTGAGTCATTAAATTCAAGTTGATGTTTAATTATTGGTGCAAAATCCTTTACAGTGAATAAATTACACTTAATCTATAAATATGTGTTTTTATTTTATTAATATTATTGTTACTAACACACGCATTACCTCTAAAAGAAGTTGTAGTCGTCACGATAATGATTTAATATCAAACATAACGTAAAGAAGTACTGTCATTATACAATCACCCAAAATAAAAGTAAAATAGATAAGTCACGAGCCAAAACAAATATAAATTATAAGAATTTATGATTACAAGTAAAATATACCTAATTATTAAATATTGGGGAAACCGAAGTCTTACAATAATCCGAACATTTTTCAAAGATGCCGTCAATCATTAATACAAAGATTGGAAATGTGCATCCAAGAACAAGGTCATCAAATTGAACACCTTCTGTAGAGCTAAATACCTTACTTTTTTTAAATGTTGTATGTAATAAAAGCCTTATTAATTTATTAAAATTAATTAAACAAAAAACTTAACAGCCTGTAATTTCAAAACAAAAAGCGATCGGACATTAGTGTATAGGAAGTTTTTTAATTATTTGTTGGTCCTCTATCGCGTGGTGCTATGCATTGCGTTTTGTCCTATGTCACCCTGTATACATATATACATAAATAATTAGGAAATTAATACATATTTGGTTCAATCACTCACTAAAGTCACTCTCTGACGATTCTTCTACGTTTTGAATAATCAATTGGCCTACGTTTGAAGATAAGTGGCAATAAGTGGCGATCGTCCTCTACGGATATTGCATGCTTTATGCAGTATCGCCAACTTGATATTGTTATATTCTCCACTTCTTGGCGTATTAAATTAATTGTTGCATTGTAAATTTCGGGGCCGTATTTCTACGCCGGATATGTCCCTCTAGTTCGGACCAGATAATCTCTATGGGATTAAATTTGCAATGAATTGGAGGCAAGCGAATGAGTTTATGTCCCCTTTCTTCCGAAATTATGTCAATTTTGTACGTTTTTTGTGGTTTTTGTTTTAAAAAACTTTAAAAATTGAGTTTTGGTGTAAGTATCTTCATAATAAAAATCTTTTTTATTAAAAAAAATTTAATCTGTTCCCTATTGGCGATTTATTAGGAATTTTGTCGAGCTGAACAGAATGATAACTCGCGTTATCTAATACGACAGCGCTATTTGGTTGAATATTTGGAAGCAATGTGTCTGAAAACAAGTCTGAAAAAATCTGTTGTCATGTTTTCGTGGTAATCCGCGTTGACGTTTCGAAATCTTAGGCGGAAAGCAGTAACGCATCTTTAGAGGAGAGGAATCGAGGTAAAACATACCGTTGACAACTGTTTTGTGTAAATTTCATCCGAGTGAATATAGCAGTTATTAAAATTCCCTAGAATGCTGAACGCTAAGGTTCCTTTACTAAGGAATCTGATGTCTTGTACGGTGCAACACAAAGTTAATTTTAAGGATCCTTAAAATTTAAACTTACTTAACTAAGGATCCTTAAAACTACAAACGGTGCAATCGGCCATAAGACACACTGTTTTCACTAAATAATAAAATCTGTATTGCATCCAAATATTGATAATAAAATAAAATACTTTTAAAATTTGCTAGTGAATATTGTTATTTATATTATGTATATGACTTTGTGAAGGCAGTGAATATAATTTTCCAAATTAAACATTGAAATGCAAACAAATATTTAGTGTTGAACAAAAAATTCATGAATTTGTTCTATTCGTGAAGTATGAGATCATAAATCATATTCATTATTTAAATTATTTTGCCATTAATAAATAGTTACTGTAGCTCACCTGATCACGTAATTAAATGCAAGTATAGTTCTGTGCAAATAAATATTGCTCGGTCTTTGCTACAAATTTTGGTACTTTACTAACTATAAACTACCCGTCCATATCTAAACAATTTATCACACAATATGCCAATATTTAACTGTACATAAATTACAGAACACCGCCTATGTCCGTCAAAAAACTTTTTATTTCACTAGTATTGCTTTTTAATTTATTAGTTACCTGTCTAATTTTAGTTTTTATTCCCAATAATTTTGCTATGCTTTTTATGTCAACAAGTGCGATTTACATTAATACGGAAGGTTTGGCAAATACCAAAATGCAACCAGAAATCAATTGATGCATATTGAAAAACTTCTGCAATAATGTTCATTCTAAATATGTACGCTATAATGAAGGAAGATTCATAAAATATATGTCTATGTGCGTAAACAATTAGTGCTCTACACTTTGATTAATATTGTGACTATAAATTAATTATTAAGAGTATTGTAATAAATTTACCGGGGTATAACCGGGTTTTGAAACCTGGTTCCAGCTACCCGGGTTTTGAAACCCGGTTCCGGGTACCCGGGTTTTGAAACCCGCTTATACCCCGGTAAATTTATTACAATACTCTTAATAATTAATTTATAGTCACAATATTAATCAAAGTGTAGAGCACTAATTGTTTACGCACATAGACATATATTTTATGAATCTTCCTTCATTATAGCGTACATATTTAGAATGAACATTATTGCAGAAGTTTTTCAATATGCATCAATTGATTTCTGGTTGCATTTTGGTATTTGCCAAACCTTCCGTATTAATGTAAATCGCACTTGTTGACATAAAAAGCATAGCAAAATTATTGGGAATAAAAACTAAAATTAGACAGGTAACTAATAAATTAAAAAGCAATACTAGTGAAATAAAAAGTTTTTTGACGGACATAGGCGGTGTTCTGTAATTTATGTACAGTTAAATATTGGCATATTGTGTGATAAATTGTTTAGATATGGACGGGTAGTTTATAGTTAGTAAAGTACCAAAATTTGTAGCAAAGACCGAGCAATATTTATTTGCACAGAACTATACTTGCATTTAATTACGTGATCAGGTGAGCTACAGTAACTATTTATTAATGGCAAAATAATTTAAATAATGAATATGATTTATGATCTCATACTTCACGAATAGAACAAATTCATGAATTTTTTGTTCAACACTAAATATTTGTTTGCATTTCAATGTTTAATTTGGAAAATTATATTCACTGTCTTCACAAAGTCATATACATAATATAAATAACAATATTCACTAGCAAATTTTAAAAGTATTTTATTTTATTATCAATATTTGGATGCAATACAGATTTTATTATTTAGTGAAAACAGTGTGTCTTATGGCCGATTGCACCGTTTGTAGTTTTAAGGATCCTTAGTTAAGTAAGTTTAAATTTTAAGGATCCTTAAAATTAACTTTGTGTTGCACCGTACAAGACATCAGATTCCTTAGTAAAGGAACCTTAGCGTTCAGCATTCTAGGGAATTTTAATAACTGCTATATTCACTCGGATGAAATTTACACAAAACAGTTGTCAACGGTATGTTTTACCTCGATTCCTCTCCTCTAAAGATGCGTTACTGCTTTCCGCCTAAGATTTCGAAACGTCAACGCGGATTACCACGAAAACATGACAACAGATTTTTTCAGACTTGTTTTCAGACACATTGCTTCCAAATATTCAACCAAATAGCGCTGTCGTATTAGATAACGCGAGTTATCATTCTGTTCAGCTCGACAAAATTCCTAATAAATCGCCAATAGGGAACAGATTAAATTTTTTTTAATAAAAAAGATTTTTATTATGAAGATACTTACACCAAAACTCAATTTTTAAAGTTTTTTAAAACAAAAACCACAAAAAACGTACAAAATTGACATAATTTCGGAAGAAAGGGGACATAAACTCATTCGCTTGCCTCCAATTCATTGCAAATTTAATCCCATAGAGATTATCTGGTCCGAACTAGAGGGACATATCCGGCGTAGAAATACGGCCCCGAAATTTACAATGCAACAATTAATTTAATACGCCAAGAAGTGGAGAATATAACAATATCAAGTTGGCGATACTGCATAAAGCATGCAATATCCGTAGAGGACGATCGCCACTTATTGCCACTTATCTTCAAACGTAGGCCAATTGATTATTCAAAACGTAGAAGAATCGTCAGAGAGTGACTTTAGTGAGTGATTGAACCAAATATGTATTAATTTCCTAATTATTTATGTATATATGTATACAGGGTGACATAGGACAAAACGCAATGCATAGCACCACGCGATAGAGGACCAACAAATAATTAAAAAACTTCCTATACACTAATGTCCGATCGCTTTTTGTTTTGAAATTACAGGCTGTTAAGTTTTTTGTTTAATTAATTTTAATAAATTAATAAGGCTTTTATTACATACAACATTTAAAAAAAGTAAGGTATTTAGCTCTACAGAAGGTGTTCAATTTGATGACCTTGTTCTTGGATGCACATTTCCAATCTTTGTATTAATGATTGACGGCATCTTTGAAAAATGTTCGGATTATTGTAAGACTTCGGTTTCCCCAATATTTAATAATTAGGTATATTTTACTTGTAATCATAAATTCTTATAATTTATATTTGTTTTGGCTCGTGACTTATCTATTTTACTTTTATTTTGGGTGATTGTATAATGACAGTACTTCTTTACGTTATGTTTGATATTAAATCATTATCGTGACGACTACAACTTCTTTTAGAGGTAATGCGTGTGTTAGTAACAATAATATTAATAAAATAAAAACACATATTTATAGATTAAGTGTAATTTATTCACTGTAAAGGATTTTGCACCAATAATTAAACATCAACTTGAATTTAATGACTCAAAAAGTTAGTTTTGGATAAAAGATGTACTTAACGTCAATGACTTCACACATCTCTCTCTAAGAAAGAACTCTAAGAACTGCATATACTGTTACGGCCACGCTTTTTTTGCTTTGATGCCAACAATATATTGAGAAGGAACATGATTTTGGTAATGCAAATTATAAATAATTTACGGGGTATTTGTTTTTGGTATATTTTGAATGGAATCTTTAATCATGTCTACTGAGGTAATCACAATTGGAGATGGTAACATTCTCCTATCTGAACGAGAATGAAAGCGGAAAGAATACTCTATTAAAATCCGCGGCACCGCTTACAAAGCGTTTTTTTCGAACCAGTTTTAAAGGATTGTTGTTATTATTTTATTCATTGTTATGTATTGTTTATGATTTGCAATTAGATGTAATTTGTATTATTGTTGTATTGTGTACACTCTGTGCAAATATATTAAATGTGTTTACCCTTGCACTCTTTCTATCCTCCCCAAACAAAAAAAGTGGTTTACGAAATTAGTAATTTGTTTAGAAAATTAGTCTTTTTTTTAACAAATTACTAATTTGATAATAAACATTAATTTCAACACAATTCAGAACTGTAGTATAGATATTTACCCCTACCCAAGTTCCGAACCCAATTAGTTCAAAATTACCATTGTAGTTTGCGCAACTGAGACGGTTCATCCGATTAACATACTGGCGCCATTTCTTCTTTAGTGTATTCTTTGATTCTTCCTCTCTAACCTTATCCATAGTTCGAGCTTCATTTTGTAAGGTAACAATTTTTCGTGACAATGGAACACTTTGATATCTTTGTCTTACAGCACCATGGTGATAGAATTCACAGATTCAAATATGTCTATCAAAAATAATAGGAAAATAAGAAAACGGACATCGGAGAATTTTGCGCGTGTGTCTGGTTTGGTATCTTTCAAAAAGTGCCGAATTTCTTTATGTAGTACGAAAACTCTCTTAAAAACTTTTCCTTTGGAAAGCCACCTCACGTGTGATTTGGAATCGCTTTCTTTGCATAACTCGTTTGATTTAAAGAAGTTTACTGCTGTATCACATGTCAATTTATCACACAATATGCCAATATTTAACTGTACATAAATTACAGAACACCGCCTATGTCCGTCAAAAAACTTTTTATTTCACTAGTATTGCTTTTTAATTTATTAGTTACCTGTCTAATTTTAGTTTTTATTCCCAATCATTTTGCTATGCTTATTATGTCAACAAGTGCGATTTACATTAATACGGAAGGTTTGGCAAATACCAAAATGCAACCAGAAATCAATTGTTGCATATTGAAAAACTTCTGCAATAATGTTCATTCTAAATATGTACGCTATAATGAAGGAAGATTCATAAAATATATGTCTATGTGCGTAAACAATTAGTGCTCTACACTTTGATTAATATTGTGACTATAAATTAATTATTAAGAGTATTGTAATAAATTTACCGGGGTATAACCGGGTTTTGAAACCTGGTTCCAGCTACCCGGGTTTTGAAACCCGGTTCCGGGTACCCGGGTTTAAAACCCGGTTCCGGGTACCCGGGTTTTAAAACCCGGTTCCGGGTACCCGGGTTTTAAAATCCGGGTAAAACCCGGCTCCCAGAACCGGGTACCCGAGTACCCGGTTCTTTCTGACAGCACTAAGTATCGTGTGTATCGTACCAAGTTTCGTCTAGATCAGCGGTTCCCAAACTTTTTTTACCGCGGAACCACTACGCGATTTTCTGAATGTTACGGAACCCTTGACATAACTTTGTGCAATATGCCACAATAGCACTTTTATACAGGGTGTTTTCAGTCGGTTGATTTTATTTTGAATGGGTGATTAATCACCTTAAAAGAAGGTTATTAAACCTAAAACTCCTGTTGCAGAATAAGAGTGATATGATATTTTTTTAGCAATTTTATTATAACTTTTCTCTTTTCACGTATCCACGATTTTTTTAATTACGAAGAGTCGTAGACTGGTGCCAGTAATTTAATCCACGATTATGAATTTTCTGTGATCATATAACATCTGATCCTTAGAAACATACATTATTTTAGTTAATCATTTTTATATAAACCGGGTCTAAAATAAACAAAAACTATTAATAGTTATAAAAACTACTAATTTATTACATCAAGTGTAGGGAAACAAACTTTATAATCCGAAACAGCAACAAATACAAAATGTTCTTAGAAATAAAAATAATAATGTAATACATAAGTAATTATATACATTTCATATAACATATCTTATATATAAAGAACATTAATGGGAAGAATGCATCTGATTCTTAGATTTCATTATCCTTTGAAAGTTTGGTGAAATTTCGGACAACTGAATTCGCATATTCGGTGCAGCATCCAGTTTGTTGCGATATTTTGTTTGTGTATACACATATTTAGAAAAGCTTGGTTTACATTAGTACGTAGTAGCAAACGGTAATAGAACTCGAATGGCGCGTTTTGATAAATCTGGATATTCCTCAAATATATCACACCAGAAAGTTGTTAATGAAACCTCTTCGAAATTAGCTTTTAACCGAAAATCAGAACTAATATCAACTAGAACTATCAACAAGAACTAATTTTCATACTCTACTGACAGAAACCCTTTTCGAGGGCTCTTTTACGTAGAAGGGATACAGTACCCAATAATTATCTTCATTCTTTAAATTTGAAAAATACTCAGAGAGGGATTCCTAACTTCGCGGAACCCTATTTTTGTCCGGGAAACCCAAGGGTTCCGCGGAACCCACTTTGGGAACCGTTGCACTCGACGTTGGTCAATACTTTTGTATCGAAATCCAATGCCCTTTAAAAGTTTGCCACAATTAAGATTTAATTTGTCTACGATTTTTTGATGCAACATGGGAACTGTTAGTACGAAATTATTTTAGTACTCTTCGTATATAAATCCCTTTATTGCGGGAATGTTTAGGGAATTTATGCTTTTGCTCTTTCCAGCATCTTTTCTCTTCTTTCTAAGGCAAATCCCTTTTCTAACTAAACTCCTTACCGAAAACATTGGCATTTGAACCATTTTTAACAAATAGCACTGCGTTCTCCTTCCACATTTTAAAAATAATTAAAAACCTTCAAAATAATTTGTTTCGCTTCAATGGGCAAATATGATCATCTCTTAAACGGTTTTCCACTTCTTCAACTTCTTCGGGAAAACCATTGGCTTCTAACTAGTTTTCAATGTAGACTTCAACTTCACCATCACTTCGACTTCAACTTCATCATCATTCCATGGTCTCCACATTTTATAAAATATTTATAAAACCAAACTGTAATGCAAAATTATAAATATTGTGAAAATTTTAGTTACCTTTAGATAAAATACCTTCTAAATGTCGTAAAAACAGTCATAATAAAGAGGTTTGATTTTTAACTGGTGTAATACATGCACAGAAGAGACAGGGCGCATAGTAGATGAAGATTAAGAAGATACAACTGAACAAATTTAGAAAGGAATCGGAATAAATAAGTGTTTACCCTCACCGCCTCTCAACTGAAATATTTGTGTTTTCAAACATGATTATTATTTTCTGATAATCCTTTCAAAAGTCACCACTCATTACTGTTAATCTTCAAAGCTATTTTCCTTGAAAATATAATTAAGATATCTTATTCCTTTTTGTGGAAATTTATGAATGCCATAACCACCTACGCTAGTATGCGTATTTTTATATATTTCATGGTACCAGTAGTACGCGGAATTGATATATGGACGATAATAAGTTAGATCTGTTTCTATAGCATTTATTTCAATATCTAAAACTCCGTATAAAATCCGTATAAAATGAAATAAATACAATACGGACCTGGACTAGGTTATATACACCAGCCGTTGAATAAGCATTTATTTTATGGTTGGGTCGAGTGGACCTCCAAAAAACTCTCCAAACGTTTCAAACGAAATGGCAAAGTATCTCTGGGCACGCTATAGCTGGGATTAGAACCATTAGATAAAGTGGAAAACGCAGGTTCAGGAACATACTGAACCACGTGATATTAGAACACGTGATACTAGTATTATAACGGGTTTTCCAATAAGAGGTGTTATTTTGAATAGCCCGCTATTTCGGTAGATGTCACTTTTGAAGCTGTCATTTCTTGGCATTTGACAAGTAGAAACTACGCCATTAATAAAAATGGTACGATACACGCTTCAACAACGCATTGAAATTATTAAAATTCACTATAAAAATGGTGAAAATTTGGCAGAGACGGTTCGTAAAACTCGAACATTTTTGGGTCGTCGTGAAGCACCTTGTCGGACCGCAATACAGAAATTGGTGGAAAAATTCGAGCTGTTGGGACAAGTTAGTGATGAGAAGAATAAAACCCGTGCACGTCGCTCAAGAACAGCCGAGAATATTGCTGCTGTAGCCGAAAGTAGCCAACAGTTACGGTGAATGGATTGCGCTATCAAGAGATGATTAACGATTTTTTATGGCCGGAATTGGATGGTATTGATCTGGACAACGTTCACTTTCAACAAGACGGCGCTACGTGCCACACAAGCAACGAAACCATTGATCTTTTAAGGGAAAAGTTTCCGGACCGTGTTATCTCTCGAAGAGGTGATCACAATTGGCCACCGAGATCTTGTGATTTAACACCTTGCGACTTCTTTCTTTGGGGCCACGTGAAGGAGAAGGTCTACGCCAACAGCCCAGTATCGATTCAAGACCTCAAAGATGGAATTCGTGAGGCTATCGAGGACATACAGCAGCCACTTTGCGATTTAGTTATGGAAAATTTCATGAAAAGGATTTTGTCCTGTAAGCGTGGCCGTGGTGGTCATTTGCTTGATGTTATTTTCCACTATTAACGGCATACCTTCCTCTTTGTAATGAAATAAACATCTGATGATTTATAATAAAAAATGGCATTTTTCTTTGAATATCAAAATAACACCTCTTATTGGAAAACCCTTTAGTATCGATATGTTCTTAATTACTAAATAGGTACCTAATGCGTTATTTATAAATATTTAAACCGTGGTTCACCAATGGTTTAGCGGTGTTTTACAAAGGATTTCCAACGTTACTAAGATTAAACCACCGTTAAACCTAGGCTTAAATTTTGATGAATAACACTGCAGATGTAAGATTATTATGTTTGTATATCTTTCAAATTTCCCGCGAAGAATTAATCTTGACATGCGTGAGCATTCATGAGCAAGATAGAAATATCATGGTAGAAGCAAGATAAAACGTTTTGACCTTGAGCATTGTTTTAATCTATTTATCTACTTGGTTATCAGGTTGACTTGTTACGTTGACTGATTCATTTGCCGGCAGTCAATTAGCGAAACGTATATTACGGTAAGAGTATATTTAATGTTAATTATATTACTTTTTACAGTTAATTTGGCGATTATTTCATTATGCCTAATTAAATGTAATGTTTTCATATATGTGATGCTGTGGCTATTTGTACTCCCCTTTTTGTTACATCCTTTCATTAATTTTTCAATAATTGGTAATTGATTAATTACTTTACATTAGCGTTGATATACATACTTGATATACATATAAAATGGTAAACTAGGACTTGAACCGACAAATCATGGCACAATCCCTGACATTCACACTTTCAAAAAATAGGACAAAAACTAGGACATCATTATTATAGGTGGCATCTGTGACAAAATGGCATATAAGTTATATTATAGAGTTTTTTTTTTTTATTGTGCAACATAGGGTTAATCATTTTTAGTTACACACTTCTGTCACAATGACGGCAATGTATCGAAGCGTATTTAAAAAAATGCAACATACAAGTAAAATTAATTCTCTGTGAGGCAAATATTACAATTTACGAAGTGAACAACATTAATCGCAGGTTACAGCATTATCCATTTGAATAATTCAGCTCTTTCTTCAGTTGTATACATTGTTCACTTCGTAAACTGTAATATTTGTCTCGCAGAGAATTACTTGTACGTTGCATTTAAAAAAAGAAGATTTCATGCATTGCTGTCATTGTGATAGAAGTGTATGCCTATTGAAATAATTAACCCTATGTTGCACGATAAAAAAACTCTCTGTATAACTGAACATGTTATAGTATTTTACATTATAAGCCGGGTAAGAGGGTTTTTACTGGCGATGCAACTGAATGACTGATGAGCCGCAGACACGTTTTATTTTTCTTAGCGCATTTTCTTAATGAATTTTTCTCATAATGAAATGGTGAATATGGTTTATGTACACGGTGATAGCGAAAACTGTTATTAGCAACCAAATCTATTGAGGCATAACAAATCAATAGCAAAAACAAATCATATCCACCATTTCATCATGCGAAAATTTCATGTTCACAAAACAAAAAATTACAACGTGTCGTACGATAAATGTCAGTTTGATGTTGACGTGACAGAAACAATTGATATTAAATGCACGTTAAGTTTATATCGATGAGATCTGGGTCCATTTTTTAGAAAATCCAAATAATTTCTCAAACTAGGAACTTTTAAGAATAAATATAAGGGACGAAACAGATGTAAAATGAGATGCTGAATCAAGTTATGGCCCTTCAAAGGTTACCAAAATTAATGTCCCATAGTAAGGTGATGCCACAATGCAAATTGACGATATTGCCGCCAGAAGATACCCCAGACAGTTGTTTAGGATCTGGCAAAGTCCCAACACGATATCCTAGAAAACAAGTGCCCTGCGATTTTTTTTAATAAGTTCCTGTAAATGCATTAAATTTTAGAAAAACATAAACAACTTCTGAATTGTTAAAGCGAATTGCAAAAACTAAACGGATTTATAAAGCCGAAAAAAGGGCAAATTCAAATATGTAAATTTATACAGGGGGTGCCATTTAAAAAAACTAGTTCCAAGGCTGCCCTGCAAAAATGGAACACCCTGTATATGGCAAAATAATTTTGCAAACTGCACTTTGGCCTCTAGTTTGCAGTGCCGTTTGGTTCATTTCGATATCATTAACGATGTAGGTGTAATGGAGCCTGCCCGTCCTATTGACTCACCCTGCATAGTATTTGTGCACCCTGCATTTTTGTAAATATTTGAATTAATTTACTTCTAAAATTCAACACCAACCTTTTTAAAGACAAAAAAAACAAAATGCTTGCCTTATGCTTGTTACCTAACGAACAGTCACAGTTGTCATATTAATTGATTGAAGCATTTTCAGGAAATAATTTTGATTCAAGTTTTAGCAACTTTTTCTTAATAACAGTTTCATTTAAGCACCAGTAAAGATGGCTCCCATTTACAAGTTGACTTACTTCCCCGTCAAGGCGCTGGCAGAACCATCAAGATTTCTAATGAAGTATGGTGGAATTGAATTTGAAGACGATCGCTTTGATCGTGAACTGTGGCCTGAATTAAAGCCAAGTGTGTATTCAATTGATATGCAAATGTATTAAAACCTCACCACAATACTTCCAGATATGCCATTTGGTCAAGTTCCTGTTCTTACTGCAAACGGCAAACAATATCACCAAAGTATTTCTTTGGCCAGATTTTTTGGGAAGCAAGTTAAACTTGTTGGCGCCAATGACTTGGAGGACTTAGAGATTGATTCAATGGTGGATACTATTAATGATTTACGAGCCAGTAAGTGCATTATTCATGTGTATTTGAAATTTATGATAAACTGTAATATTTAGAAATCGCACTGTACTCTTATGAACAAGATGAAGCAATCAAAGAAAGCCGTAAAGGACCGCTTCTCAGTGAAACTATTCCATTCTATTTGGACCGTTTGGATAAGATTGCAAAAGAAAATAATGGTCATCTAGCTTGCAATAAGGTACATTAATTCATAGTTATATTTGTGCAAATTCTAGTGAAGTCTTGCATTATTACAGCTTACTTGGGCAGATATGTTCTTTGTGGGAGTTCTTGATTACTTGAACTTCATGTGTGGAATGGATTTAACATCTAAACATCAAAATTTGGATGCGGTCAAAAACAATGTATTGGCAATTCCAGCAATCAAGAAATGGGTCGAAACTCGTCCTAAAAGTGATTGTTAATTTGTGGCCCAATACATGATGCACAACGAATATATTCTACCATATTTTTTATGAACATTTTTAAATATTCACATATGTATGTATTACTTGTGAAACAATAAATGCACAACACTACATTATTAGTTCAACTGAGGGTTGAAATTTTATGTGTCCTGATCCCCGTCACCACATTTTTTTAATCACTAATCGCAGTTTTGCACCACATACATTAATAAATACCGTAGTGATTCAATAGCCGAGAGATGTTGAAGTTCTCATGGGTGTAATGTCTCATTCAGACTTGATTTCTGGAAGGTAACTCTCCAAAGGGTAGATTTATCTGGTTAATGAAGATAAGAAATAAGACGATTTTGTACTTCATGACGGGTAGCGACTGTTAACGTGTGAACGTATCTATATTATCATGCAGATATATCATACAATATATGCAGTTGTGTTAGAACCGCCAGGGGCTTTAGAAGAAATGTGATTCATGTGTTGTGTAGAGTATAAACAATATTTTGTTAGAAACTGCTGCACATATTAAAATTTGCTATGAATTATTATTTTGTTTTCCATTAACCTGATAGGCTGCCGATCATTGCTATCTATAAAAAACTGTTTACTGCTCGCTCTTATCTCTTACTCTCTTCCATAACGAGATAAATCTATCTAAAATCTAAAGTACCAGTCGCTGTGTCTTAAGTACTGTGTGCTTGTATTTTCAATATGAATGCTCCATTCCACAGCAGTTCAAACTCAAATAGGAGTAGTTTCAATTAGTTGATCTAGAAATCAACGTATTCATGTAAATTCTTAATTAGGTACCAAATTACATGTTTGTATCTCTTCTGCTAGAATTTCAAATTTCCCACGGAGAATTAATTTTAATATGCGTGCGCATGCATGAGCAGGACAGACATATGATGCCGGTGGAATCGAACCAAAGTCGACCAACCAGCAAAGCAACAGGTTTGACTTTGAGACGAAGAGCAACAGTTTTTTTTATCGATTTCAGATATTACTTCTTGCTTGGTTACCGGCAGATCAGCATTCATTTGTCGGGCTGTAATCGTCATCGAAACGTCGAGATCACGGTAAGAGTAAATTTAATCTTAATTGAACTATTTTCTACAGTTGATATAGGCACTTATTTGATTATATTTCATTAAGCCCAATTAGATTGTAATGTTTCGATATATGCGATGCTGTGGCTATTTATACGCCCCTATTTGTTACAACTTTACATTAATTTTAAAGGCATTTCTTTCGTTACTTCACAAGGAATTTATGTCGCGAAAATAACTTTATAATTAATTTGCGATGAATCTACTCAAATCTACTTATAAAATGTGTTTGAAATAATAATAAATGTATAAAATGACGTGTTAGTGGGCAATTTTAAGTTATTTAAATTGATAAAGCTATTATACCAATTCCGATTTATATTATTTTAAAATGATTTTAAAGTAATTAAAATACAACATCTAGATGCTTGGGGTTTAGTGTATTATTCTTTAAAAGATAAAAATCAAACGGGTACAGCAAGTGTAATGCACATAAAAAGCCTATAGACCAAGGTTTTTCACCACGAAGTCCATTTGATGTTATTGTGCACCACATCTGCATGAGTGGTGGCAGAATTGGTGTACCGTATATTAATATATTTCATCTTAATAGTTCTGGCAGAATAGATTCAACAAAAACATTAGATCAGTAATAGATTCTCTAATATTCAAGTAATAATAAATAAGGAATATAATTTAAACGCCTAAACTGGAATTTCTCATGGTTTATGTGCATAAATGTGTAATAGTTGTTACAAAATTAATATTTCTTATCTGCAATGCTGAATCAATAATATACTTATTTATGTACAATCGCGGCCATCCAAAAGTGAACGAAACTTAGTGAAACTTTCTGTATTTTTGATTAGATTAAATTAGGTTTTATTCATTGACGTTCATGCAGTATGTTAATGCAGTTTTGGATGGTTGCAATTGTACCATGGGCATGAAGTAAGCGTTTTAAACGCTTACCTGAAAACGTGCAAATTGTAGCCCGAGCGTGCGAAGGCAACAAGCACGTTAAGGTATTAAAATGCATTTCACGCCAATGGCGCATAGAACTGTTGAAGTTTTTGCAGTTTAGCACAAGGACCCGAATTTTGTTAAATACACCTTTTTCTGTCATTTTCAAGGTCGCTGATAAAAATATAATGACGAAAAATTACGAAAATATAGATTTTATTGCGCGGAAAAGCGTTTTTCACCCTTAAATTCGGTCTGAAAATTCTGGAAATTTGAATATCGCGCTCAATTTGCAGAGTTCTGCAATTTTTACGTTACCGGCTTCAGCCGACTTGACTTGGATTTAATACACGCTAATCTATTTCAAACCAAAAAAGCAGAGAGTATTGACGTTTGGCGCTGTCACACCAAACGATGTAACGAAACGAAACAATTCAGATTTTTCCCTTGACAAACCTAACGTAACCTAACGAAAAACCTAACCTATCCAAGAACGCCAAACATAAAATCACATTCTTCCCCGTACATAACCTTACCAAAAACGAACCTAACCTACCCTATCCATAAACCCAAAAATCCAAATGGCAGAAAAATGTGTTTTTAGCGAAATTCGGACCATTGTGCTAAACTGCAAAATACTCGAACTGCTTTTGTACGATCATTCTTTCTATTATTGTACAGTCTAGGCCAGACACATGTAGTACAACCTAAAATTGCCTTTCTCAGATTTTTCAAATTTTATTGTTGTAAGACGGTCTTACGCGTCGATTTTTGATGGATGTCACAAATTATTCTAAAATCTATTTGACTTGTCTATTTAATAAATTATTAAATGAACACCTGACTGACATTGAAAGGTAAAACCACAACATACAAATTTTTGAACATTGTTTGTAAATTTTTTAGTCCTGTTTTAAAAATCTGCCTTAAAACCCTTACTTCACGCCTTGTTTTGAGGCCGTGAAACTTCGCATTTAATCGCAATCGTACAAGAAATTAATTTTGAAATTATGATTACCTAAATCAGTAACTAAAGAAATATGCATCAGATATCTTGCAAGTTTTTCATCTTAAATCAGTAATAATAGCAATTTCATTTAAGTACCAGAAAATATGGCTCCCACTTACAAGTTGACTTACTTCCCCATCACAGCGCTAGCAGAACCATCAAGATTTCTAATGAAATATGGTGAAATCGAATTTGAAGATGATCGCTTCGATCGTGAAAGCTGGGCAGAATTAAAAAAAGGTGTGTATTCAATTGATATGCAAAAGTTTTAACAGTTCACCACAATACTTTTCTAGGCATGCCATTTGGTCAAGTTCCTGTTCTTACTGCAAACGGTAAACAATATCACCAAAGTATTTCTTTGGCCAGATTTTTTGGGAAGAAAGTTAAACTTGTTGGCGCCGATGACTTGGAGGACTTGGTGATTGATTCAATGGTGGATACTATTAATGATTTACGAGCCAGTAAGTACATTATTCATGTGTTGGAATTTTTTTTGATAAACTATAATATTTAGAACTCGCGATGTACTTCTATGAACAAGATGAAGCAATCAAAGAGACTCGTAAAGGGCCACTCTTCAATGAAACTATTCCATACTATTTGGACCGTTTGGATAAAATTGCAAAAGAAAATAATGGGTATCTAGCTTGCAATAAGGTATATTAATTCATAGTTCATATTTGTACTTGTTCTAGTGAACTCTTATATTGTTGTAGCTAACTTGGGCAGATATGTACTTTGTGGCTCTTCTGGATTACATGAACCACATGAGTGGTATGGATTTAACATCTAAACATCCAAATTTGGAAGCTGTAAAAACCAATGTATTAGCAATTCCAGCAATTAAGAAATGGGTTGAAACTCGTCCTAAAGACTGCTAATTTATCGATTAATACATGATGCACACAACACATACATTCTACTATATTAGGAATATATTACAATATTCATATATGTATACATTGCTTGTAAAACAATAAATGTTTTCTGAACCCCTGGTACCACACATTTTTACTGCAAATCATTGTCCACCACAATTGCAAATCTGATCTTGCACTTCAGATAATATTCTGAGCAATTATATTGGTTAGTTGCAACATTTATCGTAGAAAAAATGTTCTATCCAAAAGAAATGATTCTTAAACAATATTGTCATTGGTAACTTATGAAAGTGTTAATAACAATTAACAAATTTCAATTAATACAAACAAAAATACTACCCCAACATAGCCTACTCTGAGGAAGAAACTTCGTAAACAGTGTACGGTTTAAGTATTGTTTCATGAAAATTAGAAACTATTAGTTTTGAGGTTGACACCGGGCCTCATTAAGACGATTCTTGAAAATTGTCCGTCTGTGTTGACATGTTAGGCATGTGTATGTTTGCCGTGACAACTTGTGGATATTAATGACTCTAGATAATTCAATAAAATTTTGACCGAAAAACCAAATACCTTAAGCCTTTGCCTGTCCACATACATTTCGTATGTATTAGGCACAGGGTTAGAATAAATCACGATTAAAAAAATATATATATATATTTTTTTAATTTCTGATCAGTCTTTACCAGTTTTGATGTGATTTTATATCAATTGATTTACATCACGATTTAAATCATATGATTATTTTTTAATAAATTGTTGATTTGAACAAGAATTGATGATAAACAAATGTCTGTGTCACCTGTTTCTGTGGTACAGTTGTGTCCAGAAGAATCTTTACGAAAAGCAATAAAACCCAGTAAAAGTGAACCTTAAGGGCATGCGGCCAGCGGGGCGGAGGGGTCGGTCGCCAGGTATCGGCATACGGTCGGTCGTCCGGCCTTCCTGGAATTTCTGGAGGGAATTCCCAAAATTATGTAAATGCATGGAACCCGCGAGATCTCAGAATTTAATTTCTTATTATGTAATATAAAATATTATTAATGATTTTTTATATATTACTTATATCAAAATCAAACGTAATATGTAAATGTTCATAATTTATGTTTCACTCAATTATTATTCACATTACTTCATAATAATATTCATGAAATTTTCTTGAGAAGTAAATAGAAGTCCTATAATTATTATAATTTATAAACATACATATAAGAATACCATATCACCATGTATTTTTTTAAATAACAACACTAACATAAGTTATAAATACGTACATACGCGGTATGTATTATTTTAAAACGTTTGTTTGGACGTAATTAATTTTAGTCAAAATGTGTTCCAATAGTTCCTACATCCTCGAAGCAACCACAAAGTCAAAATAAATAGAAATCTTGTAGAATTTAAAAATCAATAGAATAAGAATAAGAATAGAATTGTTTTTTTTTTTTTGTTTATTTAGAGTCTAAATTTTAGACAAACGTATTATTATTTTTGATGGTCCATTGATCATAACTTATGACTCAAAACTAATTAATTTAAATATATAGACCATGCCCATTGCTTTTCGGATTATAATTTAATGCATCATCGGTAATCCGCAACATCGCAATTGGTGTTTTAAGATAATGAAAAAGGGTTTACCTCCAATCAGAAAAAGGGTCATTTTGTTAATAGGCCAATATTCATGACATGAACGAAAAAATGTCCTACAAAATAAAAGTAGCGGTCGAATGTCATTGGCATATTGGGGTTGGATGTGCGCTCATGGGCTAGGCGAGCTAATAAGAATTGAGAACAGAATGACTGCAAATGTCTATGTTAATTTATTGAATGAACATTTGTTGCCCTTGCTTTACGCCAATGACTGCCAGCTTACTTTTGTTCAAGACAATAGTTCTGTGCATACGTCCAGAATTGCAAGGAGTTTGTTTCAAGAGCACCAGGAATTGATGTTATCGATTGGCCAGCCAAGTCTCCAGATTTGAACTGGGGGAACTGGATTATAGGTAACTCATTGGTATAGGTAACTCACTGGATACCAATGAGAATTTACAAAATCGAGCTGTATTTCAAGAGAATATCCAAGATGTGTGGGAATAGTCAAGAGCGAGAAATTACTTCGCAGCCATGGTAGCCTCTATGCCTAGGCGATTAAAGGAAGTTATCGCACAAGGAGACTATTATACAAAATATTAATTATAAAATTCATAACTGTATGTGGAAAAGAAATATAAAAACTTTAAAAAAATATTTGTTTGTTTTATAAACGATAAATAAATCGTAAAATAACTGAAATGTATTTCCTTAGTAAACTGACAGTTCGCAATAGCTGCCAAAATTTAATCATCTAATAATATTATAAGTTTATGAAAAGTTTAGAAGAAATGTTATACTTCACGCAAATTCTTTAAATTGCCGATTTAATTATCATTTATGTAAAAACAACTATATTGCTTATGTAATTAATTTACAGATTAGATGTTAATTAAATCGCCAAATTGAAGAATTTGAGTGAAGTGAGTCATTTTTTATAAACAACGAAAATTTCAAAGATAGAGCGAATTTTATATTGTTTTACTTCATTCGTGTTGTCAATAGCAGTATGAATAAAGGTAGCTATAAACATTTGGTTAAACTGTTTATTTTAATAATGAGATTAATATATAAAATGAGCATTTTATTAATTCGTATTGCAAGAAGAAATTTTATAGAATCAAAAACATTATCATACTCGGCTATGACAAAAATCATTAATATGTTAAGAATAACATCGGCCTTAATTTTTTTTTAATGGCAATCATAGTTGGCTTTGACATTATTAAAAAGGACAAATTTTTCTCTTTATAGCAATACAGAGTTTGCTATACTTACTTTCATAAATAAATCAGATGCAGGAATTTTCGTTGTATAATTTGAATAGAATTTAGTGTAATTAGAATAGAAAAAATAATAGAATTCTCAAAGTAGGAGGAAAACAAATTGTTTACATGGCAAACTCTGTTTTTACTACTCTCTATAATATAGATAGTCCTGTGCAGTGTTTATTTGTCAAAGCTGTCTTAAAATTAATTTTTGAACATGGCCTTTATTTGTTAAAGTAAGTTTAGTAAACCTTGTATCGCTATAAAGAAATCGCTTAAAACGGCAACTCTTTCTTCATTTAACCGAATCTCTATGTCTTAAGGTTTCTGAGATCTCAATGCTTAAAATGAAAAAGAAAAAAAACTGACCCTGTAAATATATTTAATCGGAACTAACCATGAAATGTAAACAAAAATGACTACAAAACAAAATTTATATTGTCACCCGTATTTTGTTGTTGTAGCAATTGTAATTACTTTAAAAAATATAAAAAGATATTTCAATTTTTTGGCACATTATAAAAAATTAATTGCGAAAATCTTTTGAGAAATAAGGCCGCTGACGACCTGGCAATTGTATTTTGCATAATTTTCGTCGCAACGCGCGTGGTAGGAATCCTCTTAACATTCATTCATCCAACGTTACTCCATTCAATTCATTAAACCTCGTTTAAACTTTTACGTTAAAACTTTTACAGGCGAAACGCTCTTTGCCATAAACCCAGGTAGTCCCAAACGCTCGCGCTGCGTCCATAAGGGCGACGTCTCAATTCGGGTGTAAAGGTAGTTCTGGAATCTGGACACAACTGTACCATGTGATGGACCAAAAAATACAAGAAAAGAAAAATATTTTACTTACAATTATCTACTTTAAAGCATGAGGTCTAATCAAAAAGTTCCGGGACTTTTAAAATGGCGTACCAACGAAGCGACGAAGAACAACGCGGTTGGCAGCACTGTGTAGAGGGGTTCTCCCTGAGTACAGCAGCTTTTGCAGATCGTCAATTGATTGTTTAGAAGCGGAGCTACAGCTATTTTAGTAAACCGATATTTTTGTGTTCGGCGATTTTGTGTTTTTTTTTGTGATGAAAGGAAAACAAGAGCAACGCATCAAGTTCTGTGTGAAGTTGGGGAAAACTTTTACCGAAACTTTTCACATGTTACAAACTGTTTTTGGGGATGAGTGTTTGAGTCGTTCGAAGTGTTACGAATTGTTCAAGAGGTTCAAAGAAGGCCGCACATCAACAGAAGACGATTCTCGTTTAGGACGCCCGTTTGTTTCGACTGACGACGATTATGTGGCCCAAGTGAATGACATTGTTCGTTCAAATCGTCGTTTAACCATTCGGGAAATGGCAGAGGAATGCAACATTTCAATCGGTTCACGCTAACTGAACTGAATAGCATTTCGGAAGAAGACTTTCAGAGGGCCTTCCTGCAGTGGAAGCGGCGTTTGGAAAAGTGTATATCTACCCAAGGAGAGTACTTTGAAGGGGAATTAGTTTTGTAATGATTATCTATTACCAATAAATTTATATAAAATAAGTCCCGGAACTTTTTGATCAGCCCTGGTATAGTTACATTATATTTTTAATGGTTCACCTATTGGAATGCACAAACAGTGCAACAATGATTAATTTAAAAAATATATATAATTTTGAATTAAATCACACCAACCCTGATTAGCCTACATTAATTATGTATGTATGCATTACATATGATGCACAGAGCGTACCAAGAAACATTTATTTGTACAACACATGGATGTGTGCATTTTAGAATTGCCGGCGCCCCCAATTTTTTTGTATTATATTCGTGCCAAACTGTTAGAAAATAAGCACAGGTGAAAAGTTTCAAAGAAGCAATAAAATAATCCAAACCAGTCTCAACAGAATGTGACAAAATATTTTGCCTAATTTGTTTCAATGAATACACTATTTACGTTTAGATTGAAACAGTTAGAACGTTTTAGAAGTATATCGAAAATTTGTCGTATATTAAACTCCAGTAAGTGTGTATCACATGTGAAACACAAAGCTTATAGAAAATATGGTATGTGCATTACATGTGATTGAGGGTTCAGGCAAAGGGTTAATGATAATAAATTGTTTACTACTACCAAAAACTTGGTAGTAAAAGTTTAGTAAGTTCATTTGAAAAGGATTTGGAAATAAATCTACAGTTCTGGAAGTGGATGATTATTCCAAGTATATATTTTTTTTAATCATATGTAGTTTAAATAAAATATAATCGTGTAAAACAATTGTTTTCAGATTTTGAAGGAATTGCCCATTGTGGGGTCCCCTTATCACAAAATGACTACTAACAAATATTTTGTATATCTGAAGCACAGATGATACAAAATCATATACGGATATTTACTTTGATTTTGATTTAATACACAGAATAACAAACAAAAATAATTTATTATATACAAATAATAAAATTAAAATTAGCACACCTGAAAATGAAACAAATATATAACATTCTTCTCTCGGTCTGTAATAAAATGTAATTTACTATGTGACTGAAGGGCTATTAATTGTCTTAATAGTCCAATCTATTTAAGGCAGCTTTCATATAATCTTCAACTAAACCAATGAATAAAAAGTAGCATTACTTTGCAATTGATTGCTTTTGAAGTAAGCAACGCTACATTCGTACACCGGTTAGTTAATTTTAAATTGGTACTAATAAAATAAACTCACTGCTTGGGAAATAGACTGTGACATAATCACTATAGAAAACCCATACCAGCCTCAATTGATTAGGAAAACACCTTAAATGTCTACAGAGTTAAATAGGTTGGCAGCAACTATCTGAGTTGACATGTTTTGGTTGGCGTTGTCAATTATAATCTAATAAACAGGGTGTTTACTAAACATGGATTTAAAAATTCAATGGGATTCTATTGGTTATTTTAAGAATATTTTGTCCTTTGATGATTTTTAGAATGTCTCTTTTTTCGGAAAAAGGTGATAACGGTTTTTCAACAAAAACAATTTGTTTTGTTGCCTAGTGCAGATATTGAGAAGCAGTTTAATATTGGCTGCCATATGTTGTTGAATACGTCACGCGACTTAACATTGTTGATTTTGTCTTTATTGTCTTTGATAGATAAAGTTATGCCAGCGAAGCTCTCGTTTTGAATATAAGTAACAGGACTGTATTGAACATTTAGAAACATCAGTTGTTGTACCCAGATACATTCAACACATTCAGATGATTTTCATCAACGTATTGCATTTTGTCAGTGACTTCTGTAAACATTGGTTCAGATTCTTCAACTACTGGCACATATCGTTTTACCAATAAAGCAAAGTAGGAATATTGCAAGAAATTCAATAATGAACTTTTACAATAACCATCTATGGGTTGAACAAAATCGACAACTGTTCTCAACATGAGTTTTCATTGAACTTTTGGGTTGGATTTCTGGGGTAACTGTCCATTGGACCGGTTATTCTACCGGATAGTCTATCTGTAGGTGTATAGAAATTATTTGGAACACACACTACCTGACTTACTAGATTTGAGAGGCATTAGTTAATAAAGGCTCGTTTACGTCGAAAACTTTTATATCTACTATTTTCAAAACAAAGTGACATTCCGAAAATCATGAAAGAAAAATAATCTTAAATAAGTCAAAGAATAACAAATTGAATTTTTGTTCCATGTGTAGGACCCTAAATATATGTGTCCTGTGAAAATGCAGAAGCATTTGTGTGGGTGGAAAATGCAGTAACATGGATATCGGAAAATGAAGTAACACTGATATACTCTAATTTCTCTAAACTGGCGTTTACGTCATCAAACATTTGTATGAGGAGGTTTTTTCATACCAACATGATTGTTTTCGAGAATATGCATAACAATTGTTTAAGAATCTAAATTAATCTGAGGATAATTTGTTACATAACACTGATCACCGGTGGTTATCAATAGGTAATCGGTGTATTAACCGCGGACACAATATTCGCCTGCCAATCATGTAATAAATCAGGTTATGTTGGCGGCCGTGATATTTTTTCGGCGATGATGCCACATCTTTTTCACTAACTCACGCTCATACATGTGTGTATAACCAAACTTCTTTGACGTTTAACTTGTTACATTTGATCGATTATTACAATGCATATTTTGCCATTAGTAGATGTTAAACCATTAGCACAAGACATCTGTATGATAAACGGCACAGAAGTCGACGAATTTTATACGAACTGCGCACAAGATTTCACGGGCGCAATAGCTGATTGCAGCCATTTTTAAATACCCAGGACAGCTGGCAACTTTGTAAAATTGTGCCATCATTATTATGATTATTATTTTGATAACGTGAACGCCAGTTTAGAAAAATCAGAGTATATGAAACAATTGTTTTTTTGAACACACTAATGTTTCGGTATTTAACAAGTAACATGTATATTTTAGATTAGAGATCTCAACCGAAACAGGTGGAATAACACCAATAGTGGGGACACATAAATTTAAGATGCACATCTCGGAAATTGAGGAAGGTGCAAGATATGACAATGCATTTTGCGAGCAGCTACTATTAAATAAACATAATTTCCCTTAAAATTGATATGGTAGATAATTTAAAAGACTTCAAACTTTTATACTTTCAAAACAATTTGTAGATATTGTTCGTATTGTTCATAATCGTAAAACACTATTCCAAGTCTTCCTAATACTAAAGGTACCAATTTCCAGCATCAGCATTACTCAAATCACTTTCGTTTTACAGTTGGTGGACTCATCATGTCACAAATATTGTCGATTGGTGCATAAGTTATGTACAAACAAACTGATCAAAATCAACTACAGTTATGAATAGGTGTAAGTGTAAACGAGTTGCAATTTTAATTCAATAAGTAAAAAGCCGTATAAATATAAAATTGTCACAATTTTTTCCAAGTTACATTTTAAAGTATACCATAGTTCATGAATGCAACTTGACAAAAAAAAAAAAATCATGAGAATAGATCGTGAATGGTAAATAATTAAAATATAATATTTATGAATCTACAATAAATGTGACGGTTGTTGACCTCCAAAATTCAATGAATAGATTTTGGTGGGCACGAATAAGTTTGTGAAATATTGATTTCAATGTCCACTGCTTATAAAACTGCACACAATAGATTCATTTTACTGCTTTTAACTGCTACATCACTTACATTTCTCGTAAAACTTTTCACAAAAAAAACTTAAACAAAAAGGTTTGGTAGACACCATAACATTCGCATACATAGGCATAGGGTAGAAAACTTTCATTCAACCATCGATACATGGCTAGACTTATTTGTAAGTATAAACGTATCATCCAAATTTATAAAAATTGATGATTAATGACGGTAAAAGTTATTCAGAAATGTCATGCTTTAAAAATTACCATTGTAATTAAACCTAACACATATGCAAAGACTAGTTTTATAGTGTTCGTAATGTAGAGGTACGATGGAATAAAATGCGCTTCAACTTGAGGCTCCTGCTGCGTGGGCCACAATAGTGCTGTGCTACAAATTATTCCCAGAATGATTGCGAGGTAGTTGGGTGAATTATTCTGGGATAAATTGCTAAAACAGAAAAAAAGTGTTAAGTTATCGGTATACGTAAGTGGACTTTGAAAATTCAAGTGTATCTACGAAAGAAATGAATATTTATATGCATGTAAATTATTTACACAGTATTATTTTATAAATTAAACATCATGCAGCAGTATTTATTGGGATATAAATTATAAAAGTATGAATAATATTATTGTTTAAGGGAAAATAAATATGTAATTGACACTAACTGTAAGTAACAGTGACAAAACTAACTGTGCAAGGCTTGAATACTGCTAATGACGACAAAAATTGGAAAACGTAAAAAAAAAAATGTATTTTATGTACTTGCCTTCTGCTGGGCTTGGCAGCTTTTGTTATTCGAGATTTATTATTTATTACGTAACTGTGAAATTGCGTAAATCGTAAGACGTAGTATCCAAATAAGGAACTAGTCATTTCAATTAAATGATAATTGGCTTTCGGCTTTAGTAGCCATCTATTTAAACTTTAACACCATTTGCACCAAAATTGATTTACAGTCAAAGAACATGGTCGTTAGATTTGAATCAAACTTCTTGATTTTACTTTGATTCGCTGATGCATAACTATTAAACACATGGCACCAAATTTAAACCTGCTGACACTATTCGATTGCAATTTATATGTTTATTTTAGGCAGCACAAGGTGCTACATCTCGGAATATGAGATTTGCAACCAAATAAAATTTCAGCATACATTTGATGTTTTCTAATTATAACGTACCGATAACTATGGATAGGATATTGCACATTTCTCTGATCTTCGGGTCCTCGCTCACCCTGCGGCACCGAAAGGAAATTATCACACCCATCAGTCGAGTTATGATCTGGTTCTCCAGGCAATAGCCTGGCTTCAATATCACGTTTCCCTATAACCTAAAACACGTTTCAATGAACAAGACAATTTACAATAATTACGTGAAGAAATACATTTTACTCGAAACAGTTTTTAATGACATACTTGCTTAGTGGTGTGGTCCTGCATTGAAACACGAAATTTATCTACTGCATTGCAATTACTCGACATTGGCATGGTGTGCCTTATTACAATGTCGACACAAGCTCTAGGTCCTATACTTCCATCGGGATCAATCACAGAATATTTGTTTGGCGCAGTTGATAATACTGAAAATATAAAATAACATTTAGATTCTACTTCACTCTGGCGTTTGCTTGCCCAATTTTAGCAGAATTGTCATGTTATTTGTAACTCAATTTGTGCTTATAATTATTGACAGCCTCCATATACAGTGTGGAAAGAAAGTAACACATAAATTCAATAATTTAGCGATTTTAATTAAATTAAATTGTCATTTGTCATTTGTTTTTATGACATTGTCAATATTCTTTTTAAATGACAACCTATAGTTTTTATTGTTGACGGTAGTACGTTTTATTCTATTTATTTTTATTTCAATATGATGTTCCATTTGAAGAAAATTGAGCAAAAGTTCATTAACGTTCAAATATTAAAATATTTCTAAATTTGCAGAATGAATATCCGTTCCATTTTTATTTTTAACTAAGAAGGCTGTGGTTTCATTTTATAAAGTTTTACACACGAATCCCAACAAAAATGATGAGTTGAAACAGTTAAAAAAATATTAAATGTTAGATTTCTAATGTTGCCTAATGCATATATTAAAATAATTAAATTATTGCTTCAATCATTCAAGTGTTAATTAATTAGATTTATGCTTTAAGCCAATCATCAACTATATTTTATATTACAATTTGACGGATTTGCTTTTGTAAAATAAAAATAGCCAATAAATGATATACTCAATAGATACTCAATTTCTTGGCAACATTGCTCACTGTCATAAAATATAACCTCTATTTTTAAATGCAACCTATTTTTTCAAGTCTAGTGACTTTTTACATTGGCCAACAACACTGTCACCCTAAATCAACCAACTTCGTTAAAAATAAAAAAGGAACATAGTTTAGTTACAGTTCTCAAGGTTATATTTGAAGTGAATTGAGAAAAACAGTCTTAAATTTTAAATATTATAGAGTTTTTAGAATAAAACAAAATAAATTGACTAACCAGAAAAAAAAACCTCATAACCAATTACAAACCTAAGCACAGAAATCACAGTTTTCATTACACCAGATGTTCAAAGTATTATTTATAAAAATTTAAGCCGCGGTTTAATGGTGGTTAAATCTTAGTAACGCTATGTAAAACACCGCTAAACCAGCGTTTAAATTTTTATGAATAACACAAAGACTTTTTTTCAAGGTGTATTTTCCCATTTAATCGTTTATGAAAAATTGTAATAAGTATTTAGAATTCAAGACTGTTTTTCTCATTTTTTTTTTTCAAATGGAAAGTCGTTTTGCAAGGTAAGGCGTCGGAAAATGCAGAATAAATCGACCATTTAGAGCATTTGTTATTTTTGCTAACTATCTCGGCAGGAGCCAATTCATTCCATTTTAAGGAAAGACTGTGTATAAATAAAATTAAACCTGGAAAGATAATTCTAAATATTATTAAATTATTAGTACAAAACAATGTCAATTAATTCCTGCTTATACGATTGGAGCAGTACTCTGATTAAATTGAAAACAATTAAAGTGAGTTGCAGAAACGTAAGAACAGAATAAACAAAAACATTTTCAAGGTTGAGGGATTAAGGATTGTTACTTTATTGTTGTTTATTAATATTATTGTTCTCTCTGGATGAAGTGTATTTTTAGCGAACTGTGTTGTCTGTTTCGTAACTTATCACTTGTTGTTCAGAAACTTCAATGAGAGCTCAAAAAACTCTTACCCTACTCACCTTTGAACCTGACTGCAAAATCATAAGGGTTGTAGAGCGTGAGTAACTGCTTGTGCGTCTGCCTTGCGCCTAAGTGGAATTTTAGTGCCGTGGGGAACACAAACACGGGAATTTTTCGAATATTGTCCATCTTTTCTGACTACACTTTGACGTTTCGCAGCTGTTTACACTTCTGTTGTTTGACATTTCTCATTCTCCAATACGATTTGAAGGCAGTAACAAGTTAAAATCAGTGGTGGGATTCCAATTCATTGTCGAAGTGAATGTCGAAAGGGTCTGGCGATTCGACACGAACAACGAGAGTGGTGCGTTCACGGCATTCAAATTCACTGTAGAACGTGAGTGTCGAAACCCTATGTGGCAACATCTCATTTAACATGTGTGAAGTTATCAACACATAAAGTCGTGAAGGTATCTACTGATTTTATAAGGTTTGTTTACTTGCAATTCAACACAATTCTTGAGATAATCGCAAGTATATTACAAAGCTAAGGTGACCAGATCCTAACCGCACAAAAGCGGCACAGCGGGACCCGGGGGTGGGGGGGTTGATTTTTAAATTTTTAAATTAACTAACAAAGAACGCAAAGCGCAAAATATACAGGGTGTCTCCTAAAAAAACGCCGCTGGCCAATAACTCCATAACTCCCTAACTATTTATTGCCCGATTTCAATAAAACAAAATCAAAATTAAATGTCTCTACATGTTCTATAAAGGGGCCCTAATTTTCTTTTATTTTGCAAAATCAACTTTCATTTCACCGAGAGTCTGCTAGATTTTGCAAAAAAAAAATTAGGTCCCCTTTGTAGACATGTGGAGCCATTTAGTTTTGTTTTCTTTTTATTGAAATCGGCCAATAAATAAAGGAGTTATCGCTAGGGGCGTTTTTTAGCAGACACCCTGTATAATATTATTAAAAAAATTTAACAACATGAAATATAATGTCATATTTACAAATATAATAAATGCGAGGCATGTTTTTAAAGTACCGTTTTGTATTTTGGCCGCTGCAGCCCTGCTACCAAATACAGATTGGCGAAATATATACGCTCATAACTTCAAAATAGCGAATAAAAGATCATCCCGAAAAAAAAACCTAATCTTTCAAAAGTCGGGACATTTCTGAAACGTCGCGGGACGCGGGACAAATTCCTAAGAATCGGGACTGTCCCGCCAAAATCGGGACGTCTGGTCACCTTATACAAAGCTCACCTGCAGTAAGCATCGAAAATTATTGGAAGACAGATAATGACAATTATATGGAATTGTATTATTGTAAATGATAAATTTAAGTTGTATTTTCATTTAATTATTGCAATATATGACTGAATAAGAACTTTAAATGGTTATTATAGCTTTCGTTTAATTGTATAACTATAGTTAATCATTTTGAAATGTTATGGATTATGCATGAGACAGTTCATTTAATGTTTTGTGAAATTTAATCAAAAATATAGTAGGTACTTTTTAAATTCCAATTCAAGTTATTCATTCACTATTAAATACTACTAAAGGTAAATAAGTATTATATTTTTGTAGACAAAATTGATTAAAAAAACCATGAATTAATTTTTACAATAATATTTTCAAAACATAGGCAGAGTTACGTTTATGCACATTGTAATGCGGTTACAATGCGATTGAGATTATAATGCATATACAATGATTCCTTTATTGTTACAAACATATATCTAGCTAAAAATGTATGGAATATATATATATAAAATGTATGGTCGGCAAATACACCCAAATATAACCCCACCAAGAAATAGTGACGGAACAAGGCTGTGTATGTGTATAAGAGAGATAACTATAGTATCGAACCTCCGTTCGGCATGACCGGAGATGTCGAAGGATTTCACCCTTACGTTCTACACCTCGTGACTGTCGTTTCCCTATCACGGCAGATTTGAATGCCGTGAATCGAATCGAATCGACATATCGAAAGGAATTGTGACGATTCGACACGAATCGAATGAATTGGAATCCCACAGCAGTGATGTTATAAATGTTAGATGGCGCTACAATAACGCACTCCCTACAGTGACTAAATAGGTACAGTGGCGGCAAGAGTGTTGCTTCTCGTGATTGGTTCACGTAATTCACAGAAATAGATGGCGGCCGGATGTTTATGTTTGAAGCAGGGCTCCGACAGGCTTATGGGGGAAAAGGAGACGAGTTATAGTGAGGTAGAGCATTATCAGAGGCGCTGATGTTCACATTTCAAATTTACCGCGTTCTCCCTACCAAGTTGCCATAGCGCGCATTTATGATTTCCATTGTTTATAAATAACGCCCTGTCGTATAATTTATTTGATTGCATCTTTGTGCAAATAATATATAACTATTGTGTCTTCCTACATTTGTATTCACTACTGTGTTGTGAAAATGTAATCTCGTCTTTGTTAAGATGCCCAGTGAAAAGTTTAAACTCTAAAACTATAGGTAAGTACAATGAGCATTTAAATGCATTGTTATTGTTGTCGTGTATTATATATAGATGCCACGAACCAGATTCCTGTGCGATGTGCCTGGGTGTAGAAGGAATAATTCTAAGGACCTTTCTGCCAGACTACATACTATTCCGAAAGAAGGAGAACGTTGGAAGCTATGGATAAATTTGCTCAGCTTACGTCAATTAATGGAGAAAAGTACATCCACAATACATAATTTTCATGTGTGAGATGCTCATTTTGAAACTTCGCAGTACTGCACACCCAAGCGTCTAAAATTAAACCGAAATGCAATACCGTCAATATTTCTAAATTCAATTTCAAACGATAATAACAATAATGAAGGTTTGATTGCACATTCCATTGCAGGGCTTGAATCAACAACACAATCGGAAGTGAAGCAGCCTTCGTCATCTGACAATGATTACAATGAACAATGTAAATTTGCATATATCGATTTTGTAACTACACTTTTGTATTTGACAATGAATTTCAATTTTAGGCTCTGAAGATGCACCAACTTAGGTGTGAAATGTTAGCACGAATATAGCAATAAATTAGACCTTGAGCAATTTTTAACCTACATGCTCCCTACGTGAACAACCTGATTTGTATTTGGACTTCTCTCCCGTTAAACCTTTACTATTATACATAATTGTAATTATCATACTTTTGTTATTGTGTATTTAAATGCATAATATATATTGTAAAATAAGGCGTATTTGATTTACATAATAAATATTGCAAATAAAATTAAATTTAAATATGGGCGGCAATTTTTGTGTCGTTTAGTTAGGTAGATGAAATTCAGATGGCGCTACAAACTCGTCTACTCAATTTAACATAGAGATGTCGCTTCTTTGGGTATATATTCTTTGGTTTGAAGCTTGACGTCTTATGATGTCTATTTATCTGTCAAAATTTGAAAGTATTTTATTTTATGTCAGAACTATTTATAAACATTTTTTATTAATTATGCCCCATCATGGGAACGAGTTGATCGTGGCTTTGCCCAACGTCAAATCGCCGAGATCGAAATGCTGGGAGAAAGGTTGAGCAGAACGAATGCAAAATTTACTCCAATATTGAATTTCAAGACAACACGAGAAATATTTCATTTCAATTCGAGGATGTATCTCCTATAGAGTATATTACTGATAGACAATAAAACAAGGTAAATAACAAATCGATACAAATATACTTTTGAAGACTCACAACAATATACTTAGAACGATCTTAAATAAAGGAAGGCATTATTAATGTC
Organism: Othius punctulatus; assembly: GCA_951805005.1. Taxonomy (NCBI): domain Eukaryota; kingdom Metazoa; phylum Arthropoda; class Insecta; order Coleoptera; family Staphylinidae; genus Othius; species Othius punctulatus. The sequence continues at coordinate 65,978,179 of OX638138.1, read as the reverse complement.
TTTTATCTGCATGTTTAGTAGAATTGTAAGTAATGAATAACACGTTTGCGGATAGCGACTGCTACAGCAGTCCTTCACGAATGCGCTGAGGGGACATTGACTGCAATAGCGATCCGTCTAATATGTAATTTATCTGGACTCAGACTCTGACAGCGTTATGTGTACCTCTAAAATGATGGCCTTAGTTTGCAGTAGTGTTAGTATGTACCTACGTGTGTCCTTGCAATCATTCCCATTTTACGACGTGTTCGCGAATGTATTAAACAAAATCGTTGAATTATTTTCAAGTATTCTATCGTCCACGAAAAAAACACTTGAAATAATCCACTGTCTAACTATAAAATGTTTAAGCAAAGAATAGACGTTTAACAAAATCGTTCACAATAAAAATGAAGCGCGCCACACAGTACCGCCAACCGCCAATTCCATCTGCAATCCAAGTTGTGCAGGTGGTATTGGTACAGCGCTAGCTTAATAGTACTTCAGTTAAGACATGGCGGTTTATGTCCATTGTCACCACTGTATCTATTAAGTCACTGTAGCACTCCCTGTATATTGCGATTTTGAGATGAGTTGATACCCACTTTCCGTCTTTGTCGCTAGCATCGGCAGCATTTGGCAGTGTTCTACAATTATTTATCGGCAGCAGTGCTCACTAATGGCTTTACCGGCTGTTGCATGACGAATTTATTTGATTTATTTGACGTTTAACGAATTATTTTAAAATCGGCACATTTCCGTCCTACTAAAAATGTGGAACAACTTATAACCCTTGAACATGCTCTTCGCAGACAGTCGTAGACGCCACGGTAAGTATGAAGTGGATACGATAAGGTAAGAGTTATTAGTTATAATCTACCCCTTATCTCTTACCCTGCTGCTGGTGTTAACAAATTGACGATGGACTTGGGGAAAAGGCTGTTCAATGGTAAATATTTACAATAGCTCGAGGAAACGTTAACGAATATATGAAATGTAGATTCATTTACTGAGTGTGCTTTGTAGCTGTTGTTTTGTTTGTGAGTTGAATTTTGAATTTCCCATTGAGGTCCATTCTGCGATATTATGTTTTCCATTGATTTTGATTTTGTGTGTGCGCGTTGCATTGTGACTTTACTTGTTGACATTGTGTTTGTGCGTTGAATTTTGACTTGGTGGTTTAGTTTTTTGTTAGATATACACTGCTCAACAAAATTAGGGGAACACCTATAAAAATGGGTTAAACATGGTTATTTTTTTTTTATAGTAGGTTGTATTTTTTGCTTATTTTGAGCACATGGTTTAAAATGCCTCTTTTCTGTTTAAATAAACATGAATTAAGATTAATCAGAAATAATTAATTTCGTATAGTTGTTCAATTTCTATTTTAACCCTTTTTTAAAGGTGTTCCGCTAATTTTGTTGAGCAGTGTATATAGTTATCATTAGTTATCGGACAATTTATCCTTTAGTTAGTTGTAATTTATAGCTAAAGTTAATTTCAGACAATTTCTCGTTTTGTTAGTTTATTATTAGTATAGTAAAGTTAGTTACGGACAATTTTTCGTTTTGTGATATATAGTTATAGTTAGTTTGGGACAGTAATATTTAAGTATGGTTCACCAGTGATGTGTAAAAGGATGTGGAAATAGTAGCAGAACTGCGAAAATGCACTTATTTCCTCAAGATTCAGATGTAATTATTAAATGTCACAATCAGATAATTTCCTTATTGCTATCACTATACTGCTATCAGCTCTTTAAGAAATGGGTGATTGCAGTAAATAGAGCTGAATACCTGGACAAGGGAGTTAAAAAAACCCGAGGGGCAAACAGGATAGGCGATCGACACTTTGATGAAAACGCAAGATTTCCTTGCAATCGCAATCGGTCAAATTTAAAAAAAAATGCTGTACCTGCATTATTCCTGCCGAATATTTTGAGTAAGAGAATTTCATACTTGTTGAACAATCTATGCTCATCTAATGATTTACAGGCACATACATGATAGAGACTGAACCACAGGAGGAATTTGAGACAGTTGTAGTAGATGAATTTGGTAACTATAATGTTAATAATTACAAGTCTTACCTACCTGTAGCATAAATATTATTATACCCGGCAATAGATGAAGTTTATGAGTTTCATATAGGTCAAGAATCAGCCTGTATGTGACCAAATAAATACCTAAGTAAAATATTCTAGTTGACGGTTCCATCCAGCAAGAAGTTATAGCATCAACCAGTAATAGTTCCCCTAGCTTTGCACCAGTAATTTGCAAAAGAAAAGGTACGAAATTGAAAATAAAACCGTTCACCTATTTACTTAAAATTTCTTTTTCCAGTTTCACCTTCCGAAGAGTCCACCAAGGAATACGGTCCACCAAGGAAAACACCCCGTTACAAACAAAGTAAGATGTTTCACATTTATATAGATTTACATGTACGTATTATTCATTGACGAAATTAATTGTATAAATTTTTGTCTAATAAATAGATGCTCTAACGTTGCACCAATGTTAATAACTAAATCATACATTTGAAGATGGTATGTATTAAATATAGATTTTAAGGTTTAGTTCGGGATAGTCGGTCAGTTTTTGTAAAATACAAATTTTAACTGAAATTTGTTTGTGATTGTCAAATTTTGTTATAATTATTAATCTCAGTTATTTTACTATAATAAATGTCGACATTTTTACAAATGTATGAACTAATCTTTGTAAATATTAACTTTACTAATGTTCAGAATTGAAAACAGTCCTTAATAAAATTGATCTTTCTCATATACATATTGCATTTTATTTTCTATGTGAAGATTCAAGAACAGTTTTAATATTTATTGTATTTGCAGTGCATATTTATGATTGCATATTATTTATGTGTAACGAAGTTAACTGATTCTCTAAACTTTGTACTGTGAACACAATAAATTTTGAAATTGTTTTTGACAAGAGTTTTATTTTCAAATTTTGAATTTCTATTCCGTTTAAAGCTCCCGCCAAAAATCGTCCTGTGATCAGCGCCGATCACGGAAAGGGACCAACAACTAAGTCTGAAATTTTTTGTAACGACTGTGATTGCACCGTTTGTGCTAATGCCCGATTGCACCGTATGCGTTAAGGATACTTAAAATTGTAAGGTTCCTTAACGGACGAAAAACCATTGCACCGCCATCTTAAGGTCACTTAAACACCGTAAGGACCCTTAAATTTTAAGCTCCCGACTCCGGCGGAATAACTTATTTAAGGGTTACAAACTGTCAGTTTAACGTATTATGAGCAGTGGATGTGTATAAAATATTACTTATTTTTAACTACATTTAGCCTTTATACTGATTTTAAGATAACTAACGAACTTATAATTACAATTCGAGTGTTGAATACCTTGACTATGATTGCAATTGTTGTTAAAGCAATATTGTGAACAATTTGGTGTTTGTAGGTTAGTTTGTGTTGAATTTTGATACAGGATAATCGGGTGTATTGCGTATCAAAAAACGTTAGCAGTAACGTGTACGTTACTTGAGGGCATCACATTCGAAAGTCAGATAGAGTTATGTCATAAATGCATTTGATATTCGAATGTGATACTGTCAAGTAACGTACACGTTACTGCTCAAGTTTTTTGATACGCAATACAACAAATTGTGTGATTCGATTGAATTTAATTGAAACTTTAATATAAATAAATTACTTCTACATTCGTATATTATTCGGCATTGGTGCTTGATACATCTGCATTTCCTCTACAATTATGACATAAAATTAATTTTGTTAAAATTGAATAACATTTAAAATCAAGATAATAGTGACATTCTGGAATCCAAATTCATCGGATTTACTTGTTTAGTTTATTTGAGAACGGATTAATTTAACAATTTGGACGACCTAAGTTTTTATAGACAGAGAGGAATCGAGGTAAGACATACCGTTGACAACTGTTTTGTGTAAAATTTTATCCGAGCGAATATAGCAGTTATTAAAATTCCCTAGAATGCTGAACGCTAAGGTCCGTCCCTTTACTAAGGAATCTGATGTCTTGTACGGTGCAACACAAAGTTAATTTTAAGGATCCTTAAAATTTAAACTTACTTAACTAAGGGTCCTTAAAACTACAAACGGTGCAATCGGCCATAAGTAAGTTTAAATTTTAAGGGTCCTTAAAATTACCTTTGTGGAAACAGTGCCCAGTTTCCTTAGTAAAGGAACCTTCGCGTTGAGCATTCTAAGGAATTTTAATAACTGCTATATTCACTCGGATGAAATTGAACGCAAATCAGTTGTCAACGGCATTATATACAGGGTGTAACAGAAATACGTGTGTTAATTTTAAACATTGGAAGAACTCGTTAAATAAAACATTTTTTCTATATGTTTTTTTTTCTTCAAAAACCAACGTTAAACAGATTTAAAATATGTTCTAGTTTATCTACTAAAACGCGTACCCGCCTATGGTTAAAGGTGTGCAGCGATAAAATCTTTTGTTGTGATGACAACGGTGTCATAAAGGTACATCATTGCCTGTTAGGCAAACACGTTCAGGATATTGTGCACTGTACAATCTATGGGCTTCTGCAGCATTTCCAAAAGCTCGGCCATATACCAACACAATATCTGTTAATTCTTGATTAGAAAAATTTGGCATTTTGAAATAAACTTCACTTGACAATTATAGTGACAGTACCTGAGAACGGCTCGTTCGGTCAAAATTAGGGGGTAAAATAATATTAAAAAAACCTGCAAATTTTGAAAAAAAGCATATAGAAAAAATGTTTTATATAACGAGTTCTACCAATGTTTAAAATTAACACACGTATTTCTGTTACACCCTGTATATATATATAATCTATGGTCAACGATATGTTTTAGCTCGATTCCTCTCTGTCCATAAAAACCTAGATTGTCATTGTGGAAATAATCCGGTCTCAAATAAAGTAAACAAAGAAATCCGATTAATTTGGATTCCAGAATGTCGCTATTATCTTAAATTTACATGTTATTCAATATTAATAAAATTAATTTGATGTCGTAATTGTAGAGCAAATGCCAGCTGTATCAAGCACTAATCCCAAATCAGGGCCCCAACAGGCTTATGGAGAAAAAGGAGACGAGTCATAGTCTGGAAGACCGCTATCAGAGGCGATGTTAATTTTTCAAAATTACCGCGTTCTTCCACCAAGTTGCCATAGCGCATTTATGATTTCCATCACACCCTGCTCACTCAGGGTACATTTGTTTGTTGCTTTGTGAAAAAAAATAATAATAATAGTAAACCTTCGTTATTTCAAAATAATTATATAAATATACCTATATTGTGTCTCCATACGCAACTGTGTTATGAAAATTTAATCTCTCATCTTTTTTAAGATGCCCAGTGAAAAGTTTGACCTCTTCTAAAATAGTGTACGATAAGCATTTAAATAAATATATAGTTTAATTATTCCTGTGTCTTATAAAATGCCGTATAACAGATTCCTGTGTGATGTGCCTGGGTGTGGAAGGGATATTTTTAAGGACCTTTCGGTCAGGCTGCATAATATTCAGAAAGAAGTAGAACGTCAGACGCAATGGCTAAATTTGCTCGGCTTACGTGAATTAATGGTGAAATGTACAGGGTGGGCCAATTGTTATATTTCTGTAGGGGATCTTGGTAACTAGAAGCGATAGAGAAAATCGGCTGGCGTATCCTCGATCTCTTTTTTCAAGACCAACTCTATGGTGAAAACAAAAATTGGCTATGGTCTTTCGTTTTGAAGTTATGACCAAAAACTCATTATTTTCCATTTTCGACTTTAATCAATATTTCATTTATTTCTGATTTTATTAAAATAAGAGTTACACGTTCTTCAGGCACTTTTCTACGGTGAATTGAATAAGATTTACAGAATTTTGATATATTCGTTAATAAACAAGGTACAATACAAAGTTGTTTTTTTTTAAATACAAGTCGTAGTTGGCTTTGGCCTTAATAAATTGGTTATTTTTTTCTCTTTTCAATGATATATCACAAGTGAATGTTATAATTGCATTTTGGTTGAAATCTATTAAAATTGCGTCAACACGTCATATGTTCTCTTATAGGGCGTAGTTGACTGGTAGTAGGCTTGTATTGTTTAGAGTAAAATTATTTATTGAAAATAAACACATTTACAATCTGTAAATTACAAAATACAATGTGAATACAATATTATACAGTGTGGAAATTAAGTAGTGGATAAATTCGGTAACTCCGTTAATGTGTATGAGGGAGAAAAATCTAAAAATGTGATAGCGATATAAATTACTGCGCATATGAAAATATTTTAAAAATAAATAAAAATAATAAACCTACTAAATAGCAAAAGTAACAATCACTTAATCGATAATGTTTTACAACACTCCGAGATAGTAAGTCTGTAAGATCTGTGTAAGATCTTACACACCTTACACTAAGGTTACACATAGCTGATGCCTCCATTCTGTGTTTACGACTTGGAATGCTTTTAGATTATCGTACTATAGCCGTTGTGTGTTGATAAACTCAACCAAATTAACCACCACACTACGACTATAGCACAATAATCCTATACAACTCTTAAATTACCAGAGGTAAACCCAACAGGCCTCACAATCTATGTGAGCGACTATCCTCGGCGTTTTTGACTCAGCTGTCTTCGATATCTTGTTCACGTGACATACATTTTCCAAATTGCCTTATACCATTTCTAGGAGAACCATACATATAAGATTTCATTATACACGTGGAATAGTTGAACCCCGAGATTTACCAATGTGGGAGCCCATTTTCGATAACAATTGAAAAATAAGCTGGCAACTAAATATTTAAAATGGTCCAATATAAATATAGCCCTTATGGATGTAGACTTATTTTCGAAATGGTGAATAACTGTGTCTGCAACACATTCATATTTTCGCGCCGGTTTGACGTCACACTTAACGGGTCTACTCGTTCCTATAATATTCGGACCAGAGTTGGCAACACTGACTCCATAGTTTTATAGTCAAAGGTTGGAATCAACATTTCCTCGTTCTATTTATGTAATTTCTGTTTCAGTTACCGCAATTCTTCGAAGCATGACCAATTAAGGAGTTTTTTGTATAATCTTAAGACCAACAAACCTCACCTTTAACAGGAACGGGATATCTACAAAAACGCAAAATGCAGGTGAGATTTGGTGCAACTTTGTTAAAAAACAATCGGTAGATGATTTCTAACGGCTTATAACCTATAATTTTTCTTCGCTTGAAGTTACATCTTCAAATTTCTAGAACCCTGATGAAGACACCGAATGGAACGACATCCTTAGATCAAAGGGAATCTTGCCTGAGAAAGAGAAGGAGATAACCGAAGATGAAATTGTTAACATGCTGGAGAAGACGATCGAGGACAAGCAGAAAGGAAGTACGTTATTAACACTGAAATTAAAATGTTTTCTGAAGGAATTTAATGTTCTCCAATGCACCGGTTCTCAGGCGATGTGTCACACAAGTTAGTAGTGAATGCAGAGTTCAAATGGAAACAATACCCCCAGAAAATATGTGAACTAACTTTTTAAATTTAAAGGAGGCTCGGTTTCAAGAGCATTTTTAGGATTTGTACAGACGTCAGATTGAGCGGTTGTGGCTTTCCGTTTATTTGGATACATTGCAAATAAAACAAGGAGAATAACCTTTTTCACAATACACATTTATTTATACTAAATGTACATTTCAACTGCAAGGCAGTCATCTTCAGTAGACTTACAAGTAATGAATGTATGAATGTTAATATTTTATTTAAAAACTTTCACAAGCTCCAATACTTTGATTATATTGCAAATATTTGCGAGTATTTTGCAGTTTAGTTGCGTAACCCGAATTTTACTAAAACCCAATTTTCCTCCTATTTCGAGGTCACTGATTACGAAAATGAAAGTTTTTTTCTGCGGAAAAGCTTCCTTCACTCTTAAATAGGGGTCTGAAAATTGAGGAAATTTGAATTTTGCGCTCAAATTGCAGACCGGCCTTTCAGCCTATACGTACCGAAAGCAGGCATAATTGTGTTCATGGTATTTAGTCATTTTCATCATCACTGATACGAAATTGTTATTTAAGCATTAAGAGAGGTGTAGTAATTCGGGTAATAATAATTCGACACTCTTAAACCACGTTATTTATTTATGTGACACTGTGCATTTGCATACAGCGTGGCTCGGACTGGCGCACATTCCATGTGTACACTGCCAGCTGACCACACAAAAACATTACACATAAAAACCCAAATATACTCTGATTTTTCTAAACTGGCGTGCACGTCATCAAAATAATAATCATAATAATGACGACACAATTTTACAAGGTTGCCGGCTGTTCTGGGTATTTAAAAATGGCTGCAATCAGCTGTTGCGCCCGTGCAATCTTGTGCGACAGTGCGCGGTTCGTATCAAATTCGTCGACTTCTCTGCCGTTTTTCGTACAGATATCAATCTTGAGGTTATGGTTTAACATCTACAATGGCAAAATATAAAAGAGTTTGCACCGTATTCTGGTCCAACACTGACAGCGACAAAAATCTTGGGGTTAGATTCGATTCCCGGCTGCAGGCAAAAGAAACGTGAAATATGTAACGAAGTCAAATGTAACAAGTTAAACGTCAAAGAAATTTGGTTATGCATACATGTATGAGCATGTGTTAGTGAAAAAGATCTGGCATCGTCGCCGAAAAAATATCACGTCGGCCAACATAACATGATTTATTACATGATTGGCAGGCGAAAATTGTGACCGCGGTTAATACACCGATTACCTATTTATAACCACCGGTGATCAGTGTTATGTAACAAATGATCCTCAGATTAATTTCAATTCTTAAACTATTGTTATGCATATTCTCGAAATCAATCACGTTGGTACGAAAAAACCTCATCGCACAGCTGATTGATGACGTGCACGCCAGTTTAGAAAAATCAGAGTATACTTATTAAATACTACCATCCCAACAAGAGGTAAGTAAGTAATAAAGACCGAGACTGGTCAAAACTTACCTCTCAAAATTGCTTATTTATAACTGTTTTTCCACTCCTGAAGTTGGTTTAATTGTTTGTGTTTGATTAATTTATTTTCGCAACAAAATGTCAGTACGGCTTTGGTTGCTAACACTATTTTTCAAACAAAGTGTGAATGTCAGAAATTGCATTCGTTCAGTTGTAAAATGAATTCCAATGAAAATAAACAAGAAATGGCAATTGAAGAAGCTGCAGATGCTGCCCGTTCCTCTCTACTGCCGGAGAAGTCGAAGGGGTGTTATCAAAAGTGTTTTAGAGACTCATGCCTGAGAAAGAACGCTATTGAAATTATTTTACTTACTGCCCTGCGTGGATATGTTTTTTTAACACTTAACTATTGGTCTGGAAATGACTGACAATTGAATATCGCGCTGTTGTTTTATAGTTCTATAATTTCTACCTTACCGGCATCTCGGCCCACATACTGAGGCGTATCAAAGTACATATTCCCGGGAATTTGACGAAGTACATGTTTCAAAAGCGATGCAATCAATTGGGTTTGGATCGAGCTGTGGAATTTTTATTTTTGGCCGATGCATTATACAGGGTTCTGCAACAGTGCGTCGGGCTTTCCTAGCGCCTTTCCCGTGAGAGATTGAAAAAAATGTTTCGTAAAAAAAGTTATTGGTTTAAAAATCTTTATGCCGAAAATTATTTTCAAACATACAGATTGTCCCAATTTTCGGTATAACAAAAACAAACATTTTCGAAAATGGAATGGAACACCCTGTATGTATTCAAGTTTTCTGATGACATTTTTCAACCTCTACATTGTTCTCCATTTTGTTTTGGATTATGTTACAGAAATTTATAAACAATTATTCCACAACTGCCCTGAATTTGATAGGTTGTCACGCCACGTGGGCTCAGTGCCGGCTGTAGCCGGTAATGTAGGAATTACAGAACACTGAAAATTGAGCGCAAAATTCAAATGTCCTCAATTTCAGACCCCGATTTAAGGGTGAAGGAAGCTTTTCCGCGGAAAAAAAACTAACATTTTCGTAATCAGCGACCTCGAATAGGGGGGAAAATGGGGGTTTAGCAAAATTCGGGTTATGCAACTGAACTGCAAAAACTCCATATTTGCAGAGCCCGCGAGCTATACCGTACGTTTTTTATCTTTAAACAAGTTCAGTTTTTAAATGACAGCATCAATTGCATTGCTAAAATGCAATGGTTATACAACCAAAATTACAAGACCGTGGAAACTGATCATTTCAAATGTCAAAACTGTAAACAGAAAATGTACTCAACGCAAGAAAGTATTCAAATAGGGCAGTGGTCCTGAGCTGGTATAGTATACAGATTGTACGAGATTTATTTTCAGTGCAATATCCTGACAGACAAATCTCATCAATCCTGTTCAATCAACAGTCATCAACCACTAATCCCGAAATAGTAATTAATTGTTTTGTGCAGAAACCCGTTAAGCGACATCACATAGTGTGTTTCTGCAGTATCTAAACCTAATTTCTTCATTTTTGTCCTGTTGCACCATCTGTTTTCTCGGATTAACATCTGGAAGGGGTGTTGCTAACAACCAAATAATCCAATTCAAAGTCTCATCTTATAAACAATATGAATTTAAAAAACAAGTAAAAGTTGTTGTTAATCACTTTATTGAGGGTTTTATGTGGTCAATCTGCAACATTTATCTTAAAAAATACAAGGACGTTCCTGAACTCCTTACAGTTGGAGTGTACCCATCTGTAAATCAATACCCAAAAAATGATGACCTGAAGAAGCTTAGTAGCTAAGTTTCTAGCCTAATATCTGCCAGTAGAATACTACGCAAGCGGAGTGCAACGTAGATAAGGAATAGGAAGATGAGTAGGTCTATAGACTGAAAGCAGACAAGAATTTTTTTTTTACTGCAGAATTAAATTTTAGTACTGTTTTAATACTAGTTCTTAAAATGAGAAAAACACTGTTTTATGTCTTATTCTGTGTTCTAGTAAAAAAATTATATATATATATATAATTTTTACGTTTCTACAGTAAACCCATATTTTAGAACAGAAACCCGTCAACTGGATTTTTTAAAATTTTCTTTATAAGTAAAGGATACACATTATAATTCAATTACCAGCAATATTCACTTCGAAGGGGTGTTAACTAATAGTAAAACAAAATTCAAGCCAAAATCTATATTAATACCAAAGATAAATATTTTTCTTTGTTTCCCCAATATTTGAAAACGTGCATTTGACGGGTTTCTGAAATAAACAATTCAATTACAAGTCGTTCATTTTTTATCAACTAAGTATAATTAATATGTTTTTTCATGTACTTAATGGAAAAGTAAGTCATGACTCAATAGTAATAGTGAAGAAATGTGCTACTTTACCATTTAGTTACACATTTCTTCATGGCAACCACATAAACAAGAATCACTTTTCTTACGTGTGGAACATGCAACTTTATCGTGACATAGGCTTCCGCAACTCTGTTTGATCACCAGCCCCTGTATCTCTTCAATACTTGGATGTCATGGATGCTTCACTGTCGGCCAAGAAAGTTGCTGACGTTCGTCTAAAATTCTGACGTTTTGTTATGTCAGCATACGCTTCACATACCTTGATGAATTACTTTCGAATGATATATATCATTTATTTGATTTTCATTAAGTACATAAAAAAATAGCATGTTCCACGCGTTGAAAAGTGATTTTCCATGCTTATGTAAACTTAATCCACTTGCTCACTCGGGAATAAACATTTACACTCACTGGAAAAATCGTACTTTTCTTAACTTTTAAAACAAACTACTATTAATTTATGAGTTATGAGTATGAATTTATATCTATTTTATTTGCATTTCAGAGCAACTATCTGAATTGAATCTAGATGAGCTTGACGAGCTTGAGGATTCTGAAGACGAAGGGATACTGTTGGAATACCGAAAGAAGAGGATAGCGGAGATGCAAGCACTGGCGTCGCGGGAGAAATTTGGTTGTGTGACGGAAATATCCGGCCAGGATTATGTGAATGAAGTAACGAAAGCCGGCGAGGGAATCTGGGTCGTCCTACACCTGTACAAACAAGGAATTCCACTGTGTTCGTTGATAAACCAGCACTTGTACGTGATGGCAATGCAATACAAGACAGTTAAATTCTTGAAGTCAATCTCCACCACTTGCATACCGAATTTCCCCGACAAGAATTTGCCAACAATCTTCGTGTACTTTGAAGGGGAGATGAAGAAGCAATTGGTCGGAGCTCTGGAGTTCCGGGGACCGAATCTTACACAAGATGGTAAGATATATATAAACAGTGTACGCCTAAGGTATGGAATAAATTCATTAAAACCAAAATTAAAAAATTTGGAAAAAAATCCTCCAACACGTCGATTTTCTTCAACCATCATTTGTTTTTGAGTGATGCCAACCCCCTATTTTTGTTCTTGATTTTGAGAGGTCTTTTCTATGTCGGAGTGACAGTATAAAAATGTTGCCACGTTACATAAGAAATTTTTTGAGTAAATGACAATTGAAAGTCAAAAGGCAAATCATGAAAAATGAAGCAAAAGCGTAATCAGATTTAGTTTTTTAAACTGCTTGAGGTTGAAACAAACAATAACCCCGTGCGCTATTATAAGCTGTCTGCTATTAGCCTAAGCGGTACAAAACTCTTATTGCAATAAAGCATAATTTCACATTTAACTGTCACACAAAAAAATGAAATTTTAATAATTCTCATCGGATTTAGGGATAAGAACTCGGCAGAAAGTATGCGATTTGTTTAATGCACAATATCCAGATCACTCCATCAGCCAATCTATAGTTAGTAAGAATGAATCTAAATATTCGAGAAACTGGTGATGTTAAAGATATTCCAAAACCTGGATGTTTCCAGGTTTCATAAAATTTCATGTTGACATGTCAGATATGATCTTAGTGCAGATATGATTTGAGATTGCCAACGCCAACTTCGTTGCCGATTTTTGTTGAATGCTCGATGCTTATATGTGTAGTGTAAATTTCATATCACAGAAATTCCACAAATATCAAATCAATTAATTTAACATTCTGTAGTAATTTGCATAACTAATTTTATCATGTTTGTTACAGAATTTGAATACATTCTGGGCAAAACAGGTGCAATAGAGACATCCATCAAAGAAGATCCGCGACCGAAAATCAAAGACAAACTATTTTCAGATTTAGCAGATACCAACGATTGGTAGAAAATACTTATTTATACATTTACATAAATTATTATCAATGAAACTGGTGCTAATGAATCAAATTATTATTTAAACCTACCGTTCAGTTTGGTCGTGTGATGGGGTTCCCTTCCGATAAAACAAAAGACTGGCGCATGGGCGCTGAGTGCTCAATCGAAAACAAAAAACATTCAGGGGAAATGAATTTCAAAATTTAAAAAAAAAATGAATTTCGTTGTTTTGTTTTGGTTGGGGACTAAAATTCTCCTCCTTTGCGACACTGAATTCTATTAGAAGATGCAAAATTCAGAATACACCCAAACTCTGGAAGATTTTAACTTTAATCTTAAGGGTGTACTTAACTTGTGTTTTGCTCGCTATCATGGCTTGTATTTAAAGAATAAATTGTTTAGAAAATAGACGAAACCTTGTGTAGCAATGAGTCAACGAGTGTAAGTTTTGACATAATTTTGGAGATATCCTTCAATTTCTATGCAGTATACTTAAAATAATTGATAATTCAATTAAAAATAAACTGACATTCAGGTGTATTGCATGAAAAAACAGTTAGCAGTAACATGTACATTACTTGTAGCATCACATTCGAATGTCGGATGCATTAAGTTGGGACGCTGAACAGATATAGTAATAAAATCCCCCGCTTTAACCAGAGTTGTTTGAATACCAGCTTGCGATAGATTTGAGAAAGTCTGATATACAAAGCACAAAATATGTTATGGTAACAATGGTCAAGCCTACTGTGCTCGCAAGAATTTCGAGTAAAAGGGTAAATCAGGCTTCGGCTTAGATCGGTCTACACAACCATAACCCGCCTTTTTCTTTTATTACTATATCTGTTCGACGACCCGGATATAGTGCTAACGTTTGATTATTTCATTATTTTTATTTCCAATGTATGCAACACATTGGCACCCCAAAGTATGGTTGGTTTCTGTATTAAAATTGAGCAGGCGTATTCCTGCATTTCCTATAGAGGCAACTTATACTGCCCTCCGATAATAATACACTTGAGTAACTTTTCTGCATAAATTTGATTTATTTTTGATGTACACACTACCTTAAAAATACATAGTATACAATTCCTATACAGCGTGTCCCATGCAAGTTGTTAGTTAAAAGTTTATGGGGTTCTCGAAGAAATAAAAATGTGCAAAATTTACACCATCAAGGTTCATCATGATCTTCGAAAATAAAATACGTATACTCTGATTTTTCTAAACTGGCGTGCACGTCATCAAACAGCTGCGCGATGAGGTTTTTTTTTACCAACGTGATTGTTTTCGAGAATATGCATAACAATACTTTAAGAATCGAAATTAATCTGAGGATCATTTGTTACATAACACTGATCACCGGTGGTTATAAATAGGTAATCGGTGTATTAATCGCGGACACAATTTTCGCCTGCCAATCATGTAATAAATCATGTTATATTGGCAGCCGTGATATTTTTCGGCGACGATGCCACATCTTTTTCACTAACCATGCTCATACAGGTGTGTATAACGAAACTTCTTTGACGTTTAACTTGTTACATTTGTTCAATTAATAGAATGCATATTTTGCCATTGTAGGTGTTTATCCATAACCACAGGATTGATATCTGTACGAAAAACGCCAGAGAAGTCGACGAATTTGATACGTACTGCGCACTGTCGCACAAGATTGCACGGGCGCAACAGCTGATTGCAGCCATTTTTAAATACCCAGAACAGCTGGCAACCTTGTAAAATTGTGCCATCATTATTATGATTATTATTTTGATGACGTGCACGCCAGTTTAGAAAAATCAGAAATACACACATGTATGAGCATGGTTAGTGAAAAAGATGTGGCATCGTCGCCGAAAAAATATCACGGCTGCCAATATAACATGATTTATTACATGATTGGCAGGCGAAAATTGTGTCCGCGGTTAATACACCGGTGATCAGTGTTATGTAACAAATGATCCTCAGATTAATTTTGAATTCTTAAACTATTGTTATGCATATTCTCGAAAATAATCACGTTGGTACGAAAAAACCTCATCGCACAGCTGTTTGATGACGTGCACGCCAGTTTAGAAAAATCAGAGTATAATAGCATACAGGGTCCTGCAACAGTGCGTCGGGCTTTCCTAGCGCCTTTCTCGTGAGGGATAGAAAAAAAATTATTGTAAAAATTTTTATTAGTTTAAAAATCTTTATGCTGTAAAATTATTTTCAAACATACTGGATGTCACATTTTTGCGGAATAACAAAATCAAACATTTTCTTAAATAGAACACCCTGTATTTATTCAAGTTTTCTGATGACATTTTTCAACCTCTACAATGTTGTCTATTTAGTTTTGTTCTACCGGACGTATCTTGCTACCTGCTTCATAAGGAGTGTGCACCGATACTACCGATGAATCACTTCTACAATTTTCAGACTCGGGTATACTACCATTGATTTTAATACCCTTAACGGTATTATAATCAATGCTACTACCTAGCCATTACACTTTGTCGGCAAAAAGAGATACAACAGCAGATATTCTACAATACATAGACGAAATATTTGAAAGCATCTATCGCGGCCCGAAACTGACGGCCCTACATAGTATGCATACGAGAGCGTTTAATTATTTTTATGCGCACAAACGGTCTAAATATCCTTAGATTCGAAACCCTGTAATATATCACTTAGAGTGACATGAAATTAATACATAATTTTTATTGGTTTGCTCTTTACATTTTTTATTGATTTGAATATACAGGGTGTAACAGAAATACGTGTGTTAATTTTAAACATTGGTAGAACTCGTTAAATAAAACATATTTTGTCAGTGAAGGCTCGCGCTATATGATTGCCACACTCCAATTTTAAAACCGTCCTACCGTACGTAACTCTCTCCAATATTCTCGAATACACGGGACTATCACCATCTCCGATGAGATATTTATATCGAATTCCGTAATTAGTCTCACTAGAATTGAAACCACTTACAATGTTGTCTTGCTCCATGCATGTGGACGTGCTTTAAATTGTTTAAAACAAACATGTTTTTTATGGATCGATTGCAGGCGTGTCAAAATTTATTTCGGATCCCCAGGTATAATATATTTTTGGTTTGTTTCCCAACGATGCATGCCACTTCAGATAGAGATGAATAGCTATGCCCATAGATGCGTTTGGACCAGCCACCATCGACAATTACGCTGATAAATGGTATTCCATCTTCTATATCGCCCGCCTCAATTGTCAATTCTCTTTCCCTTTTTGCATTTTCTGCCATTTGATGTATAAGTAAGTTGACGAGATCCTAACGATAGAAAAGCGGGACAGCGGGTCGGGGTCAGGGGGTTGATTTTTAAATTAATTAACAAAAACGCAAAACGCAAATATACAGTGTCTCTCCTAAAAACCGCCGCTGGCCAATAACTCCATAACTCCCTGACTATTTATTGCCCGATTTCAATAAAACAAAAACAAAATTAAATGTTTCCACATGATCTACAAAAGGGCCCTAATTTTCTTTTTTTTTGCAAAATGAACTTTCATTTCAGCGATAGTCTGGTAGATTATGAAAAAAAAATAATTGCCCCTTTGTAGACATGTGGAGCCATTTAGTTTTGTTTACGTTTGATTGAAATGGGCCAATAAATAACGGAGTTATCGCTAGCGGCGATTTTTAGGAGACACCCTGTATAATATTATATTACAATTTTTTTTAACAACATGAAACATAATGTCAAATTTGCAAATATAATAAATTCGAGGCATGTTTTTAAAGTACCGTTATGTATTTTGGCCGCTGCAGCGCTGCTACCAAATACAGATATTGACGAAATATATAAGCTGATAACTTCAAAATAGCGAATAAAAGATTACCCTGAAAAAAAACACCCAAATTTCTAAAAATCGGGACTGTCCCGCCAAAATCGGGACGGCTGGTCACCTTACGTACGTATAAGCAACGTGGTCCTTTTCGCTTGGAGATTTTTTTAATTTTTATTAAATGTAATCCTTCTCATAAATGGAATGTTCAGGACGAACATAATTCTTCGCCTAGTGCAGTGTTTCCCAACCTTTTTTGTGCCATGCCCCACCTTCGCCTTTCTAAAATTCTCATGTCCCCCCTTTGTAACATAATTTTTATTATACAAAAATTGAATTGCTAACTTAAGAAACTTAAATTAGGAAATAATCACTAGGGAATTGTTGACGAAACACAGTAGGTAAATTTATCACACATTTAATGAAAAACTGAAATTTGAACTCCATATAATTTTAATCAATATCTTTTCAAATCCATTTGTTATTTTTATTTAATTTTAATGAGAACCTTGCCCTTGATGTTGGCTGCACAAAAATTTTATATTAGGCTCCAAGTTGGTTAGCTTCAGCCTCAAGTCGCCACGTTGTGTTATACTTAGCCGATTTCTTTTTTTTTATTAATAAATCATTTACTGCACTAAATCCACATTCAACCAAATACGAAGATGGAAATGGTAGCAACAGTTTTCTTGAACATTTGGTTAGATTTGGGTATTTGGTTTCTGTTTCTTCACAAAGCCAAGCGATTGTTCCTTTTAAATTAAATAGAGTCTTAACTGACTCATCATTTTGTAATTCTGCAAGTTCTTCCTGATACTTCATGTTTGATATGTCAGACAAATCTACTAACATTGGCTGCATCATCCATGCTGGAAAATGAATTTGTTCTAAATCAGAAAATCTTTCCTTCAAATCAGCCGAAATAAAATTAAGATGATTGACTATAACAAGTATAGCAGTATCAGTTACTTCACATTGTTTGAGCCAGTGAAACTGTTCGAAGTTTTTGTTGTTGATTTGTTTTTGACATAACTCAATAACGGCAATGAATCCAAATATCTTTGCTTTTGCATCGACCAGAGTTTTATTTTTTCCTTGAAGTTGTTTGTTTAAAATATTAAGTTTTTCAAATATATCGGCTAAGTAACTTAAAAATGCTTTGCCATCGATCGTTAATAGATACTTCATTTCAGGTTTTTCTGTTAAAAAATCACCAAGAGTATCATACAGTTCAATGAATCTTTTCAGGCAGTTTCCTTTGGAAAGCCATCTAACGTCCGTGTGCAGTAAGAGTCTCAGATGGTCTTCGTTTTGTTCTTCACAAAATAGTTTGAAAAGACGCTCGCATTTGGCATTCGCTTTAATAGCATTAACACACTTAATAACTGAATGTAGTATTTCATTCAGAATAGGCGAGATGTTCTTAGCTACCAAGTTTTCCCTATGAATAACACAATGCACAATAATCAATTCTGGATTAGCATCTTTCAGCAATTTTAGGCAGCCATTTTTTTTGCCCATCATATTAGGAGCACCATCTGCAGCACAAGATGTTATATTTTGCATTGGTATATCATTCATATCAAAGTAGGTTTTTAGTTCATTATATATATCTTTTGAGGTAGTGGTGCTTTCTAATCTTCTACAGAATAACATTTTTTCAGCAAATTGCCCTTTATCAATATATCTCACGTAAGTCATCAATACTGCCTCACTATCTCTCAAAGTTGATTCATCCATTTGCACTGAGAAATTTCTTGTTTTTAGCTTCTCAACAAGTTGTTTTTCAACATCTTCACTCATTTCGTCTATTCTTCTGCTAACAGTATTGTTACTGAGCGGCATTGCTCTTACATCTTTATCATCTTTTTCAAGAACCGTTTTAAGAAATACTGATATTGACGGTTTTATTAAATTCTCTCCTATGGTATGACTTTTTCCATTTTTACCGATGAGTAAAGAAAGTTGATAGCTAGCCTCAAGGACGCGATTATTAGTTGAAGTATGAGCAGTAAATAGAGTCTTTATTGTTGTTCTCTTTTCAAAACTTTTCCTCAAAGTTTTGAAGTAATTCAAATCGGAATTGATGTGAGCACTATGTTTCGCTTTCAAATGTGACTCAAGACGACCTCGTTTCATTGATTCGTTGGATAAGCATTGCTGACATAAAAGACAAAAAGGAATCCGTTCATCGTGGATAGCGGGTATGAACCCAAATTTTAAATATTCTTCCGAATATTGACGAATTTTCTTTTTGCTTGCACCACTCATTTTACCGAGGGCTGAAAGAGATAAATACGAGTATAAGGTCAAATAAAAACTAAAATTCGAGTATGTATATCACAGCACGGAAACTCAATGTTATTTTTTGTAGTCTGCATACTTAGCGACATCTAGGCGGCTTGGTAGCTGAAGTAGCTGAAAACGCGCCATAATTTAAATCGTTCAAATATATAGAATTGAATGCTTATTGAACTTAAACCATTAAACTTATTTAATATATAAAATCATATTAAATAAAAACAATTTTAAAATGTTTTAACTATTTATAATGGTATTAATAAATAATTTAAACAAATGCTTCAATTTAAACAGACTTTACATATTAAATAATAGTGGTATAAATAACGGCAATGTTCATAAATATCCTGAATTGATTTCGATAATAACTTATCGTTTTCACTTCAACATTAAATCATGTTGTTTAGTTGGATGTGGAAATCGAAATCTTCTGGAAGAAGCACTTCCATCACAATTAATAATCGCGCACGATGGTTTCCATTGCAACAATGCAATCAAATGAAATCAAAATCATCAAAATTTAAATATGATACATAAATTCGAAGAATTTTTAGTTGCGCAGCTGACTCAACTTTTCAGAATTATTCTCATCTATAAGTCAGCAGTATATATGGTTGCAGTCATTGTTTTTATTCATTTAAATGTGTTTAAATGTGATAACTGCTGCCATCATACAACATGGTAGACAAGCATTTTCTCAATCTGAGAATTTGCCATATGAGTTTCACTACCCAGATGTATATCACAAAAATATTCAAATAAATAAATCTATATATATAATCAAATGTAAAATGCTGCTTCAACCCAATCGTGTTTAAACACGATTGGGTTGAAGCAGCATTTTACATTTGATTATATATATTTTACCCAAAGGACTCCGCATTTTTCTATTTAATAAATAAATATATAATCAAATACTTACCATTTACATCTGAACAATTTATGTACTTATTAAATTTTGAAGATTTAACAACAGTTTCTCCTGACACCTATTTCAAATTAACACTATCTGAGCTGTGAAACACTAGGAGTTGTGATTGCCACTCAGTTGCAAATAACTACGATTTTAACATACAGCTCACGACAGACTGGCGTCGCAAGCAACGCATTGTTGCCATTACTACTAAGTGTTTCGTCCAGTATAGGCAACAATGTACACATACCGATGTGTACATGTCTGACACCACGCGAGCAGGATGTCAAATAATATTTGAAATATGAATAGCCATAGAAAAAAGAAAGAAATTATAAGACAAAGGAAGAGACGGCTAGAGAAAAGGTAATTACAGCGGACGCGAACGCAAAAAGTAAAAAATAAAATAAAAGTAAAAAAATAAAAACAAGCTTTTATTTAAATTCGCTAAAATGCGATAAATCTGTGTCGAGTACATTTTCAAATTGCCCCCCTTAAACAATCAAATTGCCCCCCTGTGGGGCGTGGGCCCCACGTTGGGAAACACTGGCCTAGTGCAAATCCTGAGCCTATACTCGATAGACCCCAAACCATATCCAGATTCACAGAAGAATATATTGGATGACTCCTTATTACGATTTCCACATTACAAAGACTACAGTTGTATATAAATGTAGATAGAAATCTGTTTCTGTTTTCTCCGACAATATTCATCCCACCCACTAAACATCGAGCCTCATGCCCACTAATTTGTTTCATTTGCAAGGAGTAATATTCAATGTCGATGATCCTATTCCCTGAAATATTGGGCCTATTGGAGTCAACCTCGAATTCAACCTCCAAAGCTGGCAATTCTTCAGCAGGTAAATTGAAAATGAAGATGATAGTAAGACAAAATATTTTTGGGCTATTTTGAAATTGAAGTAAGTAATTAAATTTTAAACCCTCTTCAATTCAATAAATCGTCTTATTACTGTCAAACTGACAGTTTCGCAATTGGTACGTATGTTGCTGAATACATTTTTGTTGCTGACAATACATGTTTATTTTCTACTTTGCTCAACTTAAAAAAAATATTTCTTAAAAACTAATCGACAGATTTTAAAAATTGATAAACCGTTGGATTGCAAATTTCAAGGAAATGTTTGAGTTCACTCATTGTGAAGCTTTTTATGCATTTGTATCTACTGAATCTCCTATGTGGTTATTTGGTGTTTTTCAAAATTGTTGCATATGTATTCATAGACGCAAGAATCATTTCCATAATATCTTGGTCCCACAACTTGTCAAAACACGCAGAACTTGTAGGAAAGTTTCCATCAAAGTCAAGTTTTACCCCAGTAGTGGATTCATTGAATTCAAAATCTGGTATGTCTGCAACATCTTCATACCATTCATCGTCACCTATTTCTTCACTTTCAAAATGTACATCTTCAATTAGTTGTATATTCTTCTCTTCACTTTCGAAATCTTCCGATGCAACATTACACCCATGGATGTGTTGGCGGTAAGTCGGATCTTTACAGCTATCATCAGAACTATACGGCTCGTTCTCAGAACTACAGGACTTGTCTTCACAATCTTCTAATTTTGATGAAGAACTACTTCGTCCATCAACCGTAGAAGTCTACATTCTTCTTTGGGATCCATCTATATACCAGAAAGGGTATATAGAAGGAGGAAATCACTTATATAAATATAATATAATCTGGCTAATCATATACAGGGTGAAACAGAAATACGTGTTGTAAGGGATCGAAATGCACATATTTTGTATGAATTAATTTATATATATTATTACGAAGAATGACTGATATTAATTGAGACGGTTCGAAATAAAATTATAACAATTTCATACTCGGGTATAAACATTGAAAAAAACACGTAAAAGCCAAGTATTGTGTTAGAATAGGAAGGGGGTGATCATTTGGGGGATTTTATAAGTAATTTGATTAAATATGAATTCAATTTGAATAGATTGCAAACGAAATTACGAGAACTTTTATAATCACTTATTAAGACGCGTTCGATGCGTGGTGACGCAATTTTATAAACAAAACACAGGCGCCCAAGCCGGCCGATGACAAATCATGACAATTTCGTATTTTTAGGTCAATAACCTTGCTATAGGGCCCATGTGAGATCACCGAAATTAGAAATAATGTTACGGGGAATCACACAACAACGCTGAGTGGGCAAAATTTTAATATAAATCGCATCGCTTTGCATACGGAAAGTTTAGTTGGTTCCAGATTAGCGTGGTGTCAGTCCGTTATTATCTTCGTTAATAGTATACGCGAATATCATTACAAAGAGTATTATCCGATTTATTTTGAAAGTGACTGTGTTCAGGATGGTATTGATTATTTCGAAATTGAGTAGCAATAATCACTACATTCCTACTAAAGTACCAAAAA
Organism: Othius punctulatus; assembly: GCA_951805005.1. Lineage (NCBI taxonomy): Eukaryota > Metazoa > Arthropoda > Insecta > Coleoptera > Staphylinidae > Othius > Othius punctulatus. The sequence goes on along the minus strand of OX638138.1, from coordinate 65,955,538 downwards.
CGAAGACCCATTGAAATATATATAAAATCGTTCCGGTTACACATACGTGGGATGTTCGAAAGCTTTATTAATTTCTGGCATACGCTATGAGCGGTGTCGTGGATGTTAATGAGGTAATCGTTCCGGTTACACATACGTGGGTTAGTAGTGGGAGCAAGCCGATTCTAGAACCTCCTCCGACCTTGAGGGTCTATATCTTTATAATTGCGAGCATCCTGATGGAAGAATTTTCCTGGCTCTCTCTTAAAAAGCAATTCAAAAAGACCAGTTGTACCCTTATATTTAAAATCACCTATTTGAACGTCTGGACCATCAAATATAATTTCACTGTCGCCAATGAACAAATTTCCATCAACTTCATGTACACCGTACTTGTGGTCAAATCTCCCCTCTTGGTCCGTTTTAAATTCGACAAGGTATGTACGAGGTAATACATGAAATTGTTCTAGGACCGATTGCATTTCTGGAGAATCTATCTGTTCGACAAATTTTTGCTTGGCATATGACAATGCAAGATCTTCGTCTGTATCAACATTTTCTTCTTCTTCGTCTCGTTCAAAATCGGTAGGACTTGCTGCTTCTTCAACTAACGGAGAACTCTCTATTGTTTCATCAAAATCTTGCCATCTGGTCATCTGAAGTAATGTTACCTGAAGTTTCTAAACGTTCCTTGATGGGAAAACCTTTCAACTCTTGTACTCGCATTGGTGCAGGTAGCTTTGATGACCTGCGTAATTTAGATATTTTACGTTTTAAGCGAAAAGGTGTGTGGGTTTCACTCGAAGTCAGCTCATCGTCAAATTGATTAGGGTCAGCTTTATACGAGGGCTGTTTGACGGAAGAGTGACTTTTCAAAGGTTGGTAACACTTTCGCTATAACGATTATGTTGCTAGCTCCTGAGGTCTTTCGGAGGTCTACTGTCAAAATTTGGCACCAATCTGACAGATAGATTTTGTTTTATACTTATTTGAAGAAAACTGTTTTCGCTGTTGTGTAAATATGGAGAAAAAATAATTTCGAGTGTTGATTAAACATTATTTTCTACGTGAAAAAACAATTAAAGAAACCGAGGAAAAGTTACGTAAATATTATCCAGAATCTGCTCCGTCCCATGGAATGATTTGTAAGTGGTTTCTGCTTTTAAAAGTGGCCATATGAGCACTGTTGATGCAGATCGTCCGAAACCAATCATTTTCTGTAACTACTCCAGAAATGGTTAATAAACTCTATGGCCTTGTAATTGGCAATCGTCGAATAAAAGTTCGTGAGATAGCTAATGAAGTAAACATCTGAACCGAACGGGTACACAATATTTTGCATGACCATTTCAATAAGAAAAAGCTATCCGCGAGATGGTTGCCGCATTTGCTTAATGGTGATCAAATGCGCGCTCGCATTAAGAATTCAGAAGAATGTTTGGCCGTCTTCTACGTAATTCAAAGAATTTTTTTCGTCGATATGTCAAAGTAGATGAAACTTAGATACATCATTATACTCCAGAAACAAGAATACAGTCTAAATAATGGATTTCTCCATGCGAATATGCCTCCAAAAAGGCAAAAACACTTTTTTCGACCAATAAGGTCATGGCCACAGTTTTTTGGGATTCTAAAGGTGTAATCTTTATTAATTGTTTAAAAAAAGGAAAAACGATAACTGGCCAGTTATATGCTGATTATGCAGACACGTTTTGATGCCGAACTTAAAAAACAACGACCGCCTTTGATGAAGAAAAAAGTGTTGTTCCATCACGATAATGCGCCCTCACATTCGTCTGCAATTGCTGCAACTAAATTGGCTGAATTGCATTACGAATTACTGCTTTATCCACCATACTCGCCAGATCTGGCTCCCAGTGATTTCTTCTTCCAAAAAAAAGGCTGGGTGGAAAAGATTTTAGGCAAATGAAGAGGTGATAACCGAGACAAATGCATATTTTGAAGACTTTCCGAAAGATTACTTTTTGGAAGGTTTAAAAAAACTATAAACTCGCTGGGCTAAGTGTGTACAGTTAAAAGGGTGTTATGTTGAAAAATAAAATATATTTTTAACAGAAAAATAACGTTTTCATTAAAAAGTCACTCTTCCGTCAAACAGCCCTCGTAGATTATAGGATCGACCCGAGGCACATCTAATTTGCTTATCACTTCTTTAAGTTGTTCAGTTAAAGGTGAGAATGCAGTTGCAAAATGTTCTTTTGATTCTGAAATATCGCTCTTCAGTGCACGAATTTTATTTTGCAGTGCTTCACGTGCATCTGCAAGTTGCTCCACATATTGATGTGTATGTGCCATCATGAAATGTGTCACAATACTGATTAAATAAATAAATAGTTACACGTTTATATGATAATGTATTTGTCAAAACCTTGACGGTAACGACCTTCTGTTCTCTGACAATCTAAGTCCACCACTAAAATATCGTGAGGAGCAATCCAACATTTTCGACATATTTCCTTAAATTCTTCAAATGTCATATCGTTTACGAGTTGATCATCATAAATATGTTTCAAATGAGTGGCATCCTGTCTGAACATTACCAAGAAATTACAATTATCTCGAATCAATTATTTAGGTACAGCGCTGTAACTCTGACACAGATAGATACAGTCTACGTTTTTATGACGACCGTGTGAAAAATAATCTTTAATTGAATTATGTCCTGTAGGCGGCACATCATCAAAGATTACAATTGAATATTCCTTAACATCCTTCGTAAGGACAAGAGATTCTACATCTGGAAATTCAAAATATCCACATTCTGGCACTATTTTCATTAATTCTCTGAGAAATTCATATTTTTTCTGATATAATGAATTTGAGCAAAGATATATATGAAGGTATCGTAAACCATTCGGTGAAAGCAGTAGAGACAACATAACGTTGGTTTTTCCAGAACCCGATGGTCCTATAATTAATCCTCTTTTACAATCACCGCCGAAAAGTGAACTGTGTCTATTAAATAAATTTTTATTTAATGAACCATCATAATTTTGAACCGGCAAGGATACACTTTGTGTTCGGAATGCAAGAGAACTCATTTCTGACAACTTTTTCAACGACGAATTAAATGTTACTGGTAGAAAATTACAATTTATTATATTTTTATTATATTATCATTGGGACTCATGTAAACGGTGAAAACAGTTATTTCATAAATTTAAAAAATAATTAAAACGTTACATATTATTTATATTAGAATTAGAATTTATTTATTATAATTCACAAGTTTTCGTCAGGTTTCCAAAAAAATACAGGAAATACGATCCAACATCCAACAAATCCTCAGAAAACTCCATTTTCCTTCTCGATGAGACGGAGAGACTCTTCAGTGTAGGTTCGTCGAGTTCGATGCATGTGGTGGCAATTCACTACTTCATTCTCGTCCCCGCTACTGCTAATTCTATAGCAACTCTTCCCTAATTCAGCTCCAGAGTACAACATATTTAAATCTATTATATTTAAATATATTATTTCCATCAGACTTTCTTCACACATTCAGACACTTTCTTCACACATTCAGACACTGTTTAATTCAATAAATTTTATTACAATCACTTGACAAACATTCGCGTAATGCCGATATCTTAACTTTTTGCAATTCTAAAATTTGCTTTTCCATTCCTAAAATTTTATTTAAATTTAATAAAGAGTTATCCAGGTATTTTAATGCATCTGGATTTTTCATAAAAGTAGGTCGATAAATGTTACGGCTACGGATGTCTGTTATCAATGCTAAGATATTGTGATTACACGCACGCAGGTTACTCTCAGGTGTTTCTAATCTGGCATTATCCTGAATCAACCATGCAGAAGTTATGGCTGATGTGACGTAATTGGGAATTGTGTCAAGATAGTCACAGTCGGTAAGTAATAGCGGTTTGTTAGTGGGAACAGCAGAAGGAGCAAGCGGTTTGTTAGTGGGGACAGCAGAAGGAACATTCAAATTATGATTAAGGATTGATGCATGCTCAGGTAATAATTCCGGTTTGTTAGTGGGAACAGTTGTAGATATACTCGGAAGAATTATCGTGTTCTGAAGAATTTGAACTTTGTTCGTAACTTCCCCTCGGTCAGTGGTGACATTCTGGGATAAGGTAACGGATTCTTGGGATAAGGTAACGGATTCTTGCGATGATATTGTAATTAATTCAGTGGACACATTCGTTGTTAAAATATTATCACTGATCGAAGAGAGGAAGTTATGATCGGTCAACAAATTCCGCCTAACATGTTTATTCGACCTTAAGGAAAGTTTAGTTTGCTTCTCCTCTCTGCGTTTGTTCTTATAAACTTCCTTAGACAGGTAGCGCCCATATCTGCCAAGTTTATGAGGATGGGTGGAAGAGGGACCTGGCATAGGAGAAGTAATGGTGCTAGGTTTTCAACGGACTGGTAGAGGTAGTGATTGATTTAGAATATGCCTTAACAATTCACTGTCTACCACGTTAGGTGTCAGTGAAGGATTATCTAGATTTAAAATCTCATGTTACGCGTCAATAATTTCGATTTTCCTGTATCTTCCCGCTTTGCTCCAGTAACGTTTATTTACTCAAGTCAGCACATTCCCGCACGCACTCGCATGAACGAAGGCGTCTCTTGGGCTCCGTCCTCATGGGGTGAGTTTGAGTAGTCCCTGGGGAGCATTCATAATATGCAGTCTATATATGTGTATAGGTATATGTATATGTATATGTGCATGTGTATATTCATCACTTCTTTGGAAGGGTGCTTACTGAGCTTTGGCTCAGGAATATCTTCTCTTCGTTACAGAATCGTGCCGCTCCCGCAAAGCCCTGACACGTCGAAACAAACCTGGGTGCCCTAGCATTAATGAAATAATGATTAATGTATTATTATAATAAATGTGATTTAAGAGTTCGTCTTGTATTAATGACGTATTAAACTTGCTCTTAATTACGTCCCTTTTCACCACTCAAATTATCGGCCTGACACTCAGTGCCTTGCAAACTGGGGGAGGTATTATTCCCCGATACAGTAGGTTCACAAGTCACTGGGAGATCAAATCCAGGCGCCGTTAAAACTATTGAATCAAAAGCAGTATCATTGAAAAATGCGTCAAAATCGTCTTGATTATCTGTAGAAGAGACATAAATATTACTATATATAAAATACACACTATAAACAAAAGTATTACCCATGATATCTTCGTTCACGTACTCACTATGTATGTTGACTAGCTTGTTGTGTTGTATATGATCTCTTGGAGTTCGGAATCGTATTTATACACAAAAAAGAGAATGTGAAATTCAAATTAGCTCACGTTGGAAAGTGAAGGTGAGGAATTGAAAGGTCAACAAGTCTGTGAAATGCAAATTAGCTTATTTTTTACCCAGGTGGAAAGTGAAGGTGAAGAATTGAAAGGTAAACAAGTTTCTAAATGTCAAATGTGAGAAGTGACGGGTTTCGCTTTTTGTCTCCCCCCTTGGGGCGGGGCCCCGCCCCTCCGGGGCGGAGTCCCCCACCCCCTTGGTGGAGCCCCGCCCCCCTGGGCGTTTCTAGAGGGCGTAACTTTTACTTTTTTTCCGACCTCCCGCCTTCCCACGGGGGGGTTGGGGGGCGGTAGTAATTTTCGGTGGCTATCCCCACTCCATCCCCACTCTTCCCTCTCCACAAATGGGAGGTTCCAAGGAGGAGCTTCTGGAAAAGGGAAAACTCCCATATTCCTATTCATCCTCTTCCTTCCTTCCTTCCTTCCTTTTTTCTCTTCTTTCCCTTTTCTTCTTTTTTTTCCTTTCTTGTTATCCTTTCTTGTTTTCCTTTAGTATAACTTTCACATCCTTGGCGACTCAGAATCATGGTCAGCCGACCAAGTAAGTTGGATTTTTTTTTTCAAGGTCAATATTTTTCAGGATTTTTTTTCTCAAGGTCGTTTTCAACTTTTTCAAGGTTAACATTTTCAAGGCCAATTTTTTATTCAAGAATATTTTCAAGGTCTTTTAAGGTTGTTTTCAAGGTCAACATTTCAAGGTCAACGTCATTTTTTAGTGTCAAGGTCATCTTCAAGGTCAAGGTCATTTTAAATGGCACCTTTTTCAATTCAAGGTTATTTTTAAGGTCGTTTTAAGATCGTTTTCAAGGCCAAGCTCATTTTCACGATCGTTTTAAGGTCGTTTGTGTTAAGTTATGTTAGGTTAGTTTAGCTGGTTTTCACTTAAGATGACTTGTTATGTATAGGTAGACAAACATTTCAAAGAAATAATAACAATTATTATGTACGATTATTCTTTATTTTTTCATCTTTACACATTATACAATCTCTTATGGCCGGAGGGAATCCGTCAATGTGATCTCTCCAACCGTCACAATTGTAATGTTTATAGCACGGCAACATTTCTTGCAGACTCTGGTTTGCACGATAGCTCGCAGGTAGAGTATTAAATGCTAGTGTTACATCTATTGGCCTTACTCTCTTCAGTATGTAGGATAAAGGGAGAAACTTCTTATCACTAATAGAAATTCTTCCTCCATCTTCATGCTTCTGCATTACTTCCCATACTTTGTTAATAAGCACTTGCGAACTTTGTAGGGTACTCATCCAATTATATATGTAATTCATATTACAATTTAGCTTCACAATATTGTTCACTTGATGTATTTTACTTCGATACTTGTTGGCAACTGAACAGATATAAATGTTCACTGGTCTTATATTAGTTCGATTATTAAGAATAAAATAAAAAATATTCTATATATATTTATTTATTGACATAATAAAAAAATACATTGTTATACATTGAAATGATTAATGACTTCTTATTAATATTATGATTTTTTATTTTTTGTTGCACTGTCTGCAGAGGTATATTGGACTAGGAGATCCGTCCACATGAGTTCTACCTATGTTATAATGATTATAGCAGGGTAGCCTCCGTTGGAAACTGATGTCGTTCATCTTGATAGGTGGTAACAGATGCCAAATCTCTTGAAGTTCCATTCCCTCAATCTTGTTTAGGTATAGGTCTGGTAAGTATTTGAGATGTTCTTCACTCATCTTTTCACCATTCATGTACGCACTGATCGCTTTATTTATATCAACTAATGGTAACATCTTCATTTCTTCTGTCTGCGTATATTTGTACACTTGGTATGTGTATCGCTGTGGCTTTTATACTGACGATGTGGAGAACGTCATGTCCCTTTTGATCTTTTATATGATCTTGATACTGTTTACAGTAATTCTTTTACTATCTTTGTTAAGGGCGAATAATAATATGCCTTGTCGTGTAAAATCAGACAGTAGGTTGAAGTATTGGCTGGGATTGGAACTTTTGTCGTAAATTCTATTTTAATCTCTACGGCACTCTTTTGTATAGTATCAGTCTGGTATGTACAATCAATTCCAATTAGTGGTGCCACTTCTTTATACTGACTTGGTGAAAATAAAGGTTCACTTTCATGATTGTAATATGATTGTTGAAACTTTGCGTAATGTCGTACAGAACAGCAAAATGATTGTTATCAAAGTCAACATTTAAATTATCATATGGAAAACGAACTCCATTTAAATAAACACTCATATTGGTTAGATCAATATTATCAAAACGTGACATGTTTTCAGTTATGAATCCTTTCCGATTTTTTTGAAAACCAACAATTATTAATCTCGGAGTTTCTACGTGTGGGGCCGTTTTAACAGCCCACATGTGTTTTGTCGTCGTCGGTAATGAAGGATATTCGTGCATTTCCCAACTTCTGAAGGGTACATGTAAGTTTACATTTTTATCAATTATCTTCGTTAAAACCAATTGTTCTCGTAAACCCACTGAGACGTGTGGAATTCTCCAACTGATTTGATCAACAACCAGTTTAAGTTTTTCGTCTTTGGCGGCTTCAGTTTGCACTATGATATCAGAATCATCATTATTTCTTATCAATACTATTTCTTGTCTAGTATTTAATACTACTCTCGGAAAATCTTCTGCAAATCCCAATATTATTCGTAGAGGTACACTTAATCCAAAGTTTCCGCTTGTGTCAAGTGCTTTATCACATACCCCAGAAAAAGGATGCCATCCTGCGTTTTCTAATTTCTCCGCTTCATTTTTGGTAAATGAAAAATATCCCTTCATACAAGACGCTAAACCTACATTTCTTGTAGATTCTATTTGCACTCCATTCAATAAATATCTGATGCCACTGAACATAAATGCGATCGGATTATTCACTAATTTTGCAGATGTGCTCGCTACTTTAGTTACAACTCCGTCTGCTCCTATTTTCCGTAAGCTTCCTTCGACGTGCAGGTAACTTTCACAAGGTAAGGTGTAATTATCAATTTCCGGAACACTTATCCTTATTTCATCGTTATTCTCAAAACTTGCAGATCCAAAAGGTTGATCCATGTGATATTCATAGCTTGTAATAGAATTATTTGTTTTCAATTTCTCGGTAACGTTTAAGATATCCATCATTTCAAAACGGTATAACCCAAAGTATTTAAATATTTTCGATTGCGACGTGTTAACGCTCTCACTATCCCTCGCCGACTGTTCGACATCATGACATTACCGCTCCGTTTATATCCATCTCTGTAAGACGGTCGCCCATTTGCAAGAATTTTTTTATATACCTTCATTGTTTTAAGTCCGCTTTCTAAGATGTACAATGAGTGTTATTTCCTCGCCTCGAAAGTTTACTAGCCTCCCAGATTGATCCAGGACCCGCGCTACCATGGAACTGATTATTTTTCCGGATACCGGTAAATATATAGGGTCATGCGGCGACTCGATTATTTTAAATCCACCGGGAACTTTTGGGAAAAAATGATACAATACGTGTACTTGTTCTCCGATATTATAAGATCCTGTGATCAAATTACAATAAATTTGTATTGCGTTCACCGTGTTGATGTCCACGATATTATCTGATTCGTGAGATCCAGCAGACAACACTTTCTTATTAAAACCCAATAATGACCCGATACTTCTCTCTTTCGTGAAGTCGAGGTCTAATGCAGTTTTTACGCTAACTCTTTGAGTGATATTATTTCCTCGAATATGTACACGGATATGTGGCTGCTTACCTATGGAAATATCACTCAGTTTGCCTCTACTAAAGTGAGCTATGTCTTCAATGTCATATATTCCCACTGGCAGTTCCAAATGTTTCCAATCACCCATCGTCGTCTTATAATGGAAAAGATTATTTGTTTCATCAACGTTGGGTATTGAATTAAAAGATTCAAAATTCAGTAATGCCATCTCATAGTCTTCTTCTGGTTTCAAATAAATTGGTGGATAGAAGTCACATTCCAGCTCGGATTGTTTTCCGGTTAATGTAAATGTGTATGAATGACCTTCGCCCTCCATTCTTCTGCTTACAACTGGCTAACGATGATGTATATTTTTCTTATTTATCCGACAAAAACTGGAGACATCATTGACCGCAATTTGCTTCATCACTCCTTTGATGTCTCGTGTAATTCTAATAAATCACATTATCCTTTCCATCTGATTTTAAATACCTTTCTACTTCAATTGGCGGTTTTAGATCCCCAAAACTATCAAAATACGTTATCACTTTACCGTACTTCCTGTACGCAACCCAGTGAGTTCCTTCGCCATTCTTATCATCCAAGTTCACGACACCGCGTTCATTCTTGTGAACTTTTTTAGGCAGTGCATTTCTCATAAAAACTCCTCTAAAATAAGGTATTTTTAGTCGTTTGGAGTAACGTTCTATATCAATGTTAGTTAAGGGATGGCGAAGAAACTTCATATTTAGTTTTTTGAATCATCTGGAAGATATAAACCGCAACCCTTATTATAAGGTTTTATATAAAAACCTGAACCAACGGCTCTGGGTTCCATTGCCTTGTTGTGCCTCTCTGCTTCTTTCTGTTGCTCTTTAGCGGCCTTTGCTTCATTAACAGCCTTTGCAATTGCTGCCGCACCACCGCCCAGTGAACCTAATGCTCCTAAAGCCGCAAATAACGGTATTAAGGGAAGAAAACCTCCTCTCTTTGGTATAGGTATTACCCTATGTCTCGGATGACGAATGCCCTTTCTATTCTTTTTCAAAGCACGGTACGCTGCTTGGTGTCGCGTCAATTGGACGCGCGACAATTGGACGCGATCAATTGGACGCGTACGACAATTGGACGCACGACAATTGGACGCGTACGACAATCGGACGCGTACGACAATCGGACGCGCGACAATTGGACGCGTACGACAATTGGACGCGTACGACAATTGGACGCGTACGACAATTGAACGCACCGAAACAGGACACATTTACAATGCGCTCGAACAACATCGTAATATTACATTATATCATAGGTTATAAAATTACAATTCCTATACATCCTATACAAAAGTATAACAATGACAGTTAATCGTAGGTAATAAGCTTAGCTTCTCTTGTAAATGGATTATTAAGGCGAAATTTTTCTAATCATGCGTTAAGCCAAGATTTATATATGATTTCTAAGAGGCCTTGGCAGGTAACTACCTAATCGCTAGAGGTGCTATGACAATTACGTGCAATTAAAAGCTAATATATTTCTGCAATTGAATTTGGAAATAAAAGGTTGACCACCTATTTAATGAGCGCCCGGCGCGCTACAAACGCGTACGTTCCACAAAGGCTCGGGCATCCGCCGCACCGCGCCGGACGCGCATTAATTAAATGCTCACTTTTAAAGTTTCCATTATTTTAATCTGAATCTTTTCCAAAATAATCTCTATACCATTTTGTACAACTTTCTCGCTGGAACTCTTCTCAGGGAAAACTTCCGTCGCAGACTTTTATCATCCAAAGTTGAAAAAGCTTGAATTAAAACACTTATGACTTTACATTAAATTTTCATTAACAAATACGACATTACAATCAAGTTTTGCAGGAAGAAATTACAGATTTCGTCCATATTTGTAAGAGTTATTGCGATTTAGGTTTTATAAAACACCCGATTTCAGTCGAAAAAAGTGGTCCTCAAAAAGCTAGTTTTTAATTTTTTTTCTAAGCATTGAAAACTCGGAAAAATAATATAAAAATATATAAATACGTAAAATTTTATGCTTTATCAAATGACATTTTTTTCGAAACGATATGACGAGCTTTAGAAAAATCTATTTTTCCCTTGCTCTCGATGTTCTGCCGGGCGGATCTCGCACGATTACGGTGTGCAAATGGGTATTGCCACTTACATATATAAATTTGAAACATCTGACCTTTCATTATTCTTCCAACATTTTTCAAAGTATTAACATGGCTCTGAAGTTTGTAATTAGTGAACGTGGTAACTAGATGTTACTCTACGATGGTTTGTAACTTTTGTCCTATTATCTATCACCGTCATACCAGAAAATATTTATTCTAATATACACAATATATTAATGTAACCGTTTCTAATTAAGGTGGTTCTCTCCCATCGTTTTCCATCTGTTTTAAGCGATATTTATTCTAGGATTAGGCGAAACCCTTTAGTATTTTTTTAGATAAAAAAATACCATCGTAATCAGAACATTGATGTGTACTTCCGTGACTTATTGAAATTTCAAGAAAAGGTAAATTAACGTGGTAAAAACATGAGAAAGATGCTGAAAAATACAGTTTATGAAATATATTTTTTTAGAAGTTATTTAAGACTTTTTAAGAATAGCAATAAGTCAGGAAATACACACAAGCTTTGGCTATGATATTGTGAAAACAGAAATGAATTTGGACACACACAATTAATGCAATATTGAAAATAAATGTGTTAGATTATGGCAACTTTCACGGGAGTCAAATATTTTCAGCGAAGACACTACTATTTTCTCGCTCGAACGCCTGTCGGCAATTGCCGCTGTTTACAAACGAAACCGCCGCCGCCTGTGAAAACTACCGCCGTCTTTAAAAAAAGTCGCTGTTTGCAGTGTTCTTCTCTAGTGTTAATAATTTGAATTGAAAGTTGAACATTGATGAATTAGTATTCATTTTGCAAGCACACTGGTAACAAATAGATATTGTGTTAGTGATATTGTACAAAATAAATATGTGTCAAAAATCAAAATTACGTCTTTCAAAAATTAGAAAAAGTAGGAAATTAATAGGAAAAAAGACAAGGTATTCATGTATTTTCAATTAATAGAAATAATGTAAAATAAATATAATTTATAAGTAATCACATACGGACAGCATACCTACTGGCACGGTAAACCCAGGGGCTATTTAATAGCATTACAAAACTGGAAACACGGATTTAGTTCCTGCATACCCAAGCAAGGGCGTAGGTGTCGCTTTAATACGGATTCCTATATATTTTAATACAGATCACTGTATCTGGACTATATTGCCGGTCAGATCGCAGCTGTGGCTCCCCCCCCCCCCTCCCCACACCACCCCACCATTTAGTTGCTGACAGTTGCTTTATTTTGCTTCTTGGGCTTTATGCACGGTATTTCACAAATCACTGATTTTCACAGAAAGTTATTCAGAGTGTTTCAATATTTATAGAAATAGTTCATTTGTGTTGTGGGATACAATGCAAGCTCCTGGTGTATGCAAATATAGCTGCAAAGCTCCAAATTGTGACAGTAGGTATTATTCCAATATAACCGATCCCTCTTACAAAAACAAAAGTTTTTTCTCGTTTCCATCTTCTGAAGAGGGTAGGAAGTCAGACGTATCTGTTGAACATAATGTTTTAAATGTGAATCCTAATCAAGGCCTTCCTGCCGCCAATCCAGACGTAATATTGTTAACCTCAAAATCGCCACATTTAGAATGTTCAGATAAGTGTAATGTAGTGGAATCTGTATAAATTGCAGATACGTGTGATTTATTAGATTCCAGGCAAGTTACAAGTGTACCCTCCACCAGTAAACATGTTCCCATTCGTTTGCCAGTGAAACGTTCACTAAAATTAGAATTTTACGATTCTTTAAGAAATGAAGATCCACCAACAGAAAAAAAACTTAAACTTAACAAGAATACGTTATTGCAGTCATTAAAAGTTTCTAGAGTTTGTAAGTTATCTCCTAGAAAAAAAAATTGTTACAAAACAAATCGAGCACAATTATCCAGAATCGCAAAATTGAAAAGACTTGTGAATAAGAAACAAACTAACTTAAAAGCCATGTATACATTATGCCTTACTAACCTATTTTCTAATGTTGTAAATAAATTAGATATTTATTTTATTTATATATACTTTATTATATCTCTTGATTTTGTGGTATCTTAATTATTTCCCTTATTTCCCATAATAATGAAGGTCAGAAGTTGGAAGGAGGTTGTTAAGGACAGAGTGTTCTGGAAGAGGCTGATGGAGGAAGCCAAGACCCACAGAGGTTTGTATCGCCACAGGATGAATGAATGAATTGATATTGTGTATTTTCTATATTATTTACAGTATTCGGATGTTATATCTGATTCATAGAATCGCATGTAACATTTGGAAATGTAAATAATATAGAACTTTTATAATATCCAATTTATGTAGTAAATATAAATTTTAAAAAGCGCGCAAATCGAAACACGGATACACCTACACACCCGTACAGCACGGATAGTACCCGCTGCAGCGGAAAGGGGCGCTGTTTTCGTGTTTCCACTTTAGTACACGGGATTGACGCGTCTGATATAAGTTGTCTGTGGGTAAACCTATATATATATATATATATATATATATATATATATATATATATATATATATATATATATATATATATATATATATATATATATATATATAATATTCCTCTGCCGCAGGAGAGCAAAGCATTTTTTTAAATTGTAGCATGGCTTGAATGATAGCTCATTTGAAAGCTTACTTAATTTGCAATACGACGGTGTATTACATACTTTTTTAAATCTGTGGACTAGTTTACAAGGATTTTTTTTTAAGGTGAGCAACGTACATAATAAACATCACATACCAACAACAAAAATGTATCAACAAAAGTACAGAGTACAAAACTGTCAATTTGACTGTACTAAGAGTGTATATTTTCTTTTGAAGAGCGTTATGATATTTTTATGGGGATTATTTTTTTTTTTAATTTGAATTAAGAGCTACCGCTTTGGAGCAATAATTGCGCTGGCCAACAAATTTCAACTTTTGGTTTTGCCACGAAATGATGTATACTAATTATAATAGAAACCATAGAATCACTAATTTTAATAAAGGGTCAAGTTAGCTCTAATTTCGTTTGGATTTTTTCTGTTTATAACATACTTAAATATATATTTCAAAATCTTACAATTACTAATGTGACGAAATATTACACTGTTTACACTGAATTTTTGTTTTAAAGTGGAGTAGGGGTTGAGTTGAGAAATGTTGAAAGGATAATTTTCATTGAAAATAAGATCTGCAGCTCTGGAGCAATCATTGTTTTTAAAATAAAGACTTGCAATTTCAAAACGCTCTTCAATAAATAGAATAAATCATCTTAGTACTGTTAAACTGGCAGTATTTTTGTTTTGTTGGCTACATTTTTGTTGCTGAAATGTCATGTTTATTTTGTACTTTGCTTACCGTAAAAATTTAAATTCTATCAAACTAACAGATAGATGTATTTAAAAAAATAATATGCCGTATTTTGCATTTAAATTTGCATTCGTAGATATTTACTGTATTTCCTTTCTCCCACAACACCCTGTATATATAATATATAACCAATATGGGCTGTATTGCACTTCTACAAATATTTGTACATTTTAGGATCAAAAAACGAATAAAATAGAAGGGCAAGGATTATTGTAGTCCAATATTATTTCGAACAAATTATGGTATTCCCTCATTGCGAACTATTTTTATGAATGCTGTACGTATGTGATTACTTATAAATATTTTTTTTTTACATTATTTGTATTAATTAAAAATATATGCATACCCTGTCCTTTATTTTGTACAACATCACTAACACAATATCTATTTGTTACCAGTGTGCTTGCAAAATGAATACTAATTCATCAATGTTCAATTTTCAATTCAAATTATTAACAATAGAGAAGAACACTGTAAATAGCGACACGTTTTTACAGACGGTGGCGTTTCTTTTGTAGGCGGCCAACAGGCACTCAAGCGAGATAGTAGTAGATGCGTCTTCGCTGAAGTTATTTTACTCCCGTGCTGCCTTAATCTAACACATTTATTTCTAATATTGCATTAATTGTACCAAAATTCATTTCTAATTTCACAATATCATAGCTAAAGGTTGTGTGAATTTCCCTGACTTATTGCTATTCTTAAAAAGTCTTAAGTAACTTCTAAAAAAATATATTTCATAAACTGCATTTTCAGCAACTTTCTCATTTTTTTACCACGTTAGTTTACCTTTTCTTAAAGTTTCAATAAGTCGTGGCAGTACACATTAAAGTTCTGATTACGATGGTATTTTGTAATCTAAAAAAATACTAAAGGGTTTCGCTTAATCTTAGTACAAATATCGATTAAAAACAGATGGAAAACGATGGGATAGAACCACCTTAAATAAGTAACTTTAACTTATAGGTCACAAAAAGGAGAGAATCATTGGAGAGAAGATTATTTGGAAATGCTCTAATTTTAACGCGCATCATTGTCCAGGAAGAGTCCATACATTAAACGACGAAGTAGTGAAAAGTGTTTCTCATAACCACGTTCCCGACGCGGCCAAGGTTGGTGTGAAAGTGGCAGTTCAAAGCATGCAGGATATGGCTAAACAAGTGGAGCTCACTCCTCAAGCAGTTTTAGGAAACTTGGCTTCACAGTTATCTGCAGCTGTATCAGCTCAACTACCTCAACCGAAGGCGCTGAAACGAACAGTTCAGCGAATTAGAACTGTCGCAGAAGCCGTACCAGCAATTCCTAGGTGCTTAGGTGATTTCACATTTCCACCGGAATATACAAATATAGATGGCGAACAATTTCTATTATTTGATAGCGGGCGCAATGAGAACAGAATTTTATTGTTTTCAACAGCAAAAAACTTGGAATTAATGGGACAGTGTAATCACTGGTACGCGGATGGCACATTTTCTTCAGCCCCTCAGTTAATCAGCCAGATCTACACAATTCATGGAGTCCGATATAGCTATGTCTTCCCAGCTGTATATGCTCTTCTTCCAAATAAAACGGAAGGCACATACATTCGCCTATTGCAGGCGTTAAAGGACTTAAAAAGGCCCCGAGGGTTCAACCAACATCTATAATGACCGACTTTGAAAAAGGAGCCATAAATGCGTTTAGGCAAGAGTTTCCGAATGCTGAAAATAATGGTTGTTTTTTCCATTTCATTCAATGCATATGGAGACATATACAAGAAACAGGTTTGCAAGTGAGATACAGCGAAGAAGCTGACTTTGCTTTAAACCTGCGACAACTGGCCGCTCTAGCTTTTGTTCCCGAAGATTATGTAATTGACTCCTACAATGTGCTAACTGACAGCGATTTTTTTACAGAAAATGAAGTTATATTGCAAGCTTTATTAACTTACTTTGAAGCTACATGGATTGGTGTTCTTGACAGACGAGGAAGGAGAAGACAACCAATTTTTCCTATTCGTCTGTGGAATGTTCACGCGTTAATCGAAAACGATTTACCCCGCACAAATAATGCCGTTGAAGGATGGCATAATAGCTTTTCATCAATTGTAAATGCTGCACATCTGAACATTTGGAAATTTATAAATGCCCTCAAGAAAGAAGTCAATTTAAACAAAATGAAAATCGAGCAGCTAATTGCTGGAAATCCACCAGCTCCACAAAAAAAGGTTTACAGGGATACAGCCCAAAATATAAAAAGAGTGGTTGCTGCTATGGCAACAGACCAGTATTGGAATACCTTCGAGGTATTGCACATAATTACCAATTGCAGGTGTAAACATTTTAAGGAATTTAATTAATTTTGGTGGCATTTTATAAATTTATGGAGCATTTATAAAGGCGGTCTTCGCAAGTTTGTAAATTATATGTTGAAAATTTGTTGAAAGTTTTGTTTGTTAAAAGTTAAGTTTTCATTCATTTCCCAAGTGTTTTATGAATTTGGTGAAATTTTACAAATGAATGGAACAAGTTTCAACGCAATTTTGTAACTGTTTATACAATTATGGAGCATTTATAAAGGAAGTTCTGTAGTACATCTCGGTAAGAGTAATTTGCTCTTACTCACGGTGAACATTATGTTTCTTTGAAGATTATATAGAAACAACTATTACAAATTAACTATTAAGAGTTCTTGTCGATTTTTTACTGAATTTGATGAATGATGGTGTACTTTTTTTTTTAATCTTTAGTTAAAGTTAGTAGTTTTCATTAATGTTTAATGACTTTAATAAATTTTGGTAACATTTTATAAATATATGAAGCATTATTAAAGGAGGTTTTTGCAAGTTTGAAATTTTTTTTTTTGAGTTTTCACTAAATTTGAAGGATTTGATGAATTTTTGAGAAATTTCTGGAGTTAGGTACGTTTCCAATTTTATTCTTTAGATGACGAAGCGAAGAAGTAGAAAGAGAGATTTTAAAGCAGATAACAAAGTTTTGAAATAAAAATTTATGTACTGTGCAGTTTTTAGTTGACAATATTTTGATTGTAAAATGTATGTTCTCCACTTATTCAATAAGTATATTATTTAATTATCTCTCTAATATCACACACTTGTAGTGGCATTATAAAAATAATTAAAAGTTATATTTTTAATTTTCGATTTTTAAATGAATAAACTTTGCTTGTACACCTTATAATCAGTAGTTGAAACTGAAACGGGATATTGAAATAATGAAGAGAATATTGATTTTGAAACGAAAATTTTATACTGTTTATAATAATAATGTTTAAATTGCAAAATATATTTTTTCACTTAGTCAAGTCACTCAATTTTCAACTTACCTTTGTAACATTATAGAGCAGCGATTTAATTTTAAAAATTATAAAAATTACATTTTGAAAAGATTAATTAATAGTTTTCTATTTTGAAATGGACAAAATTTGCTATATCCAGTGCAATATTGTTCGAACATCCAATTGTCAATGCATCCTGAAATCGCTGCGTCCAGTTGTCGATGCGTCCAGTTGTCGGCGCGTCCAATTGTCGTACGCGTCCAATTGTCGTGCGTCCAATTGTCATACGCGTCCAATTGTCGTGCATCCAATTGTCGTACGCGTCCAATTGTCGCGCGTCCAATTGACTGCGTCCAATTGACGTATAACCACGCTGCTTTAGTGGACGCAAGTAGATCTTTCTTTGGACTTCTACCGACTGCTGTCTTCGCAAGGCGAATTGCCTGGGCAAATGATAATGCGCCAGCACGTCGTTTACCTTTACTCCTTCGCTTTGTACGCCTTTTGCTACGATTTTGTTTCATTAATCCCAAACCAATGTTTGTTTTCGCCTTCATTAGACCAGCGACCGTTGCTGACGCTATCTTTTTACCAAGTTTTGCCTTACTACCAATTATTTTTTTGGCAGCTCTGTATAATTTACGATCGGCCTCGTGTCTTTTACTTAACTCGTTCGTTACACTGTATGCAATGACGTGCTCTCTGCAGGCCTCGTCTAATTCGTTTATTCCTCGATCACCTCTCTCCAACCTTTGTTCCAACTTGGTACCTGATCCGCAAAAGTTATAACCAGGCAAGTGAACTTCAAATGGAAGTTTATTTATCAACTTATTCAAAATACCACCACCTTTCCGCTTGACTGATCGATTGGAACTGATGGGATTATGGACGTACATTGTCCTAAATTAAACCACTTATTTAAATGTATAAGATTTACAAAAAAGTAATATTTTATTTTTAAACAATATAAAAAAATTACATAAAAGACAAATACAACGTTAGCTTACAAGATGCTTTTTAATACTACTAATATTAATACATATATTTTATTTATATTGTTAATATTATTACATATATTTTTATTCATAAAGGAACATTCATAAAGATATCATGCAATTACGCTAACTCGAATCTTTCATTGAATATTTTTTCTCTGTGGATACAATTTAAACATTTTGAAATTTCCTTCTCTACATTTCTAATCCTATTTTGAAATCTTATCCTATCTACAGCGCACAGGCTCCAGACGCCTCTTCTAGCTTCTCTATACGCAGACCTCCAGACGTACATATGATGATATATATTCTTGCCTTCGCAAATTGTTACACTCTTCTTACTGATCATTAAAATGTGTTTCTGAAATTGCATGTAAATCCATATCGTAATACACTTTATCAAATCCATATAAAATCATTTCCTTTGTCATGCAAACGTATTCGGTAGCTGTCGCATTAAAGACACAATCAAAACGCTTTCTCAAATCACCTTCGAATTGAGATAGCATGCCAATGCAGACGTGATAATATTGGGCGAAATTTAAAGTTTTTAATACCTCCGCTCGACATGTGATTATGTCGTTTAACTTCCATACCTCGCGAAGACCCTCATACGACAAATATACGGATTCGTTTTCTAGTTCCGCCTTCATTACCTTCCGCCAATTATCCGTGAAAACGCATGATATTTTCATTTCATTCACATGGATAATGCCATTTGAATCAGGTCCTCCGATTAGTTGATTTATATCGTTCTTGTTGGCATTAAAGGCATTCCATGTTGCTACATTCATGCTTATGCCTTGCCCTTTGGAACCCATTATTACAATCACTGGTTCAAAATTCGCATAAATATCTAAACCAACGGAAATCCATTTTGATTTACTTTAGTTTAGAAAATAAGTATTTGGTGACAGAAGAGGCTTATTAAACTTTTTATGTTTTTTCTGCATATCTCCACAGCTCTCAGTTCTATGGATACTACCTCCTATGTTTAGTTTTGAAAAATCCAAATCTTCGGGAAGTGGAATATCACTGAATCCTAGATCAAGATCTTGATCATTGACGCACTGCTTTTTCCCACTGTCTTTAAAATTACTATTTCCTCTAGCTACTTTTGAATAGGTAGTATCATATGGTTGTTGACGATGCACTAAGAAAATATATAAGTTTATAAGTAAAACACAATTAGTTTAAATAATATTACTACTTACTGCTTTCGTGCTGCGATGTCAAACTATGTGATCAAGTATATTCCATTTATTCCGCTTATATACACTTTATTAAACGGAGAAGGGGAATGTTAATAACCTCACGGTTAATATTATTGAAGAGAGGGAGTTTCAGGAACCTCACTTGAGCGATTAAGAGACAATTTCAAGGACATCACTACAATTGGGAGGAGTGTAAGGGTTTACGCTTCTACCTTAACTTTGCCCACTTAAAGTGGATATATATATATATAAAGGACGGCAACTAATCAATTTATGTTTAATATCTTTTTGTACAATATATAAAAGGTTTTCACAGACAATACCCTTTCTTATCTGTCACTTCTTTTTCTGTTATTCTTCGCTTAGCAACCTCCGGTGCCTTTGATCTGTAGGGTATCATAATTTCGGCACACACACTACACTACCCTCCCCCCGAAGGAACGTAGCAAACGCGTACGTGAGTAGCAAAAGTGACTCGCTTCAAGCGTCGTGACGAAAGAGAAAATTTAGAAGGATGGGAGAGTATTGAAGGCAGAATAGGAGGAGAAATGGAAGTAGTTAACACGTGAGGGAAATGCTCGCTTTCCACCAAGAAACAGGGCTTCAAACGGTCAACGGAAACTGTCACCTCCTTATCGTTCACCGATAGCAAGAAATATTTAGAAAAACGGCGGACTACGCGAAAGGGGCCCTCGTAAGAAGGTTGAAGGGGATCTTTCACACAATCTCGCCTAATAAACACGTGAGTAACGTCTTGTAATGAGGCAGGGACATAAAAGGGTGTGGCAGCCCTGCGAGATTCAGCTGGCACGAGCGATGCCATTCTGCGTTTTAAGTCGTTTATAAAAGTCTCTGCGCAAAAATCAGTACGATTGACTGATTTGGGAATCGTCAGGAACGATGCAGGCAACCTGAGTGGACAACCATACACATACTCTGCAGAGGTAGCCTTCAATGGTTCACGATAACATGTACGTAGACCAAGTAGTACCAACGGCAATTGTAAAACCCAATTTGTGGGATCCTCTGACATCGCGAGCGAATGTTTAATTTGTTGATTTAAGCGCTCTACTAGACCATTGGTCTGAGGATGATAAGCTGTGGATTGCTTTTGTTTGATTCCTAATGTAATATTGAAATCAGACCATAATTTTGATTTAAATTGTTGGCCGCGGTCCGTGATTATCATTGAAGGAATACCAAAGCGGGCAATCCATATTGTCAAAAAAGCCAACGAAACTGAATTCGCTGTAATGTCTGTTAATGGTATCGCTTCTGGCCAACGTGTAAATCTATCGATACACACCAAGATATATCTGAAATTGCCACACAGGGGCAGTGGTCCAACAAGATCAACGTGGATGATCTGGAAACGCGTGTCTGGCTTGGTAAAATCGGTTAGTGGAGATTTGACGTGACGGTTTACTTTCACCGTTTGACATTTATAACAAGCGCGTACGAAATTTCCAATGTGTTTCCTCATGTTAGGCCAAACATTCCTGGCGCCAACTAAAATTCTAGTGGCTTTAACACCGGGATGTGAAATTGTATGCAGGGCTTCCAGAATATTTTTCCTTAATGATTTAGGAACAAAAGGACGTGGAAAACCTAAAGAAAAATCAGCCCATACTTTAGTATTTGAATTTTCAATTTCGCATAGCTGTAATTTTAAAGAATGATCATCAGCAGCTAATAATGTGGCTAGTTCCTCATCAGAATCTTGAAAGGATTTAAAAAGTTCTACGGTGGGAAATTTGACAGAGTTAATTTCTATCCTAGACAATGCATCTGCGACCTGGTTTTTTGAACCGGAGATATGTTGAATGTCATTGGTAAATTGGGCTATATAGGCAATATGTCTGTATTCTCGATTCGAAAAACGGTCAGATGAGGAATTTATGGCCGAAACAAGCGGTTTATGATCTGTATAAATAGTGAAGGGTCGACCTTCTAAATAAAATCGAAACTTCTTTACCGCCAAATAAACCGCGAGAAGTTCTCTGCCGAAAGTGCTATATTTTCTTTCAGTAGGGGAAAAACTTTTAGAGAAGAAGGATATGGGACATAACAAGCCAGGAACGGTTTCATGTTGTAAGACTGCGCCTGCTGCAACGTCAGATGCATCAACCATAATGCTCAAATTTGCATTTTTACTAGGAAAATTAAGTAAGGTGGTTGAACTCAAAACTGACTTGATGCTGTCAAAGGCGAGTTATGCCGGTTTTGTCCATAGTATTGGAGAATTATTGTGCTTTGCTAATTTAACTACTTCTACCAATGGTGCCAGAATAGAAGAACATGCTTTAATAAATCTATGGTAGAAGTTGATCATTCCGAGAAAACGTTGCAACTCTTTCTTGACACGTGGTTTGGGAAAATCAACAATAGCTTTGACTTTATCTTTCAAAGGTGCAAAACCGAAAGAGGAAATGGTGTGTCCAAGAAAATTTAATTGATTTACTCCAAAAATGCATTTTTCTAAATTAATTTTGATATCACAATTAGATAATTGTTGGAAGATCAATTTTAAATGTTTTAAATGTTCTTGTTCAGATGAGCTGTAAATTAGAATATCGTCCAGGTAAGCAAAGCAAAAATCAAAACCACGTAACACTGTGTCAATGAAGCGTTGAAACGTTTGAGCGGCTTTCCTCAAACCAAAACTCATGCGAGTATATTCGAAAAGGCCAAAAGGGGTGATGATAGCTGTTTTTGGTATGTCTTCAGGCGCTATGAGTATTTGATGATAGGCTTTAACGAGATCAATTTTGGAAAAGAAGGTGCAGCCAGCACAATTTTGAGTAAAGTCCTGAATATGAGGTAAAGGGTACCGATCAGGTTCAGTTACTTTGTTCAAAGCACGATAGTCCCCGCATGGACGCCATTTCCCACCTTCCTTCGGAACCATGTGAAGAGGAGAGGCCCAACTGCTCGACGAAGGTCGGATAAATCCTAATTTGAGTAAATAGTTGAACTCTTGTTTCGCTATTAGTAATTTATCCTGCGTTAATCGACGTGCTTTTGCAAAAACGGGTGGTCAACATGTCTTAATGACATGTGTGACCTTGTGATTCGGTGAAACGGTTGGGTTAAAAGGACGAGTTAAGGTGGGAAATTGGTCAACCAGTGTTGTGTAAACAGAGCGTCCCAATGCAGCAGTACAAATGGGAGCAGGGCCAGTAACATCAACGATAGTGTTTGTAGCTGTTGTTGTGTTAATCGCATCGTGATCAAGCAACTGTTGATTGCGGGTATCAACTAATAAACCGTAATGAGTTAAAAAATCCGCACCAAGAATAGAATAGTCCACTTTGGCTAATACAAAAGGCCACGAGTACTTTCGTGAAGCTGATAATTGAAATTTTAAATGTGCTGTTCCATACGTCGGAAAAGTGACACCGGTCACTGTTGTTAGGCGAAGGAAAGCAGGAGAATGTGTGTCAACAAAATTTTGGTCAACTGCAAAAATACTAATTTGTGCTCCGGTATCAACCAGAAAACGTGTACCAGTAACAAAATCAGAGACGAAAAATAAACGACTTAAATTGGACGCAGGCTTAATGGTTGCCATTAAACCTGCGATGGGGAGTTTCTTTTCCCATTGGCAAGGACTCACACATTTTTTAGCAAAGTCTCTAAAATTGTGGTGATACCAACAGAGCCTGCCAGAAGGGTCATCGTTCGAAATTCTACGACGACGTGATGAAGAACGGCTTCTGAAGGAAGATGAACGTCTTTCACGAGTTGGAGTTTGAGGGCATCGTAATTGAGCAACTTGATGCAACAAATCCGCAATTTGTTTTTGCATGTTTGTAAAAATATTTTCAAAATGCGTAAGGTCAACATTTGGAGTAGGAATAGGAATTTTGGTAGTCGTAAAAGAAGAGGAGGCGCAAATTTGTGGATTAGTCGAAATTTCTAAAATTTGATCGGCCATAGTGGCCAGATCTTGAAGTGAAGATGTCCGCGAGGAAACCAAAATACGCTGAACGTCAGTAGGCAATCGCTGTAGAAAGATTTGTTTAAGCAATCCCTCATCAATTGGTGTCGTTCCCAGCAGCTGCATCAATTTGCGAAGGAGTTGAGTAGGGGTGCTGTCACCCAATATTTCGTTAGAAAGGAGCTGCTGTAAACGACGCTTCTCCGACAACGAGGTACGCTTAATAATTTCAGATTTGAGGTATTCGTAAGGTTCAGAAGATGGAGGATTGCACAACAAGTCACGTACCTCAGCAGCAATATCGGCTGGCAGAGATGCCACCACCTTGTAGAATTTACTCAAGGAAGACGCCACACGGCTGTTTCTAAATTCGGCCTCTATCTGTATAAACCAGATGGAGGTATCAGTTCTGCTAAATGGTGGCAGCGTGCATTTAGAAAAATGGGCGTAAGAATCCGAAATTAAACTGGAAGTTAAGCGGTTCGTAGGGGAAGCCTGATCTAAATTAACTGTCAAATCTGACTGAGGGACGTCAGTGTTCATACTTTAGGGTATGAGAACAAATTGATAATCTAATAAAGGATAGAGGGTGATGTAGTTGTGTGCAAAAGGTCGAAAATAAGAAAATTGACTATATTACCGTTAAATTCAAGGTACCCTAAAAATGAAAAACACCGAAGATTGCAGGTAATGTGACAGGCGGTTACGCTTGACTTCTGTTCCAGCAGTTGGAGTTCCCTAAGTTAAATATGTCTTCGTCCAATATGGGCACAGGCACACAGTTTAGAAGATCAGGTCGAGGGAAGTTCAGCTTCTCGGTGACGTTGTCCGTAAGAGCGAACTAGCGGTATATCCGCGTTCCAAGGGCTTGTTCTCAAGGGATAGTATTGGACGCGAACTGGTCCGATTGAAGTGGTCAAATCGATCTTGTTGAGAAGTTATCACGTCACAGAAAGTTGCGTGTTCAAACGTCGGGGGTCACCAGTGTAAAGGTTTACGCTTCTACCTTAACTTTGCCCACTTAAAGTGGATATATATATATATATATATATATATATATATATATATATATATATAAAGAACGGCAATTAATCAATTTATGTTTAATATCTTTTTGTACAATATATAAAAGGTTTTCACAGACAATACCCTTTCTTATCTGTCACTTCTTTTTCTGTTATTCTTCGCTTAGCAACCTCCGGTGCTTTGATCTGTAGGGTATCATAATTTCGGCACACACACTACAGGAGTAAGAAATTTCAGACACTCAATCACATTATTGAATCCTTGAAAATATCGAGACCTTCTCCTTAACCAGGTGAAGATCTGGAGATTACCGATATCACATCATCACATCATCATCGAGACCTGGTGGAGATTAAATGCCCAGTACTATATTTGTCTATAATACTATGCGCACTTGAAAATACTTCAGTTACTTCCAGACCATCACAGCGACAACATCGTCCTGCGCTCAAGTAGGGTCGTTGACCTGCAGCTTGACCTTGACCAATTGTCCTGCATTTGTCTATAATGCTGTACGTACTTGAAAATACTTCAGTTACTTCCAGACCATCACAGCGACAACATCGTCCTGCGCTCAAGTAGAGTCGTTGACCTTCACTCTCTCTACTAACTTTTCCTGACCTTGGAACTTAACCTTGACCTTGACCTTCACTCTAACCTTGTCCTTCCTTTTCAAGGTACTACCTTTTCAAGGTCACAAGCCGATTCGAAGGATCACCTTACGACCTTGGTTCGTGAGGAGGTTCTAGAATCGGCTCATTTACCCTACTTGGGTTGTTCGAAAGCTTTATTAATTTCTGGCATACGCTATGAGCGGTGTCGTGGATGTTAATGAGGTAATCGTTCCGGTTACACATACGTGGGTTGTTCAAAAGCATTATTAATTTTTGGCACACGCTATGAGCGATGTCGTGGATGTTAATGAGATAATATTTCCGGTGTCATTTGCGTTCCGACAGGAGAATGCTACCATCTCTAATTGTGTTTACCTTAGTAGACATGCTTAACAATTCTCCTCACAAGTTAACAATTCTTCTAAACATATCAATTAAAATGTAGAATAGAAAGGATAATACTCTTCAGGGGATAAGTATAAATTGTTAAAATATAACCTAAATAATATCTCTTCGATAAAGCGGCAAAACATTATTTTATTATGAATCATTAATCATATGGATTTGAATCAAATTAAGATTTAGTTTGAATCAGAAATATTACAAAATTTTAACTAAAAAAGGGTTAAGTAAATGAAATCCATAAAATTATCTGAATTGCTTATTTAACGTATTTCATTCTGAATTTCATGATGAAATCTAAAAACGATAATGTTATCCAGGGAATAATTATGAAATATTAAGGTATAATTTACATAATAACTGGGCAATACTGTGGCAAATTATTGGTTGTTTTGTGTAATGAGTAAAAACAAGTTCTAAAAAATCATATTGCAAATTCATTAATATCAGTCATACGAACAATTTACAGGACGTATTTAACAAAATTGTATCTATCAAAACCTAGTTAGTGAATCCTGAAGTAATAGATGAAAAATGACATTGGAAGGCACAAACAGTGACATATTTCATGAAGTGGTGACATGCATTGAGCCGTTTTGCGGGCACGTAGAATTGAGCAATGTGTGAAAGTCATTGACGTTAAGTACATCTTTTATCCAAAACTAACTAACACTTTTTGAGTCAATAAAGAAAGTCATTAAATTCAAGTTGATGTTTAATTATTGGTGCAAAATCCTTTAAAGTGAATAAATTACACTTAATCTATAATTCTTTGTCTTTATTTTATTAATATTATTGTTACTAACACACGCATTACCTCTAAAAGAAGTTGGAGTTGTCACGATAATGATTTAATATCAAACATAACGTAAAGAAGTACTGCCATTATACGATCACACAAAATAAAAGTAAATAAATAAATCACGAGCCAAAACAAATAGCATAAATTATAAGAATTTATGATTACAAGTAAAATATACCTAATTATTAAATATTGGGGAAACCGAAGTCTTACAGTGTGTTAATTTTAAACATTGGTAGAACGCGTTATATAAAACATTTTTTCTATGTTTTATTTCTTAAAAATGTGTATCTTTTTTTCATATTTTTTTGCCCCTAAGTTTGACCAAACGAGCCGTTCTCAGGTACTGTCACTATAACTGTCAAGTGAAGTTTATTTCAAAATGCCATTTTTTTCTAATCCACAATGAACAGATATTGTGTTGGTATATGGCCAAGTTTTTGGAAATTCCGCAGAAGCCCGACGATTGTACAGTGCACAATATCCTGAACGTGTTTTGCCTAACAAGCATACTTTTAAATCAACTGTGCAACATCTTCGAGATCATGGCACTTATAAACCTCCGGCTCAGAATCGTGGTAGAGCTCGACTTCGACCAGTTGTCAATATAGAAGAAAACGTTTTGAATGCCTTCGAAGCAAATCCAGGTACGAGTATTCGACGGCCTGTACTTCAACATGTTAAAGCTACAACAACTACATTCATACCATGTACAACAGGTTCAATTTCTGCAGCCCGGTGATTATGCACGCAGCCTCACATTTTGCGAATGGGTAACTGAAAAAGTAAATAGAAAACCCGCATGCTATTAGACAACATAATTTTCAACAGTTTTCTTTGAATGTTTGGGCAGGAATTTTAAACGGGCAACTAATTGGACCCGTACTTTATACCGCCTCGTCTCAACGCAGAACAGTACACAAACTTTCTAGAAAATAATCTTTTGAATTTATTAGAAAATGTGCCTTTGGAAATGTAAGGGATCGGAATATCCATATTTTGTATGAATATATTACCACGAAAAATGAATGATATTAATTGAGACGTTTAGTAATATATTTGAAACAATTTCATGCTCAGGTATAAACATTGAAAAACACGTAAAAGCCAAGTATTGTATTAGAATAGGAAGGGGTGATTATTTGGGGGATTTAATAAGTAATCTGATTAAATATGAATTCAATTTGAATTTATTACAAAGGAAATTACGAGAACTTTTATAATCACTTATTAAGACGCGTTCGATGCGCGGTGACGCAATTATATAAACAAATACAGACGACCGAGCTGGCCGATGACTAATCATAACAGTTTGGTATTTTTATATCAGTCACCTTAACATTTTTTCTCACACTGTTACATCACCGGAATGAGAATTAACGTTAAGGGAAATTACACACACACAGAGTCGCAGAGTGGGCGAAATTTTAATATAAATAGCGTCGTTTTGCATGCGAAAAGTGGAGTTGGTTCCAGATTCGCGAGGCGACAGGCCGTTATTTCGTCATCGATAGTATACGCGAATATCATTATGAAGAGTAATATCTGATTTATTTACAAGTTACTGTGGTTTAGATGGTATTGATTATTTCGAAATTGAGTAACAATAATCGGTACGTTCGTACCAAGGTACCATAAACAAATACCCCGTGATACATATACATATACAATACATATATTCTTTCCGGTTTCGTATACGTGGGTACTCAAAATCTTTATTAATTTCTGGCATACGCTGTGAGCGATGTCGTGGATTTTAATGAGGTAATCTTTCCGGTTTCATATACGTGGTTCTTCGAAAACTTTATTAATTTCTGGCATACGCTTTGAGCGATGCCGTGGATTTTAATGAGGTAATATTTCAGGTTTCATATACGTGGGTATTCGAGAACTTTTTATTTAACGAGTTCTACCAATGTTTAAAATTAACACACGCATTTCTGTTACACCCTGTATACTACGCAGACGATTTACCAACACAGTGAGACACATAAACGAGTATAAAACAGTTTTATGTAAAAAATAGATATGTATTGTAGGTACTTACCACAGATGTTATATAAACCTTGATAAAGTAAACACTAATGTAGAACAAATATTATTCACAAAGAAATCCACACTAATAAATTAGCCAATGAATTAGTCCACACAACATTAAATTATTAAAATAAATTCCAATTCAAATCATCCATTAGGAAGAAGAATCCAAATTCGAAATTTAGCCAAGGCACCATTGATGTAATTAAGCACGAGGTAGCCAATACATCTTCTAATAACTGAGACGAGTGAGTGCGGCATGCGATTGAAAGTGAAAATTCTTACAGAAAAAATAATGTAAAAGAAGTAATCATTACTTTAGGTGACAATGAAAGGGATATCGAGTGCAAATGATTTGTCGAATATGTAAAGTTCTAAAAATATTGCTGTTTTAATTGTGATTATTTTACATATAAATAAATGTGTGGGCATCTATAAGTTAAAATACGACCCTGGAAAAAATCTCGGGAAGGTAAAAATATGGTTATATTTATGACGAGTACTACCGCAATGTTGTAAACGACTCTTAAAGTTAACGGACCTCTAAATAGGGGATATTCAATTATTTCTGGTCGAACTATACGTCCAAATATTGCCTTGGTCACCAATCTATTGACACGTAAGTTAAGTTGTATAGTTACGGGTATAACCTTTTTCGTCAGCCATCTAGTACACAAAAGTTGAACTATTAAACTGAACGGTGTTGGTAAATTCGTCGATTCTTTATAGGTACACACACGTTTCCAAAATGGATGTATACTCTGATTTTTCTAAACTCGCGTGCACGTCATCAAACAGCTGTGTGATGAGGTTTTTTCGTACCAACGTGATTGTTTTCAAGAATATGCATAACAATAGTTTAAGAATCGAAATTAATTTGATGATCATTTGTTACATAACACTGAACTTCGGTGGTTATAAATAGGTAATCGGTGTATTAACCGCGGACACAATTTTCGCCTGCCAATCGTATAATAAATCATGTTATATTGGCAGCCGTGATATTTTTTCGGCGACGATGCCACATCTTTTTCACTAACCATGCTCATACATGTGTGTAAAACAAAACTTCTTTGACGTTTTAACTTGTTTCATTTGATCAATTAATACAATGCATATTTTGCCATTGTAGATGTTAAACCATAACCACAGAATTGATATCTGTACGAAAAACGGCAGAGAAGTCGACGAATTTGATACGAACCGCGCACTGTCGCACAAGATTGCACGGGCGCAACAGCTGATTGCAGCCATTTTTAAATAACCAGGACAGCTGGCAACCTTGTAAAATTGTGCCATCATTATTATGATTATTATTTTGATAACGTGCACTCCAGTGTAGAAAAATGAGAGTATAATAATAGAATTTGCGTCATATTGTGCAGGCGAACACCACAAACAAACCATTATGTAAAATTAACCGCAGTCACGACGAAACTTTTGCTAAAGCTTGAAATGACCCACGACAGAACATGTTTTATTTAGCTAAACAACGAGTAGGTGAGACAGGTGTTATTTGCTGAAAAATCGTTCGTATTAATAAATAAATAAGATCCGCATTCCGGCGTAAAAATACGTAAACAGACTCGTGGGGGGCCACAGACCCCTAAACCAGTCCGGGAGAATTCTATCAACAATGGGGACAATAAAAGCCATTAACTTGAGGGTAACAAGATTTTACTAGTCGGGCGGAAATATCAACAGTTCATGGAAATATAAATTACTCGAGACCAGACAGGGAGTTCAAAACCGAAAGTATAATATTACGGCCCATAGAATCATTATCTTAAGTACCATAAAAACAGCGCCAGATACATGCACGCGCACCGAAATTCTTAGAACGGGAGCCATTTGGTAGGCATAACTCACACAACAAGGGGACACGATTTGTATTGCAAGCAAACACAAATCCGCCAGCAAAAGATCGAGTGGCGTAAACATGTGGAAGAAATTATTGCGCAGGCATCGAAAAAGGCACTTGGCCAGGACGAGTAGACCACCGTAGAAGATCGGGGACGGCAGTGTTTGGGCCCGGGGCTCGGGGAAAATGGGGAGGTAAACATATAAGAATCTGCGAAAGCAGGGGGGAGGTCACTTAGTGCTCGACGGCCGAGGGCACGAGACAAATCGCGAGAGTGTAAACGGGGGCGCAATTAGTATAAACAGTCAGGGAAATTGATAATTCAATTAGGGCAGTATTGATGCCCTAATTCCTATCACTTAGATGTTTTAGGGGAGACCGCGAAGTAATTCAAACATCACCAAGCGCAAGGGCCATCACGACATCAGTACGGCTATCCACTCGGCGAGAGATAGGAAGGGTTAATGAGTGAGTACTGACGCAATTGATGATCGAGTAACGCGAATCAAACTGCCAATTTCGAAGGGCACTGCGAGATATTTAGCAGACAAGTCATTACGCGTGTCAAGTAAATTAATTCGGCAATCCACCGGAAAATATCCTGTGACAAAATTACGAAAGAACAAAACGCCCAAACTGACGATAAAATGTATGTTTCTCTTCTTAATTAGAGCGATTTGTGGGTTTCGCGCCGCACTTTGAAACAGAAGGGCGCGCTGGAAGCAGACTACAAAATCGCTCTTACCCGTTGGTATGTGCGGACCGAACACATTCATCAATCTCATACGATAACATGTATGGTTTTCTTCGTAATTAGAGCGATCTGTGGGTTTCGCGACGCACTTTGAAACAGAAGGGCGCGCTGGAAGCAGACTACAAATATCGCTCTAACCCCTTGATGTGTTCGGGTCGAACATATTAACCAATCACACGCCATACAACAAAATCGCTCGTACCCGTTGGTATGTGCGGATCGAACACATTCATCAATCTCATACGATAACATGTATGTTTCTCTTCGTAATTAGAGCGATCTGTGGGTTTCGCGACGCACTTTGAAACAGAAGGGCGCGCTGGAAGCAGACTACAAATATCGCTCTAACCCCTTGATGTGTTCGGGTCGAACATATTAACCAATCACACCCCACAACGTGTATGGTTCTCTTCGTAATATTGTCACGTATGATAAGTATTGCTACTCCACATAAACCACCACCAAAACTCGATTATCATGCGTTTTAATTATTATTTATATTTTATTAGCAAGGGATTCGGGAAAGAGCTTAGTTCAGGAAGGTATTTAAACAGATATAAACTCAAGGGATTTTCCAGGTAGCGATCGCAACGGGAACTAAAAACCGGTATCCTGGAAGGTCAATAATTATTACAAAAATCAGCAAATATCATCATGTCATACCAAATTACTAAATCCTTGTAATTAACGTTACGTAGTTAATATCACTAATCAATCAGCCGAGTGAGTGATCAAACTAATAAGTTGTAATTGCATGCCGGTGAATGTGGTCAGTATTTGCATATTTGAATTCGTGAGCGAATGAGAAATGAATGAATGCGAGTCAGTATATTCCTGAAGCACGAGCATGTGGATATTATAGATAAATCATGGACTGAATCCAAGTCATAAGTCATGATCGGATGAGAAATAAAGTTAATAAATACGAAACGCAACGGCAATTAAGAATGAATGCGAATCAAGGGAATTCATGCATGAGCATGCGTAAAGAAGGGATATAAATCCGTGAATGAATCAAAGTCAAAATCATGCAGGATTACATCCGCTAGGTGAATTCAATTATCACAAAAACGAAGTAAAAAAAAACAAACTAAAAATAAATGAAAATATTAAACACAAAAGAAAATACATAAAAAAAAAATTAAATAAAAATAAAAAGAATCAAAAACAAACGAGGGGCTTATGTTTCATACACGTCAGACGTAATAGGGTTAGGGTATGAGACTCGCTATGAGATCAGATATATGTACTTTAGCCAGACACAACTGACCATCGTGCACAAATCACCGATCGTAATTTACCTCACAATTAGATGCATCTCAGACCAAATCAAAACAAAAATAAAAGAAAATAAAAATTAAAAGAGTCAAAAACAAACGAGGGGCTTATGTTTCATACACGTCAGACGTAATAGGGTTAGGGTATGAGGCTCGCTATGAGATCAGATATATGTACTTTAGCCAGACAGAACTGACCATCGTGCACAAATCACCGATCGTAATTTACCTCATAATTAGATGCATCTGAGACCAAATCAAAGCAAAAGAAAAGATAATATAAACAATAAAAAGAGTTAATCACAAACAAAGGGCTTATGTCTCATACACGTCAGACGTAACAGGGTTAGGGTATGAGACTCGCTATGAGATCAGATATATGTACTTTAGCCAGACACAACTGACCATCGTGCACAAATCACCGATCGAAATTTGCAATATAATTATTTGGGTGTTATTGCTTGGTAAATGCATTGCGAAACTTTAATTAAGGGTAAATAGTCATCCTTAATACTGGCATGTTATTTGCTAGGAAATACACTTCTAAACTTTATCTGAGGATAAATCAAATCAAGTAAATAAAAGATAAAAATATGGATGAACGAACGCATGTGGAATGAATGACATAACTAAAACACCGTAAGTAGCAGGGACAGATCGCATGTACTAGTAACCAGTAGCATTTGAATTATAACGTTAATTCACGTCAGAATACCACGAAATATAATCAGAAACCACGTAAAAATCTATAAATTTATTTCAAAACTTTAATTCAAAATAAATCGTCATTCTTCATTATTTGTCTGTTATTACTTATTAAATAAACCCTTAGTCACCACATAAATGTAAAGCGTATTATTTTACCATAACCAAATGAAATAATCAGAAACCACGTAAAAATCATTACTCATTTCAAAACTTTAATTGAGAATAAATCGTCATTCTTCATTATTTGTGTGTTATTACTTATTAAATAAACCCTTAGTCACCACATAAATGTAAAGCGTATTATTTACCATAACCAAATGAACCAAACCTTACTTGCTAAATTGAAATGTAAAACCATATGAATTACTGAATGAATAAATTACTGTATGATGATATTTGTGTATGCGTATAATTTGATATTTTCCTCGCAACAGACACAATACTTGATCAACGAACCATCGATCTTGTCACTATAACGATTCCACGAATCAAACACGGGTGAAGTACCGCCACTTAGATTACGAGCCACTCTACGTTTATAAATTAATTACAATTTATAATGATACCCCGGTATTGTACCGTTACAAGCTTAATAGAATATATAGTCGTATACTAAATTCGCTTTGAAAATGTATTTATCGTCGAAAGTTTGGTTTGATTGACCAAAACATGCCTGAAAAATGAACGATTTTCAGAAATTCATTGCGAAATAACTAAATTCGCAGACAGATTATGACGAAAGTCTATAGAATTCTTGTACCTTTAAGAATAATTTGATATGTAAAACAAAAGATTGAATTGATTTAAACATCAGTGTTGTTCGCCTGCGTAATGGTCTAAAATGCTTGATTTTACTCATTAAACATCGCAACCTTACCGTGTCTTGACTAGAAAGGATTTTAAATTAAATTTCATCATAATGTTGCCAACTGGTTTTCTTATACTGCAAAATTAAAAAAAAAATGGTTTGTTTTTGATTTGTTACAAACTTTTTATGAAAAGCATCAGTAACACACTGGTGCAAAGAATATACTAATAGAATAGAATAGAATATATATACACACTGGTGTTTTACTAGCAACTTCATGCGCATCCACAGCAAGACACGAAGAAGACGAAGTTAAAATGCGAATAAAAATGCGCGTGCGCTCCTCACTTTAACGCCGCACTGTAGAAATAAGAATTTTCGACGACGGGTAAGTAATCTATGAATACATGTTTGGATATTCCACCTTTCATTTCTTAAGGAGCGTAGCGTTGCGTCACGTAAGAAGTTTATGAATCAGCCTTATCCCGTTCCGTTCTCGTTTATTGTGTATCTAGGGTTGTCGTTCCCATTCCCGTTCCCGTTCCCGGGCGATTGTGAAGCCGGTTTTAATGCTGTTCATAGATTTCTTACGCTACGCTATGATTACGCTATCGCTATAGGCATTTTCAACAGCGTATTGACGCTGTTAAAAATGCCCATAGCGATAGCATTGTCACAGCGTAGAGTTGCGTCGCGTACTCGCTTCTTGCGTAAATGAATCCAGCTTTAACGACCACCTGTTATTTTGACAGTTGACGGATGTAACATTTTCAAATTTAACGTCAACCGGCGAAGATACGTTAAAGAACTTTAAAACTCTCAAACCCAAACTTATAGTGCGTTAAATGCTAACTTTATAATTTACAATTAGACACTTTTGAATATTTATTCAAATAACCATATTTATTGCGGAAAGTTCGATTAACCGCTGGTGCAAGTTTTTATGCCGGGTTTTTGTGGTTGAAATGGGGCGCCACCAGATTCTGAAGGGCTTCTACGAGCTGGGCAGAACAATAGGATGCGGGGGCTTTGCTAAGGTTAAACTAGCTACTCACCTGGCCACCGGCGAGAAGGTTGCCATTAAGATAATGGAGAAGGCGATGCTGAAAGACGATCTCCCCAGGGTTAGGTTGGAGCTAAAGGCTTTGAAAACCTTATCGCATCAGCACATATGCAAACTGTATCAGGTATAACAGAACCATCCCTAGTTGATTTGTCATGTTTACTACTGTAAACCTTTGTTTATCTTAAGTTTCAATCTAAATAAAGCTATTATAGCGAAACTGAAAAGTTCCTTTGTAATCTAGTGTTACGAAAAACTGCGATTTCCTGTGTTTTTTAAAGCAGGCTTGTTTAGCATATTTCCTCTTGCACCCATGTTCAGTTACAACTCACTTCATGTACGATCTTAAAATGCACCATTTGTTTTTCCACCTGCAAGCAAGTTTGAAGTTAAATATTTTGCCTCCGTCTCTGAGCCAGCATGCAGTATGTAATTATAGTGAGACTCTCGAGTCACTTAGGGAGTTGTGGTTACTTTCAGTTTTTGTTTCCCGGGTGTATTCTTCCCGCCATATTCGTTTTCCTACTATCTGAAAGTATTCTTTGTTTAATACCTTCACAAATGATAATCATTCAAAATGGACAATGATAATAGAAAGTAAAAGATAGCACCCCTATTTAAGTGAGCTAATATAGAAGTTTTTTTAACAATGATTATCAAGTTCCATTATCAACTCGGTCACTTAACCCTTAACCACCGGCGTGCAGTCACCATGACCGCAGTGAAATTTTGATTTGTGTTTACTTTTCCCCACCGATAGATAACGCATTGACGGTTTCAGTACCTTCAAGCTACACCACCAGCAGTATGCTGTTGCAAGCGGGTGGTTGTGCGACACTTTGTGTCTTGGGGATACGCAATTGAAAACCGCGGGTGGTCACCATGACCGCACGCCAGTAACAGTGTGATTTTTACAACTTGTGTGCAATGTATTGCACCCAAAATTTGAGGAAACGTGTCAACAGTGGTGCGTTGAGTTGGCAAGTGATTTCAGTGACCAGTTTTTGTAAGAATTGGTAGAGTTTTTGAAAATTTTAAGACTTTTTTTTGTTATTTTCAATATTTTTTTAGCTTTTTTTTTGTTATTTTCTTCATGTCCTTTTTTGGAATTTATGTATTAGTTGTTTTCTATACATTTTTTTTAGAATTTACATTTTTGATATTTTCTATTATTTTAGATTTTTTTATGTTATGTTAAAGTTGTTTTCTTTTTTTTAAATTATTTTTTTGTTATTATTACATAGTTATTATTCTGGAAAAGTTACTGAATAATAAAATATGTTTGGACAAAAGTCCCTAACTGCTAGCAAAATGTACAAACTTTAGGGGTTGTGGTTTTTGTGAATTTATTTAATTTTTTGAGAATTTAATTTTTTGTTGTATTCGTGCATTAATAAACATTATACAATTAAAATTAGAAATTAATAATATTTCCTTTATATCAAAATAAGAAAAATCCTTCGGTTTTGTGTCACAAATGTGTCTCTTAACATATTTTTTTTAAGAAACAAATTTTTATTTTTCAAAATGCATTACATATCATGTCAGTGATATATCGCATAAAAAATTATAAAAAATAAAAAATGGGTCCTAAAAAGCGTAGGGGTCACTGTGACCGCACGTCGGTAACAGTGCGACAAATATGTGGTGTCGGTGGTTAAGGGTTAATTGTTAAACAAATACTGCTAGTATAAAACTGAGGGTGACCTTTGTCTTTGAATTGTTTGCAAAATTTTGTCTGATGTATTGATTTCTCTGTTATGTATTTACATACAATATTAAAATTAGTAGTACAGTAGAGTGTCGATAATCCGAACCTCGCACATCAGTAATCCCAACGCCCAAACTTTAAAAAAATCAAAACTAGGGCTCTGGTGACTGAGTGGAGAATATGTGTGCAAAAAGGTAACCGCGGTCATTGAATTACTCGCAATCAGGTGTAGAGAATTGAAGTGCCAATTCACAGGCATTTTATTTTTTAATAAGTATTTTAGTTTTTTGTTTACAGAAATATTTTTGTTTTTAGTTCTGGTATGCAGGTGTTTAATTGATATAGATGTTTCTTGTATCAAATACTACTCATATTTTTAACTGTTCAGCAGCAATATTAGATAATCCGAACAATTTGATAATCCGAACCACCTTCTGTTGTGGTTAGTTCAGTTTATCGATGCTCTGCTGTATATTATTTAATGAGCACATAATGTACTCAGACGATTATACACTTTCCTTCGGCTTGTTTAACGATATAATATAATATTAGGAGGCTATAATAATCATTCTCATGAATTAAAACCATTATGTGCGAGTCAAATACGATGTTTTATCTATGACTTTAAATAAATCAATTCTTATTAACAATTTTTTGTCAAAACGAAACCAATTCTTAGCAACCAAATGTACAAAAGAACTTGCATGGGCTGAATGAAAGATGCAACAGGGGTTGTAATATGACTTCATTATACAACGGGGGTTGTAATATGTCTTCATTATACAACAGGGGTGTATCCAGCTTTTAAAAAAAGTTGGTGTTGGCGTTGGCTCAAATCATGTCTGCACTAAGATCAAATCTGACATGTCAACATGACAGCCAGCATTGCACACATTGTGCGCGGGTGATCTTCGTACAAATATGATGTGAGATTGCCACGGCAAACTTTGTCGTCGATTTTTGTTGAACGCTCGATACAACCCCTGTTGTATAATGAAGTTATAATACAACCCCTGTTGTATAATGAAGTTATAATACAACCCCTGTTGTATAATGAAGTCATAATACAACCCCTGTTGTATAACGAGGTCATAATACAACCTCCGTTGTATAATGAAGTCGTTATGCAACGCCTGTTGTATAATGAAGTACATTATGTTACCCTAGTTACGTATATAATATATGTATTATTTATGACTTTTAGATAAATATTGTTAATTAAGTAATTTTGATTTTAGGTAATTGAAACTGACACACATTATTTTATCGTTGTCGAATATTGCTCGGGTGGAGAGCTATTTGATCATATCGTCGAAAACGATCGCTTGTCAGAAATGGAGAGCAGGCTGTTTTTCCGGCAAATCGTATCTGCAGTTGCGCATCTTCATAGCTTTGGTTACGTTCACCGAGATTTGAAGCCCGTAAGTTGATTTATTTTAAACTCGGAAAGAATTTGTGAGCAAAAAGCATTACATTTTGTACTCTGTATTTTTCATGAAACATTTGCATACAGAACAAACTCTGTTGATTTCATAATCAATCCTTTTGATCATGATACCTGTAAAACTTGCAGCTCTGAATTGGCGCTAAGTTTGAAACAATTCAGTCTTTGAACATCATTGAACTGGCTGTAGGCTCGTACCTTATGCCAGGGTTGGGAGCTCGCAGCCAAGCCCTATGGCTTGGAGGCGGGACTCCAAGACCCTACAAAAAAAAAAAAAAAAGTACTAAAATTAAGTCTAAAGTCTGAATGTAGTATTCTGAATATTAACTAATTTCCAGGAAAATGTGCTTCTTGATCATCATCAAAACTTGAAACTCATTGATTTTGGATTGTGTGCCAGGCCGGAGGGGGGAGTGCAGAATCCGCTATTTACTTCTTGCGGATCTCCCACCTATGCAGCTCCTGAACTTGTCCTCGGCCAGCAGTATTTAGGCCCTGAAGTTGATGTTTGGGCCATGGGGGTCTTGCTCTACGCTCTTTTGGCAGGCTTTTTGCCATTTGATGACCAGAACATTGATAGCCTGTATAGGAAGATACTGGTTAGTACAAAAAAATTACAGAACCCCTTCAGTGGGCCATTTTAAACAAAACATTTAACTTTTTAACAGGCCTAAAATGCATATGTAACAATAATTAATTTGATGAATCATACTTCAATATTTATACTTGCTTTCGTAATGCAGTTTAATATAGAGGGTGGAGCAAAATGGAGTACCACATTTTAAAAAATCACTGAACATGCCGCTGCTATTGGCATATCTCTATAAACGGTACGACGAATTTTGCCCACTGACCTTAAATTTCACTCATCCCTCTTTGTAGCGCAGTAAACAAGGAAAATTTCGCTACTGGGTCCAGAGTAATGGACTCCCTGACCAGAGTAATGGACAATTTCTGAATATGTGGATCACTCGTCAAGTCGTCAAGGCCATCATTTGGACCATGTCATTTTTAAAACCTAACAAAATAAAACTGCATTATGTGTTTTCAATTAATAACAAGGTTTTGTACCGTTTTTTTCAGAATTTACTGTGGAAATGTGGGACTCAATTCTGCTCCACCCTGTATTATTTCCTTGAGAAAT
Source organism: Othius punctulatus (assembly GCA_951805005.1). Classification (NCBI taxonomy): domain Eukaryota; kingdom Metazoa; phylum Arthropoda; class Insecta; order Coleoptera; family Staphylinidae; genus Othius; species Othius punctulatus. Next base: position 65,915,962 of record OX638138.1, on the reverse strand, counting down.
CCATACTAAAACTTTCGGTTGTTTCAATATTTTTGATGAAGATTGAATTGTTGTGTCTTATCTAATGGTTATAATTGTGCTGTGAAGTAACTTAGCCGGAATAAACGGACAGGTTAATAGTTAGTAAGTAGACGTTATTAGGAGTTTTTTGTTAGTTTTCGGGTACTAATACGCATGCCCTCATCAGGCTAAATTACAAAAAAATTACTGCATTTTAAAATAGCAATCAGCGTAACAACAGTAAGAGTAGCCAAGCTTCAGAGGACACACATAATGTGGATGCACATTTGGCGTGATGTTCTCAATTGGATTCCCGTTGTTATAATTCTCCACGTTTTTATCATATATTCACTACAATGTTATTAGCACATAATACTCGAATAAATGTATTCGCTCATCTCGAGTTATACATGTATTTGAATAACTCGGCGATCCGATAACTTGACGTGCGGCATTTTTTTGTGGTTTACCTATTACCTATAAAAAGCCTGTATATCCCGCATCCTTGCTTTTTATTGAAGCATTGTAGTAGACTTAAATTAAAAACTGCATTTGTTAATTTTAAACAAAAATTTAATAGTATTATTCTTAACATTATTTATAATGAACATAATATATTAGGCAACGTTTAAGGCAGTCTCTTAACACTTTCACTGCCCATTAAATACTTGGAACATTACGCTGTGCCACCTTTTAGTTTTTATTTTAGTTTTTCGAAATATTATTTTCCAGAAATTTTGTTTTACTTGCTATATTTCAATGTCTTATTGTGGAAAAAATGTTATTTATATATAATCAATTATAAAAGTAAAAATATGAAGAAAAAATTAATAACAAATAACAAAAACAATAAATAATCAAAAATTATTTATTTATTATAAAGTAATGTATGTTGCACTTCAATGCGAAACTCTGTTTTAAACTAAAAACTATTTTCTTCTTAAATGAAATTATAAGGTGAAAATAAGTTATATTGTTTGTTATTTTGAATTTTGTGGGGGTAGCAAGCCAAGAATAGTACGGCTCGTCCTAATCATAAAAAAACATCTGCAGTTAGGGACAGTAATAAACTTATGGAATTTTGCATGAATTTAGTAGTAGTAGTAGTAGTGACTGTATTTGTTAGGGACATTATCCCTAACTGGCTATCGACCAACGTGGGTCCTTCTGCCGTGTGATTTGTGTAAATGTGTGTATTGACTTTGGGCTTGTTACTCTAGAAATTCGCCCCCGATCTCTAGAGCGCCGTTAATGAGCTCCGAACGGCGAATGGCACTAGTTTCTCAGTACAAATGTACTACCTGTACTGGGGCTCGAACCCAGGTCTTCGTGCATACTAAGCAAGCGTTCTAACCTGTCAGCCAAACTAGCGGTTTGCATGAATTTATTATCCAAAACATCTGTATTTGCGAGAGGAAATGCCTTTTGATGAGGGTATAATAAAATTCAAATACAAAGTACCCTTGAGTTGTAATAAAGTATAAATACACTGATTGGTAAAATTAGTTATACAATTTATTATTGTTCAAAATATACTGTGATTATTGTACAGTAATATTTGCCATAATAATACTTTTGGGCTGTAAATGCCCTCATATTTAAAAAATAAAAATGTCGAACCTGAAACCGACACTAATTTCTATTCCTATAATGTGTACTTCTTGTGCCCACCTAAATATAAAAGCGTATCCGATAGATCCGACGAAATAAAACATTTCATACCTTGAACGTGCCTGGCACGTTGTGGGCACTCGACGTAGAGAGACCTCAACACGCCTGGCGCGTTGCTGGCAGTGAATGATTTAATAGTATAAAAAATATATAACACAAATATAATAACTCTATAATAATGAATGGTCTAGATATTCAAGATTTTCTTATAACATAAAAATAATAATTAAAATGGACAAAACAATACAAAATAAATATAACAATAAATAATAATTCTTACATATAATAGTTTTTACATCACATTTAATGAAATAGCGCACGTCTGATCCCCTCGTTCCATGACTTTCTCGGACGTCCTCGTTTATACACATATAATAGTTACCTACATTAAATTGTATTGTATTTGTATTTTTCACTACTACTATTTAGGAAATAACTGAATGTATTTATCACATAATCGACTGTTAATGAACAATATTTGATCAAGTTTCTTCGGGTCAAGTTTATTTCTATCTTGATTTGTTAATTGTCCAGTCGCGACTTGAAAATCAAGTAAACAAACACTGCTGCTGACTCGGGTTGGCCAACTCGAATAATCATTCGAGTTGGAATATTTACGAGTTGTGAGTTCTTGAGTCTTAGGATTATTCGAGTTGGCACAACGCTACACAGTATCGATGTATATTCATTCTATGTTTGGAGTTTGAAGGTAGATATTGTTAATATGCATTATATTATCTGTTTTCCTAATTCCCACTACACGGCTTACAATTTACATGTATTTAGTTTATTTTTCAAGTTGAATGGCTTTTGGTGTCTATCATAATATGTGATATTATTGTGCGTCTACATTATATGAGTCGCTGGGGCTTGGCTCACTGTCGCTCACTGTTGTCACGTTTGTATTTTAGCCTGATGAGGGAGAAAGTGTGTATGAGCACCCGAAAGCTAACGATCAGGTGTATTGCTTATCAAAAAACGTTGGCAGTAACATGTACGTTACTAGACAGCACGTTCGAATGTCTGATGCATTCATGACATAAATGCATCTGACATTCGAATGTGATGCTGTCAATTAACGTACACGTTATTGCCAACGTTTTTTGATACGCAATACACGTGAATATACTTGTAATAACGTTTACGTACTAAGTATTAACCTGTCCGTTTATTCCTGCTGAGTACAACACAATCATAATATTTATGATATTAGATTTCATCTAATACATTCTATTTGTATCCTCAGTCACATCTTTTTTTTTTTCTTATGAATTAAGTTAAGCCACCATCAGTTAAGTTCATCACTCTGGAATACTTGAAAACCACTTTTCTTTGTATTGTACTCATTTATTGCTAATATTATCTGTTTCAGAGTGGAAATTATGAGGAACCCCCGTTCATGTCGCAGTCTAGCAGACAGCTCATAAGGCAAATGCTGCAAATAGATCCCAAAAAGCGTATAACAGTTAAAGAGCTGCTCACACATCCCTGGATTACACTTGGTTTTCTTGAACCCGTGAAGGTGGTTGAGGAGTTTGGAAAGTCGGAGGATGAAGACGTCTTATCTCTGATGGCGCAGTATCATTGCTCCACCAAAGATGACATGTGGAGGCATCTGAAGAGGTGGAGGTATGACTACGACACTGCCACGTACCTTCTGTTGATGGCCAGGAAGAAACGAGGACTTCCACTGAAGCTGCTTTCGGGTGCAAATGTATTACCTATCAGAGTTAGATCGGTACGTAATTTATCAATTACTAAAGATCCTTACACTAGCCTTAGTGTTTTCATCTTGGAGTGTATAAGGTTTGTCATATGAAATATGAATAAGGTCATGACTCTATGACATTTGTCAAACTCATGACAAAGGTTTTTATGGTACTTTGTTCAACTTATTTTTATTATTTCTGAGGTGGATTCTGGTACAAACGTAAATTAAATGGGTGATACATTTACAGTTTTTAATGCTCTAAAAAATATTCCTTTGCGATTTTTCTCTAAAATTAATAGAGGAGCTGATAATGACACATATTTAATTTTACAAGTTAAATTCTTATGTTTGCCACTTATCCCTGACACTTGGTATATTTATTCTGGCACAATAAATAATTCTAATTTTATTTCAACTGAATTTAAACTGAAAAAGACACAATACAATCGAAATTTTGCTGTCAGTAAGTATCTAATGTAAAACTGTATTACCAATCGCCCAGAAAGCAAAATAAACGAGCGAGAGTTACAATCGCAGTTATGAAATATTCCTAAGGGCTCTCGTTAAAAAAAATAGGGGTGTAAGTATAATTATAAGTTTTTTGGTTTTATTCATATTTTCCAGTTATTTATATTTAAGGTTTTAGTATTGAGTATTTATTGGTAATATTTATGTTTATTTTATTATTTATTTATATTGCCTTCAGAGGCATATGTATTTTAGTATGTATATATCCTGATTTTATTTGAATTAATTTTTCAATTTTAATAGTTACAAATGTGTGATTTGATAATGGTTTGTTAATAAAACCGAAACTAGTCAGGCGATATAAATAAATAATAAAATAAAACTAAATACTCTACCACTGTCATAAAATTAAGACAATTTGTTTCTAAGTCACGATCTGATGTTTATTGCAACTTGGGGCTTACAACTACAAAAAATATCTCAGTTGGAGATAATACATTACCCTAAGTTACTTGTTGAAATTTTTTTTTTCATTTTTTTTTCTGTGGTACCCTTTATTATAGTTCCATTTGGTGAGAAAACTTCTTGTGCCAAGTTTATAAACAAAAAAAATTAAAGGAAAACGTGCCGCTTTGCTATTTAATTCCGACGATTTCATGATTTTCTTGGATACATTAGACTACATTTTTTTTTATTTCATTCATTTATTTTAATGATTTTATTATTTTACTATTATTTTACAAAAATTTAAACATTATATTAACATAAACATAATTAACATAAATTTTAATCAAACAACTCTTGAAAAATCTGGCTTGGTAATTGAGTGAAAGAAATTACCCATTTAATGGTACTTAGTTTCGGGGTGAAAGTTGACAATTTCATTAGTGTATCTGCTTTCTGGATGTGCTAGTGTTCCTTTCGCTGTGTGTAAATTCTTTCGTATTATGAAGCCTAGGAAAACAAATGCCCTTCTTAACTACGTTTTCGTTAGTTGTGCTTGCAATTTTGAAGCTTCTAATTGAATCGCGCTTTGCAATGTCGGATCCTACTCGTTCATTGCGTAAAAATGTTTTCTTAATTGGTCATGATTCCAATGAAATAACCGGGTGTAAACCAGGGCTGTGGAGTCGAAAGGTAAATTGCCCAACTCCGACTCCCTATTTTTAGAATCTGGAAGTCGGATTTTAAGTCATATGAAGTCAATCAACCCGTTTTTTTTTTTAATTGAACAATCATAAAATTATCATTAAAATTGTTTAAGATTTTTTTGTTTGAAATATCGTACTACACTAAAATGTAAACATGCATTTGTGCATCATTGAGTCTGCATGCTGCAACTTGCGTAAGTGGTGGTAACACGTATTCAATTGAGTCAGCGTGTTGAAAATTTTCTGATCGTTAAGAGTCGGTGCATTTTTGCCAACTCCGCCACTCCGACTCCGGCAACTTAAAATTGCTCGACTCCGATGACTCCGACTCCGACTACAGCTCCGGCTCTACAGTCATGGTGTAAACTACCGTCGAACATACAAGTGCTGCGTACTTTATTTTTTAATCTCCTTGTGGTGAAGTTGAATTCACGAGAAAGTGCAAGACTGGTAGCGAAAGAAGTTGTAGTATTTTGGGAAAAGGCACGTATTCTGACATTACTGGAAAAACATTGTATTTCTAAAGTGTAGTCTTTGTACGAGAAATGGCGAAAATTGCAAAAATATGCCGAAAAACTGTACAATATATTGAGGACAAAAGAAACGGATTCACTCCAACATTTGATGATCTTTTCGACATAGCGCATGCAGATGTTCTGCAAATGATAAAAATCGAAAGCGACCGACAATTTTTAATCAACCAGAGAAAAAAAGGAAGGACATGATCAATGTACGGTGTTGATAATGTATTATATCATCAGGAAAGAAACGCAAAAGAATGACATGAAAACGCTCTGGCAAGACAAGAGAACAGTGCTCGAGAAATTGAAGAACAATGTAAGTAACAAACGCAATGTTTACTTTTTCGTATCCATAAATTATTTACTGTCGTGACAGCCATATGAAGTAAATTATACAATTACTTATTCGCAATATCATATTTGAAATAAATTTAATCCTGTTTGCAGCTGCAGCTGCTGCAGCATCACCCATATTCCGGAAGAAAACATACAGGAACATTTCGATTATCAAGGGACAGAACCCGGACCTTCAAAACCTAAACGAATAAGAGGACAGCAAAGGGACAGCATTACTCCAAAACTTGTCGGTGCCCTAGATAAATGTAAAATAAGTGATAGAGATGCAGTTCATATTATAACTGCCACGGCTGAAGCTTTAGGGCACGATATGAATAATTTAATATTGAATAGGTCAACCATTCAACGTTGTGGACAAAAGTTACGTCAATATAGAGCAGTTTTTCTAAAAGAGCTATTCAAAGAATGTGATTTTTGAGTATTGTTCTTCATTGGGACTGAAGGCTACTTCCAAGTTTGACCGGTAAAGATATCGTTGATAGACTTGCTGTGGTTGTATCGAATAAAGATGATGAGAAAATTCTTGCAATTCCACCATTATAAGGTGGAACAGTGAAACATCAAGCATCGGCTATTTATAACACGCTAATTGATTGGAATTTACAAGAATCAATCAAAAATCAAATCAAAGCACTGTCTTTCGATACTATTGCAGTAAATACTGGTCATGTAATTGGCACATGCCTTTTACTAGAACCAGGACTGTGGAGTCGAAAGGTAAATTGCCCGACAATGACTCAGACTCCCTATTTTTAGAATCTCCTAGTCCGACTCCGACTCTAAACTCCCGACTCCAACTCTATATCAACCATTTTTTTTTTAAATCGAACAATCATAAAATATTGTAATTGTTTAAGACTTTTTTGTTAGAAATATCGTACTGCACTAAAATGTAAACATGCGTTTGTGCGTCGTAGATTCAGCATGCTGCAACTTGCGTAAGTGCTGGTAAAACTTATTCAATTGAGTCAGCGCGGTGAAAATTTTCCGATCGTTGAGAGTCGGTACATTTTTGCTGACGCACGACTCTGACTCCGGCTCCACAGCCCTGGTGTAAACTACCGTCGAACACACAAGTGCTGCGTTCATTTTTTAATCTCCGTGTGGTGAAGTTGAATTTATGGGAAAGTGCAAGACTGGTAGTGAAAGAAGTTGTAGTATTTTACTTAAAATTGCCCAACTCCGACACCGACTCCGACTCCGGCTCCACAGCCCTGATTAGAACAGCTGATGGAGAAGGAGTTATTGTATTTGCCTTGTAGCCATCATATTGTCAAAATTATTTTTCGAAGTGTTTTTGATGCAGTAATGGGCAAATCCACAGGTAATGACGTCCCAATATTTAAACGCTTCCAACAATCATAGAAGAGTATCAATACTAAAAATTTCAAACCAGGAATCGAAAACGAAAATGTAAAAAAAAAATATAAAATCTGACGCTGCACAAATTTTGCAGTTTGTAAAAGAAACTGTCAAACAGTCTCAGCCTCGTGACTACTACAGCAAATTTTAAGAATTGACTGCTCTTTTTCTAGGTAATTACCTGTTTAGTATTAGGTTAAATATTGTATATAATTGTAAGAACATCCTTTCTGTGTTTAGTTTTGCGCTTTGCGTTTCTTTAATGTAAATATGTAAATTAATATCAGGTATTCCCTAATGGGGTATATATTTAAATATGCCTACAATTTGTGTGAAGCTTATCCGCTGGGAATTACCACCAGCCACCTTTCCTCAGCTTTTCGGGGATCTGGATAACAATAACTAGAGCTTCCAGCAAACGATATCCTGGAACCTAGTCGTTTGCGCTAATGACGGTCTGAGGCACTTCCAGAGAAGACATCAGGGGATCATTAGGCCAGCTCATCACCTTAATAGGATATTACGTATGCTAAGAACTGGCGAAACCTAGCGGCAACACCGAGTAAAATGGAGTCACCCCCTCGGTTTCCGCCCCTCTGCTGTTCCCCACTCGATGGACCTGATCTTGGGGATGACGAAAGGAAGAGCAATTACAACATCAGTCTCCACCGCATCAGCTGCAACACCATCTCGCATCGCAACAAAACACAAGTCGCGATCATTTTACATCAACATAGCTTTGCTGAAGGTGTCGCTCAGCGTTTAGACTTTAACTCAAATTTGGCATTTAATTTCTGAATTAGTTATAAGTATTAAGTAGTCATTAATGTGTTTACCTCCATTTAGTGGGTCTTAAATAGAGGTTTTCGAGTTAACATCCTACGGACTTTAATTTTTGTGCCTGCGCAAAATAACGGTCGTTGTAACTAAGCCGCGACCATAACACAAAACAATACCATCTAAAGCAATGCCTTTTCGTCTTCCTCGTGCCATTTACCATGCGAGGTGGATGGCAAAAGCAATATATAACCTCAAAATATTTTTATTTCGCGAAGAATTTCATTTCAAGGTGGACGAAGAAAACTCTTTTTGCGATATTTGTATATTAGTTAAAGTATACGTCCACGCTTGGTTTTGTGCACTTTCAGCTACAGCCACATTGTACCAGATTTTCAATTTAAAAAAAAAATTACTATTAAAGAACTGTAATTTCGCAATCATCTGTTGTATTTGAGCCCCGAATGTGTTGCATTGGCATTTTCCAACAGAAATGTTTCAATACAAACAAAAAGAAATATGGTCAATTGTTTATTTGCGTGCGAAGTGCAATTTGCAGACGAACATGTCAGAATTAGAAGTTACGGAAACAGCAATATCTGATTTTTTACTACAAGGTATCGAACATTTCACGAGAAAATTTTTCAAACGTTTGGAACTTGAAGATGATTTTCTCCGACAAGATGCATTAACTGAGTAACGGAGTAAAAACTGTTATTATAATGAAGCACTAGCAGTTGTGACGAAGCTACGAGTTGTAAATGATACGGCAGAAAGAGGAATAAAACTTATTGAGGATTATAATAAGATTTTAACAAATTATTAAGAGCAAAAACAATTTGTTTTGCAAGTTGTAAGCGACTATCGCCGTCGATTTCCTGATAGTAGAAAACAAACACTATTTAATAGACAATATTAATGTTATCATGAGGTTATTATATTATATTATTTTACATTAATACAGTATTTCATCATCAGAACACTATATTTGTGTATTATTAATTTTATTCTAGGTATAAAATCGCATTTCTAGTATGAATACAATTTTTTTAAATGTAGCCCATAATTCGAAAATCAATTCATAAAATGGCACGTTTTATCGGTATCCAATTGGGCTCAAACTGTGCACAGACTAATTATTCACCAGATTTTAGGGGGTGCCGCAAAAAAATAATTCAAGATAAAAAATAAGGGTCACCCTAAAATACATCGTACATGGTGTTTATAATTGAATTTACAGAATATTGAATATTTTGATATTACTATAATAAATAATAGCAGCAGCTTTTAGCATATGCTAATCTTGCTTAAACAAACAGCCAGTGGTAATAACAAAATAGCAAAAGCTAAGGACTTTATTTTATTTTTTATCTAATTTTGTAAAATACGGTTTATGAGTTTGATAGTAATTGCATAAAGTTTGCAAGAATGCAACTGTAAAGCAGCTAAATTCTCTGTGATATTACTTTGTACAACACAAGTTATAACTTTTTGCCTTTATCTTTTCAGGCCGAGTTAATAACCAATGCCGTCCATAGTCTGCGTCCACCAATAGCAATTAATAAAAGTGATGAGTTTACGAATAACATAACCCCCGTTAAATTGAGACTTATTGAAGCATACACTCCGACCACCCCCATCTTGAGAGTGACTAATGTCGACGGAAATACGACGTCAGATGAAGATAATATCTTCACACCGAAACAATCGGACCTGGTGAGCCCCGGTGCTTTTGTGGAGCCACGTAAGCCATCCAGCATTCGCAAGCCTCTCAAGAGAATCCGATCCCCGAATTTGGACGGGGACTGCTCCCCAGGTAGGTTGCTTACTTTAGAAATTGTTCTGCACGCAGTCGGCAGGGCGTTGATATGTTTGGTAAACTTGTTTGTACATGTGCACAGAGTTTTATGCTCAAATATAATTTGGAGGAAAATGGTCTTGCAAAGAGGAGCACTTGCTGACCGCCATTGGGCTCCCGATTGTAATTGTAATTAGGTAAAAGTAGTAGAAAACGGTAGTACGCGACACTTTCAATTGTATCATTTATTGGCAGTCAAAAGTCAAAAATCTAGGCGGTTCACAAATTATTTATACCCAGCATAAAATTGATAACATTTATAAAGTGTATTACGCATGCAATATAATGTAAGTCAATATCAAAACTACCAAATTATGATATGATATGATATGATATGATATGATATGATAGCCTTTAGAAACCTAATCAGTTTGAAATACAAAAAAATGTGCATAGTGGTTCCTACAGTCTGACCGTCCGATCTTTGGGTTGACGTCATTGTTTATGATAGTATGAATTAAGTCGAAATTTCTTGGTCAAATCAAGTTAATATTCATAGATATTAAAATGATTTAAAAATAATGTTTTCACAGAATTAGTCACTACATTTTAAAACGATAATTAATGTGAGTTTTAATAAACTACATACGTATATATTACTTAATCAACAATTCAGAAAGATGTAGTGGCGCTGCTATATTTTTCTGTGAGATATACAAAACAACATAACATAGAATGTTGAGAGTAAATAAATGTCTGTACTTGTGCCGTTTATGGGCCAAGAAGTGATGGTGACAGTGAACGAATTTAGGTTACAAACTTGCAAACATGACATTGTAAACAAATCATGCAGTGTACCACCGAAATCGAATTTAAAACTAAATCAGCCAATGAGTACGAAACACACAACCATCACAATGCTCCATAGTTTGTCGTTTCTTAACTCTAGAGCCTTGCAAAATTGTCAGTAACTCTATACTTAGAAGACGTTCCTTCAATGGTGCTATCTTTTTCTTACGCATTTGAATAATTTTATCAGATTGAATGCCCATGTTATTTATTGAAGCTATAATTGATGACGTGCTCCCAAAGATCTAACGGTCAGAGTGTGTATTTCATTACTTTCTTACTTCTTTATTTATGTCTGAGTCGTCAATTGTAGACAAGGTACATTTTTTAGAACATGCTATAGAAAAGGCGTATTAAGGGAGAACTTAACCAATTTTCGTATTGCTTTGGGCAGGAATAAATCCCATAAGCCTTAACTTTCTACTTGAAATGTGCTTACGAAGCCAATCAAATCTATTCATATGTAAAAACAACCATCTCTGCTGTTATCAGAATTAAAAATGATATTATACAAATTTTGGTATTTCAAGATTTTGGACAATTACAATTTACATTTAAAAATGCCTAAATGATTGTTTTTTCACAACTGTGATTGCACTTTCAGCTTATACTCTCAAATCACATAAATACGTAATTATAAAATGTAAATGTTATTGTTCTTCTTCAATTTGTGCAAATTAATAATCTGAAATCGAACCAGTTCTAAATTGTTTTACTTGCTGTTTCGCTGGAGGGCACTATTTGTCTATTTCTATAGCAATGTGCTCTTTCATTAAACAAGTTAATTATGTAATAGCTGTTAAAATAAAAATTGATACATGATGAAATGCATTGCCTTTTATATAATAATGATAAGAAGAATGGCAAACTACCATCTAAAATGAATGTGAAAGTATTCATCCTTGCTTCTGTTTATTTAACCTTTTTGACAGTTTTTATTCACAACATCTATTTATTTCACTGTTGTATAAAAATTTATTAATAATTGTTAAACCAGGAACCAGGTAAGATATTTTTAAAACTACTTTATGATACGTAGAATTTTTTTAATTGATTATTTATCAAGGACAATTCATGGTTCATTTTTTGTAACTACTATTTTTCATGAAATCTGCAGAAATATATACTGGAACTTGTTAAATGTTTAAAATTACTAACTTTTTGATACACAGTAACACCATATGTTAAAAAAAGTCCAGCAGAGGGCTATGGAAGCTGTGGAAACGTATGTCTGTTACTTGATTTACATTCATAAAATTCATATCTAATACCATTGAGCTGTGTGTTAATATCAAAAATCTGGCAAAACTGACGACTTGTTTTGTTTTGTTTTGAAAAATTTTGAGCGCAGTTTGAGCTTCGAAAGAAATGAACCTGGCGTCCCCAGCGCGTACGCAGGAAGTCATTCCTGATGTGAAAGTACGCTTGTTAAACGAATCAATAAAATCATTGTGATTAAGTAAAGTAGGTAAACATTTACTTAGAAGGCAAAATAAAAGTTTCATAAATTCAATGGTTTGGCAGCCATTGGCGAAAAACAAAAAAACTGCATTTTCAATTTACGCTCTTGCTCGTTTAATCGAATTTATATTGAAATTATATTTTGACATTAACGTGGCACTGTTTTGAGTAGAATTCAAATATGTAATCAAAACTGACGTATCATTAATGGATATTGAGATTTTTATACAAACTTTCTTAATTTAAATACGCCATACTAAGCTAAGGCATGAAAGAAATACATCGCCGATCCTCAATCGCCTACACAAAATACTCAAATTATCGAAGTGATAAATTCGTGATTATCGCAAGATATAAAGATGAGATTAGAATCACTAAAATAATTTAATAACCTTAACCACCGCACTATGGTTTCTGGAGCCGAATTACGTGGCCAAAAGTAATATACAGGGTCCGTCATTTCACCTCCCGTCTTCAATAGCTCAGTTACTAATTGAGTTAGGATTTTGATATTTTGCAGACTTCAGTTGCTTTCTAGGGTGTATTTCAGAAAAATATTTTTGATTATACAAGGTGTCCCAAAAAAGTGTGACGTCATCATGATATATATTTTTAGATTGCAAGGTATATTTTTTGTCACTTATCTGGGTGCCTTTTATAGATGCCTACATACCCATAAATTTTTATTGAAATCGGGTTATTGGAATATTGGAATATATGGCTATTGGAATAGTTGATAAATCGAGTTTTCTGCACATAACTTTCAATGTGTTAGGAATTGCGATAGAGTTGTAATTAGGAAAAATGTTTGTCTTTAAATTCCACATGGAATGACATAAAAATATACAGGGGCTCCAATTTAAAATAAGGAAAATAAAGTGCTTTAAAGTTTGAAAAGTTTGACACTAAATTTTGGGCACTCTGTATAACTGTATAAAGCATATCAAAAAAACCTGGTTAACGCAACTATCAGACCTTATTTAATGAGTACCTTGTACGGTTTTATTAACAAGGCATATTTTTATCTATGGTGCAAAACTGATTTTTTTCAGTTTTTATTTTTTTGTGCTAAAATCACTGAACCGATTTTAATAAAATTTCATAGGTATGTAGGCATCCATAAAGGGCACCCAAATAAACAACAAAAAATATACCATGAAATTTAAAAATACACATCATCATGACGTCACACTTTTTTGGGACACCCTGTATAATAAAAAAAAAAATCCTAAAATACGCCATAGAATGCAAGTAAAGTCTGCAAAATATCAAAATCCTAACTCAATTAGTAACTGAGATACAGATGACGGGAGGTGAAATGACGGACCCTGTATAATGGGTTTTATTAGAAACTAATGGTCTTAACTAGTTCCATGGTAATAAATAAGAAAATTAAACAATTTTGTATTAGTATAACATACAGTGTACCCCAGAATTGACTTCACGATAGATATAATTAACTGATTTTTTAGTACTAATTTTTTTAATCTTTACTGAAAGTCTACCCGCTTCACATTGTATGCAATAACATATAATAAATAATTTTCTACACAAGAAATGTTATATTTAACTATCTAATTCTAATTCAAAGATGTCTAATTCAGCAGTAGGCATGATTTCTTCTAAAAGTATAGTCTCCAAATCTATTTTCTTGACATGTTCTTCATCTGATTCGATTCTAGGAGTAATCTGATAACTTCAGAAGGAAGGGGCAATTTCTTTTCACGACGTACACGATCTTCTAAGTGTATGGAAGATATCAAAGGATCTGATGTGTCTGTTGCTCGGCAAAAAATGTCTTGCAAATTGTTTTTTCCACTTGCTTTTCTGGCATGGAATTGCCTATCAGATTTATAAATTTTGTTTCTTCCTTCCTACCATTCCTCTCCAAAGTAACCCACTGGCAATACGATATTTTCAATAATTTGTCTGCCATGAATTAAAATTTTGTCGACAGTTGGTGGCATGGCGTACCAAGAATATTTGTACATAAATAATCTTGCCGTTTCATGGCAATATGTCTTAAATTTTATAGGGTCAATTTGTAAACTACAAGATAAACAAATTAAAATTATTTTCAACCTTTGAATTAATTCTTCACTGACATCTGTAATTTCGAAAAACAATTTTGAGTTGCTAAACGCCCGACGGCTGGTATTTCCGTCGTTGGTACTGCCAAACCCGTTGGATTTGGGTTTATCGACAACAAAAATCGTTGTTGAACAAGTTTCTCTCTTTTAAAATTTCCTTAATTTGATCCCCTTGAACTTCTCACACAAACAAATCATATCTATACGATATATGAACTATGCACTCAAAGAATCTAATCCATGCATGTAAAGGGCTTGCTCCAAACTGCAAAGTATTTGCTTTTGACTCAAATATTTTTGTTGTTTCAAAATGTTCTATTTCCAGCATCAGTCTTGGTGTAGCACCACATGTGGGACAAGCTCGATTTGACCGTTGTTCAGGTCAATGTATTTAATATTTTACCGTCAATTAAAGTCATATATAATTTATATTTTATTTTTATGACTTTGTCTTCTATCAAACATATTGTTAATACTTCAAGAGTCTCAATTTCGTTATCAATATTTTGCTTCTCCTTTAAAATGTCCTCCAATGTTTCTTTTACGTACTGTAGTTTGATTGGTCTACAAAAACGTACCGATTGTGGAGTGCGATTGTTCCATAAAATTGTTTCATTCAAGGTCATTCAAGGCAAGCGAAGAGGAATACACGTTGTTGCAAACAAAGAGTTGTCAGAAAGAGTACCAGGACTTTCAAATTTTTGTTTATAATTTGATTGACCCTACTTCCATCGAAGCCATAACTGAAAATTATTTCTGCGTCTATTTCTGTAGATTTAAGCATTTTCATATGACTCAAAATAACCTCTCTTTGCAATTCAACTCTTCTTGTGTGCTCCAAAACAGAATCAAGTGGAACTTCTGCCTTAATATCGATAACATTTATGCCAGGTGGTCTACATTTTGATTTACAAAGCCACACTTGTTTGTAATCAGGATAAATGTCGCATCCCTTTGAAACAGCACCCTGTCTGATGTCCAAATATTGCTGTTTACTTAAATTACTATTTATAACAAGCTCTAAGGCTTCTTCGGCGGTATATTTTGACATCTATTTTTTGGGAGTAGAAATAATTTTCCGAATTTTGGATGGTCGAGATAGACTTGTGATTACTTCCTTTAAAACGGCCGCTAAATCATGTTTGCCTTGATGTCGTGCTGCCAAGGATGCAGCTTGTACCAATAAAGCGCATTCATGTTTTTTTTCCTTGGATAATTGTGAAGGTTCTCTCCTTTGTGATCGGCTTGTTTTTACAGAAAATGGAAGAGTGGGTCGACCAAAAGATGTCGAAAGCGTGGGTTTGTCTACTTGTCCTCTTAAAATATTCTACTCGTCGACAAGCTCGATTGTACCTTTCTTCAAAATTTCGGGACAAACGGCGAATTTTTGCAAAAAGTTCTCCTTCATTTGAGGGCATCAAGGGTTCTCCAATAAGTGTTTTAATACAATCTACAATTTTTCGGAACTTCTCCTCTTTATTAGTGCCTTTCAGCCAAATTTCGAATAGGTTTTTCTTTTTGAACACATGCATTGCTAGAAAAAACAACAATTTGTCATGCTTATAGCAGAAAATAGCAACGTAAGTTTAATATTTTTAAGTTCTTAAAATAATGCTTAAAACGTGTATGCAAAAATAAATCCCGCCAAACCCCGCCATGTCACAGCATTCATTCTGCTAAACGTGTCGTCGATTGACAAATGTGTGACTAATGACATCAAATCAAATTAAAATGCCAACTTGCAGTTATTTTCATCGGTAACTGGATCAGTTAAAGGGACTGTGCACGTGATTACATTATAGTTTGGGATGTTTAGCATCTGTTGTTATGTCCAAAAATACGCTTTCTTATAATCGAAAAAATGACTTTAGGTCAAGTAATCGGGCTCTAGAAACCATAAAGCACCGTCCTGAAAACGGAGATACTTGGGGAGAACTACTCAGGCGTACATAGCTGATGATAACAATAAATTTACTCGTCGTAACAAAAACCTCGCGTCGCGCGCTTTTCGGAAGAACCGTACCCCGGGGTCGAACACACAGCAGCGCTTAATTTCCCCGCTTACGTCACAAGTGGCCACCAATCATGAAAGCGCATATCGGAAACACGCCGGGGGCGTCGATGGAACGTCAAGCCTCCACGGATCAACGGCGACACGTATACAAATTACACAGTGAAGAAGTTATAATAGATTGGCGATGAATAGATGAACATGTGCGATGAATTAAAATATGTGTAAATGGTATGAAATTGAATTGTTAAAATATAAATATAATAATTAAAAAATGGAAAAATTATGGCCTTATGTGAGGTCCTCCGTGCGTCGTTCTCACACCCCTAGGGTCCACCCACGCTCGTTCGCATGAACCTCGTGGCGAGCCGATCGTTGGTACGGGAAGTACGCTCTCGCTACAGGGGTCGTGCTGGCGATTAGCCACGGATTAAACGGTGTCTAGTAAAAACGGCGTCTCGGAAAGAACTGGCCTACTACTTAGATTTCACCGGGCGTTAGCACTTGCGATTATGGATTTTAAAAAGTACTCACGTTTAGGTGAAGTATGGCCGTCTTGTTTTTATGTCTTTATGTCCGGAATTTATGAACGTGTAGTACACTTAAATATCCCCAATTTAGGGTAAGAAAAGACACTAATTTCCTGCGTGAACGGTTCCTTAAACACAGAGGCTCAGGCAGTTACGAAACGACTTAGGAATCGCGTCCGAGCGTTCACAGTTCACGATTTATGTGTGCCGGAGATCGAACAATTAGTGAGTGCCGCGTGGTTCTGCGACTACCGGAATTCACAACCAGCCAAGTTTCGTCGCGGCCTTTCTTACTTCCGAAGCTACGTCCGTGATACCAAGATCTCTGTATATGTCTTTAATGCGGACATACCACGGAGCGTTAACAATGTTACCAGTCATTGGAACTACCGCGGTAGAAGTACCGTGGTACTTTTTTGACTACCGATTACCGTACCGCGGTACTTTTTTTGAAAAAGTACCGACTACCGTACCGCGGTACTTTTTTCTCTAAAAATCTACCGCAAATGTTCGGTACGGTAGCGGTAGTTTTTTCCAAATGTTTTCGTTTTCGAAGATATTTCTCAGGAAAACAATGTGATTATCTTATGCAGATAGATACCTAGAAGACCAAAGTGCAATAAATGTCTTAATAAGGGTTGGGATTATTTTTCAATAACAGGATTAGAGGGGCCGTAAATTAACCTAAAATACCACCGTAATTACACAAAAGTATGGTTCCCGTACAGGTTTTTACCTTTGTAGTACGCCCGTCTTTTCCACTTGAAGGAAAATGCGTCATGGTATCATCGGGGGGGGGGGGGTCTTCGAAGGAAGGCACGCGACCTCGCGCTTTGTGACGCGAAGTGTTAATTACCCCCGAGATTGGCCCGGAACATAACTAGCTCAGTTTTTCCGGAGAGCGCACGGTTTACTTATCTGCTAGCGGCTGGGACCTTCTGCAGGAGGAGACGACAATGGGGCCTCCGGGAGCGGCACGACGTCGGCAACACTATGTAGCACTTTGGATTGCGAGGGGGGTGGGGGGGAATATAAAGTCGGGGTTGCACGTTCTTAGTTTAATTAAAATCTATAACAACAATAAGAAAGCTAAATTAATAAATGAGTAAATGACAATAACAAACAGAAGAGGAAATGAAGTAAAATAAGATCAGGAGTGAGGTGCGGAACGGATCGCGCATGTGTTGATGTGTGGGTGTGTGTGTGTGGGTGTCTCGGAAGACGTGGTGACGAACTCTTCGCGGTTGTCGCTGGAGCGGTGAGTGAACTGATGAACTGACTTCTACTGTGATTAAGAACCGACTTGTCCCGCGATCGGGAGTGGACTCTGTTTTGTGGATGAGACCCGACTTGTCCCGCGATCGGGAGTGGACTCTGTTTTGTGGATGAGACCCGACTTGTCCCGCGATCGGGAGTGGACTGTGTCTCGTGGTAGAGACCCGACTTGTCCCGCGATCGGGAATGGACTGACGCGCGTGCGTGTTTTGTGTGTTGTGTGTGTTGGTGTACGATGAAAGAGGGGGAGGCGGATTAATATTTTGGATGAAGGCGCATGTCGACGGGGATTAACTTATTTTGGAAAAATAAATGAATAGACGCGAGTTTAAATGAGATTCGGATTATGTTAATTAAGTAATGGTTAACTATGTGATTAAATGCGGCGAGTGAATGAAACGATGGGTCTTATGAAGTCACAGGCATGAAATACGGTTTTCCCTGATCGTGCTAAATTGGGGGTGCCATTGTCAGCGGTTCTTCGCCGACAAAGCGCATTAGGGGACCGGGTATTCCCAACGTAACAACCGGGATTACGACGAGTGCCGACGATGGGTTTTCCCTGAAATCGGCAGAAAAACCAGGGAAAGGTAATTAGGGTAGGCCATGCCGGTGACAATGGTTACTTGTTACTTTACTACTTCATTGAGGCGATACGTAGCTAACGAAAGATCGTCGAACAGGTAGTAACTTAATGGTTTTATAATGCATAAAGGGTAATTTTAAATGATTTTGGATTTGTCACGATACGTGTACTCCCATAAAATTCTTCCACCGCTTTTCGCCACAGTTAGCCAGTAAATCATTATGAATTATTTGGTTCATTGAAGATCGAATGTTGCAAAAAAACGTTCCAATGATAATGATATAGTTAAAATAAAATAGATTAAGAGATAACATTAATTAAAAGAAATGACGAATGAAAACTACCGCAAAACTACCGCTACCGATTTCGCGGTAACCGACTACCGCTACCGCGGTACTTATTCACAAATGTACCGAATACCGTAACGCGGTACTTTTATAGGGAAGTAACGCTACCGCTACCGCGGTACTTTTCTGGACTACCGCTCCAATCACTGAATGTTACCTAGCACTTTATTTCGAAATTTTTGGATACTTCCAATGTGGCATGCTTTGGCGCAACCCCAGAGTTGAGCCCCGTAAGCCCAGACTTGTATTTTAGGATTTGGTTGTATACCAAGATTTTGTTAGTAGCTGATAGTTTGGAGTTTCGTCCTATCAGCTAGTAAAGATTTCTGCATTTTAGGTTAAGCGCTGTTATTTTTGTTTGGATGTGGGCCTTCCTGTTTAATTTGGCATCGAGGGTCATGCCTAAGTATTTGGCTCAGTTAGAACTCGGGATGACCTTTCCGTTGATTGTGATGGGAGGCGATATCGCAAGCTTTCTATTAGTAAAATTAACGTGGGTAGACTTGGACTCATTTAGTTTAATTTTCCATTCACTAGTCAAGTTTGCAATTTCATCGCAGGCTTTCACAAGTTTTGTTGTCGTCGACTGCGAATCATTTCCCACTGCAAGAGTAGCTGTGTCAGCCGCGAAAGTGGCTATGGTTACGTTCTAGGGTTTTGGGAGGTCTGCCGGGTAGAGTAGGTATAGTAGTGGGCCTAGGACACTTCCTTGCTTTGATTGCCAGCTTTGATTTCCCGGACATTTCCCGGAGAACTCATCTCGGAGAAACATTATCAGGTAATCACAATTATGCCGTATAAACAGAAATTTACCAACCTTTAACTTCTACACTTAAACTTACTTCTACAAGCTTCCAAAGCGACGACTCTACACATGCAGGTCCCCACAGGACAGTGATAAAAATCCAGTAAAAATCAAATAACACATCGTTGACTTGGTGTTATAAGGCTGCATGTAACATATTTTCTAGTTTTAGGTCTATAGCTTTACAGGGATATATCTTTTCAAAGTGGGACTTTTCAACTGTTTGGAAGGTTAAATTCGGATTATTAAGAATCTGTGACAAAAAAATCTAATTACAGCACACAATACATCATTTTCTATAATAACAAACATATTTAAAGTCGTTATTCCCAAATTTACAAATTTGCACATACAACCTTGTAATATTAAGCGGATGCATGTTACATAAGTTTTGGGATTTTTTTTTTTAATACTTTACGTGAATCATGTAAAATATCATGTTATGTTGGTGGCCGTGATATTTTTTCGGCGAGGATGCCAAATCTTTTTCAGTAACACATGCTCACACATGTGTCTATATCCAAACTTCTTTACTTGACATTCGAACCACGTTACTTGACATTCGAATGTCAGATGTATTTATGTCATGACATAAATGTTTCATACGCAATGCAAATCTATCCAGATATATCCATCAGCAAGATTGATATCTGTACGATAAACGGCAGAGACGAATTTGATACGAACCGCACACTGTCGCACAAGAATGCACAGGTGCAACAGCTGATTGCAGCCATTTTTAAATACCCATGACAGCTGGCAACCTTATAAAATTGTGTCATCATTGTTATAATTATTATTTTGATGACGTGAACGCCAGTTTAGAAAAAATAGAGTATAACAGGTGTTAGACTACGTCTTGATAAACGCGAGATATAGAAACTGCATTAAGGCCCGGTTGCACAGTTGACACGTAATATTCGGTTTAGTTAAACCTTAAACTGAAGCTTAAGCAAATACTTAAGTTACGAGTGTTGCACAGTTTAGAATAATAAAATACTTACCCAAGCGAAAATATGTATAAGTTGGTTGCAATGTTTGCCATTTATAACTATCTTCACATTTAAATGTTGCTGTCAATCGTCAAAAATAAAGCCGTTTAACCAAAGGTGCAAAAGCTTCGTAGTTAAATAATAAAACCGATACTAGCGCGATGGAAGGAATATTTTGAACAATTATTAAATGAAATTAACGAAGTAAACGAACAGGACGAGGAATTAATCATAACGGAATCTCAGCAAAACGAAGAACAACCACCAGCAAGAGAGGAGATCAGGAACATCGTCAACAGTCTTAAGAACAAAAAGAGCCGAGGTGGTGACGGCATAACACGGGATATGTTTAAGCATGGAGGAGAAACGCTAATCAACCAAATGCAGAAACTGATAGATAAGATATGGACAGAAGACGGTAATAGGACCACAGCATAGCCGCAGTAATTAAGGGACAAAGGATTCGGTGGCTGGGACACGTTGAAAGAATGGAGGAGAGAAGACTACCTAAATCCATTCAAACCAGGACAATCGGAGGAAGAAGGAGATAAGGAAGACCAATGGCAAGATGGAGGACAGAAGTGGAAAAAGACATGCAGCTCGCAGGGATCACGAAGTGGAAAGCAAAAGCAAGAGACAAAAATAAATGGCGAGAGGCAATCAACCAAGCCATGGGCCTACTAGGCCTGTAGTGCTATCACATTATTATTAACATGACCTATAATAAAAAAATCAAGATTCTTATCAGTTAGTAGAATTCTTAATTTGATCTTCAATTTGGAGTAAAACTACATTACAAGTTTCTTTACTGATACGAAATCTGTTAAAAAAATATGCATCGTTCCACTAATTAAAATTATCAATGCTGTACCTGTAAACCGGATTACGTCGATTCCGTATAAATACGTTAATAAAGTATACTTCATCATCGTCGGTATCATTAATGTTTATATTATTAATAAAATTCATTTTTATATGATTGCAAAACTTCAATTCTGGTTTTAGCTATACCAATGCCACCACTTAAGTATTTGATGTTTAAAGGAAAGTTTAAGCCAAGAACTAAACCTGTGCAACACCTAAACCTTAAAAAAAACTTAACCGAAAAAAAAAACTTAAGCTCTTACTGTGCAACCGGGCCTAAGTCAGTTAACGCTTATCCGAGCGCAGATGTCTCCTCGGACCACAATCCATTAATAGCCCAAATGCGCATCAATCTCAAAAGAACATTGAAGGAAAGAGAAAGTCAGATAAATGTAGAACACTTAAAGAAACAAGACGTACGAAATGAGTTACAAACATAAGTAAAAGAAAAATACTTGAAAATAAGGAAGAATACCGAAACCGCAGAAACGTAAACGAAAAATGGTGCGGCATCAAATCAGCCTTATTGGAACTCTCGGCAGATATTCTTAAGAAAAATCCACAGGAAAGAAAGAATTGATATCTAACCAAATTCTTATGCCTGCCATATGCCTGTCATACACGCTCCGGAAAATCGTTAAGGAAAAACTGTTCAGATCTGACCTTAACGATTTCCGGATCGTGTGTGGGGAAAAACTGAACAGTTTGAACTGAACTGAACGGACTGTTCAGGCCGTCGAAGTACAATTGAAATCGCAAACGATAAATCTGTACAGATCTGGACTGTTCTGATAAAACTGAACGTGTGTCAGTTCTGACAGTTCTGCGTGTGAAGTCTGTCAGTTCCGTTCAGTTGTGAGGAAGCTTTAGAGCAACGAACATGTCTCGTGAGAATTTGGAAGAGTTTTAAAACCCTATGAATCCGCACCTTGCCTTTGGCTAGTGAAAAGCAAAGAATATCACGACAGAATAGCATCGTCTGACGTCGCCATGGCTGTCAAACTTAGACGCGATGCGATCGAGATCGGAGCGTGTGTGTGCGACGGGATATTCAGACCGGCTCCGGAAATCCTGACAGATTTATCTGAACAGTTTTTCCTTAACGATTTTCCGGAGCGTGTATGGCTGGCATTAGTCTCATGGACAAGAGAAGAAGCTTTAAAGGAAAAAGTGATCTAAAACATAAAGACACTCAACAATTACTGCGCACAAAGATCAGAAAAGCAAAGGAAGAGTACTACAAACAAAAGTGTGATGAAATTGAGGAGTTACAAGCAAAACACGACAGATTCAACATATACAAAAAAGTCAAAGAACTCTCAGTCACAAGTAAACACAAACAATTTAATATATTGTACGACAACAACGGGAAAATAGTCACAGAAATAGAACAAATACTGGAAGTATGGAAGAACTACATTGCACAACTCTTCGAAGATGAGAGACGAAACACGAATCTCGAAAATGTAGAAGGAGGCTTGGGTCCACACATAATTAAAGACGAAGTAATAAATGCACTGAATATACTAAAGAACAGAAAAGCGCCACGTCCAGACCAACGGCCAGTGGAAATGATTAAACTGATAGATTAGGATGAGATTCATATTCTTGTAGATTTAATCAATACCATATACAATATACCATATACAGAACAGGAGTGATACCAAATGAATGGTTGCTATCAACGTTTATAACCCTCCCAAAAAAGAGGAGTGCGAAGCATTGCTCCTACTACCGTACGATAAATTTAATGGCGCACACATTAAAAATCCTGTAGAAGGTGATCCATAATAGAATATACAAGAAACTAGATGCAGAGGGACGCAAACATCAGCGATACACAATTTGGATTCCGAAAAGGCCTAGGGACAAGGGAGGCACTATTGGCACTCATGTCCTGTCGCAACGATGCCTAGACGTAAATCAGGATCTACACGCATGCTTTATAGACTATAACAAAGCGTTCGATAAAGTTATACACGACCAACTCATAGAAACGTTACTAAAGAGAAAGATATACCTCAGAGACATAAGAGTGATCTCAAACCTCTACTGCAGCCAAAAAGCAGCAGTTCTAGTAGAAGACACAACATCCGAAGAAATAGAAATACAGAGAGGAGTACGTCAAGGGTGTATACTCTCACCAACCCTCTTTAATCTGTACTCAGAAGAAATAATAAATAAAACACTTGATGATCAAGACATCAAGACGGCAGTAAATAATCTGAGGTATGCCGACGATACGGTTCTCTTAGTAGAAACACTTGAAGACCTACATACACTAATTAACGAAATTGTCACTGTAAGTGAAGAATATGGACTATCACTGAACATAGGCAAAACCAAATATATGCTAATAACAAAAACAACTCAGGACAACCGTAGAGTATATGCGAAGAATCAACCTATTGAAAGGGTAGGAGAATACAAATACCTAGGCACAACTATTAATGAAAATAATAACAGCTCCCAAGAAATACGAATCAGAATCGAGCAGGCACGAAGCACATTTACAAAAATGAAGAGGCTTTTCTGCTGCCGAGATCTAAACCTTGAACTAAAAATACGACTGGTGAGATGTTACGTACTATCAGTACTATACTTCGGGATGGAAGCCTGGACATTGAAAAGGATCGATATAAAGAGATTGGAGGCTTTCAAGCTATGGATATATCGGAAAATACTGATGATTTCATGGGTAGAGAAAATAACCAACGTAGAAGTTATGAGACGTATGATCAAAGAAAAATAGGTAATTCTGACAACTAAGCGAAGAAAACTATTATATATGGGACATATCACGAGAGGAAAAAAATACTTTTGGTCGTATTATCAACTTTTTCAGTACCTGTCTAAATCTTTAGTAGGGTTATACCATGAAATATTTGAAAAAAAACTTCGAAATTCTCTGGAACAAACAATTGTTGTTTAACAATACTAAAAATTCAGGTCGATGAAAAGTATTTAAAATGCAAGGATACAACAAAGAAATTATACGGAGCTATTTAAAGAAATTATTGGTGACGTCACAACAAATAAATGAAGGTGTTTAAAAAAGTTTTTTTTTTGCCAAGTTGTAGCTAAGACTAACTTGTGACTGTGTGATTGTAGGGGTGGTTCGCCGCGGGTGACAAGCACCAAGGGGCGACAACTCATTCGCGCGGGACGAAGTCGGCGCGGGCGGAAAGGGAAAGTGATTTCAGCCCCTTCACCCGCGCCCACGCCGCGGCATATGTCATACAAACAATCACAGTCAGTCAGTGTTATTGTTTATAACCGTCGCGGCGACCATCTTTGCCAATTTAACACAAAACTTCGTTGCGAGAAAATTAAAGTCAAATGAAGAGAAGAATAGTTAACGGTAGGCGAAAGTCATACTAGGTAAAGGTCAACCACATGCTCAAAAGTTCGCGCTGTGCGTGAGTCATCACTCCGGAAGTTTCTAGCGCGATTAGATGGAAAAATCGAGGCCCTGTCTTCTGGAAATAGTAAGCATAGAAACACTTCGGAGGGATATAAATAGGAATGAACGACGTGACCAGGCACTCGGTATAAGAAGTCGGTCAGCGATGAAAGCGAAGCCAGATAGTGACTGACCGGACGTTATTGCGAATAATTAGCGGTGTAAATTGTAAATAGGTAGTGATCCTTATTTTAAATAAAAATCAGTAATTAGTGGTAGTACGAGTTTCTTTAAATCTACGAACCCGGCCGGCTCAGGCTCGTTACAATATGCAATAAAGGAGTGAGTGAGACAGATAGTAGATGGAGCCTAGAGGTCAAGAGGTGAGTTTGATATGAACTACATACCTATTTTACCACAAAAGTCAGTCAAGTTAAATTATCGGTTTGGGCCCATCTGAATTTAACTTCCGGTCGATATTATAAATTGTATAATGCAAAATTGAGCGAGAAAAAGAACTGTCAAAGTTAACGAGGATTTATTTATCGATCCTTACTAAATATAACTTCAATATGAAGGGAAATAGACCTAGTGGATTCCAGCAAAGAAACATCAAGAAATCAAAAGAACTTGAGCGCGAATCGTTATCTGGATCCATTTTTAAGTATGTAGCACCTTCGGCTTCATTGGTATCAAATACAACACAGCAAAATGTTGAAAGTGACCTTCTTGATGAAACAGATGATGTAGAAAGACAGTGCCAAAATGCAATGGATGGAGGGACGCTGGGAAGAGAGCCTGACATACAAGACGAAAGACAACGTTGAAAAGATCAACAACAAGAAGGATATGACCAAGAAAAAGTACGGAATAGCGACAATGAAGAAGAATCAGAGCAAATTGAAAACGATGAAGAAGAGCCACATGATAATGACAAAACAAATCAATCTTATTTAACTCGTTTCGATGTTGCTACGTCGAACCAATGCCTGATGACTTGAGAGTTGAAATTGTTAAAACGAGAAGTGAACCCTATCAAAATCGAGATGGCCCATTTTTAGGTACTATCCAAAGATAAGATAGGTCTGGAGATAAAATAAAAGAAAAGAGCCGACATTTCAATTCAGAATGGTTTTATAAAGCGTTACCAAATGGAGAAAAAGTACACAGAATTCTGAGAACCGTCTCTCCTGTCTTGAAAAATGGATTGAGGCTGAAAAAACCATTGACCATGAACATCAAATAGTCTTTGACCAAGAAAGAAATAAGTGGCGTTACATTTTGAGTCGCCTTTTAGATGTCATTCTTTTCCTGGCACGCCAAAATATTCCTCTTAGGGGGCATACAGTCAATCTATTGTCGAAATGCTTGGTGCTAAAAGAGCATATGCTAAGAATTGAAGATGCTATCGCCTGTACAAAACGGAAACGGGTAGATTATTATTTGTCCAAACACATTCAAAATGAGTTCATCAGCCTTTGGGGAAAGAGGTGAAAAATAACATTGTGGATGACATAAAAAAAGGTAAATATTTTGGAATTATTTTCGATAGCACTCAAGATATATCACATGTGGATCAGATGAGTTATGTAATCAGATATGTTCATATTGAAGGCGATCAAGTTGAAGTGAAGGAATCATTTCTAGGTTCCTTCCGTATAGCTGGAAAGACTGCAGTCGAACTTACTGAAAATATCGATACGCAGCTGGAGAGTGATTACTTTTACATACATCTATGCCGGGCTCAAGGATTTGATAACGCTGCAACCATGGCAGGAGTTCTTGGTGGTGTACAAGCAAAAATCAAAGAACACAATTCTGAAGCGTTGTTTGTGCCTTGTGCTAATCATTTGCTAAATCAATGAGGAGTGCTCTCTTTCGAGAGTTTTAGGTCAAGTGTAACTTTTTTCGCAACAGTAGAAAGAGTTTACACGTTCTTTTCGTCATCCACACATCGATCGGAAATTTTAATGAAAAGTGTAGGCGTATCGGTCAAAAGACTAGTAGAGACAAGATGGAGTGCTCATCACGACGGTGTTAAACCACTGAATAATAATTTTGAGAAACTTGTATCAACACTCGGAAGACATGTGTGATCCCAGCAGAGAAAACGTCGATAAAAGAGAATCAGCATCCACACTCTTACCAGCTTTGTGTGGCTTCAGTTTTTTATGCTACCTTTCTTTTTGGTGTGAGTCCTAGAAGAAGTTAACCAGACACAAAAGTATATACAAACATCTGGGCTATCACTGGAATCGTGTGTCATAAAATTCAAAGCCCTAAATTTTTTTCTTCAAAGCCAACATATCCAAATAGTGCAAAGAGCTATTTCCTACTCATCTGAAAAATGTGAGAGCTTGGATATTTCGATTGAAAGAAGAGGAAGGAGGAGATTCCGAAAACGTACGAGGAGTACGCCAGGAGAAATGGCGCAAGACGCTGGACTAACATTTCCAGAAGAGCTGCAGAGAGCTATGTTAGAATGTCTTGATAGATTTTACGGAGAACTAGACTATCGTTACAGGGCAATGGATGACATTCTCATAACATGTGGTGTTGAAAAATCAATGATGAATTTTCTACAGAGGACATGATTTTGGAGATTTTAAGACTAAGGCGCCACTTGGAAGCCGCCAGCATTTATTTTCAAGAAGCGGTTCAATGGACTACCTCGGAGCTTCTGAAATTCATTGTAAAATGGGACTATTCTGAGTCTGTTCCGTGTCTAGCGCTGTGTCAAAGATTTTTTTTAACTGTTTGTGTTTCTGTGGCTTCTTGTGAAACAAGTTTCTCAAAATGAAAGTTGATAAAATCTTACTTAAGATCAACAATGAGCCAAGCGCGACTTACCAATCTTTCCATATTGTCCATTGAAAAGGAGAGGAAATTTGATAATGTGATCGAATATTTTAGCAAAATAAAGTCACGTAAGCACGTTTGGTATTTGGTTTTCTTTTGGGGGTGCTCACTGCCACTGTGTCCTATTTAATAATATATGGTTTCTTAATGATTAAATGACAAATTAAATCGCTATAGTGTTGGACCCTTTTTATCGAACAGACTGTATATACTTTTACTTTGAAATACAGGTATTTCTTGATGTGCTGCATGTTTTCCTCCAGTTTACCGATTATCCATCTCTTACCGTGTACCAGATCCCAATGTACGCACTCCTTATTTCGAACACCCTGTATACATATTTCTAAAATATTTAAGTAAAAGTCAAAGATAATATTAAATTGCATATGTTTTTTCTTAGAAACAACATTTCATAGCCCCCTTGATCTACGGAGAAAATTACGCTGAAATGAAATTTTCGTCATTTTCATTATGTATTAATAAAAAAAAAATCGGTTACTAGAAAAATATATCGAGAATAGTTCTAGATTACATTAAAACGAATAACTTAATTGAAACTTAACTAAAACTTGATTTAGACATAACTTAACTTGAAAACCAAGTAGAACCATTTTTTAGAAAATCGCGATCGATATCAATTTATTAACTAATATTTCTTCATATAAAAGCTGCTCAAAACCATTATTTAGGTGTGTTCATAATTTCATTGTCATCTAGTTAGAAGTGTCGTAATATAAAATGTAAAACAATAAATGAGAAACGTAAAACGAAATTCGTGAAATAGCTCTCATGATTCCGATGCTCGCGATTACTACGCGTGTAAACTGAATTAAAGTTTGGGCGTTGCAGTTGTTTACTTCTTCCGGGAAAGTTAAATTGGCGAAGGGTTTCTTTTTACGTGCACTGCCTTCCTGTCCGCTGGTCGAGAGGAGCCTTCCACCGTCTTAATTCGGCACTTAATTGCGCACCGAGACGGGTCCTGCGAAAGTCCGCATGGCAATAAAACATCGAAGCAAAGTCGTAACTCGTGTCCTGAAGAACGTTTAAAACTTTGTATAGATGTGTATAGTATATCAGTTGTCCGTCCGGCATCTGCACTCCACCGCTCCACCGTTCAAGGACTGTTGCCTCCATCTTTATGGAGCTAAAACTCTTAAATTAGTTCAACTTTACACAAGTGTCTCTAAACAGTAATAAGAAGGTGGAATATCGGGCCCCGGGGAGGTATAGTTCAGTCTGATCTATCGCCCTTTTAACTTTGTTATATTATTCTATCTATCCCCCACTTTCACGATGATATGGTGCCGTTTAGTGGCACCGACGTTATAACCCTATTAAAACAACACGGGGGCTCCATTTATTTTGCAAAGGGGCGCTTATTGCCGTACCATCATTGTCATGTATGGGGCCCCATTCAATTACCCATATCCTCATTGGGAACTGTATAAATCGCCGGAAACTTGGACGAACGCAAAGGCCGTGATTCCATATCCATCGGTTTTTCTTTTTTTTTTTACAAGCGAAGCCTCGGTATTTGTAATTTGTTTCTTTTTCTCTTCATGACGCTTTTAAATTTTATATAGTGTGACGAATTTAACAGGCTTTGTTTTACAGTTTTAGCGCTTTTTCTACCGAGTCACTTGATCGGGCGCATTTTATGTATAATGTTTAATTAAATTTCGATGAATAATGGATATTTTATTATTAAACGTTTTTTGTCTCACATACTTATCGCGTCCTTTCATCACGGGTGGGTTTTTATCGAGCATCGCCTGCATCCTCTGTGCCCCATATAGACGGTCGCTAATTATTATTCGTTTAGCGCATTGGAACTTCTGTTAATTAAGACAGCACTTGCAGTTATGACAATATTGCGGTTTTTGTTTTAGTTCCGGCGAAGAAAACGCCCGGCCACTTAACCCCCAAGACGTCTGAAAGGTGAGTAATTATTAATTCGCAATTTATCTAGAATTCGTTGTTACATAGCGGCGGATTGTGATTTTATGTGTGAGGAATCTGATTAACATAATACTTTATAAAAACTATGCTTCAGTATTAAGAATTCACGGTGAAATTATTCCCAAAATTATGTAAATTAGTAACGGCAACAGTAAATATTAGGTGTAAGTTGATATATTTCCTGCCGTAAATAAAAAAATCTATTTAGAAATTCCGGTTGTGTTAATAATGTGAATTGATTTACTTAAAATATCTGTATCTTTCTGTATCTTTTGAATATTCATTAATCATTAAGATTTCTAAATTTTGCGCAAAAATTACACCAAATTTTGTTTTCTTTTTGGTTTTCATATATTTTGCTCAACGATTTTATTTATTTTATGCGTTACATTTAAAACTCCCTGTATTTAATTTTATTATACCGGATATTTCAAGCTATAGCGCCGTGCGATTTTCAGCCATTTTCAGTTGCATAAGAAAAATTAAAATTTGTCAGCACATACATACCATGCCAATCTTACAGAAACTGGTGTAAAATTGTCAATATCATTTCAAACATGATTATAAAATTTAAAAGACCATTTTGCGAGATTTTTTGTTAGTTTGTATGCCCAAATGTATCCTTTGAATTAAGAAAACCGTTTATGATATAAATTTAAAAAAAATCTATTAGATTTCAAATTAAAGCAACTTTAATATTACTAACCCAAGGAGATACAAAATTTCAATTTAAAAAGTATATCACTATAAATCATTGGTGTGATGCCATAAATTAGGTACTTGCAATAAACTAATCCCTGTGCCTCTAGTTTTCCACAGCCGTATTATGAATTTTAACTCTCTGCAATTGAATATTTGAATTGCATGATTAATTTATTTAAAAACACTGTTCACTGTTCAAATTCGCAAACGTGAATGCACCTTTACTCGTACACCAAACGACGTTTGCAAAATTCTAAGTAGTAACAATTAATAGTTATTTAATATGTTTATAATGACCTGCAAACTAAACTGAGGATTCCTAATGCGGCCCTGTAAAATCTTTCTTTAGCATCGGAACAGCAATTGACCAGTTTTATGGCAGGGTGGAGCCGAGAGGATCGGTAAGGGTCGTTACATATATTGTTAACATATTTTACAAGTTCGCCGTAAATATTAGCGCCACAATATCAAATCGCATTTATTTCAAAGATGGAAGTTATATTTTTAATTTAAATTGCACAGCAAAATGTAGAATTGAGTATAAGTACACTCTCGTGAAAATCAAATAAACAAGCACTCAATTACGTATAAAAACCGAAAAAGCTGCCTGGTGATTGTAAAATAATAAATTACTACATAATTGTATACCTTAACATTAACCTACATTAACCTTACATATGGATGTATTATTTCTCTTAGAAGTGGCCATTTTGGGATCGGCGGTAAAGCTTGAAACACCCAGTAAACTCCGTTCCATTTTTATTTTTAACTAAGTTGGCTCTGCTAGGGTGAAAAAAAGAAGTCATATTTTATGACAGTGGGCAATGTTGCCATAAAATCGAATATCTATTGAGTACACAATATTGTTGCTATTTACAAATGCAAATCAGTCAAATTATAATATAAAATATAGTTGATGATTGGTTTACTTAAAGCATAAATCTAATTAATTAACGGTTTTTTTTAAAATTATTTTAATACAGGGTGAGTCAATAGGACGGGCAGGCTCGATTACACCTACTCCGTTAATGATATCGAAATGAACCAAAATACACTGCAAACGGGATGCCAAAGTGCAGTTTGTAAAATTATTTTGTCATATTCAGGGTGTTCCATTTTTGCAGGGCAGCCTTCGACCTAGTATTTTTAAATGGCACCCCCTGTATAAATTTGCATATTTGACAAATATGCGAATTTGAAAAAATCAAGTTATGGCCATTCAAAGTTTACCAAAATTAATGTCCCACAGCAGGTTGATGCCACAACGCAAATCAACGATCTTGCCGCCAGAAGATACCCCAGACAGATGTTTAGAATCTGGCAAAGTCCCAACCCGATATCCTAGAAAACAAGCGCTCTGCGATTTTTTTAATAAGTGCCTGTAAATGCATCAAATTTTAGAAAAACATAAACAACTTCTGAACGGTTAAAGCGAATTCCAAAAACAAAACGGATTTATAAAGCCCAGAAGAGGGCAAATTCAAATATGTAAACTTATACAGGGGGTGCCATTTAAAAAAAACTAGGTCCAAGGCTGCCCTGCAAAAATGGAACACCCTGTATATGGCAAAATAATTTTACAAACTGCACTTTGGCCTCTAGTTGGCAGTGCCGTTTGGTTCATTTCGATATCATTAACGGTGTTTAGTGTAATCTAGCCTGCCCGTCCTATTGACTCACCCTGTATATGAGTTAGGCAACGTTGTTAGAAATCTGAAATTTAATAATTTTTTCCCCCCGATCATTTTTGTTAGTGTTCATGTGTAAAACTTTATAAAATGAAACCACAGCCTTCTTAGTTAAAAATAAAAATGGAACAGAGTATACATATTATATTGTTTCAGGCCTATTAATTAAATACAGTGTAAGATGACTGAGATATACAATTATTTATACAATCTATTTTTTAAGTCATCAATTTACCATCTACTTTTAATAAACCATTAGATACAGCAAATAGATCTGAATCCATGGTGCAAATATGTATAAAGGTTGCGTTTTTAGAATAGTATGAAACGGCATTAAGCATATTCAAAATGTAAAATTTTTGGTTTTTCGTTACTCTTGATGCCAAAATGTCGAAATTTTATCTGTGAAGATGTTGCTTATTTAAGATTAAAAATTTGCATACATTTCAGAACGAATGAAAAGTGAACAAAAACACAAAATACCATTCATTTTGTTCATAACGTCAAATTGTGAAAGCTGCTATTGAAAATTTTTAAATTTGACATTTATATTATAACATGCAATTTTTTTTAAATTAACGTAAGCCGTCATAAATTTTAGACAGAAAAAAATGTGGAAATGTATGAAACAGTTTTTATGGTCTTCATAATACATATCAAATATATCAAATAATATCAGTATGATTAAAAAAAAATAATTTTCAAATGAAACACAAAGTTTTTGTATTGTTTTACGATTGATTTTAATAAATCTTATATATTATTATGAACTATTGCTATACAGGGTGTCCGGGGAGAAATGTAACACCCTAAATATCTATGAAAATAATTTCTTTCACTAAATCGCTGAAACACGTCAAGTTTTAATTGAAGTTAGACAACTTTTCGCAGGCAAATGATCTTCAATTATTCAACCCCCTGGCCGCAGGGGAGGCAAACCCATTTTTTTTTAAATTTGGAGTAGGGTTCGAGTGATAGCTCATTTGAAAGCTAACTCGATTTGCAGTACAACGGTGTTTCAATTTTAAAAATCTGTCGACTAGTTTTCAAGTTTTTTTTTTTTTATGATGAGAAAAGTACAAAATAAATATGACAATCCAGCAACAAAAATGTATTCAGCAACACATGTTCAGAGTAAGAAACCGTCAATTTGGCAGTACTAACGTGGTTTATTCCATTAAAGAGGGTTTTGAAATGATGAGCCTTTATTTAAATAACAATGATTGCTCCAGAGCTGCAGCTCTTCTTTTATATCAAAATAATCCCCATAAAAATATCGAAACGCTTTACAGTGGAATAAACCATATTAGTACTGTCAAACTGATAGTTTCTTACTCTGTACTTTTGTTGCTGGATACATTTTTGTTGCTGAAGTGACGCGTTTATTTTGTAGTTTGTTCAACTTGAAAAAAAAAACTTTCTTGATAACTAAACGACAGATTTAAAAAATTAATTTACCGTCGTATTAAAAATTAGGTAAGCTTTCAAATGAGCTCTCATTAGACCCCACACCAGAATTCCCCTTCTGCGGGCAGAATTTTTAAATCTGAAACTAACATTGTGCGGATTTATACATATAAATTGTTTGTTATAAAATAGTAGATTTTTGTTTTCAAAATGCTGTTGTTATTTTGCTGTTTTAGACTGCTTTGTAACGGGCCGGTTTTGCCTCCGACGGAAACCGCTACGCACACGTTTTTTTAAACGTGACGTGTTTCCGATATGCTTATGATTTTTAAATCGTCGGCGAGACGCTGCCATGAGGTAGAAGCTAGTCAACTCCCCTAGAGTGCAGACGTGTCACGAGGTCACAGTTTTTCTTTGGGCTATCGCCAACCGGTTTCCGGGATTTAAAACGTGTCCTCCATTAACCGCCCTATGAGGGATTGACGACACCGGCACAAGGCAAGGGAGGGTACTGTACTACTCAACTCTACACGCTCGAAACATCAGAGCGTTTTTTGGGTAAGGGCTGAAGTAACCCAGCCAGCCAGGTTTTCGGCTAGGGGCAACGACCATCTTGCCAGAGTTGTTCTGAGGACTGAAATTTAGCGACGGCGTCCCCGACGATTGCCGGCCGCAGCACGTCCTAAGAGCCGAGCCCAGAATCGCCAGTGGAGTCGCCACGAGAAACACATGCCAGATCTATATATTTTTTTGTTCTCATTTATTGTTTTCATTTCCTTTGATATTTCGTTTTTTTCTTTTGTGTAAATTTGCGTTGCGTGTTTCGTACCGTACGTGTTTTGCGTTTTTGTAAGGAAAAGGTGGCTCCGACAGCCCTTCACATCACGCGAGAGCGCTGCGCGGGATTTGGCCGAGTCTCAGTGGACGCGCCGTGATAGAGTTGCGGGCGGAGGTATTTTCTTTCGGGAAGCGTAGGCACGGTGTCCTGTCTTTTGTGTGAATAAACGCAGATATTTTACACCACAAAATTCACACCTGTTATTTATTTGTTCCCCACCGTTTTCTCAATCGGGCATTCATTTCAGGTTAACTTCCTATTCTCATTGCGAGATTTAAATCTGGTGGTGTGGGCGCCAGATGGTCAGCCGTTGCGACAGTTCGTAATTTCTGAACTTCGCTGACTGTCTGCCGTCACCCCACGCAGATAGGGTGGAGCCCCCCTTTGTGACGAAGTAGTGGCGAGGTTAAAATTACGTGGAGCCTTTTTTACCATACTTTATCTACGTCTGTATTATTTAAAAATAGAGTCTTATTGTGGTTATTAATTTGCATCTAAAACGCTTTGTTGAAGTATACTTCCGTTGTTGTCAACGAAACACATTAATTTTGATCACAACTAAATTAAAACTTCAAAAACGTCTACTATTACAAAATGCACTGCCTTCGATCATGTTGGAAACAATTTTTGTATAATATGGCCTACATACCGGGTGATTCAAGTTTTATTACCAGGCCAAAAATGGCGACTTCTAATTGAAATAATAAATCCAAAATAAGTACACATGTTAAGATATTGATGAAGCCCAATCTGACGATAAAAAAAATTATTTTAACCATCTGGTAGTTTATGCGTTATTTCACAAAGAATTCGTAATTTTATTTATGTAGTTTTTGTCAGAACATACTTTCATGCTATTCCAAACATTCCAGTGCAATCCAAGTCAAAAAAATTGCACCAATTATTGAATTAAATGAATTTTGATGTTGCAACAGTAAGATTTATTACTATATAGTAAAATATGACGGCTACTTCCAGTAATAGATCCTATAATGGATTTTATTGGTTTTATGATAGGGCCGTACCCAATCCGTCCTGCATGGCCCGTTCAACCCACGGGCGACTGGCGGAATCATAAAAAGTCATAAAACGTTCCAACCGCACCGTCGGTCAATGCTTTGTAGGGCTCTCGACTTACAAAATCATAAATCATACCCAGGAAAGTTGGTCAGTAATGTAAAAAATGCTTTAATTTGAAATCTAATCATTTTCGTTAATTTTGGATTTTGGATTTCATAAATGGGTTCAATGAATAAAATAAAACAGTTTAGGGCAAAAATAACGATAGGGAATTTTGCCCGAAAAGAGTTTTTTGAATTTTATAACCGTCTATATAACTATATCGAGAAAGTCAACCTACCTTTCCGTAGATTAGTATCAGACAAAGCTTGTTTTTCTACAACAAAGCATGAAAAGTGGTAATTGTCAAAATTTATTAAAAGTCTAGATACAACACAATAATTTTAATATATTTAACAATATGTTTTCTACGACACGTAAGTTTTCAACGATTTCACTGGTAATAAATTGTTTGTGGCTCTTGTGGCCTGTACCACAATGTCCGGTGTGGTGAAATTTTCCATATTACTATCCTATTTGACATGTTTAATGATTTTATTTAAAAAAGCAACAATTTATTAAGAATTCGAATCATCAATCCTCCATGCACAGCTGTCAAAAGTTATTAATTATATAGCTCATGGCTTTTTAGATAAACTTATATCTTATGAAAAATTTGTATCTAAATGATACAAACGTGTACATTTAGGTACACGTAGCGAATGTTTAATATATCAATTAAAATCTAGGAGTAGAAAAATAATATACTACATATTTAAATAATTACTATAAAGATTATGAACTACATTATTTATCCCCAAGATATAAAATTTTGCTTTTCTCGTAGTAGCTGCTGAAATTTACAAAATTTAATTTTAAAGACCTAGCTTATTTACTTAAAATTTGCATACATTTGAACATTTGAACAAGTGTCGACAAAAACAATAAAATTTAAAAAAAAATCTTTCTAACAGAATATTATCGACAAAATTATGCAATTTGGCGGACCAATGAGAATAGTTATTTAAGCATTATGAGAGGTAAGTTTTGTTTACCAGGCGAGGTCGAGTTTGCGCCCGAGCGACAGCGAGGGCTAGCAATAAAGTCCGAGACTGGTAAAAACTTACCTCTCGAATTGCTTACAACTGTTTTTCCACTCCTGAAGTTGGTTTAATTGTTTGTGTTTGATTAATTTATTTTCGCAACTTAAGAAAAAAAATACGCGTGGCTTTGGTTGCCAAGACTATTTTTCAAACAAAGTGTGAGTGTCAGAAATTGCATTCGTTCAGTTGTAAAATGAATTCCAATGAAAATAAACAAGAAATGGCAATTGAAGAGGCTGCCGAGCTGCCTGTTCCTTCCTACTGCCGGAGAAGTCGAAGGGTCGTTATCAAAATGCGTATAAGTGTTTTAATGAGTAGTGCCAGAGAAAGAACGCTACAGAAAACTTTTTACTTACCTCCCTGAGGGAGGTAGGGAGTAGAAATACATATCTACATACCAAATAGATATATTAATATTATAGATATTTAACACTTAAAAAAATCTGCCAGAGTATTTCAAATTGGCAGAAAAGTATAAAATAATATTAATTTTCGTCATAATGTAAAATTTACGTACTCTTACCAGATTTGGAAATTTAGGATTGAATCAATTTTCTGGTTTATTTGAACTATAAGAAGCTGTCTTAAGTTTGAGTACAATGAGAAAAAAAAAGTTGAATGGTAAAAATGACTTTAATTTTTTTCAAAATATCAAATTTTGTTGTTTTCTCGTGTTTTCTGCGTGTCAAAATTTAAATATTTCGGATATAATATGTATAAATTGCCGTAAATTTTAGAGCAAATGAAGAGGGTAAAATATTGTGTACATTGAATTACAGCCAAAATTGATTTCAATATTTTTTCATATAAATATATGTCAGCATTGTAATCTATGGAGAATCGTAAATGAGGAATAAGTCATGTATTGCCCATATCAGATTTTTTTAAGTAATACATGTTCATGCAATAAAATACATATTATTTTAAATTCAAACAATAAAACTACTTGTGGCTTTTTGCGTATTGTTTTACACTCGGTGTCTGAATTATTTTATAAAATCAGTCACTGTGGTCGTGCAAGGTAATAAAATTTAGTGCCCACATTTCTCTTGGGCCCACATTATCTTAACAATACATGATTTCGGCCATAAACCAGGCGTCCAAAGAGAGCAAAAAACGTTCGGCACTGCAATAAATCCTTCGCTTCCTTAATGAACGTGTACACCCCGTGTACGAAATAAACTCCTCGTCGCCGCGACGTATTTTGCGTGGGCGTAGTGAAGTTATTCGGCGGTCAGACTCGATTAGGGCCGGTAATAACGCTCATAAACTCGCCATCTCTATGTGACATCCAGATTGTAAACAAGGGGTGGGCGTAAGGGATGCCGCGTGTCCGTTCAACCTGCACTCCCCCAACGGCGCCCCATATTACCATAAACTTCGGTTTACCTCCCAAAACGATGTTTACGGTGCGCACCGAACAATTTTAAACCGGAGGTTAATCTGCAGACCTAATGAAAGTCATACAATTACCCCATACAGTACATTCATTCATGTCGCTATGCCGTGAAAGAAATCACAAGATTCGATTCTTTGAAGAATTTGAATAATTTTGTTTGGTTGCATTTAGGTCGATTGCATTGATGATGCCACAATCGTGCTCAACTTTATAACAGAACATATTTAATTAACGTCATTTTTATTAACATACAGTGTGTTGCACTTGAAGTGGTAACACCACAGTAACTTTTTTTTTCGGTGGATTTAAAAAAAACTTTTTGCAAGATGTGAAGATAGTTGAATGAGTAAACTAGCATTAGTTTTAGCATTAGCATTAGCAAGCAGCTGTAATAAACTACTGTGAGCAAAAATTAACACAAAAAATAACCAAAATCCCAAGTTCTGTGGAAAGTCATTTCCACTTTTTCGTTTTTTCGTTTCGAGTAAGACTTTCTGCAACCATAATCAATTAAAATCACCAATATTTTTGAGGATTTTTGACTTGAACATATTTTTGGGTGATTTTTTTTGTTTGTTTTTCAAATAAAGGACACTTTTCAAAAATCATAGGATCTCAAAATGGAGACCAGTTTTTGATTTTATGTTTGATGGTTTCTGCACAAGTGTCACTGATATGTATCGTAACTTTACTAAATGTCAAATGTTTCATATATGAGTTGGAAATTCCGTTTGGTATATTGTAGATCTGGGTATATTATAATCATTACTTGTAGAATTATATTCTTTCAATCTCGGAATACGTCTATTATTCAGTTTTGTGCATCTTATCTGCATGTACTGAAGCAACTCAGGTGTACGTATTTGGTCCCATCTCTTGAATTTGTTTCGACCTATAAGTATTTCTCGAGTCTGAATATCAAACTACCATTATGCTGCCGGCTTTGACCTCCTAGTGTATTAGTATATAATACGAGGGTAATTTTAAAAGTAAGAACCGTTTTGGTTTAAATTGAAAATCTTTTTTCGCTATTTTTCCACGTAATAATGCATTGATTCATGTCAAAGTACTCAAGTTTACTTGCAATAAATGTCACTTTACATCAAAATGCAGCGTTGTCAATTAGTTGGTATTTTCCTTGAAATGGTGATGTTTTGCCCCTCTTACTGAGCTTAGTCTGAAAAGTGGGTGGATTTTTCAGAATCACCCTGTAGTCAAATGTAGTGTGTTGAAATAAAGTAAGGTAGGCCGCACTCTAGAGATACAAATGTAGTATCGCCACAAATGTGGAGACACATTTTTTAACCACAGATGTGGAGACACATTTTTTAACCACAAATGTGGAGACACATATTTTAACCACAAATGTGGAGACACATATTTTAACCACAAATGTGGAGACACATTTTTTAACCACAAATATGGAGGTGATAATATGCACACGGCACCACCACATTTGTTACGCGGTTTTCACTTAATTCGCGATCATCGTCATCAACGTTATCCGACGAAGATGATTTATTAATGTGTCGTTTAATCAGAAATAGTAAAAGACGGCATTAATGGGTACATCCCTATAATGATCGATATGCTAGTTTTGGAAATTTCAAAGTTTCTAAAGAAATGAAGAATGACGAAGAAAAGTTTTATTCTTATTATCGAATGTCTCAAGACATTTATAACAAAATAAAATACAAAATTAAGAGAAACAATATCTGCTGGCGAGCGATTATTAATAACATTAAGGTAAGTACATTTTTATTTTAAAGCATTTTGTCAAGGCCATGAATAATAACGTATTGTTATTGTTCTGGTTCTGTGGATCTATTAGATCTAAAACTCCTTTTTGAAATGTTCAAAAAGCTCAAAAAAAATGTATATGGATCTTTCTGTGACAATTCTGTTTTTATTTCAATTTTCTTCCTTTTTTGGTTAAGGGCGGGGAATTGAATTGAATTTAATTGAATTAAACAAATATAGAATATGTATTCCTCTTTTGTCAATGATTGTAATTGATTATAATGATTATAATTAATGATTTGATAATAAATTTGATTACTCCTAGTACAAATTAAAAATTCATTGTGCAAAAGAGAGAATGACATAGAGAATTAAATGTATAATAAGGATTTTTTTTTATAATTAGGTAGTAAATTTTATGAAGTTTTGTTTTCTAACAAGAATGGGATTTTATCCAATACGTTTACTCAATTTCTAGTTCAGGCATTTGCAATGAAAGCGCTGCCGGTTTGCACGCAGGGCCGGATTATCTTACATTGCAATTGCCGGGTTTTGTTCCTGACTATTTAATAAGTTTGATTATATGTCGTATTTGGCACGTATATATTTAAAATATATTTCAATAAACATGCACTGATCATTACAAAATAAATATATAATATTAAAATTAATAGTTATATACAGGGTGTCTCCTAAAAGACGCCGCGGGCCACAACTCAAAATGGCCCTAATTTTCTTTTTTTTGCAAAATCAACTTTCATTTCAGCGATAGTCAACTTTTTTTTTCAAATGGTTGCATATATTTTCTTTTTTTTTTCTGGTAGATATTATTTTTCTGAATCCAAAGATGTATAACAAGCTGGCTTTAATGGAAAGCGATGGATTCGTTACAGAAAAAAAAAAGTTTAAATAGTTTTTCAAGTGTGACGTGAAAAACAAAGCGAACGCAATGTGGAAAACTATATGTAATATTTTATTAGAATAATGCATAATATGCATCTGAAAATACAAACGTATCTACAAAAGTTGCTCGAACTGACGGCCACCTTGTTGAGTACACAACTGACATCTTACCGTAATTGCATAAGTTGCATTTAATATACAATTAGAAGGAATTTCTCGACAAAAGTTTATAATTCTCTGCCTTAGAATTTCTTTACTAGCTGGATGTGTTAGATAAACATGATTTTGATTTTTGTTTTATTGAAATCGGCCAATAAATAATGGCGTTATGGCTAGCGGTGTTTTTTAGGAGACAACCTGTATATGTATTGTATATTATATGAATGAAATAATTGTTTTATTGTCGCATTTGCATTTGATCGCATCACGCGATCAAGACTATGGAACATATGCATTGCAATCAGAAATGTCAAGCATGGAAATTGCTGACGCATGCGGTCCTTAGCAAAAATAAATTGGTTTTGCGACCAAGGGTCAATTTGACAATCATCTATACAGGGTGATCTATTAGCTCGGGGACAAACTTTGAGAGATGAAAAGTGATGTCATTTAAAAAAAGGTATATAAACATAGGTCCGATTCATCTTAGTTAAGTAATAAGTTATAAGATACAAGCCCAAAAATAAAGACATAGCCATGACAAACAAATTGATACTAAATTGGATATTAGTTTTAAGCAATGAGCGCCCTTATTAAACGCCTCTTTCTTGTTTCTAATTACTCTGTTTCGATTATCTTCCATATACACATCAAATTTCGATTCATCACTAACAAAACGAGAAAATTTTTGCGATTTCAAAAATAAAATATTGTTGATATCAGATCTCCTGATTTTTTCTTGCAACTTGTAATTAAATTTTCATTTTTTGAAATGAGCTGTTAAATTTGTTATTGAAAATCCCAACTCTGTTAAAACAATGCTAAAAATAGTTGAATATTAAACGCTTCTAGCTTCTGATTCTACTTAAATATTACCAGTTCAGGTATCGGCGCATACTTGCATATTGATGAATTTATGCTGCGATTAAATACGATATATCTCTCACTTTCCGCAAACTCACGTCACTATAATATGTTCTATCCATTTTAACTCTGTTCCTTTTAGTAATTATTCATATTGAAAATATAAATAGTAACCTACGTCAGAATGTCCAACAGATAACAAATTAATTGGACTGAAGTTGTTGATTGTTTTATAAACCATGGCAACTCATATTTAAAATCAATTAAATATGATGAAAATAATTTAAATAATTAAATAAATAATTAATATAATAATAATTAAATAATATAATACTACTATAAAATATGCTGTCTTCCGAATTTTATTCTCGATCCATGCGTTCTTCTCTGTCCATCAGAGTAATTAAGAGAGATGGAAGATATTTTAACAGATTCGATGCTTGAACGGTGGACTGTGGTGAGACACGCTGTATCCTTGCGATGGCCCATAGATTTCTCCACCTTAAAATAATCTATAGCGCATTTGTCTACACTACTTATAGGTCGCGTTTTTTTGAAATTTCTTTTGGGCGTATAGTTCGACGCCGAGCTTGACTGTGTATTAAAGGACTCATGAGATGGCGAATTAATTTGGATTGATTGAAAAACTTAACCTTGTTGCTCTATACTAATGTTAGTATCAGATGTACCCGATGGTGGCAAAAGTTTATGTTGTAAATTTGAATCCGAAATGTCATCGTTTTACAGCCTTTATACATGAAGAAACCGAAAACAAATGATTGGTTACATATTTCAAAACAATTTATGGAAATCTGGAATTTATCCAATTGCTTAGGTGCCATAGGCGGTAAACATATCCGCATTAAAGCACCATCAAATACCGGACCTTCTTTCTTTAATTATAAAGAGTATTTTTTCGTTCATCTTATGGCATGTTCCAATGCAAATGGGTTATTTACAAGTATTGAAGTTGGCGATTATGGCAGAAATCATGATTCATGTATGTTTAAAAATTCTGGACTAGGTCTAGCCGGCCATTGGCCGGCGAAGAGGAATTTGGGGGTTCATTTCACTGTTATTTTGTCACTGATGAAGATTTCCTCTTTGTAAAAATATAATGAGACCATTTAATCAACGAACCCTTAACAATAATCGCCGAATATTTAATTATATGTTATCTCGCGGGTGAAAAAACGTAGAATGTGCTTTCGGCATGCTTATGTCAAAGTTTCAAAATTTTGTGTATCGAAACTCCTGTCTTGTTCAGTGGATACAGTTGTTAAAATTGTCGAAGCCGCTTGCATATTGCAATACTTTATCAAAACGAATGAACACATTGATTTATCCCCTGAAAAAACATTAACAGTGAATATCTTAAACTCCAACTATATAAATAATCATCTTCAAGGAAGACCAAGTAATGATGCAATTGATAGTCGACACTATTTATGTCAATATTTCACAAAACCTTTTGGTTCAGTGCTGTGGCAAAATAACTACATCTTATAATAACTGTATTACACTTGATTTTTTGTCAATAAACATATAATAAGTAATAATGATAATATAATAAGTATAAACATTCACCAAATTCATTATTTTTTTTTCCAATCCTTTCCCATACTAAATCTGCCGCCCTCCTATTGTTACAATCTTTCAGGCTGCAATTATACATTGCAGGGTTTTGTTCAACTTCTTGAATAAATGATATACAGAAATTAACGTTTTCTTTACTTTACGTTTTTTCTACAATTGTTACCCTGATTTGCGTACTCTAATGCAAATATACGTGAGCGTTAAATTTGTCTCCAAAAAAGTGGCGATGCAAATGTTGCGATTACATTTGTACATTTGTACATTTCATTATATATTTATATCAATCTGTTCTTTCTAGGAAGAATACTCCACAAGGCAGCTCGTCAGCTCGCAAAGTTCTAGGGAGTATAGAGCGATCAATTCACAAAGTGCGACAAGTACTTATTCCTAAAACACAATCGCCGAAAAAATGTGACGGGCCATCAATACTGACTAGCAAGGTTAGTTGGATTTTTTTATCTAATACTTATTATATGTTCTTATTGTTATTTTGCCGAAAAATGTTGATTTTTTTAAACTTATAATAACACATATAACTTTTAACATACATAAAAGTTATAGATTTTCAAAATGTCGATAGTATGCCGTTTAGTTTTTTAATATCGCTTTTTTAAATAAATAAGTTAGAATTCTGACAATTGATAATTGTTGTTGCATCACGTTTCATTTCCCAAAATTTGTCATGGAGGTAATAAATTACCTTGTATGAATTCAATAATAGTATAATTATTATAGTTTTTAAATGTTGAAATGCACCTCATGCTCTATTATACTTTCGCAATGTCATAATTATTAAATTTAATGTAATACTAATGAAATTGCATACCCCTGGCATCGAGTTTAGGTTCCGATTTTTAATCTACAGGTGTCCAACGCAAATTTCTTATCGGCTGTTTTGTTCGCACATATTCCTATGCGTGACTATTAATCAGATACGAACCATTGCCAATGAACTGTATCATTTTCCACTTGAACTTTTCCGCATTAACCAGCTCAAAAATTTAATGACTCC
The DNA here is from genome assembly GCA_951805005.1 of Othius punctulatus. Lineage (NCBI taxonomy): Eukaryota > Metazoa > Arthropoda > Insecta > Coleoptera > Staphylinidae > Othius > Othius punctulatus. The sequence goes on along the minus strand of OX638138.1, from coordinate 65,871,645 downwards.
ATTAATAAAATAAATAGCGTAGCGGTAACCCGATATCTTTGCGTACGTATAGATGTTGGTTTGCAATTTAATGTGATTATTAAAAGCAGTAATTACGTTTAATTCGTTCGATTAGTTCCTGGGTGGAAACTGTTGTGCCTTAATGTAACGTTTCATATCGCATTCACAGCGCCATTTTTAATGAACCCGAGGTTCAATCTTCCAAAGAAATTATAACGTGCCGCCCGGTGAGCTAGATGCGTCGGATGCTGCAGATGCTCCGCATTCTAGAAGCTCAGTGCGGAGATCGCAGCAGATTTATTCTGCAGATACGAGCCGAGCTGAGAATAGTAAATCGCCACATTAACATGATTAATGGACAGAAATATGGCAATTGACAGGGCTAAGTTAGATTGGCTTGGATGCAAGTATTTGTAATTTTTTTCTCCATCAATGAAGTTTTCTGCTACATTTCAATTTTTCATAAAATGGTTTTGCAAGTTTATTATTAAAGAGGTTCTGGGACGAGGGATATTACGTTCTAGTAATACAGTAACCATTTCATTTTGTGTTTTCAAATTATCAATTTGTTAACTGTACCTTCATCCAATATTGAAATTCACATGTACATGGTGAATAAAAAGTACTGTACTATAAAAAGTATGGTGAATAAAAAGTAAAAAAAGTACATTGATGCTGGAGCCTTTATTACTTTATTTTTGGTTTATAAAAAAAAAAAATCTCCGCTGGCGCCGCATAGATTATTGTGGAGTTTATTAAAATCTGAAAAATCGTCGTTAAGATTGCCTTATCGCCTGATGATGATGATGATGATTGTATTGTGATGAGGTCAAAAAATTGTCTTACGTTTCTCAGGTCAGGTCAGGTCAGATACGTATCCTTTTACTTTTGACTTAATACTACATTAATTGTAAATTTAAATTTTAAAACAAAGCTCCTCACATTAGTTATATTCAATTAACTCACTCGGGTCGTACATCGTAGAATGCCTTGCCTGTAAGAAATTATTTCACATTTTAGGTAGTGAAGATGCTTACATACAGGGTAGTGAGTCGAGAAGCGCTACATAGGGATTTACATGTAAAAATTTATATCTTTAAATATTGTCTTCCGTAATTATTTTAAAGAAAAACTGTTATTAACTCTATTGTAGAGCGAAAAATTCTGCCGCATTTATGCTATTACTTTTTATTTTCCATTATCCATAACCTAAAAAATCGACGAAATAAAAGTAACAGTTCTAAAAAATCCTAGGTGCCTGGAAATTAAAAAGCGCAGAAATTGCGTGTTACATGTATCAGCAATGGTTTATAACCTTACATTTTATATTTACAATGTTATAAGTGGGTTATGTAAGTAATACTTATTCTGCGTTTTTAAAATCAATTTTTAAATTAGCCATAATTTACAGACTATAAAACATCACTGACACGTGTAAAAAGCATTTTCTTTGCTTTTTATTTACAATTCACCAATATTTTTTTTAAAAGTGTAACTTCATTTCGTTAATTTTTTTGGTTATGGATATTGAAAAATAAAAATAAATAGCATAAATGGAGTATTTTTTGCTCTACACAGTGTACAGTCCTGTGGAATGTCTTAGTTAGGTTTCTATTGTAAATATTTCTTGTGTAATGTTATGTGCCCTTCCGAGGGATGGCCAGTTAGTCACGCCACAGGATACGCCTGACCAGGGGACGTATAGCTGCGGAATGTGCCGTTGTAAATAGATTCTTGGAACTGTAGAAAGCTGGTGCATCCCTCGCCAGTCGGAAGGACTGGCATTGTTTGTGAATCTGTTAAAACTAATTGTAATGCTCTCTAAGAGCGAGTTATTTTTCGATTGCTATCGGCGAAAGGTCCCGGGTGGAGCCCCGTCAGTTGCTCGCTTGTTATTGTGCTTAACTTGTAATTTCGCAATAATAAATTCATACATTTCCGGGTAGCCGTTTTTCGTTTCATTACGGCGAGTCCCCAATATTTGGTCCTTCGGAACAGGATTGTTAATCGGTGTGTGTGTGCGTACACGTAGGATTAGCAGTTAACGGCAGTAGGTGAGTCCTTGTTTTCATTATCCAATCCCTGTGTTCATCTCGAAATGACGGAAATCGCAGAGCAAATGAAACAGTTGGTAAAACAACGGACCACCATCAAGAGGCAGCTTACGAGGCTTGCAAACGCGTCGGAAGCAGAGACGCGCGAGAGCAATTTACAGGGATTTTTTGAAGAAACAAGGCCATTCTTCGAAAAGTTAGAAGAGGTTCAATCCGAGATTGAAACCCTGGCTGACGACGAGGATGAAGATCAGTTCACCCAAGTGTTCCAGGTGTACAACGAGCTAATGGGGAGCATTAGAAAAAAAGTTGAGTGCATGCAGACCAGTGTCGGCAGCATCACCAGCTCAGGCATCGCCGGCGGTTACCACACCGGCAGCTTCTGCAGGAAACAATGCTTGCACGTCGGGATCAGCCGACGGCAATACGGTATCGCCAGCCGCTAGCGAGATTGTGCAATCTCGAGAACCGCGGCCGTTGGCGACAGCATCCATGCAACTCCCAACCCTTCAGCTACCAAAGTTCAGTGGCGAACTACACGAGTGGTTAACGTTCAGAGATACGTTCCTGGCGCTGATACATGACAATCTAGCGCTAAGTGATGTGCAACGATTTCATTACTTGAAATCCACCCTACGCGGGGAGGCCGAGCGACATATTCAAGCGTTAAGCGTAACGGCTGAGAATTACGAAGTCGCGTGGGAGTTACTCGTCGGACGCTTCGAGAACAAGAGAGCGATTATCGAGAAACTGAATGACGAACTAATACACATACCGGTCTTCACGAAAGGAAATCTGCGCGAAACAGTGGGTGGCATCAACCAGACGGCGAGAACGCTGCAAATTTTGAAACAGCCTATATGGGATTAATTACTTGTGTCCTTAATTAAGGACAAGTTTTCCACAAAACTCGTGGAAGAATGGGAAACGGCATCAAGCGATCTGGATTTACCAACGTACGGACAGATTTTGCGAAAACGTGTCAAAATTGCGGAATCCATCGAAACGCAAGGCGCTGCGAAAACCTGCAAATTAAGGAGTGCGTTTGTTGCGACAGAGGAACAAAGTACGAATTGTTTGTTGTGCGACGGCGGCCACGATCTCCGTTTTTGCCGCCAGTTTTTGGACAAATCGGCAAAGGACAGAAAACAATTCGTAACATCGAAAGGACTGTGCTTCAACTGCATACGGCCAGGTCATCGAATGTCGGTATGCAAATCAGGCAATTGCAGGAAGTGTGGCCAGAGACACCACACGTTACTTCATTCCGGCGAGCGATTACAAGCAGGAGCAGCAACGGCCCTGCATTCATCGTTCTGCGGACAAGCGCTCTTAGCTACGGCTATGGTGACGATTCAGGACGAATATGGTCGTCATCGCGAGTGTAGGGCACTCCTAGACTGCGGTTCGCACATTAACTTTATGACTGAAGCGTGTTCCCGGCGCTTAGGACTTAAAGCAAGGGTTAATAACCAACATGTGGTAGGAGTGGGCTGCTCGAATACGCCGATTAAGTCGAGTGTGGACGCGTGCGTGAAGGCGAGACATACACGGTATTCGGTGGACATCCCGTTTTTTATATTAGAAGACATCACGAACAACTTACCTATCGCGAATGTGGACAAAGAATCGTGCGATATTCCGAAGAATATGCGATTAGCGGATCCCAATTTCAACCTATCGCTTCCTATAGATATGCTAATAGGTGTAGAAGTATTCACCGACCTATTGTGAATGGGACAAGTGAAACGCTCGGGTCGGCCGACGTTACAGAAAACACACTTTGGTTGGATTGTGTGGGGGCGAGCGAATGGTGCTAAATGCGACAAATCGGCTAAAACGTGTCATGTGAGCACGTTAGAACAATCGTTGCGTCGCTATTGGGAAATCGAAGAGGTCGCCGATGAAATACCTCTCCGCACAATGGAAGAACAACGGTGCGAAGAATTATTTCTGAAGGAACACACCCGAGATGAAGATGGTCGATTTATGGTTAAATTGCCACGTCATGAACAGCCACCATCATTAGGCGAGTCGAAGCAACAAGCGGCCAGGAGATTCGCTAATCTAGAACGCCGGCTGCATAAAGATGCGCACCTGAGGACAAATCATCAGGCCATTATGCAGGAGTATGAAGAACTCGGCAACATGATGGTGAAGGAGCCAGGTACGGGAGAGCCCAACGCGCACCTGAATTTACCGCATCACGCGGTCATCAAGGAAGGTAACAGGGCAACGAAGGTATGTGCCGTGTTCGACGCGTCGTCGAAGACAAGCACCGGCGCGTCGCTAAACAACACCTTATTGGTGGGTCCCGTGATCCAACAGGACTTGTTCCAATTGATGACCCGTTTTCGTACACATAGATTTGCACTGACAGCTGACATTGAAATAATGTACCGGCAAATATTGCTACATCCTGCCGAGCGCGCTGTGCATCGGATTCTGTGGAGATCGAACCCCAAACAGCCAGTGCAAACTAATGAGTTGCAGACACTTACATACGGAACATCGCCTGCGAGTTTCATCGCGACACGTTGCCTAAAACAGCTGTCCGATGAGTCGATTAACTCAATGCCGACGGGAGCGTTGATTGTGGCAAGGGATTTTTATATGGACGATCTGATCACGGGTGCTAATACATTGCAGGAATGCCAAGTGATTCCGGGGCAAGTGCGTTCGATCTTAAGCGACGGTCGTATCCATCTTAGAAAGTGGACATCGAATGAACCTGCGCTTATCAAGGGTGTGGACGATAATTGCGAGATAGGCGATCGGCACCACGTGCGATCGCAAGATAATCCAGCGGACGTCTTATCACGGGGAACGTCTGCAGCGTTGCTATCCGGCCATCACTTATGGTGGATGGGACCCGGATGGTTGCAACGGGAAAACAACACATGGCCTGTGGAAATTAGGGCGGATGCCGACGTACCTGACCACGAAACCTGCTGCCATATGATAGCGTCATCAGCGGTAGAGGTGAGCCTGATAGACAGGTTCTCGACGTACTGGCGGATGATTAGAACAATGTCCTGGTGCCGCAGGTTCGGCTTAAAATGCGAAACGAAGAAGGAAGAGAGGGTTGCCGGTACACTTATGCCCGCGGAATTGGACGCCACGTCATTGGAAGGTGTCCAGTGGCACTTTATACCACCACGCGCCCCTCATTTCGGTGGTTTATGGGAAGCGGGCGTAAAGTCCATAAAAACTCGCCTGCGACGGATCGTAGTTAAAGAGATGAACACTATCCTTATTCAACTTGAATCCGTCCTTAATTCCCGCCCCCTTTGTCCACCAGGTGCTTTGACACCTGCTCACCTACTCGTCGGAAGGTCACTCATGAACTTCCCAGAGCCTGACTTGAGTGACATACAGGTAAACAGGTTATCTCGCTGGCAGCACACAGAGAGATTACGGCAGCATTTCTGGCATCGATGGTCTCAAGAATACCTGACTCAACTTCAAGAGAGACACACCTGGTTCAAGGATGGCGAGACGCAGGCGGTTCCCGGTCAGCTGGTCCTGATCAGGGAAGACAACGTCCCGCCACTTCTGTGGTCTAGGGGTCGCATCATCGAGGTGTTTCCAGGTGCTGATGGTACTGTGCGTGCCGTAAGCTTAATAACTGAGAAAGGACTCATAAAGCGTCCTGTTAGACGATTGTGCTTGCTGCCAATCGAAAACAATGAGGTGTAAGTGCGCTTATAGTTCGGTGTTTTGTGCGTATCAATTCGTGTTTTATCTTTGTGTATATATTTCGTATATTTCGTATGTTTAGATTTAGGTTTAATGTTAATAATTAGGCATTAATTCATTTTGTAGTTATTTCGAACGGCTGTACCGTTCAACGCCGGGAGTATGTACAGTCCTGTGGAATGTCTTAGTTAGGTTTCTATTGTAAATATTTCTTGTGTAATGTTACGTGCTCTTCCGAGGGATGGCCAGTTAGTCACGCCACAGGATATGCCTGACCAGGGGACGTATAGCTGCGGAATGTGCCGTTGTAAATAGATTCTTGGAACTGTAGAAAGCTGGTGCATCCCTCGCCAGTCGGAAGGGCTGGCATTGTTTGTGAATCTGTTAAAACTAATTGTAATGCTCTCTAAGAGCGAGTTCTTTTTCGATTGCTATCGGCGAAAGGTCCCGGGTGGAGCCCCGTCATTTGCTCGCTTGTTATTGTGCTTAACTTGTAATTTCGCAATAATAAATTCATACATTGTAGCCGTTTTTCGTTTCATTACGGCGAGTCCCCAACAACAAGAGTTAATTATAGTTTTTCTCAAAAATAATTAGGGAAGACAATATTTAAAGATTTAAAATTTTACTAATGAAGTTATGTAAATTTGCAGAATTTCCATCTGATTTCTGCCATTATTTTATGATTTCATACAATTTTTAATTATAGTTACTTTTTTTTATCATACATGCATCACAATGGTTATAGAACTAATTAACATTCCAGAATGCCGTCTTTCTAGCACAGATTGTTTTAAGATTGCCTAGTAACAACACATTTATTGACTAAACTTGTCCGACAATAAACGTCGGGCAGTGATAATTTTTATTCAAATAAATATTAAATGTGCACTTACTATTTTGCTGGAAATCCGAAACCCAGAAACCATTAGCTTCTTCAACCTCTTCCAACCTCTCCCAACCAAAACTCCATATTATTGGTTATTTGGAAACTAGCAGTTTCAACCTTCAGGATTTCATTGATGACACTGACGTCTATAGCAGATGACATTGATACAACAAATGCGAACCCTCCACGATTAAAAACAACAACCACGCGTACCTACCTTGTGAAATGAATCTAAATGTTTCTTATTGTTTCTTTATTTCCTTATTGTGGTGCAGGTATAATAAAAAACAATGTATGTTACACTTGCATGATAGCCTTTCAAGCATTGCGCCGTTAAAAGCACTCCGCTTCGCGTCGTGCTCTTATACCGGGCGGGCATGATTTATGCACTTGCACCATAATATCTCGGGTGTTATACGCCGAGAAATTTTTAGCTATTTACATTCAATGCTACGATGCCAATCTTGCAGAAACTAGTCAAAAAAATTGTCAATATCATTTCAAACATGACTATAAAATAAAACAAACCTTTTCTCGAGAAATACTTTTTTTATAATTGGTATGCCAAATGTATCATTTGAATTAAAGAAACCATTCAAATTTAAGCCACTTTAATATTACTAACCCAAAGAGACCGTGATTTACAATTTTAAAAGTCAAATGGCAAGGAATCATTGGGACAATGACACAAATCATGTTTGCAAGCCTTGCAAACTAATCCATGTGCCACTGGGTTTCTTTAGTATCGGTACAGCAATTGACCAGTTTTATAGCAGCATCCGTTTCTCCCAGAATATTAGTAAGTAAGTAAGTTACATCTATTTTAAAATACATTTCACAAGTTCGTCGTAAATATTAGCGCGTAATATCAAATTGCATTTATTTCAAAAACGGAACTTATATTTTTAATTTAAATTGCACAGCAAAATGTAGAATTGAGTAAAAGTACACTCTCGTGAAAAACAAATAAATAAGCAGTCAATTACTTATATAAAAAAAACTGCCTGGTCTGAAAAAAAAAATTGATTGGCAAATATTGTTCTCCATTGATATATAATTATATACTTTAAATGTGGACACTTTGGGTTCGGCCAAATTTTTAGAATATAGTTCGTTGTACACAGGGGCGGATGGGCAATATCTCAGCGGCCCGGGAATTAATATTTGTCGGCCCTTTTTTAATTTCCGGATATGGCTTAAATATACATTTGCAGGGTGTTACGCATTTTCGTTTAAAATTAAATAGAGCATAGGTTTATTACAGCTTTTTGAATCAGATTACATTTACTATCCAAAAAACATTCTTTTAGTTAAAAATGCCGGACTCCCAGTCAAGTACATATATAGAAACATACAATAAAAAAAAACAATATAAAAGTAAATCAAAGTTTAAAGTCTTTTTATTCGAAGTGTTATTATATAAAAACTTTAGTCTTTTAACAATCTATTTAATAACTTGCTTTGCTGCATAAGCATATCTATAATGCTATCAGTGTCAATATTATATAAAATATCATTTTCGCAAGCCATTAAAAGGGCGACTTCAAGTTTGATTACTAATCTATACAACAGATGGCTCATGAAGTACTAGAATAATAAATTAATTCTTAGTGTCTGAAAACATCCGCCAGAGCAGATTTGGTTTATTCTGCATTTGCAAGGTAGGTCGCGCTGCTTCACGCAGAACGGTAACGATATACAGTCGATGTATTTCGTTACATGGTTGCATGGTTACAGTGTTGTAGTTGTTACAGTGTTACAGTGTTGTAGTTTTTACAGTGTGTGAGCACGCTCGAGTAAAAATAAGTCAAACCACCCAAAAAGAGGCCATAAATCAGTATTACATTTTTGTTACATTTTTTCTTACGACAGTCCGTAAACTAAGTTTTTACGTACTGTTCACAGTTCCTAAAGTGATACTTTTTAGAACAAGCTTCTGATATTTTGAATAACATTCTGGACGCTTTGTTGCTTTGATTGTATGTTGATTGAAAATTTTCACAATCTCCACAAAACTTTTTGGCAGTCTTGAACCCCATTGAAACATATCATACATTTTCTGACAAAATTAAGGGACCCCTAGTAAAATATAAAATAAATTTAAAACCTGATAACGAAATTTAATGAAACAAATAAATATATAAATCCAAGTGTTTCCTCACAGTTTAGTTGACTTAAGAGCTATTAAAATTAACAAACTATACTTTTAGTTACTTGTAGAAGTAGAAGAAACATTAAGCACGCTTTATTAATTAAAAAAGTTAAAAAGGTGAGTCAACAATTATAGCTTTTTGTTGATTTTTCGTTTCCTAGCAGAGAATGTCCTGATATTGTTAATTGTTTCATGGCATACTATTTGAATAGTGCTTAATAAACGTCAATTTATGAAATGTGCACAGTCTATTCAAAACAACTTGTAATTTGGAAAAGTTATTTAAAGTTTATTTGGTGGTCCCTTAATTTTATCCGGAAGTGTATTTTAATGAAAATGCTGAAATTTTTTAATATTTATTTATATGCTGTGATCATTATTTCGATAATATGATTAAGTTTTCTGGAACTATAAAATTTTCCGGTTATCCATTAAGTTTATGATATTTACTATAATGTTCACAATTTCAAAACCTTCTCATTCTTTTGATATTTTGATTGTAAATATGTATTGAATCTATCTAAATATTCAGGTTTATTTATATTTACAATACCATTACAATTACAATTTGCAAAAAATAGTTGAAATATTTTTTAATTTAATATTGCCAAATATAAATATAAACTGTTTCGATTTTAGTTTTTTTTCTTTAATTTTGATAATCATTTATTAACTGTGTCAGATTTTCGTGTGCGTTGTGCCCATTTTTGAAAATTTCGTGAATTTCAGAAATTAATCTGGTAGAGCTTTTATAGATTTTTTTAAAACATTTAAACAATTAAATTCTCGCCAATTCTTCGTAAATTGACACATTTGTTAGTTTAAATAAGCTTCTGATATTTGGAATAACATTCTGGACGTTTTGTTGCTCTGATTGCATGTTTTGAAAATTTTCAATCTCTACAAAACTTTTTTTCAGTTTCTTCAACCCCATTGAAACTCATCATATTTAATAATTATTATAATAATAATAATAATAAAAATAATAATTTATTAGTGCCAGTACAGAAATGTTTACACAGGTCAAAAAAATACACTTAAACACATACAAAGTGTAAAATATGAAATATATAATATAATGCAAGGACTGATGCTAACAAACAACAATATAGTAATATCGAACCGTAAAAAACTAATGCTATGAATATAAAACTGCGTTAAGTAGCTCAAATAACGTATATAAATAGCAGCATACATTTGTTTGAAAATTTTGAATATATATAATATATGATATGAATATATTATATATATATATAATATATGATATGAATATATTATATATATAATATATGATATGAATATATTATATATATATTATAATTATTTTTTGAATCAGTATTAAGAAATTAGGAACACCGTAACAACATACAAAGAATTTAAAAAAAAAATCTTGGCGGCTTTCATCAACTATCACCACTCCTGCTTGATATGAGTTATATGTCATCGTGTGTCATCGTGGGTAGTAAAACGGCAACATCGGCGTTTTTTCAGTGAATACACACGACGTCTTTTGTGGTGAAGTGGTGAACTAATGGCAATTATATATTTACAGCAATCTGTAAGTTTACTAGTTTGTCATCAGAAATAAGACATATTGAAAAAGATATTTTTTTGGGATTGATGTATAAGATAATAATGAAGTTTTCAAGTAGGTTTCATATTCCCAGTTATTAAAAATATATTCCTTTAGTACCTAATACAATTTTTAAAACAATACTGTATGTCTACAGCAAGGATCCACATTGCCAATTTCGAAATTAAATTCATAAAGACATTTATTTCATCAAATAAATTTATGTTAAAAACTACGTAATAATTAATTATTTAATATTCCCGTAACTAAATTCTTAATATGTTACCGAATTCCATGAACATCAATCCCAAACATTTACCTTATGGCGCCATCTATTGGTTGTTAACTATGTAGTCGCCCTTTTAACATAAAAGCATCCAAATTATTATTCGACATTGAATTCCGCAATCTATTTTTAATGTATTTTAACTTGGAAACACTTCTTTCACATTGCACTTGATTTATTGATAATGTTAATAAATATTCGTAAGCATTTCCTAGTGCAGAATATGCCTTACTGTACATATTGTACTTTTAAATGACAGAATAACAGCAAATTGCACATTTCAGACAAGATTTACATTTTTTATTATTAACATCAAAACCACCATCTCTTTTAAAATCATCGTTGTCTTCTTCATCAGTTTCATTTGTATCTACAAATGTAACATTACTCTGAAATTGTTGATTACTCTCCGAATTTGTTGTTGCCGAAACTTTTGTAATATTTGGGTAATAGTTTTCTGGCAGTTCACACATTTTTTGAAAGCTACTTGATGGTACTTCTTATTTAACTTTATCAAAATTTGTTGGAGACAATAAGGCAATATCCTTATAAAGCTCGCCATTATTCTCAAATCTACATTCTATAGAATTTATAATTTTATCTAGAATTCTATTTCGGTTTCAACTTCATAGTTTTTTCAGCTATCTATTATGGGCTCACCTTCCGCCAATTATCCAGCAATTTTCTTTCGTTTTCTTATTCTCTTTTCGGGGAAGGAAATTGGTATGTCGATGTCGATTTCTTCACGGCTGTCAATTTCATCCTGTGCCCATGCAATGAACGTTTCCGAAGATGTTTCAATATCACTCATGTCGCTACTTACGGACTTTAATTGTGACATACAATTCATAATCATTTCGTGGCATCTTAGTAAGTCTAATCCACTAGTTTGCAAATATTTCGAGACGGGACCAACAATTGAAAATAATTTTGTAAAAATTTGAGCCGTTGTAGCATTTCATAATCTATAAATTGTGTAAGCATGGTAGAGGCCTTCATACGGACATCTGGTGGCATCTTTTCAGACAATTTTATATCGTGTAATGCTAATAATACATCGATGTAAAGAGCATTAGCGTGATTTTTGTAATTTCCAAATATTTTTTTCAAAGCTGCTTCTTTTGCCCATCAACGAGTTTCTATAATTAGTTGTAATTTTTTTTTTTGCCCCTAAGGATGTGCTTTTCGAAATATTCGTTCTTTGGTAGGATTCTTTGAAGAAAATTGCAATGGAATTTAATAAAGTAAATAAAGACGCTGCATTTATTGTTATTTTGACGGTGTTGGACACAACTAGGTTCAAGATATGGCTGTCACACCACACGTGTAATTAACTAAGTGTATTTTCAGACATCCATTTAGAGAAACCATTGTAAGCCCCTTGCATATTTGCTGCACCATCAGTGGCATTAGAGATGCAAGTTTTTAGTGGAATATTTAAAGATGAAAATTCTTTTTCAATGAGGTTAAACATACCTTTCCTTGTAGAGTCTGAACAACTTGCAACGGAAACCAGTCTTTCATAGATTTCACAACCCAAAACATACCTTATTACAATTGAACATGGATTTTGAACTGAAATATCCTGTGTAGTGTCCAATTGCACAGAAAATATTTCTGCTTTTTGGATTTCTTCCAGAATTGATGTTTTGATCAATTCTCTTATGATTTGCAATATTGAATTTACAATTGTTTTAGATAGTAAACTTACGAATGATCCAGATCTACGTTGTTGTCCTTTTTCATGGATATTTTTGCTTTTCTCGATGACCTCAATTAAATGTTCTTTTAAGTATACATCATATTTACTTACTAACTACATTAATTCCAAGAAGTTACCATGGTCCAATGTGGGATCAGCTAAAGTATATGCAGCTTTATATTTCTTTCCTCTATAACTTAATCCGCGTTTTCCAATAAGTTTTATAATGTCTATAATCACTTCTAATACACGTCGTTTTTTCATCATTTGCTGCTGTCTGATATTTAATGTAGATGATAGAGGCAAATTGGAAATGTCCTTTAGATTCTTTCACATAAAGTATGCTCTAAGGGAATGTTCATGTTCACTGCTTACTTCATGCTCCTCAATTCGTTGATAAGTGTGCGAAAATTCATTCATACCAAGAACAAATCGATTTTCGTGCTTTGCGTATACTAGACAAACAGTACAAAACAACTTAAGAGTTTTTTCATTGTATGTTAGCCAGTTCCTTACTGTGCCATTTTTCATTTTGAAGGCTTTTTCGAGTTTAAAAAAACTCAATGAAAAGCTGGTTGTCTCGAAATGAATTTCGTACAAATTTGGCTTTTAAAAGTAACTATCATAGCGACTATCAGTAATATTAATTCCGGATTGAAAGCTTGATTTTGCTTCGTTGGTTTTTGCAATGCTTTAAAAATTTCAAGAAGTTGTTAAAGCTTGTTTCAACTTGAGAACTTACGGATGCAGGAAACGAAACTATTTTTTCGATATTTCTTGAGATGGTTGCGATTGACTAATAATAGAAGAAGAGGCTACTTTACAAACATAAATTTAATGTTTTTTTACTTTTGTGCCTCAGCTTCCGTTGCGTTCTTTCTCTTTTCGCGTAACTTCTCCGCTCTTCCTTTCAGTTTTTCTTTGTCCATTTTTTAATGATTTATTATATATATATATATATATATACCGGGCTTTTTTTTCGTTTTTACACATATGATTGACAATGTATAACTGGTTGCCTGCATCTACCCGTAAGGAATTTCCTATGTGTAATTCTAAAAAAAAAAAAAACAACTCATTAGCGGCGTCGGTGCAAGCAACCTGTCAATTTTGGCATATGTTACACAGAGAGGTTAGGTTTTTATTCCAGACAATACAAGAGAGTATTCCTAATGTATCAAGATCAGCTGATTTGTCAACAAATGATTATTTTCTTTGGGGTTACCTGAAAATGAAAATTTTTAATGACGTACAAATACATAACGTAGATGAATTGAAAGGCCGTATACGTACTGCATGTAATGGCATAAATCCACAATACATTAGGAATACTCTGCGTCAAAGACCCCGTCATGTATTGCCTTGAATAAAAACATAACCCCTTTGTGTAACATATGCCAAAATTGACAGGTTGCTTGCACCGACGTCGTTACTGAGTTGTTTTTTTTTTTTAGAATTACACATAGGAAATTCCTTACGGAATATATATATGCCCTCTACGGCTAAACGAGACAATTTTGGATATAACTAAGTCGGCTTAGATCGACCTATTTTGACGTCAGGAGTCTGTCGTCAAACGTTGTACACGTATTTTCCGGACACCCTGTATATATAGATACACGTTAAGTTGTCACTTCCGTTATTTAGAGGAGGCTGTCTCTCCTCCGGGTTTTGTCAAGGGTTAAAAAGAAAAATAAGTATATTTTTGTGGTGAGAGAAATATGTATAAACAAAGTACCATTAGAGGGGAAACGGATTCCAAAATATAAAATTGTTTATATACTACATGATAAAATATATACAAGATACGTAGTGACCTCACATTATAGTGCAGTATATAATATGTACTGACTTCCCGCAGTGTTGCCAAATTTTGGATGTCAAATGGATCATCGATAACGATTTATATATATTTCCAATATATGACTAGAGAGGATTATGTGGTGGTGATCAGCGGCGCGTTATGGCTTCTTGGGACCCTAGGCAAATTTAACCCCTGTACCCCTGTAGTGTTTATTTTTTAATTGCATTGAATAATAAACAATATAACAATAAAATATAAAATAACAATAAAACTAAACGCAATTCTTTAACGATTAATAAATAATAAAAATTATTGTAATTTAATAAAATATATAATAATAATAATATATACTGTATACTGGTAGCCGTTACTTTATGCAACATTGTAAACGAATTAAATAAAACAACTTTACTTTTTTTACTTCCACTAACACATTTATTTTACAAAAATAATTTAGTGACTGCAGTGTCGATTACTCTATAGTCATTGTCAAACTTAGTTTGACAATGATATACTATTTAAACTTAGTTTGACAATGACTATAGAGTAGTCGAAACTGAAATCACTTAATTATTTTTGTAAAGTAAATGTGTGAAAGTGAAAGTAACAAAGTAAAGTTGTTTTATTTACGCCTTCAGAGGCATAAACCGAAATTATAAAAAATATAAAAATAAATATAAAAAAATATTTATTTCTCAGTATTTCTATTTTATATTTATGATATTAAATATTTGACTTTTCAATAAAATTTAAAATTGACAAATAAAACGTGTTAACGCTCGCTCAACCGCAGCCGTTTATTTACACTTTAACTTTAATGTTCATTTGACGTTGGGGTCCTTGGGAAAATGCTCACTTTGTCCATAGAAGCTTGTTTATTTGTTGAGGTGTTCAGGTAACAATAAGGCCCACTTATAAGATAAGATAACAATATATAATACACCAATGTTGTGAAGTATACCATTATAGCCGAGATCTGTGGTATCGCGAGGCGCGTTGCCGAGGCTATAATATACATGATCCGAGGCTGTAATAGTATTCACAATCATTGTATATCCAATTTTTGTACTACTTAAACATTATAATCATTTAAAATTAAATGATAAAATACAACATGGTTTGGATTAATTTTAAATACAAAAATATTATTTTTTATTTTTATTAATTAGATGCTGAATTTTTGATTTTATTACTGCTACAGTTCTATTAATGTTTGAAGCAGCTATAAATTTCTTTATTTCTTCACCTGAGGCATATGTTTTTTTTTTTATAAAATGTTGAAAATGAACACTAAGAAGTTCTATTTCTGTCTCCGACCAACCTAAAAAATGCGGTATTAATTAATTAATTATTGTCATTAAGAAAATATTTATAACAAAATTACCCACCTCATTTTTCAATACATTTTCGTTTATTTAATGATTTAACATCTTCACATTTCTCGCCTCTAGCAGAACCTGAAATTCAATTACTTGATTAAAAAATTTTTTGCTATTTAAATTGCTTACTTTTCATTTTAGAATGTCTACAATTTCTGTTTTTTTGAGGATTAAAAGCCAAATTATAAGCTTCATCTGAATCTAAGAAAAACAAATAAGGTTTTGAAAGTTTTTAGTTTTAAAGATTTAAACATTATATAAATATCTAATAATAATTTACTAAACAGATTTATTACCCTCTATTTGAAGGTAATCTATCTTATTAGTCTCTGCAACATCTTCAACATTCCTTGAAATTGACATTTCTTGATCACCGATATCTTCAGTTAATTCTTCTATATCTGTGACACAAAGATAATACATCGAATTTATTTCTCCATGTATATACTACGATAGGAGACATATAAACTGGAGCACTGCCGTTTTTTTCATTCATTATTTGCTATTAAAGATCGTTACAAAAGTAAATCGGACAAACGTGCTTGAGTTTTTTGCTCCCTCAGCGTACATAATCACTACATTGTAAGGTGTGCTTACATCTTCATCGAGATCTTCTTCTGGATAGTCCACATTTATATCAATTTCTGCCAATGACTTTCCTTTGTAAGCGATTGGCACCAATCCTTTCTCCATTAGCAGTAAAAGCTTCGAAACTTTGGCCGTTTGGTATAGATCTACCGGTAATCTGCATAAAAACTATTCATATTTGTATTTCACATTCATAAACATTTCTTCTACTTACTCATAAAACTCCGCGTGGGTTTTTTGAGTATGTCCCATAAAATTTGCAAATTGTTTTATGTCATCTTTCGTTAAACTGAGAATCTGCATCACAGTAGCTATTTGTTTTCTTAATTTGTTACTTGAAATTGCTAGTGGATTCTCTAACTTATTTTTTTTTGTTAATATTCTAATTGCTACATCACCTTTGCCCCATTTAATAGTACTACCAGGGGTTGCAAAAATATATTCGTTATCGGATGAAATATATTTTCCACGAATCTTTAGGAGCAACTCAATCAAGTCATCCAATTCTTTTGGTACTAGAATAACTACTTTTCTAGATCCTTTTCCGCTGTTTACAATTCTCTTATATTTAGCTGTTAAAATTTTTTCAGATTCTGTGAGAGCATTTTCAAAATCGGTGTAGTTACTTCGATTATCAGTTTTGTAATTATCTATTTTCAAATACTGAACATCTGCAATACGTCTTCTATTAAATATTATCAAGAGAGCTAATGTGCATTGTACCATGAGATTATAAGTATCTGCATCGTCCTCATTGTTACAAATTTTTGTTTTTCATCCATTAACAAGTTCTATTACTCCATCTCTAAATTTCTTGATGTCACTTACTAGTGGTAATAGCAAAGGCTTGCTCCATCTTTTTTCATGCAAGTCCTTGTTAGCAAGAGATGCTAATTCCGTATTCCAACGGGCTTCAACAAGTTTTTTAAAATATTTGACATTTTGTAGCCACAATTTGGATTCGTTTGGTGAATTACATTTGAAACCTGAACTTTCCTTTAATATCAGCTGTGTTAATTCATCGCAAGCTATCTTTAATGATGTACCAAGATGCATCGCCAAACTAGGCGCTTTAAATGTTTTCTTTATGGGATCGAACCCCACGATAATTCTTGCTGCAGCTATTACATTATCAAAATTTTTCGGATTTAACAAGTCCTGAAATTTAACATTTTTGTTTGTTATTTGTTGATAGCTTAGAAGAAGCCTGGAAAGCTCTATCATTCTATTACTACAGGCATAAGCCATTCGTTCTCTTTTGTGTTTTTTCATATACGATTCTCCAAAATTGGCAATAAGCAGGCCTTTTTTTGCTTCAAATGCAATGTCATCTGGTTTCATCAGCTTGAAGACCTAAGTATTAAATATTTTCTTTAAATGAATACGAATATGTATATGAATAACTGAATCAATCTACGAACTTCACTTACATTTTCTGTAACATTTAATTTAGAAATTACTTTGGTTGGATCCATGACACAAGCTATAACAGTCTGTGAATTACTAATGTGATTCTGTCTATTATCTGTTGCGTGTAACCATTGCTTTTGTAAATGACACGTTTTTGCATGACGTTTCAAATAGGATTTTATAAATAAACCTTTGCAGTAAGCACATGGATAATATATATTATTATTTTCAGTTGGTTGCTTACGAACTGGCCGAATTTCATTTTTATTTATAAAAAGATCAAAGTTAATGTTATTTCTGAGTACAGCTACAGCGCGCTTCCTATCGTTGCTATTTTTTGGAAGTTGAAATATATTAATTACTTCACTTTTCGTTGCTATTTTTTGGAAGTTGAAATATATTAATTACTTCACTTTCATTTTTATGATTCGTTTCTAAATGTCTAACAAAATTTTTAGAATCAATTTCTTCTTCACAAAATGTACATTGCCCTTTTTTTTGGTTTCCACTCCTTTGTCTCTGTAAAAATGTAAACTTGAGTTTAATTTGTACATATTGGTACATAAAATATTTTTAGATGTGTAGTAAACATAAAAAAAATTCCAACGTATATGAAATTTATACTCACTTTAATTTTTTCTGAAATCGGCTCTACAAAAGATGTAGTAGTAGGGTTTGATTGTATATTGTTATCAATTATAATTGGCTGAATTTCATCAATAATGTCTGAGTTACTTGTGTCTATACTTGTACTTGTAGAATCAGGCTCAAAATCAGCCTTAAAATTTGGATCAGCAACCAAATCATCAATATCATTATTGTCTAAACTAACCGTCTCAGATACGTGAGATATTGAATATTCACTAGGATTGTTATATTTTTCATTGTTATCCATCGCTAGATAATTATCTGCATTACCTACGTCACTGCAATCACTATATATAAAATTCTGAATATCGTCACTGACATGAATTGACATATTAACATTAGTACATTCTGCTTTGAGTACTATTTTTTTATTTTCTTTTACATCAAAACTGTTTCCATTTATTAAATTATTACTATTTTTATCATCTACATTTTCTTTGTTGTCAGCTGATACCTAGAATAAAACAGAATATTGAGCCCGTTCTTAATAATATATAATATTGGACAAATATTTATATTTTGAAATTTGAGAAAAAATATTCAGATTATTAATTTTATTTGATGATCTGCTTGATTATGTAAAAAAAAATCATTATACAAAGGAATTTCTATCACTTTATAATCAACTGCAGGTCATGGTTTTATTAATTTTTTTGAAAATCTCAATATTCTTCGGTTAAAGCACTAGTGATATAACTACAGGTTACTTTTCACTGCATTAGATATTAAATATACACGGTGATTTACACCATGAGGCAAAAAATTAA
This sequence comes from Othius punctulatus, assembly GCA_951805005.1. Lineage (NCBI taxonomy): Eukaryota > Metazoa > Arthropoda > Insecta > Coleoptera > Staphylinidae > Othius > Othius punctulatus. The sequence goes on along the minus strand of OX638138.1, from coordinate 65,852,694 downwards.
AATTCAAACGATCGGAAGGCCGGAAATGCCGATCGGAATAAAATTATTTCGCATTTTTTACTTAAAATCCAATCTCGAACACGAATATGAATTTTTCGCCTCATGATGTAAACCACCCTGCATTTACATCAAATTAACTTAATTGAGAATTTCCAGGTTATTCTTATAAGATTATGGAGATTAAATATAAAGGATAACACAGCCCGGCGCTTCTAGCAGGGCGGGAAGTGGGAGCAAATAGTTGGTGAAATTACACCTTATTCACACCTGCTCGACCACCATACCGCTCAGAGCCTGAGTTCAGAGCTCAGAGCTCAGAGCCTGTCTGTGGCTCAGAGTTAAGGTATGATTCCCCAAAACGCGTCAAAAGTCGACTCGTGATTCGCTCAAAGACGCTCCCGCTTTGGTCGCGCCGGTCTGCATGATCCTTAAAATATGTGAGATTTTCGCACATTATTTTTTTACTCAAATACTTACTGCCGTTTGTACTTTGTAGTCATTAACTTCACTTTTGAACATAAACCTCTGGAGCACAACACAAGTGGAAGCGACTAGAATCAGAATCTCGTACAGCGTACACTGTTGTCATATGGTGGACGACACAACGTATTATTTAAATAGCAGCCGCCGAGCATATAATGGCTGGAGGCGGCAACGTGTTGCACGTAACATTTCTAAGGCGACACCAGCGCCAACGTTATACACTTGAACTAAAAGACCGATTTATGAGTAAGTTGGATACGTTTTGGCGTCCAAGAAAACTTTTGTTATTGACATTGTCGGGACCTGTACTTTGCAAATATTTAAAAATATATGCAAAACGTTGTGACTTCCAAAATCGGAGGCATAAACGTTATATATGAGGTGACAACGTATTGCAAATATCTACTTTGGAAGTCACTTGGGTACATTCATCAATATATATATATATATATATATATATATATATATATATATATATATATATATATATATATATATATATATATTTGAGTAAAAAAATAATGTGCGAAAATCTCACATATTTTAAGGATCATGCAGACCGGCGCGACCAAAGCGGGAGCGTCTTTGAGCGAATCACGAGTCGACTTTTGACGCGTTTTGGGGAATCATACCTTAACTCTGAGCCACAGACAGGCTCTGAGCTCTGAGCTCTGAACTCAGGCTCTGAGCGGTATGGTGGTCGAGCAGGTGTGAATAAGGTGTAATTTCACCAACTATTTGCTCCCACTTCCCGCCCTGCTAGAAGCGCCGGGCTGTGTTATCCTTTATATTTAATCTCCATAATCTTATAAGAATAACCTGGAAATTCTCAATTAAGTTAATTTGATGTAAATGCAGGGTGGTTTACATCATGAGGCGAAAAATTCATATTCGTGTTCGAGATTGGATTTTAAGTAAAAAATGCGAAATAATTTTATTCCGATCGGCATTTCCGGCCTTCCGATCGTTTGAATTTTAATTTTTTGCCTCATGGTGTAAATCACCGTGTATATTTAATATCTAATGCAGTGAAAAGTAACCTGTAGTTATATCACTAGTGCTTTAACCGAAGAATATTGAGACTTTCAAAAAAATTAATAAAACCATGACCTGCAGTTGATTATAAAGTGATAGAAATTCCTTTGTATAATGATTTTTTTTTACATAATCAAGCAGATCATCAAATAAAATTAATAATCTGAATATTTTTTCTCAAATTTCAAAATATAAATATTTGTCCAATATTATATATTATTAAGAACGGGCTCAATATTCTGTTTTATTCTAGGTATCAGCTGACAACAAAGAAAATGTAGATGATAAAAATAGTAATAATTTAATAAATGGAAACAGTTTTGATGTAAAAGAAAATAAAAAAATAGTACTCAAAGCAGAATGTACTAATGTTAATATGTCAATTCATGTCAGTGACGATATTCAGAATTTTATATATAGTGATTGCAGTGACGTAGGTAATGCAGATAATTATCTAGCGATGGATAACAATGAAAAATATAACAATCCTAGTGAATATTCAATATCTCACGTATCTGAGACGGTTAGTTTAGACAATAATGATATTGATGATTTGGTTGCTGATCCAAATTTTAAGGCTGATTTTGAGCCTGATTCTACAAGTACAAGTATAGACACAAGTAACTCAGACATTATTGATGAAATTCAGCCAATTATAATTGATAACAATATACAATCAAACCCTACTACTACATCTTTTGTAGAGCCGATTTCAGAAAAAATTAAAGTGAGTATAAATTTCATATACGTTGGAATTTTTTTTATGTTTACTACACATCTAAAAATATTTTATGTACCAATATGTACAAATTAAACTCAAGTTTACATTTTTACAGAGACAAAGGAGTGGAAACCAAAAAAAAGGGCAATGTACATTTTGTGAAGAAGAAATTGATTCTAAAAATTTTGTTAGACATTTAGAAACGAATCATAAAAATGAAAGTGAAGTAATTAATATATTTCAACTTCCAAAAAATAGCAACGAAAAGTGAAGTAATTAATATATTTCAACTTCCAAAAAATAGCAACGATAGGAAGCGCGCTGTAGCTGTACTCAGAAATAACATTAACTTTGATCTTTTTATAAATAAAAATGAAATTCGGCCAGTTCGTAAGCAACCAACTGAAAATAATAATATATATTATCCATGTGCTTACTGCAAAGGTTTATTTATAAAATCCTATTTGAAACGTCATGCAAAAACGTGTCATTTACAAAAGCAATGGTTACACGCAACAGATAATAGACAGAATCACATTAGTAATTCACAGACTGTTATAGCTTGTGTCATGGATCCAACCAAAGTAATTTCTAAATTAAATGTTACAGAAAATGTAAGTGAAGTTCGTAGATTGATTCAGTTATTCATATACATATTCGTATTCATTTAAAGAAAATATTTAATACTTAGGTCTTCAAGCTGATGAAACCAGATGACATTGCATTTGAAGCAAAAAAAGGCCTGCTTATTGCCAATTTTGGAGAATCGTATATGAAAAAACACAAAAGAGAACGAATGGCTTATGCCTGTAGTAATAGAATGATAGAGCTTTCCAGGCTTCTTCTAAGCTATCAACAAATAACAAACAAAAATGTTAAATTTCAGGACTTGTTAAATCCGAAAAATTTTGATAATGTAATAGCTGCAGCAAGAATTATCGTGGGGTTCGATCCCATAAAGAAAACATTTAAAGCGCCTAGTTTGGCGATGCATCTTGGTACATCATTAAAGATAGCTTGCGATGAATTAACACAGCTGATATTAAAGGAAAGTTCAGGTTTCAAATGTAATTCACCAAACGAATCCAAATTGTGGCTACAAAATGTCAAATATTTTAAAAAACTTGTTGAAGCCCGTTGGAATACGGAATTAGCATCTCTTGCTAACAAGGACTTGCATGAAAAAAGATGGAGCAAGCCTTTGCTATTACCACTAGTAAGTGACATCAAGAAATTTAGAGATGGAGTAATAGAACTTGTTAATGGATGAAAAACAAAAATTTGTAACAATGAGGACGATGCAGATACTTATAATCTCATGGTACAATGCACATTAGCTCTCTTGATAATATTTAATAGAAGACGTATTGCAGATGTTCAGTATTTGAAAATAGATAATTACAAAACTGATAATCGAAGTAACTACACCGATTTTGAAAATGCTCTCACAGAATCTGAAAAAATTTTAACAGCTAAATATAAGAGAATTGTAAACAGCGGAAAAGGATCTAGAAAAGTAGTTATTCTAGTACCAAAAGAATTGGATGACTTGATTGAGTTGCTCCTAAAGATTCGTGGAAAATATATTTCATCCGATAACGAATATATTTTTGCAACCCCTGGTAGTACTATTAAATGGGGCAAAGGTGATGTAGCAATTAGAATGTTAACAAAAAAAAATAAGTTAGAGAATCCACTAGCAATTTCAAGTAACAAATTAAGAAAACAAATAGCTACTGTGATGCAGATTCTCAGTTTAACGAAAGATGACATAAAACAATTTGCAAATTTTATGGGACATACTCAAAAAACCCACGCGGAGTTTTATGAGTAAGTAGAAGAAATGTTTATGAATGTGAAATACAAATATGAATAGTTTTTATGCAGATTACCGGTAGATCTATACCAAACGGCCAAAGTTTCGAAGCTTTTACTGCTAATGGAGAAAGGATTGGTGCCAATCGCTTACAAAGGAAAGTCATTGGCAGAAATTGATATAAATGTGGACTATCCAGAAGAAGATCTCGATGAAGATGTAAGCACACCTTACAATGTAGTGATTATGTACGCTGAGGGAGCAAAAAACTCAAGCACGTTTGTCCGATTTACTTTTGTAACGATCTTTAATAGCAAATAATGAATGAAAAAAACGGCAGTGCTCCAGTTTATATGTCTCCTATCGTAGTATATACATGGAGAAATAAATTCGATGTATTATCTTTGTGTCACAGATATAGAAGAATTAACTGAAGATATCGGTGATCAAGAAATGTCAATTTCAAGGAATGTTGAAGATGTTGCAGAGACTAATAAGATAGATTACCTTCAAATAGAGGGTAATAAATCTGTTTAGTAAATTATTATTAGATATTTATATAATGTTTAAATCTTTAAAACTAAAAACTTTCAAAACCTTATTTGTTTTTCTTAGATTCAGATGAAGCTTATAATTTGGCTTTTAATCCTCAAAAAAACAGAAATTGTAGACATTCTAAAATGAAAAGTAAGCAATTTAAATAGCAAAAAATTTTTTAATCAAGTAATTGAATTTCAGGTTCTGCTAGAGGCGAGAAATGTGAAGATGTTAAATCATTAAATAAACGAAAATGTATTGAAAAATGAGGTGGGTAATTTTGTTATAAATATTTTCTTAATGACAATAATTAATTAATTAATACCGCATTTTTTAGGTTGGTCGGAGACAGAAATAGAACTTCTTAGTGTTCATTTTCAACATTTTATAAAAAAAAAAACATATGCCTCAGGTGAAGAAATAAAGAAATTTATAGCTGCTTCAAACATTAATAGAACTGTAGCAGTAATAAAATCAAAAATTCAGCATCTAATTAATAAAAATAAAAAATAATATTTTTGTATTTAAAATTAATCCAAACCATGTTGTATTTTATCATTTAATTTTAAATGATTATAATGTTTAAGTAGTACAAAAATTGGATATACAATGATTGTGAATACTATTACAGCCTCGGATCATGTATATTATAGCCTCGGCAACGCGCCTCGCGATACCACAGATCTCGGCTATAATGGTATACTTCACAACATTGGTGTATTATATATTGTTATCTTATCTTATAAGTGGGCCTTATTGTTACCTGAACACCTCAACAAATAAACAAGCTTCTATGAGAAAACTTTTGTTATTGACATTGTCGGGACCTGTACTTTGCAAATATTTAAAAATATATGCAAAACGTTGTGACTTCCAAAATCGGAGGCATAAACGTTATATATGAGGTGACAACGTATTGCAAATATCTACTTTGGAAGTCACTTGGGTACATTCATCAATATATATATATATATATATATATATATATATGATGGATAAACCTAAAACCTAAACCATATGTTAATTAAATTCTTTTTACAAATTTTGTTATTTTAATTACCTGAAGTCCGATTCGAATATTCAGGGTAAATAACTCACTCAGCACACAAAGCATTTTTATACACGTTTTATACTTTAAATTTTTGTGACCCAATGATTCCGTAGGCGCATGAAAACTAAATATTTCTAATCGCTGGTGGTACTTACTTCTTTCTTTTTCAGTGATAAATTGAATTTGTCACTGAAATTTTTGTGAAATTTGAGAGTTATTTATGGGCTATTATAATTATATAGGTAAATAATAGTGTAAAATACCGAAAAACATGTACAAAAATCCTACAAACATTTGTTACGAAAATGAAATAGTATATTACGGTCCCGAGCTGGGAAGTTGGTAATTGCGGCCGGAGACAGAAAGACAGAGCAACAGAGAACATGTCATACGAAGTATGACTTCGTCTTTGTCTTCGTTTGCATTACCAATAATTCACAGCCGTGGAGCGCACGGTATTTTTTTTTCATCTGTGTGCCGAGGCTCTGTAAGGTTGTAAAAATCATGCGGTAAAACGTTTATTCGTGGTATTAAAGGTAATAAATAAAACACTCTAAAACAATTTTTTGATGACGACACAATCATAAGTTTTACTTCCCGGCCGCATATTTTTACTTCCCGGCCGCATTTTTTACTTCCCGGCCGCATTTTATTATTTTCATCATATTTTTTCGACCGTCCACAATGAACGTTTTCCGGATTTTTTTATGACGTTACAAATCGCCTTTCGGAGCATGGATGAAAAAAATCTTTCCGGTTCCTACCACCGGCCCTGCGGGCCTCTGAACAGCCGGCCCACCGGGAAATTTCCCGGTTCGTCTTATGGCCCATCCGCCCGTCTTCTTATGGCCCGCCCGCCCCTCTTTTCTTGTTTCGCAAATTCTTTTGGTCATATTCTAAAAAGAAATAACATTTGTAACACTAACAAAAATTTATTTCATTTTTGCCGTTTTTTATGGTTACATCAATTTTTGTTTATAACTATTTATAATGATTTGTGCTTTATTTAAATTACCTAGGACTTTCACTGAAAATAAAAATTGATCTGATTGAATATTGAAATTTTTGTTTTTTGTTTTCGCTGAAGTTTGACAATTGTATAATATGATTTTGAGTATTGAATGTAAATTTCTGCATATTTTTACGTCGCTTGATTTTTTTTGTAAACATTGGTAATTAATGAAAATTTAAACATAAGTTTTCTATAAATCTGGACCTTGTCTTAGCTCCTGCTACTTTCTTTTTAAATATTTCTAATTTTAAATCATATTAAAGTTATTTACCAACTATTACTAATGCCAAGTGAATTGCAGAATTTTCATTTGATTTGATCACTTTTTGTTAACTCATATTAAATTATATTGGTATTTCGTTGAAAACCCGATTTTTATTACATCTTGTCCCGATAGACCAATTCTATCAATGCGAATTTTTTTTTAACATTATTTCAAGTTTTACCAACCACAAATGCGTTGAGTATAAACACCACAAACGAGTTAGAACTTACTATGTCTTAGCACAAGAAACTATGTTAAACGTCTTATGCTGTGCAGAAGGAAACATACCTTGGAGTTTCGCGTTCTGAATCAGAAAGGTTTTTAAAGAATTTAAATATAAACCATACAAATTTAGAAATCACCAGCTACTAACTACCGAAGACAAAATCCGAAATTTTCGATATTTCCGCAATTTGTGATATCGTTTTTATGTTTTTCTGATGTTATTTGAAATGGTATAAAAAACAAAAGGCACTTTCTCATTGCCACTTTTTTAGCTCTACAAGACAGCGTTTATAATTTTTCAGTTCAACATTTCGTTTCGAGGAAACCATGATCAACTTTATATTTTTATATGGCCCGTAAATAAAGTACACCCTGTATTAAATAGTATTTCCTATTACGGATTCAACGATTTATATCACACTATGGTTTCTCATGGTAGGTGGTGAAATGAGCGACGAAGACAAAATTTGTCACCTAATTTTACGATTTTAAGATAATTTAATGAACAGAACAATTCTCATAATACCACAATAATAAAATAATAAGTGTGGTTCTCATTAACTATAATGTTCCAATGATTACAACTATTTGTGCTAAATTGTTTTTACTTACTATTTTGGTACCAATTCTGGGTTGAAATTAGGTAATAATAGTAGTCTTGTCGTCATTAAATGAACACAACAGTTCTCATACAACAGAAAAAAAAAGTGTGGTTCCAAATAACTATTATATTTCAATGTTTGTTAACAACTATTCTTGAGAATTATTTTTTGTTACTATTTTCGTACATATTTTGGGTTAAAATTATGTAATATTTTTTCTCTTCGTCGCCATTAAATGAACAGAACAATTCTGATATCACAGTAAAAAAATAATAAGTTTGGTTCTAAATAGCTATAATGTTATAATGTTTAACAACTATTGTTAAATTATTTTTAGTTACTATTTTGGTAATTATTCTGGGTTAAAATTAGATAATAATTTTGATTTTCGTCGTCGTCATTTCAACGCCCACTACAAGAAAATGTTCGAAATGTATTAACAAGCTTTTTTCTGAATAAAAACGTGAGATACTATAGTGTGATATATACTCAGATGCAAAAAAACCGGGTCATTGGGTCGTTGTTTGCAAAAAACACATTTTTTTAAATTTTGATGTTGGTATAGTCCTTAGAATGAAAGTTTTAGTGTTTTACAATCAAACAGACCACCAGGATGTAGAAAAAAACAACATATGATACTTATCAGTTTATTTAATTAGCGAAAATAACATTTAAAGGTATGCGTTCTTTACTGCCTATTGCTCATTCGGCATTATGCATAGATGATCAAGGTGGCTATTGGGTATTGACTTGATTGTTTTCGATTAACTGTCATTTTCATTATTAATCTCTGTTAAGTTTATTTTGCAGAAATGCATTTTCTTTCGTGTATACGTACATTATCGTTTTCGCTTGTTAATGTTCATTAAATAAATAAGAAGTACCATATGTTACTTCTTTCTACATCCTGACGGTCTCTTTGATTGTAAAACACTAACAAAATTATTCTAAGGACTATACCAACATCAAAATTTAAAAAATATGGTTCTTTTGCAAACAATGACACAATGACCCGGTTTTTTTGCATCTGAGTGTACATAGTTGAATTCGCAATAGGAAATGGTGTCTAATACAGGGTGTACATTTTTTGCGGGCCATATAAAAACATTAAGTTGATGATAATTTCTTCGAAACGATACGTACTGTAAATCTGTAGACGCTGTCTTATAGACCTAAAAATGTGGCAATGAGAAACTGCCTTTGGTTTTCATATATCTTTTCAAGTAACGTTAGAAAAAAATAAAAACGAAATCGCAAGATTTCGGATGCTGTTCGGATGCTTCGGATTCCTATGCTGTTAATCCTTATCTTGCACACCCTTTATTACTAATGCATATAGATCATTATTTACAATTTTTAAAGTCAAATGGCAATAAAGCATTGGGGCGATGCCACAAATCCGATGCTTGCAGCAAACTAATCCGTTTGCCTCTGGGTTTGCCCGAGGTTTCCAGTATCGGTACGAAAAGTCACCAGTTTTATGGCGAGTATAAAGTGTTGATCCTGCCTGCCCTGAGCAATAAGTAATTCTCGTTAGCATCTATTGTTGAACACATTTCACACTTCGTCATAAATATTAGCGGCACAATATCAAATTGCATTGATTTCAAAAACGAAGTTATATTTTTTATTTAAATGGCACCGCATAATGTAGAATTAGGTAAAAATACAACAAAATATAAGCAATCAATTACTTCTGCCTGATGGTTGTCACAAAATTTTGATCGGCAAATATTATTCTTCATTAATACACAATTCTTTACATTTTCAAATATGGATATTTTATTTCTATTAGAAGTGGCCATTTTGGGCTCGGCGGTAAAAGTTGAAACACCCGTTGCATTGTTGTAGTTTGTAATAATTTAATTTTCATGATTATAAAATCACTGCCAATTAGTATGGTAAAGCCATCTGGTTGACTTTAAAATATTTTGTTGTTATCGTTCGCACCCACGTATTATACAAATTCTCATAATTTGTAATGTTTATTTGGCTCGTGATTTAGTGGTAGTACTTTACGTTATGTTTGATTTTTTAAATCATTATCGTGACAACTTAATTGGGTTCGTTTAATGGGTAATGTGTCTATAGTAATATTTGTTAAAAAGTAAAACACAGATATATAGATTCAGTGAGATTTATTCATTTTGAAATATTCTGCCAGCGACAGGTAAATAAAATTCAGTTTTATCATTCAAATTAGACGTTATTTATTTGATTATCTTTATTCAAATTTTGCAAATCTTTTATTTAATAATTATTGAATCTCTATTTACAATTTCTGACCTTAACTGTTTGACTTTATTTTGTAAAATTGGTTATCGTTAATAATCAATATTGGAATTACAAAATGAAATAAATTAGCGACTTCATGTACGAATCATGTCATCACTGCGTAGAAATTCATTAGCAGTAGTGTCAACCAATGTATTTCAACGCCACCTTGAGGATAGGAACAAATCACATAAATGACTTGATCAGAACTTTAGGAGGTAATATTATTTAAATAAAACAGATTCCTGTTTAGTATTATCAGGTTCAATTCTACGACTACGCTCATCTGTACATGCGTACATTCATTCATACGATTGGTTTTCTTTTTAATGCTTAGATTGCCCGAATATCGGAGCGCTGACAATTTAATGGACGAAATTACGTTGACCCAGAATTTCATTGAATTATTTATATTTAGCGATTTATACAGGGTGATCTATTATGTGCATTGGTAACTAGTTTGATTTTAGCAAATAAACCTTATTCATTATATGAAAATATTGTAAGGACAAGGTATAAAATGCAGTTAAGCTCAATCCACTACGCATTGTTCGGTGTTAGGAACCCACATTTCTACCGTTATTAAATTTTTCTCCATCCGCAAGCGGCACGGCGCTGCAATGTCACTAGATAAGTTTTATCATTAGTATGGCAATTGACTTTAGAGTAGGTTAATAAGGTGTTATGATCATAAATACCTTTTCCTCTGAATCTACGAGGATTCTCAGTTATGTTTTTAATTAATGAAAACACCCGAGTACCAAATGTCTTTGATTAATGATCACACGATTTTCAAATGTTAGCGACGAGTGATTGGATGAAATTTTACAATATTCTGCTGCCTTGATGAAAATATTGTCAGGACAAGGTATAAATGCAGTTAAGCTCAACCCAATACGCATTGTTCGGCGTTAGGAACCCACATTTCTACCTTTATTAAATTTTGCTCCATTCGCAAGCGGCACGGCGCTGCAATGTCACTGGTAATTGACTTTAGAGTAGGTTAATAAGGTGTACATTTGATATCGTCGTTCGTATAATTACCTGAGAAATTAACGCTCAACTTCTGAGATTATGTCGAGCAGCGTAACGTTCTGCGATGCTGGTTATTTCTAACTGCTCTGAGGTGCCGAATCTCTGAATTTATACTGTTTCTCCTTCCACATTCTACCACCCGGCCCTATTTTCTCTTATTTTTCTGAACTTTATCTCTCTCTACACACATGTGCCTCACAAGATTACCACGCCGGTGGCGAACTCGGCCTCCCCATTATATGACTGTGTAGGTAGTTTCAAATTCGAGTTGACTTCTTAATGCGTTCCCATTAATATATGTGCGCTTTCTCTCAATTATGCATGTCCGAAAATGTGGGCGGTCGAAGGCCTTATCATGCGCTTCTAAAACCTTTTTACATTTGCGTTTTTGTATTATACGTTTCAATTATATAATAATTATATTTAATTAATATTAAATATGGATCGGGTTCTTATATCGTATAGGTGGTCAATTGCTCATTGATTGTTTTTTTTTAAGAAAAATATTTTATACCTCTCGACTCAACTTATCAAACGAATGGGGGAATATCCGCACTCGGCCTTAGGCTGTGTGGTAAATTCCCAGTCGTATGTTAAGGGTCACTTTCCCTGCTTGTTATGTAATGTACTATGTCTACTCAGCGCATGAACTATCTACCCTATACAGTGTGGAAATTAAGTAGCAGATTAATTCGGTAACTCCGTTAATATGTATCGAGAGAAAAAAAAACTAAAAGGGAGATAGCGATAGAAATGCGCATACGATAATATTTTTTTCAGATTTGAAAAACAAAATTTTAAAAGTTGTGATGTCATTAATGTTTTTTAAATGACAACCTATATTTCTTATTTTTTATTTCGATAGTTTTCAATCTGTTTTCAACCATACAATATTTTGAATATGAGAAAAATATTAAAGAAAAACGGCCTTAAAGTTAAATAGGTAAAGATGAATGAAAGTAACAGACTAATCCTAGTTATCGGGGTTTAAAACAAACAAAAAAATATTAAGGGATTGACAATTACTGTAAATGTTCAAACTGATGACCCTGCACCATCTAGCAATACCGAAGACGATAATAAAATGCATTCAGCACGTTTTGAAGCATTCGAGGCGTTAACCTACACTCATGCCGAATTCTTTCTTTAAGGTCCTCTAAATTATTAGGTCGGTTTTTGTATACCATGTTTTTTAAGTGCCCCCATAGAAAAAAAGTCTTATGGCGTTAGATCAGGGGATCTAGCCGGCCATTCCACTGGACCCCTTCTTCCTATCCATCTATCTGTGAACACTTCATTCATCTTTACTTTTTTAACTTTAAGGCCGTTTTTCTTTAATATTTTCTTATGTAATCCAAATGTAATTATGTCTTAATTTAATACTTGACGTACCTAATTTTTATATACTACATTGGAAAATGTTGTTTTTATCAAAATTTTTGTTTTGTCTTTATAGGTAGTATGTACCTAAATACATACAAAATCACATTGAATTACAGACGTTGTTTGCCTTCTTTCAAAGTCTATAAGCAGTAATTATAATCGTGCGTTGCGATCCATTCCAAATACATTGCATATTGTGTTCTAAATAAGTCCAAACTATTTCCTTTCAGGACTTGTGCAACGTTTCGACGACGCAGTGCACCGATCCGGAATTCGTTATAACCGAATTAACCAAGGCGCTCCAGAAGAAAGGGATCCCGTGCGAAAGAAAAGGGTAAGTATGCCGACGCCGACATGGCCGCGGCCCATATCGGGTACCTGCATGCTATTCTTCACACGGACGGCAGAAGAAGCCGACGTGCCGTGTCTTACGAAATGTTAACACGGCCCCTGACGGTGCGTTTTTGCGCCACCTCGGCGCGTGTAAAGGTGTGAATTGAAATGCCGCCGAGGCGGGATCCGGGCCCATGGGTTCGCGACAAGGCATCCCGGGAATCGCGTTTTTGCTGGTGAAATCGGAGTTTTGCTAATTAGCGATTCCCGACGCCTAGGCAGTTACGCGCGACAATACCGTATACGAGCGCCTCTTTTTGCCGCGAAACGGCGTCTGTGCCTCAGACCAGATTCGTTCTTGGAAGTCCCGGGCCCCGTTTCTTAGCGCATTTCCAAGATTGGACAGGATCAATGGAGAATTTCAATGTTAGATTTTGCAAACACAGAAAGGAATAAATAACATGGTTCCAGAAATAGAAAAAAAAAAACGAAGTCTGAGACCTTTCTAGCACCGACATTGCCAAGATATGTACTCGCTTGGTCTACCAAAATAGGAGTGCATCATATTTTTCAGTTACGTAGACGTGCCACACTTTACTTTACACTATAAAAAAAAAATTCATGATCGTCTGAGAACTTGCAATACAACTCCTGTTGTATAATGAAATACATTATGTTACCATAGTTACGTACATAATTAATGTATTATTTATAAGTCATAGATAATAGTATATTATTTAACGTGCACCTAATGTAGTGCGAGAGTGTAATTATCTCAGTGATTATTGCGATTATGTGCCAGTAAAATACGACGTTTTATCTGTGACTTTTTAATAAAACAAGTCTTATTAAGAAATTTTTGTCAATAAGAAACCAATTGTTAGCAACCAAATGTACTTGTAAACGAGCTTGCATGGGACGAGTGATAGATAACAATGACAGCGTACACAGGAAAGCGAAAAATTAAGAAGTGTGAAAAGTGTTACACATAACGAAGAGGCCGCACCATGTTGTATTATGAAGTCATAATACCACCCCTGTTGTATAATAAAGTCATAATACAACCCATTTTGTACAATGAAATCATAATACAACCCATATAATGAAATGTTATTACCTGTTGTATAATGAAGTACATTATGTTACCATAGTTATGTAAGAACATAATGATGTCTTATTTACTACTCATAGATAATAGTTATTTTTCAACTCCCTGCATGGTAAGTACACTGTTGTAACATTGATTTGGTGGAAGTAAGCCCCACTTACCGATAAAGCTTTGGTTACTATGAGCAATGGGAAGTAAGTAATCACTTACCTCCCTCAGGGAAGTAAGTAAAATAATTTCAATAGCGTTCTTTCTCTGGCACCAGTCTTTAAAACACTTATACGCATTTTGATGACACCCCTTCGACTTCTCCGGCAGTAGGAAGGAACAGGCAGCATCTGCAGCTTCTTCAATTGCCATTTCTAATTTATTTTCATTGGAATTCATTTTACAACTGAACGAATGCAATTTCTGACATTCACACTTTGTTTGAAAAATAGTCTTAGCAACCAAAGCCGTACTGACATTTTGTTCATGTTGCGAAAATAAATTAATCAAACACAAACAATTAAACCAACTTCAGGAGTGGAAAAACAGTTATAAGCAATTCGAGAGGTAAGTTTTGACCAGTCTCGGTCTTTATTGCTAGCCCTCGCTGTCGCTCGGGCGCAAACTCGACCTCGACTGGTAAACGATACTTACCTCTCTTAATGCTCTCTTGTAAAATGAATTCGTATGAAAATAAACAAGAAATGGCGATTGAAGAGGCTGCAGATGCTGCCTGTTCCTTCCTACTGCCGGAGAAGTCGAAGGGGCGTTATCAAAATGCGTAAAAGTGTTTTAAAGAGTGGCGCCAGAGAAAGAACGCTATTGCAATTATTTTACTTACTTCCCTGGGGGAGGTAAGTGTTTACTTACTTCCCGTTGTCCATAGTAACCAAAGCTGTATTGGTAAGTGGGGCTTACTTCCATCAAATCATGTTACAACAGTGTATTTACCATGCAGGGAGTGGAAAAACAATATTTACAATATGCCAATGTTCAACAAAATAATCGTAGACATAAACATGCTTAAAAACATATTTAATTACATATCGGGTATGATATTTATGATATATAAGACTCTCATTGAGGGAAACATCATCTAGATTAAACATGAGTAAAAGTATCTTGGAAAAAAAAAACTAGGTAAACGAAATTTACCGACCTTGAACATAATGGAGATGCAAAACGATTGGAATTTTGTCCAATTCTGGACGAAAATGTTCTGCTGTTCTGCAAGATCCTCAATTTTGTAGTTCAATTACATTTAGTGACGAATCTAGTATTACAACTAATAGAGTGGTGTCCTCACAAAATTGTCGTTTTTGGGGTCACAAATAGTAGGTATACAGGGTATCTCTAAATTATGTGGACATGGCTTAACCACAGATTACTGGGATCAAAAGAAGACGATTTAACAAAACTTATCTATACATATACAAATGCGTTTGGTTTGGCCAGAACAACGGGCAATAGTTTTCAACAACAAGTTTTCTGTAGCGTTCTTTCTCTGGCATCAGTCATTAAAACACTTATACGCATTTTGATAACGCCCATTCGACTTCTCCGACAGTAGGAAGGAACAGGCAGCATCTGCAGCCTCTTCAATCGCCATTTCTTGTTTATTTTCATACGAATTCATTTTACAACAATTTCTGACACTCTCACTTTGTTTGAAAAATAGTCTTGGCAACCAAAGCCGCACGGATATTTTGTTCAAGTTGCGAAAATAAATTAATCAAACACAAACAATTAAGCCAACTTCAGGAGTGGAAAAACAGTTATAAGCAATTCGAGAGGTAAGTTTTGACCAGTCTCGGACTTTATTGCTAGCCCTCGCTATCGCTCGGGCGATGCCCCCCTTAATGCTAATAAAAGTATCCCTTAATGCTTAAATAACTATTGCAGCCCTAGGACTGTCCCGTGGCAGGCCACCCCCACCTTTGCCACGTTTTCCACCCTCTAGTTACGGCGCTGAATTACACATAAAAAGATGATAGTTTAATTTTAGCACTCATCATTTGTGTACTATACCATCGATGTACCACGTGTTCATAAAAAGGACGAAAAAGTTGAGATGAAGAGATAACCCGAGATGAACCCATTCCGAAATTAGTAATTGAATTACTTAATTATTGTAAATTAAGTATAGTCGAATATCTATTTATTCTATTTATGCGTAAATTTTGAAAAATATTTCTCTAGTTTTGAAAGAGTTTTAGATAAAAAGACGGCGTTTCTCGCCATCTCAAGCCTTGTTTACATTTGGAAAACTGGTGGAAAGTACTTGCCGCCAGTAAACTAACGAAGTGTAAACCAGAAAAACGTCTTACTTTCTTGTTTAGTTTCTTTCTTGACAGACGTTTTTCTGGTTTTCACATCGTAAGTTTACTGGCGGTAAGTACTTTCCGCCAGTAAGCTTTCCAAATGTAAACGAGGCTTTAGGCCACTAAACTGACGAGACCGTCAGCCGAGAAGGTGGACCGAAGGTGTTCTCATCGTCGTAAGTCAGCTGTCAGGATTGGGTTGTGGCAAACTGTGAAGGCCTGTCGGAATTTTTATTACCTCGGGAGCAAAATTTGTAACCTCTAGTCATAACCATAAGTACCATAAGTAGTCGAGAACTGGAGTAAAACAACCTAGCTTACGACACATACCGGCTGTTCGAAAGAGCTTATTGTCGACTCGTGATTTCAACGTTCGTGAATTAACACTTTCCGCTCATCGATAAAATATTATTTTATCGTCTAGTGTAAAAAATAACTATATTTTCGTAAATGAATTTTATTTAAATCAGCCAAATTCTGCATATTTAAAATAAAGTTTATTCAAATGACAGCAGCGAACTATCGCAATTTTCCTTTCTAAAATGAACATCTTTTATCAAGTGAGCAAATATCTCCATCTTGACCTGTGATTAATATCCGAAAAATGTGTGAAATGCAATTTCCTACCGTGCACTGTCCAGAAAACGAGTCAGAGTTAATACCCGCTCGACGTATAAAAAAAAACAAGATTAGGACAGGCGGAGCCCGTGAACAGAAAAGTTATTTATTGCATAAGGAAAATTTTAAACCCAATAGGAAAACCGCAAACCGTGTCAGGTTTTTTTAACACATAAGTTAAATTTTCAGATAGTATTTCTATGGTATTATTCTAATGTTCACCGAATAAACAATTTGCCTAAACATATAAATAAAAAGTACCTACATTATTATTTTAAAAACTGTAGATTTTTTTGTCTGAAAATACGTTAGCGCAACAAATGTGTCAACTTCACATACAAATATTATTATGAATACAAAATATACAGGGTGTGTATAAATAGGCGAAAGAACTACACGTGACTATATTGGTCATATAATTCTAAATACGAAGTCTTAATACCAAAATGGAGGAAGAAAAAAAATGAAGTAAAATTTGAACCAGCCAACCAGTCAAAATTTTACACTTGACATAAGCGAAGTTCACGAATTTTATGATTAACATTGCCACGTGTAGTTCTTTCGCCAATTTATGCACACCGTGTATACTTATTATAAATGAAGGAAATCGTAATTATATTCTAAATGCACAGGCCGAAGAAATTTGAATTCATTGGTATTTATTATTGAACTGTATTTTAAAATGAAAATAAGACAAGAAAAAAATAATTTGTTCGATGACGAATGCAAAAGAGAGCAAAAGAGAGAACAGGAAAAAGTTAAGATCAATAATAATAAAACAGGAAGATGGCAATAAAAACGGATATACGAACAACAAAGGAATAAGACAATGAAACTCTTAAGGGCTAAGAAAAGAAAGCACTTTGAAAACATGATGTATGAAATAGAGGAAAGTTACATAAATAAACAAATTATAAACTCCATCAAAGGGTACGCATCCAAAGAAAAGGATTTCAATCCAAGGCAGTGTTTCATATGAAGAAAATTGGGGAAATTATTGCGGGGGAAGAAGAACAGTTAAACAGATGGAGAGAATAGTTCGATAAGTTGTTGAATGAAGACGAGGAAGTCGAGGGAGAGAAATAACACGACAAGATACCCAATAAACAAAAGAATATAGAAGGGGCACCAAGTAGAGAGGAAAAGTGGTATCTTGGAGCTTGTGAAAGGTTCGTATTAATATAGAAAAAAACACCTTTTTCACATAACACATTTATTTTATCTAAATGTACATTTCGATCGCTAGGCAACCATCTTCAGTAGAAATATTACTACTGAGTAATATTAAGTCAATAATATATAATATCAAGTAATATTAAAAATGAAAAAAAAAAGCCCTGGCAGTGATGGAGAGGCAGCGGAATTATTTAAATATGGAGGATCTAGGGTAGTTGATCATATACACAGGTTGTTGGAAGCAATGTGGAAAAGAGAAGAGAAGGTTTTACCTTTTAGGACTAAAGGGGTTCCCGTTATCTAAGAAGGTTCATAGTTTGCAGACATACGTAAAAACAATAAAGAAGCTCAGAAAAAAAAATACGCCGAAGCCCCAAGTGAAACAGATGGGGGATGAGAGGGCAGGGGGTGCCGATAAAATTTGGCAACCCTGTTGTTTATTCTTCTATCGCAACTAAATTTAACTTTCTCTTAGAGCTACCATTGGGGAATTCTATAAAAAAATTACAACCCTCAATTCTATATGAAAGTATGTTTAATTAAGTAAAATAAATACTTGAATTACAGCTAGAACACGACGATTTTACTTTTTAGTATTTATGGGGTTCCCGTTGTCATAGTGGATTCATTTTTTGCACACATGTAGAATAAATAAGGATGCTCTGGAAAAAAAAATGGGCACATGTAAACTGCAGCAGTTTTTAATCCTTAATCTTGAATCCCCATATACAGGGTCCGTCATTTCACCTCCCGTCTTCTATAGCTCAGTTACGAATTGAGTTTGGATTTTGATATTTTGCAAGCTTTACTTGCATTATAGGGCGTATTTCAGGAAATTATTTTTGATTATACAGGGTGTCCCAAAAAAGTGTGACGTCATGATGATGTATATTTTTAAATTGCATGGTATAATTTTTGTTGCTTATTTGGGTGACCTTTATGGATGCATACATACCCATAAAATTTTAATAAAATCGGTTGAGTGATTTCGGCACAAAAAAAAACTGAAAAATATCAGTTTTGCACCATTGGTTATGAAAATTAATAAGACATAAAAATATGCCTTGTTAATAAAACCATACAAGGTCCTCATTAAATAAGGTCTGACAGTTGCGTTAACCAAGTTTGATTGATGTGCATTATACAGAGTGTCCAAAATTTAGTGTCAAACTTTTCAAACTTAAAAGCACTTAATTTCTCTTATTTTAAATTGGAGCCCCTGTATATTTTTATGTCATTCTATGTGGAATTAAAAGACAAACATTTTTCCTAATTACAACTCTATCGCAATTCCTAACACAGATTTTAGTAATAGCCATCCATCTGCGTACATCTTTATTGAGACATTGTTATAGTTTCAAATGGATACTTATGTTAAACTAAACAGTGTTGAAACTCGTAGGGTTCCAATCTCCCAAACTTTAAAGAAAACGAATTTCTTAAATGTAAGATTAAAGTTATATGATGCTGAACAAATAACCAGATTACAATTTGTTAAGCAAGTGTGCCATTATTTTGCAAATGAAAATTAGTTGCACCATGTTTGTAAATATTGTCCACGTAAATAAAAACACATTATAGTTACATGTTCAAAATATTATTGAATTACCGAAACATACTCTTATGTGCGTGCTTATGATCCCTACGACTAACAGGTAAGAATCCCAGCTGCAGTTTACATAATTATGTGTCCTCGGTTCTGAACCACTCGCTGCAATTTACATTCTAGGATTACGGAGCCCTTGACAGTTCGCTGCGATGTACATGCAAAGATTAAAAAGCCCTTGACCATTCGCTGCAATTTACACGGAAGGATTATAAAACCCTTGACTATTCGCTGCAAGTTACATGCAAGGATTATAAAACCCTTGACCATTCGCTGCAATTTACATGGAAGGGTTATAAAACCCTTGACCATCGCTGCAATTTACAATCGCCAGGAAAAAATACAGCAAAGCTCTAAGTGAAACAGGTGGGACGTGACAATGTGGAGCGCTGTTTATATTTGATCGGAACTAAATTATATAAACAATTAGAACTACTACTTGTGAAACGTAAAAAAAAAATACCATCTTCAATTCTGTAGGCAAGTAATTTTAATTAATTTTTGACATCGAGAATTACAAGCAAAACCCCACGATTTAATCTTTTGGGTCTTTGAGCTTCGCGTTGTCGCAGGGAGTTAATGTATTGTAGACATACGTAGAAAAAATAAATAAGCTTAGAAAAAAATACGGCAAAGCCATAAGTGACACAGGAGTGGGGTTAGAGAGTAGAGGATGCCGAAGAAATTTGGCAACCCTGCTGTTTATTTTTTTATCACAATTAAAATTTACGTGCTAATAGTCCTATCACTAGAAAATCCTATATACAAATTTCAACTTTTAATTCTATTGGGAAGTAATTTTAGTTAAATTTTGAAATTTTAAATGAAAAAACCGACCATTTTTCCCTTTGGGACCAATGGGGTTCCAGATGCCGAACCGTTTTTTTTTTTTTTTTTTTTTTTTTTGCAGATTTGATTAGAAATCCCTAATCCCTAAATGAAACATGAGCAGGTAAGGGGGCAACTGGTGCAGAAAATATTTGGCAACCCTGTTGTATATGTTTCTATTGCAGTTAATATTAACGTGCATCATTAGGTAATTCTATAAAAAAATACAAGCCTGAATTCTATGGGAAACTACTTTTAGTTAATTTTTGAAATTTGAAATCATACGCAAAACACTTGAATATAATTTTAGAAAAATAGAATTAGAAAATTCGCCGCTCCAATGGTACGAAACGAAGCGCCTTATTTTTTTCCTCCAGAATATTGTGTCGGCGATTTAATTAGTAGGTGGTAAAAAATTAGAAAAATTAAAAATTTCGAAAAAACGTATGTCATGTTTTTGCACTTCAGACGGCCCTGCACGGGGGTATTTATTTTTACGATGAACAGATGCGAAATTCTATATCTCCGTGCCCAACATTGGGCCTGTGTCGTTATTTTCGCTCGAAATAATGTTACATAAAATATTTAATATTTCAAAAACTACGCGTTGTAGGGACAAATTTTTTACTACAAAATTGCAGAGCTTCGATGGGTCCCTCGTCCGTTTGTTTTTTTTAAATATCTTGTGCCGTTTTTGAGAGAAATCGAATTTTACATATTTTTCTTTGCAGTCATTAATTTTTTTTAGTTACAAATGTCAGATATCAATTAAATTCGCCATAAATCTTCTCAGATGTTGTCCCCAGATTTCTTTTAAATATAAAGTCGATAGTTTATCGAACAAAAATTTCACAGCACCTCATATGACAAAGTAAATTTATCAGGTGGTTTTTGCGTTGAAAATGTGGGACAAAATAAAAATAATAAATGGATTTTTATAAAATATTTAATAACTCCTGTATGATTCTTCTGAGCGAAAATTAACGGACACAAATTTGTAGAACTATATTCGACGCGTACAATGAAATACGTTTCGTAACGTTTCGTCTTCAGGTTTTAAAGATACTAATTTTTGTATGTAATTAATTTTTCAATTTAAAATAAATCGAACAAAAATGATAAAAGTCCTGCAAAAAAATTATTAAAAACTCCGAAACCAATAATCTGTGCAAAAATGATCAAGAATTCATAATTGTGCACCCTCTACATCATTAGGTTTTCAAAATATTTCATCTTAAATTCTTTTTTTTTTTCAATTAAAATAAATATTGTTTGTTAACACTAACAAACAATTAATCAAACAAATAAATGAAAAAGTAATCTTCGAAAAAAATAAAAAAATACTTGCTTTATGAGTAATGTTGTATTATACTTTTTTGTAGTACATTTTTCTCCCAATCGTGCTGTGCGATAAAAAATGGGTCATTCCATTAAAAAAATAATGATTTACGAGATATTTAAGAGGGCACTTAGATGTTGACATTTTATGAACACTTAGTATCAAAAATTACAGTTTCCAATTATTTTGCTCATAGAGGCATCCTCTAGGTACAATTAGAAATATAACTCATAATTTTATCTTATTCCCAAGAGAAGTTATAGACAGATTTCAGGCTACCTTTTAGTGGTCAAAATTTTAGAGACTTTTTTTTCTTGAAAACTAAAAGAGATAAGTGTACATACGTTCTTACAAAATATGTTCCAATTTAAACGAGGAATTCAAAAATATTATAATAATGGTGTGTTCCATTTAAAATAAGAAAGTTGGTGCTACATCCGGTGGAACCGGAAGTGATACAAAGTTCAAAATATTTCACATGAGGATAACTGATTCAATCGTGTGACCAGGATTTTTTTTAAATTTTTAGTACAACGGCAACCCCATAAACTTTTGACGAACGGTTTAGCGTAGACACCCTGTATATATATACAGCGTGTCCCATGCGAATGGACCATTAAAATTTCTTAAAATGCCTTCAAGGTCAAAATTTTGAAAATTAAATGTTATTAAAAAAAAATCAAACACAAGGTAAGTGTATAGTATAAGTGTATATAGATATCTATAGGAGATGTGCGAAATTGAAGGGGAAGAAACCAATAAGTAATAATTTGCAAGGTGCTCTACTTAAAATGGTTAGCCGATTATTTCAGGTGGAACTGGAAGTATTAGAAAGACGAAACCGTTTGCTTTTAGGAGGATATAATCAATTATTCAAATGAATTTTGTAAATTTTTAATTTTAGATCCCTCCATTAACTTTGTACCAGCGGTTTGCGCTAAACTAAATGAAAACATGAAATTAATAATTTATCGAGCATCGAATAATTTATCGAGCATCGAATAATTTTTCTAGCATCGTTTAATGCAATGTATTCCTTAGAACCTCAAACCTAATGCCTTTCAATAGGCCTAAACGCCATGTCACATTATGAACGTCGTTCAATTATGCCACCCATTTCATTGTGCATGTATTTAATATGAACGTTCAGTTCGATATTAGCATTGCATCTTCATTACAGGGCTCGACATTAAATTACTATTGCATTGCAGGAATAAATTTCAATTTATAATACATAATTAAACTCATCACTCTTAAATCACTATTTTTCCTCGGTGGTAATGTATGGCCTTAGATAATAGCAAACGAACGATTTCAGCTGCATCGAGCCTCCATGAAATATGGAGAGTGGCGTATGGTTACCGGCTAGAGCACGGCAAACATCTTATTTAAACCGCAAAGTAATTACGTGCATAAGTAAGGCTGATTAGTAAATGAGTTATAGCCCGTTTGGGCCATTCGTTTCGCAGGCTCATATATGCTAATAGTCTGTTGAAATATCGGCCATTTCGTATCGTAAATTATGTTGGTTGGCACCCACCGTTTGTGAACTTGGAACACACGCAAAAATTCTGAGCAGTTTAACAGAGAACCAATTTCTGAAAACAAATTAGTACTTTTTATTATTAGTATTCTTGCGTACAGTCGGTCTTAAAATAATATGTTGCTGGTCTAATAAGGCAACTTTTCCTTGTCAGCTCTGCACATCTTTCCACATCTTCGCGTTTAAAAAGATAACTGTTATTTAATTATCTCATGACAATTTGGAAGTGTTACAATCCTTGTCAAATTTTTTTGGTCTTTAGAGGTTCTCTTTCCATACTATATTCGTCCGCGAGATTTGGCTAGAGCAGTTTTTTAGGTTTGAGTTCTTGAATATGACGTCACGTCTGCAATAAATAGAGGAGTTAATAATGTTGTCAATAGTATTGTGAATTATATATTTAGGCAATACTGTTTACCTGCACGAACACAATTAATTCAACAAAATCATGGATATTTTGGATACTCAGCTGAATACAATCATGATTTGTATAAGTAAGAATGGTATGTAATAACATATTATGAGTAATACGTCAATGTTACAACTTAACTTAGAACAGCAAATTGCACGTGCTTGTACAAAAACTAACCAAATAACGGATATACAACAAATTATTGACTTACGATATATTTATACGACAAATATTTATGCGCTGTTAGCTAGATTTAAAATAGTTAAAATTTGTGCTGAATTTTATTTGTATGTAATTTTACATATTAGCGAAGAAGACATTTTTTTCAATTATTAACATATTTCTCGACCGTATTTTGGCGTTTAAAAAAAATTAGAGCTGTTTAACAATGAAATTAAAATTTATTTATATTTGGAATTTTGGGGTACAAATTTCTATTTTTTGTTTCATATCTATAATTTATCGTATATTTATCAATTCTTAATGAATGTTGCTCAAATTCTGGATTTAGTTAATCTAAGATAGCAAATCTCTACACAAAATGAAACATGAAACACAAAATTCTCATGTGATCGTATATTCTCGTATTCTGCCATTATGGCAGTGATATAACCATTGATATATATACTGTACACATTTCAAATGACTATACTCTATTTAGTAACTAGGAGGAACCATTCAAACTTGGCGCGCGAATGCTTACACCTGTGATTGGCTGAAAGCACGCCCATTTTAGAATTGAAATAGTTGAACACCAAAACGCTGTTTTTAACGCATCTAACCTCAATTCGAAGCGTCCGTCAGTCTTATTTTCTTAATATCCCGCCAAATTTTGCAAGTAAACAATCAGTTCTGTTCAGAATTTATCTTCGCAGTGTTAATAGTTAATTTTGCTTATATTATTGTGATGTATTCTGAACCCAGTACAAGTTCAGCGATGTTTTCACGTTCACCTCCAAAAAAACGTCCACGGTTGGATTTGGGTCATTTATCTTTATCCGAAAGTCTGTGTTTTAGTATCTGGCAGAGTAACCAACAGATATGCCCCTTTATCTTCTATGTCGTCTATGCACATTTTGGTGAGTTCTTCACACCAACATGCCCCAGATATACCCATTATTAGAGCAACCTTCTTCATTAAATATATCCTATCTTCTGCCTCCGCCAAAAATCTCTTGCCTTCTTCGGGGTATAAGTTCGGGATTTCTCTTTGGGTACGCAATTGGCTTCACAAATTTATAATATTACACAAATAAACACATGCCTATATAATTTATGTCATTCAGGCGTAATAAATAAATAAAACTAACCTCGAAATGTCTAATTTTCGCAGGCTTGTAGGTTAGCTTTATGACTGGGTAAAAACTGAGTTAAAATGACTCGGCCCGCAGGGCCTCTTGGGCCAAACTTGAGTGGGCAATCCATTACTTCACCCACTTGTACAGTAAAAGACGATTATATTATATTTGGGTTGTTTAAAACAAAAACTAGTGATTATACAGATAAAATAATTTAAAATTGCCGCCAAAAGTATCTGGTGATTTTTCAGGTAACTTTTTACAGTGTAAATTGGGTTTTGGGACTTATCCCTCCTAGTTATTAAATAGACTATAATCAACTAATCAATAACTATTCCTAGATTACAATCAATAGTAACAGACGTTGATTGAACTAATACTACTAAAACAATGTAATGTCAAATTGACGCATGGAATGTAGTTGTCTAAAAAATATTGATGCCTACCACGAAAAGAAAGAACTTGCTTAACAAAAAAATTGTTTTGCTGATTTTCTTCACTGAGAATATTAGTTTCCGTGTTCTCTGGCACTTGGTTGTGATTTTGACATTATGCGACAAAACCTAATCTAACTTTTTCATTTTCCCCTAGACAGCGTTGCCACGTATATTTTCGAGGTAAATTGCGGTGTTGATGGGCCTTTGAAATGTGAATACTATTAGTCGTGTTCTTGTATCTAATGGCTCACCTCCTTAGATAGCTGAGCAGATCTGATCTGAGTGAGTAATAAGAGATCGACTAATCAAGGTTCTCTGTGCTCTGTATTGCAGGTTAGGCGTAAACGGCTGTTTATAATTGTAACCATTCAAACACACGTTTGACAGCTTAATTTCTGCTCACTTCCGTACTGATTCCCCCGCTAAAACGCTTCGCGTCGGGAAGGGGGAGGTGAGTTTGCTAAGCAATCGTGGGCAGAGCAAAATTTAAAAAAACACCTGCATTTTCCAACTGATCTGAGATTAACTGAGGTTAGCTAAGCAAATCCAATTAAAGATCACGACTATTATTTTTTATACATGATATTGATATTGTCGCGATACCGAGGATTTATACTAATGTGATTAGTAAATATTAATTATACTTCAATATTTAATTATCTCAATATGATATTACTTATATGCTTTAATAGCTTATATGGGTTATATGACTTATATGACTTATATGGGGTTTACTCGCAAGACCTGCGGATCACGACTGTAAGGTGTACCGGGGTTTGATAATACTCAAAAGCAGCACAGTAATTTAATCAATTTATTAACTCATACCTTATAATAGACATATCGGTTTTTGTTACTTAAAACAATGAGATGATCGAACAGCTCGGCAACTCAGGCGACTGACAGAATGGCAGAACGAGGGACGGCGGGTCGGCAGCGATGTTGTTCTTTAGATCAACCAAAGAAGAACTGTCGTGTCCCCTTTGTCCAACTGTTTTTATATTACTTAGGAAGGTCAGTGTTATCTATTCCCGAGCTCCCGGTCTTCCAATCACACCCACACATTCTACATCCGAATTAACGGACAAAGCCCGCGTTACTCAATTTATCTATTTATACACATGGTGATTCTCACACTCGTGACAATATTTGATGATTTGATTGAAGTTTTATGATATTCAACTAAAATGCATGAATACATTTTCGGCCTTCATTTGAATTTCTCATATATTTAATATACAAGTTGCTTGTTGTAAAAATAGATGACGGACTGCTTAAATGTGCTATGATGACTAATTTATAATAAGCATGTCATGTCTTCAGACTGTTGAATAAGAAACTGTGGCAGGAAGAACGGTATAATTTCCAATCGATTTCACTGAGTACAGACATAGGTAATGGTAATAAAAGTTGTGTAGACCATGAGTGAAACGGTAGCACGAAACGGTCTCATTCATTCATTCATTCATGAGAACCGTCATCACCTGGGCAATTTGTCCAAAACCGCAGGTCGGCCGTCTTTCTCGGACACCAGTCTAACGAGAGGACCGGAAACTCGCCGCGCCACAGAAGGACGTGATCCGATCGCGGCGAATTACATTGAAAATAAACAAACATGGGAACTTATCCGTCCTCTTCTTCTGCGTTTCAGCTTCACCATCCGCGGCAAGATGGAGCCCAACGTGGTGCCGCGCTGTGGAGGTTGTTCGTTTGAGCTGGATATATGCTATCTACCCCTGCTTGGACTCAGACCCAGCAGCGCTGGATACACGGCCATGAAGGCGAAAGCTGCTGTACCCTCCAAGATCACCAGAAGCAACAACGGGATAACCAGGACAAACAGCGGCGAGTTCTCCATCCAGAAGGTCTCCAACTGTAACAGAGTTGGCATCCGCAGGAAGCGTCTGAAGGGAGACTCGTGGTGCTACAAGAAGGTTTGTGAGCAGGTGCTCGCCCTAACGGCCACGGAACTCCGCCAAGAATCCCTCGTGTAATTATATTAATCGACTGAAGAAATTAATGACCCTTAATTTTTAAGGGTGCATCAATCAACTTGCTGCCATATTTAACGTACCCAACGTTCCATTCCAATACGATTAATAAAGACTGGAATGATCTGTGATTTATAAAGTGCCTCAAAAAAGGTGGCATCTAGGCCAAACTCACCAACTAATAATAATGTTTTATTATCAAACTAACAGTAAAAATATTTACACATATATATTTATACATTTTATTTTAGGTTATTTTATTTTACTGCAGCCAACAGTTTAACAAACATTTTCTAATAATTTCAGTCTATTTTTGTGTCGTTCAATAATTTTCGGGTGCATTATTGATACTAACTATAATTATTATATAACAGTAACTAAATTGTAAAACGTACAGTAAGCGCAAATTTATTTAATAAAGCTATTTAATTAATATATAAAAAAGGTATATTTTAATTGCTTCTGGGGTCTTAGCTTGTTTTACCATTAACTACCATTTTTGAATGCATACCAACTTATATTAAAAATTTGCTTCAGAATCTCCATGTACCGTTTTTACCCAGGACCCTGTATGTAAAGTTATATAGTAACCCGATTTGCACAAAATCGTATATTATCCAATTTTACTGCCGATTTCTATTACTTCACTGAAGGTGCCCGTGAAAATATATTAGCAGTATTTCCTATAAAATTTCGCCGTTTCTGCATTTCTCTTTAGATCTCGTTAACGTATTGTGCATATTATTTGTTTTTTGCGGCCAGGTTGTTTTATTGTGTTCGTTTGGTCATTGAGAAAGCGCGGAGTCTGGCGGCTTAATTCGCCCATAAAAAAGAGCCACTGCAATAATGTGCAGCGCAAGGAGAGATGTTGTAATTGTCAACCGTTGTACTGTGTGCCAAAAATTCAACCACCGTAAAATCCACGGACCGCAAAAAGTACTTGAGTGCGGATGTTTAGTGGCGATTTGAAAGTTTCGCGATAAATGCCTCGTTCTTTTACGATGTCGTTATTAATTGGGTGGTAATTGCCAGTTTATTGTATTTTATGCACTGTTATCCAGAAAATTTTGTAAACTGTACGAACATCTATATCTGATTCGATTTTGATTTGAAGTTACAACAAAGTCAAAATTTCAAAATCTGATTTCAGATTTAGCAAAAATAGGGAATGCTTTGGAAATAAAGAAAACGTTATAGAAAAAATAAATCGAAATCGAGAATTTTGCAGAAATGTCCGTGTTTGAGTGGATTTCGAATGGTTGTCTATGCCTATCTGTCAGAGTGTGCCTTTTCTACAGCCCAGACTGCGTAACTAGTGTACTTCAAATTTAATATACAGGGTGAGTTTTTTCGGATGTTTAGTATGGGGATCTCGGAAACTGGCGGAGATAGAGGGACGATTAAATGGGGAAAGAATTGCAGTTTTAAGAGTTCAATTTCATGAGCTTTTTGTTTTTTGGAAAAATTCACCCTGTGTATAGTTTTAAGACGAATTCGAATATCCCAGTGATTTTTACCTGAAGTCTATTAACCGGAAGTGGTAGTTATGGGATAAGTTTTCGATTTTTTTCAAGTATTGAACCTTAACATCATTTGTGCAAAATTGGCTTTAATCTTGTGACAGCCAATGTTCACAAGAAGCAATGTACTTTTTTTTCTAGCATATAAGTTCTGATTCTTAGATAGTTCATAATATTTTATTTCATTCGTAGAATTAAATAGAACTGTTATTTTCGTTAAAAAAAATATTTCGAATAATTTTCAGAACTCATGATGATTATATTTATTTAAGTCGTCATTATTCTGGGAACAATCGTAGCGTCGGAATATACCCACCTATATTTCCGTCCTTTATACCGGTCGCTCAAATAAAACAGGTGCAAGCGAAATTTAAGTGTTGAGTTGGCCTGTTTTATATGGGTCACCCTGTACCGTTTTTGTAATATTCATCGCTGCGATAACTTGGAATTGTATACGTATTCGTACTAGTTATGATTTGCATATGTCTCAAATATTGCATTGACCACAGTTCCATTTTTTTGCGGTTGTGCATTTCAGCGCTATGGTTCGGCGTGCAATTAAAAATTAGTGCCCATTAAAACCGATCGCTTTAATTGTTTCGTTAATTAAAGTCGAATAGCCATCGCAGTCCACTCCAATTAATTGCGCACTTCCGCGTGGTGTCGAGGAGACGTTACGGAGGCGTCTCGCTGTAATTCGCTGTTATGCGGGTTCTGCGGAAATGCATTTGCGTGCAGAAACGTACTGCTGGGGAAAGAAGGAATTGAGGATGGGGAAAAGCCGGCTCGCGCTAAAAATTCATTCCCATTCAAATTGGGCACTTAAACGGACGGAAAAACCACTAGAAACTTTTTAATTACCGCAAGGCGAGCGGATTTAATAACACCTTCACGTTACATCACTGTGTAATTAGGGTGCATTAGTGCTTGTACGATGTGCATGCATAATAAATAGGTTTTGTTATGAACAAAATAGGATGTATGGAAAAATATATTTATTATGTTTTCATAATTCGTCTGCACAAAAACGTCGGACATTTCTAATAAAATTGTAATTGATACCATGATTTTTATTAGGGATGATCTTAGCTGTGATGAAGAATGCCGTGCAAATTGTTTAAATGCAGTCATATGGTAAGTTTACTAATTAACCCATATCTACAAATAACAGTATTGTATCATCGAACTCCACACAGACAACGTTCAATATTATGAATAATAAATCCCCCCAAATTCCCTGGAAATTTGCGATTCACCGAATATAGCTAAAATAATAAATCGTAATTTTGCATGGCTACTGTTATTTATAAATCCGGGTGTTCATATTTTCAGATTCTATTTCATATGGAGTGTTTTTAACGGCGCAAATGTTCTTATGCATGTGTATCATACATTGTTTTTATTATGCCTGCACGAGAATGTGTAAGCCAAAAAGGGAAATAAGAAATATTAATATTCATTTTACAAGGTAGGTACGCGTGGATGTCATTAGTCGTTAATCGTTACCATGGAAAGGGTTGGTACTTGTGCAACGAATGTGATCTGCTATAGTAGTCAATGTCATCAACGAAATTCTGAAGGTTGAAACTGCTAGTTTCCAAATAACCTATAATAATGAGTATGAAGCAGCGTAGGGTTTTCGGATTTCCAGCAATGGTAATTGTACAGGGTGGCCCAATTTGGAGGTTTCTATAGGGGATCTCGGTAACTAGAAGAGATAGAGAAAATCGGATGGCGTATCCTCGATCTCTTTTTTCAAGGTAATCTCAATGGTGAACATAAAAATTGGCTATCGTCTTTTGTTTTCAAGTTATGGCCAAAAACTCATTATATTCCATTTTAGATTTTTATCAATATTTCATTTATTTATTATTACGGTTTACAGAATTTTGATATCTTCGTTAATAACCAAGATACAATACAAAGTTTTGTTTTTTTAAACAGAAGTAGTAGCTGGCTGTGGTTTTAATAAATAATTTGTTTTTCTCTTTTCGATGATGTATCACATGTGGATCTTTAATTGCATTTTTGTTGAAATCTATTAAAATTCTATCAAAACATCATATGTTCTCTTATTCGACGTAGAAGGCTTGTTTTGATTAAATTGTTTGATTGTCAAGCTTACACATTTGACGTGATCTTCATATTTCGGAGTGTTTAACAATGCCGTACGAAAATTATGAAATATTTGATGTGTTAAGATGCTTTATTCAAAACAATAACAAATCACTAATTGACTTAGAAACATATTTTAATCGCTATCCGGAAAGAAAACAACCGGATAAATCAATATTTCAAAAACTAAAAGAAAATTTTATCAACCACAGATCTTTCAAGTAGCCAAGATCAAGGTCTTACAATATTGTAGACGCCGAAGAAACTGATACTAATGTCATTTCAGCTGTAATAGTGAATCCAGCAATTTCCAGCTGGATATTGAGGATGAATCGGGAATTCGAAAAATGGAGCACTTAGAATTTTGAAGAAACATAAATTTAGACCATACATTATTCGAAAAAGACACCATTTGAACGACCAAGATTTTCAACTAAGGTTGGGATTTTGTCACAGGTACAGCCTGAAAATTGTAGATAATCCGAACTTTTACCGCTGTATGATTTGGACGGATGAAGCATACGTGAGCTCTGCGGGAATATTCAATAGGGCAATCTGCTCACGGAATTATCAACCACTGGGTTATTAATCAAAATATAAAAAATAAGAGAACATATGACGTGTTGACACAATTTTAATAGATTTCAACAAAAATGCAATTACAACATTTACATGTGATATATCATTGAAAAGAGAAAAAAAATAACCTATTTATTAAGGCCAAAGGCAACTACGACTTGTATTTAAAAAAACACAACTTTGTATTGTATGTTGTTTATTAACGAATATATTAAAATTCTGTAAAACTTATTCAATGCACCGTAAAAAAGTGCCTGAAAAACGTGTAACTCTTTTTTTAATAAAATGAGAAATAAATGAAATATTGATAAAAATCGAAAGTGGAATATAATTAGTTTTTGGCCATAACTTCAAAACGAAAGACGAAAGTCAATTTTTTTTTCGATATTGTCTTGGTCTTGAAAAAAGAGATAGAGGATACGCCATCCGATTTTCTCTATCTCTTCTAGTTTAGCTTTCTAGTTTCTTTCTAGTTATTGGACCACCCTGTACAATGTACAAATAATAATTATTTGAATAAAAATTAATACTGCCTAAGTTTATTGTCTTGCTAAGTTGGTCAATAAATGTTATGTTACTAGCACGCCGTGCTAGAAAAACGGATTTTCGCACGCGTATTCGTTCGATAACCAAAGATGAAGATGCAGGTATGATAATTTTATTCTCAAAATTTCAAATAATATATTTCTTAATACACTTAAAATTGTCAAGAAAAAAATCCTAAAAAATAACTATAGAGTTATTTCCACAATCAACCATTTGACATCATGACACCATTGAAAACTCGGTGCTTGATTGACAAAAAAGTAACTTTAACTGCGCTTATTTTTACTTATTTTATTTTTATATCTTGTATTATTTAACAAATTTTACTGAACTCAGTATTATGTTTAATCAAGATAGCAAATCGTTACATAAACTGTAACAGAAATAGATATAACCAATTATATTGTTTTATATTAAATTGTTTCACATACATTTGTCGAAATCATATGTCGATACATTATACTTACACAATGGGTGATTATCTGGTGTTTCTTTATATTTAAGAAGAGGAAATATTTTCCAAAATCATAGATTTTTAATAAACATTATATTTTCATTTTACTCAATTCTTTACATAGTATTCGATATTCGATTGTTTTATGAGAGGAAAATATGTTTGATAAGAGCTTTTTATGTAATAAGTACATAATTTCGGACTTTATAGATGAGCCCTAAAGTATAAAGTCTGAGCGAGCTTGCGGGCGAGGACTATACATTGGGCGATACATAAGTCCTATTATGTACGCATTTCATACAAAGCTGTATGTTCGACTGTTCAAAAATATCATTAAAATCTTCCTCATCCTTGAAAAAATCAAATTCATCATCGAGGAATAATGATGCGATTATACAAAGGTTTGAATCAACTTGATAATCAGCGAAGGTGCGACAGCACCTTCAAAATTCGTTATTCTAATTGTCCCACATTTTGTTATTATGGCTAGGAGAAGATAATACATTTGTTCGTCGACAATCGATTGATAATGGCAAATCATCAAATATTTAGCATATATTTTTTTATATCGAAGAAAGAAAATATTTGTTGATTTTATCAATTGTTAATGCAAAATACTTACTGTTTTTACGATTGAAGAAGTAAAATGTTGTATGATAAAATCATTAATTTTTATTACATTCTAAGTACTTGCGAAATGTTAAGTTCTTCATAAACTTTTAAAATTTTGTTGTTGCTGAGATAAAGAATACAAAAATGATAAAATCATCGATTCTTAACTACAACATCGTCGACTTTTTATGATTACTGTTTTTTTATGTTGAAGAAAGAAAACATGTACATACAAAATCCTTGATTTTCTGCAAGATAGTTTCTTGGTTATTTAAGAAGGCAATTTGCTAAAATTATTAACTATTAACTTTAAAAATAGTTGAGCCTTTAGGATAAGTTAATTAAAAAAATATGATTGAGAAAAATATATACCGAGTGTCTGGGATAAGGGGCGAACATAAGCATTTAACATGTAAAATTAAATATGTGTAATTATTAGCTCCCCTATAAATTTTTAGAGTAATATCGCAAAGGAATATTTTCTTGAGTATTCTTGAGTAACCGTAATCCATTTAATTTACGTTTGTACTAGAATCCACCTTAGAAATAATAAAAATAAGTTGAACAACGTACATAAAAACCCTTGCCATGAGTTTGACAAATGTCATATTATTGTGAAAATAATTTTGCTAGTCAGATATCAATTACTATGAACAATAATCTGAGTTATTCCAATGAAGTGAGGGCATTTTATAACAGATAGGTTATTGTTTACACCAGAATTGAGAACTTTTTGAGTAATTGCTCTAACAACTCAAGTTGTTGGTTCAGCATTTATCAAGCCCAAAACTCTTTCTTCCAATTCATCATTGCCTTTAATGTTAATGTTTTTGAAATAATATTTGTTGAAATTGGAGTATTAAAATACCGTTTGGATCATCTACCGCTACAGTTGCTGCTGAAACTTTTTCACAAACTTGCTAATTGTTGATACAGATGGAATTGGTTGATTGATAAATGTAACCGAAAATAAGTTACGAACCTGAGTAAACTGACGCATCTGTAAAATGTTTTGATATTGAATAAATTATCTTTCTTCCACTAATTACGTGTTATTATTATGATTTATCCTAAACGACAAGCATGAATTTATAATTATTTGTCATCATTGAAAAATATTCCGTTACGATTTTTATCTAAAATTAATAGGGGAGCTAATAATTACACTTATTTCATTTTACATGTTAAATTCCTATGTTCGCCCCTTATCCCAGATACTCGGCATAGAAATTAATCTTACTATTATTAAAACAGCCAATGCCCATGGTGTCCTATTGTCACTGTGTCAGAAGATCCTCCGTTACACATAACCATCACTAATATTTTCATTGCAAATTTCACTGCAACGTTTTAATTTATCAACAAAGCACTTCCAAGAATATACTAAAGCACTTGCCAAATCATATGGCATATGACGCGAAGTTCGTTAGTCGTAGTGCGTACCAACACTAAAAAACAAAATTTCGCGTGCGTTCGGCCGATATTATAGTATAGAAACGCGTGGCTAAACAGCCAGCAAATTATAAAACTTCCATTGCAAAATCGTGCTCGCAAAACAAAATATTGAACTTCAAATGTCGCAAAAATCGTTTATTCTCAAACTAATAATAAAACTATATTCAATAATATATTCTAATAATTTATAACCCATGGATGAGGCCTATAGGAAATACCATGTATACAAAAACGCGTCTTGCATTCAACCTCAGAGGTGGTGTGATTTTTCTCAGCCTCAAACTATTGGTTCCACTTAAATTTCGTATAAATCTATTTTATGCATATATTGGCAATTAACAAATTTTATAACAAGCGGTTTTGTAATGGACTTTTTACAGTGTTTCTAATAGCTATAAAAAGAAAATCCCGAAGGAAAATCTTTACTTGGACTTTTTTGGAAGATTGCTGTTTATGTATAAAATGACTGGACTGTGTAAACGTGAACATCATAAAATTCATTCTGTATAAAATTTTGGAACAATGTATAATAGATTTTAAAGATCAAACTTTAGTGCCTTGTTACACAAGTACTGGTTTCTTGTAGTTTTTTTTTAAAAAAAAGACGATTTGCAGCAAACAACAACAAAACATACTACAAAAAGTCGTAACGTAATTGAACAATAAACTATGTAGGTATTGCAAACGTAAGTATTGAGCTGTGAATATGATTTGATTATTCACTGTTTATTATTACAAAAACTCAATAATCATATTATTTTAGAATCATATCTTTAAAATTTGCAGGTATATACGACAATTTATGAAAGCAATGAATCCTGATCATCTAAATCAGTGATTCCCAACGGGGGCGGTACCGCCCCCCGGTGGGCGCTGAAGAGATTTAGGGGAGCGTTTCTGGCCCAAGGTTATTTGAGTGTAAACCTAATATCTACAGATCACATTCAAAAGAACAATTGAATGTTGGCTCCACCGAATCAACATGGGATTCCCCGTACTGACCGATATCTGTACATCGGCCCACTTCGAGAGCCTGGGGATTACCCCGCTTGCCCGGTTTGGTGTGCAAGGTGCCGGAGCGGCGACGCTCCGGCCTGCATTCTGACTTCCTGACTGACACGCAACGAGTCAAGTATATTTGACCTATTGTTTTTGGATTGTAATTAATTGTCATATTGTGATCATTATTGTAAATACAGTAATATTCATATTAAGTGTACCCGGTAATTAAAAATATATCGTTGGTGAAATAACTATTGGAATAGAGGTAAGTACTTATATATTATCTATTGTTATATTTGATGGGCTGCAATTTATGTACATATAGTTCCAAATATTTAATATTTTTGGTTTCATATAATTTGTTTTAATTTTTAATCGCCTGTGATATACAATGTGTCTTTGGATAGATGATATAAGATTTTTTTATAGATACATAAACCAAAACTATAGGAATGATTATTTCATGTTTTGAAATTAAGCCCTGATCCTTGGTTTAAAAAAAAATGAACCCACATTTTGGATTTTGAGTCAATAGGAAATTGATAGTTCAGGAAATATTTTTTTCTTAGCGGTAAAATGTATTAATTATGACATACATACGGCAAAATATTATTATTAAATTTTAAATGCAAAATATGTATACAAAATTTGAAATTTGCTTTTACAATTCTCTAACATACATTTTTTGTAAAGCCGCAGATTTTATATTTGTATTCAAATACACGGGTCACATGTACACGTGTACGTACGGCATAATTACACGTGTAATTAGTTACACGTATAATTACACGTTTAATTATTTACACGTATAATCAAACATGTAACAACGAAGCGTTGTTCACTGCTTCCAGAAAACGTCGATATGTTAATATTTTTGAACCAGAATCGTTCTTTATTGTAAAAATAAATCGTTATTTTGATCGCCGCGCGAATTTAGCGTTGTTTTTCTACTGCGGGTAATTTAGTTACTTTTTTAGTTACTTAGTAACTTATTTAGTTATATCAGAATCTTACGATATCCTAAGTTCATGTACATATTTATATTCCAAAGTATAAAATAAATTACTGAATGAATAAGAATAACCGAGAGTATTATAATTACACATGTAATTACATAATTACACGTGTAAAATAAATACACGTTTAATTATATTTACACGTGTAGAATAAATACACGTGTGATTACACGTGTAATTACTTCTATCTTGGCACACTCTGAGAGGGCTATGTAGACCCAAATAGTGTTTGATGCTGCGCGCAAGATATTTTAACTAACTTTAAATTTTAAATTTTGTTTTTAAATTGGTTGGTTCTGCGCTAACAACAACTTCTTGTAATTATTTTTCTTGTTTTATTTTTAAGATATGTCGGAATCAAAGAAAAAATGTAGACAATACAATGTCGAATATTTAAAATATGGTATTATTCAGTCACCCACAAACAAGACATTGCCAAAGTGCCTGATTTGTCAGAAAGTTTTCTCAAATGAAGCCATGAAACCTTCACGATTACAAGAACATTTGAGCAAAATACATCCTGCCATAAAATATAAAAATTTATCTTACTTTCAAATGCTCAAAAATCAACATTCGAGACGTCCCAACTTTAGCCGGTATGTTTTCAGCAGCATCAAAACAAGACAATAATGTGTTTCGTGCATCTTACAATATTTCGTTGCTTATTGCTAAATCGCGAAAACCGCACACTATTGGAGAAAAATTAATACTGCCAGCTGTGAGTGAAGTTCTCCGTTCTGTACTTCACAAGTCACCTTCAGATATTATTAAACAAATCCCCTTGAGCAATAATACTGTACAGAGACGAATCGACGAAATGTCGGAGGATGTGGAGAGTTCTCTAACCGAATTGTTGAAGACGACCGAATTTTCTATACATCTCGATGAGTCTACATTGCCTAACAATGAGGCATTACTTCTATCGTACGTTCGCTTCATAAGAGATGAGAACATTTGTCAAGAACATTATTCGCAAAAAAATTAGAAACTGATACTAACGGAAAATATGTACTTAAACAAAACTAAAGAAACAGACATTCCTCTGAATAATATAGTGTCCTTTGCCAGGGCCGCGCCTAGGTAGTTGGCTGCCGGTGTGCAATAGTATTTTGGCCGACCTACACAGAGTAGCTATCCATTCTAAAGACAGGTCGGGGAATAATAATAATAATAATAATAATAATAATATAAAATACATTCTTTTTTCGCAATGATACTAACATTTATTCAGAATATATTACAAATAATGAATTACATTTTTATCACTAATCACAACATAGGAAGAATATTGAAAAATCTACAAGCAAAAAACTACAAAAAATATGTGTTTCGCGCTTTGCGCAGAGCAAATTCTGATATTAAATCGTGCATGACTAGCTCAATATCTCATGTTCAATAGATATCATTGATAAATTTACTAACGTTCTTGTGACATTGTAGATCGTAAGTATTTTTTAATAATCTTTAATTTCGAAATAGATCGCTCACGAGATGCTACGGATACTGGAAATATTAACAAAATTCTTATAGAAATAAATATGTTCGGGAACGTTGCCTGCAGATTATTTTCCAATATGTATTCAAGCATTCTTTGTGGTTCTGTGACATCTTTTTTGATGGTAAATGGTTTTTCAAGGATAACATTTCTTGAAAGAGGTCTATCCCATCAATATCAGACTCTTTTCTTTGCTCATCTCTTAGTTTAATTTACAAATCCTTGCGAGATTTTAACAACATTTCATTCGAAATGCTATTAATATTGGTCATAAAGCCAAATAAATCGTTGTAATACACAAGTGTTTCAAAGCTGGTCTCGATAGATGATAAAGCTTGGTTCAATACACAAAAATACAAATTTACTTTAAAATTGGTTTTTAGATCTAAAATTGGCTCATCCGCAGATTGATGATCAAAAATTTTGGCTGTTCGCTTTACTCCTATATTTTCCACTGTAAGGAAATTACATTCAACCTTCCAATTCCATAGCTAACGTGTTAGCTGCAACAATAATGTCTTCAAAACTTTTATCGGTACGATATTTCAAAAAAGCACGAGGGTTCATGTTTAATTTTTGTTTTTGTAATCCATTGTGCATTCCTCGCATATCTGCACCATTATCATAGCCTTGCTCCCGCATATCAAAAATATTTAATTTCAAATTCGATAATTCTTCTAAGAGAAATTCAGATATACTTTCTCCTGTACTTTTTGTTGTTGGACCGAATCCAAGAAAATGTTCCCTTACTTCTACTTTTTCTCTCATCTAAGAGTACAAATCGTACGATAACAGTAAGCTATTCTACATGGCTTACATCCGGTGTATAATCTAATATAATGGAAAAATATCTCGACTTTCTGAGCAAATCCAATATAGCACATTTAATTTTTGATCCAATTAGATTAATAATTTCATTTTTAATTTTATCGCCCAAATAATGGGGAATTCGTTTATTGCTATCTTTCTGCTTCTCAATACGCTGGATATGTTTAGTTTTTGTTTCCGACATACTAAATAAATGAGAAGGTTGTAAGTTGCAACTATTTAGTTTTAAATATTTTTTGTAGAACTGGCAGAAGTGTGGGCATCCACTGTATTTGGTTTGGGGCGCTGCTGAGCACAACGGCAAACGGCCGCCCCCAAACTTGGCCGCCCGCGTGCGTCGCATGCGTTGCACGCCCGTCAGGCGCGCCCCTGTCCGTTGCTACTGATGGTGCTCCGGCAATGGTTGGACGATACCGCGGGTTCATTGCATAGCGATACCGCGGATCTTAGACCATTAAAGCTTATAGACGCGCCGTGTACTGAATCGTTGAAGCAAACACATCCTGCGCCGGTGACGTCACAATACGGCAACAACTCGAACACTGCAATTGCTTTTTATGCGAGCGCTAATGAAATTATTTAATTTTCGATAAATTTTATTGATAAATTGATTTATACAGTAAGTAATAAATATTGTTTACTATAAACAAGTTAAATGTTTTATTTGAAAGTTTAAGTATCTCTGCTTACAGATAATAAAAAATAAATTTAAAATAATTATTTATAGAAGTTACATGTTAGGAAAAAAAACAACATATTTTAGGTATATACATTTATTTATTGGCCACAAAATAATATAGTTTTCGTTAACTTACTTCTAAGTCTGTTTACATTTGCATTCTTATTTACATTTTCCCCTTGATGGTACAATCGGATATTACAATAATGAAAACAAATGATCTTTATTAAATTAAAAAGGTGCTTACTTTGAAAATCATGATCAAACATATGGTCTTTATATCCATTAAAAACTGAACTATGTACATTACTCATAACATTTAAGATTAATTTTGTCATCAATTTTTTATCATTTAATTTGTTTGTTTCGTGAACAATTCTAATTTCACTTTCAGCAATTTTACATATATAAATTACATCTTTGGAAGGTTGAATTAAGCACTTTTGATGAAATGTACTGTAATTTTTGTGTGTTATGAATGACGATTGTAATTTATTACATTCAATTGCGCACAGACATACGTCACAATCCATTGTTTTTTTTATTTTCTTAACTACAAACCCTGCTATATAATCTACAACATCACAAACATAAGATGACAATTTTGATGAATAACTTAAATTATTTAAAGTGTAATCGTGGTCACTGATTATTTCTTCATTATTCTCATCAGATATGAAATTTTCGATAAGCTGATGATCAATGGTTTTCATTTTCACGTTTGTTGCTGTGCTCATGGCTAAAATTATTGAAGGTGCCTGTTCGATACAATTAGCTTGTGAAGATCCAGTAATACTTGTGTGCATCAAGAGCCTTTTATATGCAGCTTGAAATTGTTTAGCCGTTGGATTATTGTTATAACCTCCATGGCTCCTGATAGCACTAAAGAATACTTCAAGATGATCTTGCGATAATTTATATGCAGAAAGATACCTCAGACCTCCATTAATATCTTCCACATAAGTTTTCCAAATTCCCATGTATGATTTTAGACTAATAATCATGCCAATAAATCCAGTTTTTCTTGGGCTTAAATAAAGAGGTTCTCCATTGTTGGAACACTTTAGTGACATGAGATATTTTATAGATTCATTAATCTTTTCAAAAATTACAGTTTTGTTATGCTGTTGCAAGCTTGATTTATAGTGTTTAGCCAATAAATTTCGACTATTTAAAATATCGAATATATCGTTAATATGTTCAATGAAGTTCTCTGTGGCTTTGCTATTTTCAAAATCCTTTGAGTATTTATCAGATTTATCTCTCAAGTATTTCAATGCCTTAGCAACTTTTTGGCTGAAAGTTTGGGCAGCTAACTTGACTTTCATTTTTTCTTTGAACCAATTAATATGTCTTCTAGTTATTTTCGTTGCTAGATGAAGGCCTTCCTCTTCTTGAATTCCTACTAATTTTTCTAAATATTCCCATCTAATTGCTTCATTATTTTTATCGAACATAATTTTATATGTACCCAAGGTATTTCGGATGAGCTTTAACATATGAGGGGGATCTAATATTATGTATATCGGTTGATTTGTAATTGGATGTAAAAAATAAGTTTTAACAGAATTAACAGATAAATCAGTTCCAAGATGATAGGCCATGCTAATATTTGATGCCGCGCCATCAAAAGTTAAGCTTGTTATTGTTACTCCAGCTTCATGCATTATTTTTAAGCACATTTTTATTAGATTGCTCTTTTGAACTCCTGATATTCCGTTAATTAAAAAGTAGCCTACTGGTAATTTCCATGTGTCATTTAAACTATTGATTAAAAATACTATAGCTTCTTTTGCTTCCACTTCAGAATCGCATTGGAGGTCACTTCCTATGTCAACATACCTACAATTAAAGTCTTCAGTTATGCAAATACAAAAAATAAATTATATATTTTTTATAATTGCTAGTAAATGCTAAAGATAAATCTACCACCTACCCTAAAAACTTTTCCCCGTCCCATTCTATTTTCTTATGTATAGACATTTCATCAATCATCAAGGAGCAAATACATGCTTTTCCTTTTTCTTTAAGTTCAGTAACTTTTTGTTTTAACACCTTCACCGATTCTTCTTGGAACCCAGGCTCACATGCTACTACCTGATACCACTTTTGTAGAGTTCTTGGATGAGGCAGCATATTAGGAAAAGATTTTCAGACATACAAATAAGCTTTTGGCGAATAGAAATTGAGTGTGAGAGCAAAGCTTTTTAATTCAGATGGATATGCTTTAGTGCGCTTAAATTGCAGCAGCTGTTTAAAGATGGTTTTTGCAGATGCAGGCATCGTATCCTAGAAGAATGAAAAGCAATAATGCAAACCTGAACAACTAATTACAAACAATGTAAACTGCTTATACATGCAATACTAAATAGATAACTATGTACTTTTATAAATTTTACTTACCAATAGTTTCAAGGAGCAATCTTCGTCGATCATCTGCTTTTCTTTCAGATGTTCTAGCAAAGTCTTTAAGGTTGTTACCTTTTTAATAAGCCTCCTATTTCGTTGTTGCAGCGTTTTAATTTGTTTGTTTTTTTTTTTTAGTAATTTATTTACTACCGCTTTATAACGCGGATCCCCGATTGAAGACCCCTGTTCCTCAAAGTCACCCAGATAATGTCTTCGTTTTTTCAAGGCAGGTTCGAAGGAAGTTTCCTCTGGAGTTTCTACTGAAGTCATGGAAATAGATTCACTTCTTATTGATACAATTGTATTTTCACTTTGCGAGCCCGTTGGCATTGTTTCATCTGACACATTTTGTCTCTTTGCTGGAAGTTTTCTAGTTTTAACTTGCTTAACTAAATGGCTCGGAAAATCAAAAAGACTGGGTAAAGCGTCATTTTTAAGTTGTTGTTTTGAACTCCAACCGCTAGTAATAAACGAATCGGGTGTGAAATGCTTGGAACAAATTTTCGAACTCTTTGTGGGTTTAAAATTTTCGCGGCGCATTGCTACAATCCATTTTTTTTGTAAAGATGCATCTTGGGGAAACCTAAAACAATTTATTAATTATGAAATAAAAATTAAATGTGACTCTTTATTTTCATATCTGTATGTTTTGTTATGTTTTAAAAACATTGGAAGGGAAAAGTCAATTAGGAACTGGTAAATTTATAATTTACTATATACAAACTTTATATTTTATGAAATTTTTTATATAGTAAGTATTGTATTCACTTAAAGCATTTATTATTATAAAATTGATTACTTTGCTATTTCTAAATCACAAGCATATAACATGCAGTTTTAGGTTAAATTTATAAATTTACTTACCCATGGAATGATATACCCGTACCACTTTTTTGTCGTTGAGTGCAATTAAATGCACTGCATGATAATACCATTGTAATATATTTAAAAAAGTTTTAAATTGAAAATTAACGCTTGTAAAAGCCAGGAAACGCAAGTAAACACTAGTTGCTCTGACCACTTCTGACGCTTTTTGCCGTAAACTGACGTCACGGGAAAGCGTTTGGTGTTTGCTTCACTTCTCGAAACGGCGGGATATAGCGTACGGCGTGTCTATTAGCTTTAATGGTCTAAGCCGCGGATTCACAGACAACATATAGTTGCAAGAAACTTTTGTGATCGCCTTCATTGCTCGCTGCAGTACGTAATTACAGGGGTTAATAGAATCAGAAGCAATTCTCTTAACGATAGATTGTTTAGAAAGCTTTGTGATGAAAACGACCAGGACTTTATTCGTTTACTGTTGCACACAGAAGTTCGATGGTTGTCAAAGGGTACTTGTCTGCAAAGATGATTTATGAACTATTTGACTCAGTTATAACGTTTCTCGAAAATAAAGATGATTCCTTAAAAGAAAATTTATTGAAATTTAAAAATGATATAGCGTAACGAAACCAATCTGCAGCTACAAGGAGATGATTTGAATTTAATTAAAGGTAAGGCAATAATTTCGGCATTCGTGTCAAAACTTGCATTATACAAATTAAATTTGGGTCGGAGACAATTCCATCAGTTTCAAAATCTTTCCTCGGTGAAAACAAGTGATGATGACATTTTGGTTTATTGCCAGAATTTAGAAACCCTTAAAGAAGATTTTTTTAATAGATTTCAACATATCCTCAATATGATAATTCCGGACTGGGTCTTGGAACCTTGCACAAACATTGAAACAGCAGAAGTATTTTTACAGGAGCAGCTCATAGAATTGTCAACAAACGAAGAATTAAAACTAAAATTGAAACATGGCTACCAAGCATTTTGGCTTCAAAGACTAATTCCAATT
The DNA here is from genome assembly GCA_951805005.1 of Othius punctulatus. NCBI lineage: Eukaryota > Metazoa > Arthropoda > Insecta > Coleoptera > Staphylinidae > Othius > Othius punctulatus. Next base: position 65,808,704 of record OX638138.1, on the reverse strand, counting down.
TTATATCCGACCTTATGGGGTGCAGTAAAGACGTTTTTTCTAGCATTTCCATCATCGTATTTAGCCGAAAGAGGATTTAGTGTAGTATCCAATCTACTAACAAAAAAACGGAGCCGATTGTCAATAGTAGATCGCGGTGACTTAAGGTTGCTCATGACAAAACTAGCACCCAATATAGACAAATTAGTGTCATTACATCAAGCTCAGCCCTCTCACTAGTGCTATTTTTTATGTATATAGGTACGTGATTTTTTTTGTTAAGACCTAATAAAATATTTTTAAAAATGCGTCCTTGTTTTTAAATATTACGTAGTATAATATAGTTCACCAAGAGGGGCGCTCTTGAAATGCTCTTTAAAAAGGTGGGAAACCTATATTGATTTTAAGTGAGATTTTATAACTGAATGGGGGGCGGTGAGTAATTTGTTTTTTCGAAAGGGGGCGGTAGGCTAAAAAAGGTTCGGAACCTCTGATCTAAATCAGTGTACTCGCTCAAGATCATAGGGATTCAGCAAGGATCGAATATTGGACCCATCTTATTCATCGTCTTTATAAATGACTTACCATTTGTCTTTGAGGAAGATATTACAATTTATGCAAATGACTCAAGTGTCAACGAGAGTTGACCAATATTATTGGATAATATTGAACATACAATTAAACAATAAAAAAAAACGATAAAGACTAAAATTATCGTTTTACAAAAGAATTAAAATTGCGAATTGATAGGTGCTGTTCGTCCTACTATTATTAAAGCTTTCATCTCTGGTGAAAATTATTTGCAGATAGCAATTCCAAGATGATTTCCACTGGCACGGTAAGATTTTAGCTAGAAATACCAGTCATGAAAGAAATCCTCGCTCATTAGAGAATATTATTTACAAATTGTGCAGTATGATATACGTTGGTTTGGCCAGGAATTACCAATTTTCGTTGAAACACCCTATAATGTAATTCTAATTATGTACATAACATAATTAGGATTTTAGAGTATTATAATATTTCTTGTAAAAGCACATATTGGTTGCCATTAGGTAATTGCTGCCTTTTGTGCCAATGTATTTGCTGAGAAAAATCTTAACTACCCACTGCAAAAAAAAATCATTTTAACTTAATTTAAGTTAAATTTTAACTTAGTTAAGTGAGATTAAAATTTATGGATTATTAAAATTAACTTTGTGTTGCACCATAAAGAGATTCAGTTCCTTTAGCAAAGGAACCTTAACGGTGCCCATCCTAGGGAATTTTAGTAACTGCTATATTCACCCGGATGAAATTGGACAGTGCCAATCGCTTGTTGCTGCCTTTCTGCTCTCCTTTGCCACATTTGTTTGTTGATATATATATGTTCGTGGGATTTTGTCGTGTGACTGTTGTCATTTGTTGTATGTACGTATTGTTAGATAGGTTACTACGTGTGGTTTTGTGTGTTTTGTGTGTTTTTTTTGTATTTTTTTAAATATATTTCATATTTGTTGGGCGATTTTGCGTTAATTTATTAGTTATTTTATATATTTAATATTGTTAGCTTATTAGTTATTTTATATATTTCATATTGTTAGGCGACTTTGGTTAGTTTTTTAGTTATTTTATATCTTCAATATTAGTTGTGTGCTTTTGTGTGTTCTTTTCCCATTATTTTATATATCTATTTCATATTAGGTGATTTTGTGTTAGTTTTTTAGTTATTTTACATCTTTAATACTACTTGTCTGCTTTTGTGTGTTAGCTATTTTGTATATTTCATTGTTGTTGTGTGATTTTGGGTTTTTATTTACCTGTGTATTTATTTTCTATTGCAAATTTCATTTGTATTTCGTCTTTTCAATTGTGATTGTACTTAACATGGAAGGTGTAACTTATTTTGAAATGGTAAATATTTTAATTATTCAATTTTATCTCGTAATAGCCAAATAAATATGATATTGTTTTTATTCATTTAATTATTTTTTATAGGAAATGTGTGCAAAGAAGAGATCGAGGTTGTCCAATTTTACGAGTGATGAAAAAGTGGTACTGTTGAGTATTATCATTGATTATAATACCCTAATAAGGGTATTATAATCAATGGTATTATTAACAAATACAAACATATTTTGGAAAATAAAAAATCTGACCAAGTGAATCTGTCGCAAAAATTGCTGGCTTGGGAAAGAGTATGTCAAGAGTTCAATAGTTATTCTTCGTCATGTACTCGTACGATAAGTTCAATAAAAAGTGGTTTCAAAATTAAAAAATAGAAACTAGAAAAACTTGTGCACAAAACAAAAATTTTATCAATCAGACTGGTGGTGGTCCACCAAACAATATAAAGGTTGACCAATTAACACCATTGGTCTTAGAAATTATAAATAAGAAGACGGTGTATGGTGTTCAAACAGATGTTGGGGGTGATGTACGTGCAAAAGTATTGGAAAAGGTAATTTGTTCGTCGGTGCAAAATTATTAATTGAAAAATTGCTCATTTGATTTTAATTACAACGTGTACTCTTTGCTGGCTGTATTGATAACGCATTGCATATGAAATATTTACATGATCAATTTTATCAGATCGAAGATAAAAATCTAGAAGAAAACACACAAGTGGAAGAAGTACCAGAAGATTTTATGTTGTTAATTTCTCCTGACATGGCAATTGCCAGTTGCAGCAGTGTTACACTTGTAAGTTTATAATTAATGTTCTGATTTACATTATGTTAATATATTATATTTCCAGAATGAAAAGCAAATAAATTGGGCAACCTATAATGGCGCTCAGCTGCAAATGCCAGTTACAGCGCCATTAAAAAGAAAACTAGTGGTACATTTTTAATTATTAAAGCAATATTCTGTTTTACAATTTAAATTTTAGGACTCAATCAAAAATCAAAAATGTAACGAGACCCCACGAAGACGGGCTACAAAAACGTTTACTTCATCTGATTTAGACAAAAAATATGAAGAAGTAGTAGAAAAAACTATATGCAGCTAATCTAAAAAATAATCTAAAATGCAAAAGCTTGAATCCGAGATACAGCAGCAGGCAGATGAAAATGAATTAAGAAGGCATCCCTGCTGCTAGAAATAGCAATAACAAAAAACCTTTAGAGAATATAACGAAATTAATACCGCGCGTTTTTTAAATCTCTGAACATACGGTATGTTCAGTTTTAAAACGACAGGATATCCTACGCTAATATTCAATGTATATGCAACCAAATTTACTAGCGTGGGTAACTCAATTATTAAAAAAAAGACAAATTCATAACCCATTTAATAAAACGTCAAAACTGTAGACAGAAAATGTATTCAACGCAAGAAAAGATATAATCTGGGCAGTGCATCTGTACCAGTGCACAAATACAGTGCACTGGTAACAATGTAGCATTAGTATACGGACTGTGCGTGATTTATTTTCTGTGTATTATCCTGAGAGACCAATACCATCAATTGGAACAATTTGTAATATAATCGCCAAATTTAAAAGTAGAGGATGCATCTCCGGTAGTCATCATAAAATAACTGTGAGATGCCACGTCTTGACTGAAGAAATCAAATTAAACGTGTTATGCTGAAGAACATACTGAAGAAGAAAATGTAAATACTTTCTTGCGTTGAATACATTTTCCGTCAACAGTTTTGACGTTTTATACGTTACATAAATTGACGTTTTTTAAATAATCGAGTTACACACGCTAGTAAATTTGGTTGCATACAATTGAATATTAGCATTGGATTGATCCTGTCGTTTTAAAACTGAACATACCCTATGTTCAGCGATTTAAAAAAACGCGCGGTATATGTTTTCTATCGATGTGATAATTCTTATTTTGTTCCTTCATTAATTTTGTGGTAATTGTAGATTGTCATACTGTAAATAAAAGAGGAAAATAACAACATTTATTTAAAGATATAATGTACACATGTGCAGTTGAAACCCAGAGTAGGTAAGTCCGTTTTTTTTTTTAATTCAAATAAGTCCAGAAATATAAAAGTACGGTTTTCTCTTGTATATTTCTGGACACAACTGAATTAAAAACAAAATGAATTTGTAACTAATCTGGTTTCCAACGACTTGTACAGTACTCTATTTATTTTGAAATAATACGACTATAAATTATTAAAGTATTGATTAACAAAATTATTTCTGGTATTATCAGCAAGATCATTGAAATCGGCGACTTCTACATTGGGAATGTGACCATTTGCTATCAAATGATGCAAGTCGTGTTCATCGTAATCTGCTGGCGGTGGTGGGTTGTCTTCGCTCATTTGCATGCATATATTATGCAGGCAAGCTGTTGCAATGATCACATGTAAAATGTTATTGATGTTTAAACGCATGCCGAAAGCCAATGCAGGAAATCTCCGTTTCCAAACACGAAAACATCGCTCAATAACAATTCGTGTTCGAATGTGGCTCTCATTATCAAAGCGCGGATTTATAAGCATAAAACATTACAAAATAAGCGCTTAAAAATGCCTAAAATTTTTAGAAAATAAGCATATAAAATAGCATAAAGATTAGAATAAGCACAAAATAAGCTGAAAAAGCATGAGAAGGCATATTTTATTTTTTATGAAAATACAGAAAAACAAAACAAAACATAATTTTATTAACAAGAACGCACTATAGGTAGATAAAAGTAATATTTTAATAACATAGGTTTTGGTGATTAATATTAATAACAACAATAATTAATAACAAATAATGATTACTGCTCATTTTTAAATGAACTAATAATTAATGGTTTTTCTAAATTTTCAACGGAAATCCCATTCTCCTATGACTGAGCACATTTTTTAAGTGTGAAAAGCTTCTCTCCACATCCACACTTATAATCGGTGCACATTTAAATTTGGGAACAAAACTTCATCACAATTTTTTTTAAATAATCTTTCCTATAGATTCCCGTTTGAGACGTTGTTCCTAAAATCTTCAACTATTTAAACCGCATCTACCAAAGTTGTGTCCTTTGCTTGGAGTTTATCAAGCGCTTTGCTTACGAAACTGTACATGGTTTTTAGGAATGCTAAATTTTGTACAACCCTCCTATCCTTAAGAACTTTGTGACATTCTTTAATTGCCTCAGACACATTTTCGGGAAACTCTAACACAAGCTCCTAAAATGAATCGAAATGGTGGTTATCTAGATAACCCCATCTAGTTATAACCTGTGCCGGAGGAAGAGGTACATTTGGCATTCTTTCCCTAAATTTTTCAACCCTCAGTGGAGCTTTTAGGACAATTTTCTTCCCGGTTTTTATCAAATCATTGAACAGGGGAAATTGCAGTCTAATCGTTTCAGAACTCGATTAAAACCATGTGCCAAACATGTACAATGCATTAATTGCTCATAAAATACTTTTAAATTAGAATATGCCTTCAACATATACGCAGCGGCATCAGAAAGCATCAATAATAATTTATCATTTGGTACGGGGTTTGGCAAAAAAAAGTGTTAATCGATCATGAACGAATTTGGCAACGGTATTGCCATTTGTTTTTTCTAACTCCTTCGAACTAATTGAAAATGCATTGGTGAAGTCTTCGTTTAATATTCCAATCATTAAATGGGCGATGTACCGACCACATGAATCAGTAGTTTCATCTACACAGAACCATATGTAATTGTTGCCAATTATCTTTTTTATTTCCTTAATAGGTTGATTCGGCAGGAATATGTCTACCGGTGTATTTTTGTAAAAAATATTTAAACCTACTATTGTCTAGATTTTTTTAACGCAATGTTAGAAGATACCATCTTATTGCATAAATCAAAGTAAAATTCCTTTTCATTCTGTGTAGAAGAACTCGCAAAAGACCTGGAAATAGTTCGCTGGGTACTCAGAGTACTGCTGGCAGATTTTTTTTTTTTTTTAATTTTCCAAGTGAAGTGTTGTTTTGATATGTTGTGTTAGTTAATTTTTTTCTCGCAGTTAATCTACAACATAATACAAGCTTGTACCTAGGCCAATAGCAACACAAAATAAAACTTACCGGTTTGATACAAGCCCTGCAAATTAATTTGCCGTTCTCATATTTTAATTCAGAATGTCCACGTATCCATTCATCGACGGAAGGTTTTACTTTCGGTATTTTATACAAAAAACTTACAAACGTAATACACTCAAGGCACAAGCACAACGCACTGAAGATTGAAATAAATTGGACTGAATTGATAGCACACTTGCCACAGATGCGTTCTGTGCACGTAAAAATAGGGTAATCAACGAAACAATCAAGCTTTGTTTACCAAATATCACGTACGCACGCTCGCTTTGTTGATGATTTTGTGATAACAAAGCACTCTAGATGTAACGGAGTAATATTAATACTGAATTCTCATTAGAATAATGTGCACCAAAATATATTCCTAGCTAATATAAATAATATTCTATAAAATTGAGAAATAAGCAAATAAGCACAAAAATAAGAAAATATGCACAAAAAATGCATTAAAGCAATTATAAGCTTAAAAACTGAAAATATGCATAAAAGCACAAAAATAAAATTGTCACGTTACTTCATTTGCTGAAATTCGTATAGATACGAGGTCATTTTGGTCAGCAATTAAAACTGATGTATAGCATAATACCTAGAAATCCGCGCCTTGCTCATTATACAAGTTCTGTGCTCGACCCTGCGGATTTAATAGCGGTGTCAAAAAATAGGTTCTCAAGGGATATCTACTATCACCCAAAAACACAGATTTTGGATAAAGACAAGCTTCGAAATCAATTTTTAAATTGCTGTTATTGTAAATAGTAGCATCGTGAGTTGATCCTGGCCAACGAGCCACTAGAGTTGTAAATTGCAAATTGGCATTGCATGCTCCTTGCACATTACTAGAAAAGTACTCTTTTCGGTTGCGGTAAATTTCTCCATCTTCGCCCCCGGCGACTGAATTTTAACATGGGTGCCGTCAATTGCATCGATTACTTTGGGAAACGAGGCAATATTGTAAAATTCATTTTGTGTGTTTCTAATTATTTCAGCATTGTTTGTCGCTATTTTAATGAATGTATGGTACAATTGTGCTATAGCCAGTGAAACTCTTTGCACTATCCTGCAAGCGGTAGATAAATGCACGCCTGAAAAATCGGCAACACTTATTAAATGTTTTCCGGTAGCATAAAAGCGTAAAGCTAATAGGATCTGGTTCATAGGTGACAACACACAGTTGTTGCTAAAAATTAAGTGTTAGAACGCTACACAATTTGTAATGTAATATAGGGGGATACAGGGTGTCTACGCTAAACCGTTCGTTAAAAGTTTACCGGGTTGCCGTTCTACTAAAAATTTCAAAAAAATCCTAGTCACACGGTTGAATCAGTTATCCTCATATGAAATATTTTCAACTTTCTATCACTTCCACCGGAAGTAGCACCAACTTTCTTATTTTAAATGGAACGCCCCATATATTATTATATTTTTGAATTGGTTTCCGTTCTACTACAAATTTCAAAAAAATCCTAGTCAGAGGGTTGAATCAGTTATCCTCATGTGAAATATTTTCAACTTTCTATCACTTCCGGTTCTACCGGAAGTAGCACCAACTTTCTTATTTTAAATGGAACGCCCATATCTTATTATATTATTGAATTGCTCGCAAAGTTGGAACAAATTTTGTAAGATTGTATGTACACTTATCTCTTCTAGTTTTCAAGACACAAAAATTGTTCTAAAATTTTGACCTCTAAAAGGTAGCCTGAAATCTGTCTAAAACTTATCTTAGGATTAAGATAAAATTATGAGTTACATCTCTAACTGTACCTAGAGGATGCCTCTATGAGTAAAATAATTGGAAACTGTCAATTTTGATAATAAGTGTTCATAAAATGTCAATATCTAGTGCCCTCTTAAATATCTCGTAATTCAATTTTTTTAAATGGAATGACACAATTTTTATCGCATAGCATGACTGGGAGAAAAATGTACTACAAAAATGTATAATACAACCATACTCCTAAAGCAAGTACCTATTGTTTGAATTATTTCGAAGATTACTTTTTCGTCCTATTTCTGCAGGGTATAATT